>CM046951.1:80731676-83131676 GCA_025698515.1 Gossypium sturtianum
AAACAAGATCAGTTCCGGAGTTGCGATGTTTTTTTTTCAAAGTTTTCAAATCTATTTCTCTCTGTAACAATCTAGATTTGGTCGTAACATTTTGACCGGGTTTGGGGTGTTACACCGAATCTAGGATTAGTTACCTCGACTGTTCCGTATGGGAAGACATTGATTACCGTGAAAGGAATCTCTTCATTACTGTTAAGGTCTGAAGTGGCGATTCGTGGGTCTGTCTTGTCCAACAATACTTGATCCCCGATCTGAAATTGGTATGTCCCATCTTTAAGTTTGACATGGAGTTGCCTCGTTTTTGCTTCGTGTGTTTTTAGTTTCTCCTTGAAATGTGTCTTCCACTCGTCTAGTTCATCGATCTGAAGCATTCGTTCCTCATGAGTTATTTCCTTGTTGGCACGAGGTCTAGGATGTGGCTCAGATGTGTAATTTCGTGGTTCTTTCTGAAAAGAAGGTTGAACCAAATGGTCATTAATAGAATTTATGTTTTCACCTTTATCACTCGATGTCCTCGCCGAGTCAAGATCCTGAAGAGTGATCGTTTCGTCACCTACCCGAAGTATGAGTTCCCCTGTACCAATATCAATTTTAGTTTTAGTAGTTGCTAAAAAGGGTCTTCCTAAAATTAAAGGAATATTGTTGTCCTCATCTATGTCTAAAACGACAAAGTCTACGGGGAATATGAATTTATCAATTTTTACTAGTACATCTTCAATTATACCCCTAGGAACTCTAATGGTTTTATCAGCTAATTGGATGCTCATCCTAGTTTGTTTGGGTTTCCCTAGACCTAGCTGTTTAAACATTTTATAAGGCATAACATTTATGCTTGCCCCTAAATCAGCCAAAGCGTTATTAACAGATAAACTACCAATTAAGCACGGAATTGTAAAACTCACTGGATCTTTTAATTTTTGTGGTAGTTTATTTTGTAGAATTGCTGAGCACACTGCGTTTAGCTCCACATGCGACGTATCGTCTAACTTCCGTTTGTTTGTCAAAAGCTCTTTTAAAATTTTCCTTGAATTTGGCATCTGCGAAAGAGCCTCAAGAAACGGTAAGTTAATATGTAATTTTTTAAAATTTTAAGAAATTTACCGAATTGTTCATCTGTGCGGTCTTTCTTTGTCGCATTAGGATATGGCACACAAGGTTGGTACTCTGTAATTACCGGTTTTGGTTTATCATGGCTTACCTCAACCTTACCCTCCTCTGCCACATTCTCTTACCTTAATTTCGATTCATCTAACCCTTCACTATCATGAGCAGAAATGGCATGAAGTTGCTCATTTGGGTTAGTTTCAGTGTTGCTTGGCAAGCTGCCTTGTGGTCGTTCAGATATGATCTTAGCAAGTTGTCCTAATTTGTTTTCGATCCCTTGAATCGATGCTTGTTGATTTTTGAGCACTGTTTCGGTGTTTTGGAAACGTGTCTCTGGCACCGCGATGAATTTTGTTAGCATCTCTTCTAGGTTTGGCTTCTTCTCTTGCGGGTAGGGTTGCTCTTGAAAGCCTGGAGAGGGTTGTTGT
Source organism: Gossypium sturtianum (assembly GCA_025698515.1). Taxonomy (NCBI): domain Eukaryota; kingdom Viridiplantae; phylum Streptophyta; class Magnoliopsida; order Malvales; family Malvaceae; genus Gossypium; species Gossypium sturtianum. The sequence continues at coordinate 80,733,209 of CM046951.1, forward strand.
TTCTGATTTCCTTGACCACCCCATGAGAAGTTTGGGTGGTTCCTCCAACCTGGATTATAATTGTTACTAGAGGGGTTATTTTGAGATCTAAAATTATTACCCATATAGTTCATCTGCTCGCTTTCTACGCCAGGGTTATAGGGTGGGTATTCTGTACTGTTCGTCCCTCCTCCATTTGTATCGCACTGCATCACTGGATGTACCTGCGAAGAACCACACAAACCATCAATTTTCTTACTAAGAATTTCTACCTAATTTGATAGCATTGTTACTGCATCGAGGTTGAAAACACTGGCGGCTTTTGTTGGCCTTGTCCTTGTAACTTGCCACTGATAGTTATTCAGTGACATCTCCTCTATAAACTCATAGGCTACTTCAGGGGTTTTGTTATTTAGGGTTCCACCGGCGGCTAAATCAATCAACTGCCTAGTTGAGGGGTTTACACCGTTGTAAAAGGTTTGAACCTGTAGCCACAAGGGTAACTCATGGTGAGGGCACCTCCTTAGTAGATCCTTATATCTCTCCCATGCATCGTAGAGTGTTTCTAGATCCATCTGCACAAAAGAAGAAATATCATTCCTCAACTTAGTCGTTTTAGCCGACAGAAAATATTTTAACAGAAATTTTTCGGTCATTTGTTCCCATGTAGTGATTGATCCTCGTGGTAATGAGTTTAACCACTGTTTAGCTTTGTTCCTCAATGAAAAGGGAAACAACCGAAGGAGAATGGCATCATCAGAAATGCCATTAATCTTGAAAGTGTCGCAAAACTCAAGAAAATTTGCCAAGTGATTGTTTGGATCCTCATCCTGCAAACCATCAAACTGAACAAATTGCTGGATCATCTGTATAGTGTTAGGTTTCAGTTCAAAATTATTTGCAGCAATAGCAGGTCTAACAATACTTGATTCAGTCCCTGTTAAAGCAGGTTTAGCATAATCAAACATAGTCCGAGGAGCAGGATTTTGATTCACCGGGTTTGCGACCACCACAAGAGGTAGCGGATTATTATCAGCCATCTCTTCGGTAATGTTAGTGTCGTCCTCTTGCTCTTCTTGTATGTACTGTAGGCTTCACCTTATCTCTCTACGATTTCTGCGAATGGTACCTTCAATATCACTGTCAAAAAGTAATAGTCCTGACGGGTTCCTTCTAGTCATAAACTAAAAGTTCCTGCCAGAAGCAAAGAAAGAAAAATTAGAAAAGTTAAAATAAAATAAAAATAAATTGAAAATAAATAAAATGGCTAAAGTAATAAAAAATTAGTTTTTCTAATATCTTAGTCCCCGACAACGGCGCCAAAAACTTGATGGAGCTCGAAACTAACTATTATTTCGACAAAGGCAAGCGCACCTATCGAACAAAGAGTATAGTTTGTGGTGAGTCCGGAATATCGTATCCTCAAGGACCAAGAGTACTAGTATTAACTATCTTTTTATTATCTAGCCTAATAATTAAGGGGATTTATTTTTAATCTAAAATTAACTAACTAATTTAACTAACTATGAACGCGACAGAGAGTGAATTGGGAAAATACTTTTGGACAACTTATATGAGATAGGCAATACCTAAGGAAGAATCCACCTAGACTTCACTTATTACTTTTGATTCATGTGATTTATTCAGTTGGCTTAATCCGTAGAAATCCCTAAATTATATTAATACCTCTCTCAAGGCTACTAACAACTGACTCTAGGTTGATTAATTGAAATCTCTTTCTAATTAAAACCCCTATTGTCGCATTAACTCGATCTATGGATTCCCTTATTAGGTTTGACCCTAATCCGGCAGATTTTCATCGCCCTATCTCTAGGGTTGCAATCAAATCCGCTTAATTGTGTTGATCTACTCTTAGATAGGGACTTTTACTCCACTGAATAAGCACATTCGACTTGAATCAATAACCTGAATTATCAAAACAAGAATAAGAACTCACAATTAAGAATAAGCACAAGTATTTATCTCATAAATCAAATAATAATAAGATCTGTCTTAGGTTTCATCCCCTTAGGTATTTAAGGGATTTAGTTCATACTAAAAGAGGGAAACATCATAAAAGGGGAAAAACAACAAAACATAATAAAACCCAAAAACTTCTAAAGAACTTGATGGGAGATCCTCAGTCTTGATGGAGATCCTTCTCCTAAGCTGTTCCCGACAGCTGTCTTGGAGTATTTTCTCCTTCTACTCGGCGTCTATTCGATGTCCTATTGAGCTTCCCTTTTAATTTGCCTCCTAGGGTGTTTATATAGGCTTTGAGATGCCTTACTTAGCCCACAAGTATCCCATTCCAAATAGAATTCATCTTGATTTCGGCAGGGACACGCCCGTGTGACAAGCCCGTGGTGGACTCCCTTAGCCGTGGTCGATCCTGCTCGCCACACACGACCGTGTGATCTGCCCGTGGTCGATAGTCCAGGCCATGTTTGATCCTTGCTCGAAACACACGGCCGTGTCCAATGGTCCAGGCCGTGTTGATGTCCTAAGTAGGCCCGTTTTACCCCTTTCTGACCCGTTTCTCGTTCCTTTCGACTCCCTAAGCTCTCTTGAGTATAAAACATGAAATTAAGAGATTAGGAGCATCGAATTAATCAAATTCAATAGAAAATCATCCAAAATTAAGCTAAGCATGGGGTTAAAATATGTGTAGATTATGGTTTATCAGTTACCGTACTTAACTCACATGGTTTAAACAACTTTAGGTTATCAAATTTCATTCCAAATTAAAAAATTTCTATTCACATATCTAACATCCTTATAATGGGCCTACGAGGCCTTAAACATACTTTCGGAAGGTTTCTAAATCAATCCGGGAACTTTTACTCACTTAGAAAAATTTTGCCTGAACAGGGGTCACACGCCCGTGCTGCTCAAGGGAAACGCCCGTGTACCCCTAAGACATGCCCATGTTCTCTACCCGTGGTTGACACTGACTTATTTCACATGGCCAGACACACGCCCGTGTCCTTAGCCCATGTCCCTCACACGGCCTCGACACGCCCGTGTCTTTGCCCGTGTGCCAAAACCTTGGCATTCTGTTTATGACGTCATCATCTCACTATGGTCACACAGTCAGGGCACACGCCCGTATCCTTAGACCGTGTGTCGAATTAAATTCCAACTTCAAGGTGTAGACTTCACAGGGCCTGGGCACACGCCCATGTCCATGGCCGTGCCTCCCACACGGCTGAGACACACGGCCGTGTCTCTGCCCGTGTGTTTACTACTGAGCTTACTAACTTGCAATTCTAACATGAAATGGGACATACGGCCTAATCACACACCCATGCAATTGACCGTGTGTCACACACGGCCTAAACACACGCCCGTGTGCCTACCCGTGTGGACAAGAACAAGGCTATTTTCCAAGCTCTTTTTATCACCCTAGCTCACACAACATAGTCCCATTCAACAAATCACTAGATAACCCAAATTTGCAACATACACTTCTATGAATAACTTCTTCTTTTCATAAATTAGTAATAATGAGCCATCAACTATGGCAATATACAAAAGAGTTCATCTTTAAAGGAGCCAATACATACTTGGCCAAAACAACAAAACAATTCACCTAGTCTAGCCCCTATACATGCCATACTCAATATACTAAGTCTAGATATACTGAGATTGAGCTGATAGTGTGGATGATCTTCCAATTATCTTCGTATCCCGACCCGGCTCTTTGATACTATAAGACAAGGGAAAAGAAAGGGAGTAAGCTTTAATCTTAGTAAGTTTATATGTAAACAATAAACATCATAATATGTGCCAATCAATAAATAGCATTTCATAATAAGTAAGAACATTCCACATTCCAAGATCATGCTTACTCGTTTCATCTCTTACCACATTCCAATCATATCACAAGCCAAATGTTCATATTATTTAACATACATCCTTGCACTTATCACCACATGATCACATGAACAACACATCACAATTTCACAATAAGCCATTCTTAGTAATACTAAGCACTCGGTGGTTTCGCACTTAGCCCACCATTAATCTTTAACAGGGTGGTATCGCACATAGCCCACCAACAAGAATAAGTACGGTGGTATCGCACATAGCCCACCAAGTGTTCATACAAACGATGGTATCGCACACAGCCCATCGTGAATAAGTAATAAGGTGGTATCACACATAGCCCACCAACAAGAATAATTATTGTGGTGTCGCACACAGCGCACCATTAATTACTACGGATAATATTCTACATTTTCAAATCTAATCCATTATCGACCAAATTCAATCCATTTAGAATCGTAAATATTCTCAATCATACAATGCACCAATGAGCAACAACATATGTATTTAAGATGCATCGTTTACACATAAACTTACCTCGGTGCAAAATGTGTTAATCAACGGTCTATTCCGTAACCTTGCCTTTTCCTCGGTCAAGGTTGATTCCACGCTCTTCTTGATCTATAATAGTGAAATTCACTCACTTAATCACTTTATAAATCATAATACATCATAATATCTACTTAGGCAAAAATAATCATTTTGCCCTTGTACTATGGCAAAATTACAATTTTGCCCCTAGGCTCGTAAATCATTTTTCATCATATTTTCTCATTAAAAAATCCTAGCTGAACATTTATTACTCTTACAACTACTCAAAATTCCAACTATTTCATGCATTTATTACATAATTTCAACTTTTACAACTTAGTCCCATTTAGGTGTTTTCATGACAACATCTTTCACGAAAGTTGTTTCTCACCTCCCAGACATTCATTTTCTTCCATAAAAACTCAGTAAACAACATAAACTCTCTCATGGAAAGTCCCTATACTTTCAACCATATTGCAAATTAGTCCCCTCATTAGCTAGCTTAAGCTTTGGGGGTTCCAAAAGTACAAAAATTATCAAATAAAACCACCAAAATCACTTACTTGCAAGAGATTTGTGTTGCTGAAAATTTTAAACTCCAAGAACCCTTATTTCCTCTAAAATTTCGGTGGTAGAAGAAGAAGGAATAGTAAAAGATGATATCTCATCTTTTTATCTTATTTTATTCATTATTTTACCACCTAATTCCACCAAACTTGACAAAATTTAATATCATTGTCTCCCTAGTCTCTATGGCCTGCCAACACACCCCAATTGGCATATTTGCACTTAAAGGACCTCCAATTTAATATTATATGGCTATTAGACACCTCTACCTTGTATAATGGAACTTTCGCACTTTATGCGATTTAGTCCTTTTTCACAATTAAGCATACAATTGCTAAAATTAAAGCACCAAATTTTTCATATAGCCATATATTAATGCCATAACACATAAAATAATACAAAAATAATTTTCTTCACCCTTGGATTAGTGGTCCCGAAACCACTGTTCCGACTAGCCCCAAAATCGGGCTATTACATTAACCTTTCATGTATTAAATCATTTTTGTCTTTTATATCTAGAATGGACACAAGTCATGGAATGGTCACACTTGCATAATCCATATAATGTTTCTTAATATCCTGAATAGACTATGATAAACAAATAAGTATGATATCTCATATCAACTTATTCGAGCATGGCCATGCATTTCTAGTCTCACTCAATCAAGTGGCTAAGATATTGCTCCCATTATGTAGGAGGGACAAATCCTATATTGATTAACCATATCCCAGTACATAGATTGTGGTATATCCAACATGAAACTTTATAGAACAACCAGTTACGATGGACGTTTAACTGTATCAAAATATACGACTCACGATGTTGGGATAATGATGATCTCAAGTCTGAGGATCGTATACATAGTAATCACTACGAGTAATGTTGTGACTATTACATAATAATCCAAGAAACATACTCATAGTGGATCAATCCAATATGTTGTTCTCTAACACACATACTCATGTATTGATTTTGACATCCCATGTCAGTGACAACACTTTGTCATCAATAAACTACACGTTAGTCTTAATGCATTATTGTTGTCCAAGCCCACAATAATACTCAACTAAGGAGCTTTTAAGAGTAATCATATTATTCTCAGGATATTATTATAGGCATAATTGCAAAAAAAGCCCTCAACCTTTGGGGGCTTTTGGATATATGCCCCTAACCTTTTTTTTGAAATCGGCCCTTCACGTAATGGATTTTTCAGACATCAACCCAGTTGAAACGGTAACCGTCAGCTGACCGTTAGTCAACAGCTAGTCAAAAAAATTGGTCTACGTGGCATTCCAGTTGACAGATGACGTGGCTGACATTAAAATAAATAAGCTGACGTGCAAAAAAATTAAACAAATTTAATAATCATAAAACAAAAAGAACCTTAAATCCCCAAACCCTCAAATTCAAAATTGTTTTTCCAATTTCTAAAATCCCCAAATCGTGAAATTCCCTAAATCTCTAACCTCTGAAATCTTCATTGAATCCTTAACAATCTTCAAATCCCTAAATCTTGAAATCCCTAAATCATTAGCATTCCGAAATATTCTTGAAATACCTAAAACTTTTATGAATCAAATCGTTGAATCCCTAAAACTATTAGGAACCAAATCGTGAAATCCCTTAGAACCAAATCGTGAAATCCTTAATCTTTCCAAAAATTTTTATTTTTCTTCCTTGTCGTCTGAAATCATGGATTCACTTAGTTCGAACAGTCAGCCTAGAGGTTGGATAACGCATGGTTTGAATGGTTTGAAGAAAAAATCGTCATATGCAAATGTTGTTACTTCATCGCGGAAGGAGTATGCCTACGATGGACCAGCAGTAAAATGTCATTGCAATAAGTTAGCTCCAAGAGGCACTTCATGGAGTGGTTTAAATCTGGGGAGGAGATTTTATGGTTGTTCAGATTTTCGAGTAAGTGAAGAATCTATTTGCAAATTGAGCTTGAGCTCAATTTTGATGATTTCATAAATATCAATATTTGTTTTGTTTTCATTTTGGATTATTTCAATTTGGTTGAATAGGGATTTGTTTGTAGGACGGTGGTTGTGATTTCTTCAAGTGGTACGATGGGAAAATGAGTGACCATGCGACTGAGTTATTGCGTCAATTGCGTAATAATGAACGAAATCTTTTGAAGGATAATTTAGCACTTAGAAAGAATGCTATGGATTTGGTTGCATTTGATGGTAACCATAATGGTGGCAGTAGTGCTGTTGACATTGAGGTTGAAGGAGGTAGATCAATTTGTGGTGTTGAATAAGAAGTAGCATTAAGGAAGAAAATTATAACAGCCCGATTTTGAGGCTAGTCAGAACAGTGGTTTTGGAACCACTAATTCGAGGCCAGAGAAATTATTTTTAATATTATTTTATGTGTTATAGCATGATTATATGAGTACATGAAAATTTTGGTGAATTAATTTTAGTGATTGCATGCTTAATTTTAAAAAAAGACTAAATTGCACAAAGTGCAAAGTTTTGTTATACAAGCTAAAGGTGTCAAATAGCTATAGAACCTTAAATTAGAGGTCCTTAATGTGCAATTAGACCCTTTATAGGGTGATGGCCGGCGATAGGGGATAAAGAAATGACATTGTTAAAGGTTAGGTGAAGTATTCGGTGACTTAATTGATAAATAAACATAAAATAAAGAAGAAAAGAGATATCATATTTTTCATTTTCTCTTCTCCACTGATTATTCACTCAAGAAAGGGTCATGGAAGCTTGAAAATTTTCAGCAACTTAAACCTTTGCAAGTAAGTGATTTTGATGGTCATTTTTGATAATTTTTGTACTTTTGGAACCCCTAAAGCTTAATCTAGCTAATGAGGGGACTATTTTCCAAAATGGTTATGAGTCTAGGGTTTTTCCATGAGAAAATTTGTGATGTTTTCTAAACTTTTATGGAAGAAAATGAAACTTGGTTGTTAAATAAACAACTTTTGTGAAAGGGGTATTCATGAAAACACCTAAAATGGGCCTTTTTGTAAAGGTTGTAAAATAGGTGGTAAATGTATGAAATAATTGTATTTGTGAGTTTCTATAAGCTTAAAATAGATTCATCTAGGCTTGGTTAATGAGGAAATTTGATGAAAGTCGATTTACGAGCCTAGGGGCAAAATCGTAATTTTGTGAAAGTCTAGGGGCAAAATGGTAATTTTGCCAAAGTAGGAATTTTGAAATGTCTTGATTAATTTGGTGATTGAATGAGTGAATTTTATCATTATAGATCAAGAAAAATAGAGTCCGGACCTAGACCAGGGGAAAACCAAGCTAGTAGACTAATTCAATTTAGTCGCTCACTTTTTGTATACCGAGGTAAGTTGTACGTAAATAATACAATGTTATTGTATTTATACATTAAACAATTGATATTGCATAAAATGTTTGATTATTGTTTTGAATATGCATGATGAGAAATGATGTAGTAGAAAATCCCGGTTGAACATTAGGAATAGATTGGATATCCATGCCATGACATTTGGGTTGATATGTGTGCTAGTGTAAGACCATGTCTGGGACATGGCATCAGCCACATATGAGAGCCAGTGTAATACCATGTTTGGAACATGGCATCGGCATTGATATGTGTGCTAGTGTAAGACCATGTCTGGGACATGGCATCAGCATTGATATGTGTGCTAGTGTAAGACTATGTCTGGGACATGGAATCGGCCATATTATGAGAGCCAGTGTAAGACCATTTGGAACATGGCATCGGCATTGAGACGAGAGCTAGTGTAAGACCATGTCTGGGACATGGCATCAGCCTCGAAATGTAAGCCAGTGTAAGACCATGTCTGGGACATGGCTTCGGCATTGTACCCTCTTGTGTGAGGCTTATCGGATATCCTTTGGTATTCCAATGGGTTCAACGGTAAAAAAAAAGATTGTGTCAAAAGTGAGAAAAGTTACGCCTATGTTGTAAGTGATACAGGTACATACATGAGATTCATGAGAAATGAGCTCGAATTATGTTGTGTGATTAGTAAGGGTGGAAATGAGTAAGTTATGCCTTAAATAATTCGAGAATCATGTGCAAGTTTATATTATGCTATGACTATGATAATGCATAGTAATTGTTGTTAATTATTTACATGCGACTTACTAAGCTTTATGCTTACTCCTTTTCCTTTCCATTTTCTTATAGTGCCGCCAAGTTAGCTCAGGGATCAAAGGACGTCGGAGGCATCGATCACACTATCAATCTGAACATTTGGTATAGTTAGATTTATCATTTTGAGTATGACATGTATAGGGACTTGGTATTTTGTTATGTGTCATATTGTTTCGGCCAAATGTGTTGGCTTGTCTTGAAGAGGAATTCATTTTGTATAAGGCCATAGTTGATGGTTAATACTTGTTGTTGATAAATGCAAATGTTGGTGTTTTCATGAATGTGGTTATTACATGGGTTGGTTGATAATAAGAAATGTTGTAGGTTATAGAAAATAGCTTGGCTTTGAGGCGTGGATGCCTTGGTTGCGACTAATTTAGTCATGTGTTTGTGCTTTTGATGGTACTATATGATGTGTGTAGACGTGTGCTTGAAAGGGGTGACAAAAAGGCTTGGAAAATAGCCCTATGACCGGCCCACACCGCGGACATATGGCCGTGTGTCTAGGCCGTGTGTGACACACGGTTGCCCCATGGGCATGTGTTGAGGCCATGTGTCCCCTGCACCTAAATTGTAAAAACTCAAATTAGCACACGGACTGGGTACACGGGCGTGTGCCAGGCCGTGTGACATCCTGATTTTTCGTGAGGCACAGGTCAGGCTCGTGCACGGGCTAAGGACATGGCCATGCCAGTCACATGGCCGTGCCCCAAGTACACACGAGCGTGTGCCCCTATTTTTAATGAAATTTTCTAAAGTTTTGTAAGGTTCTCATTTTGGTCCCAAACTGTTTCTAAGGTATGTTTTGGGTCTCGTAGGCTCATATTATGTATTTTATGACAAACTTTGAAAAGTTTTAAATTTTGAACAAACTTTTATGACCCGGGATTGTATGTTAGTATGTGTTTAAGTTAAGTAATGCCTCGTACCCTGTTCCGACGTTAAACGCGTGTAAGGGGTGTTACAAAAATATTGACCATGAAGCAAAAACTTAAAGTTATAAAGAAAGAGAAGTCAATGTATAAGATATTATTTTCTTGCTCTATGTTATGTATTGTATGCATCACCATAGGTTTCTTTTTTGGCAGTACTGGTAAGAGGCATATGTTGCTAGCAGTTGCAAATGTTGATTGAAAAATATTGGTTGTTTTTATGTAATTTAACAGTATTCTTGGAAGTAATGACCAATATTTGTTGTTTATGCCTAATTTAATTTAGCTTAATAAATAATGCAGTGACAATAAACATAAGACTAAAAGGAAAAATTTGATCATTTAAACATATGATTTGGATAAATGTACTTTACAATTTCGATAAATGTACTTTACAAAACCATATGATTAGTCTATACACCATTCACCCTATACACCATCAACGCAGTACCAGCCAAAAACCAAAATGTGAGTGAGCTATACATGAACCAAAAAAAAAAACTAACATATTGGTTTTCAATACAACAAAATAACATTCAACAATGGTGTATTCCAAAATCATAATGTTGTAGGCTCAAAATGTGACTACCATCTTCTGTTCCAAAAGCAGAATGTTGTAGGCAAAATACCTTACACCGTACTTTTTGGATCATGAGCTGTCGCGAGATGGTCCTGCGAAATAGAAAACAGACACAGATACAAATAGATAAATGAATTATGGCACAAGTTCAAAAGCAAGCAATCATAGTGAATCACAAGACAAACAGCAGAATTCATTCAAAACAAAATAACGATGATTTACTCATGTTTCCTGAAACTGATTCTTGTGTTCCCAGGTGGTCGAGAGGAGCCTTTCGCTTTTTATTTCGCGACTTGGCTGTTGAAGAAGTTTTTCCACTACCATCTTGGCATGAAGCTGTCGTCATGCTCCTTGTGGTTCTACCAGACTACAAGATTATTTTATATTAATATTAACAATGTATAAAATAACTCATATCAATAGTAAAATGCAGAAACTTACATAAAATTTTTGCTTTCCCTTAGATTTATCTTAGGTAGTTGACGTTTTAATGGAAGATTTCCCCTTTTGTTTATGTAGTTGTGCATCTTGCTGCAAATAATGGACCATAATCATTGGTTAGACAAAATAAAATAAAAAATTTACTCAATATATATAACTGAAGAACAACACTGTACCTGTTTCGAATTTGTGCAAGACCACTTGTTATGGCCATGTTGGCCACATTGAGTACATGTCATGAGTAGACCTTTCCTACTCAAGTGACCAGGCTTTAATTTTTTGGTTCATCTTTGGCCATCCTCCTATTCTTTTTGGGCCTCACAGGCATCTTCCTTTCAATAGGAGGTAGCACTGGCTGAATACCAGTTTTTCCCAATCATATAAAGGTTTGCCGTGTAACATCCTAAAAATTTGAGTATCGATATGTTGCATGTTTTTGGTGCTTAGCTTGTGAATGATTCAATTTGTGTGTTTAATATAGTCTTGAGAAGGCTCGGGATTTATTCGAAATTAGAATAAATTTTAGTAATGAGTATTTTATTGAAGTGGAACAAGTGACCTTGATGTTTAAGGAAATTAAGTGTCAAAAACTAGCATAAGATGAGCTAGTAGTAAAGTGGAGTTGGCGTCATATGTGTTGCTTGAGGGGAGAGGTTCGAATTCCATGGATTGCATTTTGGTGACTTTAATTTTTTCACCTTTATGGCATGTGTCGGTCAAGCCTTATTTATGGTAAGGTTGGACTATTTCTTTTATGGTAAGGTGGCTAATGGTTAAGGTAAGCTTGAACTTGGGGAAAGAAATCCTAAACTTATGGAATGTAGGGGGAACACAAGGCATGAATCAAGGATGTTGTCTTGGAAACTCTTGGGTGGCTAAAACTTTGACTTTTGGCCATTGTACATGAACGGTTTTGTGGCTAGGGGGGAATGGCTGTATGTTGTTAGTAGTTTGGCTAGGATTAGGAGTTAGTTTTGGTTAATTCTTAGCATTTTGTGTGAAATTTTCTTTTCTCTCCAAACTCTTTCTCTTAGCCGAATTTGAGCATTAGGTAAGCTTTGTTTCTTTTGGCCATTTCATTTCATTTTTACTATTTGGTCATATTTTTGTCTTACATCTCAAGACACTCTCTCCCTTGTGCCGAAATACCAAAGCATAAAGGCCATTTTTCTTTTCTTCTCCTCTTCACCATTGCCGAATGCTTCCTTGTCCCAAATCTCACTCTTTGCTCCTTTCTCACATTTGAAAAACCAAAAACACATTGTCTCCCATCTCTTTCTCCCCATGGCCGAATGGTGCTAACACCATTCTCTCCAATTTTCCTTCAAAGCCGAATCTTCTCTTCACTTATATTGTTTTGTTGATTATTCTTTCAACCTTCATTTTAATCAATCGGTAAGAACCCTTTTCGAATCTTTATTCTCTTCTTTTTCTTAGCCGAATATATATTAGATTGGGAGGGTCTTTTGACCGAAAATAGCATCCTTTATCCTTTTCTCTTAGACGATCCTTTCATTTTTTATAGTGTTATAAAGAAGGCCGAACTCGGAGTATTCATAATCATCGTGACATGCTAGAAATCGAGTCGAAGTGTTAAGGTAAGGGTTCCTATCAAGGATTTCTATATTACTCGTCATATTGTTATAGATGGACTACTAATCGATTTCATTTTAGGGGACACTATCGCTCGATTATCATTTTCGTGAACGTAAGATTTTGTGGCAAACAAGATAGGTTCGAAAAGAGTAGTGAATAGTGTTCGGAAGAGGGGCGGTTCTGCTATTCCCTCTAAATTCAAATGAAGGACTGTTTCAGCAATTCGAGATTTTCCACCGGGTTGTGGACCCTCATCCGGTGAAAATCAATTATTTGAAGTCATTCGTACTCCTGAGCCTTTGACTGTTCGTGGTTCTTCATCGGGTTATGAACTATCGATCGAGGAGAAATCACAAATAGCTGTTGTTCGAGATTCCGAGGGTAAAGATCTAGATCATTCATCATTAGAATAACTTTATATTAAATATTAGTGTTCTAATTAAGTGTGATAAATATTTAGGTATCGACGAGCGGGAAAGTATAGTACTCACCGTAATCAGGTGTGTAACTTCTCACTTATCTCATGGGTTATACTATGCCGTAAGTATTTGATTAAAAATCGTAAAGTCGGTAAAATTGGAAAATACGGTTTATTAGCACTTTTGGTGTGAAAGCATGAAAACGGTATTAAAGTTGTGAAAATTACGAATTTGCCCTTAATAAGCTATATTGTTAAAAAGTGATATTTTGGGCCATATGAATTATTTTTGATAAATTGGCCAAGTGAGAAAATTGTGAAAAGGGCCTCATGTGTATATATGGGCCAAAAGCGCTAGATCGATATATGGGCCAAAAGCGCTAGATCGATATAAGGGCCAAAATTGCTAGATCGTTAAATGGGTTAAATTGTTATTTTGACTAATGGGCCAAGTTTATAACTTGTAATACGGGCTTTTGTTGAAATTTACCTTATGAATATATTGTGATGCATTCTATATATACATGATTGCATGGGTTGGGATAATTGAAAGAAGAGAAGAAAGGCACATTGCCAAAATCTAGTTCGGTGACACTTTGTCACAATCTAGTTCGGTGACTCTGTCACAATCTAGTTCGGTGGCTCTGCCACAAATATTTTAAATGGCTTAATGCCTGTGATTGGTGTGTTGGCGGGGTGGGTTGACTTGATCCCCACAGGTGTGATGGTTGGTACGGGTGGTGTGTAGCGGATGGAAATTAGGCTTGGTTGGGAATTGCATATCACATGCATTTTTTTTTATATTTGATTTATATATTATATTTTTGTAAATGGGCTCAAGCCCAATTTAATGCTTAAATGGATTTGGCCCAGTGGACAAGGTAAGTGGGTTACACACTGAGTTCTAAGTAACTCACCCCATTTTTCTTACCCTTCTCAGGTAATAATAATTGATGGAGGCTTAGGCCGGGGATGACTTCGTGTGGAGGCCATACTACGAATGATAGGTTTTTATAAACTTGAACTTCTTTTTAATATTTTTATTTTTATTTAAGTACTATTTTGATTGCGATGTAATAAGGCCTCTGGTATTATTTTATGGATTTTTATTCGTGGATCGAATTTTAATATGTTTTAGTTACTTAAATGGGGTTGTTTAAATTTTATAAATGATTTCTTAAACTTGCATATAAAGAAAAATAGAAAAAGGGATTTTCTTAAATATCACTTAATCCAAAATATTTTGTGAAAACTCTTTTATAAGTTTAAGATTTCCACCAATTATTTCTCTGAAAATCAAATTGTAAATTCTTATGTTTTAAAATTATGGTTTTCAAATAAATCTCGGTTTATGATAAATTCTATTTTTTCAAAAATTGTTTTGAAGAATGGTTTTCATTAAAAGCAGTGATGACTAGATGTAAGTTCAAATTGTGTGGCATGCCAAGTCTAGTCTTAACGCATAGGCCGGATTTGGGGTGTTACATTTTATGGTATCAGAGCCAGTTTCAAAACTCGACTGTGGTTTGGGGTCAACAAAAATTTTTGTTTAAAACTGTTTTAATTTCTAGACTTTATGTTTTAAAGGTAGTATGGCACCACAAGCATCCGGTACCAAGCCAAGTAAGTATTTGTATATTAAATGTTTATTATTGTGATATGAACATAGGAACACTCTAGAACTTCTAGTTTTAGGTGTCGAAAACGGTAGAGATTGAGACTATAGGACGTGATTGCGAAAACAACTTTACCTCTTATATCTCATAAAATATCGTTAATAAACACTGAAATGGTATTCTGATTCATAAAACTTGTAATCAGATTAAATCGAATTAGTCATTATGAGCACTAGAGGATGTGGTCGTGGACGTGGTAGACGTGGCCGTGGTAGAGGATGAGGTGCTAGAGATACAACTGAAGCGCCGGGTCATATGCCAGAAATGGATGTACCTGCTTTACTCGGGAGTGAGACTGGATCACATGACCATTCGAGAGAAGACAATGCTTTGACTCAAGCAATGTTGCGAGTCCTTGAAAGGGTTGCTGGGACTAGAACTGGTCCAGTAGTTCGTGGATCAATTTCGGAACGACTTAAATCAAGTGGTGCCGAGGTTTTTAGAGGTGTCTCCGGTGTAGCTCCGAATGTTACGGAATATTAGCTCGAGGCTGTAAAGCGGATTATGGATGATTTGGAGTGCACCGCCGAGCAGAAACTAAGAGGAGCTGTGTCCTTATTAAGGGACGAGGCGTATCAATGGTGGCTTACTGTTCGAGAAGGCACCGAGGATTTATTAGTTACTTGGGATTTCTTCAAAGCTGCTTTCCAAGGGAAGTACGTTGGGACAAGTTATGTGGATGCCCGGAGGAAGGAATTCCTGAATTTGGTTCAAGGAAATAAGACGGTGGCAGCTTACGATGCAGAATTTCTTCGTTTGAGCCGATATGCTCGCACAATAGTGCCGACAGATCATGAGCGCTGTGTACGCTTTGAAGATGGGCTGAATGATGAGTTGCGGGTACTGATAGCCCCACAACAAGTACAGATTTTTGCCTCGCTTATAGAGAAAGCCAATATAACCGAAGAGGCTAAGAGCTCAGAACGCCAGAATTGGGAAAGAGTCAGAGGCAAGAGGGATTTTAAGTATTTGGGTTCTGCTAAAAGGTTCCAGAAAAGGCCTCGAAATAATGAGCCAGCTCAAGCTAGAGTGCCTGTGGTTACCAATCAAAGTCGGGACTGTGCTGACTGTGGGAAGCGACACCCCGGGGAATGTTGGAGGAAAACTGGTGCTTGCTATAAATGTGGTTCCAAGGATCATCAGTATAAGAATTGCCCTCGACGGCCTGATACGAATCAGGAAGCTCGTAACCCTGATGCTCAGCCAGCTAGAGGTACTCAGTAGCCACCGAGAGGTCATGGATCGGGTCGCGGTGGTAATGGTAACGGATGTGGTCAAGGTACACCGGGTCGAGGTAATGGCTTCAGAGGTAACGCGGAGGTAAGACAGCCGGGGTTGGTCTATGCGGTTAGGCGTCGGGAAGATGGCGATGCACCTGATGTAATAACTGGTACGTTCTTCATCTTTGATGTACCATTCATCGCTTTGATAGATATCGGGTCTACCCACTCGTATGTTGCTAGTGCCATATCTGGAAACCTGAATATTAGATCTGAGATTACCGATAGAGAGATGACGGTAATTAGTCCTTTAGGACAGTCTGTAATCGTGAATAAATTGTTTAGAGACGTGCCCTTGAAAATTCAAAGAGAAATATTTTTGGCGGACTTGATACAATTGCCTTTCGGTGAGTTTGATCTTATTTTGGGCATGGATTGGTTGGTGAAGCACCGGACGCAATTGGATTGTGCCGAAAAGCGGATGTCAATAAGGATTGTGGATGATGAGGAGGTAGTAATGATAGGCGAGCGAAGGAACTTTTTGGCAAATATGGTATCTGCTTTGAAGGCAGAGAAGTTGGTGCGGAAAGGGTATGGAGCATTCCTAGCCTTCATTAGTGCTTTGGATGCCAAGGAATTATCGGTGGAAGGTGTGAGAATGGTGAAAGAATTTCCAGATGTTTTTCCCGAAGAACTTCTGGGTCTACCTCCAGATCGGGAAGTAGAATTTGGTATTGAGCTTTTACCCGGAACGGCTCCAGTGTCTATTGCTCCTTATAGAATGGCGCCGAAGGAGTTAGCGGAGCTTAAAGGTCAAATTCAAGAATTGTTAGATCGGGGATTTATTTGACCGAGTGTCTCTCCGTAGGGAGCACCGATTTTGTTCATCAAGAAGAAGGATGGGTCGATGCGTATGTGCATTGATTATAGGCAGTTGAATAAATTGACAATCAAGAATAGGTATCCATTGCTGAGAATTGACGACTTGTTTGATCAATTGAGAGGAGCTTCAGTTTTCTCCAAGATTGATTTAAGATCGGGTTATCATCAACTCAAGGTGAAAGAGGCAGATATTCATAAGACGGCATTCCGAACTCGTTATGAACATTATGAGTTTTTGGTTATACCGTTTGGTTTGACCAATGCACCAGCTGCATTTATGGACATGATGAATCGAGTCTTTCAACCTTATCTAGACCGGTTTGTAGTGGTGTTCATAGATGATATCTTGGTATATTCGAGGAATGAAGAAGAGCATGACTCACATTTGCGCATTGTGTTGCAAATTTTGTGAGATAAGCAACTTTATGCCAAATTCAGTAAATGCAAATTTTGGTTGAAGGAAGTGACTTTCTTGGGTCATGTGGTGTCAGCCGAAGGAATAAGAGTTGATCCTCGGAAGGTTGAGGCAGTGTTGGATTGGAAACCGCCGAAGTCAGTGGCTGAGATCCGGAGTTTCTTGGGTTTGGCTGGTTACTATAGACGCTTTGTTGAGGGTCTTCGTTGATTGTTGCACCTCTAACCAAGCTATTGCGAAAGGGGGTACCGTATGTGTGGACCGATAAACAAACAAAAAGTTTCGAGAAATCAAGAAGATTTTGACTAAGCGCCAAGATCGATTCAAACTGAGGCTAGAAAAGAGTTTATCGTTTATCGTGATGCGTCACACACGGGTTTAGGATGTACTTGATGCAAGGTGGAAAAGTGGTGGCTTATGCTTCTCGTCGATTGAGGTCGCACGAAGTCAACTACCCTACTCATGACTTGGAGTTGGTCTGCGGTGGTGTTTGCTTTAAAGATTTGGAGGCACTATCTCTACGGTGAGAAGTCGATCATTTATACGGACCATAAGAGTCTTAAGTACCTCTTTACCCAAAAGGAGTTGAACTTGAGACAACGGAGATGGGTGGAGTTGTTAAAGGATTATGACTTCTCAATCGAGTACTATCCTGGAAAGGCTAACGTGGTGGCAGACGCGTTGAGTCGTAAGGTAGTATCGGAGTTAAGAGCAATGTTTGCTCATCTCAGTTTCTATGAGGATGGCAGTCTGCTAGCGGAACTTCAGGTGAAGCCATTATGGTTAGAGCAGATCAAGGAAAAGCAGTTATCAGATGAAAAGTTGGGTCCTTTAATGCAACAAGTTGAAAGTGGTATAATAGGGGATTTTGGATTAAACAAGGATGGCATGCTGTGTTTTCGTGGAAGAGTTTGTATGCCCATGGATTCAGATTTGAGACAAATGATTCTACGAGAGACGCATAGTAGCCCTTATGCTATGCACCTCGGAGGAAATAAGATGTATCGGGATCTCCGTGAGCAGTATTGGTGGCCAAGGTTAAAGTGGGAGGTTACTGATTTTGTAGGAAAGTGTTTGACATGTCAACAAGTGAAGGCGGAACATCAATTACCATCGGGTTTATTGCAACCGGTAAAGATTCTTCTATGGAAATGAGAGCGGATAACGATGGATTTTGTTAGTGGGTTGCCCTTAACACCTACTAAGAAAGATTCCGTTTGGGTGGTAGTTGATCGATTGACGAAGACTGCTCATTTTCTACCTGTTCGTACGGATTACTCCCTGCAGAAGTTGGCTAAGCTATATGTATCTGAGATTGTGAGGTTGCATGGGGTACCAGTGTCTATCATATCGGACAGGGATCCTAGGTTTACATCGCGGTTTTGGAAAGCTTTGTATGAGGCTTTAGGAACAAAGTTAAACTTGATCTGACTTTTCATCCTCGATCGGATGGTCGATCGAGAAAGAGTAATTCAGATTTTGGAAGACATGTTAAGAGGTTGCGTGATTGACTTTAGAGGTAGTTGGGAGGATTTTCTACCGTTGGCAGAGTTCGCGTATAATAACAGTTACCAATCCAGTATTCAAATGGCGCCCTATGAAGCGTTATACGGTCGTAAGTGTCGTACCCCTACTTGTTGGGTGAATTGGGGAACGGCGGTTGTTGGGTCTGAGTTGATAAGCGAGAGCGGAAGAGAAGGTAAAGGTGATTCGAGCGCGGTTAAAGGAAGCTTGGATAGACAAAAGTTGTATGCGGATCTCAAGCGTAAGGATATTGAGTTTGCGGTGGGAGATCAGGTCTTTCTGAAAGTCTCACCTTGGAAGAAAATTTTCAGATTTGGAAGGAAGGGCAAGTTGAGCCCTAGGTTCATTGGACCGTACCGTGTGTTGAAGCGTGTAGGACCAGTGGCCTATCAGCTTGAATTACCTCCGGAGTTGAGTCAGATTCATAGTGTTTTCCATGTTTCCATCTTTGAGGCGTTATAGATCGGATCCATCTCACATAGTACCTGGTAGAAGAAGTGGAGTTAAGGCCAGACTTGTCTTTCGAGGAGGAACCAGTGAAAATCTTAGACCGTGATGTTAAGGTGCTAAGAAAGAAGACAGTTCCATTGGTTAAGGTTCTATGGTGTAATCACGGAGCGGAGGAAGCTACGTGGGAGCCTGAGGATGCAATTCGGCAACAATATCCTCACCTCTTTTAACCAGGTAAAATTTCGAGGACGAAATTTTCTTTAAGGGGGTAGAATTGTAACATCCTAAAAATTTGAGTATCGATATGTTGCATGTTTTTGGTGCTTAGCTTGTGAATGATTCAATTTGTGTGTTTAACATAGTCTTGAGAAGGCTCGGGATTTATTTGAAATTAGAATAAATTTTAGTAATGAGTATTTTATTGAAGTGGAACAAGTGACCTTGATGTTTAAGGAAATTAAGTGTCAAAAACTAGCATAAGATGAGCTAGTAGTAAAGTGGAGTTGGCGTCATATGTGTTGCTTGAGGGGAGAGGTTCGAATTCCATGGATTGCATTTTGGTGACTTTAATTTTTTCACCTTTATGGCATGTGTCGGTCAAGCCTTATTTATGGTAAGGTTGGACTATTTCTTTTATGGTAAGGTGGCTAATGGTTAAGGTAAGCTTGAACTTGGGGAAAGAAATCCTAAACTTATGGAATGTAGGGGGAACACAAGGCACGAATCAAGGATGTTGTCTTGGAAACTCTTGGGTGGCTAAAAATTTGACTTTTGGCCATTGTACATGAACGGTTTTGTGGCTAGGGGGAATGGCCGAATGTTGTTAGTAGTTTGGCTAGGATTAGGAGTTAGTTTTGGTTAATTCTTAGCATTTTGTGTGAAATTTTCTTTTCTCTCCAAACTCTTTCTCTTAGCCGAATTTGAGCATTAGGTAAGCTTTGTTTCTTTTGGCCATTTCATTTCATTTTTACCATTTGGTCATATTTTTGTCTTACATCTCAAGACACTCTCTCCCTTGTGCCGAAATACCAAAGCATAAAGGCCATTTTTCTTTTCTTCTCCTCTTCACCATTGCCGAATGCTTCCTTGTCCCAAATCTCACTCTTTTCTCCTTTCTCACATTTGAAAAACCCAAAACACATTGTCTCCCATCTCTTTCTCCCCATGGCCGAATGGTGCTAACACCATTCTCTCTAATTTTCCTTCAAAGCCGAATCTTCTCTTCACTTATATTGTTTTGTTGATTATTCTTTCAACCTTCGTTTTAATTAATCGGTAAGAACCCTTTTCAAATCTTTATTCTCTTCTTTTTCTTAGCCGAATATATATTAGATTGGGAGGGTCATTTGACCGAAAATAGCATCCTTTATCCTTTTCTCTTAGATGATCCTTTCATTTTTTATAGTGTTATAAAGAAGGCCGAACTCGGAGTTTTCATAATCATCGTGACACGCTAGAAATCGAGTCGAAGTGTTAAGGTAAGGGTTCCTATCAAGGATTTCTATATTATTCGTCATATTGTTATAGATGGACTACTAATCGATTTCGTTTTAGGGGACACTATCGCTCGATTATCATTTCCGTGAACGTAAGATTTTGTGGCAAACAAGATAGGTTCGAAAAGAGTAGTGAATAGTGTTCGGAAGAGGGGCGGTTCTGCTATTCCCTCTAAATTCAAACGAAGGACTATTTCAGCAATCCGAGATTTTCCACCGGGTTGTGGACCCTCATCCGGCGAAAATCAATTATTTGAAGTCATTCGTACTCCTGAGCCTTTGACTGTTCGTGGTTCTTCATCGGGTTATGAACTATCAATCGAGGAGAAATCATAAATAGCTGTTGTTCGAGATTCCGAGGGTAAAGATCTAGATCGTTCATCATTAGAATAGCTTTATATTAAATATTAGTGTTCTAATTAAGCGTGAAAAATATTTTAGGTATCGACGAGCGGGAAAGTATAGTACTCACCGTAATCGGTGTGTAACTTCACACTTATCTCATGGGTTATACTATGCCGTAAGTATTCGATTAAAAATAGTAAAGTCGGTAAAATTGGAAAATACGGTTTATTAGCACTTTTGGTGTGAAAGCATGAAAACGGTATTAAAGTTGTGAAAATTACGAATTTGCCCTTCATAAGCTATATTGTTAAAAAGTGATATTTTGGGTCATATGAATTATTTTTGATAAATTGGCCAAGTGAGAAAATTGTGAAAAGGGCCTCATGTGTATATATGGGCCAAAGCGCTAGATCGATATATGGGCCAAAGCGCTAGATCGATATAAGGGCCAAAATTGCTAGATCGTTAAATGGGTTAAATTGTTATTTTGACTAATGGGCCAAGTTGATAACTTGTAATACGGGCTTTTTGTTGAAATTTACCTTATGAATATATTGTGATGCATTCTATATATACATGACCGCATGGGTTGGGATAATTGTGAAGAGAAGAAAAGCTCATTGCTGCCTAAAATCTAGTTCGGTGACACTGTCACAATCTAGTTCGGTGACTCTGTCACAATCTAGTTCGATGGCTCTGCCATAAATATTTTAAGTGGCTTAATGCCTTTGATTGGTGTGTTGGCGGGGTGGGTTGACTTGATCCCCACAGGTGTGATGGTTGGTACGGGTGGTGTGTAGCGGATGGAAATTAGGCTTGGTTGGGAATTGCATATCACATGCATTATTTTTTATATTTGATTTATATATTGTATTTTTGTAAATGGGCTCAAGCCCAATTTAATGCTTAAATGGATTTGGCCCAGTGGACAAGGTAAGTGGGTTACACACTGAGTTCTAAGTAACTCACCCCATTTTTCTTACCCTTCTCAGGTAATAATAATTGATGGAGGCTTGGGCCGGGGATGACTTCGTGTGGAGGCCATACTACGAATTATGGGTTTTTATAAACTTGAACTTCTTTTTAATATTTTTATTTTTATTTAAGTACTATTTTGATTGTGATGTAATAAGGCCTCTGGTATTATTTTATGGATTTTTATTCGTGGATGGAATTTTAATATGTTTTAGTTACTTAAATGGGGCTGTTTAAATTTTATAAATGATTTCTTAAACTTGCGTATAAAGAAAAATAGAAAAAAGGGATTTTCTTAAATATCACTTAATCCAAAATATTTTGTGAAAACTCTTTTATAAGTTTAAGATTTCCACCAATTATTTCTCTGAAAATCAAATTGTAAATTCTTATGTTTTAAAATTATGGTTTTCAAATAAATCTCGGTTTATGATAAATTCCATTTTTTCAAAATCGTTTTGAAGAATGGTTTTCATTAAAAGCAGTGATGACTAGATGTAAGTTCGAATTGTGTGGCATGCCAAGTCTGGTCTTAACGCATAGGCCGAGTTTGGGGTGTTACATGACGGGTTTGCCGGCGCGCTACGTTTTGCATTCGGTAGACGCATGGGTTGAAGGTTTGCCGAAGGAAGATTTTTTTACTGATGAACAAGAAGAGTACCAGGATTTGAATGGGACCATGGAATTGGAGAAAGCGGTGTCTATAAGAAAGCATTTTTGGAAATGGTTAGTTCTGATTCACTTCGTTCTTGAATTTCCACTTATGGAATGAGGAATTTTGGTTTAATTATTTCCAGCTTTTTATAGGTTTTTAGTTTTTTTTTGCTTGTTTAATCCTCGGAATTAAAGTACCCATTTTTTTGTGTAGTTAAAAGGAATATTTGAACTTATATATATAGCAATATACATCAAAACAACGAGTTTTATATCTTTATTACTGATTTTGTATGTATATACTATATACCATTGTTTTTGTATCATTGAATTTATGCCATCATCGGTTTTGATTGCTTACAATAAGCTATTTTTTCAATTGTGGAGCCATTGTAATTAGATTGTTGAAATTAAAAGATGTTAGAAATTAGACACATGGATGAATTATTGTTTTGATTGCTTACTCGCCATCTCTTAGCTCGAATATTATCTGAATCTTGAGAAAATGGAATTGGTCTTGTAGGAGCAACTTTGTATGTATTTGTAGATATTTTAAAAGTCAGATTTTAAAATGGAATTGTATGCATTTTTCCGAATGGTTGGAAATTGAGATGTTTTATTCTTTGTAATTGAGGTGTATAAATGTTGTTAATTGAGATGTTAAAGTTACGCAAATTGAGGTGTTTAAATGTGTTAATTGAAGTGTTTAATTTCTGTAAATTGAGGTGCTCAAATGATGTAAATTGAAGTGTTTAACTGCTGTAAATTGAGGTGCTCAAATGATGTAAATTGAAGTGTTAAAGTGTTACAATTTGAAGTATTTAAATGATGTGAATTGAAGTGTTAAGTGCTGCAAATAGAAGTGTTTAAATCTTTGTAAATTGAAGTGTTAAAGTGTTGCAAATTTAAGTATTTAAATGTTGTGAATTGAAGTGTTAAATGTACTGCAAATTGAAGTGTTTACATGTTGTAAATTGAAGTGTTTTAAGTCATGCAAATTGAATTGTTTAGTTCTGGAAATTGAGATGTTTGTCATTTGTAATTGAGGTGTATAAATGTTGTTAATTGAGATGTTAAGTGCTGCAAATTGAAGTGTTAAAGTGTTGCAAATTGAAGTATTTAAATGCTGTGAATTGAAGTGTTAAAGTGCTGCAAATTGAAGTGTTTACATGTTGTAAATTGAAGTGTTTTAAATCATCGCAAATTGAATTGTTTAGTTCTGGAAATTGAGATGTCTATCGTTGTAATTGAGGTGTATAAATGTTGTCAATTGAGATGTTAAAGTGCTGCAAATTGAGGTGTTTAAATGCTGTAAATTGAGGTGCTCAAATGATGTAAATTGAATTGTTTAATTGCTGTAAATTGAGGTGCTCAAATGATGTAAATTGAAGTGTTAAAGTGTTGCAATTTGAAGTATTTAAATGATGTGAATTGAAGTGTTAAGTGCTGCAAATTGAAGTGTTTAAATGTCAGAACTGAAGTGTTAAAGTGTTACAAATTTAAGTATTTAAATGCTGTGAATTGAAGTGTTAAATGTGCTGCAAATTGAAGTGTTTACATGTTGTAAATTGAAGTGTTTTAAGTAATTGCAAATTGAATTTTTAGTTCCTGGAAATTGAGATGTTTATCGCTGTAATTGAGGTGTATAAATGTTCTTAACTTTCAGTTTTTATCCCTTGAGGATCCTCTTCTATACAAGTCCATAACATATGGTTTTTATGTCTCTACTTTCTTAGATTTTTGGGGCTTTATTACTATAAATTGGGATTGACCTTCTAATTTGCTGTTTCATTTTTGAATACTAGAATTTGGTTGTTTTTCTTTAAAAAAAATAAAAAAATCTAGAATAGAGTTATTTAGTTTTTTTTTTAATCTAAAAGTGGATAGTTTTTGTAGAATTTTTAATATAAAAAGTAGAACACGTAAATTTTTCTCTACGATGATAAGGAAGATGGCGCCCAAGGTTTATCACATTGTTTATTATTTTTCGGAGTTTTTACTTGATTTATTTCCTTTTTTTAACATGGTTTTGGGTTCAATCTTTATTTTCGTTTCTCTACTATTCTTTGTTATTGTTTTCTTGCGATTGCTTTTTATTGGCATGATTGCAAAAGTTAAATGACGAAATATATGTTTTTTGTGGCTATTATTTTTCACTGCGTGATAGTGATCTTGTTGTTAATCAAGAGTTTTTAGTTTTTTACATGTTGACCGACCTAATGGATTAAAGTCACTTTTAATATTGACTTTTTTTAAATTTTAATTCCATTTTTAAATAATTTTGTTCTTTGTTTTAAAGAAGGTCTTTCGAAAGGATAATAGAACTATGCTATTCAGGAAGGACTTGTTTAAAGATACTTTGCGAAAATCCTCTTGATAAGGTAGTGAATCTCTCTCGCTTTAAATCCTCTGTTAATAAACTTTTGCATGTGTGAACATTGATGCCTAATTTGAGTCTTGTGAAGGTTAATAAAGTTTTATTTAGCTTTTATTTTTGTCTTTTGATTGGTCTTATAAAACAAAGCTTAAATATAATTTTGGTTTATCTTTGAACATTTTCTTAATTCTCCCATTATTTCTTTTAAGCACAAAATATTTCAATCACTGATTTGTTTTGCTAAAACTAATATTAAATTGCAATTATTGCTCTTACTTATCGATGTTCGCCTTTATAGTTCTTATCTAACCATATAATGTTTATTTGATATCTTAATCTTTCTCTTATGGATGCTTCTACATACCAAGCTATATTGCTAAAGTTACTATGACATCAAATACATAGATGGAGAACATTTCTACGCTTGCTATGGATTATGAGTTAATCATCATCTAATTCTTCATCGAATTGATGAACACCTAAACAAATGTAAATGCCATACATTGAAAAACTAATGAAGATAACATTCGGAAGTTTTATGGTTGAGGGTGACATGATTCTCTCTTGTAACAGTCAATGAGTTCAAGTCTATAGAAAAGTTTAAAATTTTCAATACAAACAATTTGTAAGTCATATTGCCTTAACATGTTAGAACTGTCTATTTGGCTTAGTACTAACAGTCAATGTTACAGTGGGTCAACTTGAATGCTATCAAGAGGCTTGTGAAAGCTGATGCACTCAAGATGGAGATCATTCCAAACCCGAAGGTTTGTATCTCTTTCTTACTATGTCGTCTCTGGTGGATTTTCGATTTCTAAACTATAAAATTGGTTGTTGGGGTCAATGGAATCAAGGTTATTCAACTAGAAACTGCGGTGGTGCAAACAATTAGGGTATAAAATTGTACCAATTATGGTTATGATGTATTAAAATGTAAAAAGATCTGTCTAACCATGTGTTTTCTTTATGTGATTAAGTTCTTTGATCATGCTATTGGTATCAACGTACCTCGATCGCGATTCCTTATATATCTTGTTCATGAATTATACATTTCTAAATTGGATTTTTGGTGTTTTTATAATATTATAATTTTTTTTTCATGACCTCTAAAAGTATAATATTTTAAATTTTTTTTTATTTTTCATGACTTTTAGCGGCATTTTTGGAAAAAGCACCGCTAAAAGTATGATATTTTAAATTTTTTTATTTTTCATGATTTTTAGTGGCGTTTTTGGAAAAAGCATCGCTAAAAGTATGATATTTTTTTATTTTTTATGACTTTTAGTGACGTTTTTGGTAAAAGCGCCGCTAAAGGTCATGACTTTTAGTGGCGTTTGTGGGGAAAGCGCCGATAAAGGTCATGACCTTTAGCGGTGTTTGTTGGAAAAGCGTCGCTAAAAGTCATGACCTTTAGTAGCGTTTGTGGGAGAAGCGCCGCTAAAGGTCATGACCTTTAGCGGCGTTTTTTCTCATAAACGCCGCTAAAGTTTGCGGCGTTTGTTTTAGTGGCGTTTTTTGCGGCGCTTTTAGTGGCGCTTATAAAAAAGCGCCGCAAATACTATTAGTGGCGCTTATAAACGCCGCTAAAAGCCTAAAAAAACGCCGCTAAAAGTCTGTTTTGCTGTAGTGCATGTGGCCCATTTATGGGATGCATTGGAAAAGAGTAAGCTTTCTTGTAGGTATCAATGTGATAATATTCATGCAGATATTCATCTGGATGAAGCCCTAAGTGATACATGGAAGCACATGCATGGGAACATGGAATCCCACTAATTTGCCAACTTCTACAACAACATATCCTTTGACTTAGGTCCACTGTATACTGATAACTTCCTTTCCTCAACTCACATCTATTTTCACCATTCCATATCAGTTGCCACTCTACACAGTCCTTCTTGTTGGCATCAAAGTTAGCTTTCACCAATGGATCATAATTTTGCTTCCATCGATTACATAGCTTCCTTTTTTGTACTATCCTAGTCATCATCTTGGTCCTAATATCCTCAAGCATTCTGATAATGCTTTTGAACCTAGCTTCAACAATGCTTGAATTGAATGCTTCACACAAATTGTTTTCAACTATATCTGATTTACAATTAGTCCCCAAAAATGCCCTAGTCCATATCTTTGGAGACTTTTTCATCAAATTATCGTAAGCATCCTTATCTTTCTTCTCCAGTGCTGAACATAGATCCTCCCACTCCCTCTCAGTCGTGCACTTCACAATCTGCCAGAAATCACACTCATAAGATTTCCCTAACTTCCTCCCTGGCCAATTTGCAAACACGTGCCTCACACAATTCCTATGCTCCACCCTTGGTAGTATGTCAGAAATTGCAATTTCAAGGCCCTAATTCAAATTAATGAACGAGATATATTGTTAGAAAATTTTAGTTAATTACAAATAACAGATTAAAAAAATAATGCCAAGCTTAAAATTGCATATTTACTAACCTTTTGTTGGTCACTGATAATTGTGTACCCATACCCATCTTCCAAGCCCAAATTAGTTGATAGGAGACTGAGAAACCAGCCCCATGAATCAGTGCATTCCACTTCAACCATAGCCCATGCAATAGGGAATATTTGGTTGTTTGTGTCTCTTCCAACAGTTGTGAGAAATTCACTCTTAAATGGGCCTTCTAGGAAGCAAACATCTAGCCCAATGAGTGGTCTACACCCCGCTTTCCAGCCTCTCTTTATTGCATCAAAGCACACATAATACCTCTTAAAATGAGGAAGGGAGTCTACTGTCACCCTTTGAACAGCCATTTTTATTGTGCTTCCTGGCATCTTTGACCTTAACTCATGAGCATAGTCCCATAGCAAGCCAAATTCCTCATTATGATTTCCAGCCATTTTCTCCTTCACTATTTTCTTCGCTCTATAACAACAGTCAATGGTCACATTTACATGCATCTCAGAAGCACATCTTCTTTGAATTTCCCCTAGCTTCATCTTAAGGTGATGCTTGATAGTTGCTTCAAAATGTTGGGCAATCATAGCAGCAGTCACCATTTTGTTCTTAAAACTAATCGAACAATGGTGCTCATCCTGAAACATCTTTATTTGCAAGTATTTTGCAACAGGACTATAGCTAGCCCTAATTCTCCATGGACAGTTAGGGGAAGCAATGCACCTCACAACAACCCTTTTCGGTTCATTCTTAATAAACTTTAGTTGTCTTCTACATTCTTTGGAGTACTTTCGAATTGCAGTCTTAAACTGTTTGCCATCCTTAAACAACATTCCCAGACTAAATTTTAACTTATCATTGTATAAGGGAAACTTGCTCCTCCTTCTCTCACCATCTTCATGTCCTTCATCTTCATCGAACCCAACCAAGCTTCCATGTTCATCTGAGTCCCATACCTCAATCTCATTCCTATCCTCCTTTTCTCCACTACGTGTAGTAGCAACATTATCCAGTCCATCTAACGTTGCAAAATCACCAGCATATTCATCAGCAACATTAGCCACTCCATCTGATGTTGCAAAATCACCAACATATTCATCAGCAACATTATCCTATCTATCTGATGTTGCAAAATCACCAGCATATTCATCAGCAACAACTTCTGTAACGACCCAAAATTGGGCCTAGCAGGATTGGGCCCAATGGGCCTTGGGCGTAGGAGTGTTTAAAATTTTTGAGAACAAGAGAACGGCATTATTTCAAGTTGGACTTATTAGGAAGGTGATTTTGGAAAGTTACTAGGTTTCTAGGAAGTTACGGGTTCAAGTTAGGCTATAGGTAAATTTTTGTATTTGAGCACTTAAGGGGAAAAGGCAAGTGGCATCAAGGCTTAAGGTAATAAGTGTGTATTTTGCTAGCATAAGAGAGCATATGGCAAGAAGGTTAAGGCATCAAGTGGAGAGCATGGAGGGAAGGGGTTCAAATCCCATCTTTTGCAAATTTTGGATTTATTTTTGTGCTATTCATCCAAAGTGTCGGTCAAGGCTTTAATAAGGTAATAAAGACTTTTTAATTTGGGAAAGATGGCTAAGGAATATGGTAAGGAGGAAGGCTAGGAAAAAAGAGGGAAAGAAATAAAGGAAAAAGGTAAGAGAAGGGAACATGTTGGCCTATTATGTGGAGGATGTTTTGGAAAGATTATTTTGGGTCAACATTCATTTTTTGGTAAAGATGATACATGGTTTGGGAGGTGTGTTAGGGAGCATATTCGGCCATTAGTATGTGAGTGTGCCGATAGTTGTTGGCATTTTTGTGCATTTTGAAGACTTTTACTTCAAGCTTTTGGGGTTATTTTCTCTCAACTTGAGTTGTCAAATTTCTTTGTGATATTTATTTCTATTCTCAACCCTTTCTTCAGTCTTCTTTTTCCTTCAACCCATAACCAAAAAATCAACTTCATCTCATAGCCAAAACTTGGTTTTTGTGGTTACCAAAGCTTCTTTGCCTTCTCGGGTTTTCGGTGGTTGCAAGGTAGTGTTCTTCCTCTTCTTTTATTTTCTTCTTGTTTCTCTTTTACTCCCTCTTCTAAAACCGATTATTCACCCTGTTCTTTTGACCAAGGCCAAATCTATTCCTTGCTACTTCCATCTTCTTGGTTCTCTTGGTGTGGGCGAATCGGTAGAGTGTTAGCTTACACTCTTGTCATCTTTCTAGCCTTTGACTTTCGGAAGAGGGTTGGTAAGTAGGTAAAAATAATATAGGTGATGGGGTGTATTGTTTGGGTGATTCTTACTCAAGCTGATTAAGATGTGGCTAAGATCTGTTCTTGTGTTAATCACTTCTAGGGTCTCAAGTACTTTATCGGAGGGCCAATCAAACACCTATCCTCGTAATAAGAGACTCGGGTTGTTGGTGTCATGGAGATATCGTGTTACGGATTACGAATAAGGTGTGTAATCTCGTACCCTTCCGAATACATGTTTGAAATGGTGTGTAATCTCATACCTCTCTGAATGTTTGTATGATATGTTCTATGATTCGGTCGAAATACCGAAGAAAATCGAAAACCGGCATCCGTGACCACTCGGGCGTGCGTATGTTCGTAGTAGTAACCATATTTTGCAATGAAACAGTTTGGTCAGCAGCAGTGACGTGATTTTGAAAAATCACAAAAAATAGGAGAAAGGGAATTAGAAAGCAAAGAAGATATCGAATTAAAGCTTACTATGTCTATTTTCATATGAAAGAAACGGAGTAGAAATAGAAATTTTATATTCTGTGATATTTTAAATTTAGTGGGACTGGCTCTGATTGACTTTATGGTTCCCTAATCTGTCTTATAAAAATCATTTAAAATTGTAAAAAGTGAATTATGTGTTATAATTTATATGTATAGATTCCTTAGTGAGCCTATTTTCAATAGAAACAAGTGGGAGCAACATATGAAAACTGTACAATTAGATATTTTAATTTCGGGTAAGAGAGATCAGAACCATTGGTCAGTGAAACAAGGGAAACTTTAAGGAATAAACTGTACTAAATGGTTAAGCAAAAAATTCTGGAAATATTTTAGTAAGAAGATATATGAGTCTAGTTTCAAGGAAAATTTATGGATTTAAATTTTGAGTTTCCTAACTCGAGTTATAGTCAATTTAGTCAGTATGACGCAGATGGACAGTTTCAATTTTTATGCCCCAAATTAGTAGTTAAGTCTGAGTTGCGAAATTACCATAATACCTGTAACACCCCAAACCCGGCCCAAACACCACGACCGGATCCGGAATGTCACATGGGAAGAATTTATAAACTTTGCGAACCCTCAGATAAGTTTCAAGTCCCTTTTGAAAACTCCCAGTTTAGTAGTTAGCTTGAAAACTCAATAATCATTTATCGAAACTTTTAATTAGCCCAATCCTTGTGTTTAGGTGACGTTTGAAAACACATATTTGTTACATCAGATTAAACTAGTAGTTTGTCGTAAAAAACCTGTTTATAAAATTGTTACTTAGGTTATGAGAAAAACTTTTTTTTGCATTCAGTAAAACATCTTATCGATTATTTTGTATTCAAAATGTTTAAAGTTTAAATCGAAATTAAACCAAATTAATAGTGTAGTGGCCTTATTACAAATCAAAATCCCAATTTTAAGTAAATAAGTCTAAGGAAAAGAAAAGCAAAGTTTTACTAAGCATAAAGTGCATGGCCACCTCGTAGTCGATCCCACCCATGTCCCATTGAACTAGGAATTACCTGCAAAAATTTAAGCAGTGGGGGTGAGTCAAGCAGACTCAGTGTGCAATTACTCTACGTACACCATTACTGGGCCCGAGCCCATTCTTTTGCCAACTGGGCTTTAGCCCTTACAAATCATTTTGGGCGAAGCCCGTACAGAAACAGACTGGGCCTCAGCCCTTTTAGCAGAGTATAGTAGATAATTGGATATAAGTGCAATATGATGCAAATCCCAACCCAACCTAGTTATCCATCCGCTACACACCACCCATTCCTGCCAAACACACCAATGGGGATTTCTACAATCGACCCTCACCGCTACACACCATCGATGGCAGTCATGCTGCAGTTAGCTGCTCATCGTTATAGTTGTGACAGAGTCACCAGATTATGTGGCATGGCCACCAGAACAGAGTGTGACAGAGCCACCAGATATTGTGACATAGTCACCAGATACACGTCCCCTTCCATTAATAGCATATGCCCATCCCCATGCAACATAAAATCATGATGTATGGATGCAGCAGATATCGATATATATAAGATGTTCAAAGTACATACATAATCATGTCAACATAATACTTATATAGCATAATCAGAAGTCACTCGCCTGATGTCTTGTTTTTACCCTCCATGATAGCCAATACCGAAGTTTCGGCATTTAGTAATACAGATACATATTAACAAAAACAACAGGCAAAGGTGTGAGAATTACACACCTGTATACGAGGAGAACTAAACTCTCAATACTATCAAAACTCTCAGAAGAGGGAACAACTGCAATCTGTCTATTCAGATCCGAAGCCGGTCCACAACCCGGTGGAAAATCCCGAACGGCTGACACTGCACGTCGTTTAAACCTAGGGGCAGAGACTAAGAGTCTGCTCCCTTCTTTAGATTGGCTATCACTCGCAATCTGCCTATCCCAAGCAGATGTCGATTCCCTACCACAACCCGGCGAGAAGTCCCGTACCGCTGATACTGCACGTTTTTTAAACTTAGGGACCGAGACTAGGGGTTCGCTCCCTCCTTTTGATTGACCGACACTTGCATCCATGAAGAGAGCTTTGATTGGGAAACTAGGTTAAGTCATTGAAGAAGATGAAAGAGAGAATAGGTGCTTACAACGAAGAAGTTTCTTACCTAGGTCGACAGAAACCGAAAGCTACTAGACTTGGATTAAGAAATCGATTGAGTCCCTACACAATCACCATATTAGAATCGGTCCTTCACAATAGATTACAAGGAGTGGTCTTACGGCCAAACAAGTTGGTAAGAACCCCCTACCTTGGTCGACTAAAACCAATTGCCCCCCAAAGATCCTCCTAACGCCGCGGAGATGAGAAAGAATACGAAGACGAGGCCCCCTACATACGGCCAAAGCACCAAAGTACTAAGTTAACACCTTCGGTTTAACAACCAGCAAAAGAAGGAAAAAACCGAAACAAAGAGAAGAAGAACACTTACCACCAAACAAGGAGAAACCGATTTGAGAAGGTTAGAATAAGCGACGGCAATCCAAAGAAACCAGAACGTACGAAGAGAAACAAACGCACAAGGGAGATTCGGCTATAGTGGAGAGTATAAACAAAACTCAAAGAGAAGGAGTGAGGGATGGGTTTCGGCTTTTAGAAGAAGAAATAGAGGAGAAGGTTGAATCACCAAGAAGTGAGATGAAGATTCGACTATGAAGAAGCAAGAAGAAGAAATATGAGCAAGTAGGTGTTTCGGCTTTTGATTGACAAGGGAATGAATGAAAAAGTGAGAGCCCAAAAGATGGTTCCGGTTTTGGTAAATGAGAGAAGAAAACAAGCGTTCACAAATGCAAAAGAGAAGAAAAGACTTGTAAGCTTGATTTGCTAATACTCCACTCAAAATGGCATTTGAAAGAATCGGCCCCCACACACACCTAGAGACCGAAAGTGCACCAAAGAGAAGAAAGAAAAGCCTAAGACTCAAAGGACTTTCGGCACACTCACTTCTCCTAGCCCCCCCAAAATCGAAAACCCCTCTTCCACCATACCACATTCGGTCAACAACCCCCCAACAAGCCACCAAATCCCTTGATCATCTCCTACATTCACTCTTCTCCCACCATTTGAATCGGTTTGACTCATTCAACCCCACTACTTCCTCATAACCTCACATTCAAAATATTTGACTTATTCCACCAACCACCCTGGATAGCCCTTGCCGAAACCACCACCTTAGCCTCCACAGCGCAAAAATTAAAGCTCCTGAATGCTGTTGAAGCAACTCGAACCTCTTTCCCCTATTGCTCCCCTTGTGACGCCACTTCTCTGCAACCCAAGTGGCGTCTCCTTGCCACTTTACCACTTCACTTCTTGTGTCAACAAACACAAGCAACGATCCTTAAAGCCTGTCCCAGCTAGCTTTCCCCTAAATTGCCCAAAATATAAAATTTTCTCCAAGACTCCCGCTTACTCCCAAGCCTTCCCGGGCCCCCAAACACAGACAAAGCATACCAAACACACACAGAAACATAGCAAATGCAAAACCCCTAATTCCCTAATGTTACAATTCTACCCCCTTAAAGAAATTTCGGCCTCGAAATTTACCTGGTCAAAAGAGGTGAGGGTATTGCTGACGCATCACATCTTCCGGCTCTCACGTGGCTTCCTCTGCACCGTGATTTCGCCATAACACTTTGACTAACGGGCCTGACTTTCTTCTTAATACCTTAACATCTCGGTCTAAGATCTCGTGACCTGGTTCCTCTTGAAAAGCAGTGTCCGGTCTTACCTCAATCTCCTCCACTGGCACAATGTGAGACGGATCCGAACGATAGCGCCTCAACATCGAGACATGGAACACATCATGTATATGTTTCAATTCTGAACGTAACTCGAGCTGATACGCCACTGGTCCCACACATTTTAACACACGATAAGGCTCGATAAATCTGGGGCTTAACTTGACCTTCCGTCCAAATCTCAGAACCCTTTTCCAAGGTGAAACCTTCAGGAAAACCCGATCACCAGCCGCAAATTCTACTTCCTTGCGCTTCAGATCTGCATACGATTTCTGCCTGTCGGAAGCTTCCTTCAACCGAGTCCGAATTAACTTAACTTTTTCCTCTGTTTCCAAAACCAATTCTGGACCCAACAACTGTAGCTCACCTAACTCTATCCAGCAGGTAAGGGTACGACACTTACGACCATATAGCGCTTCGTAGGGTGCCATCTGGATGCTAGACTGGTAACTATTGTTGTATGCACTCTCGCCAATGTGAGAAAATCTTCCCAACTACCCTCAAGTCAATAACACATGACCTCTCAACATGTCTTCCAAGATCTGAATTATCCTCTCAGACTGACCATCAGTCTGTGGATGAAATGCCGTGCTGAAATCCAATCTTGTACCCAAAGCCTGATGCAGTGCCTTCCAAAATCGCAACGTAAACCTAGGGTCTCTGTCCGATATGATAGACACTGGTACCCCATGCAACCTCACAATCTCTGCCACATACAACTTAACCAGCTTCTGCAACGTATAGTCGGTGCGAACCAGTATAAAATGAGCAGACTTGGTTAACCGGTCAACAATCACCCATACCGGATCTTTCTTAGTAGGCGTAAGAGGTAGCCCACTAACAAAGTCCATCGTTATCCTCTCCCACTTCCACTGTCAAATCTTCACCGGCTGTAGTAACCCCGAAGGCAACTGATGTTCTGCTTTCACCTGCTGACACGTCAGACATTTACCCACAAACTTGGTAATTTCACGCTTCAACCCAGGCCACCAAAACTGTTCACGCAGATCTCGATACATCTTACTTCCACCAGGGTGCATAGCGTAAGGGCTACTATGCGCCTCCTGAAGAATCATCCGCCTCAACTCAACATCCTTCGGCATGCAGACCTCTCTCTCGCGAAACACAATATCCCATCACTGTTCAAACTATAGTCTTCTACCCCACCATTCTGTACTTGCTGAAGTCGAGCACTTAATACATCATTCGATAACTGTTTCTCTTTAATCTGGCTTACCCATGTCAGCTTTACTTTAAGTTCAGCTAATAAACTTCCATCATCGTACAAGCTGAGGTGAGCAAACATTACCCTTAAATCCGTTATCACTTTCTGACTTAACGCATCCGCCACCACGTTAGCTTTTCCCGGATGATACTCGATCGAGCAGTCGTAATCCTTTAACAGCTCAATCCACCTCCGCTGCCTCAAATTCAACTCCTTCTGGGTAAGGAGATATTTTAAACTCTTGTGGTCGGTGTAGATAATGGACTTCTCCCCATAGAGGTAGTGTCTCCAGATCTTCAGAGCGAACACTACCACAGCTAACTCCAGATCATGCGTGGGATAATTCATCTCATGCGGTCTTAACTGCCGAGACGCATACGCAACTACCTTCCCATCTTGCATTAACACACACCCTAACCCTGTGTGCGACGCATCACAGTAGATGATAAACTCCTTCCCAGCCTCAGGCTGAATCAACACTAGAGCCTCAGTCAAGATTCTCTTCAACTTCTCAAAACTTTCATGTTGCTTATCCGACTGCGGAAACGGTACCCCTTTCCGTAACAACTTGGTTAACGGTACAGCTATTAACGAGAATCCCTCAACAAACCTTCTGTAGTACCCAGCTAAACCAAGAAAACTCCAAATTTCTGCCACAGACTTAGGCGGTTTCTAATCCAACATAGCTTCAATTTTCCGGGGATCAACCCTAATCCCCTCAGCAGATACAACATGACCCAAAAAGGTAACTTCTTTCAACCAAAATTCACACTTACTGAACTTGGCGTAACCGCTTCTCCTCGTATCTGCAGAACCACCCGAAGATGCGAATCAAGCTCTTCTTCCGTCCTGGAATATACCAGGATGTTGTCTATAAACACCACAAAAAACCGGTCCAGATAGGGTTGGAATACCCGGTTCATCATATCCATAAACGCAGCTGGTGCATTCGTCAACCCGAACGGCATCACTAAAAACTCATAGTGACCATAACGAGTTCGAAACGCCATCTTATGAATATCTGCCTCCTTGACCTTGAGCTGATGGTACCCAGATCTCAAATCTATCTTTGAAAACACCGCTGCTCCCCTTAACTGATCGAATAGATCATCACTTCTTGGCAATGGGTACTTGTTCTTAATTGTCAACTTGTTCAGCTAGCGATAGTCAATGCACATACGCATTGACCCATCCATCTTTTTCACGAACAACACCGGCACTCCCCACGGAGATACACTTGGTCGAATGAACCCACGATCCAACAGCTCCTGGATCTGAGCTTTAAGTTCTACCAACTCTTTTAGCGCCATCCTATATGGGGCGATGGACACCAAAGCCGTACCAGGGAGTAGTTCAATTCCAAACTCTACCTCACGATCCGGAGGTAATCTCGGAAGCTCTTCCAGAAAGACATCCACGAATTCCTTCACTGTTCTAACCTCCTTTGCATCCAATGCACTGATGAAAGCTAGGAACGCCTTACATCCTTTTCGTACCATCTTAACAGCTTTTAGTGCAGAAACCACATTCGACAAATTATTCCTTCTTTCCCCTATCACAATTACTTTCTTGCCCTCCGTAATTCTCAACACCATTCGCTTATCAGCGCAATCCAGATTTGCACGATGCTTCACCAGCCAATCCATGCCTAAGATAAGATCAAACTCTCCAAATGGCAACTCCATCAAGTCTGCCGGAAATACTACTCCTTGAATCTCTAAAGGCACATCCCTAAATAATTTGTTCACTACTACCGATTGTCCTAGTGGGCTAACCACGATCATTTCTCTAGCAGCAATTTGTGCTCTAAATTCAAGGTCTTAGATACGATGTGGGTAACATATGAATGGGTCGATCCAATATCAATTAAAGCAATAAACGGTTTATCAACAATAAGAAACGCACGGTTATAACGTCCGGCAAGCGCGCGCCTCTCTTCTCGCCGTCGTCTTTGCGCATAAACTAGACTCGGTTTGTCTTGCTTTTGCATTACCGACACCTCGCGGGTGTTCCACGACTCGACATAAGCCATTTCCTCCTCTAGCCGGGCCCCTACCTCTCGGCGGTTCTTTGGCCACCCTCTTGAATCGATCAAAACCCCGTCCAATCGGCCACACTGATCCACTTGTGGACAATCTTTAACCATATGATCCATAGATCCGCACCTGAAGCATCCACCGGTTCTCCTCCTACACTCACCAGAATGCATTTTCCCACACAGAGCACATGATCGCAACTGGCCCATCGCCACAGGCCTCACAACCCTAGCTGACCCATCAAACCTAGGCCTCTTTTGGAAACCTCCCGATGACCCTGACGATGACCCAAAGCTTCTCTTATTTTTACCCCTATCTTTCTCCCTGTTTTGAGTCTCAGTCTGCTTCACCTCTTCAGTTATTTTAGCTTTTTCAACCAGGGTGGCAAAATCTCTCTCCTGCCGTGGAGCTATCAGTACTCGCAGCTCGTCTCGTAACCCATCTTCGAACCGTACGCAACGTTCATAGTTAGTCGCAACTATCCCTCGGGCATAACGGCTCAATCGCAAAAATTTCGCCTCGCACTCGACTACCGATTTACCCTTGAACCGATTTAAATGCTTTCTCTCGGGCGCCTACATAACTTGCCCCAACGTATTTCTTTTGAAATGCAGTTTTGAAGAAATCCCAGTCAATGCGATCCACTGGAGTACCCTCTCTTACCGTGAGCCACCATTGATATGCCTCGTCCCGAAGAAGAGACACCGCTCCTTTCAATTTCTCCTCAACTGTACAGTCCAGATCATCCATAATCCGTTCTACTACCTCCAACCAATATTCTGCTACGTTTGGGGCCACACCGTAAATACCCTCGAATACCCGCCTATTAGCTCAAGTCGCCAGGGAATAGACTTTTGAACTACCGATCCAGTGTTTGTCCCGGTAACCCACTCCAGAACACGCAACATCGCTTGGGACAAAGCATCGTCCCCACTTGTTCGATCCTGATATCCCGCTTCTGCCACAGGAGATGCTGGCACTTCGCCTTCCGGCTCATGTCCAGCTTTTGAGAACTCAACCTCCACCTCTCGGCCTCTACCACGGCCGCGTGGCCCCCGTCCTCGTCCTCTAGCACTCATGTCCACTAACTTGTCTTAGTCTGTATATGAATTAGCATTTCTTTCACTGTTTATTACCAGATAGTCTTATGAAATAGAGTTTAGAAGTGGTTTGTCGCAACACACAATGTATACCTAAAAAGTTTCAGACTCTAAGGTTGACTTTCCTAATTCTAGCATCCACAGCATAATATATTCACATAACATATATTCACTTCAGGCAAATCACCCAACAGTCAGAAGACTTACCTTACGGACTTGGTGCCAGAGACTCGGGTGCCATACTTAAAATAAGACATGTGCATCTATTTTCAAAACAAAACTTTTGGAAAACGTTTTTGAACCCAAAACCCCCACAGTCGAGTTTTGTAACTTGGCTCTGATACCATAAAATGTAACACCCCAAACCCGTCCCAAACACCATGACCGAATTTGGAATGTCACATGGGAAGAATTTATAAACTTTGCGAACCTCAGATAAGTTTCAAGTCCCTTTTGAAAACTCCCAGTTTAGTAGTTAGTCATTTATCGAAACTTTTTAATTAGCCCAATCTTTATGTTTAGGTGACGTTTGAAAACACATATTTGTTACATCAGATTAAACTAGTAGTTTGTCGTAAAAACCTGTTTATAAAATTGTTACTTAGGTTATGAGAAAAACTTTTATTTGCATTCAGTAAAACATCTTATCGATTATTTTGTATTCAAAATGTTTAAAGTTTAAATCGAAATTAAACCAAATTAATAGTGTAGTGGCCTTATTACAAATCAAAATCCCAATTTTAAGTAAATCAGTCTAAGGAAAAGAAAAGCAAAGTTTTACTAAGCATAAAGTGCATGGCCACCTCAGAGTCGATCCCAGCCCATGTCCGCTAAACTAGGAATTACCTGCAAAAATTTAAGCAGTGGGGGTGAGTCAAGCAGACTCAGTGTGCAATTACTCTACGTACACCATTACTGGGCCTGAGCCCATTCTTTTGCCAACTGGGCCTTAGCCCTTACAAATCATTTTGGGCAAAGCCCGCACAGAAACAGACTGGGCCTTAGCCCTTTTAGCAGAGTATAGTAGATAATCGGATATAAGCGCAATATGATGCAAATCCCAACCCAACCTAGTTATCCATCTGCTACACACCACCCATTCCTGCCAAACACACCAATGGGGATTTTTACAATCGACCCCCACCGCTACACACCATCGATGGCAGTCATGCTGCAGTTAGCTGATCATCGTTATAGTTGTGACAGAGTCACCAGATTATATGGCATGGCCACCAGAACAGAGTGTGGCAGAGCCACCAGATATTGTGACATAGTCACCAGATACACGTCCCCTTCCATTAATAGCATATGCCCATCCTCATGCAACATAAAATCATGATGTATGGATACAGCAGATATCGATATATATAAGATTTTCAAAGTACATACATAATCATGTCAACATAATCACTTATATAGCATAATCAGAAGTCACTCACCTGATGTTTTGTTTTTACCCTCCATGATAGCCAATACCGAAGTTTCGGCATTTAGTAATACAGATACATATTAACAAAAACAACATGAAAAGGTGTGAGAATTACACACCTGTATACGAGAAGAACTAAACTCCCAATACTATCGACACTCTCAGAAGAGAGAACAACTGCAATCTGTCTATTCAGATCCGAAGTCGGTCCACAACCCGGTGGAAAATCCCGAACGGCTGACACTGCACGTCGTTTAAACCTAGGGGTAGAGACTAAGAGTCTACTCCCTTCCTTAGATTGGCTATCATTCGCAATCTGCCTATCCCAAGCAGATGTCGATTCCCTACCACAACCCGGTGGGAAGTCCCGCACCGCCGATACTGCACATTTTTTAAACTTAGAGACCGAGACTAAGGGTTCGCTCCCTCCTTTTGATTGACCCACACTTGCATCCATGAAGAGAGCTTTGATCAGGAAACTAGGTTAAGTCATTGAATAAGATGAAAGAGAGAATAGGTGCTTACAACGAAGAAGTTTCTTACCTAGGTCGACAGAAACCGAAAGCTACTAGACTTAGATTAAGAAATCGATTGAGTCCCTACACAATCACCATATTAGAATCGGTCCTTCACAATAGATTACAAGGAGTGGTCTTACGGCCAAACAAGTTAGTAAGAACCCCCTACCTTGGTCGACTAAAACCAATTACCCCCCAAAGATCCTCCTAACGCCGGCCAGATGCAGAAAATAATACGAAGACGAGGCCCCCTACATACGGCCAAAGCACCAAAGTACTAAGTTAACACCTTCGGTTTAACAACCAGCAAGAGAAAGAAAAAACCGAAACAAAGAGAAGAAGAACACTTACCACCAAACAAGGAGAAACCGATTTGAGAAGGTTAGAATAAGCGACGGTAATCCAAAGAAACCAGAACGTGCGAAGACAAATGCACAAGGGAGATTCAGCTATAGTGGAGAGTATAAACAAAACTCAAAGAGAATGAGTGAGGGATGGGTTTCGGCTTTTAGAAGAAGAAATAGAGGAGAATGTTGAATCACCAAGAAGTGAGATGAAGATTCGGCTATGAAGAAGCAAGAAGAAGAAATATGAGCAAGTAGGTGTTTCGGCTTTTGATTGACAAGGGAATGAATGCAAAAGTGAGAGTCCAAAAGATGGTTTCGGTTTTGGTAAATGAGAGAAGAAAACAAGTGTTCACAAATGCAAAAGAGAAGAAAAGACTTGTAAGCTTGATTTGCTAATACTCCACTCAAAATGGCATTTAAAAGAATCGGCCTCCACACACACCTAGAGACCGAAAGTGCACCAAAGAGAAGAAAGAAAAGCCTAAGACTCAAAGGACTTTCGGCACACTCACTTTTCCTAGCCCCCCCAAAACCGAAAACCCCTCTTCCACCATACCACATTCGGTCAACAACCCCCCAACAAGCCACCAAATCCTTTGATCATCTCCTACATTCACTCTCCTCCCACTAATTGAATCGGTTTGACTCATTCAACCCCACTACTTTCTCATGACCTCACATTCAAAATATTTGACTTATTCCACCAACCACCCTGGAGAGCCCTTGCCGAAACCACCATCTTAGCCTCCACAGCGCAAAAATTAAAGCTCCTGAATGCTGTTGAAGCGACTCGAACCTCTTTCCCCTGTTGCTCCCCTTGTAACGCCACTTCTCTGCAACCCAAGTGGCGTCACATTGCCACTTTACTACTTCACTTCTTGTGTCAACAAACACAAGCAATGGTCCTTAAAGCCTGTCCCAGCAAGCTTTCCTCTAAATTGCCCAAAATATAAAATTTTCTCCAAGACTCCCGCTTATTCTCAAGCCTTCTCGGGCCCCCAAACACACCCAAACACAGACAAAGCATACCAAACACACACAGAAACATAGCAACTGCA
Organism: Gossypium sturtianum; assembly: GCA_025698515.1. Classification (NCBI taxonomy): domain Eukaryota; kingdom Viridiplantae; phylum Streptophyta; class Magnoliopsida; order Malvales; family Malvaceae; genus Gossypium; species Gossypium sturtianum. The sequence goes on from CM046951.1 coordinate 80,774,852, forward strand.
AAACCCCTAATTCTCGGATGTTACAATACCCTTAGAGGGTAAATTACCGAAATACCCCTGGGTTACGAGATTACCAAATTACCCTTAGTGGGTAAGATTACCGAATTACAAAAATGCCCTTATGGGCTGAATTACAAAAATGCCCCTATGGGTCGAAATTACGAAAATGCCCCTATGGGTCGAAATTATAAAAATGCCCTTATGGGCCGAATTACGAAAATGCCCCTATGGGTCGAAATTAAAAAAATGCCCCTACGGGCCGATTTACCAAAATGCTCCTATGGGCCGAATTATGAAAATGCCCTTATGGGCCGAATTACGAAAATGCCCTTATGGGCCGATTTGATAGAATGCCTTAATGGGCCGAATTGCAAAGTGTTATAATGGGCCGATTTATCGTAACAAATCTCTGGATTAATAATTGTTGTTTATATTTGTAAATATTATGCCTTACTATGAATGTTGCATTTACATATTTTGCATGGGATGGGAAAAATGTTGAAGAGAAGTGTAGCCTAGTGGCTTTGCCACAAATATTATGAAAAGCAGTTTGACTGCAGCGATATATTCTGATTCCGGTGGCTCTGCCACAATTACATGCAGTGGCTATGCCACGATAATCTGTTATTCGTGGCTCGCCACAAATTCCGATAATGGCTATGTGCCAACCTAAATATGGCTTTGTGCCATCGTGATTATGGCTTTGTGCTAAACGTATTTACCCGGGGCTATGTGCCTAACATATGAATTAACGACTCTGTGTCGATCATATTTACCCAAGGCTGTGTGCCGATTATATTACCGTATATGATATTCCGTGGCTCGCCATTAATCGTATAGTGGCTATGCCACGTATAATTATGACTCGTGGCTTTGCCACAAAATTATGAAAAGCGGTTTGATCGCAGCTGGTGGCTTAGCCACAATATATATATTAAATGGCATCTTGCCGCGATTGGTGTGTTTTTAAGGGTGGGTTGACTTGATCCCCACAGTGTGTGATGGGATGGTACGGGTGGTGTGTAGCGGATGGATTACTAAGATGGGTTGGGTTGCATACATTGCACATATATAAATATATTATGTTTTATAAATGGGCTTGGTCCAAGTGTATGTTAAATGGGCTTAAGCCCAAGATAATGCTAAATGGATTCAGCAAAGTGGATAACGATAAGGGGATTATACATCGAGTTCTTGTAACTCACTCCCCTTTTCCTTAACCCTTGTAGGTAATGCTCGTGATGCGAGGACTTGGGGCCATGGATGACTCGATGGAGGCTATACTTCAGAAATGGTGTTCTTGAACTTTAGAATTTCTATTTACGTTACTTTATTTCTTTTACTATTTTGGGTTTTTAAGTTGTAATAAGGCCTCTGGAATATTTTATTTTTGCATTATGTTTGACGTATTTATTATTTTGCTTGAATTATTTTAAATGGGGATTTTCTAAAAGCATAACCAACGGTTTTCCAAAATTGATTAATAAATGGATTTTATAACAAACTTTTACAAATATTTTAACTCGGAAATTTTCTCTCGAATTATCAACAATATTTTCAAAATCCATGGTTTTAAAGTTCACTACCTTGATTTTTGATTCATCAAAACAACCTCTCAAATGTAGTTGTATTTTATCAAATATTTACATCCAACCTTGTTTTATTAACCATAACCAAATAACATTCAATTTAGTACAAATTACAAAGACTTTATACGTTTTCCTCATGTGACATGTCAGATCCGGTCGTAACGCATCGGCCGAGTTTGGGGTGTTACATTTTATGGTATCAGAGTCAAGTTGCAAAACTCGGCTGTAGTTTGGGTTCAAAAGCGTTTTCCAAAGCTGTTTGAATTTAAAATTATAAATGCATGTTCTAAAGAAAGTATGGCACCATGGGTATCCGGCACCAAGTCAAGTAAGTATGTATTTTTATTTTATGATTATTGTGTTAGTACTGTGGTAAGAAAATTCCACAAAATAGAATACTCTAGAACTTTTAGTTTTAGGAGCTGAAACTATAGAGATTGAGACTTTAGGATGCGTATTGCGAAGACAACTTTACTTCCTATACTCCATAAAACATTGTTTAATAAACATTGAATAATTATACTGATTCATAGGACTCATAATCAGATTAAATTGATTTAGCAAATATGAGCGTTAAAGGACGTAGACGCGATAGATGTGGACGTGGTAGAGGCCGAGGTACTAAGGCTAGATCTTCAAAGATCGGGCATGTTTTTTGAAGGGAGGCGCTGCATCGCCGATGGTTGAGACGGATCTCATGATCGAAATGGGTTGATGAGCTAACTCGAGATAGTTAAAGAAGTATTGGAGGAGGTTAAAGGAATCGGTGAAGCACTTCGAGTTGAGTGTGTGGACTGTAAGAAGAAAAGAGATCGCGTTCTTTTGGGTCGCATCTTATTCCGTAAAGCGCGTGTTAAGGCACGCCCAAAATTTTTGGCTTACGATTATTGCGAAGGCATCATCCGAGAATCTTGGAGGAGGAGGTCAGGAGTATGCTTGAGATGCGGGTCTAAGGAGCATAAGGCTCGGATTGTTTCATCACCATCAAGTCGTGTATGTTTTGGTTGGACGTGATGATTGAATGTAGAAAATTTTAGGTATAAGTGGTAGATAATCGCTGCTTTCGTGGTTAGGTGTTTGGTTGTGTGAAAGAGGATTCAAGATTATGTTAAAAGTACATTAGTGTTATTAAGATCAGAGTGCGCAGCGAAAGCATAGTGGTGTGATTTGAGCGATGCGTTTAGTAGTTGGTTGGAAATTTCGAGGACGAAATTTCTTTAAGGAGGGTAGAATTGTAACGACCCGAAATTGGGCCTAGTAGGATTGGGCCAAATGGGCCTTGGGCGTAGGAGTGTTTAAAATTTTTTAGAACAAGAGAACGGCATTATTTCAAGTTGGACTTATTAGGAAGGTGATTTTGGAAAGTTACGAGGTTTCTAGGAAGTTACGGGTTCAAGTTAGGCTATAGGTAAATTTTTGTATTTGAGCACTTAAGGGGAAAAGGCAAGTGGCATCAAGGCTTAAGGTAATAAGTGTGTATTTTGCTAGCATAAGAGAGCATATGGTAAGGAGGTTAAGGCATCAAGTGGAGAGCATGGAGGGAAGGGGTTCAAATCCCATCTTTTGCAAATTTTGGATTTATTTTTGTGCTATTCATCCAAAGTGTCGGTCAAGGCTTTAATAAGGTAAGAAAGACTTTTTAATTTGGGAAAGATGGGTAAGGAATATGGTAAGGAGGAAGACTAGGGAAAAAGAGGGAAAGAAATGAAGGAAAAAGGTAAGAGAAGGGAACATGTTGGCCTATTATGTGGAGGATGTTTTGGAAAGATTATTTTGGGTCAACATTCATTTTTTGGTAAAGATGATACATGGTTTGGGAGGTGTGTTTAGGGAGCATATTCGGCCATTAGCATGTGAGTGTGCCGAAAGTTGTTGGCATTTTTGTGCATTTTGAAGACTTTTACTTCAAGCTTTTTGGGTTATTTTCTCTCAACTTGTGTTGTCAAATTTCTTTGTAATATTTATTTCTATTATCAACCCTTTCTTCAGTCTTCTTTTTCCTTCAACCCATAACCAAAACATCAACTTCATCTCATAGCCGAAACTTGGTTTTTGTGGTTATCGAAGCTTCTTTGCCTTCTCGAGTTTTCGTTGGTTGCAAGGTAGTGTTCTTCCTCTTCTTTTATTTTTTTCTTGTTTCTCTTTTACTCCCTCTTCTAAAACCGATTATTCACCCTGTTCTTTTGACCAAGGCCGAATCTATTCCTTGCTACTTCCATCTTCTTGGTTCTCTTGGTGTGGGCCGAATCGGTAGAGTGTTAGCTTACACTCTTGTCATCTTTCTAGCCTTTGACTTTCGAAAGAGGGTTGGTAAGTAGGTAGGGCTGAATATAGGTGATGGGGGTGTATTGTTTGGGTGATTCTTACTCAAGCCGAATAAGATGTGGCTAAGATCTGTTCTTGTGTTAATCACTTCTAGGGTCTCGAAGTACTTTATCGGAGGGCCAATCGAACACCTATCTCTCGTAATAAGAGACTCGGATTGTTGGTGCCGCGGAGAGTATCGTGTTACGGATTCCGAATAAGGTGTGTAATCCCGTACCCTTCCGAATACAAGTTTGAAATGGTGTGTAATCTCATACCTCTCTGAATGTTTGTATGATATGTTCTATGATTCGGTCGAAATACCGAAGAAAACCGGAAACCAGTGTAAGAGCCCAAATTCGCTCGGGCCCCTCAGAAACCATTAAAAAACCAAAAGCATAAAATCAAACTGTTCACAGTCCAAGTTACAGAATTTTAGCCCAAATTAAATCTAGGATTGGATCCTAGCCTGATACAAATGGAAACCCAAATCCAATTGTTAACTAGTCCAAATTACGACCAATTAAGCCCAAACCTAAGTCAGACCCAAATCAGATCTAAGCCCGAAACAAAGCGCACTGCAGAAACTCTAGAGGATTCCGCACCCTTCTCCGCAGCCTACTCCCACGCGCGCCTTTAGAACTTCCAGAACACTCCGGTGACCCCTCGAACGTCGCTCCTTACCTCATACGGCCTCCACGCGCACTCCAAGAGAGCCTCCCGTGCCACGTTGCAGCTGCAGACGCCCTCCGACGCCACCCTCATGCCTCCATGTCACCTGCACCACTGCGCAAGAGAACAAAACAACATAAAACAAAAAAGAAAGATATATTGTATTTTTCTTTTCTTTTATTTTTTTGAATTTGGTTATAAAAACCAAAGCAAAGAACGTGTGTAAGGGGGACGATTTCTTGGAATACAGGATAAAAAAAAAGGAAAAAACAAACAAAAAGGTGATTTTTCCAATTTTAGTTTCTTTCAAATTTCGATTCTCGATATCGACTTTCGATTTATTTTCTTTTCTAATCTATCGCATGCAAAAGAAAAAGAAAAGAAAGGAATCCTTATCTGCTTTTATCTTTGTCATTTGGATTCTGTTCATTAAGTCGTAAATCAAGCTTGAACTGGGATTTGAGTGTGAGGAGGCAATGCTTTCGAGTATATGCGCAGAAAGGCCGGACTTAGTTTTCATTCGACGCCACATCGATTGTTGAGGCGCACGATAGCCCGATGGCCTTGATGATGGCTTTTTGAGGCTGGTGATTAGGAAAAAAGGGGAGAATGTTTAGGTTCCTTGTTTTGTGTTTTAAAGAGGTTGAGAGGACTAAGTTTTTTTAGGTTTATTAAGACATATGAAACGACACCATTTAGGGCCTGTTTTCGGTGGCTCTAAAACGGTGCCGTATTGGCTATTACCCAACGACCGACCCGACATGCCAAGATCCGCGTGTTTTGGTTCTAATGGGTTATTTACCCTTTCGATCCTTCCCCATTTCGTTTCTTTTTCAATTAAGTTTTATTTTATGTCAATTTTGCCCAATAATTTTGTGCGATTTTAATTTAGTTCACATTTAAACGCTGCGCTCAAGAACCAGGTAAATTGTGCTTTTAATCCTTCTTAGTTTACGCGTATTGAATTTTAATCCCTTTTATTTCATTTGTAACTTATTATCTTTTAGCCCCGCAATTATGTTCGATTTTAATGCAATCCTTAAATTATTTAGTTAATTATCATTTATTGATCTCTTTAATTATTCTTTTAATTAATATTTAATATAAAATATTTTAAATTGTTTTAGCTATTATTTACATGTTATTTTCATTAATTCTATATATATACTTTTTATATATACATATTATTTATATTAAATTATTTTTATGTATATATCTTATATTATTATCTCTGTTGTGTGTATAATTTACTTCTTCAAAATTATATTTACTTATGCTATACATGTTTATATATTATAATTTTTATTTGCATATTATTTTGTATTAAGTTTCTTTTATTTATTTACATATATTACCTGAATTGACATGTGTTGTTTGCTTATTATTTTTGAATATGCTATATTTAAGTTTAATTCGTTTTCACTTAGCTATATTTTTAGCCTTCGTTATTTCTTAATTAATAATGTTGGTATTTCCAAAATAAGAGTTATGAGATTATGGATTTTATATTGAATTGTATAATCATATTATTATTCTTGTAATCCATTTGTATAAATGTTGTATTCACATATCATTCTTTCGTATTATATTACTGTTTCTCATGATTCAATAAAAGCATTTTGAGTTGATTTTAAAATCATTTTTACTTAAAGTTTCAAAACAAGGTGATATTCGTGCATTTGGAAATTCAAGAAATCGCACTCCAATCGTCTTTGGGTGTGGTTTTTTCGTTTGACCAAATAAACGAATATCCTTTCAAATTTTGTCCATATTTTCAAAATAAGGTAATATTTGTGCGCTTGGAAATTCAAGAAATCATGCCCAATCGTCTTTGGGTGTGGTTTTTGTTTGTCCAAATAACCAAATACCCTTTCAAAATTCCAATACGTGCTCGGAGAATTTTGGGATGATCTTGAATTAGAGGACTCATTGTCGTGTCCAATCAGATCGATGTGATACTCTATTCCTTCTGGGCAAGAGAATCTCAACATTCAATCAAGTTATTTAATTATAAAAAAGGAACAGAATTTCAAAATCATTTCAAACTTTTCAACATTAGGACATCAATTAATCAATTTGGTACCAATTTTGGGCGTTGCGAGGGTGCTAATCCTTCCTTGCACGTAACCGACTCCCGAACCTATTTTCTCGAATTTCGCAGGCCAAAATTTATTTTATAGGTGACCCGATCACACCTAAACAAAAATGATTGGTGGCGACTCCATATTTTTAAAGTCGATCCCCGTTTTTTCAAAACCCGAATAAAAAATGGTTTCGACAGCTTGGCGACTCCACTGGGGACCTATTGAGAGTCAGGCCATAGATTGATTAACTCTTGTCCTTTTGATTGAAAAATCATTTTGGAAAATCACGTTCTTTTGATACATTTGTTGGTGCTATGATTAAATCTTATAGAATACTTCGGCATTGCATTGCATGACCGTTGTGGTCATACCTTTAAGTGGGGGAGCGAAACTAAGCTTTCGTGAGGTTTTCACCTCCGCATGGGCTAGTGGATCGCCTAGGGACACATCTGCACCTATGTGCTTCGTGAGGTTTTCACTCCGCATGGCCATAAGGAAATGTGTTCCCCGAATCGAACTCGATCCATATGAGCCTATAACGGGTGAGGATTGAGGAATCTTTGGTTCGTGTACCCATTCTTTAGAACCAAACCACATATAGCAAATCCTAAGAGCTAACCATAGGTAAAGCCGTGTCAAACCCTAATGGTCACTCATTTAGGCAATCTATTTTGGGTTGTTTATTTTTCTTGTGCTAACGTGTTTTGTGTTTATGTTTGCATTACATTGCACTGCATTGCATTACATCATCATAGAAAGGAGATGTTGATTAGTAATTCGATTGCTAAATAGAGGAGTTTGTCATAAGGAAACGAATTTCTTGATAAAGTGGATTATAATACGGTTGCTCGGACCTGGTCTAAGTAAACACAATGGAAGAAAGTTGATAGTCCGCGGAGGAATGCAAAACCTTGCCCGAAAGATTCAAATTGATAAGAATTGTGCAAGAACCATCATGCCTCAACTTTCTCAAAGAAGCTAATCAATATCGCAAGGGATAAGTGACCAGCGAACCACGACCCGGATCAAGCCGAGTGGAAATAAGAGAGGCATCTCTTGGGAGGATTTGAAAGATTTGACTGCAGCATCCGGATATGAAGAAGATTGATGAGGACGAAGCCGCATATATAATCCATTTTATGTAAAGATATTTGTTTTCTAGAGAAGTTCGTCTAATGGAATTGAATTCAGAATCAACGTCTCTCTTTCTATTTGCATTCATTCCATGCATTGGCATTGCATTCCATACATTTGCATTATATTACATCATATGCATGAGATTTCATGAGAAGACCCTGATTAATTAAAAATTATTTCAGTTAACCTGGAAAACATGGAACGAAAGATGGAGAGATTAGAGCAAAGGCAAATACAAATGCAGGAGCAATTGACCGAAATCCAACAGGATATGCGAGATCAAATGAATATGATGCGCCAGTTAACCCAGTTACTAGCTGAAAGGCTTAGAAAAGGGAGTGACCCAGTGGTCGACAGTGTGGATGATGATGAAGAGATCGTTTATTCTCCAATAAGTGTCTCGGCCCAACCAGACACGCATTCACAAGGGGCACCCATCATTATCAAGCCCCGATTTCAGGCTGATACCTCGGCATTGTTGAAGTGCCCAAAGGGTTTAGGTTTTAATACAGGGGAGGATCGAGTCAATACTGTGGCACATGGCTCAGCCGAAACAAAAGAAGAATGAACCTTAAAGGCCCTGAAGAAGAAAGAAAATGAGGTAAACAATGTGGGAGCATACAGTAAAGGTTATTCAAAGCAAGTTACTGTGGGATCACCAAGGATGACAACCACAAACCTTCCGACTCCTTCTAAGAATGAATCTAGGCAAAGGACTAAACGTAAAAGCTTCAGATTCACTCCTATTCCAACGACATATAGGAGTTATACCGAGCTTATTTGATATACATGTCGTAGCTCCTCATTACACGAAACCAATGCAATCTCCATACCCCAAATGGTATGACCCAAATGCTCAATGTGAGTATCATGCCGGAATTACAGGACATTCAATAGAAGGTTGCCTTGCTTTCAAGAAGTTGGTTGAAAGATTCATCAAAATAGGAGTTATAAGATTCGATGATCTCTCTGGTGCAGAAAATCCGTTGCTCAACCATACTGTTAAAGGGATAACTATTGTGAGTACCATGATGAATGGGGGCATGAGATCAGGAGTACATCAAGTCCAGGGCTCTAATGCAAAACCTGATACTGGCGAATTTGAACATTAATGACGTATTTGGAGGGTGAACTAGGGAGCAGACTTCTCCAAGCTTCTGCCTTTACGTACTTAAGATGTTTTGAACAATGGAACTGCGGAAGAGATCCTTGTATTTTTGGAGCTAATCTAGAGCAATATTCAAAACATGCTTGTTGCTTTAAGCCTAGAAGCAACAAGAATCTTTTTGTGAAATAGACTTGTGTCCAGAATTTTTATTTCAATAAAATGCATCCTTTTAAGCAAATATTTTTCTGTACATTTTAAAATATTATTTTATTCTTTATTCATGACCATACCATATAAATAACCATTTATTCTTTGGAATTTGCCTTCGTACCTACAATAGGTACCCATATATCAATGACATGAGCTGGCGCAGCATCGACTCCCTTTTGAATGAAGTATGGGTCTAAGGGGATCGCATGACTTTGAAGATGACAGAAATTGCAACATACCTTCTGATTTGTTAATACTGGATGAAAAAAAGATCCTACATCGCGAGCCAAGGAAGGAGATAAAGATCAAAGCCCCGCTCAATGCAGAAATAAGATTTCCTATATGTGGGATGTTACCAAGCCAGTCTCATCAAAAGCTTCTAACCAACATCGATTCACTTTCGTAGATGTCGTTTAATTCACTAAGATGGTAAAAGTCGCTTCATATGCCAATATTACAAAGTCGATAATCATCGAAACAAAAAAGAAAAAAAGAAAAAAAAGAGAAGAAGAAGAAAAATGTCGAAAAGGTCATATTTAACCGCACAATGTCAAAAGTTTGCGGTCTATTCAAAGATCAGGTGCCACATCACAGTGCAGCAAAGGCAACCAAAAAGAAAAACAAAAAATCAAAAAGGGACCAAGACTTGTAAAGATTGGTGTACAGAAGTTACTATTTACCCTCTATACTTATCAAAAGAGGGCAACACATTGCTCATTGATTTCGTCCATTGAAGTCGAAGTTCCTTTGTTCCGAGTTTTATCAGAACTAAAGTTGGATGAGGCAGAATGGATTCAACTCGATATGATTAATCAAATTCGTGAGGAAAAGTTGATAGTTATCCTAAGTGCATATCAAATGATGGGTTTCATGCGACCAAGAGATTCATCCTAGAAAATTCACAAAGGCGGACCTGATATTGAACAAGATCCCTCATATACAAAAGGATTTCAAAGAATGGAGGCCAAACTAGAAAAGACTTTGTGTAGTGAGAAAGTCTGTTCTGGAAACATTGACCAAATGGATGGCAGGGACCTGCCCAATCTGGTGAATTCAAAAAAATTCAAAAAAAAAAAAGAAATAGAAATAGAAATTTTCCGCAAAAAAAAAAAGAAAAAAGGAGAGGCCAAGGCGAAAACCCGCAAAGGGCGCTTTGAGACTAAAGGGGATTTGAGTTGAAAACCCGAAAAGGGCGGCTCAAATTTTGATCAAATGGGGGGCATACAGCAGTCTTGTCATGCCTAAATTAATAATGAAGAAGTATGCTACGACTTGGGGCATCGACAAAGTACTTCGGATCCCCTAAGCACATATTGAACTTAAAATGGTCCTCAAGAAGTTGGGACAAAGAAGCTCAGGCTGCGATACCTGGGGCACCTAACTTCCACTTTACCTATCTTAAATTTGTTATTTGTGATTATATTATTCTTTTCAAAATATGTTCACAATAAATTTCCTTCTTAACTGTGATTGCTATCTTTGCTTAGCTTATTTGTTTCGAGATATGCTCCTAATTAATTTCCTTCTTGTCCATGGTTATGATCTTTTTCAGGCATTTTGCATTGAAATAACTATTAGTGGACTAATAATACTTTCATAAAAGGAGTTTCGCATATTACTCTGGAAGTTTCTAAATAATACAAGAACCCGAAACATAATTATTGTTTAAAACTCACCAAGTTTAAGGAAGAGTCTAAACTGAGACTTTCTCTCTGAATTTTTGTCAAAGATGGTGGTTGAACAAACGACAAGATACTGCGTCAGTGATACAATCTTGACGAAAATTGGGCAATGTTAACCCAAGTGTAAAAGGGGAATAATTCGCAAGAAAAAATGATATTCTGCATTATGCATACACATTTGGTTGGGTCACCCGAAGAGTGATCAGTTGAATGAACAAGCTACGAACCTTATACCCCCGAGTTATAGTGGGATAGATGGAAGTTGATATAGATCCTATACCTTCGAATAGCAACGGGATGGATTGACGAAGAAACAAATCCTACATTTTGAAATCGCAGTGGGATGGATGGGAAAGGATTCAGATCCTATACCCCTAAGTCATAATAAGATGAACCCTGAAGTTACAGTGGGGCAAGTCTGTTGAGCAAGATATTGGTTTTCTCGGGTTTTTTCATCAAGAATACCAAATTAGAACAAGAGGCAAAGATATTACCCCCGATGAACAACGAACGATGACACCTTAAGTGGATCATTCTCATGAAATTCTGCATTCATGCAAAACATATTTAGTTAGGAGCATTTGATTCATTCCGGTCATTGCATCTTAATCTTTGTAAGAAATCATTCTCATGACATTCTGCATTCATACAAATGTCATCCATAAGACACATCTATTTAGGGGCATTTGATTCATTCCGATCATTGCATCCTAATCTTTGTAAAAAGGCCATTCTCATGACACTCTACATTCATGCAAATGTCATCCATAAGACACATTTAGTTAGGAGCATTAGATTTATTCTGATCATTGCATCCTAACCATTTTGCATAAGCATAAACACAAAACTAACTTTACAGCACAGGTCCCCTAGAGGATGTTGTCGCAACATTGGTGAATTCGAAGATCTTGCCTTCCTGAGCAAAGCGGATCGAAGATAGCAGATCCGCAATCCTCGAAGTTGCGTAAGGTGTCAAAGCCATACAAATCTCATCACCTCGAAGTTCCAAAGTGGAGTAGGTTGAAATTACAAATCCGCCTCCCGAGTTTACAACGAGGATCCAACTTTATTTCCGAGAAGTTTTGAAGAAGAAGATTGAAGTTACAAATCTCTTCTCTCTGAATTCTTTTCACCTCGAAGTTCCAGCGGAGTAGGTTGATGCTACAAATCTCTCCTCCCTGAGTTTATAATGAGGATCATTCCGTATTTCTTTGAAGTTTCAGCAGAGAAGATTGAGGTTACGAATCTCTTCTCCTTGAATTTTTATCTCCTCGAAGTTCCAGTGGAGTAGGTTGAGGCTACAAATCCCTCCTCCCTGAGTTTACAATGAGGATCAGTCCGTATTTTTTTGAAGTTTCAGCAGAGAAGATTGAGGTTATGAATCTCTTCTCCCTGAATTTCTATCTCTTCGAAGTTCCAGTGGAGTAGGTTGAGGCTACAAATCCCTCCTCCCTGGGTTTACAATGAGGATCATTCCGTATTTTTTTGAAGTTTCAGCAGAGAAGATTGGGGTTACGAATCTCTTCTCCCTGAATTTTTATCTCCTCGAAGTTCCAGTGGAGTAGGTTGAGGCTACAAATCCTTCATCCCTGAGTTTACAATGAGGATCAGTCCGTATTTCTTTGAAGTTTCAGCAGAGAAGATTGAGGTTACGAATCTCTTCTCCCTGAATTTCTATCTCCTCGAAGTTCCAGTGGAGTAGGTTGAGGCTACAAATCCCTCCTCCCTCAGTTTACAATAAGGATCAGTCCGTATTTCTTTGAAGTTTCAGCAGAGAAGATTGGGGTTACGAATCTCTTCTCCCTGAATTTCTATCTCCTCGAAGTTCCAGTGGAGTAGATTGAGGCTACAAATCTCTTCTCCCTGAATATCTACTGAAGCAAGTTGAGACATCATTCCCCATACCCTGAAAGACGCGGTGCCAAGAGGTCAATATCTTACAAGACCGGGCAAATTTAGGCCCTCTTTGAAGTCTTTGCTATATTCTCGTTACACGACAATGAGCAAAGAGGGGCAGCTGTAAGAGCCCAAATTCGCCCGGGCCCGTCAGAAACCATTAAAAAACCAAAAGCATAAAATCAAATTGTTCACAGTCCAAGTTACAGAATTTCAGCCCAAATTAAATCTAGGATTGGATCCTAGCATGATACAAATGGAAACCCAAATCCAGTTGTTAACTAGTCCAAATTACGACCAACTAAGCCCAAACCTAAGTCAGACCCAAATCAGATCTAAGCCCAAACAAAGCGTAAGTGCGCAGGAAACTCTAGAGGATTCGGACCTTTCTCCGCAGCCTACTCCCCGCACGCGCCTCTTGAACTCGCGGCGTGCGTCTCACGCCGCGCCTTTAGAACTTCCTAGAACACTCTAGTGACCCTCGAATGCTGCTCCTTACCCTCATGCGGCCTCCACGCGCACTCCAAGAGAGCCTCCGGCGCCACATTGCCACCCCGACGGCCTCCGTGACGCCACCCTCATGCCTCCACGCCTCGCACTGCGCAAGAGAACAAAACAACAAAGTAAAGCAAAAAAAGAAAGATATATTGTATTTTTATTTTTCTTTTTTTTTCGAATTTGGTTATAAAACCAAAGCAAAGAACGTGTGTAAGGGGACGATTTCTTGGAATACAGGATAAAAAAAGAAAAAACAAACAAAAAAGGTGATTTTTCCAATTTTAGTTTCTTTCAAATTTCCGATTCTCGATATCAACTTTCGATTTATTTTCTTTTCTAATCTATCGCATGCAAAAGAAAAGAAAAGAAAGGAATCCTTATCTGCTTATCATCGCCAGGATTCTCGCTGTTCATTCAATAAATCGAAGCTTGAACTGGGATTTGAGTGTGAGAGAGGCAATGCTTTCGAGTATATGCGCAGAAAGGCGATTTGGTTTTCATTCGACGCCACATCGATTGTTGAGGCGCACGATAGTCCGATGGCCTTGATGATGGCTTTGGAGGCGGTGATTAGGGAAAAAGGGGAGAATGTTTAGGTTCTTTGTTTTGTGTTTTAAAGTGGGTGAGGATTAAGTTTTTTTAGGTTTATTAAGACATATGAAACGACACCGTTTAGGGCCTATTTCGATGGCTCTAAAACGGTGCCGTATTGGCTATTACCCAATAACCCGACCCGATCATGCCAAGATACGCGTGTTTTGGTTCTAATGGGTTATTTACCCCTTCGATCCTTCCCATTTCGTTTCTTTTTCAATTAAGTTTTATTTTATGTCAATTTTGCCCAATAATTTTGTGCGTTTTAATTTAGTTCACATTTAAACGCTATGCGTTCAAGAACCACAGGTAAATTGCGCTTTTAATCCTTCTTAGTTTACGTGTATTGAATTTTAATCCCTTTTATTTCATTTGTAACTTATTATCTTTTAGCCCCGCAATTATGTTCGATTTTAATGCAAATCCTTAAATTATTTAGTTAATTATCATTTATTGATCTCTTTAATTATTCTTTTAATTAATATTTAATATAAAATATTTTAAATTGTTTTGCTACTATTTACATGTTATTTTCATTAATTCTATATATATACTTTTATATATACATATTATTTATATTAAATTATTTTTATGTATATATCTTATATTATTATCTCTGTTGTGTGTATAATTTACTTCTTCAAAATTATATTTACTTATTCTATACATGTTTATATATTATTATTTTTATTTGCATATTATTTTATATTAAGTTTATTTTATTTATTTACATATATTACCTAAATTGACATGTGTTGTTTGCTTATTATTTTTGAATATGCTATATTTAAGTTTAATTCGTTTTCACTTAGCTATATTTTTAGCCTTCGTTATTTCTTAATTAATAATGTTGGTATTTCTAAAATAAGAGTTATGAGATTATGGATTTTATATTGAATTGTATAATCATATTATTATTCTTGTCATCCATTTATATAAATGTTGTATTCGCATATCATTCTTTCGTATTATATTACTGTTTCTCATGATTCAATAAAAGCATTTTGAGTTGATTTTAAAATCATTTTTACTTAAAGTTTCAAAAAAAGGTGATATTTGTGCGTTTGGAAATTTGAAGAAATCGTACCCAATCGTGCTGGGTGTGGTTTTTTCGTTTGACCAAATAAACGAATATCCTTTCAAATTTTGTCCATATTTTCAAAATAATGTAATATTTGTGCATTTGGAAATTGAAGAAATCATGCCCAATCGTCATCGGGTGTGGTTTTTGTTTGTCCAAATAACCAAATACCCTTTCAAAATTTCAATACGTGCTCAAGAATTTTGGGATGATCTTGAATTAGAGGACTCAGATTGTCGTGTCCAATCGTACTGGATGTGATACTCTATTCCTTCGGGGCAAGAGAATCTCAACATTCAATCAAGTTATTTAATTATAAAAAAGGAACAGAATTTCAAAATCATTTCAAACTTTTCAACATTAGGACATCAATTAATCAATTTGGTACCAATTTTGGGCGTTACGAGGGTGATAATCCTTCCTTGCACGTAACCGACTCCCGAACCTGTTTTCTCAAATTTCGCATGCCAAAATTTATTTTATAGGTGACCCGATCACACCTAAACAAAAATGATTGGTGGCGACTCCATATTTTTAAAGTCGATCCCCATTTTTTCAAAACCCGAATAAAAAATGGTTTCGACAACCGGCATCCGTGACCACTCGGGCGTGCGTATGTTCGTAGTAGTAACCATATTTTGCAATGAAACAGTTTGGTCTACAGCAGTGACGTGATTTTGAAAAATCACGAAAAATAGGAGAAAGGGAATTAGAAAGCGAATAACATATCGAATTAAATCTTACTGTGTCTATTTTCATATGAAAGAAACGAAGTAGAAAGAGAAATTTTATATTCTGTGATATTTTAAATTTAGTGGGACTGGCTCTGATTGACTTCGTGGTTCCCTGATCTGTCTTAGAAAAATCATTTAAAATTGTACAAAGTGAATTATGAGTTATAATTTATATGTATAGATTCCTTAGTGGGCCTATTTTCAATAGAAACAAGTGGGAGCAACATATTAAAACTGTACAGTTAGATATTTGAATTTCGGGTAAGAGAGGTCAGAACCATTGGTCAGTGAAACAAGGGAAACTTTAAGGAATAAACTGTACTAAATGGTTAAGCCAAAAATTCTGGAAAATTTTTAGTAAGAAGATATATGAGTCTAGTTTCAAGGAAAATTTACGGATTTAAATTTTGAGCTTTCTAACTCGAGTTATAGTCAATTTAGTCAGTATGACACAGATGAACAGTTTCAATTTTTATGCCCCAAATTAGTAGTTAAGTCTAGGTTGCGAAATTACCATAATACCCTTAGAGGGTAAATTACCGAAATACCCCTGGGTTGCGAGATTACCAAATTACCCTTAGTGGGTAAGATTATCGAATTACGAAAATACCCTTATGGGCCGAATTATGAAAATGCCCCTATGGGTCGAAATTACGAAAATGCCCCTACGGGCCGATTTACCAAAATGCTCCTATGGGCCGAATTATGAAAATGCCCTTATGGGCAGAATTACGAAAATGCCCCTATGGGTCAAAATTACGAAAATGCCCCTATGGGCCGATTTGATAGAATGCCTTAATGGGCCGAATTGCAAAGTGTTATAATGGGCCGATTTATCGTAACAAATCTCTGGATTAATAATTGTTGTTTATATTTGTAAATATTATGCCTTACTATGAATGTTGCATTTACATATTTTGCATGGGATGGGAAAAATGTTGAAGAGAAGTATAGCCTGGTGGTTTTGCCACAAATATTATGAAAAGCAGTTTGACTGCAGCGATATATTCTGATTCTGGTGGCTCTGCCACAATTCTGTCTGGTGGCTATGCCACGTATAATCTGTTATTTTGGTGGCTCTGCCACAAATTCTGATAATGGCTATGTGCCAACCTAAATATGGCTTTGTGCCATCGTGATTATGGCTTTGTGCTAAACGATTTACGGGGCTATGTGCCTAACATATGAATTAACGACTGTGTTGATCATATTTACCCAAGGCATGTGTGCCGATTATATTACCGTATATGATATTTCGTGGCTCGCCCACAATCAGTATATAGTGGCTATGCCACGCATAATTATGACTCTCGTGGCTTTGCCACAAAAATTATGAAAAGCGTTTGATCTGCAGTGGTGGCTTGGCCACAATATATATATTAAATGGCATCTTACTGCGATTGGTGTGTTTGGCGGGGTGGGTTGACTTGATCCCCACAGGTGTGATGGGATGGTACGGGTGGTGTGTAGCGGATGGATTACTAGGATGGGTTGGGTTGCATACATTGCACATATATACATATATTCTGTTTTGTAAATGGGCTTCGGTCCAAGTGTATGTTAAATGGGCTTAAGCCCAAGATAATGCTAAATGGATTCAGGCCAAAGTGGATAAAGGTAAGGGGATTATACACTGAGTTCTTGTAACTCACTCCCCCTTTTCCTTAACCCTTGTAGGTAATGCTCCATGACGAGGACTTGGGGCCATGGATGACTCGATGGAGGCCATACTTCAGAAATGGTGTTCTTGAACTTTAGAATTTCTATTTATGTTACTTTATTTCTTTTACTATTTTGGGTTTTTAAGTTGTAATAAGGCCTCTGGAATATTTTATTTTTGCATTATGTTTGACGTATTTATTATTTTGCTTGAATTATTTTAAATGGGGATTTTCTAAAAGCATAACCAACGGTTTTCCAAAATTGATTAATAAATGGATTTTATAACAAACTTTTACAAATATTTTAACTCAGAAATTTTCTCTCGAATTATCAACAATATTTTCAAAAGCCATGGTTTTAAAGTTCACTACCTTGATTTTTGGTTCATCAAAACAACCTCTCAAATGTAGTTGTATTTTATCAAATATTTACATCCAACCTTGTTTTCTTAACCATAACCAAATAACATTCAATTTACTACAAATCACAAGGACTTTATACGTTTTCCTCATGTGACATGTCAGATCCGGTCGTAACGCATAGGCCGAGTTTGGGGTGTTACAACTTCACTATCATTATCCTCTCCAACAGTAGACCCTAAACTAATATGTCCACCACTTTCCATACCAATATCCTCATCTACCTCAATACCAGTAGCAGACACACCCTCCCCATCAGCTTGTACCTCTCCTACATCACCCTCCCCACCAGATTCTACCTTTTCCAGATCACCTTCACCATCAGATTCTACCCCTTCATCATCACCCTCCCCATCAACTTCCACTCCTTCAACATCACCCTCCCTAGTAGTCAACAGAAAAATTTCATCTACAATTATATGGTTATCAACCTCATGTTCAACATATAACTCAATCTCCTTAAACTTGACCCAAAAGTCCAACATAGCTATGGTGGAAGTGTCATCATAAATCACCCTTAGATTATTTTGTAACCCTACTGTACCAGGCTCATGAAAATATATTAACATGACAGTGTTAAACCCTAACCCAATTTTGACTATTTTACATAATTCAAAATAAGATATTGTGTCTAGGTCCTCTTTAAGCCTAATCACTTCCCCACCTACATATCTAAAATATGGGTCATTTACAAAGTGCCCACCCACATGCAAAATAATATAATATAATATTCATCATCTGATGACATCTACAAAAAATAGTAACACATTGTAAGCAAAAAACATTTTAAAAAAAATAAAGTAGTAACAGAAGTCTACAATTTTAACATCTTTTCTGAGCAAAAACAATTTGCTTTGAATAAACAAACAATTTTCTAAGCAAAAAACATTAAAAAAAATAACAAAACAAAACTCACTACCTACATCTGGACCACTTCTTTGAATACAATACAAAACAGTAACACATGTATACAATTTTAACATCTTTTTGCTTGGGTAACAGAAATCAACATCATCGAGACCACTGTCGCATCAAAAATCGACAAAACAAACCCTACATTCTGGCACTGAAGTTGTAATAATAAATCACAATTAACCATCTACAATTTTTACAACAGTTTTATCAACAACATCGGGACCACTATCTCATCAAAAATTAACAAAACAAACCCTACATTCTAGCACTGAAATTGCAATAATAAATCACAATTAACCAACAAATCAAACCGAAAATGAAATTTATTTTCCCAACAAACCAAATAAGAAAGCACCTACCTTTCGATTTTGGGTTACGGAAATTGCTCATGATTGTTGAAGCTTTTTTGTTCCTAATAGTTTTAGGGATTCAATGATTTGATTCGTAAAAGTTTTAAAGATTTTAAGAATATTTCGGAATGCTAACGATTTAGGGATTTCAAGATTTAAGGATTTGAAGATTGTTAGGGATTCAATGAAGATTTCGGAGGTTAGAGATTTGGGGAATTTCACGATTTGGGGATTTTAAAAATTGGGAAAACAGTTTCGGATTTGGGGGTTTGGGGATTTAGGATTTTTATTTATTTTATGATTATTAAATTTGTTTAATTTTTTGCCACGTCAGCTTATTTATTTTAATGTCAGCCACGTCATCAGTCAACTGGAACGTCACGTAGACTAATTTTTTTGACCAGCTGTTGACTAACGGTCAGCTGACAGTTACCGTTTCAACTGGGTTGATGTCTGAAAAATCCGTTACGTGAAAGGCCGATTTCAGAAGAAAAAAAAGGTTAAGGGAATATATCCAAAAGCCCCCAAAGGTTGAGGGCTTTTTTTGCAATTATGCCATTATTATAAAACAGTTTATTTATACACACATAAAAGAAACTGAAATAATAATGGCAATGCCTTATATTAATAAACGAGGTAAAACAAGTATGTTATTACAATCATTTCATGATTGGTCTTTGGGCATACCCTAACAAGCTTAATAAAGCTCCCATGATAAAAAAAAAATCTACAAAAATCAAAGAAAACTTACTAAAGACTTACTTGAAATCGGTGGCTTAATATCGAACTAGGTTTTTCAAGCTTTTTCATTCTTTCTTCTATGGAGGACGACAAGAAACGATGAAGAAGATGATGTTTGTCATCCTTTCCCACTAGATTAGTTTATAATTAAGCTTAATTAATTAGTTTAATCTTACTTAATTAAGCACTAATCTTCAGTTAACTTAATTTAATGACATTCACCTGCTTCATCTACTAAAAAAAATTCTAAATTGGTTTATTAGCTATTTTAGTCCTTTCGATAATTGCTATCTAAGTCCTTAAGCCTTTCTCTAATTAAAACTCTATTGCGATTAAATTTTTACAATTTAGTCCTTGGGTCTTAATTAACTACAATTTCGGCTAAATTACTTAACCGAATTTCAATATATCTATATACTAACTCTGTAAATATCCCTATTTAATATTTACAGACTCAGTTTATGAAAATGACGTTCAAAAAACCGCACTTTTCAACGCCACTGGAAACCGGGTCACTACATTTCTAATTTATTGGATTTAAAAGTTTTTAAGTATTTCTTATATATATTTATCAAGTAAGATATAGAAAGAATATGATGTGGTGATCCAATCGAATCTATAGATCATATTCTTAGAGATTGTTTAGCGGCCAGGGGAGTTTAGAGTGTGGTTCAAGCTCTCTCATAAGATTTGAGTTTCTTCGTTATGGATTTCAAGTAGTGGGTAAAAAACAACAGTAGGTTTGAACAACTAATGCGTTTGCTGCTTCCTTGGAGGAATTTTTTGTGGCCATTTATAGGGACTGTGGAAGGGAAGAAATATAGAGATTTTTCAAGGACAAAATCAATTTGCTGTGCAAGTGGTGGGGTATGTTAGAAGGCTCGCCTTGGACATTTATAATGTTTGGAAGAAATCTATCACATGCTTTGTTACTGTTGTGCGATAGTTTAGTTGGAGAAAACCACCTTCAAATGCATACATTCTTAACATCGATGGCAACATTCGAATGTTGACACAAAGTGCTGCAACAGGTGGCTTGATTCGAGATGAACATGGTAGTTGGTTAGCTGGTTTCTTGTGTAAGATTGGAAGTGCTAATAGTTTACATGCAGAGCTTTGGGCTGTAAGAGAAGGATTACGTAGCTAAGCGAAGGGGTTATCTAATATAATAGTTGAAATGGATTTTGTGATCAGGGTATGACTTTGAAACATGGCGTGGTTGATACTCACCCACTTGGCTCATTGGTTTGAGATTGCATGGAACTTGTCAACAAGAGTAGGGTGATTGAAATAAGACACATACATAGAAAGGGAAATCGATGTGTATATCATCTTTGCTAACTTGGCACAAGATCTTGACTTGGGGTTATTCTTTTATCTGCACCGCTAGACAGCTTATTGTCTTTGCTAATTGATCAGGATGCTAATGGCAAAAAGATTGCTAGAGTAGGCTAGCTGCTGTAATGCTTTTCATTTTGTACCAATATATATATAGAGAGAGAGAGAGAGAGTTTATAATTTATAATTTATAATTATTTTCATTTATGGATTTTTATATATTTATTTATATTTTTATAAAATTTTAAAGTTTACATATATTTAATAAAATAAGTTTTATATATTTTTATTAAAAATGCCACATGGTGTTATTTGATTGGTCAAAATAGCCAACAATTTTTTTAACATTTGTTAATAATTTGGGTCAAAACCATAAGTGAATGATACTTTAGATATCAATTGGGACAAACAAAAATTTAGGTATCAAAGTGAGAAAATAGATATACTTCAAAGACTAAATCGTGAACTAAGCCAATAAAGAACCATCAATACAAATTTAAACTTGAAACTAAACAAATGAATAAAAAATAAAACATTTTCAAAATAAGCAAAAAAAAATTATTTTCTTTTCCTTCAACAAGCCATGTGAGTAGCTAAAAATTAGGTCAAATTATGCTATTAAACCCTATACTTTGAGTAAGTTGGGACTTAGTTCATTTACTTTAATTTAGTTATGTTCAGTCTTTGTATTTTAGAATTTTAAAATTTTAGTCCCGATTAAATGGCAACTATTAAGTTCATTAAGTTATGTTATTTTCAAAAATTCGATGCGTCAAACATACTATTGCATGTGTAATACCATTTTAGCTTGCCATCTTCACATATTACTTGCAAAAACACAGCTAATAGATTTAATGGCTGCTATTACATTAAGACTAAAATTTTAAAATCTAAAACATATTGTGACTAAGAATGATCCAGGTGAAGAATATGGACTAAATTTCTAACTTTACGCATCATACAAGACTAATTATAAAATTTAACCGATCAAATTTAATTACTATTATTTAAACATGACAAATTTTTTAAAATTTGAAAAGCACTAAGAATAAATATAATTAAATCAAAGTATAAGTAATAAATCCATAAGGAAGTACTTGATTTAGTAACAAAATTTGATCCTAAAAATTACCCTTTAAAATTAGTAATAAGTAACAAAATTTGATCCTAAAAATTACCCTTTAAAATTAATTTATTACTAATTTATATATCAAAATATGAAATAAATAATACTGCTAGCACTAATATAAAAAAAAACTAAATTATTAGAGTAAAAAGAAACCTACAAAAAATACCTTCTCTTGCCATGATAATAATGTCAGTATTGAATTGGTTCAAATTTTATTTTAGTTTTACTTTTATGTTTTAACTATGTGAAATTAAAAGACGAAAGGCCATAAAGAAGCTTCTGGAGACAATTGGGAGAAGGAAAAAAGAAAAAGAAAAGAAGGATCTGCAAACGGGGGCGGCTGAAAGAAGAAACTGAAATAAAGTGGCCGCCAGATTAATTTGCCTTTTGGGTTATTATTTATCAGTGGGCTGATCGACGTCCAGTCTCCACTGGTCAAATCGCTGGAAATAAGGTAGCAAAAGATATCGGTTTTAATTTATTCATTTCAATATGTTTCCTTCTTTCAATTCAGTGTATTGCCTTTCATTCACCGTCTTTGATCGTATTGCAGTCGAATTGATAAGCGTTTGTTCTGATATAATTTCCATATTACCGAAAATACTCAGTTTATGAGATTATGAGAAATGTTTTGAGATTTTATCTGTTGAAGTTGTTAGCCTGAAGCGACTGTATAGGAAGAGTGCTTTTTAGTTTGAGGGGAAGAAGACTTTTGATTGTTGTTCAATGCTTTGGATTTGAGATGAAGAGGAAATTGCGTATTTGATACAACTGAATGTATGTATCGTTTTTGCTAGTAGTAGGGCTCTTTCACGGTTCTGTAGCAGTTCTGAAATGGTTTATTAGTTAATTACTGAACTGATAAAACTGAAAGCCTTTGTTGTTTCATTTTTATAGGTTATTGGCGCCTTTGAGTTATCATCCAGTCTGGGCCACCCACACCAGAAGAGAGTGGGAGCAAGAGATTCAAGATTGGATATCAAAAGTTCCTATTCTAATCTGAATTGAAGCAGGCAGGTCCATGAAATCCTCCTATTCCTTGTGTTCCACATAAAGTAAGATCTTATACAAGTCTGTCCCCCCGCTTCCTTAATTCATTGTTTTTGAAATTGGAATTCAAATTGGATGGCTTCCTCTGGGAATCCCAATCCTCAACCACAAATTGGCGGTGGAAGTGGAGGTGGAGGCGGCAGTGGAGGGTTCGATTTGAACAAACTGTTTAAGCCCAGTTCCAGCCAAATGCTGCAGCATCAGCATCTCCAAGACTTGAACGTCATGGCAACTCCTCCAAGTCCAAGTCCTAACACTACCAACCTGACTACATCCCCATCTTTCCCAGCCCAACTGTCAACGCCGCCTCCACCTCCCTATTTAACGCCTTCCTCCTCTTACCCTCCGCCTACTGGGCCCTACCCTTTCCATCACCAGTACCTTCACTACCCTCCTCCTCCTCAACACCTACACCCCTTGCATCCTCATCCTAATCCTACTGGACCTATTCCTTATCATCCCCAACCCCAGCTACCCACCACTCCTACTTCTGGAAATGACATTTTGATGGCCTTTTTTGGCACTCAGTCTCAGTCACAAGCTCCTGCTCCTGTCCCTTCTGCCCCACCTCTTAATATGAATGTCAACCCATCTGCCGCTTCGCCCTCTCCCTCCTCCTCTCCCTCACCTGCCCGACTGTTGAGCAGCAAGGCCCCCAAGGGAAGGCATCTTTTTGGGACCAATCTCCTTTACGATATTCATGTCAGGCTGCCCAGTGAAGTACAGCCCCAACTTGAGGTCACTCCCATTACCAAGTATGCTTCTGATCCTGGCCTTGTTCTTGGTCGTCAGATTGCTGTTAATAGGAATTACATTTGCTATGGTCTTAAGCTTGGGAATATCCGTATCCTCAACATCAACACCGCCCTCCGGTCCTTGCTTCGTGGCCACACTCAGGTATATCTCTTTATACCCACTTTTCTATTATCAAGTTCCTATTGTGAAACATCTTATTACCAGCTCAACCTTTTCATTCATTTTGTTTCTCCAAATATAGAGAGTGACAGATATGGCTTTTTTTGGTGAGGATGTCCACCTTTTGGCCAGGTACTCCTTTCTACCTATTTCATGGGATAAATTGACTTCATTTGTGTCATCAAAAAGTGCTTATCTTTCATTTTCTGCAGTGCAAGTGTTGATGGCCGGGTTTTTGTATGGAGGATCAATGAAGGCCCTGATGATGAAGATAAGCCGCAAATTTTTGGCAAAGTTGTTATTGCCATTCAGATCATGGGGCAAGAAGAACCGAAACATCCACGAGTCTGTTGGCATCCTCACAAACAAGTAATAAATTGGTTTGTATTTTATGTTATCAAATAGTAACTATTATGTGCTTGTCCTGTCCATACTTTTTGTTCCTTGTTGTAAAGGTTCAACAAATGTTATCTAACAGGAGATTTTGATGGTTGCTATTGGAAATCGTATCATGAAAATTGATACAATGAAAGTTGGAAAACTTGAAGGGTTTACAGCAGAGGAACCTCTTAATTGCTCTGTTGATAAGCTTATTGATGGGGTTCAGTTTGTTGGTAAACATGATGGTGAGGTTACAGAGTTGTCAATGTGCCAATGGTTGACTACCCGTTTAGCTTCAGCTTCAGTAGATGGCACGGTTTGTACAAACACTTTTTCTTATTTGCTGGTTTATTTCCTCTCTTTTGGTTCTTAATATAGTTGCTTCTGAAAACAGAAATGAAAACTGAGTGATGGTCATATCTAGAACACAGAAAACCTCTTCAAAGATTTTCCTATAATGGCTGTACATGACAT
Organism: Gossypium sturtianum; assembly: GCA_025698515.1. Lineage (NCBI taxonomy): Eukaryota > Viridiplantae > Streptophyta > Magnoliopsida > Malvales > Malvaceae > Gossypium > Gossypium sturtianum. Next base: position 80,799,815 of record CM046951.1, read on the forward strand.
GTAAAGCTGATAATGTTTTATTTCCAGCTAACATGATGACTGTAGTTATGGATATTGAGCCTTTTTAATGTAAGCTTTTTGGTTGTCCAAAGCGATTTTCTCATTATAACTATTAACTATTATTGATGTGGGAATACTGTAAATCAAGTAGTTGACAGCCATTGGCCTTTTTAAGGCCTAGGAAATTGAAGATTTTGGTTTTGACTTGTGGCAGTTGTTCCATTAGGCAGTGTGCTTAAATTCCGAGCAGACCATCTGTATTCATTCTTCAATCAGGTAATGATATTTGTGGAAACTGTAAACTCTGTGACAGGTGAAAATTTGGGAAGATCGTAAGCCCTTACCACTTGCAGTGTTGAGGCCACATGATGGACATCCTGTTTACTCAGCAACATTCTTGACTGCCCCGCATCGCCCTGACCATATAGTTCTTATCACAGGAGTAGGCTTCTTTTTCTTTTCCTTTTTATAGAACATTTTCTATGTCCATTTTAAGCTTTTGTGATTTAGAAAATTACTTGTGCGTTTGTGTTAGTACTGCGCCATAAATTCACTTTTCATTATGCCAAATGTCTATTTTGAAATCTTTTAGGGCCCACTAAACCGTGAAGTGAAGATATGGGCCTCTTCAGGTGAAGAGGGCTGGTTGTTGCCCAGTGATGGTGAATTATGGCAGTGTACCCAAACATTGGAATTGAGGTGTTCTGCTGAGTCTGAGGTTGACAATGCATTCTTTAATCAAGTTGTGTCACTCCCCCATGCAGGCCTGTTTCTGCTTGCAAATGCCAAGAAGAATGCCATATATGCTGTGCACATAGACTATGGGCCTAATCCAGCTGCAACTTGCATGGATTATATAGCTGAATTCACTGTCACAATGCCCATATTGAGTCTCACTGCAACAAGTGATAGTTTGCCAGGTGGAGACTATACTGTCCAAGTCTACTGCGTTCAAACACAGGCCATTCAGCAATATGCTTTGGACTTGTCTCAATGCCTGCCACCACCCCTGGAAAATGCAGACTTGGATAAAACTGATTCTAATGCTGCTCATGTTTTTGATGCCATGAACTCTGATGTTTCTGCTTCTCTGGAATTATCTCATGGATATAAACCAAGCCCTTCAATTTCAGTGTCGTGTATAAGCTCCAGTAGCTCTGAAAGTGCAGCAGTCATGAGCTGTACGCAAAATTTAGCTTCTTCAGATGTTAATTTCATATCTGAGAGTGCTGTGTCTGGCACTGAAAGTAAGCCAAGTGCTTTGCTGTCTTCTAGTAGTGCCGAAAATATGCACAGTGCATCTCTTCCAGGGTTATCACAAAAGTCTTCTGGTTTTAGAAATCCAAGTGCTGATCATGTTAACCACTCAGCATATGATTCTGTTGACCACAATGTAGATACAGTCAAAGAGAATAATGTTGAAATGCCCTACTCTGGTGGTCACCTGCAGAAAGGTGAAGATATTGCCCAAAATGACATTTCACCTGTTCCTGGTCCTCATACAGTGTTCAAACATCCAACCCATCTGGTAACACCATCAGAGATACTGTCTACCATGGCTTCATCGACAGAGAATGCTCAGATTAGTCAGGTTATTAATGATGGTGAGGCAACAGTTGAAGATGTTGTCAAGAATGATGCTGAAAGCATAGAGGTAGAAGTTGACAATCTTGGTGAGACAAGGCTTTGTCAAACTAATGAAACTAAATGTCCACAAGGCCCTCATACTACTGTTACAGATAACAAAGAAAAGGCATTCTACTCTCAGGCATCGGATCTCGGCATTCAGATGGCCAGAGATTTTTGTGCCAAAAGTTATGGCGTTGAGGGAGCTCAACAAGCTAATCTCATGGGTGTTTCAGTTCAAGAAGATAAACTTACTAATACTGGTGATGGGGATGACCAGAATGTGATTAAAGATGTCCCTCCAAAGGTCAGTGAAACTGACACTGCTGTCATTGTTTCTGCATCTCCAGCTTCTGCTAAAGGGAAAAAGCAGCAAAAGAAAAATTCTCAAGTATCTATCGCATCTTCCCCTTCAGCAAGCCCATATAATTCCACAGATTCGTCTAATGAACCAGGGTGTAGTTCCAAGGCTCTGTCAGCTGATGCTTTTTTGCCCCAATTGCTAGCCATGCAGGACTTGCTTGAGAAGGTAGGTTTTTTTTAATAAAAAGAATACATAAACAAATTTTTGAAGAAAAAAATTTCTTTTAGAAAAAAAAAATTATAGAGCCTCTTCTTTATACATGTGCATTCATGTGCGTGTTAACATTTTTGATATAATTTTCTTAATATAATGATTTTGTTGCACCAAGCAGTCCCTTAGCATGCAGAAGGAAATGCAGAAGCAGATGAACACAATTGTCTCTGCTCCTGTTAGCAAAGAAGGGAAAAGATTGGAAGCATCCTTGGGCAGGAGCATTGAGAAATCTGTAAAGGCAAATACAGATGCTTTGTGGGCCCGTTTCCAGGATGAAAATGCAAAGCAAGAGAAGTTAGAAAGAGACCGCATGCAGCAGATAACAAACTTGATCACCAACTGTTTAAATAAGGACTTGCCAGCCATGTTTGAAAAATCCTTAAAGAAGGAAATAGCTGCAGTTGGCCCTGTTGTGGCTCGTGCTATTGGTCCTATTCTGGAGAAAAGTATATCTTCTGCTATTACAGAGTCATTCCAGGTAAAACCAAAAATCCAAATTTTGTTCGCATATTAGATTGTTTGGTGCCCTATAAGAGTGAAGTGTTCATTTATTTGGACAAATGCACCATTATAAATGAAGACATGATAGGAAATATAGCAACTATATCTTCTTGTGGGAAATGTTAGCAGGTGCTCTTGGCATGGGTCAATGTGATATTTATAGGAAGAATTTTGTAGTTAGTGTATTTGTTATCTCTTGAAAAGGAAATAATACATTCAATAAAAAACATCATACTGCTAAATATTTACTTTTTGGGAAAACACAAATTCTAAATAGTAATCTGAGTGATCTTAAACGTACTTTATCTTATTATTGAAATATGCTGTAATGATCTCTTTCCATCTTGTCCTATCTTTTACTTCATTTCTGGGTAAAATTTGGTGAAACCTCAGATGTTTCTACACTATTTGTTGCTGTGGTAGCTTTCTTTCATCAATCGGATTTATTCTATAGTTGTGAATTTTTCTCCTCTAAATGTAGTCAAATATGGTATATAATTCCCTTATGCCACTAAAAATGTGGTAGTTATATTATGGGGTTTCTAATTGGATATTTGCAGAAAGGAGTTGGAGAGAGGGCAGTGAATCATTTAGAGAAGTCAGTCAGTTCAAAACTTGAGGTGACAATGGCCAGGCAAATTCAAGCACAATTTCAAACTTCTGGAAAGCAAGCACTTCAGGTGACTTCTTGTTCATCTATCCTTTTTTTAAAACTTACATTATGTGTTATTCTTTATTAAATTCATTTGATCCTTCCAATGCTTTTCTTTTGTCATTTGGAGTTTGATAAGAATAATTTATTTCTAGATGATAAAAATTTAGATCAGTGGGATTGGTGAATGTATTTTCCTTTGACAAATAATCATTCAAATGTCTCATGGACAGTTATAAATGAAATTCATAGCCTTGGTGGGGATGTTTACCTTTATTGTAAAATGCTATTGCATGTACTCTCCAATATCACCTAATTCAATAAATCAGTTGTACCCTACCGAATGTATAAGCTTTCTTTATGGATTGGTAGTAACTCTAAATTCCATTCTGCATGAAACTCTTGTTCCTATTTTTCTCTCTAGTTTATGCGGATACAGGTTGTTGAACTTACACTGGTCTGCATTTAAAGTTGATAGAAAAGGAGGGGAAAAAGGGGGGGGTTAATTGATACCTGCCTAGTATCTCCTAAAGAAGATAACAGAACCCATCAGATGAATGCCCTAAAACTTGTTGAGTTCTCTAGTTATTTCTTATTGTTTCTGGTGTCTCTAATGGTCATCCTCCCTGGTGACATTCTGCTAACCTTTTTTTTATTGGAACGAATGTTCATATATCTTAATATTTGACGTCGGATAAAGTTGTTCTGCTGATTAGAGAAATGCTGTATTCATCCACAGGATGCACTAAGGTCTAGCTTGGAAACTTCTGTTATTCCAGCATTTGAGATGTCATGCAAATCTATGTTCGAGCAAATTGATGTCACATTTCAGAAAGGGCTAATGGAACACACAGCTACTGCTCAGCAGCAATTTGAAAATTCACATTCTTCCCTTGCCGTTGCTTTAAAGGTATGGTAGATTTGTGAGAGTTTGGTGGTTTCTATCGTAACTTAATTCTCACTTTAGCGTGTTAAAACTGTCAAAGATTACCTTCCTTAGTAGCTTAATCATGATAAAATGTAATTAGTATTCTCATTTTTTTATAATTTTTACTGCGCTTTGTAGATGTTCCTGACTTGATATATTTTCTAGGATAAGTTGTAGTATATCTGTTTACAATTTTTTATAGCCATAGAATAAATGATGTTGCATAATGAATTTTATACAGTTATAGAGGTGCCTTTGACTGAACATGTTTCTGCAAAATCTTGTTTCTAGATTGCTACTGAGATAATATCTGAATGTAGGTATATATGCTCAATATTAGGATTTGTGCTTGAATGGGAGATTTCTAGATTGCTACTGAGATAATATCATAACCAGTGTTGTCAAGGCTGCAAGGCGCACTCTAGGTGCTAGAACCCTTAAATTGGTGCAAGAAAAGTGCTAGCCTGAGTGAAGTAAAGCGCAATATATGTATGTAGTTTTAGCAAGTCTGTATATATGATATATAAAGCTTAAGATATATAGTAAACTCTAAATTATGGTCTAGTTTATCTACAGAACATGCAATTTTTTTATTGATCAATATACATGATTTCCTTATAGTCAATGTTTGTTGCTGAATGCTCAAATATTGAGAAGTATATAGTTTGACACGATTCCTTTCTAACTAGTAAAGAGATATCAAATGAGATCTGTGAAAAATAAAAGAACTTAAAGGAGATTCAATCAAGTGGATTTTTTTATGCCTATTGCCTTACATAAAAGCGCTCCTAGGTACAAGCCTCGTATGCCTAACCAAAAGGGCCTTGCTTGGAAGGGTCTGAGGCATTTTTGTTGAATAATGCTAAAGCTTAAGGCACTGGTGTGCCTAGGCACAAGCCTTGACAACACTGATCATAACCTGGTTCTGTTATACTGACATGCATAGAATGAGCCGTAGAACTTCACTTCATTAATGGATGGTTGTTTTGTAATGTACGGTAGTCAACAGCCAGTTTTAATGATGTCCAATAAGATGGTGAAATGTTCAAAGACAATTTTTCACATTTATGTAAAGTGTTGCCGGTATTATAGACTTTGCTGGTACAACTTAAGTCTTTTAAGATAATCTGCTTTATATTTACAGGATGCTATTAATTCTGCAAGTTCAATCACACAAAGCTTAAGTGGAGAAATGGCCAATGCACAACGAAAACTTCTAGCTATAGCAGCAGCAGGTGGCAGCTCCAAGGCAGGAAATCCCTTGGTGACACAATTGAGTAATGGGCCATTGGCACATCTGCATGAGATGGTATTCTCTCTCTGTTTCTCGTAAATCTGACAGTCATCGTTCATGTTTATCTGCCTCACACCGACTGTTATACGTGTACAGCAGCCTGAGGCACAGTTAGATCCAACAAAAGAGTTGTCAAGAATGATAGCTGAGAAGAAATATGATGAAGCATTCACCTCTGCCTTGCATAGAAGTGATGTCTCAATAGTTTCCTGGTTGTGTTCTCAGGTAAGGTTCCAATGATCAGTTGTACTCTTGACATTATTTCCCTGCAACACTTATTGTACATGACAAGAAAGCTCTACTTTGAGACCTGACATTGGTTTGAATTGAATTAACCAGGTTGATCTACAAGGGATATTGTCAATGAAACCATGTTCACTGAGCCAAGGAGTATTGCTGGCACTTTTTCAGCAACTGGCTTGTGATATCAACAAGGAAACAAGTACAAAGCTGGCATGGATGACTGATGTAGCAGTTGCCATAATCCCATCAGATCCAACAATTGCAGTGCATGTGGTACCAATCTTTAGGCAGGTGTCTCAGATAGTGGATCATCTACAAAGCATGTCCACTACATCTGCCTCAGAATCCGCCAGCATCAGGGTTCTTAAGTTTGTCATAGACAGTGTGTTAAGCGGTAAATGATTTTGTTCAAATTTGCTAGAATATCATCCTTTTTTTTTTTTCATTTTTGTTTTTAAATATAGAAATTTAGGTACTTGCAGTGGAAAGACAAATGGGGGATTATTTCGTATATTCAGTTGTATGTTCCATTTTGTGTGAAATAGTTGAGAGCGTATTTACTTCTCAATCATTTTTGGTTTTGAATTTTTTTTTTGGGTTCAGGTCTTTATGGCTCGAAAATTTTTTCATATTCAATTTTGTTTGGGTTAGGTTATTTTGGGTTTGAGTTTATTTTTGTTCAGTTTCTGATTCATTTTTACGTTAATTGTAATTACATCTACAAAATTTAAGTGTTTACATTTTAATATAAATTATTAATTTATTTATCTTTAAACAAACTTTTGATATTTTCAATTATATTTTGATTAAATCTCGCTATTCGTTGTTATTTTGCACTAAAATGATATAATTAATAGATAATATAAAATTAATTTTTAAAATAATTTAGGGATAATGATTTTTGTCTCAGTTTTTAAAAATATATGTACATAGTTATCTTTTATTTATTTTTTTACCTTTTTTTTTTTGCTAGATTTAACCTTGTAATTTTGGCCATTTTATCCAAAAATACCCTTTTTTAATGTTATTTACAAAAATAGACCGACTTTTTAATTATTTACTAGAAAGGGTCGAATTCCCCGAAAACGCGTTCACGTTAGCGCGATGTTAGGTGTCGTGTCAGCAAAACGCGTCCTTGGGGGAGCGTTTTGTCCACGCCAAGACAAAGCGCTTCCTTGAGGGGCGTGCTTTGTGCCGGCGTGGACAAAACGCTCCCCCAGGGATGTGTTTTGCCCCTTTTTTTGTCAGCTTGGTTTAGGGTTAGGGTTAGGGTTAGGGTTTTTAAAAAAATATTAATGAAATTAGAGTTTAGGGTTAATTAATTAAATTAAGGTTTATGGTTTTAAGGTTAATTAATTAAATTAGGGTTTAGGGTTTTAAGGTTAATTAATTAAATTATGTTTAAGGTTTTGGAAAAAAATATATTAGCAATATAAAAAAAAAATTGTTTTTTTTTTCTAGAGTAGTATCTGAAAAAATAATTTTAAGAAGACATTTCTGAACAAATAGTGTCCAAAACGCTTCAAGCCGGATGCACTGTCAGCAAGATTACTGAAAAAAGCTCCCACCTGGACGTTCTTTTTCTATAATAGTGTTTGAAAAAAATAATTTTGAGAAGACTTTTCTGAACAAATAGTGTCCAAAACGCTTCAAACAGAATGCGCTGTCAGCAAGATTACTGGAAAAAGCTCCCACGTGGACGCCCTTTTTCTACAGTAGTATCTGAAAAATAATTTTGAAAAGACGTTTTTAAAAAAATAATGTCCAAAACGCTTCAAGTAGGATGCACTGTCAGCAAGATTACTGAAAAAAGCTCCCACGTGGATGCTCTTTTTTTACAATAGTATCTGAAAAAATAATTTTAAGAAGACGTTTCTGAACAAATAGTGTCCGAAACGCTTCAAGTAGGATGCACTGTCAGCAAGATTACTGAAAAAAGCTCCCACATGGACGCTCTTTTTCTACAATAGTTCCTATTTGGCCTTAGACTATAAATGAGTCAAATTTCATTCTCAGGTTGCATAAGTTACAGCAAAAGAAATTGAGGCTAAAGTAGAATAAAATTGAGGCTAAAGTAGAATAGAAACTGAAGATGAGTGAACATGTTAGTGCTGTTATTTACTATGATGGTGAGGTTCGTGACACCGAGAACGGCGTTGTTTTTTTATCGGAGAACACAGCGCGACTGATTTTTAACCAGAACATAGATTTACAGAACTTCGTAAAAGAATTAGGCGTAAAATCTTCGGAACGACGCCAATGAAAGTTTTTTCTATTAATTATAGATTTTGTACTTCGGTTGATCCCGTAAGATATGACTCATTCGACATCAAAGGTCCTCGTAGCTTGGAGGAAATGGTGCAGACTTATTTTGCTAGTGGGTCACCCTATCTTGAGGTATATGTACAATTTTCATTGCCAAATGATGCATTTGCGACTTCAACATCTACTGCTATTCGAGATGAATACACGACCCCTAGCCGACACTCTGTTAGTGGGAGACAGAATACGGAAGCGCCCGTGTTTGGTGGCAGTATGGAAAACACAACCCCTGCACGACACTCGATTAGTGGATGGGACATGCATATCGGTGGGTCGATGTTCGATGCTAGAAATACATATTGGGGAACGACATCAACTTCTAGTGGTTGACAATCCACATATGATTGGGGACGTTACGAAACTTGTTTAAGAAGGGATGATGTACTTTCTACGACGTCCACCGGCGAGGGGACCTCGTTCGTTGTAGATGATGGTGGGTCAGATGATGAGTCCGATGTGGATCCACCTCGAGAGCCCGGCCCCGATGGTGCAGAAGTTGTATTATTTTCTAAACCGGAGTTTGTTCTAACCATACCTGAAGATGTTGAAGGGGGTTCAGATGAAGAAGAAGAAGATCCGCGATTCAGGGCGTACTCACCTCCAGCCCACATGCATAATGTCGATATATCTCAAGATGATGCGTTGGAGTTTCCAGATCTACCACACAGAAGGCGTGACCGTACAAGTTCGTCGTTGGATTCGGGCGAATTAGAAGTTGGTAAGGAGTTTTCCAATAAGGATAGTTTTATTGGTGCATTGAAACAACATAGCATCATGAACGGGGTTAACTACAATGTGGTTAAATCCAAACCCGATAAGTATGAGGCCAAGTGTACAGTGCAAGACGGTACATGTTCATGGAAAATCATGGCCTCGTTAAGGAAAAGGACAGGCTTGTGGGAGATAAAAAAGTACAAAGGTCCACATGCATGTGTTGTCGGTAAGTATCACTAGGTGTTTAGGGTTTTTGAATAATACTGTTATTACGTAATGTTGCATTATTTAACGTACTTCGTTGACAGGTGTTTCATAAGATCATCCCAAGATGGATTCAGATATGTTAGCTAGCTTAATACTATCGACGGTGAAGGCAGATCCCAGGACTTCAGTGCCGGTCTTAATTGCCAATATTCGTAGCCAATTGAGGTAAACGCCCTCTTACCGCAAGGCTTGGAAGCTAAGCAGAAGGCGTTGGAAAAGTTGCATGGTCGGTGGGACGCTTCATATAATGAAGTGTGGTAGTGGTGTCAGGTGCTGGAGAGATATGTCCCAAGTTGCATAATAGACCTTGAAACGGCACCTGCGTACTACAACGACCGATTGCTCCGTGGATGCCAAGTGTTCAAGCGTCTTTTCTGGAGCTTTAAGCAATGCCGAGACGCATTTCTATACTGCAAGCCATTGGTACAAATTGACGGTACCATTATGTATGGTAGATATACCCATTGGCTATTGCTAGCTGTGGTACAGGATGACAGTGGGAGAATCCTTCCAATTGCGTTTGCAATAACATCGGGGGAGTCAGTTGATGACTGGGATTTCTTTCTTTCTAGGTTAAGGAGGCATGTCCGCCCCCAACCTGATATCTGCGTTATATCGGATCGAGGCCCTGGAATACTAGCCGCAATTAAGCGACAGGGAAGCCTATGGCATCGCACACACCATCGGTATTGCCTAAGGCATGTTGCGTCCAACTACTACGGGCAACATCGATCTACAAGTGAACGACGACAAGTGACCAACATGGGTATTTAATCTCTATTAATATAATTTCGTTTGTAATATTCAATTTATTCTTAATGGAAGAGTGGTATGTAATATTCGCTATCAACTTATATTGACGGGGTATGAGATAAGTAAGGACCGTTTTCATGAGATGTTGGCGGTTTTGCGTTCAGTTAACGAAGAAGGCACAAACTACCTCTGTAACATACCTTTCGAACAGTGAACACAACCATATGACGGCGGCCTACGATATGATCATATGACCTCAAACCTAGCTGAATTCATAAATTCTGTTCTAAAAGGAACGCGACATTTGCCGATAACATCGGTTGTGCGAGAGACATATTTTCGTTTAGCGGCACTATTTCCGAAGCGAGCAGCGAGTTATAAAGGCCAAATACAGGGAGATCATGTATGGTGTGTGAAGGTATTGCAAGAAATTAACAAGGCGAAGGCACGGGCCAACACCATGCACACAGTGTGTCACGATCGCGACAACCTATGGTTTCGTGTGACGGAGTTTGACAGACCGAACCAAGGTATTATTGGCGGGAAATATCGTGTACACTTGAGAAATAGGACCTGCGACTGTGGGATGTTTGACGCACTTCGTTATCCATGCGCTCATGTAATTGCAGCTTGTCATAATCTCCGTCTGGATCCCATGAGCTATGTCGACGAAGTGTACAAAATAGAATACATGTACAATGTGTGGAGACACGTATTCCCACCAGTCCTAGATGAACGTAAGTGGCCGTCTGTATCGCTTGCTCCGTTTAAGCTGTTACCGGATAGAGAACTGCGTCGCAAACCAAAGGGTCGACCTTGCTCGACTAGAATACGTAACAATATGGATATCCGAGAAACTGCCAACCAACAGAAGTTGTGCGGATGGTGTAGGAACCCAGGCCATACAACTCGATCATGTCCAAATCGGAATAGCTGATAGTTGTTGTAATAAAATTATGTTGCATTATTTATATTTTATTAAAAATATAAAAATATTAAAAATATTTCCCTATTCAAAAGAACTTTTATTTTATTAAAAATATAAAAAGTAAATTACAATTAAAATATTAAAAAAAACTTTTATTTTATTAAATAAAACAATATAAAAAAGTTTGTACAAATATATTAACAAAAATCAATGTTGGTGTAGGTCGTAATCGGTGCCACATGGGGGTAGTCGACTGATTCTGTGTTGGATTCCTCCTTGGTTCAACCAGCGGGGTTATGGTTGCTCAATGGGATTGTGGTTCTCTCGGCAGGGATTTGGTTGTGGGTGTTGGGAGGATGACCCACCTTGATAGAATAATGACTGCGGAGGTGTTTGCATCACTCATGGCGGAGGTGTTTGAATCCCATAAGGCGATGGGGATTAGTAAAAAGAAAAGCTCCCCGACGGCGACTCATACGATCCCTCATGCAACGGCAGCCTATAGATCAATGGTTGACTCGGAGTAATTGGGAATGGAGATGAACCGGGCCATGCATTCCAACCTGCCATAGGACTGGGAAAAGAAAACATATAAGGGTTAGGATACATAAAAGGGCTAGGATACGCACCTGGCATAATCTGAAAAGGCCGTGATATGGGTGTCGTCGGTTGAAGTGTTGGGCCCGGTGACTGTGTGGGCACTGTTGGTGGGCCCGGTGATTGTGTCGGTGCTGTTGATGGGCCCGGTGTTTGTGTCGGCGCTGTTGATGGGCCAGTCCCATCATTCCTTCTCCTTGTATTTAAAGGGCCCCGTTGTTCCTTTTGTACACGAATTTGCCGTCGCCTCTCCTCTTTCGACAGTAAATATGACTTGCCATGGATCCTAAACCATGGCATGTATTCCGGCAGCACGCTAACTCAGGAACGATGATCGATTCCCGATTAGGTATATAATCATACCGATTTTCCCACATTTCGATATATGCTGACCAAAATCTCGGCCAATCCGTATGCAACTGCCGTAAGTCGACTTTGTGCTCATTATCGAGCACCTCAGGTGCCACGGGAATCGATTGTCGGAATCCAAATTGTCGCAATACTCTATCTTACTGGTGCATCTCCACGGTGGCATAGTTGACCAATGGGACTTTCACATGCCAAATGTTCGGATTTTGAAAGAATTCATCCGAAATTATTGCCCGAATTGCTGGATCCTCGTATGGTGTCCATTGAAACTATATGAACTTGATAAAAATATTAGTTATATACATAATACTAAATACTAAATACGAAACGACTATTTTATTATGTATATAAATTTTATTTAATACTTACTTGCGCTTCCGACCATTGGTCTAATAGAAGCCGTATATCTTCAAGAGAGGTAGGTATTCCAACATAACTCGCCAAATGGTTCCACCTAATTAAATATTTTTTTAGCATACAATTATATTTTAAATCTACGTAATAATTGTAAAATCTAATATAAAATTTACCTCGTTATGAGTGAGAATGTATATGGGTGGTCCACTCGAGGACGTAAAAATGGAAAGCGAAACAGTGCCCATGATTGCAATAGTGATAGGCAACCTCCGATTTTGGCTTTATTCGGTCGCGTCGCCCCGCACGTCTCCCGGTACAATTTTGCTAACACGGCAGACCCCAACTAAATTCACCAGCTGCTCTAAAATCTACGAGTTTCAGCAGCCATCTCAGATGTGCAAGGTTTCGTGACAAGTCCGGCATCAGATAACCTCCAATCATCTCAAGAATGTATGCCCGAGCATATCGTATTCTTTCTAGTTCAGTTGAATCATTATCCGGCTCCGGGAATGTGTCTCGTAACTAGCCCATCTCGATCCGACCTCCGTTAATATTATCCGGAATAACACCCAAAAGCTCGTAGCATACGGCTCCCCAGTCAGCAGATTGGGCGGACCCGGTGACTACGTACCCATCCATCGGCAATCCCAATTGCAACTGCACGTCTTCCAGAGTGATAGTACACTCTCCGCATGGAAGATGAAAAGTGTGCGTCTCGAGTCTCCAGATCTCTATCAACGCACTGATTAGTTTCGGGTCCAACTTGCACCCCAGACCTATCGTGGCCACGTGCCAAAAACCCACTTCCCGTAGGTAATTCTCTATCAACGACGATGGCGGACCAGGCATATTACGAATATAGCATTGCAACACCCGATCTACAGACTGTTATAAAAAATTATAAAATAAAAATTAATTAAAATTGCATAAATGAAAAAAATATTAAATAGTATTGAAAAATTAAAATTATCACTTACCATTGTCATTTGATCGACGGAGATGTGTTTATTATCGAGACGAATTAATTCTCTGGCCATTGCTAACACGATCGAATATTTTTTAATTTAAAAAAAAAATAATTCAAAAAAAATTTAAACAGAGCTTTTTTGCAAAAATTAAAAGACTTTTGTGAAATTTGAGAGGAATTTGAGAGAAATTTGAGAGGACTTTTGTGTGAAAAAAATGAAAGGAGGGCCTTTTATAATTTTTTTTTACCGTTGGAGGCCAAACGGTCAAAAAAAAAAGTAACCGTTGGGGGTTAAAAAAAGGGGCAAAACGCGTCCCTGAGGGAGCGTTTTGCTGCGCGCTTTGTGCTGACGTGGCAAAATGCTCCCCCAGGGACGCGTTTTGCTGACATGGCACCTGACATCGCGCTAACGTGGACGCGTTTTCGGGGAATTCAGCCCTATACGGTAAATAATTAAAAAGTCGGTCCATTTCCGTAAATAACGTAAAAAAAAAGGGTATTTTTAGGTAAAATGGCCTTTAATTTTTACCATTTAAAAGTTTCCCATGATAAAAATTAACCTTTCATTAACTTGATGTGGATGTTTCGTGAAATTTTCTTTGAACACTTAGATTTTCATATCATATATATTTATCTATTTTTTGTATTTTTTTATAATTTTTTAAAGATAATTTAAAAGTAATTTAGTTATATATGTTAACTTTAATGGATAAATTAATTTTTTCAAATTTTGGTTTATTTAATAAGCTATTCATCTTAAACATAAAAATACATAAATCTTCAAAAATATGAAAAGATAATAAATCTAAAAAGCTTAAAAAAAACTCATTTTGTTTTGTAATTTTATTTTCAATATTCTTTTTAGAAAATTTAAGTAACTTCTTCAATTTTTTTATTTTTTTTCACGAGATGAATGGATTAGCAACATTTTTTTTAGAAAAAAATTATATATAAATTTTATATATTCTCTCTTCTACAATTATATTAAAATTATATTAAAATATAAAAAGATAATTTGTAAATTAAAAAATTATCTCTTTATTATATAAAGTAAAAGATACTTTCTTTTACTATAGAATTTGTTACGCAAAATTTGACAATTATATTAAAAGTTACTTAAAATTAATATGTAAAAAATTATATAATTTTTAACTATTATCTCTTGAATAATTTAGATTATAATGATATATTTTTTTAAATCTAATGATAATAAATTATTACCTATATAAATGTCATTTCAACTGTGGTTATTTGATAAATTTAAAATCGGTAAATATAAATGACACATCAACAAAAATAAAAAAGGTAATCTATTTTTAATAAAAAGTAAAAAAAATAATTACAAATGGATTTAAAATTTATAGAAATTTAAAAAAATATTAAATATTCTTACTATATTTATTTAAAATTTTGATTTCAAAATAAATTTTTAAAAATTATTTATAACAAATTTAAAAATAATTGTCTTTTAAATTAAACAATTTATCTATTAATTAAATTTTAATATTATTTTTAAATAACTTCACAATAACTATTATATATTTTTTTCAAAAAAATCATTTATTACAGTTTTTAGAAGAATTATTTTTTAAATTAAATAATTTATCTTTTAATTAAATTTTAATACTAATTTCAAATCACTTCATAATAATTATTATATACTTAAATAAGTAAGTCCTGATTTTTGAAACTGTTGCAAATAATAATTATTATATACTTAAATAATATCACTTCATATTTTGAAACTATTGCAAATAAGTCCTAATTTTTAGACAATAAAATTGGAGGCCTTAAATACCACAAAATGCTTTGAAAATTTACATGACATGGATTTAAAGATTGAATTTCAATATGGTAAGTTCAATTTCTTAAAATGGTTTATCTGGATATTTTGTAAAAATTTACGTTTTAATCCTTAAATTTGGTTTTGAAATTGAGTTTTAAATGTCGTTTTAAGCTGAAGTTTTCACAAATGGCTTAAAATAAAAATGCCCAAGACACTTGTTGGATTAATGATTTACATGTTTTTCACAAATGTGTAAAATGATGATTTTACCCCTATTCTTAAATAACTAATTTGTGTTAATCGAAGCATGATTTAGGCTTGCATGACTAGAAATACTTGATTAAGTATGGTTTGATGGTGTGATGGTTGGTTTTATGGTGTGTTTGGATGACCGGTAAGGAGAGTCACATAAGTGGCTAATGTGACATTTCGAATTCAAGTGGATCCGTTCCGGCTGAGTGTGGAGCGTCACATTTGGTAGTATCACAGTCATATTTGCAAAAACAGGTTGGCAACAATAGGTTTGCAAAAACCAGGTTAGCCAGAGTTTATTAACTCTCGGATTTAAAGATTTTGGAAATTAAAATTGATTATTTAGTTTTAAAATAGAACCGAGAATTTTTAAACGTTGGACTGAGATACCCTTGTTTGAATTGCTTGTTTTGAGGTAGGAACGAGAATACATTGCCATCTATTAAATGTTCTATATTGCAAGAATTTTCCTTGGATCACTTGCCACTTCTCACTCATTTGTGTTGTTTGTTTCTTTTAAATGCTATAATATAGTCGATATGCCTCCTAGACGCGGTAGAGTTAATGCGAATGTACCTCCTCCTCCGGGTTAGGCTACATCGGAGGCTAGCATGGAGCCTTTAGTATAGGCTATGATAGGAGCCTTTCAGCGTCTCTGTCATCGGATTAGGGTTATAAAGCATTACCATATAATCAAAAATATTTAAACTTAAAACATTCAATAACTTAACCACATTATAAACCATTCATATACATGCATATTGTCCATAAATCGAGCCCTTGAGGCCCTAAAAATAGCTTAGAAGCAATTCGAGCCCAATTTGAAACAATTCAGTAAATTTTGGAAAAAGAAGCAAAATTTGTAAAAATAGCTTATAAGACACGCCCGTGTCTCAGGCCGTGCAACCTTTGAACTAGGGATACACAGCCGTGTCCCAGCCCATGTCCTCACTCGTGTAACTCTCTGAGTAGGGTCACACGGCCATGTCACACACCCGTGTACCAAGCCGTGTGTTAGGCCGTGTAACTCACTGACTTGCACCCTAAATAAATCATCAGATGACACACAGCCGTGTCGCCAGGCCGTGTGCCTCACACGACTGAGTCACATGCCCGTGCCTCACACGACTGAGCCACATGCCCGGGTCTCAGGCCGTGTTGACCCAAATTTACCTAAAATCAAGCCAATTCCAAAACCATTTCATGCATGACCTTTCAACCCATTTTAACACACTTTAAAAGTACATAAACTTCACCAAAACATACATCAAAAGACCATTTCAAGATCCTGATTCAACTAACCAATATTCCATTCAGAGTCACCTCAATTGCATACAAACAACACCAACCTAAACATGTCAAAATTACCACATTTCAAGCATCATATGTAACAGCCCGATTTTGGGGCTAGTCGAAACAGTGGTTTCGGGACCACTAATCCGAGGCTAAAGAAAATTATTTTAGTATTATTTTATGTGTTATAGCATAGATATATGGCTATATGAAAATTTTGGTGCATTAATTATAGTGATTTCATGCTTAATTTCGAAAAAGACTAAATCGCATAAAGTGCAAAAGTTTCAAATTTCAAGCTAGAGGTGTCTAATAGTTAAAGGACATCAAAATGGAGGTCCTTAAAGTGAAATTAGGCCATTAGATATGTGTTGGCCGGCCATATAGACTAGGGAGACAAGAGCATTAAATTTTGGTCAAATTTGGTGATATTAGGTGACTAAAATGAATAAAATAAGGCAAAGAAAGATGAGATATCATCTTTTACTATTCCCCTTTCTTCTTCCACTGAAAATTGAAGAGGAAATAGAGATTTTTGGAGCTTAAACTTTCAGCCAAGCTATCTCCTTGCAAGTAAGTGATTTTAGAGGTCTTTCTTGATGATTTTTGTATTTTTGGAACCCCCAAAGCTTAAGCTAGCCAATGAGGGGACTAATTTCCAATATGGCTGCAAGTTTAGGGACTTGCCATGAGAGTGTTCATGATGTTTTATGAGTTTTTATGGAAGAAAATGGATGTTAGTGAGTCAAAGGACAACTTTTGTGAAAGGTGTTACCATGAAAACACCTAAATTGGACTAAGTTATAAAAGTTGAGATTTTGTAATAAATGCATTAAATAGTTGGAATTATGAGTAGTTGTAAGAGTAATAAATGTTCAGCTAGGCTTGTTTAATGAGAAAATGTGATGAAAAATGATTTACGAGCCCAGGGGTAAAATCGTAATTTTTCCATAGTATAAGGGCAAAATGGTCATTTTTGCCTAAATAGAGATTATGATGTATTATGATTATAAAATGATTGAATGAATGAATTTTTGGTTATTATAGACCAAGAAGAGAGAGGAATTAACCTTGACCGAGAAAAAAGGCAAGGTTACGGAATAGATCGTTGATTAACACGTTTTACACCGAGGTAAGTTTATGTGTAAACGATACATTTTAAATACACATGTTGTTATTTATTGGTGCATTGAATGATTGAGAATATTTACGATTTAAATGGATCGAATTCGGTAGATAATGAATAATTTTCGTATGAACGTTGAAATAGATATGTAAATGTGGAATATTATCCGTAGTAATTAATGGTAGGCTGTGTGCGATACCACCTTAACTATTCTTGTTGGTGGGCTATGTTCGATACCACCTTATTACTTATTCACGATGGGCTGTGTGCGATACCATGGTTTATATGAACAATTGGTGGGCTATGTGCAACACCACCGTAATTATTCTTGTTGGTGGGCTATGTGCGATACCACCCTATTAAAGATTAATGATGGGCTAAGGGCGAAACCACCGAGTGTTTGGTATTACTATGAATGTCTTATTGTGAGTTAGTGATGTGTGGTTTCATGTGATCATATGGTGATAAGTGCAGGGATGTATGTTAAATAATATGAGCATTTGGCTTGTGATAAGGTTGGAATGTGGTAAGAGATCAAATGAGTAAGCATGATCTTGGAATGTGGAATGTTCTTACTTATTGTGAAATGCTATTTATTGATTAGCACATATTATGATGTTTATTGTTTACATGTAAACTTACTAAGCTTAAAGCTTACTCCCTTTCTTTTTCCTTGTTTTATAGTGTCAAAGAGTCGGGTCAGGATACGAAGATAATTGGAAAATCACCCACACTATCAGCTTATCTCGGTATATCTAGAATTAGTATTTTGAGTATGGCATGTATATGGGCTAGACTAGATGAATTGTTTTGTTATTTTGGCCAAGTGTGTATTGGCTCCCTTAAAGATGAATTCTTTTGTATATAGCCATAGTTGATGGCTTATTATTTCTAATTTATGAAAATACAAGGTTATTCATGAGTGTGTATGTTGCATAATTGCCTTGCTTAGCAATTGGTTGAATGGATTTAGGTTGTGTGATGTAGGGTGATAAAAAGAGCTTGGTAAATAGCCTTGTTCTTGTCCACACGGGTAGGCACACGGGCGTGTGTCTAGACCGTGTGTGACACACGGTCAGTCTCATGGGTGTGTGGCTAGGCCGTGTGTCCCCTGCATGATAGTTTTACAAGTCAGTAAGCTCTGTAGTAAACACACGGGCAGAGACACGACCGTGTGTCTCAGCCGTGTGGAAGGCACGGCCAGGACATGAGCGCGTGCGTGCCATGTGAAGTCCGTGACCGTGATTATGGAATTTAATTCGTCACACGGTCGAAGGACACGGGCGTGTGACAGGCCGTGTGATGCTAGTTAGAGGCGACCACAGGCCAGACGCACGGGCGTGTGACAGGCCGTGCGATGCAAGTCAGTGTCGACCACGGGTGTCGAACACGGGCGTGTGATATGTGACACGGGCGTGTCCCTCCCTCCACACGGGCGTGTAGACTATTTGGAGAAAAAATTTCCAAGGTCTTCCGGAGAGTTTCAAAGGAATTCAATTTGATTCCAAACCATTCCTAAACCGTGAATTAGGCCTTGTATGCTTGTTTAAGATGTGCTAACAAAAGTTTTAATAGGGAATAGAAAGTCAAGTTTTGATGTGATTTGATTATTTGCGTATAAGTCTAGTAATGCCTCGTACCCTATTCCGGCGTTGAATACGAGTAAGGGGTGTTACATTTAGTGGTATCATAGCTATGGTTTACTCAGTTCTCAAACTATCGTAGAGTGTAGAGTCTAGCTATACATGCCATAAACGTATATTGATAGTGTGGTGACTTCTGACAATGTTAAACTTTGTTTTTTTTATATATAGTAAATGGATCCCGATCGAGCGGCTGCTGATGATGTGGCTAGTAACGCACCAGCTCCCGCGTAAGGGACCGTACTTGTAGAGAGTAGACCCGAGACTATGCGTCAAGGAGAAGAGGCCCGAGAAGCCTTTCTCCATATGATGAGTAATTGGTACACGGAGTATGTTTGAGCGAACCTTAATGCTCAACCTGCTCCACCCCCTCCGATACCTCAGCCAGTTCTTGTGGCTCCTCAAGGTATAGATTTAATGAGGATAACCAAACCCCCGGTAGAAAAGATTCGAAAGCAAGGGGCCGAGGAGTTTAGGGCTAACATAGATGATGACCCCGAGAGGGCGGAGTTCTGGCTTGAGAACTCCATGCGAGTATTTGATGAACTCTCCTGTACACCTGAGGAGAGCTTGAAACGCGCCGTGTCATTGCTAAAGGACTCGGCCTATCGTTGGTGGAAGACGTTAACTTCGATGGTTCCAAGAGAGAGGGTAATGTGGGACTTCTTTTTGGAAGAGTTCCGAAAGAAGTATATAAGTCAGAGGTTTGTGGACCAGAAACATAAATAATTCCTTGAACTGAAGCAAGGAAGAATGACCGTGGCAGAATATGAGCGTGAATTTGTTAGGCTCAGCAAGTATGCACAAGAATGTGTGTCTACAGAAGCTATCTTGTGCAAGAGGTTTGAAGATGGGCTAAATGAGGATATCAAAATTTTAGTTGGGATTTTAGAATTGAAAGAATTTGTGGTATTAGTTGACAGGGCATGTAAGGACGAGGAACTGAATAAGGAAAAGAGGAAAGCCATGAGTGAGTCCCGAGATGCAAGAAAAAGGCCAATGAGTAAACCATACCAAGCTCAATCAAAGAGGTCCAAGGAAATGAACCCTCGGACGACAGCGTCAGTTGGACATTCACATAGAGATCGAGGTAACGCATACTCGGGCTCGAGAGTTCAAGCCACTTCGATTGCAAGTGTGGGCAATCCAAAGTCCAAACTGGAGTGTTCAATTTGTGGTAGGCAGCACACTGAGGAGTGTTGGGGAAACAACCGAAATTGTTATAAGTGTGGTTCCCCCGACCATTTCATTCGAAATTGTCCTGAGAGGGATGACAAGGAAAAGAAGCAAGAAGTGAGATCAAGTAATGTATCTTCGAGGGGTAGATCACAAAAGAACCCGGAAGGTAGGACCAATAGTAGAGGTACGCCTCGAGACTCTGTTGCGATACCGGAGGGTCGGGTACCTGCAAGGACTTATGCCATTCGCACTCGCGAGGAGGCATCGCCCCTAAATGTGATAACGGGTACTTTTTCTCTTCATGACACCTCTGTTATTGCTTTGATTGATCTGGGGTCTACCCATTCTTACATTTCCATGAAACTGACATCTAGTATGAGTATGATTGTTGAGTCTACGGAGTTTGTAGTAAAGGTGTCAAACCCAATAGGTAAACATGTGCTAGTTGACAAGGTGTGTAAGAATTGTCCTTTGACAATTAGAGGTTATTGTTTTCCGAAAAATCTTATGTTGTTGTCGTTTGACGAATTTGACTTGATTCTTGGTATGGATTGGTTAACGACTCATAATGTTTTAGTGAACTGTGGTAGCAAGTTTATTGAATTGAAATGTGAAAATGGAGATGTCATTCGGGTTGAATTAGGTAGATCGGACAGTTTGTCCGTAATGATTTCATCTATGGTAGCTGAGAAATACTTGATGAAAGGATAATAGTCCTATCTCACCTTTGTGCTGAATACTCAAGAGTCAGAGATAAAGATTGAGTCAGTGCCGGTGGTAAATGAGTATCTAGATGTGTTCCCGAAAGAGTTACCCGGATTGCCTCTAGTTAGAGAGGCCGAGTTTGGGATTGAGTTAGTTCCGGGTACGGAACCTATTTCAGTTGCTCCGTATAGGATGGCACCATTGGAGCTAAAAGAGTTGAAGGTTCATTTGCAAGAGTTAACGGATAAAGGTTTTGCAAGACCGAGCTATTCACCGTGGGGTGCTCCGGTACTTTTTGTGAAGAAGAAAGATGGGTCAATGAGATTGTGCATAGACTACAAACAGCTCAACAAGGTGACAGTGAAGAATAAGTATCCTTTGCCAAGGATAGATGACTTATTTGACCAATTGAAGGGAGCCACGGTGTTCTCTAAGATAGACTTAAGGTCTGGCTATTACCAGTTGAGGGTTAAGGAGCAAGATGTGCCGAAAACTGCATTTCGGACAAGGTATGGCCATTATGAGTTTCTTGTCATGCCATTCGGCTTAACGAATGCTCTTGCAATTTTTATGGATTTAATGAACCGTATCTTTCGACCGTATTTGGATAAGTTTGTAGTTGTCTTTATCGATGACATACTGATTTATTCTCGGGATGAGAATGATCAAGTAGAGCACTTGAGAATTGTTTTGCAGACTTTAAGAGACAAAAAGTTGTATGCTAAATTTAGCAAGAGTGAGTTTTAGCTCCGAGAGGTCGGATTCCTAGGACACATTGTGTCGAGTGATGGTATTAGAGTTGATCCGAGTAAGATATCGGCTATTGTGGAGTGGAA
Organism: Gossypium sturtianum; assembly: GCA_025698515.1. Taxonomy (NCBI): domain Eukaryota; kingdom Viridiplantae; phylum Streptophyta; class Magnoliopsida; order Malvales; family Malvaceae; genus Gossypium; species Gossypium sturtianum. Next base: position 80,821,730 of record CM046951.1, read on the forward strand.
ACCGCCAAGAAATGAGTCGAAAGTAAGAAGCTTTTTGGGTTTAGCGGGGTACTACAGACGGTTCGTAAAGGGGTTTTCCATGATTTCTACCCCGATGACGAAACTGTTGCATAAAGATGTTAAGTTTGAATGGACTGAGAAATGTCAACAGAGTTTCGAGAGATTGAAAACATTGTTGACTGAGGCGCCAGTTTTAGTACAACCTGAGTCAGGGAAGGAGTTTGTAGTATACAGTGATGCGTTATTTAGTGGACTCGGCTGTGTGTTGATGCAAGAGGGTAAGGTAGTAGCTTACGCATCGAGACAGCTAAAACTGCATGAGAAGAATTATCCGACTCATGATTTGGAGTTGGTTGTGATCGTTTTCGCTTTGATGATTTAGCGTCATTATTTATATGGCGAGAAGTGCCAAATTTTTACCGATCACAAGAGCTTGAAGTACTTGATGGATCAAAAGAATTTAAATTTGCGACAACGGCGGTGGCTCGAATTATTAAAGGACTATGAGCTAGTAATTGATTACCATCAGGGAAAAGCGAATGTGGTTGCGGATGCCTTGAGTTGGAAATCCCTGTATGCTTTGAGAGCTATGAGTACGAGCTTAGCATTGTCTAATGATGGTGCCATATTGGCCGAGTTGAGGGCTAGACCTTTATTTCTTCAGCAGATATGTGAAGCTCAAAAGAATGATAGTGAGATACAAGTTAAGAGAGCTCAGTGCGAATCGGGAAATGACTTCGATTTTCGGGTTGGTTCAGATGATTGTTTGATGTTTCATGATAGAGTTTGTGTACCTAAAGATGATGATTTGATCCAGAAAATTTTACGCGAAGCGCACAATGGTTGTTTGTCAGTACATCCGGGCAGCGCAAAAATGTACAATGATTTGAAGAAGTTGTATTGGTGGCCGGATATGAAAAGAGATATCTCCGAGTTTGTTACCAAGTGTTTGGTCTGTCAACAAGTGAAAGCCGAGCATCAAGTACCTTCAGGACTACTTCAGCCAGTGATGGTTCCCGAGTGGAAGTGGGATCGAATAACGATAGATTTCGTAACTGGGTTACCTATAACTCCGAAAAAGAAAGATGCTGTGTAGGTTATCATTGATAGATTAACGAAATCGGCTCACTTTATACCGGTGCTGTTGATTACTCACTCGACAAGTTGGCAGAGTTGTATATTGCTGAGGTTGTGAGATTACATGGGGTTCCTGTATCCATTATCTCGGATAGAGATCCAAGATTCACTTCGAGGTTTTGGAAGAAGTTATAAGAAGCCTTGGGTACAAGATTGAATTTTAGTACCGCGTTCCATCCTCAAATAGACGGCCAATCTGAAAGAGTGATTCAAGTTCTTGAGGATATGCTTCAATGCTGTATGTTAGAATTTGAAGGTAGTTGGGAAAGATACCTACCTTTGGTTGAGTTTGCCTACAACAACAGTTATCAGTCGAGCATACGGATGGCACCGTACGAAGCCTTGTATGGTCGAAAATGTCGGACTCCCTTGTATTGGACCGAGCTTAATGAGAAGCAAATTCATGGGGTTAATCTAGTTAAGGAAACTGAGGAGAAAGTGAAAGTGATCCGTGATAGTCTGAAAGCTGCATCGGACCGACAAAAGTCGTACGCGAATTTAAAAAGGAAAGAAATCGAGTTTCAAGTGGGCGACAAGGTATTTTTGAAAGTATCCCTGTGGAAGAAAATATTGAGATTTGGTTGAAAGGGCAAATTGAGTCCACGATTCACAGGGTCGTATGAGGTTACCGAAAGGATTGGGCCAGTGGCTTACCGATTGGCTTTGCCGGTAGAGTTAGAGAGGATACACAATGTGTTTCATGTGTCGATGTTACGGCGATATCGTTCCGATCCTTCGCATGTGATTCCTCCAACAAAAGTTGAAATACGATCGGATATGACTTATGAAGAGGAGCCAATTAATATATTGGCTCGGGAGGTTAAACAGTTGAGGAATAAGAGCATAGCCTTAGTAAAGGTGTTATGGAAAAAACACGGTGTGGAAGAGGCTACGTGGGAACCGGAAGAATCCATGAGAGAACAATATCCAAACCTTTTTACCGGTAAGATTTTCGAGGGCGAAAATCTCTAAAGGAGGGTAGAGCTGTAACAGCCTGATTTTGGGGCTAGTCGGAACAGTAGTTTCGGGACCACTAATCCGAGGCTAAAGAAAATTATTTTTAGTATTATTTTATGTGTTATAGCATAGATATATGGCTATATGAAAATTTTGGTGCATTAATTATAGTGATTTCATGCTTAATTTCGAAAAAGGACTAAATCGCATAAAGTGCGAAAGTTTCAAATTTCAAGCTAGAGGTGTCTAATAGTTAAAGGACATCAAAATGGAGGTCCTTCAAGTGAAATTAGGCCATTAGATTTGTGTTAGTCGGCCATATAGACTAGGGAGACAAGAGCATTAAATTTTGGTCAAATTTAGTGATATTATGTGACTAAAATGAATAAAATAAGGCAAAGAAAGATGAGATATCATCTTTTACTATTCCCCTTTCTTCTTCCACCGAAAATTGAAGAGGAAATAGATATTTTTGGAGCTTAAACTTTCAGCCAAGCTATCTCCTTGCAAGTAAGTGATTTTATAGGTCTTTCTTGATGATTTTTGTATTTTTGGAACCCCCAAAGCTTAAGCTAGCTAATGAGGGGACTAATTTGCAATATGGTTGCAAGTTTAGGGACTTTCCATGAGAGTGTTCATGATATTTTCTGAGTTTTTATGGAAGAAAATGGATGTTAGTGAGTCAAAGCACAACTTTTGTGAAAGGTGTTACCATGAAAACACCTAAATGGGACTAAGTTATAAAAGTTGAGATTTTGTAATAAATGCATGAAATAGTTGGAATTATGAGTATTTGTAAGAGTAATAAAGTTCAGCTAGGCTTGTTTAACGAGAAAATGTGATGAAAATGATTTACGAGCCCAGGGGAAAAATCGTAATTTTTCCATAGTACAAGGGCAAAATGGTCATTTTTGCCTAAATAGAGATTATGATGTATTATGATTATAAAATGATTGAATGAATAAATTTTTGGTTATTATAGACCAAGAAGAGCGAGGAATCAACCTTGACCGAGGAAAAGGCAAGGTTACGGAATAGACAGTTGATTAACACGTTTTGCACCGAGGTAAGTTTATGTGTAAACGATACATTTTAAATACACATGTTGTTATTTATTGGTGCATTGTATGATTGAGAATATTTACGATTTAAATGGATCGAATTCGATAGATAATGAATAATTTTCGTATGAACGTTGAAATAGATAGGTAAATGTGGAATATTATCCGTAGTAATTAATGGTGGGCTGTGTGCGATACCACCTTTATTATTCTTGTTGGTGGGCTATGTGCGATACCACCTTATTACTTATTCACGAAGGGTTGTGTGCGATACCACCGTTTATATGAACAATTGGTGGGCTATGTACGACACCACCGTAATTATTCTTGTTGGTGGGCTATGTGCGATACCACCCTGTTAAAGATTAATGGTGGGCTAAGTGAGAAACCACCGAGTGTTTGGTATTACTATGAATGGCTTATTGTGAGTTCGTGATGTGTGGTTTCATGTGATCATGTGGTGATAACTGCAGGGATGTATGTTAAATAATATGAGCATTTGGCTTGTGAGAAGGTTGGAATGTGGTAAGAGATGAAATGAGTAAGCATGATCTTAGAATGTGAAATGTTCGTACTTATTGTGAAATGCTATTTATTGATTAGCACATATTATGATGTTTATTGTTTACATGTAAACTTACTAAGCTTAAAGCTTACTCCCTTTCTTTTCCCTTATTTTATAGTGTCAAAGAGTCGGGTCGGGATACAAAGATAATTGAAAGATCACCCACACTATCAGCTTATCTCGGTATATCTAGAATTAGCATTTTGAGTGTGACACACGGTCAGTCCCATAGGTGTGTGGCTAGGCCGTGTGTCCCCTGCATGATAGTTTTACAAGTCAAGAGTAAACACGGGCAGAGACACTGGTGCGTGTGTCTCGGTACATGTGGAAGGCACGGCCAGGGACATGGGCGTGTGCCCAGGCCGTGTGAAGTCTGCACCTGCATTTTGGAATTTAATTCGCCACACGGTCGAAGGACACGGGCGTGTGACAGGCCGTGCGATGCAAGTCAGTGTCGACCACGGGTGTCGAACACGGGCGTGTGATATGTGACACGGGCGTATGGACTATTTGGAGAAAAATTTTCCAAGGTCTTCCGGAGAGTTTCAAAGGAATTAAATTTGATTCCGAACCATTCCTAAACCGTGAATTTGGCCTTGTATGCTTGTTTGAGATGTGCTAACAAAAGTTTTAATAGGGAATAGAAAGTCAAGTTTTGATGTGGTTTGATTGTTTGCGTATAAGTCTAGTAATGCCTCGTACCCTATTCCGGCGTTGAATATGGGTAAGGGGTGTTACATCATATCTTAGCTCAACACTTACTAAAACATACCACATATTGACTATTCTCAATCCATTTAAAACACACCATAAAGGATCTTATAAAAATGCATAACAAGGTGACCAAAGTGACACAATTTGTCAAGACATCAAATAGTATCAACCCAACATAACTTCTAAAGGTTTATACATGTCAAAGAACCAACATCACATTCATAAAATTATCATTACAAAACACCTATACGTGCCATTATAAACCTTGGCCAAAATGTGCAAAAACTACCAAAATGTCTGTTGGATAGTGCGATAAGTCTCCGACGAGCTTCCAACCAAATCGAGCTTTCAATAATCTATAAAACAAAGGAAAAAAACTACGCAAGCAACGAGTGCTTAGTAAGCTCGTATAAACCAAAACAACACTTACCATTGTATTGGCATTAAATAAAGCATAAGTATAATATGAACCAAACCATAAGCTTGTCATAAGCCTATACATCACCACCAATACACAAGTTAGCACACTTGTATATAATTCAAATGAATTAACCATAAGATAAATCAATTTCCATATGAAATACATTATTTAGTTCATACATTCTTTCCATAAGATTATGTTTAATTCCATTTGAATACTTACCAATTCATTCCCTTTTCTTGCCCGTTGAACCATCTAGAATTTCATCGGATACTCGAGAAAGCTCACACGAAGTGTGCCTTTACATATAACCATAACCTTTCCTTTAAATCATTGCTCACACGAGCTGTGGGTTGGAATGTAAGCTACACAATGCTGCTCACACGAGCTATGGAGAATCCGCAACAAATGCAGGACCTCAGCCATCGGTAGGACATTCAAGACCAGCACCTGAAACATGAAATCTCTAATGACATGTCATTTGTATCCTAAGAATTCTTACGGTTCAACCGAGTTTCGATATCCGTTAATTCATCATAACATTAATATGTTTATACATCGATCCTTACATTATAAATAACATAATAACATTCAATTTAAATAACATAAACACGATAACCATTCATACAAACTTAACTCAAATACTATGGGCTTAGTAGTTAGGTCGAACTAATCCGAAGCTTTTGCTTTACCTCGATCTAGGTCCGTACGTGGTTTATCTTGATCTAAATAGAAAATTTCAATCAATTGAATACTTATAGTATTCAATTTAATCCACATTTCATATTTATGCCAAATTACCAAGTTGCCCCTAACATTTTAACTTTTCACAATTTAGTCCATAAGCTTGTAATTTGAAATCTAACCATTTTAATCCTCCATTCAAGCTAGCCAAATTTCATAGGGACTTTTACCAACTCATTTAAACCAACATTTCATAACAAAACCCTAGAATTTATACATTTAACAAAGTAATCCCTAATTCCAAAATTCATCAAAATCATTTTACAAAACTTGTTTATTTTTCAACAAAGATTCATAATCTATCATTTAACATCATAACCTATAAAAAAAATCCATGGAAAAACCCTCAACCTTTAACAGTTTTACAAATTGACCCCCCGGGCTAGCTAGATTAAGCTAAAACGATCTCAAAAACATAAAAATCATTAAAAACGGGGCTTGGAATCACTTACATGCACACACCCAATCTAGTCAAACTTCAAAGCCCTAAAAATGGTTATTTCTCTCTTCAATTTCAGTGGAGAAGAAGACTAAAGATGATACCATCTTTTGATTCCTTTTTGTTTTAAGTTTATTTACCTAATTAACAAATTAACCTTTAAAACAACAAAAATTCAATAAAACCATGCCATGCACATCCACTAATTTATTAAATGGTTTATTTACCTTTCAATTCCTTTAGTTTAAAGTTTCTTAGCCATTTGACCTTTGTAACTAATAGAACTCAACTTTTTCACCTTTTACGATTTAGTCCTTTTCACTTAACTACTTAAACATCAAAATTTCTTAACGAAATTTTAATACAACCTTAATATAATTCCATAGAAATTAAAATAATAATAATATAATAATTTACTCATCAAAATTATGGTTCCGAAACCACTGTTTCGATATCACTAAAAATGAGTTGTTACAACTATCCCCCTAAAGGAATTTTCGTCCCCAAAAATCTTACCAAAAAATAATTTGGGTATTGCACTTTCATAGCTTCTTCCGGTTCCAAGGTAGCCTCTTCAAATCTGTGTCGTTTTCAGAGAACTTTAACTAAAGCTATACTTTTATTTCTCAATTCTTTAACTTCTCGAGCTAAAATTCTGATCGGCTCTTCACTGTACGTCATATTTGGATGAATCTCAACATCTACAGGTGAAATCACGTGTGAAGGATCTGATCGATACCATCGTAACATCGATACATGAAATACGTTATGAATCTTTTCTAACTCTGACGGAAAAGCCAATCGATAAGCTACTGGCCTAATCCTTTCAATGATTTCATACGGCCCGATAAATCGTGGACTAAGCTTTCCTTTCCGGCCAAATTAGAGAATTTTTCTCCAAGGCGATACTTTTAGAAATACCTTATCATCGACTTGAAACTCGCATAAGATTTCTGACGATCAGAAGCCGCTTTCAAACTGTCATGTATTACCTTGACCTTTTCTTATGTTTCTCGAATCAAATTAACACCGAATAACTTTTTCTCGCTCAGCTCAGTAACGGAGTTCGACATTTTCGACCATAAAAAGCTTCGTACAGTGTCATTTTAATACTCGTCTGATAGTTGTTATTATATGCAAATTCAACCAACGGTAGAAATTTCTCCCAGTTACCTTCAAACTCTAAAACACAACATCGAAACAGATCTTCGAGTACCTGAATTACTCACTCAAACTAACCATCGGTCTGTAGATGAAACGTTGTACTAAAATTCAATTGAGTACCCAGAGCTTTATGTAATTTACTCCAAAATTGAGAAGCAAATCGTGGATCCCTGTCAAAGATAATAGAAACTGGCACACCATACAATCTAACAATCTGAGAAACATATAACTCTGCCAATTCTCAAGTGAATAATCTGTACGCACTGAAATGAAATGCGTAAATTTCGTCAAAAGATCTACAATAACCCATACAACATCTTTCTTTCTCGGATATATAGCCAATCCCGATACAAAATCCATTGTAACACACTCCCATTTCCACTCTAGAATCATTACAGGTTGTAGTAAACCAGAAGGTACCTGATGTTCGGCTTTAACTTGCTAACAGACCAAACATATTAATACGAAATTTGAAATCTCTCGTTTCATGCCTGGCCACCAGTACATCTATTTCAAATCGCCGTACATTTTATTGCTACCAGGATGTATCAACAAGCTACTACTGTGAGCTTCCTGTAAAATCTTCTGAATGAGATCAGAATTTCTCGGAACACAAATTCTATTTCTGAAGTACAAATTGTTGCCTGAACCAACATGAAAGTTTGAGTTAGGTATCAACTCAATCTATTTTTGTTTAGAGACCAAATCAACATCACTTTTCTGATCATCACAATTTTTTTGCAAAAACGTTGATCTAGCTTTTAATTCAACTAAAATAGAACCATCATCAATCAATGTCAACCGTGTGTTCAAAGCTCGCAAAGCAAACAAAGATTTTCTACTCAGAGCATCAGCAATGACATTAGCCTTTCTCGGACGATAGTCAATGATCAAATCATAATCTTTCAGCAGTTCAAGCCATCTTTATTATCTCAAGTTCAGATTTTTCTGTGACATCAAATACTTCAGGTTTTTGTGATTTCTTGAAGATATGACATTTTTCTCCATACAAATGGTGTCACCAAATCTTTAAAGCAATAACAATAGCTTCAAGTTCTAAATCGTGAGTCGGATAATTCTTTTCGTGTAATTTCAACTGTCGAGAACATACACTGTAACACCCCTTACCCATATTCGACGCCGGAATAGGGTACGAGGCATTACTAGTCTTATACACCAACACTTATGCAACACCGAGACTTGACTTTCCTCTCCAAACTTAAAACTTTTATTAACACCTCTTAAACAAGCCTATATGGCCTAAATCCTCCCTTTAGGAATGGGTCGGGATCAAATCGAACCCTTCTGAAGCCCTCTAGAAAACCTTAGAAAATTTTTACTAACAGTCCACTCGCCCGTGTGGAGTAAGGGACACGCCCGTGTGGCATATCACATGCCCGTGTTCCACACCCGTGTGGAATTATTTTTCAATTTGAACCTACAGGAGTTTTCATACAGCCGGACACACACCCGTGTCCCTGGCCTGTGTCCCTCACATGGCCTCGACACGCCCGTGTGCCAAAAACCTTGGCATTCTGTTTCTGACATCATCACCTCATAAATGTCACACGGCCTAGGTACACGCCCGTGTCCTTCGACCGTGTGGCGAATTAAATTCCTAATTTCAGGTGCAGACTTCACACGGCCTGGGCACACGCCCATGTCCATCGCCGTGCCTTCTACACGGTTGAGACACACGGTCGTGTCTCTGCCTGTGTGTTTACTACTAAGCATACTGACTTGTAAACCTAGCATGCAAGGGGACACACGGCCTAACCACACGCCCATGAGGCCGACCGTGTGAACAAGAACAAGGCTATTTGCCAAGCTCTTCTTATCACCCTAACTCATACAAACATAATCAGATTCAACCATCAATCCATTCATGCATACTTTAACCAAGCAACCCAATTATGCATCATACACATTCATGAATAACCTAATCTTTTCATAGATTAATAACAATAAGCCATCAACTATGGCTATTTACAAAAGTTCATCTTTAAAGGAGCCAACACACTTGGCCAAAATAACAAGACATAACACTAAGCCTAGCCCCTATACATGCCATACACAAAATGCTAAGACTAAATATACCGAGATGAGCTGATAGTGTGGGTGATCTTCCGATTATCTACGTATCTCGAACTGGCTCTATGACACTATAAAACAAGGGAAAAGAAAGAGAGTAAGCTTTAAGCTTAGTAAGTTTACATGCAAACAATAAGCATCATAACATATGCTAAACAATCAATAACATCATATACTAAGCAAGAACAATTCACATTTCCACAATCATGCTTACTCATTTCATTTCTTACCACATTCCTACCATATAACAATTTTATTGCTCACATTCACAAGTACACATTCCCTGCACTTATCACCACAAAGCAACATGAAACATTCACTTATACAAATTCTCAATGAACCCCTCGGAATAATACTAAGTACCCGATGGTTTCGCACACAGCCCACCATTAATCAATATTAGGGTGGTATCGCACATAGCCCACCAACAAGAATATTTACGGTGGTTTCGCACATAGCCCACCAAATGATAATATAAACGATGGTATCGCACACAGCCCATCGTTAGTAAGTAATAAGGTGGTATCGCACACAGCCCACCAAAAGAACAATTACGGATATTTTTCCGCACTCACATATCTATTCCGAGGTTCATACGGGAATCACTCACTATCTATCAATTTCAATCATAAACGATCTTGTTCATACAATGCACCAATAAATAACAACATATGTATTAAAGACATATCGTTTACACATAAACTTACCTCGATGCAAAATGTTTTAATCGACGATTTAGTCTGTAACCTTGCCTTTTCCTCGGTCAAGATTGTTTCCGCGCTCTTCTTGGTCTATAATAATAAAATTACCCATTCAATCACATTTTAACTCATGATACATCAAAATTTCTACTTAGGCAAAAATGACTATTTTGCCCTTACACTTTGGCAAAATTACGATTTTGCCCCTAGGCTCGTAAATCATTTTTCATCACATTTTCTCATTAAACAAGCCTAGCTGAACATTTATTCTTCTTACAACAACTCACAAAATCAATTATTTCTTGCAATTATTACACAATTACTACCTTTACAAATAAGTCCTATTTAGGTGTTTTCATGATAACACCCTTCACAAAAGTTGTTTCTTAACTCACTAACATTCATTTTCTTCCATAAAAACTCAGCAAACAACATGAACACTCTCATTGTAAGTCCCCCAAACTTTCAACCATATTGCAAATTAGTCCCCTCATTAGCTAGCTTAAGCTTTGGGGATTCCAAAAGTACAAAAATTATCAAATAAAACCACCAAAATCACTTACTTTCAAGGGTGAGAAGTTGCTGAAAATTTTTGGCTTCCAAAACCCTTCCTTAGCTGATATTTTCGGTGGGAAGAAGATGAATGAAAATGGGTGATATCATCTTTTCTTATTTTATTATTTCCTTCAATTTAATCCACCTAACCCACCCAATTTTGACCAATTTGAGTCTATTGTCCCCTATGGTCGGCCAACAACATTAAGAAGGTCTTATTGCACATTCAAGACCTTCAATTTAAAGTTCTATAACTATTTAACACTTCTAGCTTGTAAAATAGAACTTTTGCACTTTATGCGATTTAGTCCTTTTTCGCAATTAAGCATTCAATCGCTAAAATTAAGGCACCAAAATTCTCATGCATCCTAATAAACATGCTATAGCACATAAAATAATATCAAAAATAATTTTCTTCAACCCCGAATTAGTGATCCCGAAACCACTGTTCTGACTAGCCCCAAAATCGGGATGTTACATACACTACCACTTTACCTTCTTGCATCAACACACAACCCAAACCGTTTAATGAAGCATCACTATAAATTACGAATTCCTTACCAGACTCTGGCTGAACCAACACAGGTGCCTTGGTTAACAACGCTTTCAACTAGTCAAAACTTTGCTGATACTTTTCAGACCATTCGAACTTGACGTCTTTCTGAAGCAGTTTTGTGAACGGCATAGCAATAATTGAAAATCCTTTAACAAATCTCCGATAATACCCGACTAGACCCAGAAAACTTTTGACTTTTGAAACATTTCTCAGAGGTTTCCAGTCCACTATAGCTGATATTTTACTCGGGTCAACTCTAATACCGTCTACTGATACCATATGTCCTAAAAATTCAACTTCTCGAAGCCAGATTTCACATTTGCTAAACTTAACAAACAACTATTTTTCGCGTAAAATCTACATAACTATTCTCAAATACTGGGCATGCTTTGTCTCATCTCAGGAATAGATCAGAATGTCATCAATGAACACAACAACAAATTTGTCTAAGTACAGCTTGAATATTCTGTTCATCAAATCCATAAACACAGTAGGTGCATTGGTCAAACCAAATGACATAACGAGAAATTCATAGGGTCTGTACCTGGTTCTGAAAGTAGTCTTCGGCACATCCGAATCTTTAACCCGTAACTGATAATATTCAGAACAAAGGTCAATCTTTGAAAAAATTGCCGCACATTTCAACTAATCAAACAAATCATCTATATGTGGCAAAGGATATTTATTCTTGATTGTGACTTTATTAAGCTGTCGATAGTCAATACACAATCGCATATACCCGTCCTTTTTCTTAACAAACAAAACAGGAGCACCCCAAGGAGAAAATTTGGTTCGAGCAAAGCCTCTATCTGTCAATTCTTGTAACTATGCTTTCAACTCTTTAACTCTGTAGGTCCCATTCTATACGTAGCTATGAATATTGGAGATGTTCCCGGCACTAACTTAATAGCAAACCCAACCTCTCTAACCAGTGGTAACCTTGATAATTCTTTCGAGAATTCATCGGTGAACTCACATACAATCGAAACCAATTCCAATTTCAACTCTGAAACCCTGGTATCAAATATGTAAGCTAGATACACTTCACAGCCCTTTCTAACGTATTTTTGAGCCGTCATAGCGGAGATAACATTAGATGTACCATCCAATCTATCTGATTCAATTCGGGTCCTTTCACCGTTCTAACATTTCAACATAATATGCTTTCATCTACAGTTCACAACAGCATCATGCAGAGTTAACCAATCCATATCCAGAATTACATCAAACTTATCAAAAGGTAACAACATCAAATCAGTCGGAAAGTTGCAACCCCAAATCATCAAAGGATATTTTTTTTTACAGACTTTATCAACTAATACATACTGACCTAAAGGGTTCGTTACTTTAACCATAAATTCAGTAGACTCGAAAGGTATTTTCTTATCCGACAATAAACCAGCTTTGATTTTTATTTTTCGGGGCCAATTCAAATAGAGGAGCTAAGGGAAGATTTGGCTGCATGAAATTAAGCAATTAGGTTGTTTATGTAAGAGTTTAAAGCTCACTAACAAGGAGGAAGGAGGACCAATCGGCAATGGGAAGGCCAAGGATTGGGTAGGTAAATTCGGCCAATAAAATTTTCTGTGAGTTTTCTTTAAAACTCCTTTATTATTTCCATGCTTGAAATTCATATCAATTTTACATGGATGATTCAGTGTTAGTTAAATGAAAAAAAAAATTTATTCTTTACAAATTTCAAGGTTGCTATTGTTTTGTATTTGTTAAACTTGTTTATTTCAGATTTAGTTGTTGTCCAATTAGTGCAACAATTTCCTATTGATCAAGCAAAGTAGATGTTGCTGCTGCTCATTTTTGTACTTTTAATGCCCTATTTGAGTACTGCAAATTGAAGTGTTTAGTTGCTAAAAATGAAGATTTTTTATTGCTCTAAATTGAGGTGTATAAACGTTGTTAACTGATATGTTAAAGTGCTGCAAATTGAAGTGTTTAAATGTTGTAAATTGAAGTGTTTAAGAACTACAAGTTGAAGTGTTTAGTTGCTGGAAATTGAGATGTTTTATTTATGTAAATTGAGGTGTATAAACATTGTTAATTGAGATGTTAAAGTGTTGCAAAATGAAGTGCTTAAATGTTGTAAATTGAAGTGTTAAAGCACTGCAAATTGAAGTGTTTAAATGTTGTAAATTGAAGTATTTAAGTACTGCAAATTGAAGTGTTAGTTGTTGGAAATCGAGATGTTTTATTTCTATAAATTGAGGTGTATAAACGTTGTTAATTGAAATGTTAAAGTGCTGCAAATTGAAGTGTTTAAATGTTGTAAATTGAAGTGTTTGAGTACTGCAAATTGAAGTGTTTAGTTGTTGGAAATTGAGATGTTTTATTGTTGTAAATTAAGGTGTATAAACATTGTTAATTGAGATGTTAAAGTGCTGCAAAATGAAGTGTTTAAATGTTGTAAATTAAAGTGTTTGAGTGCTACAAATTGAGGTGTACAAATGAGTCTGAAATTAGTTATTGCACTGCATTTTTGGTGATTAAATGTTGTCCAAAATAAGTTAGAAAAAAATGCACTTGATGTTATTTTAAAACATGCTATGTTGACATTGTAAGCTGTCCAAATATTCGTTTATGTTGTCCAAATGATCACAAATATAAGTCGTATTATTGATGTAAAATAAGACGTGGTAGTGATGCAATTTAAGTTGCTTGAATGTTACAAATGTAGGTTGGCTAAATGTGCTTTAATGTTAATTTATTACTCTATCCTATTGTTGTTTATGATGGTACAAAGAAAGACAAAATAAAAGTGTTTATGGTTGATTAAGTACCCTACATGGTTGCTATTTCATGCTGCCCAAATTGGGACAAAAATAGAGGTGTCATTACTGATTAAGTGCTCTATGCGTTTGTTGATTTTATGGAAAAATTAATGATGGTGAAGTTGAGTTAAATATGCAATTGGTATATTTGCGATGTTGTGGATGTGGTTTGAGTTGCTAAGAAATGAAATGACTATAAATTAAATAGAATGGTATGAATTGTTGTAAGGATGATAGTTGGCTGAGAAGCTTGTAATGCTTGATAGTATTGCTTGTGTTATTATATCTAAATGGTGTCTCTTGGTGCCAATTAAGGCAAGGTAATAGAATTGGTTTTGGTATAGGATGTATAGATGAATTGTTGAAGAATTTGGTTAGTTCTTATAGGTCTATGGGGGTACCGAAAGGTCACTATTAGGGAATGTTTTGAGTTTGGGCATGAAATTTGATACTTATTGGCTCAATCATGCATTACACGTCTGTGTGACTCATGTTTCGTACAATTTTCTTATTATTTGAAAATGTTACAATTTAATTCTTGTTTATTCTCAGAATGTCTGTAAGCTAGATTTTAAACCTGTTTTTGTTTGTAAAGCATGATTTATGTTAATGCAAGCGATTATTCAATTATTAATAATTGAATTTTAGAGCTTACAGGACAGGAATTTGAAGATGAATATGTGACAACTAGTTGATATGACTATAAATGCAATACGGAAGGATTATGTTCTTATAATATAATTTAGCATATTAAGCTGCTTACAAACCTTTGTTTATTTTATTTTACTTTATTTATGTCCTTTTAATAATCTACGTCATGTTGTAATATTAGTTATAGAAATGTCACTGAGTTGATTGCTCAGCATTCGATTTGATTTATTTATGCAGGTTGGGTTCAATCGTGTGCGCTTATGGTTATTAGCATCCAACAGAAAATCCTGCAGTCATAGAGTGGGGGAAAATTTTTGTTAGTCTGGTCAGCATGTACTTATATTATTTTATGTGATATTAAGCTTAGTTGGCGAAATATTTCATACTTTGAAATATTTTATAAATTGGCATATATAATAGTTGTTAATGGTACATACTATGTATATGTTTTAGTGTTGACATTGCTACCTGAGTTTTTAGATGAGGTTATAATGTTTTTAATGTGAATCGGTATATATATATATAATAAGGATGCATGAAATGGAATGAATAAAAAAGTTAATAGTTGAGATATTGGTATATTAAACATGACATGGCTTTGAGTCTAAATGTATGATTTGAATTCATTATGGAACGATTGATGTTAGTTGTTCCGGCAACGAATGTGATATCTCGTTCCTCGGACCCAACGATTGGGTCAGGTAATTTGGGTGTTACATCACGTCTGTTTAAATGCTAGAAATCTGATTAGAAAGTTGAACAATTAGTGTTTTTTAGGTTTTGGGGTTTCTTAAGTCATTTACAATGGTGGTTGATTCGAAAATTATTGTAAGCGAGATGGTTCCAGTGATGTCTAATACCACCAAGCATAAACTGAATGGGTCTAGCTATCTAGATTAGATCAAAACCATCAGGATTTATTTAAGGAGTATCAATAAAGATGTCCACTTAATTAACTATCCACCAACTGACGAGACTAAACAAGCCTGACTTAGAGAAGATGCATGACTGTTCTTATAGATTCGGAACTACATTGACAATGACATAATCATTTTGGTTATGACTGTGAGTTTGTTAAAGAACTAATGAACTACATGGACTTTTTGTATTCCGAGAAGGGAAATGTCTCGTGAATGCATGAAGTGTGCCAAGCCTTATCACATCCTAAAAATCGGGTTAGTAGAATTGGGTTGTAGAATTGGGTTGGTGAACTAAGAGTTAGATTCAAAATTTTGGAATTAGGATCGTAGAGATTAATTAAATAATATTTGGGTTTAGAAATTTAGGCGAGGAAATTAAAATTAGGTGTCTGAGAATTCATTTGCTTGAAACGGATTCTAAAAACAACACCCGATTTGAAAATAATTAAGAAAATATGTTTTAATTAAACAAAAGGACTGATTTGAAAAATGGAGGAAACTGGGAGTGGCCTAGAGGGAAATTGACCGATTTTTGAAAATTGGTTGGTTATTTAAGCCACCCACAACCCACCGTCTTTTCCCTCCATCATTGCCCCTCATTTGAAATTCTTCCTAAAATCCAAATCAAAGCTTTTTCTCTCAAATTGGTCATCCCTACAAATTTTCTAGTCATCCACACACCAATTCTTCCTTAAATTTTAAAGAAAATTCAAGTTTCCTTCATCAAATATTTCATTGTTCTTCAAATATTTTTCACTGAATTGGATCTATAACTTGTCGTTTTCTTCAAATTGAGGTAACATTTCGATTGCTATTGATGATTCCAAGTTCATTATTTTTATGAAATGTTAAGGTGAAAATTCGGTTTAACAAATCATTTTGAACGTTAACTTGATTTTGATTTCAAGAACAAAATCGAGACCAAAAGAAACATCAAAATCATCTAAAGAACAAAACCTAGGAGAATGTTTGAAGAAACCTCACCTTTTATTCAAAAACCATACCAATCAAATTATATTTCAAGAAACTGAGTAAATGGAATGGATCGATTGAGCAAAATGAGTAACATGCCCAAAATATCTACTTTCAAATGGAAGGAAGGACTTAGCAATGTTTTCCACTAAATGAATTTAGGGTGTTTTGGGGGGGTTGTTTTATCTTAGGTTTCAACTAAACTGATTCTGTCATGAGAATGGGTCTGGACTTAATAACTGCCCAGAAAGGAACGGCTTGAGGATGTTGCAAGTGTCACGAGACTAGAACTTTAGTCTGGCAAACTGCATAGCCTTAAGCGATTTCTTTGCTTCAAATCCGCCTAAATCAACCTAACTCTCGAAATATGAGAATTCTCAAGGGAAATTCTCTAAAGCACCGAAAGTAAAGTGAAATCAACTCAAAGACAAAGAAGTAATGAGAGAACAAAAAAGTTACAAGAAAGCAATAATAGACCAAGTGTTTGAGTAAATGCTTTCAAAAGTATTCTATTACTCAACAATGAAGTGAATGAGATGAATACAAATGAGAAAGACCTCTATTTATAATTGAGCTCCCCTAGATTCAACGGTATAGTTTAAATTACATCGACGGTCGAGATCAAAGCCAATCTACAAATTGAGATTCTTAGGGGATTTACCAAATTCTCTAAGATTACAAAATATTCTAAGGTTATAGAATCAAATCTTCTAAGATTACTTTACATATTTACCATGGTAACCTTAGTTTTACTTGAGTGTTTCACTGGACTACTAAGGCTATAAGTAGATGGGCTTCTCCACTTGTTCCACAAATCAGGCTAATTCAAGTGGGTCAAATTAGCTTCATTTAATCAATTGACCTCCATTAGACACTCTATGTGTATTCGTCACGGGATTTGATCCGCGATCCGTGACAAGCACAAATTTGGCTAAGAAAACCCAACAACCCAACAATAGTGGATCATGGGAGAGTGCACATGAGAAGGGCAAGGAACTAAAGGCTAAAAAGATCAAGGCAATAAGAGCTTAGCGAGCTAGCTGGAAATACAGTTGATTTATATAAATAACCATTAGTTATGTATTACCTTTCAGTTTTCCAATTATCATACATTAGTTACATGAGCTAAGTTATATATATGGATGAAATTTATTTTATTTTATTCAGTTATTCAATGAGAATCAGTTTCCTTTTCTCTTAATTATCTATTTGTAACACTCCTTATCCGCCCAGACGACTGGTACAAATAAGAAATGCCACTGAAACACATACATAAATAAAAGCTTAAGAATATTTAATAATTTTAAACTTTAAACCATTATAAAAAGTTATTAAAACATGTTTGAAGTCATTTATGAGTCAAGAAATATTTTTAAAATCATTCTGAATTATTCTGAGAGGTTTCGACTTGTCCAAATCATAAATCGAGGTATTGGGAACTTAATATAGTAAAAAAAAATAAAGTTGTGCAGATCCCTGTTCATGGGTCGGGTCACCCTACCCGGCCTGAAGGCCAGCCCAAAAAGTGGGAGGGTTTGGGCAAAAAAAAAAGGCCCGTTTAAAAAACGGGTCGGGTCTCGAGTAAGGCATTTTTTGGCCGGGCTCGAATTCACAAAAGGACAAAAAAATTGCTATTTTAATGCTATTTTCTTGTTGTTTTCTCCCTATTTTGCTACCATTTCATTATTATGTTGCTACTATTTTGTTGTTATTGTTTGGATATTGTATAACACTTGTTTTATTGTTAATTTTGTTATAATTTTAAAGGCATTTGCTTGTTAAGTTGCATCTATCTTTGTGTTATTTAAGTATACATATTTTTTAAAATTTATTTTCAATTTGTTGAGAAATATTTATTTTAATGTTTTTAGTATTTTGATGTATTATATATACTTAAAAATTATATAAAAAATTTAATATGAGTGGGTCGGGCCGGGTTTGGACAAAATTTTAGGCCCATTTTTGGGCACGGGCCTAGCAAACAGGCCTAAGATTTTGGTTGGGTTCGGCTTGAACCCAACCCGGCCCATGAACACTTCTAGTTGTGCAAGTGCAGGGGGTGTAAGTCTCGAGACTTAGGTGTTGTACTATAGACTTTTAGCTTCGATGTTTGTAAGTCTTGAGACCTTGGACCCCTGGAGCAATAATTTAGTCTAAAAACATATAAGTTTCGAGACTTAAGGTAGGGAACCCAAATCTCAAGTTCAAAAACATCTCAAATCATTCTCAAACATTTTTACATGATATCCATAAGTTTCAAAACATTTTAGAACATCTTCAAAACTCATGTAAGCATAGAATCAAGTCTCAAATATAATCAAAGCATGCTAATAAGTTCCAAATTCATTTAAAACTCTATCAAAACTCATTTAAACACAATTCCAAATCATACACATGTTCAAATCAATTTATGAAACAAAGGGTAAAAAAAACATCCAAATAGTTTCAAATGATATTTGATTTCACAAATTAGTATGTTTACATATACTCAATTAGCCTAAGCCTTCATGTACATTCCAAATCACTAAGTAGCAATTACAAATCCAAAATATAAAACCTTTAAACCTTGTTTGTGATGCAACCCTCCTAAGCTTACGTTCTCGAGCCTCCTAGAAAGCTTTTTACCTACGCGTTTAAGCCACTAACGTGTTAAGCTTGAAAATCTTAGTAAATACGGTCAGATTTTCTATCCTACCCTATCTAAATTAGTGTTGAGTCTTTTATAAACATAAGGTCGAGTTTCAATTATACCATGTTCATATACTTACCACATTTGGATTCAACATTCAAACATGTTTCACCTTTGTAAATTCATCACTTTTTAAGGTGTTTCCACTTATTAGAACTTATTTGCTCATTGAATGAGTTTTCATGTATGCTATTACCAATTTCAGAATAGAAGCATTTCCATTAATAATTTCATATGTTATGAATATTTTTCTAAACTTCCCATCTCAAAATTAAGTTTTCATTCTTATTAAGCTAAAGGTCTCTTAACTTCAATTTCTTAGTTCAAATACAAATTGTTAACATGATTATAATCATATTTATTAACAAATTTTGTCTCATATACGTCTGAATACCAATTTATCACAACTTTTACCAAATCACGAAACCTTAACAAGTGTATTACTGGATATAAATTCATTAACAAATTAGTTCACTTTTATGTGGACTTATAAATTTATAGTTAGGTCTTAGTGAATTGATCTCATCATTTATTATTTACATCTCAATCTTCCTTGTTAACAAATTTGGTATCTTAGCCCTTTGTAGCTTTAGTATGACAGACTTGGATACATGGGATTTTCATCCAAACACCACCAATAAATTGCACCTAAGGTGCCCAACCAAACACAACTAAAATATTAGTATAAATTGCATTATAAGTGTGTTCCCTCCAAACACAATCAAGAGCACAAATGTTTTATGTTGTAAGCCATCATATCATATCTCCACACATCTAAATAAACTCATACAAGCGCGCATCTAATATCTATGACATGTCAATTGTATCCTAGCTAATCCATCAAGCTCGCAAGGACATTTCATATCATTAATCAATTATAAGATTCATAACTCATATAACGAATTTCACATAACATGTATCACATTGTTAGTGCTTAAGACACCCAAATATCACATATACCCATTTATATCATTTACTTGTTATATAAGTGACCTATATCACCACACAATATCTCATATGACTATGGAGTGCTTAACAAATTATCTTGTTTCATATACGACACAAATTATTCTTATTTCTTAAATCACTTAATTATTGGATTAAGTGACCATGTCATCTTAACACACTTTTCGGATAAGTTATGACATGTATTACTGAATTACCGAGAAGTTATTCTACATATAAGTGCTTATTATAAAATTCATTGTCTCATCATTTTTATAGCAAATGAATTCTCATCTTCGTAATTCTTAGTTATCATATTAGGCCAAAACTACTCTTAGCCATATCCAATCTTACTTTGTCATCATTTTACTTTACTAAGAATATTAACACGTGTGTATTCATTCCAAAAATCAAACTTAAGTCGTGACACTTATTTTCTCAAAATATAATATCCATTTCATTTTTATACAAATTAAGCCAAAGTCATTAAAGTTACCATTTTCTTTCCCATTTATCACAACATATTAAACCATATTTTTCCACGTTTAACACATAATTTATTTAACCATTTATTTCAAGATAATATATCCAAAGGTATTTACCTCTTGGATGCTTTTCTACTCAAATCCAAGCTTCCATCCACTTGAATCCAACCTCAAAATAGCTTGGAATACCATGCCTCATCTTCACATTTTCTTACAACAAAAATATAATAAAAAATGAACTTAAAAACTTTTCAAGCTTCCTCATGCAACCAATCTCAATAATCAAGTTAAAGAGAGGTAAAAACATCATTTCTTACCTTTTTGAAGCTTTCTCACTAGCTTCTATTTTCTCTCTTAATAACCATAAAAACCCTTAATAAAAAATGGAGATTTGAAGGTGGAAATGAGTGTAGGTAGTAGTTTTCAGTAATTCAAACAAAAACTCAAAGTGGATGTTGAGATTTTTTTTAAAATCGAAGGAAATGCAAGAAGAAGAAAAATGAAGAGAGAGCTCCCATAGGGGAGGCATGGCCGACTGGAGCATGAAGGAGAGCTGATAGGGGTTTCCTCTCATCCTTTCTCCCATTTAAAATTCACACAACACCTGTACTCAATCCTAACCCACTTTATACATTTGAGTTACATTTGAGTTAAATTGCACTTTAGTTTTCAAACATTTCGAAATTTGTGATTTGATTCTTTCATCGCATTTTCACTTTGAAAATTCTTTTTAACCACTTTATGTTTTATAAGAATTTTTTTATTTGACACCTCTTTATTTTTCATAAGAATTTTTTTATTTGACAAGTTTTCTAATTCTCTTGAAAATTCATTGTATCCGCTATTAGAATAGTGCCAAGTGTCTAATCAGAAATTTTGAGGTTATTTGGGGAAATTTGTTTAACCGATGTTTTAGACTTTGTAAGTAGGGAAAACTTATCAAACTGAGCAAGGGCAATCCACTATAACCTAGAGTTGAGTTAGCTTGGCAGCATGGTTGGAACAAAGTTTTGGTCGAGACTGACGATGTTAATGTGGTGAGGATGTTGAACAATGCTTTGGAGAAGGATAATAGGAGATATCTGGTCAGAAGCATCATGGGACTATACAGAAGACAATGGAAGATAAAGTTTGTGCACACTTGCAGGGATGGAAATATGACAGCTGATTCATTCTCCAAGTGAAACTATTGATAAATATTATCGCTAAAACACATACTTAATGTGTATAATTTTACGATTGTTGTCACTCTTAAATAGTAAAATAATACACACTTAATCACATAATAATAGTAATAATATCAATTGAAACGAGTGAATCAACAAATATTTATATATAATTTGAGTAGTTTTTGCTAATTTGTTAATTTTTCTTGAGCAAAGAAATTTTAACGCACCTAAGAAAGCAATTATGTAAAGTGAAAATGAATAATGTAACTTCAATTTTCAATGCGTCATCTCTAGATTTCTTTTTTTAATCATCAATCTCTTGATTTTGCTTTTCAATTAGATCATTATCCATAATTGGTCTTAAATTAAAATATTTTAATATAATACAAATATTAAATTTGAAGCTTTATGCAAATTTAAAAATCATGAGTAACTATTTAATCTGTCGACTAGTATCTCTTTGGTAAATACCGCATATTCAAATTATTATACATCACTAAAAATTTTACTTATCATATATCTTGCATTTGCACTTACAAGAACAACAACAATAATAATAACTTTGATCTGAAAATTAATCCTTTAATTTTCATAATTTGATTTTTGTACTTTATGAAAATTGAAACGTTATTCAATTGAATAACTTATAATTACTACTTCAACAATTTAGATGCAAAAAATTAAGAAAAATTAACAAATTAGCAAAAACAACTCAAATTAACATGTTAGTCAAGAAATGATCTAACTTCTCGGTTTTCATAAATTACAAGGACCAAATTCTGACATTAAAATAGTGAGAATAATAATTTCTAATGCTAACAAATTAACATGTTTATCTACAAATGGAATTAATAATAATAATAATAATAATGATGATGATGATGAATGCGATATGGATTGTTATGTTTAGGTGTTGGATGAAATAAACAAAATAAAGCTATCCCCAAAATATAAGTAGCTATACACATAATGAAACCTATTATCTATCCATATATGTCTAAGGCTAGATTTCATTTGAAGATCTCTCAGATCCCCAGCCCGAGTCTCCTACACCATCCCATCCATCCAAAATCTTTATCCCAACTCTGTGTGTGTGTGCCAAGTGCCAACCACTAACATTTCATTTCATTTCACTTCTCCCCAACACTGTCATTAAGTAATACAGTAACATTCTCTAGTCTAGACTCTAGAGTTAAGTCATACATTTATTACCATATATATGTGTTTGTTTACATAGAGTCAGATAGATGCCCACTGTTACCTTTCTTCTCTGCACTTTGCATTTGCCTACTGCACTGGCTTCTTGGAACTTGATTTCCCAACTTTACGCTTCCACTTACACTGCAATTCAACCCCAAAACAAAACAATCAACAAACTTAATAAAATATTTATATTTTTCAAAGAAAAAGCAATCGGTAGAAGTAATTACAAGGGGCTCATCATCGGAAATCCCGGAATCCACATCTACTGAAGATGACATCAATCCTTTCGAGGATTTCTTCGAAACTCGAGATTTGGTCTCAATTTGGTCACTTTCTTCAGTCTCTTTGGCTTCACCTTCAGTTGCTCTACTAGCAGTAGGATCTCTTTCTGTTGAGACTTCACTTGCTAATTCATTCGCTGCTTTCTCTTCTTCATCCTCCTTTTCAGCATTTTTCAAACTGCTGTCTGCCTCTTCAGAAAGATAGCTATCAGAATCAGATTTTACTTCATTTGCCTCCTCACTATGGTTTGGGCTTCCCTTTGTATCCTCTGAACACCTCTCCTGGGAAACTGAACCCACTTCTTTATCAGATTCTTCCCTATCTGTTAGGTTCTCATCCACCATTTCAGTGTCCTCTCCTTCCGATTGATCTAGGAAAACGACAGCAATATATATTCAAAGAAACCAAATGAAAGGGGAAAGAGAAATAAGGATCCACCATCTTACAATTTGTTCCTGAAGTTTTCAACATGTTACCAGAATTAATGTTGCTTTTGGACCATTAAAAAAAAGTTCATGGAGCAAAACTCAATCTAAATACATGACATTTAATCTGGTAACATCACAGTTCTAGTAGAAGATAAAGAAGATAATAAAGCAGGCTACCTTCCTAGAGAAATTCAATGCATATTCTGCAGAATCAAAGCAGACTAGATTACGAAAATCACTAACAATACCTGAGTTCATCTTATGATTCTTAAGAGCAGCAGTGGATTTTGACAGGTCAGCTGCCTCTTCATCATCAGCATTACTTTTCAATGTGCACTTTTGAGTATGCTTCAAGTTTCTCTTTGGAGTTCTTTTCCTCTGAACCCTGCATATCCGATATCAAATTAAGTTCATAATTAAATGAAAGGAAAATAGCTTCATATTGGATTCTGGTACTCACATCTTTACTGAACTCTTATTCTGACGTGAACCACCTAAACTCTTACTTTTCTGCCCAGGAGACCTGTAAACAGTAAAGCAATTAAGTTATGAAGTAACATGAGTTAATTGCTAAATGTGAGAACAAATCATCCTCAAACAAAATGCAATTAACATAGACAAGAAATTCTCTCCATATATAAGTAGCCTATTTTTTTTCCTTCTTTCTTTCTTCCTTCCTTTCTTCTTCTTCTTGTTATTTATTTATAGTTTTTAATCAAGTGGAAATGAAACACATACACCTACACACCAAGGGAATTATCTAATACTGCATTAGTTGCTAGAACATACCTTTCCTTCAAAGGGCCCTTGCTGCCTTTTGGTGACTTTGCCTTCTATAAAAAAGTGCAAGTGGAAGAGAGTTACGCTCAAATGAAAAGTAACTGATTTTAGCTTGAGAGAAAATGAAAAACGTTAAGTCTTAACCTTTACAGACTTGCGGCCTGCATTAACAAGCTCCCAACGCTCTCTTTCCAAACGGAGTACTTCCACATCTCCATCTTCGTATAATACCTAAAAAGAACACATATATTCAGATATATGATTAATATTTGGTTCCATGTGGTACAAATGTGCACATACAGAGTCATTCAAGAAAGAAGGTGTAGCTTACGACATGCTTCCTTTTTATAGGGTCATAAGACTTGACGGTACCTTCATAAAACCTGTCACGTGCAGCAAGATAAAATCAGTAGAGTACCTTCATAACTGGATACTTCTTCTTTAAACAAAATTAAAACCTTAATAGGTTCAAACAAGAGGAAAGATAGTCTACATCTCTGTACAAGCATAGTCATTTAGACTGATGTCATGCAAAATGGTATTACTACACCCAATGTTGTCAAGAGTGCCAGGAACACTGCTGGCGCTAGAACCCCTTATATTTTCTCAGGCATAATGTGCGAAAAAAGCATGCACCTAAGTGAAGCAGGGAGCAATACGTATATAAGTGTGTTTTTGCATTTGTGCCTACATATGTAATTATGATGATATATGTACTCCAAAAAGTGGTCAAATTTATCTACAAAACATGCAATTCTTTTAGTCAATATCTATATTTCCCTATGGTCCCATGAATGTTGCTGAATAATCAATAATCAAAGTAGAAGTCAAAGAGAACTTCAATTAGATGGCCTTACTTGCCTATCGGCTATCGCTACAAAAAAAAAAATGTGGCTACACACATCAAGCATGCACTTCAGCACTTTATTAAAATGCATCTTGCCCTAAAGGGTTTGAGGTGCTTTTGTTGTCTAGCACTAAGACATAGGCATGCCTACGTGCATACCTCGAAACACTGATTAGACCAGTTCAAATTGAATTATGCTAACACATGTAACAATGTGGACTGCATTTGAATGGAACATGAAACTCGACAAATATAATCATGCACCATATAATTAATACTCACAAGGAAATAGTCAAGTTGACAGGCCAGATAAGCACAATGATGCAAGTACAATAAAAGAAATGAAATTAAAACCTTAACCTGCCACGAGACCAGAACACTGCTTCAAATAGAATTTAGGCTGTAAGTAAAACAACTAGAAAGAGGATGCATTTGCATACTCAAAAAAGGAGAAAATTGAAACGCACCAAATAGCCCAGACTCATTTTCATAACCATAAAGCATAACAAAATGAAGCCTCGTGTAAACTCCCAAACACACGAAACATGCATAAAGTGGGAATAACATTGGAGATTGAGACTGAGAATCAATTTGTTTCACAGAAATTTTCACAATAATACTTTGGACTATAATGCATGGAATAGCGAAAGTTTTGGGGACTCACTTCTTATCCATGGGCCACCATACTTTTATTCTGTAACCAATCAAGTCTGCAATATCAATTCCATCTTCCTTTGCTGTGCACTGAACAAGGGAAAAAAACAAAGACCAGATAATGAACAAAACGCTCAACATTAAAAGAAGAAAAGGGGGGCAGGTGGGTGGGAATTACAGAGACATGCTAGGGATTCAAATTCTCATCCTCAGTCCTCACTTACAGTGAAGACCATCGCATTTTCCACTTTGCATTATTCATACAACAGCAATTAGAAAGACCTATTGTTAATTAAAGAGGTGAAAACAAAGACCTTTGCTAATCCTGCAATGCTCCTCTTAGACTTGACTCTAGATCCAGCTGCAGACTTCTGAATGAGATACAAAACAGATATTCAAACAGTGACAACCATGAGAACATTAAACGTAGAATCCTTTACAGCAAAATCAACCAACAAGAGAAACATACCTCCAGATTTTCATCATCATCTTCATCTGACACATCACTATGACCCCAATCATAGCCTTTGCCTTCACCTTTCGAGGAGATGCTTCTTTTCTTCCGAATACATGACACCAAATAATCTGATCCATTGTTCTTATTAAATATTTTTTGGGTAGGCAGTTGATCTTTTGAGTCTTGAATTTTGTCCATGTCCATTTCAGTAGATTGAAATGAGGCATCTTTAACTTCATGCCAGTCATCTCCTGAATCTCTTGAAGGGACCTTAGTAACACTTTTTGAAATTTTGAAAGCAGTATGAGCAGACAATGACCTACTGTGTTTAGGCACTGGGACAGAAGCTGCACCACTGGTTTTTCTCTTTTTACCTTTCTGATGCTCCTGCCCCAATTTTTCTTTCTTGGTAGGAGAAGGATTATGACCGTTGCTTGATTCAAACTTACTGGACATTTCTCGACTGCCCAAATTTATTTCCCTTGCCATTTTCAAAATATCAGTATCATTTTTAGCATCTTTTGCTTCTGCTGAGAGAGATTTTTTCCTTTTTGCCTTTCCATCCTTGGCTCCTTTAGATTTTAGTAGCTTAATCATTTTTCTAAGAGGCATGTCATTTCCTTCTATTTCACTGTCTTTGAGAGCCTCACCCTCAGAAATCTCTTGCTGAACCTAACATGAACAACAGAGGAGCAGAAAGGTTAATGAACAATGAAACACCAAATACACCACATACTACCCTATACATGAAAGAAAGGAAGCACATAATACCATTCCATCAGATTCCAACTTTAGAGATTCAAAGTGAGATAGGACAGTCTCATCAGCTAACCATGTTCTCCTTTCACCAGCCTGTCAAAAACATGCAAGAGCATAATAACAATTTTGTACAAATAGTGGAAGTATACAGCAAATAATGGACCAAATAAATGTCACTGGCACCATATAATCACATGGTTGAAGCATAAAACTTTTTTTGCACTGGATTCATGTTATTTGCAATCAGGTTAACTGCATATAAATCTGGATCTTAATACATTGCTTAATAAGTCCAGTGTCTAAAGTTAATAATTATACATGTAAAAGCCCCACAGGCACAGTTTTTCCTGTCACTGCCAATTGCAATGAGAGAGCTTCAGATAGTCTGACACTGCATATTCCTGTTTGAGGAAGCAGCAAAAATGCAAGAAAATAAGACAAATATAGAAGTCTTACCTGTGAACCTTCACCTTCTTTTCTTTCATATGGTTTGTACAAGAGAGGAGGCAGAGAGACAGACTGCATAAGCCCTTGCAAATCCTCCTCCTTATAAGCCAGGCGTTTCATGATGGAAAGTCCAAGGTCACAGATAGCATGTGAATTCTGAAAAAGTCAACATTATTCAAATTAGCTTCTGTTCTTTTTTCTTCTTTTTTTCCCCCTAAGAGGGGGCTCTACTTTTCTCAATATCAGGAGAGACTTGTGACTTCTAGCCTATCAACTCGTTATACTATAGAATAATAACAGGATAATAGTAAGTATTATACAAAATTAAGCATCTCATTGAACCTCTAATTTTGTTGCATCAACATTGTCTTCAGAACACTTGATACTCTTAAAGATAGAAAATATCACAGAAATACTCTGCTTCTCCTTGTTGACTCCGACTTCAGACTTTGTATCTTCATCTCTATTCACCAACATAGAAATAGCCACAAACAACTGCCTGAAAATTACAGAAAAGGCAAGTTCAATGTATAAAAACTCTGAATAGATACAAATTACCAAGTAATTCTTCAACCTAGAGCAAAAATCCAATCATTTAAGAACAGTCCAACCTCTTCAATGTAAAATTTATGATTCTAAATTGCAGTGATGAAAAACAATAACAGAAGTTCAACTAAACAGCAGCAACTGACAAAAGATAAATTTTAGTATTGAGGATTCACAGCAATGAGCAATATAAAGTCACCTAATCCATCAAAGTATAGATATAAAATGTTGGTTGCCTCTTTTTGATCTTGTTAGCTCAATTCAAATGTCTACAACCACAGCAAATAAATTTGAGGTTTTCTATGACCTTATATTAATGTTGGGCTTCAAACTGTTGCCAATTAGCTAAATAGGGATCCCTTTGGCTGGTACTGATATCAAGTTCTTCGTTATCAATTGGTTCAAAGTTAGATTTGTCTGTTGAAGATGCCTCATTTCAACACAAAGCCAAATAAACCACCAAACTTAACTGGTGTAAGATAACACCACTTAAACCATAACATCTGAGCTTATATTCAGAGCATATTCAAGAAAGATAAAAGAAAACACATATACCGGTATATTAGCTCAAATGCTTTAACATCCTTGCATTCATCTGTGTTGGGACATGAATGATGAGCAAGAACATGGACCAAATAAGGCAGGATGTATTCTGGATATGCTGTTGAGGAATTTGAATCAGATTGTACAGAAACCAGACGTGCTTTTGCCTGCTGATACATTTGAAAGATGTCGGCTAAATTCTGTTTTTCCTGTTATTTCAAGCACAACGGAAATTAACAGAAAATTTCACAAATTTGCCACAATGAAACCACAAAGTAAATTGGAAACAAAACTACACTAAAAAATTTCAAGTTCAGCATGAAAACCTCCTCGTCAAGCAATTTGGATCCAGTTATGTTAAATAAGAAAGCACAAGCATATTTTGCATCCAAGAGCCGATCCTTTATATATTGATGAACTTTTCTGAGGAACAGTTTCCCAGCCTGAGGGAAAGAGATCATCTACAAGACCAGAAAAGAAATATAAAAGAAAAAAATGTGAACAAGAAAGGTTTAAAGAAAACAGGAGGGATAATTTATATTTCACAAATGACTTCACCTCAGGGGTTCTCAAGGTTAACTGGAAGACATCAAGAGGAATCTTATGATCCCAGTACCGTGACAGACGAAGAACTGCCTTGGCCGCAGCAAGCCGTAAATGGGCCTTATCAACTGAACTGTAAGACAGAAAACACTTGTGCATGAAATTTGCTTCAACAAGCATCATATTCTAACCAATTGGGCAAGATCACAAAGACATTTGATAGCGACACAAAATATTAGTAAGAAAAAAAAGAAAGAAATCTGCCAATGTCAGCTACAGTACCTTGATTCTATCTCTTTTGATATTTCACCGAAAGAAAGTATGTTTCTAAGGAGTTCTAGAAGGTTAGAGATACCCAGACGAAGATGAGCATCTTTAACAGGCAAATAGCTTTTGACCAATGTCTTTAACCCAAATACCTGTGGCATGAAAAAGTTGCGGGAGGAGAGACCCATCATAAAAATTTTAATAAGAAGAAAAGGCTACAAAATGAGAAAACAGAAACCTGGACTTAGTTTCTGTGAGATACTGATAATATGAATTTGCTTTAATCTTAAATGGAAATAATAATAATAACAAAAAAATTTTACAACAATCCACAACCTTCAACAGACAAAGTTCGCTTTTGTCATCCCAACATTCTTTTGCACTGGTATCTGCTTTCTGAAGTAATAAAGAAGGCTTACGGATGAGCAACAATACATGAGTTACATACAGAAAATAATAGAAGAATAAAAATATCTCACAAGACTTACATTACTGCATCTCAGAATTTTGCTTTTAATAAATTCTTCAATATCACTCTCTCTAGTTTCAAAAACAGGCATCGCAATCTGAGCTATACATCCCAAAGACTGTAGCACAGCTGGCAAATGCGTTTTTTCCTCCAGCATGTCCACAAGCCTCTGCAAATTGAATAAAGACGCTGCATGTTAGGCAAATATATAAAGAAACTATTTATACAATTTCTTTTCAAAGTTAACACATTTTTGCATATATATAAACTATGATGCATGAAGTACTCTGTGACCTTATATAGCACAGAGAGGGACTTGAGCCCATCATCCTTAGTTATTGCTGCTAGTGCATGCACTGCATACTTCGCTTGTCTTCGACTTCCTTCTAAACAGAGTCTCTCCAATATAAGATCAATTGACCTGCAAACAATCATTAGGTGGAAAGTAAGAATATGAATGAAGAACAAAACCTTGACAACTCTCATTCAAAAGTTGCACCTTGATGACATCGCAAGTTGTTCTCGAATGGTACCACCAGCCTTAGCCAAAACATGCAAAATGCCTTCTTTTATTATTTCATTGTCATCTTTCAAAAATTTAACCAATTCTTCTTCAGCTCCGCCCAGAAGCAATGGACTAAAGCGAGCCAGAATCTGAAAAGCCACCAAAAGAAACTTAAAAACATCACATGAATCTGTTTCTAACAGAAAAAAGAACATAAACAACATCAAATGACCTACATCTGAAGACACTAACATTGCAGACTCTTAATAACATTGTAACTGAAAAGTAGAAAAGACAAGACATAAAAGCGAAAGACCATAGAAACATGCACAATTGCACTCACTCACACCCAGAAAAACAAGTTTCATAGAAAGATCAATTGTTACCACAAGTATATTCATGCAAGAATGAGTGTATTGTATATTTCCAGTAGACTTCTGTACGGTAGCCTCCAGAAAGATTTCTTTAACATGCTCCTTGTTAAAAAGTAGATACGAACACTTCAGAGAGAGAGTACTTAGGAAATCGTAGAGACGATGCTTCTCACCAAGTATTTTAAGCAAATCATCCTGCAAATTAAGAAAATATAAAAAAACATTCACCACATTCATTTTTCCCCTAAAACCAAAGCCAAGTTCACTTACAAGATACACTGCTGCCAAAAACATAAACTACAAGTTAAGTTATGAGAACGGGTAGCCATCATTACTTGGTGGCAGCAAAAGTTGCATAAGGTTGACTTTATTAAAGTAATAGTCGAGGCAATTGTCAAAAGAAACTAGGGTAGAAGCCAAGCCACCACTTAACCACAGTATTAAAACCAAGAGGCTCAGCACTATACTTTACTGAAACGCTTTACCAGATTCTTCCTTTTTTTTTTTTTTTTTTCCTGTTATGAGAAAATACAGAAGGCAACCATGGTAGAGATAACCTTTTCTGACCAGCCACATTAAGGAGATGTGAACATTGCAGGTCGCCATGACAAGGTTACTAATGTTGTTGTCAATTAGTGATGATAGCAATTATAGCACCAGAAGGATATTGAGGATCATAACAGACAGCATCATCAGTTTGTCGCCACTCCAGGAACATTATGGCAGTCCTAGCATAAATAACAATGATGCTAAAGGGATGGCCAGAACAGCTGATACAGACACTTGAACAAAAAAAAAGCAGCCAAGGTGAACTAATTAGTTGGCTTTAAATTTTATTCTCAAGACCGGTAGTTAGATTTCCTAGGTAGAAAATCCTATAAACTTTTCTAGTAACCCCTTAATGACTAATATTCAATTTTCCATAGGTGGCTTTGGTGTGATATATCATCCCTACTTAAATGGTCCAAAATCCAAATACATTCTCAGCAAAATCCCATTTAATTTGCATCATCAATATCTTACAACCTACCCGACCACTAGAAGCTTGGTGGAAGCTGGTATTTGGATCGAGTAGATTCACTAAAATCCTCCATATGTTAGCATCTTTCAACTGATCAAGAATCTGAAAACTCTCTTCAGCCTTCACGGGATCAGAAAAACAGCGTGACATGATTCGGAAGCCAAACAAAACTTTCTTCTGTAAATCAGGAGCATCGGTATCCTGCATGGGAGTAAGAATGAGTTATTAAAGTTTGACAAATTTCATAGAAGTTTAAATTCTGCTCCTTAGGATACTATTTCATCATTCAGAACTTCAAACCTGATGCATCTGCCTTAGAGAGAGATACCTCTGCATCTCTTGCTGTAACCTGCAATCCGACAGGAAATCCCCTGGAAATCAGTTTACAATCCATTAAATACATAACGGAAAAGGGAAAGCTACTCAACGGTCATATATCAAAGCATTCACAAGATACCTCTGCTTCTGCTCCAGCATCCTCTCGAGTGCTTTCACCTCAATTTTGTCGAATCCTGAGAAAACTCGTATCCAACATTTAACTTTATCTTTGATTGAGAACCCAGTTGGAAAGAGAAACCCACATAAAATAGACTCGATCGTATCTGACCTGCAGGGCAGATGTACATGTTACAAATCCTATGATTGTGCCAGACACACAGCGACAAGGAGTCATAGCAGAAAATGCTTCAACTTTGCACCACATTGTTTCAAGTACTTCACTAATTGGAAAAAAATTGTCACTGAGGTACTAATAAAAATAATTTAATGGATTGCTAATCATTCTAATAACTACTTGCACATACACAAAAGAACACTAAATGATTATGAGAAGGCAACTTATACAAAAGTATTTTCAACTTCTTCTAATGTCACCAATTGAAGATATTAAGATTAATGAAGAGTTGAAAATACAGCATACTTCTGATGCTAATTTATATAATTTCTTCTTGCATCACCTTTCCTAATAATGCAGAGATCTAAATTTATTACTTAACCAGACATTGAACTTCGAATAATAAGAAAAAATAAAGGATAAATAATGAAATATAAGATAAGGTGGGAAAGTAATCCTCGGCTGCAAGATATCTAAAAGGACTTGCCTAAAATCTTTGTCATAGAAACACCTAAAAATCTTCCCAGGTATCCAATCATATTCATTTGTAGTGATTGTGCCATCAGTGCAGCTAGCACAGTAAACTTTGAATATCTCAGCCAGCCTTTCCATAGTAAATTTTTTAACAAGCAGCTGTAATTTCCAAATCAAAGAAAGAGTTAAATGCCATGGATAATGATCACTGGGTACACAATGGGTAACAAAAGCAATTGAATGAACACAAGAAAAATGAACATACAGATTTGTCTCGAAGACGCTCTGCAACAAGTTTTATAGTCTCAACAGGAACGGAAGCAAGAGAATGACAAGCAACATCAGATATTACAGCCACAACTTGCTTTCGAACATTTTCATCGTAGTCTAACAGCCGATCACAGAGGGCAGCTAGAAAACGTAGAACAATACCAAAATCAGCAAAGTACCACACAAACGAATATGTAGAAGACCAAAAGAAACTTACAGATAATTTCAGCAGCCTCGGATCTGGAGGGATTCGACAACAGACAGTTCTTAACATGTTCAAGTACAGACATTCGAACATCAACAACTCGATCAGTCAACCTTTTCAAAAATTCTGAAAATATTGGCCGAAATGCTTCACATATAGTAGAGCCTGGCAGAGCAAAGAGGTCCCCAACCAATCTCACAGCTCTCAAACGAGTGTCTAATTGATCAGTCTGCAGATATTGGAACTTGGACACCTCAGAAATTTTCATGAAACTTCTATCATCTTTGAATACAACTTATCAAAATAAGAATTAAAACTGTCAAATCCTCAATAGAAAAACAAAGTCAGTCGTTACCACAAAAGTTGAATTCAAACAGTCCAGAACTACAAACATTTCAACTTCAAAAGCATCATTAGAATTATTTTAGAATATAGAAATTTTCACAGAACAACAAATAAATATGCATTTGCATGAAGAGCAAAATCTTAAAACAGTTAGGAAATTAGCAAAAATGAAAAGAATTATTATTAATATGTGCTTACCAAAAGCTCTCCAGTAAGGTATGGGACGACTCCTGATAGTATCTGAGAAGCACAACAATAAACATCATAGATAACTTCATGGTAGTCAAATTCACTATTTACTAAATGATTATCTCCAGACATCAATGATATAAGAAATTGTTTTATGCCAGCTCCAAGTTTTCCTGAGCACTGCTCTATGACATTCATAGCAAGTCTCCTTGCAGCTGGAGTAACATCCTGAGATTATAGATTCCAGAAGTAAATTTCCTTCCAATTAAGATTTATAACTTCTACGGAATACATGAAGGAAAAAGCAGATAGCAAACAAAAAATTCTTACGCTTCTCTTGCGACCTAAAGCAGACAATATAATAAGTAAAAGATCATCTCGAACATCTTCGCTCTCTTCTAAAACGACGACCATGATTGTTACCATGGATGATAAAACACTTTCAGGATGGTCATCTCTGCAATATGTAGTAAAACACATACCTTTAGTCCAAGATAATTATGAAATATAACTGGAAAAGCTATAGATAACTTTTTGACCATTGCATGGCTCCCACAAATTCTCAGTGTGAAGACAATTTAAAGGGAAATGTAACTTTAACACACCAAATCAACCAAAAGACAGATAGGCATATATTTTTTGACGTATTATTCCAGGGTCAAGATGCATACAACTAAGGGGTTGCAGACATAACTTGGCCATCACACTGAAGCCAAACACTAAGAATGATTTCCATATAACTAACAGCAGCAGCAGATTTCTACCATTCTATGTTAATTAAGGCATTCAGATAAGCATGCAACAGAAAATTTTATGTAAATAGTAGTGATGAGTAAATGTTACCCTCAATAGAAGCACTTTGCTGAAAAGAGCAAATACATAAACTGGGATATAGAACACACCTGACAACAGCAAAAAATGTACTGAACATTTCATTCACCAGATCATCACACTCAAGATCCAGCATAACAACACATGATCTATATTTAGCAAGAGTCTCCAAAATGACAACTCTCCTTCCAAAAGATGGGCCATTGGTGTCACTCAATCCATTAAAAGTGCCAACAATCAGATGAAATATATCCTGCAAGCATGACACATCAATCACACAGGAGTTCAGTAGACATTTTATTAGTTTACAAGTAGGGTGAGCATTAATCAGTTACAAAAGATTTAACAGACTGAACCTATCAAATTTTGTTAATTCTGTTAGGTTTATTCAGTTATAAAATCAATTGCTTTTGAAAATAGATTTATTTGTTGGTTCAGCCAGTTATCGGATTTCAAAATTGATAACCAAATAGGCCAGACTAACCAACCTTTGTATTTTTAATTTTAAATATATTTTATATGATATATAGTAATTTAAAATTATAAAAAGTACATCGTTGATATTATATAATATATTGTATAAAACATAATATACATCATTTTTATATAATAATAAAACTTCCCCTTTTTTTTTTAAATAGTTAAAAACAACCAAACCAAGTCGGTTTCAATTTTTTAGTTAAAAAATTTAACTTGGTCGTTTCAATCATTTTTATAAGTTAATTCATTTTAATCTGTTTTCAGAATTTTTCATCAAACCAACTGAATGCTCACCCGTACTCATAAGAAATCCAGACCACAAACAGTCAACCTTCATGAAAGAAATGCACCTTTAAAACGTCATCGTTATATGGCGCTTCTGGAGCAGTAATACGAGTTATCTCACAAATACAGGTTGCAACTAGAAGTTTGACATCCCTATCTTGATGCTTGAGCAATTCTGGCTTGACAATTGCATTTAGAAAGGGCTGCATTGATTCCACTGTTGTTGATGGAGGAGATTGATCAAGCTCAGAAAGACATGTAGCAGCTTGCTGCAGATTCAAGGATAAAACATGGATCAACCAAATTAAAGTTCACACCTGATTTCGATTGGCATAAAATACATAAATGCACAAGTAATAGCATCTAACAAGATATGCAAGCATTATTAAATGGTATATTTTACCATACCCACAAGTCACTAAGGTCCAATGCCAGATATGCATCAATAACATGATACAGAATGAAAGGTGAACTATCAATATAAATAGGAAAAGCATAAAATATAACATATAAAACAGTTGGCAATATAATGAGAACATTTGGATGGATTAAGTAAAAGGAAGCTTCTAATTTTTACATATTAGTATAAAGTGTTTAATCAAGACAGCCACAGGCTAGATTTGATAATGAGTGACACAGTTTCAATAGGCAACCTATAATCGACCTAAAACATTTGGTAGATTCAGAAATATATATATAATACACATACATATACATACATAGGATTTACCCACCCAAACCCCTAACACAAGAGAAGAAAGAAAAAAGAAATATAGAAGTATTTGTGCATTTTTTACTCAACAGCAGAAGGCAATATAACAACCATAATAACCTATTAAATCAATTGACCAGTCCCATAAGATCCAAGTTTTTACTTATAGTAGACTTCAAAATCAGAGGAACTCTATTTTCACATACTCCCAAGTAAGCAGCAGCTGTGGTTTATTTACAGCATCATTACACACTAATACATATTTGCCACTGTGGTAGTCATGCGTTTAAAACAGTTTTGGAAAATAAAATGCAGAATCCATAGTTCAAACTGACTGAAGGACAAAATGCATATTAGTTTTCCACTCAACAACCGATATATTCTGGCCTACCAACATGAAAGATTGCTATTTCTTTCATGCATAACAAGATGCCTCTTCAGCCCATTAGCAAAATAATAAATTCACCATCAGAGATCCCATTCAACCACAAGTATATTAAGGTCAACCAAAATAAAAGAACTGCCATTTCTTTCATGCATAATAAGATGCCTCTTCAGCTCATTGACAAAGTGATAAACTCACCATCAGAGGTCCCAAACATCATGTACTACAAAAATAAAAGCAATGGATATTCAATAAAATCACTTTGACTAAGCTTGGTTAAGATGAAAAATCCTTTACAAACTAGTTATTGCTGCTTGAGAAACCTAACCACTTCTTCATAGATCGGGCATTTGCATACCAGTGGAAGCTTAATCAATCATTCGTAAACTAAAGGAAGGGCAGCATGATTGTTTAGTCATGTGCAAAACTGAAGAATGACAGTCCAGTATGGAAAAGTGATTCAATCTAAGCAGAAAAAAAAAATGAAATGAGGGAGGGAGTGTGAAACAACATCTTAGATGGGTTGATATCATTAAAAATCAGTTAGCTTTTAATAACCCTTTTGAAGGATATAGCCCGCACCAAAACAATGACTAAAATTGATTACTGTTGCCAATCCCATATAATTCTGAGTCTTAGAGGAAAACTTTTGGCGGTTGATTACGCGTACCAGAATACCCCTCAGAGCCTTCCCCAGGACCCCAACCACAATGACAATTCCAAACTAAGACCAGCCCCAGATATGCTTGTTTGACCCTGTTATACAAAATAGTGGGTGGGTGTTGCAATCCATGAAGGGCAACCTAAATCAAAGATTTGTGATGTACTAATGTACTTGAAGATTTGAACTATGGAACGGGTTATCTATCATTCTTATGCATGGATGCCATTTTATCACTCATTTAGAGCATTCGTTGCACTTATTATTGTGCACAATTCAGATTCAAACTTGAAAAGTAAAATGCCAAGCACGGTCCAGGCTCCGGGCATAGCACACTGCTGTTGATTTAGGCCTGATTCACTGCCTTGAGGAACCATGGGCTTGTCAGAAAACATGTTTGGAGATCCAATTACTTGACACAATAACAACAGAACATCCTAACCATATTACAATAGATTGAGTTTTTAATAAAAAATGCAAGACCTGAACATTCATCATATCATCTACCAAATTATGGGAATAAAACATGTCAGAAACCCATTTGTGGAAAAAACATGTAAGTTGGAGACACGTCTACGATGGAAAACAACCCTAATTCAACCAATTTTCATGAAATTTGCATTACGAACCAGCTTCCTCTAACAAAGTGAATTCATCACAGAGGTTCGTGATAACCTATTAACCTTTTAAAACCTAAGTAAACAAAAAACTTAACCGTGAATAAACCTCGCAGCAGCTAGGAAGCTCACTCGAATTAAGTAATTCAATTGAACTTCAAAAAAAAAAGACTAAAACTTGCATAGTTTCTTGTACAGATACCCTAATTCAACCAAATTTCTAGAACCTCGCATCTAATTACGAACTAACTTCCTCTAAGAAAGCGATTTCATGGAAGAGGTTTATGACGCCCTATTAAAACCCAAAATCCTAAGGAAAGAAAAGGCTTAAGTGCAAGTAAACCTCACAGGCTAGGAAGCTCGCTCAAATTAAGTAATTCAATTGAACTTTCAAAAAACAAATACGGAAACTTACAAAGTTCTTGTACACATACCCTAATTCAACCAAATTTCATGAAACTCGCATCTAATTACGAACTAACTTCCTCTGGGAAAGCAAATTCATAGAAAAGAGGTTCATGATACCCTTTTAAAACCTAAAATACTATGGAAACACAGAAAAAAAAAACAACTTAATCGTGAATAAACCTCACAGCAACTAGGAAGCTCACTCGAATTAAGTAATTCAACTGAACTTTTTTAAGAAAAAAGAAGAATGCGTGCCTTTAAGAGCTTGAGAAGAGCGTCTTTGGAAGAAGGAGGAGAGTGAAGCTTGGATCCCAACTCCTTGAGCTGCTGTTCCACCTTCTGCGCCATTTTCCAATTCGTATATTTTTTCTTATGTTTTTTTCTGTTTACAAAAGCAAAAAGCAGAAGCTCATGGACTCTCACACTCGATAACCATTACGAGCTGACATGCATACATAGAGATTCAAGGAAGAAACAAAGAAAAAAATTGAATTTTTTTTTTTTTTAGATTTGATAGTTTGGGCCTTTTGCCTTTATATTTTTCTCCCTCCCTCGTTTCTGTTCTTTTTTTCTTCTACTCTGGTCTGTGGTTTTTTTCGATTTCGAATACGGACGCGAAATATGAAATTAAAATGAGCTCTAAATACTTACTTAAATTCCGCCCACATGCTGACTTCCATTCTTTTCTGACTTACTTAAAATGAGCTCTAAATTTACGTGCTCCGTCTCTTTTTCTGCCCTTTGATTTTTTGGTTAAATTTTACTATTAGGCCCTGTATTTTTGTGAAAATTATAGATTTAGTCCCCATATTATGGATTTAGTCTATTTATTTTTCTAATTGGTCAATTTTAATCCCTATACTTTTAAAATTTTGAAATTTTCATCCTAACTCAAACAGTAACAGTTAAATACATTTGTTTAAACTCAATTATTAGCTTAGTACTATGTGTATAGTTATAGATTTGGTCCATATTCTCCAATTAGATCATTCTAAGTCCTTATGCTTTTCGAATTTTGAAATTTCAATCTTGACGTAGAATGATAGTTGTTAATCCATCAACAAGATTTTTAGTAAGTAATATGTAGAAATAACAAGTTGACATAGCATTACACATATTATAATATGCTTAGCATATCAGATTTTGAAAATAGTAGAACTTAATGAATTAACAATTACCATTTGGTAAGGATCAAAATTTTAAATTTTAAAAAGTACAGGGACTAAATATAACCAAATTGAAGTAGAGAGATTAAATCAATAACTTTTGCAAAGTATAGGGACTGTGGTAGAGTTTAACCTTTTACATATTATAATATGCTTGGCGTATCAGATTTTGAAAATAGTAGAACTTAATGAATTAACAATTACCGTTTGATAAGGATCAAAATTTTAAATTTTGAAAAGTACAGGGACTAAATATAACCAAATTGAAGTAGAGAGAATAAATCAATAACTTTTGCAAAGTATAGGGACTGTGGTAGAGTTTAACCTTTTCTTTTATATTTTTATGGTTTTTTGTTTTTTGCACTTTTACTTTATTTTACTTTTTTATTTCCGGTTTGCCTTATTAATTTTTTAGTTTTAAAAATTTTGAATGTATTTTACTTTTAACGGTAAATTATCTCAAAAGTCACTAAATTATTACTAAATTTATATTTTGTTTACTTAATTTTTAAAAGTTACAAAATGATCACTGAATTATTCGAAAGTTTTCATGCAAGTCACTGAACTATTTAAAAGTTTTATTCAAGTCACTAGGCTATTAATTTTTTTTTTAAGTTCAACTAGTGAGCTCCAAGCGACGATTTGAAAATTTGTATAGTGGATTAGTACCAATCAACAAGTAGAAGAACATAAATTAGATCCAAATCAATCTGCCGGTCAGTGTTGGAGATCGAAGAAGAAACCTATGGATTTTGGTTCGTAGATTTGTGACATTCAAAGTTATTTCATGAAAAAAAATTGAACTGTAAAAGAGAAGGGGAAGGAGAGCTTTCGATTGGTACAAGTTGTGGGAACAAAGAAGATCGTACAACAACAATTTTAATAGTCCAATGACTTAAATAAAAACTTGAAAATAGTTCAATGACCGTTTTATAATTTTTTAAAATTGAGTGACCAAAAGGTAAACTTACTAATAGTTTAATAAGTTGTAGTTTAGAAGTTAAATCTATTAGATTTTCAATTCTCAACTCAATGAATTCAATAACTAAATCGAATGGTATAATTTATAATCTATAATTCTATAATGTATATATAAAAGCATGAGTTTGGAAAAACTTTTGAACCGACAAAAATACCATTTATTTTCCATCATATTACTAAATTCACATTTAAAAATAATTATAATATTTAATTTAGAACTATTAGTTTAAAAAGTTGAAACAAAATAGAAGTTGTGTAATCATCCATTCAAAAATAATTAGAATTTAAATTATAATTATTAGTTGTGCTAATTTTAAAATAAAGTTATTACTTAAATGAAACTC
This sequence comes from Gossypium sturtianum, assembly GCA_025698515.1. Taxonomy (NCBI): domain Eukaryota; kingdom Viridiplantae; phylum Streptophyta; class Magnoliopsida; order Malvales; family Malvaceae; genus Gossypium; species Gossypium sturtianum. The sequence goes on from CM046951.1 coordinate 80,862,540, forward strand.
TAAGTATAAAATATAGGGAAAAAATTGTGATAATTATAATCATAATTTACAATTATTAGTTTAATTTTTTAGGTAAACAAAAATTGTGTTAATTTTATTCATATGAATAGATTTATTACTTGAATAGAATTCTAAACATCTTAAATATCACTTAATTAATATTAAAGTTAATTAGGTTAATTAATTATTATTTTTAATAATGTTACTCAGCCTTAATTACAAAAAGTAAAAATATATTGTATGTTGAATATGGTAAAATACTTTAATTACCATTTTAAAATTTTCTATTATAATATTTGAATTGATAAGCTAATATATTTTAATTATACTCAATAATTCAAATAAAAAATATTATTTATGCTAAAAACTGTAATTAAAAATATAATATTTAAAAATTTGATTAAATATTTATTGGTAGAAAAAACTAATTAAATATTTGGTAGAAAAAACTAATTAAATATTAAATTCGCAAAATCACATACAAAACAAATGACATTAGAAGTTAATTGTTTCAAAATTTAACAATAATTTAAAAATTCATAAAATTGAGAAATTATTAAAAAATAGGAAATTTTATATTTAAAAAATGAAAAATGAAAATAGACCAAAACATAATTAAAAATATCATTTTTTTATTAAAAGTTATGTTAGGGATCAACCCGATTAAGCCACGAACAAGTAAAAATAGCAGAAAAATTGAGAAATTGAGTACACAAATTTAACGTGGAAAAACTCCTCCAAAGAGAATAAAAAAATCACGGGCAAAAATAATTTTACTATAATGATAAAAGAACGAAAAGTACAAAAGATGGAGATAAAAAAACTAAACCCCGAAACCCGAAAACAAATAACCCTCAAAACGTAAACAAAAAATTTTCCAAAAAGTGTTATGAGTTCTAATCTTTTAATGGGTGTATTTTCTAAGGTTGTAAAAGAGCCTATTTATAGGCTAAATTTGTAGGTCAAATAAATTATGCTAATAAATGTTAAATATATTATACTAATAAATAGTAAATCTTCTAGAAAGAAAATATATTTTGTTTAACTTGACTTGCAAGCAATCTCTTTTTTAACAGGAATTTGGTTCACACAACCCTAATAATCTCCACCTTAACACGAATTCTCACAACACCATCCTTGTCAAAACCTGCCACGGGCCTATCTTGAACGATATAGGGAACTAACTGAGTCGAATCTGTGCTTAGAAGTTGGAAGACTTCTAGCCTTTGACTTGTGCACTGGCGAATCAAAACTAACCCAGGTCTAATTTTCACGAACACGGTGCCCTAACTTTTTAGAACCTGCATCCAAAAGAGAACCTCTATTCAACGAAACGGTCATACATTTTTCCCTCCTATGACCAAGTTGCCTCCACTCCAAACGAGTTGACTTCGACTCTGTAACGGACGAAGGACGTCTGGTTTCATCGATCACTGTAGAACCTTCCAGAATAGAAATACTACCAATCCTTTTACCTTTTAACAAAACGAGAACTCCATGAGACACCTTAATGTCGCTCGACTCGATGTTGATTCTTCAACTTTTCGGGTCTAAAATACTCAAGGAGATGAGATTCTTTCGTAAATCAAGTACATACCTGACATCTGAGAGTGTCCTAATCGTCTCATCGTGCATCCTAATTTTAACAATACCAATACCAATTACCTTACTGGATGAATCATTTCACATACGCACAAATCCACCTTCAATCGAACTGTATGTGAAGTGTAACACCCCTCACTCGTATTCAATACCGAAATAGGGTTTCAGAGCATTACTGGACTTATAACACATTTTAAACATACATTTCACATACAATTAATCAAATCATATATGTTCCATTCACAAACAACCATTTTGTCCCTAATACGAGCCTACGAGGCCCTAAACATTCATTGGGAGTGGTTCGGGACTAAACCAATAACTTTGGAAACTTTTTGAACACTTAAGAAATTTTCTCAAAAACAGGGGACACACGCCCGTGTGGCCCGGCCGTGTATCTCATATGGCCACAGACATGCCCGTGTCACAGGCCGTGTGGATATTCAAAATGAAAGCACATGGCCATGTCCCAGCCTGTGTCCGACCCCGTGTAACCCTCTGACTTGGGTTACACGGCCAACACACACGCCCCTGTGACTAGCCCGTGTGCCCTAAAATGGCCATACATACCCGTGTGCCAGACCGTGTACTAGGTCGTGCCAAACCTGTAGGGTATACTGGCTTATGCCACACGGCCAAGTCACACACCCGTGTGTGAGACCGTGTGGAGCATACTAACCTAATTTTTAATTCAACACCAGGGGACACACGGCCGTGTAACATAACCGTGTGTCACACACGGCTGAGACACACGCCCGTATCTCTGCCTGTGCGGACAAAAATAGGCTATTTACCAAGCCATTTTGCCACCCAAACTTATGCTCACCTGCATCAAACTCAAAGGCACCAATACATAGCATCAAAAGGCATTTTAATTCAACCAAATCAAACATAATTCATGCACATTCAATACTCCCATTCTCTATACACATTAATCTCAAAACACTTATATGCATTATTTCAACCAAACATTTTACCTTACCTAAAATCACAAACATACAATAGTCATTTCTAGCCATTAGCTACCATAAATACTAAACTACCACAAACCATTTGCAAGCAATTATGGACCACAGCATAGGCCATTCTCACATATACACATATACATCCAAAATAACCAACTTAAGCCAAATCAATTGACAAAATTCACTACCAAAATACATATCAAGATGACCATATTCCTATACATGCCATATGACCAAAACACAAGTCAAAAGTACCAAATTGATAGATGGATAGTGTGACGATGTCTCCGACTATCCCCGAATCCGAGCTAGCTTTGAATTCACTATAAAACATGGAAAATAAACAAAGTAAGCTTTATAGCTTAGCAAGCTCGTATGAAATAAACTTAAACTAATCACAAATACATAATTAACCATATCAACATTTAGCACATTTTAACTAACAAACCTTTCACATCTTTAATCACATGATTATATGCAAACTTCACAACTTCTTCGATTTAAGACTTATACAGTTTGTGTACATACCTGTACCATCTCTTATCAATCTCATACTCAATCACATCTTTCAATTACTCATTGAACCATTAGGAATACTATTGGATACATGGGAAACTCGCACCCGAAGTGCCACATATATAGCCGAAGCTATCTCAATCTCATATCACACATATAATGCTCACACTAGAGCTATCAACGGGCCTGCTCACATAAGCTGTCAGTCGAGACGTAACTATACGGTGCTGCTCACACAAGCTGTCAAGTATCTGCAACACATGCCGATATACTCAGCCACCAGTAGGACGTACAGGACCAACACTTGGATCACATAATCACAACAATCTCTAATGACATGTCATTAGTATCCAAATCTATTCCTAAGGTTCAACCGGTATTTCAAATGCCGAATCATCGTCGAACATATCCGTAGCCTCGTAATCACAGTTTATGCAATATCAAAGCATTTAAAATACATTTATAATGAAATTTATCACATACGAACTTACCTCAGATGCTAAAACGGCGAAACGAATCAACTATTCTGTAACCTTGTTCTTTCCCCGATCTAAGCCCGTATTTTGCCTTTCTTGATCTAAATATAATAAAAATTAACTTATTTAATCATCTCTCTATTCAATTTAGTCCAAAATTCACTTTAAAGCATTTTTACGCAATTGCCCCTAATGTTTCACATCTTTTACAATTTAGTCCTTAAGCTCGTAAAACAAAATTCATTCAATTTCATCACAACCCAAGCCTAGCCGAATATTTATTATGCTTATAGCAGCCCAAAATTTTCATTTATTTCACATTTTAACCACTAAATTTACACATTTCACAGTTTAGCCCCTAATTTGCATTTTCATTAAAAATCACTTAACAAAACTTGTATATCTATCCACAAACATTCATAATCTAACAAGAAAATTCAAAAATCCTGCTTATTCATCAATGGAAACATTCAAAATCTTTAACATTTTTGCAAATTAGTCCTTGGGCTAGCTAGACCTAGTTGCAACGATCTAAAAAACACAGAAATCATTAAAAACGGATCAAAAGCACATACCTAATTGATGGAAATAAGAGTGTCGAACCTTAGCCCTATTTTTCTCAAGAAAATTGGTTAGTTTTTGTCTTTTGAAGAAGATGAACACAATTAAAACATTTATCTTTATTTAACTTTCATTTATTTACTAAATTACTAAACTAACCTTATTATTAATTCAAAATTTCAATTATGCCAAGCCATTATCATCCAATATCTAATTAATGGTCTATTTACCACATAAGAACCTTAACTTTAAGGTTCTATAGCTATTAGATACCTTTAACTAATAGAACTCCACTTTTACACTTTACGCGATTTAGTCCTTTTTATCAAATTGACTAATCAAACGATAAAATTTCTAAACGAAACTTTCAAACAATCATTCAATCATGCTATAATCATTAAAATAATAATAAAGTAAATATTTCGAATTCAGATTTGTGGTCCCGAAACTACTGTTCTGATTTGACTAAAAACGGGCTGTTACATGAAGAACCATTCTCTGTAGGGACACGTGTGGAAAGAACATCTCGAATCTAGGATCCACTCGGATGTAAGCTCGGAGCTATTACTTGTTGACACTAAAAAGAAATCATCATTGCTTTCATCAGCCAAATTAGCATCAACTACATCTTCCTCGTTACTCTCAGCAACCCTTTTATTTCGTAGTTTATAACAATTTACTTTGATGTGACCTAACTTCTTACAATAGCAACACCTTTTGTCACGCTTCTTTAATGCTATCAAAACGGAAGCTTGCCTATCTGCTTTGTTATCCAAACCAAACTCATGGTCGAGTTTGTATTTACTCAACAAATGACCATTCAAATATTCGAATGTAATCTCTAAGACTTGTATGAAGAGGGTAAAGAGCACAATAATAGCATAGTTTGATCTTCATCGTCAATTTTAACATCAACATTCTTTAAATCATTCAAAAGAGTAATAAATTGACTAATATGATCTCTAAGAAGCTCACATTCGTTCATGCGAAACATAAATAGACGTTGTTTCAACACTAAACGGTTAGCCAGAGACTTAGTCGCATAAAGAGTTTCTAACCTTTTCCATAAGGCGGATAAGGTTTTCTCCATCAATACCTCCTACAATACTCTATTCGTGAGGCACAGCTGGCTTGTAGACAGGGTCTTTTCATCAAGCTCTTGTTTCATGTAAGCTATACAAATGGTCATCCAACTTATTAGTGTGCTTTTGTTTTGGTCACTCAATTATAAAAAAAATTCAATTTAGGCACTAACATTAGTATCCCTTTCTGTTTTCATCACCCATCGTTAAAATGATAGCGTAAATAATGACATAGTTTTTTTTTTCTAACCGATATAATAACACATTTAGTCATCAATACTTACATATTTTATTAATTCGATCTTAATTCTAAATGATTTAATACATTTAATCTTTCGCATTTTAAATTTTATCAATCTAGTCCTCAAACACTTATTAATCATAAATAGTTATTATAAATATTAAAAATATTTCATATTTGAATAGGAATTATAAATATTTTATATACATTTTTAGTGGAGATTTTAACCTTCACAAACAAGGTTAGAGATTGACAAGTACTCTATAAAATATAATAAAATATTAAAAAAAAAGACATAATAATTTTTTAAAATTATCTGATAAAAAAATACATCGTGGACTAAGAAAACCATGTTGCTGCTATCGAGGACTAAGTGAAATCATTTGTTGCCGACTTTATGGTGATGGTCGGAATGTCAGATGAGGATAGTAAATCGGATTCTGAGGGTGGGTTTAGATGGGCGGTGCGTTTACCTGCGGTTAGTGTAAAAATAGCGGTGGCGGTGAGATTAGATACTGTAGTGATACTGTAGCATGAGACAAAAAGTAAGCTAAACGCACCGCACCGCACTCAATCGCCCATCCAAACTCACCCTGAGTTGCGTTGAAAGCGAAAGGGAAAACCAATCTCAAAGAAAGCAAAGAAGCATTTGAAGAAGACGAATAAGGTAAAGAAAGCATTAAAGAAGGCAAACTAGAAGGTAAGGAAGACGACTGGTCCACCATTGAATCAATTGATCAAACAGGTTCTAGACATTGAGGGCTATGAATAATCTTCTTATTAGGCCTTTGCGACATGGAAGCTTCACAAAAAACCGGCTTTCATTGCCGCTTCTCGAACCCAAAATCAAGCTCGTTCCCTTTCTCAACCTCTCAATCTTGCCCATCACCAACACCCTTGTTGGATTCGCCATTATTTTCTGCAGCAGCCATTGATAAATATATTCTTAAACAACCATTGAAAATCGCTCACTCTCTAAAAACAAAAAATTCAATAAACCCCAAAAGCTCAAAATCAAAGAACCCAAATTCAAATAAGGTCAAATAACAAAAAAAAAAGGAGAGAGACCCAAATTTAGAAATTGAAAACTGAATTCAACAGCTAATACTATTGAAAAGAATCGGATACAAACTCATGTTCTTGGACCCCATCCCAAAAATACAAAGGCCCTGGAAATATAATGAGAGAGAGAGAGTTTTTTCTTACTTTGATTATAGATATATTCATATTTAATTATATGTATTTGAAATTAAATTGATAAAATATATAAGTGTTAAAGATTAAATAAATCATCCTACCAATTAAAAAGACCACTTCATTATTTCAGTGCAGATGACTAAAATTGATACTTAAATTAAAGATTTTTATAATTGGTTCAACAAAAGTCACAAATATCATTCATATTGTTTATTCAAACAAAAAAGTTGCATCAGCAAGAATCAAGAGAGGTCACGAAGTAGGAGAGTTTTGGAGTACAAAACATAGTAATTGATTCTGTCATACAAAATAGAAATCGAAATAGCCATAGAATCTGTCCCTCCTAAGTCCTAACGAAAGCATCATACTTGTTTGGGTTTATTGGAAAAGTTTAAAGTATCTCATAACTCTTTTGTATTTTTCAGAATTTCAGAACTTAGGTTTATTAATTTAATCTTTTTCTTTTTAGATTTTAAAATTTAAATTCGATTGTTAATATTGTTAAATTCTTTTAAAAAATTTATTGGTGTGACATTTTAAAATAAAAAATATTAACTTGGTAGGATGTAACTAAAAAAAAATAGCGCAATAAACCTAAATTTAATAAAATAATTTTAATAGTGTTAATAGTTGAACTTGAATTTTGAAATCTGAAAAGTAAAGAGACTAAATTCCTAAAATTAAAAATATAAAAATTAAATTCTAATTTTACGAATAATACAAAAACTTGTTACATATTTAAACTTTCTTAAAAACATGGGAAAATTTTCTTCATTGATGGTATTAATATAAAAGACTAAATTGCACATTATAAGTAATAGTAATTGACTTTAACATTTCATGCAGAGTTATATACTCAACATAAAACAATAATATCGGGTTGAAAAAAAAAAACCTATAATATTAGATTAAGGTTTTAAAGTTATTATTTTTAAGGGTATGTTTAGAAAGTCACTCAATAATTAAATTTGAGTGTAATTGTACACGTGAGACATGTTTATGTAACTATCAAGGTTTTCAAAATCAGACTGGTGGTCAAACTGGTCAGGCCACTAATTTGATTAAATAATTAATTAAAATTTTTATAAAAAATTAAAATATATATTAAAATTCCATTCAACCGCTTGATTCAACTAGTTCAAAGCCCCTTTCCGAACCAATACTCTAGCCAATTTCTGATCCAATTAGTCTGATCGACTGCTTCGATCTAGTGCGGTTCAGACAACCTTGGTAACCATTATAAATAGTGATCATAGTGACTTGAGTGTAATTAGATCACCCCAATTATACTATTTGATTCTTATAAGGAAGAGGATGAAAATTGAAGTTATTATGTGGGTAAGTACAAATAGTTACACTTGTTGACAATAGGAATCAACATGGAGAGGAATTGGCGGAGGTGAAAGATGGTTCACCCTTGAAAGACAGATGGAGGGAGGGAGACAAAGAGAGAGAGAGAGAGAGAGAGAGAGAGAGAGAGAGAGAGAGAGAGAGAGAGAGAGAGAGAGAGAGAGAGAGAGAGAGAGTGAGTGAGTGAGTGTGTGTGTGTGTATGTAATAACCCGATTTTCAGTGGTGTCGGAAAATATAGTTTCGAGACTTCGTTTCTATAATTTGAGCCTATAAATATTAAATAAGGATATTTACGGAGTTAGTATTTTGCTGAATTGAAAAATGGTTAAGTGATTTAGCCAAAATTGTGAGTAATTAATTCCCAAGGATTAAATTGTAAAAGTTTAATCATTATAGATTTTTAACTAGAATAAGGCTTGGGGACTTAGATATCAATTATCCAAGAGGTTAAAATGAAAAATAAACCAATTCTAAATGGATGATAGTGGGATGTGAAGTTAATGGTCATTAGTTTAAGTTAATTAAAGGTTAATGTTAATTAAACACAATCAAATTGATTAATTAAGCTTAATTATGATTTAATCCACCTATATAAGTAATATTGAGTGTAGAGATGTTATCATATTCTCCAAACTCAACCATTGACTACACCCGATGTACGTGCACTGGGGCTAAGAATCAACACTAAAACAATCAATAATATGACGGTATACTACAAATGTGACAGGCCAGTTGTAATATTTATAGTGTTAAAATGAAACACTTGAGTACTATAAGGTTCGAACCCAGGAGAGTCGAGGACAAAGTGATTCCTAATTGACAAGCTTGCAATAAAGAAGTCTAGATAACTACTTACTAAGTCTTATATTACAACAAATCATGATCAAGGTTAATTATACTAATTGGCTAGTTAACAATTAAAAAGGACTAAATTGCAAAATAGACAAAATTACACCATTAACAATTCAATGAAAAACATCGGTTGGTTGAATTCCATGTTACTAATTAGTCTTCGGATTAGGGATCTAAAAGGTTTAAACTTCTAATTGGCTTATTTTACCTATTGGTCACCATTTTACCAAATTAGACAATTTAGTCCGGTTTATCTCTCGACATCACCAAACTAACTTGGGCTGAATGAATTTATGCTCAATAGGCTCTCCTTTCTATCTCACCTACCTAAATGTCCCCTTAGAGGTGTTAATTCTAAGTTTTGAAGGTTATTCAATTTAGTCTATTTTTTACGATTTAGTCCCTATACCAACAACTAACTAAGCAACATTTCCATCAACTAACCACCATAAATTTACCTACTCATCCTCATTTTCATACAACCAATAATCCAACACACAAGCAAAACATACATTAAAATAAGCACAAGAAGAGGGTTAAGAAAAGTTTAATGTTTTCTTGTAAGAAGCTTGAGGAATATGAAAATGGTAGTAATGGTGATGAAAAATAACACTAAAGATCAATATTTTATCAGAGAAATTGAAATGGAGCTAGGCTATATTAAAGACTATGGGTTAAAATGAAAATATAAGAGAGTTTTGAGTACTAAACAACAAATATGACCAAGCTATTGTGAGAATTAACTAACTAACTACCAACACAACTAAAAACCAGAAAAATAACTAAACCCTAGAAAAATGGAGGAGAAGACAACTAAAACCTAAGCTAAAAAGATGATATAAAACTAAAAATAAAGTGGTCTCTCTTTCTACACAACCAAAACATAACTTTTCATTTAATTACAACCCAAGAAATTGGACCAAAATGCCCTGAAATGTCTAATTGTGATTGGGGTTGGACAAGAACTACCATTGCAGTCATTTTTATGTCTCGTCAAGCATTGTGTAACACCCCATACTCAACCCGATCGTCGGGTCTAGACTATAGGATGCTACACTAATTTAAAAATAAGGTCTGTTTAAAAAACGGGTCAAGCCTCAAGTAAAGCATTTTGGCCTGGGCTCAGCCCGACCTGAATTCACAAAAGGACAAAAAATGCTATTTTTTGTTGTTTTAATGCTATTTTCTTATTGTTTTCTCCCTATTTTGTTACCATTTCACTTTTTCTGTTGCTACTATTTTGTTGTTATTGTTTGGATATTGTATAACATTTGTTTTATTGTTAATTTTGTTATTATTTTAGAGGCATTTGCTTGTTAAGTGGCATCTATCTTAGTGTTATTTAAGTATTCATATTTTTTAAAATTTATTTTCAATTTGTTGGAAAATATTTATCTTATTTTTTTAGTATTTTTAATGTATTATATATATTTAAAAATTATATAAAAATTAATACGGGCGGGCTGGGCCCGGGTTTGGAAAAAAATTTAGGCCCGTTTTTTAGCCCGAACCAGGCTCAAGCCTAGCAAATGAGCCTAAGATTTTGGTTGGGCTTGGCCCGGCCCATGAACATCTCTATTAAGAGATTTTCGAATTTACAAAAATCTATGTTGATGATAAAACTTTAATTTAATATATAACAGTTTCACCAAGTAACTTTAACATGTTAAAATAATCACTTAATATTAAAACAATTTGTATTATGACCACTTAATTTCATTTACAACAAAGACACTGAGACTTCGCCTCTAGGTCACCTCGCCATATGCAAATTACAACTAAGAAACAAAATTTGCCAATGTACGACGATCTCTAGTCTGGTCCTTTCTTGAACTTCCAAAATTCTGTAACACCCCAAACCCGACCCAAAACACCACGGCCGAATCCGGAATGTTACGGGAAAGTGGTGAAACCGAGTTCTAGTTTAATTAGTGAAATCAGACTTTTAATTTGGAAATAAACCCTTCGTTTAAAGAGTTGTCGTTAAAAATAGTAGTTTGCCGAATAAAAATGCCCAAGTTGTATAAAATCCGATTCATTTTATGTCTCCGTGGTAAAAATGTTTCAATGTCACATTTTAAAAATTATTAAATAATAAATCCAACTTAACCATAAATCCCGAAATATATAGAGTGGCCTTATTACATAATGAAGATAACCCAAGGAAATAAAATCTAGTAGTTTAAAATAGAGTTACGAAACCAACATCTGCATGGCCACCTCGAATCCCCTCCGGCCCAGGTCCAACGTATCATGTGTTACCTGCATTGTTTTTGAGAAAAATGGGGTGAGTCACGGACTCGAGTGTGTAATTACACTACACGTTTCCACTAATGGCCTTAGGCCCATATCCACATCGAACTAGCACCATGCTCAATCGTAAATGCAATATGACAAATTTCAATCCCAACCTAGTATCCATCCGCTACACACCACCCGTACATCCATCCAATACACACCTGGGGATTACTAAATCAACCCTCCATCCACTACACACCTCTTTGGCAGTCTATGCCGACGGACACACTGCTCAAAGTCCACATAGTGGTCTAGCCACTGATCCACGTGATTAAATCACAAATATCCACGATGAGACTCAAGGTCTTCATCAATTCACAATGAGGCTCAAGGCCATCATTAATCGTGTGAGTCACCCACATATGAGTATACACTTCCCTTTTATCGGTATATCCGAACCCCATGCCCATGCAAAGCATAATATGATGAAATGGCATTATAATAGAATATGAGCACATCCATATACATATATACAACATGCTTACATGCATCCACAATTATCTTTCCTCAATTTCGATATAGGTAGTTTACTAACCTGGTTTACCGGTTTACCCAATGTGGGTAACAACACCACCATGACCACTATTTGGCTACCACACATAACACATATGTTTAATTAAAACAACTAATGAAACAATGTGATAATTACACACTGAAAACACGAAGCACTAGACTATCGATCTCCCTAACGTCCTCACTCAAGAGATTACGACGATCCGCTTGTCCTTTTCGGATCTTCGCCCACGACCGTGGCAAATCCGAACCGCTGAAATCGACGCTTCTTGAACTTAGGGGTAGGGACTATGTGTCCAACCCTCCCTTCGATTGGATCGGTACTCGATTCCATCAAATAAGATCTTGGTCGAAGACCGGTTAAAACGTTGAATAAAACTATAACGGAACCAAAAGTATGCTTTGATTGAAAGAACATCCTTACCCAAGGTCGGCATGAATCCCAAAGGCTATTCACTTGAGCTTAAAGGTCACGAAATCCCTACATAACCCATGTTAGATTCGGCCTTAACACTTATGGTCAAAGAAGTGGCCTTCTACGAACGTTATAACCTTCTTACCTTGATTGATCAAAACTCGAAAGATCCTTAATGCCCCTAACGCTGGCTTCAAGCAAAAGATCCGAATCAAACCCTTCATAGATACGGCCACACATAAGAACAAAGTTAGGATTTTGGTTTGACAACCAAATAGAAATGAGAGAGATTCGGGTAAAAGAAAAACCCCTTACCACCACTTCTAGGATTCGAATAAGAGGATTGATAGGAAGAGTCACCACCCAAGAGATGTTCGGCTCTGCTAGATTCGGCCAAGAGATGACACTTGCGGCAACAAAATGAAAAAAAAGAAAAGAATAATAGCAATGAAAAAGAGAGAAGTAATGGTGAATGGGAGATTCGGCCAAGGTTCTAGTGAATAGAAGGGTTATTCGGCATTTGGAAAATGAAGTAATCGGTGAAAAAGATGAAGAGGGAGTTGAGGTTTAAGAGGTTTCGACTATGGGAGAAAGTGAAGGGTATATTTCGGCTTTTAGAGAGTGAGTAGAAAGAAAAAAAAAGAACAACACCTACTTTCGGCTTTTGAAGATGAGAAGAGAAGATAAACCAAAATGACCCTAATGGTCTTCTAGATTTCAAACTATGAGTCAAAAGAGAGAAAAGAGTTGAAGAGCTAGGTGATTTTTCGGCACAAGAGAGGGTGAGAGCAAAACTAAAACAAAAGTGAGAAGCACAACCAAATGCCAAAAACAACTACTACACACTAGCACCAATTTTTGGCACCCTCCTTAAGCTTGAAACCGAATACCCCCCTCTCAACCCTCAAAAATTCGGCTAACACTCACCTAGCCAACACCCCTACGATTCTCTCCTTAATTCCCTCTACATCACCCATTCAAATGAGTTTGAATCATTCCAACCCCACAAATAACTCTCCACCACATATTCAAAAGATTTGACCCATTCAAACCTCCACCTTTCAAGTGCCCTTGCCGAATCCACTACCTCCCCCTCTTGACGCAAAATACAACTCCAAAATGCTGCCCATGTTGCTCGAACCTCCTCCCCCTTGGAACTCCCTTTGACGCAACTCCCCTGCACACCAGATGACGTCTTCTTGCCACTCCACCACTTCACTTGTTGTGTCCTTAATCACCACTTTTAATCCCTTAAGGCCTGACTCTACTAGCTCTCCCTTAAAGGCTTCAAACCAAAAATTTTCACTAAGGCTCCTACCTAACCCCAAGGTTTCCCGAAGCCCCCAAACACACTCAAACAACCATGCAACACACAAGAACACATAGATACGAAATAAAATGTACTACCCCTAAATCCCGGATGTTACAGTTCTACCCCCTTAAAGAAATTTCGGCCCCAAAATTACCTGGTCAAAATAGATGAAGGTATTGTTGACGCATTGCCTCCTCCGGCTCCCATGACGCTTCCTCTGAACCATGGTTTCGCCACAACACCTTGACTAGAGGAACTGATTTCTTCCGTAGCACCTTCACATCCCGCTCCAAAATCTGGATTGGTTCCTCCTCGTAAGACAAGTCTGGGCTTAACTCAACTTCCTCTACTGGCACCACGTGAGACGGATCCGAACGGTAACGTCTTAGCATTGAGACGTGAAACACATCATGTATCTGCTTCAACTCTGAAGGCAACTCCAACTGATACGCTACTGGCCCTACCCGCTTCAAAATCCGATAAGGCCCTATAAACCTGGGGCTCAACTTACCTTTACGTCCAAATCTCATCACCCTCTTCCACGGCAAAACTTTCAGGAAAACCCGATCACCTACTGCGAATTCTATCTCTTTCCGCTTAAGATCCGCATACGATTTCTGTCTATCCGATGCCTCCTTCAATCGAGTTTGGATTATCTTAACCTTCTCTTCCGATTCTGCCACCAACTCCGAACCTAAGACATGACGTTCACCTAACTCTGTCCAACACGTAGGAGTGCGACACTTCCGCCCATACAATACTTCATACGACGCCATCCGAATACTTGCTTGATAACTGTTGTTGTACACGAACTCTGCTAAAGGCAAGAATTCTTCCCAGCTACCTCTGAAATCGATGACGTAACCCCTCAACATATCCTCTAACACCTGAATTACCCTTTCAGACTGGCCATCCGTCTGCGGATGAAATACCGTGCTAAAGTCCAACCTGGTGCCCAAAGCCTGATGCAACGCCCTCTAAAACCGTGATGTAAATCTAGGGTCCCTATCTGATATTATTGATACTGGCACACCATGCAGTCTCACAATTTCCGCCACATACAGCTTAGCCAACTTAGTCGACACGCACCGGTATGAAGTGTGCGGACTTTGTCAACCGATCTACGATCACCCATACCGAGTCTTTCTTAGTAGACGTAAGAGAAAGCCCACTAACGAAGTCTATCGTGATCTTTTCCCACTTCCATTGCGGAATCTTCACCGGTTGCAGCAACCCCGAAGGCACTTGGTGTTCAGCTTTGACCTGCTGACACGTCAAACACTTCCCCACAAATTTCGTGACTTCTCGCTTCAATCCAGGCCACCAAAATTGTTCCCGTAGATCCCGGTACATCTTACTTCCCCCAGGATGCATAACGTAAGGGCTACTATGCGGTTCCCGAAGAATCCTCTACCTTAACTCCACATCCTTCAGCATACAAACCCTCCCACGAAAACACAAAACTCTATCGCTGTTCACACTGTAATCCCCTATTCCCCCATCTTATACTTGTAGAAGTCGAGCACTCAGAACCTCATCCACCAACTGTTTCTCCTTTACCTGACTTATCCATGACGACTTCACCTGTAGCTCCGCTAATAGACTCCCGTCGTCATATAGGCTAAGATGAGCGAACATTGCTCTCAAGTCCGATACTACCTTCCGGCTTAGTGCATCTGCCACCACATTCGCCTTACCCGGATGATATTCAATTGAGCAGTCATAATCCTTCAACAGCTCCACCCATCTTCGCTGTCTCAAGTTCAGCTCCTTCTGAGTCAATAGATACTTTAAACTCTTGTGGTCTGTATAGATAACAGACTTCTCTCCATACAGATAATGTCTCCACACCTTTAGAGCAAAAACCACTGCAGCCAACTCTAGATCATGAGTGGGATAGTTAACTTCATGTGGTCTTAACTGCCGAGACGCATAGGCAACAACCTTCCCCTCCTGCATCAATACACAACCTAACCCCGTATGAGAAGCATCACAGTATACCACAAAATCTTTCCCTGCTTCAGGCTGAATTAGAACTGGAGCCTCCGTCAAAACCCTTTTTAGCTTCTCGAAACTCTCTTGCTGCTTATCTGTCCACACAAATGGTACCTCCTTCCTCAACAACTTAGTCAAGGGCGCCGCGATTGAGGAGAAACCTTCGATAAACCTTCTGTAATAACCTGCCAATCCCAAAAAACTCCGAATTTCCACCACAGACTTAGGTGGTTTCCAATCTAACACGGCCTCGATCTTTCGAGGATCAACTCTTATCCCTTCTGCGGATACCACATGACCAAGAAAAGTAACTTCTCTTAACCAAAATTCGCACTTACTAAATTTGGCGTACAGTTTCTTCTCCCTTAGAATCTGTAGAACCACCCGGAGATGCGTATCATGTTCCTCTTCCGACTTGGAGTATACTAGGATGTCGTCTATGAATACTACGACGAACCGGTCCAAATATGGTTAGAAGACCCGATTCATCATGTCCATGAACGCGCTGGTGCGTTCACAACCCAAACGGCATTACCGTGGAATTCATAGTGCCCGTGTCGAGTTCTGAAAAGCCGTCTTATGAATATCCGCGCTTTTACCTTAAGTTGGTGGTATCCTCGACCTCAAATCTATCTTCGAGAAGACCGCGAATTTCTTTGAGTCTGGTCAAACAAGTCGTCTATCCTGTGTAGCGGATACTTGTTCTTGATTGTCAGCTTATTCAACTAACGGTAATCTATACACATACGCATAGATCCGTCTTTCTTCTTTACAAACAACACCGATGCTCCCCATGGAGACACACTGGGTCGAATAAAACCGCGATTCAACAACTCTTGGATTTGGGCTTTCAGTTCTACTAGCTCCTTTGGTGCCATCCTATAAGGGGCGATAGACACCGGAGCCGTACCCGGTATAAGCTCGATTCCAAACTCCACCTCGCGATCCGGAGGCAACCCTGGAAGCTCATCTAGAAAAATATCTACAAACCCCTTTACTGTTCTAACCTCCTCCACGGTCGCTTCCTTTGCATCCAAAGAACTAACAAACATCAAGAAAGCCATGCACCCTTTCTTCACCATCCTTTCCGCCTTAAGAGCTGACACCACATTAGACAGATAGTCTCTTCTCTCACCTATTACCAAAACTTCATCATCCGGAAGTTCTTAACGTCATGCGCTTTAGCAAAGACACCCGCATTCGCCGATACCTTACTAGCCACCCATGCCTAAGATCAAGTCAAATTCTCCGAACGATAGTTCCATCAAGTCAGCCGGGAATACTGACCCCTGAACTTCTAGAGGCACATCTCTAAAAAGTTTATCTACCACTACCGATTGCCCTAAAGGACTAAGTACAGTCATCTTCCTAGAAGCAGTTTCAGGATTCACATTCAAGGTTCCAGACACCATACTAGTAATATAAGAGTGTGTTGACCCGACATCAATTAGTGCAGTAAAGGGTAACCCAGAAATGAGGAACGTACCCGTTATAACATCTGCTGCATCCCCCTCTTCACGACGCCTGGCCGTGTAAACCAACCCAGGCTACCTTACCTCAGTACTTCCGGTTCCTCTACCTTGCGTTCCACGTCCTCGGCCAGAACCATTCCCTCCTCAGTTCGGACCACGACCTCTCGACATCTGCTGACCACCCTTACCTGGCTGCACGTACCCTTGACCTACCATCCGAGCCCTGGTCATGTCTTGCGGACAATTCTTAACCAAGTGATCCTTCGACCCACATCTGAAACACTCCTTACTTCTTCCCCAGCACTCCCCTGTATGTGACCGCCCACACTGAGCACACTGACGAAATTGCCCCCAGTACCCGGCGTAGTATCACGAACAGGTCCATTAACCCTAGGCTCTTTCTGAAGTCCTCCCAACGATCCTGACGATCCATAGCTTCTCTTATTCCTGCCTCTGTCCCTGTCTCTATTCTGCCTCTTGGTACACTTAACCTCCTCAGCTATCTTAGCCTTTTCCACCAAAGTAGCGAAGTCCCTTTCCCGCTGAGGAGCTATCAACACCCGCAGCTCATCCCGCAGCCCATCCTCAAATCTCACACAGTGCTCATAATTAGTTGCAACAATCCCTCAGGCGTACCAGCTTAGTCGCCAAAATTTCGCCTCATACTCAGCTACCGATTTTCCCCCTTGCACTAAATTCAGAAAAGCCTTCCTTTGGGCATCTACATAACTGGCCCAAACATACTTCCTTTGGAATTTCATCTTAAAGAAATCCCAATCTACTTGATCTGGCTGGTGTACCCTCCACGACGCAGAAGCCACCACCGGTAGGCTTCATCTCGAAGTAGAGAGCTGCGCCTTCAGCCTTCCTCACTGTGCAATCCAAGTCATCCATGATTCTTTTCGACCGCCTCTAGCGCTTCACCACGTTTGGAGCTACCACAGAGACTCCCTAAATATTTCGGCTCCATTTGCCCGAGTCGCCAGAACCGATTTTCGAGCCCCATTACCCATGCCTGCTCCTGTAACTCTCTCTAGAACCCGTAGCATTGCCTGGGATACCGCATCATCACCACCCATTTGGTCATGGAATTTCGCTTCGCACCGGGCGCGCAATGCATCTCATTTCTCGACCCGTGGCGGACCCTACCTGGGCCCGACATCGTAATCCTGCCTCGACCCCGTCCACGTGTATTACGTCCACGTCCCCTAGTACTAATGTCTATTGTCACGTTTTAACCTGTTTTAAGGAAATTTTATGCATTAGCTTTCTTTCCACTTATTGATTAAAGGGGTAGTTTTATGACATAGAATTTTCAAGTTGTTCTTTCGTAAAGCGCGTACATCTCTAAAGGTTTTTGTCTTTAAAGAGAATATCCTAAATTCTAACATCCATAATAATGCATCATACAACCACTTCCATCCAATTCATTTAACAGTCAAAAGACTTACCTGGTAGACCTGGGCCGGAAACTCGAGTGCCATGCCTTCACTCTATTTCATGAAAAATTTCTTTTAAACTAATTTTGAATACAAAATTTGAAACGTTATGGGCCTCAAAAACCCAAAGGTCGAGTGTAAAAACCTGGCTCTGATACCAAATTGTAACACCCTAAACCCGACCCAAAACACCACGGCCGAATCTAAAATGTTACGGGAAAGTGGTGAAATCGAGTTCTAGTTTAATTAGTGAAATCATACTTTAAATTTGGAAATAAACCCTTTGTTTAAGGAGTTGGCGTTAAAAATAGTAGTTTGCCGAATAAAAATGCCCAAGTTGTATAAAATCCGATTCATTTTATGTCTCCGTGGTAAAAATGTTTCAATGTCACATTTTAAAAATTGTTAAATAATAAATCCAACTTAACCATAAATCCTTAAATATATAGAGTGGCCTTATTACATAATGAAGATAACCCAAGAAAATAAAATCTAGTAGTTTAAAATAGAGTTACTGAAACCAACATCCGCATGGCCACCTCGAATCCTCCATACAATCCAACGTATCATGTGTTACCGCATTATTTTTGAGAAAAATAGGGTGAGTCACCAGACTTAGTGTGTAATTACACTACACAGTTTCCACTAATGGCTTTAGGCCCACATCCACATCGAACTAGCACCATGCTTAATCAGAAATGCAATATGACAGCCCAATCCCAACCTAGTATCCATTCGCTACACACCACCCGTACATCAAACCAATACACACACTGGGATTACTAAATCAACCTCCATCCGCTACACACCTCTTTGGCGGTCTATGCCCGGCGGACACACCGCTCAAAGTCCACATAGTGGTCTAGCCATCGATCCACGTGATTAAATCACAAATATCCACGATGAGACTCAAGGTCTTCATCAATTCACAATGAGGCTCAAGGCCATCATTAATCGTGACATGAGTCACCCACATATGAGTATACACTTCCCTTTTATCAAGATATCCCGAACCCCATGCCCATGCGCATAATATGATGAAATGGCATTATAATAGAATATGAGCACATCCATATACATATATACAACATGCTTACATGCATCCACAATTATCTTTCCTCAATTTCGATATAGGTAGTTTACTAACTGGTTTAATGGTTTACCCAATGTGGGTAACAACACCACCACGACCACTATTTGGCTACCACACATAACACATATGTTTAATTAAAACAACTAATGAAACGAAGGTGATAATTACACACCTGAAAACTCGAAGCACTAGACTATCGATCTCCTAACGTCCTCACTCAAGAGATTACGATGATCCGCTTGTCCTTTTCGGGATGCCGCCCACACACCCCGTGGCCAATCCCGAACCGCTAAATCGACCGCTTCTTGAACTTAGGGGTAGGGACTACGTGTCCAACCCCTCCTTCGATTGATCGGTACTCGATTCCATCAAATAAGATCTTGGTCGGAAGACCGGTTAAAACGTTGAATAAAACTATAACGGAACCAAAAGTATGCTTTGATTGAAAGAACATCCTTACCCAAGGTCCATGTAATCCCAAAGGCTATTCACTTGAGCTTAAAGGTCGTCGAAATCCCTACATAACCCATGTTAGATTCGGCCTTAACACTTATGGTCAAAAGAAGTGGCCTTTCTACGAAACGTTATAACCTTCTTACCTTGATTGATCAAAACTCGAAAGATCCTTAATGCCCCTAACGCTGGCTTCAAGCAAAAAATCCGAATCAAACCCTTCATAGATACAGCCACACATAAGAACAAAGTTAGGCTTTTGGTTCGACAACTAAATAGAAATGAGAGAGATTCGGGTAAAAGAAAAACCCCTTACCACCACTTCTAGGATTCGAATAAGAGGATTGATAGGAAGAGTCACCACCCAAGAGATGTTCGGCTCTGCTAGATTCGGCCAAGAGATGACACTTGCGGCAACAAAATGAAAAAAAAGAAAAGAATAATAGCAATGAAAAAGAGAGAAGTAATGGTGAATGGGAGATTCGGCCAAGGTTCTAGTGAATAGAAGGGTTATTCGGCATTTGGAAAATGAAGTAATCGGTGAAAAAGATGAAGAGGGAGTTGAGGTTTAAGAGGTTTCGGCTATGGGAGAAAGTGAAGGGTATATTTCGGCTTTTAGAGAGTGAGTAGAAAGAAAAAAAAAGAACAACACCTACTTTTGGCTTTTGAAGATGAGAAGAGAAGATAAACCAAAATGACCCTAATGGTCTTCTAGATTTCAGCTATGAGTCAAAAGAGAGAAAAGAGTTGAAGAGCTAGGTGATTTTTGGCACAAGAGAGGGTGAGAGCAAAACTAAAACAAAAGTGAGAAGCACAACCAAATCTTTGAAAAACAACTACTACACACTAGCACCAAATTTGGCACCTCTCCTTAAGCTTGAAACCAAATACTCCCCCTCTCAACCCCTCAAAAATTTGGCTAACACTCACCTAGCCAACACCCCCCACGATTCTCTCCTTAATTCCCTCTACATCACCCATTCAAATGAGTTTGAATCATTCCAACCCCACAAATAACTCTCCACCACATATTCAAAAGATTTGACCCATTCAAACCTCCACCTTTCAAGTGCCCTTGTCGAATCCACTCCCTCCCCCTCTTGACGCAAAATACAACTCCAAAATGCTGCCCATGTTGCTCGAACCTCCTCCCCCTTGGAACTCCCTTTGACACAACTCCCCTGCACACCAGATGACGTCTTCTTGCCACTCCACCACTTCACTTGTTGTGTCCTTAATCACCACTTTTAATCCCTTAAGGCCTGACTCTACTAGCTCTCCCCTAAAGGCTTCAAACCAGAAATTCACTAAGGCTCCTACCTAACCCCAAGGTTTCCCGAAGCCCCCAAACACACTCAAACAACCATGCAACACACAAGAACACATAGATACGAAATAAAATGTACTACCCCTAAATCCCGGATGTTACAAATTCCCTATTTACCTATAATGCATAACAACACAAGTAAGTTCTAAAGAACTTAATGAGTCTTCATTCATTACTAACACAACGCTAATACGAATGCACTTCGTGGCTAGGACTCTATGATTGTCGTGCTTGTATTAGGATAGTATGCCATCCTCTTTGTCACAGTAGATGATTCCTTGATGGTTTCCCTTCTAAGTTCCTTTTTAATTAATTACCTTTAATTAACTCCATGAACAATTCCCATGATACACCTTGCCCTAATGACTATCGATATTCCCATAAGACTATTCTTGGCGAATAGTCCCTATCGCGGACTATTAATAGCAGTTTGTCTTACTAATCTCAAGCTTGTATTACAATCCTCCTGGTGGTTCTCTTTGAAACAGATGACTTGTAGGCAGACTTTTAACAATGAATCCTCTATTTGCGGAATCATACTTATGAGACAGTTGCGGTGGACTACCATATCTTTCATATATAGTTTCGTATCAACAGATAGCTTGCACAGTATTTTAGACACAACACTTACTTAGATAAACAATTTCCTGATTTCAGAAGTATAGTAGAATACCCTTGTATCGTCCTCCAAAGGACCTAATGGACAGTTATATATAATATGACTTTCATACAATTTTCCTGTACAGTAGGATCGAACATGGGATGTGCTACTAGTAGGCGGACTCATTCTTGGTAGAATTATAAATTTAGGTTCGAATTTCCAACAAACCTACAACTTTCACCAAAGTGAATTTCATAACTACAGTAGATGCAAGACTGTAAGAGTAATCCGACGAACCGTCATAACTTGTATCCGCCTCGATTTATCCGCTAACACAGGCACAATGGCCTTCTCAAAATAATAGATCACCTTTCTGTTGACTCATATGAATGAACATAGGGTGGAATCATATTTACAAGATAATTCTGGCATTCATTACAATGATAATCCTAGCGGACTTTCCCCATTTTAGATAGTCCTGACGGACTTCTACAAAAGATAGTCCTCACAAGCTTCTACCAAAGATAGTCCTGACGGGCTTCCACAAAAGATAGTCTTGACGGACTTTCCACATTATAGATAAGCCTTATGGACTTCCACATGTACAGTATTGCCATGACTATGGTCTTCTATTCATCCCACTAAGGGATCTTATATGTCCCACACAAGGGCTCTCATATATTGGTGTGCATTGTTCTCCAAACCATTTTGAATCTCCTATCTTAGCTCAGTCCAACTGAACCTCCCTCAAAGCCACATATATAAAATGCATATGCAACCAACGAATGACCATCCGAACCTCTACAAAGCCACATAAATAGAATGCATATCATACACCTATTCCGCCAATAAAGGCTATGAATCATACGGCATATAACACGCTAAACATTCCATTGAAATATCATAATCATACTTACTATCAGCCAATCATATCACTTTAATATGCAATAATGCATTACGCCAAACATATTGTTTACTCAACATAGTTAGCTTACAACCATTTTTATATTTTCTTACCCCATTGCATACACTCATCATGCACCATTACTTCGACATATCATACTCATAGTTTAGCTATTGGATAATTCATTATTCACATAACACTAAAGTAAACCTATTCTACTCATAAAACTGTACAAAAAACATCCTTTTACTAGTTGAGTTCTGGAACTCACTTGGAAGTTGACACCAAATCCATATACTAAGCCTTCTTCCTTTGTTACTCGAGCCTCATCGGTCAATACAACATAACAATCATTTCAGAATCCTACTAAGACCATCAATTATAATATAAACCATAATCTCTTTGCATGTAGGGGCCATATAAATGGTTACCCACCACTTTACCCAAAACATAATAGAATCAATAACCAACTAGAATCTTTAACTAACCTTTTTTTTCCTTAATTCTGATAATACAAAGATATTAGAAAGCTTACTAGCTTATAAGATTTCCAATTTCTAAGACTTAGACCTTAGTTTTTCCCCTTCATGCACAAACGTTCTTTAATCTTCTCTATTTTATTGCAAACCTATTCACAACTGAACAAGAAGAAGAACATAAAAATAAAAGGATTATCCCTGAAAAAGAATGCCTCTCCTATATATATAGTCCCTCCGACCCTTTTCATCGAAACCAATTCACAACCACCTGGAAAATACCTTAATCAATATGTCTTCCACTAAGAAATATCTAGTTCATAACCAACCGGACCGTGGTTGAAATCCAACTTTTACTCAATCAGTCCGCTACATATTCTTATTTACAAAAAGAACCTATCAGATTAGAGAACATTTAAATTTAGTATGCCAAAATCTTTTGCTACATACGACCTTACAATTCCAGGTGTGACACAGCGATATCACGATACTAAGGCTGGGTATTGCAATATCACTGGAGTTGGCCTCAATTTCCTTCACTTCAGCACTGTAAGGATATCACGACCTCTACGGTTTAGTATCGTGATACCCCGTTCTGAATGATGATTTCTTCAAGTTTGAGCCATTATCGACTCCCTACACCACTCAATCATATTGTTAGGTCCCCTCATGACACATTTGGCCAATTTGGGTCTCAAAAGGGTGTAAAGCTAAACATAAATGTTTATTAATCCTTAAAACTAAAAATTGGCAAAAACATATAAAAGAAACTTAAATTGCTTAAGAATAAGCTCCTCAAGTGTGCTAGGTTATGTTTTTACACTAGTATGCACTTTATATGTCAGTTTAGCCTACTACGATTTATCTGATGATGCACTTCGGTGCCAGTCTGATGTGTTGGTTGGACAATCTATGTATCAATCTGAGTCTGAGTTATGTTAATAGGGATGTAAATGATAAGCTTCATAAATACTATTGAAAAAAATGGTATATGTAATTAAATATATGTATATATATGAGTTTGATAAAGAAAATTTATACTAATATGAAAACTGATCGTTATGTCAGAGTCTTAAAAATTTATATAAAGAATGATCGAGCCTAGAAACTAACTATGACAACGATTGAGGCAAGTTCACCTATCGAACAGTAGTATAGCTTAGTGGCAAGATCGGATTATCGAACCCAAAGGAACCAGAAGTACTAATACTGACTCTCTTTCTATTATTTAACCTAAGATTTAAAGAATTTGTTGTTTAAACTAAAATTAACTAACTACTAAGCTAAAGACGCTAAGATAAAGAGAATGAATTGGGGAAAATATTTGTGGGGAAAACCAATTGATTAAGACAATACCCGAGGAAGAATCCACCTAGACTTCACTTGTTATCTAACTCTGAACCAGACGATTTATTCACTTGACTTGATCCGTAGGATTCCCTAATGTATATTAATCCCTCTCTCGAGGCGACCAACGTCTAACCCTAGGTTGGTTAATTGAAATCTCTTTCTAATTAAAACCCCTAGAATTGTATTAACTCGATCTATGGACTCTCATATTAGGTTTGACCCTAATCCGGCAGATTTTAGTCACCCTATCTCTAGGCGCGCGAGCAACTCCGCTTAACTATGCTAGATCTACTCTTAGGCAGGGACTTTTGCTCCACCAGCTAAGCACATCTGTACTTGAATCAATATCTTGGAATATCAAAGCAAGAATTAAGAACACATAATTAAGAACAAATTAAGTATATATCATATAGTTCAGCAAACGATAACAAGATTCATCTTAGGTTTTGTCCCCCTCAGGTATCTGAGGGTTTAGTTCATAATTATAAAAGAATACATCTTAGAAGAAAAGATAAAACAAAACATAAGAAAAACCCTAAAACCCCCTGAAGGAATTAAAGAGAAGATCCTCCGTCTTGAGTATGACTTCGGCTTCTTGAGATGAATCAACTGGCTTTCTTCGAGTGAATCCCACAATTCTGACCTCTCTGGCTCGACTCATTGGCCTAGCTGGACGCCCCCGACAGAAGGCTTCTGTCGAATCCCCCTTTTAGGTCATACTTAGGGTGTTTATATAGACTTTGGAATGTGTTTCTTTGCCTCTAAGTATCCTAATTTGAGTGAAATTCCTCTTTGTCACGACAGGGACACGCTCTTGGCACATGCCCGTGTTGTAACATCCCGAAATTGGGCCTAGTAGGATTGGGCCTTGAGCTTTAGGAAAAATTTGAGTATTATTTTTGTGTTGGCACGGGTAGGAATTTTGTGTGTTAGCATAGTATTGTGAAGGCTTGATTTTATTTAGGAAGTTAGATAATTTTTAGTATGGTTTATTTAATGAAGTGGATTAAGTGAGCTTAGCACTTAAGTTAATTTAAGTGTTAAATTCTAACACATGAGGAGTTAGTGGCATAGTGGATAAGGAGCTTGAAAGGTTACTTGAGGGAAGTGGTTCGAGTTGCTTGGAAAGCATTTTGAAGACTTTATTTTTGTATCCTAGCATTGATGGACGGTCAAACTCTAATTATGATAGGTTGGACCTTAAGTTTTTGGTAAGTTGAATATTGGTTTAAGGAAAGCTTGAAATAGGGATAAGAATCTTAAAGTTATGGTAGGTTGGGGAGACAAAGGGCTTGGCTTAAGGAAGATGTTTTGGAAACTCTTTCAAGGCTTTTAGTGCATGTATGTGGACGGCAAGTGTGGCTAGGGGTGGCCGAATGTTGTTAGGTTGTTTGGGGAGGATATTTGGTCAACCTTTGGCATTTGTGCATCTTTTGGCATTGTTTTCTTTCTCTCCAAAACTCCCCTCTTTGGCCGAATGTTTTTGTGCATTTTGTGCAAATTTTGCTTTTGGTTTAGCCTTCATTTTGTTTGAACCAAAAATGTTATTTCCTTTCTCTCATCTTTGCTCTTGAAACCGAAACCTCACTTGGCTTTTGTGCATTTTCTTTTTGGCAAATAAGTGTTTGGCCGAATCTCTCTCTCACAAATCTCACTTTTCTTCTTTTGATATTGATTCATAATCACATTTTCTTTTATACTCTTTCTTGGCCGAATCCTTCTCCTTCTCAAGTTCCATTTCTTTTTCATCCATTTCCATTCTATTTCTCTTTCTTCCACTTTTGCTCAAAACCGAAAACATTCCTCTCCTATTGTAATTTCTTTCTTTTTCTCTTTCTCCACTCTAGTCAAATCCTTTTGTTATTACAAATCAACCATAGCCGAAATTCCCTTCACCATTTAACCATATTGCCGAAACTTCCCACTCTCTTTTTGAATTGTCTTGGCCGAATATCAACAAGGGTAGGTCTTCATTTGGTTTTCTTCAATCGGTCTTGAAAGATAGGTAAGTGTTCATGGCCGTATTTCCTTTATTTCTTTTCTCTTTTCTATGTCATTTTTCATGAGGGCAAAGGCCGAACTTTTGGGCATTTGATGCAAGGTTCTAACTATTATTAGGAACCAATTATTCTTATAGACTCTTTGGGACTTTGGAAGCAATCGTTTCGAGCCTCAATTCTTTGACAACCGTTTTGGGGTAAGTCAAGTGGTAAGGATCTTTATACTTGTTATATCATTTTAGATGGACTACTAATCGATTACATTTTTGGGGACTCTATCTCTCGTTTATTATATTTTTCCGTGAACGTTAGATTTTTGGGGCAATCAAGGATGGGTTCGAAAAAGAGCGATTAATAGTGTTTGGAAGAAGGGTGGTTCTCGCTATACCCTCAAATTTCAAACAAAGGGTCGTGTCGGCAGATTCGAGACTTTCCACGGGATATGGACCCTCCGCCGGCGATAATCGTTTATTTGAAGTCGTTCGCACCCCAAGCCATTGTTCGTTCGTGGTTCTTCATCGGGTTATGAACCATCAATCGGAGAGAAATCGCCTATAGTTATTGTTCGAGATTCCGAGGGTATCAGCGAGCGGGAAAGTTTAGTTATCAATATTATCAGGTGTGTAGCCTACACTAAACTTCTAATAGATTAATAGCATTATTGATAAAAGTTGTTAATAAAGAAATATGATTGATTATGGCTTCGGGTATCATTCAATGGTACAATGAATTGAGGTACGTTATCCCTTAGTACTATGTATAATTTTAATATGAGACATATCCGATTTTGTTATGATTTTGGGGTAATGTACATGGCATGATATCTGCATCGTTAATAATGCTATAAGCATGAATATGAAATGTTTATGATTCCGTTATGAATTTGGGGTTATATGGCATGATATTGAAATAATGTGTTTAATGCATGGGCATATGGGTGATTTTGATAAAGGGGAAGTGTTCCGGTGGTTTTACCACATTATCCGGTGACTTTGGTCACGATATTATGAATCCGGTGACTTCGGTCACGATATTATGAATCCGGTGACTCTGTCACAATTATCTGGTGGCTATGCCACGATTATAAGGGCGATTGCATGTTGATCGCAAAGAATCGCCTTCGATGGTGTGTAGCGGATGGAGGGTCGATTTAGTAATCCCACTGTGTGATTGGTAGGTACGGGTGGTGTGTAGCGGATGGATATCTAAGTTGGGTTCGGGATTGCATTTCATTTTATATGTACATGTGATTATCCGATTTGCTATATTATGGGCTTATGGCTAAATGTGATTTAAATGGGCTTTATTGCTATGATCGATTGGGTTTTAGTGTCTTGTTACACATTGAGTCTGTTAACTCACCCTTCAGTGGGATATCTTTTCAGGTGATTCGTGAGATCGCGGATGTGGGCTAGGATGAACTCGAGGAGGCCATGCAATAAAATTTGATTTTACAAGAACTTCCATTTGGGTACTTTATTATATTTTAATTTGGGTTTTCATATTTTATAGATTTGTAATAAGGCCTCTTTAATTATGGTTTTGGATTATTTATATGCTTTGGGATTTATTCTCTAACATGTTTAAGTATATCACTTGATTAATTTAATAATTGAGCTAAAGTTTTCTAAACTATAAAAACGCTATGGTATTTTATCTTACCATCAGGTAATCTAAATTGTTGATAATAAAATTATAAATTAAGTGTTTTCTACAACTTAAATGATTTCCAAAATTTTAAGTTTCTACATTCAAATGCAAACGGTTTCAAAGTATTAATTCGAGTTTTCTTAAAATGAAACAAATGTTTTCTAACCTATGATTTATCCACTTAGTTTAAAAGTTTTATTTATGGAATTTCAAAGTAAATTTCCAGTTTTTAACTTATTAAACATCTGATTTCTACAAATATAGAATTACAAAGAATTTTTCACTAAAATTTAATCGCTATCTCAATTTTCTTCGAAACGTTTTTCTTCGTAGCATGCCAAATTCGGTCGTGGCGTATTGACCGGGTTTGGGGTGTTACACGTGTGAATCGTGGCCAGGCCATGTTCGAGTCTATCACTGAGGCACAGCCATGTGGATTTGGCCCAGGCCGTGTCGATTTCTTTTTTTGGCCCATTTGGTCCGTTTTAAGCCTGTTTTCCATTCTTTTCATCTTCCTATGCTCTCCTGAGTATAAAACATGAAATTAAAGGATTAAGAGCACCAAATTACATAATTCAAGGGATAAATCATCCAAAAGTATGCTAAATGTGGGCTTTAAAATATGTTACTATTACGGTTTATCAAATACCCCCACACTTAAGCTTTTGCTTGTCCTCAAGCAAAATTCTCAACTCACAATTAAAATAGAATTTCCTCAATTCATAACCTTCATCAACAATGTTTCATCATAATTCAAAGATAATTCATACATGGATAATTCAACTCAAAGAGTCCTAAAGATTCAAACAATCTAAGTCATAGTTTTTATAGTACAAAAAATAGGTGTTTCCCTCCTCTAAATAATTACCTCTAATTCAAAATCGATAAGGGTTGACATCCTCATCTTGAAGATTCACTCAAATCACTCAAGTGTTTAAGGTTCAAAATAAGCACTCAAGAGTCAAACATGAAAAGTTAATCTCATAGGCTTGCATGAAAATCAAATCTCCACCACTGTAAAATAATATGATACACAAATCAAAAGGTCTTTTATGGGTTGCAACGGGGCTTGGGTTAAAGGTGTGGATAAAGGCTAAATTAGAAAGTTAGTATCGAGACTGAATTGACAAATTACCTAACTAGAAAGTTGTACTAATACTGAATAATTACATCATGAAAACTTAATACTAATAACATGAGCTTCTTCTAAAGATAATGAAATTAACAGTTTAAGCTCAAATAACATAGAACTAATAATGAATATACTTCGCTTTTTTTAAGAACAAATCAAGTACATAATAAAGGATAAATTTAGCTACTGAAATAAAGATCATAGTTAGGCAAATGATCATATTAAATCTCGATATAAGGGTAGTCAAAAGGAATGGTGATAACAAATATGTAACACCCCAAACCCGGTCAACACACCCCGACCGAATCTGGCATGTTACAGAGTAAAAACGTTTTGAATTAAATCAATTTGACAGTTTATTTCTACCGAAGACATGAGTTAAAAAGAAACCCGTGTAGAGCACTGTTGAAATCGTTTTAGCGTTGCTTTAAAACTCGGAGACTCTCTTTTTGTTGGAAATCCATTTATTGTTTATAGTTTTGGAAAACCTTTCGATACTTATTAAAAACCAAGTGAGTTAAGCATAGTCGAGTTAAGAACCATTTGTGTTTGGAGTTGTTTAAGAAATTAAATTTGAAAATGTTACTTTTTATCGGTTATTTAAGCAAATCAAATTATTAAGCACATGCATAATATAATCAAAATAAAAGCAAGTATATAAAAAAAACCCAAAATAATACTCAGCGGCCTTATTACAAAGCCAAAACCAAATTTAAAGTAAATAAATAAAAACTGGAATTTTAATTTAAAGTCAAAACCCGAAAATAAGTCGCATGGCCACCTCGAGTCCTCCCCGGCTCCAAATCCGCGATCTAAGCCTCATCTACAAAATATAGGGGAAGGGGTGAGTCACCGAGACTCAGTGTATAAATCCCCAACCCGATAGAATAGCACTTACACAAGTCATTAATAAAACATGCAAATCATGCAACCCCATAACCTAACCATCTGATCTCCTTTATCTACCCCGTGTGGTCAAAACCACTGGAGGTCAAAACCACTAGTGACCGAAGTCACAAATATATAAGTGTGGTCAAAACCACTGGTGACCGTAGTCACAAATCAAGTGATGGGGCCAACCCATCGTGTGGTCAAAACCACTGGTGACCGTAGTCACAATATCATATATTTGGTCAAAACCACTGGTGGTCAAAACCACAGGGACTTAGTCACAAATAATAGTATCAAGACAGGGCCAACCCGTCGTGTGGTCAAAACCACTGGTGACAGTCCAAATAATTCTTCCCCCTCCTCTCAACAATCCCACCATCATGTCCATATCAATCGTGGCATAATAACGTATGACGATGCAAATAACACATGGCATAGCATTAAACAATGACATGATAGCATATATCGAGATCCATAATCAGGAGACTTACCCAGAGTCCACGCTCATGCCCACAAGGCATAACTACCGGTTTCAATGGCTATTAACAGTAACATAATAAACATATCATACTAACGAAGTGTGTAAGCGTTACACACCTGACTATTCGTATATCTAAGCGAAATCTCGAAACTACGCAAAACTAACGAGATCCCAAAACGTTTACCTTCCCCCCTTTCCTACAATCGTCCAACACTTTGTTAGTAACCAAAAGCCTATTTGGCTCAACTAGAAATCCCGAAAGATATGTCGCATGAAGGTAACACCTACCTTAATGTCGATTTAGTTTCCAACCAAATCCCGAAACTATGTGATGAACCTCCCTTGCAATCGGCCAAGCCCTAGCATTCAAACACGATTAGCCTTCGGCTTTGAAAGAATATGAAACAGATCCCAAAACATTAGAACCCTTACCTAGATCGCTTAGATCCCGAAGGTCCACTGTATTCGGCTACACTTCCCCCTACAATCAGCTTTAACACATCATTAGAAATCTAAAAGCCATTCGGCCATAACATGAATCTCGAAACCAAAAGAGTTTGTCGCCCCCTTACTTTAATGACTGATTCGGCCACCAACCACCAAAGATCAGCACACCCTATTGATGTTAAGGGTTTCGGCTACCAACATAGAACAAGAATGAAGTTTAATATACAGATCTTTAATGGAAGGGAAGATAGAAGAGAAGTCACTTACCAAGAGATTCGGCTATGACTCAAAAAGGAACAGATAGATTCGGCACTTCAATAGAGACTAGATCACGAGAAAAGAGAAGAAAAATAAGGCCAAGGGTATTCGGCCAAACATTTGAAAGAAAAGAAGAAGAAGAGAACTCATAAGGTTTCAGCTTTTGAAGATGGTAAAGATGGAGAAGAAAATAGAACCAAGATTCGGCAAAGAAGAGAAAACGCAACTCGAGAAAAGGGTTAGGGAGTTTTATTAACCAAAGAATGAAGAGATAGAAGAAAAGAAGGAATGGGGATATGGTTTTTATTAGCAATGTTTAAACCAAAGAAGAGAAGATGATGGATATATGGTTTCGGCTTTTCAAGGAAATGGCAAGGGTGATTCGGCCAAGCACCAAGAATGCCGAAAAGAGAAAACCAAAGTGAGAAGGAAAGCAAGAGGGGTTTCGGCTTATGATTCAAACTCAAGAGGAAAGGACTCTCCCCACTTGCCGAAATATTCCCTAAAACTACCATAGACATTCGGCATACCCCCTTCCCAAGCACCAAAACCGATATTCCTCCTCCCCACAGTCCAACTTTCGGCTAACACTAAGCCTCCCTTAGCCGATTCCTCAAAATCCTCCTAACCCCTTATTCAAATGAGTGTGAAAGGTTCAAACTCCTAAATTTCCTCGCCTTCATCTGTTCAAATCTGTTTGACTCCTTCCATCCTTATCTTCCAGAGTCCATCCTGAGCACACCGCTTCCTCAGCTTGGCGTCAAAATAATAAGCGAAAAATGAGATTTCGCTGTTTGCTCGAGCTGAGCTCCCCGCATGCATGTGGCGTCACCTTCCTGGTACCTTAGTGGCGCCTCCTTTGCCACTTTGCCACTAGGTTGTTTGTGTCTAAACCCTCCGACAATATCTTTTCACCCCTAACTTCCTTAGCTCTCTCTCTCTCTAAGCACTAAAACAAAAATTTTAGCCATGACTCAGGCCTAACCCGAGGTCATGCCTGGACCCCAAAACATGCTAAACTAGCACAGTAGGCACAATAACACATGTAAACACACAAAATACAGAGACCCCGATTTAAGGATATTACAGTTCTACCCCCTTAAAAATAATTTTGACCTCGAAATTACCTGGTCAGAAGAGTTGAGGGTATTGCTACTGAATCACATCCTCTGGTTCCCATGTGGCCTCTTCCGTACCATGATTCCGCCATAATACTTTCACCAAGGGAACTAACTTCCTACGCAGAACCTTGACATCCCGATCCGAAATCCGTACCGGTTCCTCTTCGAAAGATAAGTTTGAGCTCACCTCTATCTCCGTAACTGGCACAACATGCGACGGATCTGATCGATAGCGCCTAAGCATTGAAACATGAAACACGTCGTGAATCTGACTTAACTCTGCAGGTAACTCGAGGCCGATAAGCTCTTTGGTCCCACTCGCTCAACACCGTATATGGCCCAATAAACCTAGGGCTTAGCTTGCCCTTTCGCCCAAATCTCAACACTTTCTTCCATGGCGATACCTTTAGGAAGACCTTGTCACCCACTGCATACTCTATATCCCTGCGTTTAAGATCAGCGTAAGACTTCTGCCTGTCCGATGCTTCCTTCAGACGAGCCCGAATCACCTTAACCTTATCCTCTGTTTTCGCAAACCGATTCGGACCCAACATCTGCCGTTCACCCAGTTCCGTCCAACACGTAGGAGTACGACATTTTCGTCCATATAGTGCCTCATATGGTGCCATCTGAATACTCGCTTGATAATCGTTGTTATAAGCGAACCGCCAATGGCAAATACTCCTCCCAACTACTGGCTGAAATCCGTAACGCAACCCTTAACATATCTTCCAAAATCTAGATTACCTCTCGCATCGCCCATCGATTGCGGATGAAAAGCCGTGCTGAAATCCAACCTCGTACCCAACGCCTGATACAAAGCTTTCTAGAACCTCGACGTGAACCTGGGATCCCTATCCAAAATAATTGACACTGGCACTCTATGCAACCTTACTATCTCTGCCACGTACAACTTGGCTAACTTCTGGAGCGAATAGTCAACTCGGACTGGTATGAAATGAGCCGATTTAGTCTGACGATCCACAATTACCCAAACTGAGTCTTTCTTGCTAGGCGTAAGGGGTAGCCCACTGACGAAATCCATCGTAATCCTTCGCCACTTCCACTGCGGGATCTTTACCGGCTGTAACAGTCCTGACGGTAACTGATGCTCAGCTTTAACTTGCTGGCATGTCAAACACTTGCCCACAAACTCAGTTACTTCCCGCTTAAGACCTGGCTACCAGAACTGTTCCCTCAAATCGCGATACATCTTACTGCCTCCAGGATGCATAGCGTATGGGCTGCTATAAGCTTCTTGAAGAATCCGCTGTCTCAACTCAACATCCTTGGGCATACATACTTTCCCTTGAAAACACAGTACTCCATCACTGCCCAAACTATAACCCTCCGATTCACCATTCTGCACTTGCAACCTCCGAGCACTCAAAACCTCATCTATCAGCTGTTTCTCTTTAACCTGATCAATCCAAGTCGGCTTTACTTGCAATTCCGCCAACAGACTCCCGTCGTCATATAGACTAAGATGAGCAAACATCACTCTCAAGTCTGCTACCACCTTACGGCTCAACGCATCAGCTACTACGTTAGCCTTACCCAGATGGTACTCAATCGAGCAGTCGTAGTCCTTTAACAACTCGATCCACCTTCGCTGCCTCATATTTAAGTCTTTCTGAGTCAAGTGGTACTTCAGACTCTTGTGATCCGTGTAGACTATCGACTTTTCTCTATACAAGTAATGCCTCCAAATCTTCAAGGCAAAAACCACTGCAGCTAACTCTAAGTCATGTGTCGGATAGTTACCCTCATGAGGCCTCAACTGCCGAGACGCATATGCCACCACTTTCTGGTCTTGCATCAGCACACACCCTAAGCCAGTATGTGATGCATCACAAAAGACCGTGAATTCCTTTCGCCTCAGTTGAATCAACACGGAGCTTGATCGAATCTTCTTTAACTTGTCGAAACTTTCTTCTTTGCTGACCACACAAACGGAACCCCTTTTCTCAACAACTTAGTCGTGCGCTACGCAATCAAAGAGAAACCTTCCACAAACCTCTTGTAGTATCCTGCCAAACCCAGAAAACTTCGAATCTCCGCAACCGACTTAGGTGGTTTCCAATCCAACACTGCTTCGATCTTCCGAGGATCCACCCTAATCCCCCCAGCCGACACCACATGACCCAAGAAAGTTACCTCCTTAAGCCAGAATTCGCACTTACTAAACTTAGCGAATAGTTGCTTCTCCCTCAGAATCTGTAGAACCACCCGTAGATGCGCATCATGCTCCTCCTTAGATTTCGAGTACACCAAAATGTCGTCTATAAACATTATGACGAACCGATCCAAATACGGCTGAAACACCCGATTCATCATGTCCATGAATGCTGCCGGCGCATTAGTCAACCCGAACGGCATCACCAGAAACTCGTAATGCCCATACTGAGTACGAAATGCCGTTTTATGAATATCAGCCTCCTTCACCTTGAGTTGATGATACCCCGACCTAAGATCTATCTTAGAGAAAATCAATGCACCCTTGAGTTGATCAAACAAGTCGTCAATCCTGGGCAACGGATACTTGTTTTTGATCGTCAACTTATTCAGCTGGCGGTAGTCTATACACATCCGCATTGTCCCGTCTTTCTTCTTAACAAAAAGTACAGGTGCTCCCCAAGGTGATACACTCGGCCGGATGAAAACTCTGTCCAGCAACTCCTAAATCTGAGCCTTTAACTCCACCAATTCTTTCGGCGCCATCCTATACGGGGTAATAGACACTGGCGCGGTTCCGGGTAACAAATCTATACCGAACTCAACCTCACGGTCAGGAGGCAAACCCGGAAGTTCCTCTGGGAATACATCAGCAAATTCCCTCACGGTTCGGACACTCTCCACAGCTGAATCCTTGGCTTCCAGAGTACAGACATGCACCATAAATGCCTTGCAACCTTTCCTTACCATTTTCTCAGCCTTCAGCGCAGAGACAACATTGGATAGGTAATCTCTCCTATTACCTATCATCACCACCTCTTCGCCTTCCATTGTCTTCAACACTATGCGCTTAGCTGCGCAATCCAAACTAGCCTGGTACTTCACTAACCAATCCATCCCGAGAATCAGATCGAACTCCCCAAACGGCAGTTCCATCAAGTCAGCCAAAAACACGACCCCTTGAAGTTCTAGGGGTACATCCCTATATAGTTTATTTACTTCTACAGAGTGACCTAGATGGCTTATCACTGTCATCTTCCTAGAAGTAATCTCAGAGTCTAAGTTCATTATTTCTGCTATGCTACTGGCAACATACGAGTGCGTCGAACCCACATCAATCAAAGCATTATAAGGTAGACTAAAGATTAAGAACGTACCAGTTATGACATCCGGTGCGTCACCCTCCTCTCGACACCTCGCCGCGTAGACCAATCCAGGCTGTCTCGCCTCTGTACCACCTGCACCTCTTCCCGGTGCTCCACAGCCTCTACCAGAGCCATTACCTCCCCTGGCTGAACCACGACCCCTCTGTGGCTGCTGACCATCCCTCCTGATCTGTGTATGATTCTGATCCCCAGACTGCAGCCTAGCTGATCTCTGTGGACAATCCCTCACTCGATGCCTCATCGATCCACACTCGAAACATCCTCTGTTTCCAGTCCAACATTCCCCCGTGTGAGACTTCCCACATCGAGCACACCCTGGCGGCCACTGAGTAGCAGCAGCAGGCCTCGCTGCTTGATTCGGCCCACCATACCTAGCCCTTTTCTGCTGATTCCCGACAGACCCTGATGACCCAGAACTCCTCTTATTCCAACTCCTATCCTGGTTCTGTCTCACCGACTGTTTTACCTCCTCAGCAACCTTGGCCTTCTCTACTAAGACCACAAACTCTCTTTCCTGGTGTGGGGCAATTAACATCGACAGCTCGTCTCTCAGCCCATCCTCAAATCTGACACAGCGCTCATGCTCCGTGCCCACAATACCCCGTGCATACCGACTCAGCCGAAGAAATTCCGCCTCATATTCCGATACTATCTTATTTCCCTGAACCAAGTTCAGGAATGCCTTGCGCTGCGCATCGATGTAACTAGCCCCAATGTATTTCCTCTGATAGGCCGCTCTAAAGAAATCCCAAGTGATGTCGTCAGCCATTGCTCCATCCCTAACCGTGAGCCACCATTGATACGACTCATCCCGAAGAAGAGATACTATACCCTTCAGCTTCTCCTCAGCCAAGAAGTCCAGGTCATCCATGATGCGTTTCGTCGCCTCTAACCAATATTCTGCCGTACTAGGTGCCACACCGGATACACCTCTGAATACCTCTGCACCATTAGCCCTGAGTCGCTCGGACACAGATTTCTGAGCTCCTACTCCAACGTCTGCACTCGCAACCCTTTCTAGCACCCGCAGCATCGCCTGTGACACTGCGTCATCACCACCCGTCTGATCCTAAAATTCCACACCCACAGCTGGCAGCGGTGGTACCTCGTTTTTCGACCCATGTCCAGACCCTACCGGTTTTGACACTGTCATCCTACCCCTACCTCGTCCACGTGTATTACGCCCACATCCACGTGCACTCATGATTACCGATATGAATTGATCTGACTACAAGTTTTATGCATTAGACTTTATTCCACTGTTTATTAAAGCACAGTCTTATGAGAAGTTTAATACAGGGATTGTTTCGCAAGTTCATACCATCCTACAGTTCAGATCTCTAAAGTAGTTCCTACTACTATTTAGTTATGCCCATATTATCATAATCATAACATCATAAGCAACAATTTGGGATACTTACCTGGGCGGATCAGTGCCGGAGACTCGGTGCCATGCTTTCCCAACCATCCTTTTTCCCATAAAGCGTTTCATAATACATTTTAAGACATTTTTGGGCCTCGGGCCCACAGCCGAACTGTTGAACCTGGCTCTGATACCAAAATTGTAACACCCCAAACCCGGTCAACACACCTCGATCGAATCTGGCATGTTACAGAGTAAAAACGTTTTGAATTAAATCAATTTGACAGTTTATTTCTACCGAAAACATGAGTTAAAAAGAAACCCGTGTAGAGTACTGTTGAAATCGTTTTAGCGTTACTTTAAAACCCGGAGAATCTCTTTTTGTTGGAAATCCATTTGTTGTTTATAGTTTTGGAAAACCTTTCGATACTTATTAAAAACCAAGTGAGTTAAGCATAGTCGAGTTAAGAACCATTTGTGTTTGGAGTTGTTTAGGAAATTAAATTTGAAAACGTTGCTTTTTACCGGTTATTTAAACAAATCAAATTATTAAGCACATGCATAATATAATCAAAATAAAAGCAAGTATATAAAAAAAATCCAAAATAATACTCAGCGGCCTTATTACAAAACCAAAACCAAATTTAAAGTAAATAAATAAAAACCAGAATTTTAATTTAAAGTCAAAACCCGGAAATAAGTTGCATGGCCACCTCGAGTCCTCCCCAGCTCCAAATCCGCGATCTAAGCCTCATCTGCAAAATATAGTGGAAGGGGTGAGTCACCGAGACTCAGTGTATAAATCCCCAACTCGATAGAATAGCACTTACACAAGTCATTAATAAAACATGCAAATCATGCAACCCCATAACCTAACCATCCGATCTCTTTTATCTACCCCATGTGGTCAAAACCACTGGTGGTCAAAACCACTGGTGACCGAAGTCACAAATATATAAGTGTGGTCAAAACCACTAGTGACCGTAGTCACAAATCAAGTGATGGGGCCAACCCATCGTGTGGTCAAAACCACTGTTGACAATCCCGTAATCAACATGTGGGGCCAACCCACTGTGGTACCAAACCACTGGGACGAGTCACAATATCCATATGTGGTCAAAACCACTGGTGACCGTAGTCACAATATCATATATGTGGTCAAAACCACTGGTGGTCAAAACCACAGGGACTTAGTCACAAATAATAGTATCAAGACAGGGCCAACCCGTCGTGTGGTCAAAACCACTGGTGACAGTCCAAATAATTCTTCCCCCTCCTTTCAACAATCCCACCATCATGTCCATATCAATCGTGGTATAATAACATATGATGATGCAAATAACATATGGTATAGCATTAAACAATGACATGATAGCATATATCGAGATCCATAATCAGGGGAGTTACCCGGAGTCCACGCTCATGCCCACAAGGCATAACTACCAGTTTCAATGGCTATTAACAGTAACATAATAAACATATCATACTAACGAAGTGTGTAAGCATTACACACCTGACTATTCGTAGATCTAAGCGAAATCCTGAAACTACGCGAAACTAACGAGATCCCGAAACGTTTGCCTCCCCCCCTTTCCTACAATCGTCCAACACTTTGTTAGTAACCAAAAGCCTATTTGGCTCAACTAGAAATCCCGAAAGATATGGCGCATGAAGGTAACACCTACCTTAATGTCGATTTGGTTTCCAACCAAATCCCGAAACTATGTGATGAACCTCCCTTGCAATCGGCCAAGCCCTAGCATTCAAACACGATTAGCCTTCGGCTTTGAAAGAATATGAAACAGATCCCAAAATGTTAGAACCCTTACCTAGATCGCTTAGATCCCGAAGGTCCACTGTATTCGGCTACACTTCCCCCTACAATCGGCTTTAACACATCATTAGAAATCTAAAAGCCATTCGGCCATAGCATGAATCTCGAAACTAAAAGAGTTTGTCGCCCCCTTACTTTAATGACTGATTCGACCACCAACCACCAAAGATCGGCACACCCTATTGATGTTAAGGGTTTCGGCTACCAACATAGAACAAGAATGAAGTTTAATATACAGATCTTTAATGGAAGGGAAGATAGAAGAGAAGTCACTTTCCAAGAGATTCAGCTATGACTCAAAAAGGAACAGATAGATTCGACACTTCAATGGAGACTAGATCATGAGAAAAGAGAAGAAAAATAAGGCCAAGGGTATTCGGCCAAACACTTGAAAGAAGAGAAGAATAAGAGAACTCACAGGGTTTCGGCTTTTGAAGATGGTAAAGATGGAGAAGAAAATAGAACCAAGATTCGGCAAAGAAGAGATAACGCAACTCAGAAAAGGGTTAGGGAGTTTCGGCTAACCAAAGAATGAAGAGATAGAAGAAAAGAAGGAATGGGGATATGGTTTTCGGCTAGCAATGTTTGAACCAAAGAAGAGAAGATGATGGATATATGGTTTCGGCTTTTCAAGGAAATGGCAAGGGTGATTCGGCCAAGCACCAAGAATGCCAAAAAAAGAAAACCAAAGTGAGAAGGAAAGCAAGAGGGGTTTCGGCTTATGATTCAAACTCAAGAGGAAAGGACTCTCCCTACTTGCCGAAATATTCCCTAAAACTACTATAGACATTCGGTACACCCCCTTCCCAAGCACCAAAACCGATATTCCTCCTCCCCACAGTCTAACTTTCGGCCAACACTAAGCCTCCTTTAGCCGATTCCTCAAAATCCTCCTAACCCCTCATTCAAATGAGTTTGAAAGGTTCAAACTCCTAAATTTCATCACCTTCATCTGTTCAAATCTGTTTGACTCCTTCCATCCTTATCTTCCAGAGTCTATCCTGAGCACACCACTTCCTCAGCTTGGCTTCAAAATAATAAGCAGAAAATGAGATTTCTGCTGCTCGAACCTGAGCTCCCCCTTCCCTGCATGTGGCGTCATCTTCCTGGTACCTTAGT
This sequence comes from Gossypium sturtianum, assembly GCA_025698515.1. Classification (NCBI taxonomy): domain Eukaryota; kingdom Viridiplantae; phylum Streptophyta; class Magnoliopsida; order Malvales; family Malvaceae; genus Gossypium; species Gossypium sturtianum. Next base: position 80,902,669 of record CM046951.1, read on the forward strand.
GGCGCCTCCTTTGCCACTTTGCCACTAGGTTGTTTGTGTCTAAACCCTCCGACAATTTCTTTTCACCCCTAACTTCCTTAGCTCTCTCTCTCTCTAAGCACTAAAACAAAAATTTTAGCCATGACTCAGGCCTAACCCGAGGTCATGCCTGGACCCCAAAACATGCTAAACTAGCACAGTAGGCACAATAACACATGCAAACACACAAAATGCAGATACCCCGATTTAAGGATATTACAAAATACAAGATGAGTTTTGGGTTAATATTAGTAGGTGAGTCAATAAATGGATTGTTAAGATCAAAGGGGTTCACTAGGGGTTAATTGTAAGGGTAGGCTTTTAGTGGAGTAAGTGGGTTAAAACCTAGGTGCCTTTATCATCTTAGTATATCAAATCAAAGGTGTGGTCTCGACATGTATAATCGAAGCAAGTTCTAGAATAACAAATCAATGTTGACACACTCATAATTAATAAAGTGAGCATGAAAAAGAATATATGCTCTAAAAGGCTCAAAATCTCACAAAAATTATGGCTTTTTGACACCAACCTTGTAAATTTCAAATTTCAAGATAATAACTAGATTCAGGTAAACAACCTAATTTTTTTTAATTATAGAAAATAGACTTATCATGCTTGATTCTCTATTATCTTAAAGTTTAATCATCAATGCACAATTAACTATGACTTAATCTAAAACATATCAATAAAAATCATAAATCAAAGGAAATTTCATTCTAATTAGTAATATGAGAAAATTACTCAAGACAAAGATATAATTCAGGGATTTGAGAATAATGTAAAAAGTTAGGCACTTTTAAGATTCACCCCCCACACTTAAGATGTACATTGCCCTCAATGTATGAAGATAGATAAAAACATTATAGTAAGAAGATCAAAAGATAGGGATAGAAGTGAAACTTCCTAAATTTTGGATGGATTCCTTGAGAGTGAGGCTTGTAGGTATTTGATTTGGAGGTGAAAGATAAGTTGGAGGAGGCATCTTTGGTGGTGGTGTGGTGGCCGCTAACAATTTCTGCGCTAGATGAAGAAATTGGGTAACTCGTGAAGAATTAGCCAGGAAATAATAAGGATAATTCAAATTATACTAATTATATATTTAAAGGAAAGAAAAATAAAAGGAAAGAGTGAAAAAAGTGAAATAAAACTAAAAGAAAAGATTTAATGGACTGAAAAGTCCTTATTATTGGATGGTTCGCGAGGTGGGTGTAACGATGAAATGTGAAGGTGCTGTCATATCTAGTGGAGGTTGGTGCTGTTCATTAACAACCCATTGAACCTAAATTAAAGAAATCAAAATATAGTAATATAAATTTAAAGACGAGAAGGATAAAATAAAAGAAATTAAAAGCTAAAATAAGAGAAAAAATATAAATGGACTCAAAGGTCCCACGGGCGTGTCGCACGCCCGTGTAGATTTCTCGCCGACCACTCATTTGAATCGCACTCACGTGGCATTTTGTCGCAGCCCGTGTTTTGGGATAAGTTTTGTCCTATTTCCACACGGCCACGGCCACACCCGTGTGCAAGGCCGTGTGGTAGGGAAACCTACGCTTAAAAATTTGGTTAGTTTTTAGTTAGATGCTAAAATTCAAAAATATGGATGTTAGTGGGGTTTGTGCTCGGGTTACCTCCCGAGAAGCACTCATTTGTAGTCTTAAGCTAGACTTACCTCTCATTCGCATAATCAGGGTGGTTTGAAGAGTTGAACATCCTCTCTCATGCTATCAGTTCTACTATCATGATAAAGTTTAAGTTGAGTAGTGTTTACTTTAAAAGTGCCGAAAATAGGATTACTTACCTCGACTGTTCCGTATGAGAAGACATTGATTACCTTAAAAGAGATTTCTTTGTTTGTATTAGGGTCAGGAGGAACAATTCGAGGATATTTCTTATCTAACAATACCTGATCTCCTATTTTAAAGTGATTTGTCGTTCCTATTAGCTCGTCTGGTGGTTTCCTCGGTTTTACTTCGTGTATTCCTAGTTTCTCCTTGAAATGTGTCTTCCACTCGTCTAGGTCATCAAATTGAAGCCTTCGATCCTCATGAGTTATTTCCTTATTGTTATGAGATGTAGGATCTGGCTCGGGTGTGTAGTTCTGTGGTGCTTCCTGAAAAGAAGGTTTAACCGAATGGTTATTAATAGAATTTATTTTCTCACCTTGATTGCTCGATGTCCTAGCTGAGTCGAGAGCCTGAAGACTGATTGATTCGTCACCTACACGGAGTATTAATTCACCTGTACCCACATCAATTTTAGTTCTGGCAGTTGCTAAAAAGGGTCTCCCTAAAATTAAGGGGGTACTATTGTCCTCATCCATGTCTAAAACAACAAAGTCTACTGGGAATACGAATTTATCAATCTTCATGAGTACATCTTCAATTATACCCCTAGGAATTCGAATAGTTTTATCAGCTAATTGAATGCTCATCCTAGTTTGTTTGGGTTTCCCTAGACCTAGTTGTTTAAACAATTTATAAGGCATAACATTTATGCTTGCCCCTAAGTCAGCTAAAGCGTTATCAATAGATAAACTACCAATTAAACATGGAATTGTAAAACTCCCTGGATCTTTTAATTTTCGTGGTAGTTTATTTTGTAGAATTGCTGAGCACATTGCGTTGAGCTCCACATATGACGACTCATCTAATCTCCGTTTGTTTGTCAGAAGCTCTTTTAAAAATTTCCTCGAATCTGGCATCTGCGAGAGAGCTTCAAGAAACGGTAAGTTAATATGTAATTTCTTTAAAAGTTTAAGAAACTTACCAAATTGTTCTTCCGTGTCGTCTTTCTTCAACGCATCGGGGTATGGTATACGAGGTTGGTACTCTTTAATTACTGGTTTTGGCTTATCTTGGCTTACCTCCACCTTACATTCTTCTACCACATTCTCTTGCCTTAAATGGGGCTCATCTAACCTTTCGCTATCTTGAGCTGTTATGGCTTGAATTTGCTCCCTTGGGTTAGTCTCAGTGTTACTTGGTAGGCGTCCTTATGGTCGTTCTGATATGATCTTGGCGAGTTGCCCTAACTGCTTCTCGATACCTTGAATTAATGCTTGATTATTTTTAAGTGCTGTTTCGGTGTTCTGGAAGCGTGTTTCTGACACCATGATGAATTTTGTCAGCATCCCCTCAAGGTTCGGCTTCTTTTCCTGTGGGTAGTGCCATCTTGTTGGAAGTTTGGAGGGGTTGTTGCCTTTGATTTCCTTGACCACCCCATGAGAAATTGGGGTGGTTCTTCCAACCTGGGTTGTAAGTATTGCTATAAGGATTATTTTGAGATCTAAAATTATTACTTACATAATTCATTTGTTCGCCTTCTATGCCATGTTTGCAGGGTGGGTACTCAGGATTCGCCACACCTCCACTTGTTTCGTACTGCATAACAGGTTGTACCTGCAAAGAACCACATAGACCATCAACCTTCTTATTTAACATCTCTACCTGATTTGATAGCATGGTTACTGCGTTGAGGTTGAAAACACTGGCAGCTTTCGTGGGCTTTGTCCTCGTGACTTGCCACTGATAGTTATTCAGTGACATCTCATCTATAAATTCGTAAGCTGCTTCAGGTGTTTTATTATTCAGGGTTCCACCGGCTGCTGAATCGATCAACTGCCTAGTTGAGGGGTTCACACCGTTATAGAAGGTTTGAACTCAGAGCCATAGAGGTAGCCCGTGGTGAGGCACCTTCTCAGTAGATCTTTGTATCTCTCCCATACATCGTAAAGTGTCTCTAAATCCATCTGCACAAAAGAAGAGATATCATTCCTCAACTTGGCCATTTTGGCCAGCGGAAAATATTTTAATAAAAATTTTTCGGTCATTTGATCCCATGTAGCGATTGATCCTCGGGGGAGAGAATGCAACCACTGTTTAGCTTTATTCCTTAAAGAAAAGGGAAATAACCGAAGACGTATGGTGTCATCAGTAACGCCATTTATTTTGAAGGTATCACAGAATTCTAGAAAATTTGCTAAATGTGTGTTAGGATCCTCATCCTGCAAACCATCAAACTGAACAAACTGTTGTATCATCTGTATAGTGTTAGGTTTCAATTCGAAATTATTTGCAACAATAGTAGGTCTAACAATACTCGATTCAGTTCCTGTTAAATTAGGTTTAGCATAATCATACATAGTTCGAGGAGCATGATGTTCGGCCACCTCTGGAGGTAGCGGATTATTCTCATCCATCTCTTCGGTGGTATTGGTTTCGTCTTCTTGCTCTTCCTCTATGTAATTTAAGCTTCGCCTTATCTCTCTACGATTTCTACGAACGGTACCTTCAATATCACTGTCGTAAATTAGGGGTCCTGTCGGGTTCCTTCTAGTCATAAACTAGAGGTACCTGCAAGGAGCACATAAAAGAAGAAAAATTAGCAAAGTTAAAAACAAAATAAAAGTAAATTGCAAAAATAAAAAATGGCTAAAGTAATAAAAATTGAGCGTTCTTAATATTTTGGTTCCCCGACAACGGCGCCAAAAACTTGATCGTTATGTCAGAGTCTTAAAATTTTTTTATAAAGAATGATCGAGCCTAGAAACTAACTATGACAATGATTGAGGCAAGTGCACCTATCGAATAGTAGTATAGCTTAGTGGCAAGACCGGATTGTCATACCCAAAGGAACCAGAAGTACTAATACTGACTCTCTTTCTATTATTTAACCTAAGATTTAAAGAATTTGTTGTTTAAACTAAAATTAACTAACTACTAAGCTAAAGATGCTAAGACAAAGAGAATGAATTGGGGAAAATATTTGTGGGGAAAACCAATTGATTAAGATAATACCCGAGGAAGAATCCACCTAGACTTCACTTGTTATCTAACTCTGAACCAGACGATTTATTCACTTGACTTGATCCATAGGATTCCCTAATGTATATTAATCCCTCTCTCGAGGCGACCAACGTCTAACCCTAGGTTGATTAATTGAAATCTCTTTCTAATTAAAACCTCTAGAATTGCATTAACTCGATCTATGGACTCCCATATTAGGTTTGACCCTAATCCGGCAGATTTTCGTCACCCTATCTCTAGGCGCGCGAGCAACTCCGCTTATGTAACACCCCAAACCCGGCCCAAACAATATGACCGAATTTGGTTTGCTACAGAGAAAAGATTTTGAAAACCATTTTAAAACCGATTTTGAAATTAGTCGAAATGCCTTTCAATTTAAATTTTCTTTGTTAAAAGCCAAACTTAAAATATATGCTGAGTCGAGTTGTTTAAAAATTTCGAATGTACCCGATGGTACTTTAAAACATTTTGCGTTTAATTTGAGAAAACATGTGCAACCGTTTTAACATCATCAAGTAGTTTAAACCAAACATTCAAACACGCAGAAATAATAAAATCATACTAGGAGGCCTTATTACAAATAAGCAACATAAACCTAAAAGAAAGATAAATAAAATCCAAAATTCATTTATTAAAAGTCTCCACTGCATGGCCACCTCGAGTCCATCCGGCTCCTCACCCGCGATCTACGAATCACTGAAAAATTAAAGGAGAAGGTGAGTCACCAAGACTCAATGTGTAACCCTTCCCGGTTTAGTGCAACAACATACACAAATTATAACCAATTAACATGCATAAGTTTAAAATGCACCCAACCTAACCATCCATACGCCTTTTTCTACCCCGTGTGGTACCAAACCACCGGTGGTGCCAAACCATCGTGTCCAAAGACACAATTGTGTTACCAAAACACTGGTGACATATAGTCACGGATGTGATGCCAAATAACTCGAGATACTAAATCTCCGTGTCAGAAGACACAAATCGAATGATGGGGCCAACCCATCGTGTGATACCAAATCACCGCAGACGATCCCATATCTCAAAGTGGGGCCAACCCACGGTGGAATTAACCACGAGGACAAGTCGCTATGAGGTGCCAAACCTCCGGAGGTACCAAACCTCGGTGACCGTAGTCACGATGTGTTACCAAAACATCGGTGTCCGTCGACACGAATATCATCGCTCTCCACTCATCAACCCATATCAAACAATTATGTATATTTACTGAAATCATGCAAAAAGGTTTATTTTAACAACATTAATAAATTTATCATTGCCATATGTCCAATAATACACATACTAAATGTGTCATGCTTCCCAAAAGCATCAAATAGTAATCTCATAGTCACAAAGACTTACCGAATCCTTGTTAATACCATGATGATATTACATCCATGTCTACATAAATCGATTAGGCATAATATAACACTTAGCATATTAAAAGTTATAAGATGTGTATGTACACACACTGTATTTAACGAAAGCCTTAAATCTCGATTAGACAAATCGGCCACACAAACTTTCCTTGTCCCCAAAAGCCTTTGAACACTATCCAACACACTCCTAAAAGAATCGGCCTCACTTCCCTACAATCAACCATCATCATTAAGGTTTATTAGCCTTCGGCTTAAACGAAACTTAAAAGAATAATCCTTTGAAATAAACCCTTACCACCTTACCAAAAACCGATTGCTAGAGAAGTCCCAAAGAAAACTATGTTACCTTCAATATTCGGCCTAAGAGATTCAAGATAGAAGAAGAATATTTTCGGCACAACAAAGAGGTATATTCGGCTATAGGACAAAAAAGAAAATAATGGGAAGAGAAATATAATTTCGGCAAAGAAGAGTGTATAGGAGGTTTTTGATGTTTAAGCAAAACAAATGGGAGAACAAAAAGGTTAATGCAAGTTTCGGTTTTTGAGAGAATGAAAAGGAGAAAATAGCAAATGATCAAAAATGACCAAATGGTCAAAAGTGTTTAGGCTTACCACAATGTAGAATTCGGCGAGTAAAGAAAAGTGTTTGAGAGAAAATGTTTTGCAACTTTTGCACCAAATGAAAGAAATGACCAAAAAGAAAAGACTTCAATCCTAGCCAAACTAAGGTAAAATTTGGCTCCCCCTTTAGCCACTTTGTCAGTCAAGTTCATGGCATAAAGGCCATGAATTTGTTTCCAAAACATTTCCCACAAACCAAGCCTTTGTCCCCTCAATTTACCATAACTTCAAGATATCTTACCATAACCTTAGGAATCTTATCCCTTATTCCATGCTTTCCTTACACAACAATTCAACTTACCAAAAATTATTAGTCCACCTATCATAATTATGTTTGACCGACCATTAAAGCTAACATACAAAAATAACTTTTAAAAATGCTATACCTACTACTCGAACCACTAACCTCATGCAACCTTTCAAGCTCTTTAACCAACTTGCCACTAATTCATCTTGTGCTTTAATATACACTTAAATTAACTTAAGTGCTAAGCTCATTTAATCCTCTTCATTAAATAAGCCATACTAAGAATTATCCTACTAAACCGAGCTTACTCAAGACCCCTAATTAAGTCTTATAACACCACAAATAATATCACGTAAATTTAAACACAAGCAAAATAATTCAATCACGAATAACCCCTATTTCAGGATGTTACGCTTCTACCCCTTAAAATAATTTCGTCCTCGAAATTACCTAATCGTAAGAGATGGGGGTATTGCTGCCAGTATTACATCCTCGGGTTCCCACGCCGCTTCCTCCGTACCATGGTTTCGCCATAGCACTTTCACCAAATGTACCGACTTTCACGCAGAACCTTGACATCACGATCTAAGATCCGAATCTGGTTCCTCCTCGAACGATAAGTCGGAGTTAACCTCAATCTGCGCTCATCGCACGACGTGCGATGGATCCGACCTATACCGTCTAAGCATCGACACATGGAAGACATCGTGAATCGACTCAACTCTCTGCTGGCGATTCGGTGATAAGCTACCGGGCCCTACTCGCTTCAACACAAAGATACGGGCCGATGAACCTTGGACTTAATTTCCTTTTTGCCCAAAGCGCAACACCTTTTTCCAAGGCGACACCTTCGTAAAGACTTTATCTCCTACCTCGAATTCCATTTCCTTGCGCTTGAGATCGGCGTAAGACTTACGCCTATCCGACGCTTCCTTGAGACGAGCCCGAATTACCTTAACTTTATCTTCGATTTGACCACCAACTGGACCCAAAACCCGACGTTCACCCAATTCCGCCCAACACGTAGGAGTACGGCACTTCAGCCCATACTGATTGCTTCATATGGAGCCATTTGGATACTCGCTTGATAACTATTGTTATAAGCGAATTCCGCCAACGGTAGATACTCCTCCCAAGCGCCATCGAAATCCGTAACGCAACCTCTCGAGCATATCTTCTAAGATCCGAATCACTCTCTCCGATTGTCCGTCGGATTGCGGATGAAAAGTCGTCTTTCAAGTCCAATCTCGCACCCAAAGCTTGATGCAACGCTCTCCAAAACCTCGATGTAAACCTCAGATCCTATCCGAGATAATCGATCTTGGCACACCATGCAATCTCACTATCTCGGCTACATATAACTTAGCTAACCTCCAGGCGAATAATCTACCCTTACAGTATGAAATACGCCGATTTAGTCGACGATCCACAATCACCCAAACCGAATTCTTCTTGCTAGGCGTAAGAGGTAATCCACCGACAAAGTCCATGGTGATCCTCTCCCACTTCCACCGAGGAATCTTCACCGGTGAAGTAAACCGGATGGCAACCGATGTTCGGCCTTGACTTGTTGACACGCGGACACTTACCCACGAACTCGCCATTTCCCGCTTGCACACGGCCACCAAAATTGCTCTCTCAAATCCCGATACATCTTGCTACCTCCGGGATGCATAGCATATGGGTCTGCTATGTGCGTCCCGAAGAATCCTTTGTCTCAACTCCACATCCTTCGCATACAAGCTCTTCCTTTAAAGCACAAAACTCCATCACCGGGATGACTAAAATCCTCTAATCCACCATTCGGACTTGCAACTTCCGATCATTCAAACCATCATCCTCTAACCGCTTCTCCTTAATCTGATCTAACCAAGTCGGCTTGACTTGCAATTCCGCCAAAAGACTCCCATCATCGAACGGACTAAGTAGAGCAAACATCGATCTTAAATCCGATACAACCTTACGACTCAACGCGTCTCGCCACCACGTTAGCCTTACCAGATGATACTCGATCGAAGCAGTCGTAGTCCTTCAACACCAATCCATCTACGCCGCCTCAAATTCAAATCCTTCCGAGTCAAGAGATACTTAAGACTCTTGTGATCCGTATAAACTATCGACTTCTCTCCGCATACAAATAGTGCCTCCATATCTTCAAAGCGAATACTACAAACCGCTAACTCCAAGTCATGAGTCGGATAATTAGCCTCATGTGGTCTCAATCGCCGAGATGCATAAGCCACTACCTTCCCTTCTTGCATCAAGACGCATCCCAAACCAATATGTGATGCATCGCAATAAACCGTGAATTCCTTGCTCGCCTCAAAGTTGAATCAAAACCGAGCTTCATCGAGAATCTTCTTCAATTTGTCGAAACTTTCTTGCTGCCTCGGTCCACACAAATGGAACTCCTTTCCTCAACAACTTGGTCATCGGTGCGGCAAAAAAATCCTTCCACAAATCTTGGTAATACCCCCGCTGCACCTAGAAAACTCGAATTTCAGCCACGATTTAGGCGGCTTCCAATCCAACACCGCCTCAATCTTTCGAGGATCCACTCTAATCCTTCGGGTGAAACAACGTGACCCAAGAAAGTCACCTCCTAAGCCGAGTGTGACTTACTAAATTTCGTGATACTGTTTGCTTTTCCTCGAATCAGAACACTACTCGCAAATGCGCATCATGCTCTTTTTCCGACTTGAATACACTAAAATATCATCTATAAAGACTACAACAAACCGATCCAAAAAGCGTTGAAATACCCTATTCATCATGTCCATGAAAGTCTTTGGTGCATTAGTCAAACCAAACGGCATCACGGGGAACTCGTAGTGTCCATACCGAGTAAGTACGAAATGCCGTCTTATGGATATCACCTCTTTCACCTTGGTGATGATATCCGGACCTTAAATCAATCTTAGAGAAACCGCGACCCCTTTTTGGTGATCAAACAAGTCATCTATCCTCGGCAAAGGATACTTATTTTTAATCGTCACTTATTCAATCAAGCGGTAGTCTATACACATCCGCATCGCACCATCCTTCTTCTTGACAAAAGTACGGCGCTCCCAAGGTGAAACACTTGGTCGAATGAAACCTCGATCCAACAACTCTTGTATCTCGAGCCTTCAATTCCAACAATTCCTTCGGTGCCATCCTATACGAGCTATAGACACCGGCGCTGCTCTGTAATATATCTATACCGAATTCTACCTCACGATCCGGAGGCAACCCGGAAGTTCTTCAGAAATACGTCAGCAAATTCTTTTTACAGTTTGAACATTCCTCGCTGAAGACTCCTTAGATTCCAAAGCACACACATGAACTACGAACGCCTCACGGCCTCTTCCCGACCATCTTTATCGCTTTCAACGCAGATACCACGTTGGATAGATAATCTCTCCTATTACCTATCATGACCACTTCTTCACCTTCAACCGTCTTCAAAACCATGCGCTTAGCAAAGACAATCCAAACTTGCTTGGTACTGACCAACCAGTCCATCCCAAGAATCGATCGAACTCCTCAAACGGCAGTTCCATCGGATCGGCTACAAACACTACCCCTTGGAGTTCTAGGGTACATCTCTATACTGACTTATCTACTTCTACAGAGTGACCTAAAGGACTAAGTACAGTCATCCTCCTAGAAAGCGCCTGGGAACTAAACTCATGGTCTCAACTATACTACTAGCAACGTAAGAGTGCGTCGAACCCACATCTATCAAGGCGTTATATGGAACACCAAAAATTAAAAACGCATCGGTTATGACGCCCGGTGCGTCTCCTCCTCACGACGCCGCAAAGATACACCAAACCAGTCGCCTAGCCTCCGTGTTGCCAATACCTCTGCCGCCAATTTTGCTCCGCGACCTCCACTAGAGCCATAGCCACCTCTACCATAACCACGACCTCTCTCGTGCTTTGCTGGTCCTCCTTTCGAATCGGGCACGACCTTGACCTTCTTGATCGATTCTTAGCTTGCTTACGCGACGATCTCTCACACGATGATCCAACGAACCACACTCGAAACATCCTTTCCCTCCGGTCCAACATTCTCCCCAATGGAACTTCCCACAATGATTACACGGGTCGGTCTCGATTAGCACTGTGGACCTTCCCCGCTGATTTGACCCACTCTGCCTAAACCTTTTACGAACATTACCACCGACCTGCAGACGATCCAAAGCCTCTCTTTGACTTGCTCTTATCATAACTTTACCTCGCGGACTCCTTGATTCCTTCGGCTACCTTCGCTTTCTCCACCAAGACGGCAAACTCACGTTCTTCGTGGAGCAATCATGACCTTTAACTCGTCTCTAAGTCCGTCTTCAAAACGAACACAACGATCATGCTCCGATGCCACTATTCCTCGAGCATAACGACTCATTTTAGGAATTCCGCTTCATATTCCGGACACGATTTACTTCCTTGTACTAACCCGTAAAAGCTTTCCTTTGAGCATCAATGTAGCTTGAGCCAACATACTTCTTCCGATAAGAATTCTTGAAATACTCCCAAGTGAGATCATTTGCCGTAGCACCATCTCGAACCGTGAGCCACCATCGATAGGACTCATCCTTAAGAAGCGACACCGCTCCTTTCGGTTTCTCCTCATTAGACAAATCTATCTCATCCATGATTCTTTCTGGTCGATTCCACCAATACTCTACCGTATTGGGCGCTACACGCACACATCTCGGAAAAATTCAGCTCCGTTAGCTCAAGTCTCTCAGAACCGACTTCCGAGCTCCTCCACCTCCACCAATTCCGGCTACCCTTTCCGTAACCCGTAGCATCGCTTGTGACACTGGCGTCGTCACCCGCCCGATCCTCGCTCTTCACTCCAAAGGTTGGGGGTGGTGGTGGCGGTATCTCATTCTCGATCCTTGACCCGACCCGACAGGTTACGAGCACGGCCATCCTACCCCTTCCGCGCCCACGATAGCCACGTCCTCTAAAGCTCATTCTAACTATCGCGCTTTAATCGATTAGGAAATTTTTATGAATTAGTACATGTTTCACTTGATTATCCGCGAAGAAATTTTATGAAAAGAGTTTAATAGAGATTCTTTCGATCAAACAAGGTTTTAAGTCTTCTATCCTGGTTTACACAGAATAATACATCCATTCCCTATACCTTTCATACCTATGCACTCTTGGGCATTATTGTCAGCTTTCTAACCTGTGGGTATTTTCGTCATTTTTCCTAAAGGGTATTTTTGTAATAAACCGAGGTAAATTTGAAAACTTTAACAAATCGAGATATTTTGAAATTTCTAAAATTGAGGAGTATTTTTCGAGAAATTCTCAATTTGAAGATATAGCAAAATTTTGGAAACCAGGTATTTTGGTAATTTTGTCAATCAGGTAATTTTGTAAATTTCAAAGTCAAGGTATTATTTTAAAATACAACATTTTTGAGTACTTTTGTAAAATAAAAATTTGATCAAAATTGGGGTAATATGGAAATTTTAGAGACCAAGGGTATTTTCGTAATTTTTTTGCCACTAGGGCATTTGGTAATTTTGGTAAACTGAGAATATTTTGAAAAATTTCAAGATAAATTTGTCCTACCATATAAAAAATAATTTAATGATTTTAAAACCGAAGTTTTCCTTAAAACATGGCTAATCCCTTTCGGGTTTTATTTAGGATTTTGCCTATGACCGAGTCCTCTTGGTTAGGGTGAACCGGCTACGCACTGCAGGAATCCCGCAAGAGGAGGTGAGTCACGAGGACCGCTTAAGTACCAAGCTCTTCCAGATCCAATCCTAGACATGCGCACCAAGGTTACCACACCTAACTCGGCGACTTGGTCACGGGTTGGTTTTAATTAGGCCATTAAAGTCTTATGTCTTTGTTTGGAGTAAACTAGTCCTAAAGTTTAAAATACTATCACTATCTACGCCCCATGCTTCCTACCCTTCTACAGAATATAATTCATACAAAAAGTCGAGATACTTACTTGGGCGGGTTGGTGCCTTGGAGACTCGGTGCCATGCTTATTAAAACCAAAATTTTTCAAAAAGGCCTACCAAAACATTTTTGGGCCTTGGGCCCTACAGTAGGAGCTTTGAACTGGGCTCGATACCAATTTTGTAACACCCCAAACCCGGCCCAAACAATATGACCGAATTTGGTTTGCTACAGAGAAAAGATTTTGAAAACCATTTTAAAACCGATTTTGAAATTAGTCGAAATGCCTTTCAATTTAAATTTTCTTTGTTAAAAACCAAACTTAAAATATTTCTTGAGTCGAGTTGTTTAAAAATTTCGAATGTACCCGATGGTACTTTAAAACATTTTATGTTTAATTTGAGAAAACATGTGCAACCGCTTTAACATCATCAAGTAGTTTAAACCAAACATTCAAACACGCAAAGAATAATAAAATCATACTAGGAGGCCTTATTACAAATAAGCAACATAAACCTAAAAGAAAGATAAATAAAATCCAAAATTCATTTATTAAAAGTCTCCTTCGCATGGCCACCTCGAGTCCATCCGCCTCCTCACCCATGATCTACGAATCACCTGAAAAATTAAAGGATAAGGTGAGTCACCAAGACTCAATGTGTAACCCTTCCCGGTTTAGTGCAACAACATACACAAATTATAACCAATTAACATGCATAAGTTTAAAATGCACCCAACCTAACCATCCATACGCCTTTTTCTACCCCGTGTGGTACCAAACCACTTTGGTGGTGCTAAACCACTGGTGTCCAAAGACACAATTGTGTTACCAAAACATCGGTGACATATAGTCACAGATGTGATGCCAAATCACCGGAGATACCAAATCTCGGTGTCCAGAAGACACAAATCGAATGATGGGGCCAACCCATCGTGTGATACCAAATCACCGCGACGATCCCATATCTCAAAGTGGGGCCAACCCACGGTGGAATTAACCACGTGGACAAGTCGCTATGAGGTGCCAAACCTCCGGAGGTACCAAACCTCTGGTGACCGTAGTCACGATGTGTTACCAAAACAACGGTGTCCGTCGACACGAATATCACCGCCCCCTCCACTCATCAACCCATATCAAACAATTATGTATATTTACTAAAATCATGCAAAAGGTTTATTTTAACAACATTAATAAATTTATCATTGCCATATGTCCAATAATACACATACCAAATGTGTCATGCTTCCCAAAAGCATCAAATAGTAATCTCATAGTCACAAAGACTTACCCGAATCCTTGTTAATACCATGATGATATTACATCCATGTCTACATAAATCGATTAGGAATAATATAACACTTAGCATATTAAAAGTTATAAGATGTCTATGTACACACACTGTATTTAACGAAAGCCTTAAATCCCGATTAGACAAATCGGCCACACAAACTTTCCTTGTCCCCAAAAGCCTTCGAACACTATCCAACACACTCCTAAAAGAATCGGCCTCACTTCCCTACAATCAACCATCATCATTAAGGTTTATTAGCCTTGGCTTAAACGAAACTTAAAAGAATAATCCTTTGAAATAAACCCTTACCACCTTACCAAAAACCGATTGCTAGAGAAGTCCCAAAGAAAACTATGTTACCTTCAATATTCGGCCTAAGAGATTCAAGATAGAAGAAGAATATTTTTCGGCACAACAAAGAGGTATATTCGGCTATAGGACAAAAAAAGAAAATAATGGGAAGAGAAATATAATTTCGGCAAAGAAGAGAGTGTAGGAGGTTTTTGATGTTTAAGCAAAACAAATGGGAGAACAAAAAGGTTAATGCAAGTTTCGGTTTTTGAGAGAATGAAAAGGAGAAAATAGCAAATGATCAAAAATGACCAAATGGTCAAAGTGTTTAGGCTTACCACAATGTAGAATTCGGCCAAAAAGAAAAGTGTTTGAGAGAAAATGTTTTTGCAACTTTTGCACCAAATGAAAGAAATGACCAAAAAGAAAAGACTTCAATCCTAGCCAAACTAAGGTAAAATTTCGGCTCCCCCCCCTTTAGCCACTTTGCCGTCCAAGTTCATGGCATAAAGGCCATGAATTTGTTTCCAAAACATTTCCCACAAACCAAGCCTTTGTCCCCTCAATTTACCATAACTTCAAGATACCTTACCATAACCTTAGGAATCTTATCCCTTATTCCATGCTTTCCTTACACAACAATTCAACTTACCAAAAATTATTAGTCCACCTATCATAATTATGTTTGACCGACCATTAAAGCTAACATACAAAAATAACTTTTAAAAATGCTATACCTACTACTCGAACCACTAACCTCATGCAACCTTTCAAGCTCTTTAACCAACTTGCCACTAATTCATCTTGTGCTTTAATATACACTTAAATTAACTTAAGTGCTAAGCTCATTTAATCCTCTTCATTAAATAAGCCATACTAAGAATTATCCTACTAAACCGAGCTTACTCAAGACCCCTAATTAAGTCTTATAACACCACAAATAATATCACAGAAATTTAAACACAAGCAAAATAATTCAATCACGAATAACCCCTATTTCAGGATGTTACAGCTTAACTATGCTAGATCTACTCTTAGGCAGGGACTTTTGCTCCACCACCTAAGCACATCAGTACTTGAATCAATATCCTGGAATATCAAAGAAAGAATTAAGAACACATAATTAAGAACAAATCAAGTATTTATCATATAGTTCAGCAAACGATAACAAGATTCATCTTAGGTTTCATCCCCCTCAGGTATCTAAGGGTTTGGTTCAAATTATAAAAGAAATCCACCTCAGAAGAAAAGATAAAACAAAACATAAGAAAAACCCTAAAACCCCCTGAAGGAATTAAAGAGAAGATCCTCCGTCTTGAGTATGACTCCGGCTTCTTGAGATGAATCAACTGGCTTTCTTCGAGTGAATCCACAATTCTGACCTCTCTGGCTCGGCTCCTTGGCCTAGCTGGACGCCCCCGATAGAAGGCTTCTGTCGACTCCCCATTTTAGGTCATACTTAGGGTGTTTATATAGACTTTGGAATGTGTTTCTTCGCCTCTATGTATCCTAATTTGAGTGAAATTCTTCTTTGTCACGGCAGGGACACGCCCTTGGCACACGCCCGTGTGAATCGTGGCCAGGCCGTGTTCGAGTCTATCACTGAGGCACGGCCGTGTGGATTTGGCCCAGGCCGTGTCGATTTCTTTCTTTGGCCCATTTGGTCCGTTTTAAGCCCGTTTTCCGTTCTTTTCATCCTTCTATGCTCTCCTGAGTAGAAAACATGAAATTAAAGGATTAAGAGCACCAAATTACATAATTCAAGGGATAAATCATCCAAAAGTATGCTAAATGTGGGCTTTAAAATATGTTACTATTACAGTTTATCAGAAACAAATTGAAAATAAGCCCTGGGGGTCGAATCGAATGCGGATGAGTTAATAGACTCCAGAAATGAATTGAATGTTAATAGCATATTGTAGAGATACATAAACAAGTACTTGATTCTTGAATAATATTGAATTGATATGTATTGAATGATTGGTAATTGGTAAGCAAGTTGGAGTTAGTCATATATGTTGCATCGTTGAATAGGTTGTTTGGTAATGTTCTAGTATGCTTACATATATAAATTGATGATGGAAAATGTTTGGCACTTTGGAACATGAATTGGTTGGATATTAGGTACATATATGCATGTTTTGCCTTAAAACATATTGTTAATGCTTATGTATATATATCTTGAATCATAAATGCACCACTAAGTCTTGAATCATAAATGCACCACTAAGCCTATTTCTCAGCGTATGACCTGCCACAAATTGACGTAGAAAATTAGGCTTTTTTGACGCACTTAAGGAGCTTTTTATCGAACAAAATAAAGTTTTTAGCATAGCTTTTTTGTTATTTTTGTTATTTCATATTTTTGGGTAATAATTGAAAATGTCTTATTTTTGTCTATTTTTTTACCCAAATTGGCCGATAGTGCCATTGGGAGGTTTAACGTGTGTTTAAGTGATGTAGGGACGTATCGGAGATTGAAAATGAGCAAGAACGACACCAAGGGTAGTGGTATCATGATATCCAACCCTTAGAATCACGACACCCCCGACAGTATAGAAGACCAAGGATTCCCTTTAGTGGTATCGTGATATCCCCTTAAGTATGACAATATCCACTTCCCAAGGAAGACCTCAAGTTTCAACACTGCTCGAGATATCTTGATATCCTTTTCCAGGTATCGCGATATCACCTTTTTCAATGGGAAAAACTTGGAAAAAAGGGCAACCTTTGTCTACTTGACCCATCAATCACCCAAGGCCTGTGTAGGGGCATTTTTGGCATAAAAAAGTCATCAAAATACACTTCAAAACAACCAAAAATTTTTGAGCAGGAGAGAGACATATATTAGCTTAGTTTTAGGTTTAGTTTTCTCTAGTTCTCTCTGCACCTTTCTAGGGTTTTTATTTTTCTCTTCTTCTACATTAGATTAGAGTTTATTTTTCTGCATTTACCTATTGATCTTGTTGTTATTTATGTTAGTTAAGTTAGTTAGCACTGTAACTAAGGTTTATTTAAATTTCTAGTCCCTATACTTCTCATTCAAGACTCTTTAAGCTTTAGTTTAATTTATGACAGTTTATTTTGCTTTAAATATGTTAAATTTTGTTCCTTTTATTTTTCTTACTTTAGATTTTCTGGTTAAATGCTTTTGTTTTCATGCTATTTAAGTTTTCTTTGCATAAAAATCTCAACTTTTACATTTTTCTTTAACTTTACTTTCATGGCTGCCTTATTTTCCATTACTATGTTTATTTTCTTCACCTTGAGCATGCGTAGCTAAACCTTTAAGGAGGTTGGTTGATAGAAATATGGATAAACTAAACTCTTTGGACAAAGGACTAAATCGTAACAAATTGGACTAATTTGAATAAAACTAAGAACTTAGGTAGTGACACCCCTGAGGGAATATTAAGATAAAGTGAGACTGGAAGGTAATATTGTTGCGCATCCGTTCGTTAGTCCCGAATTAACTGATGAGGTCGGAAGATAAGTCAGACCTAATTCGTCTAAGTCGGTAAAATTGAGATCGGAAGATAAAATGGAGCGACCTAGCAATATAAGTGATTTATGTCCCGAGTCCGAAATTTCGTGAACTACATCGAAGTCAACCAACCCCATTGGTTATTTTCTGGATAGTCCATTTAGTGTACATTTCTTGCAATTTAGTCCTTAGGGTAGAATATTTAATTTTCTTGCAAAATTATCTTTTATGAACTGTCCTCAGTAAAATCGGAATAGTGATTTCGGGACCAGAAATCTGAGTTCAAAAGAAAATTTATTTTAATATTATTTTATGGTCTACCGTATGATAGGAATATCGTATAAAAATTTCGTTAAGAAAATTTTATCGATTACATGTTTAATTGATAAAAGGACCAAATTGCATAACATGCAAAAGTTGAATTCTAGTAGCTAAAGGGATCAAATAGCTATGGAATTCAAAATTTGGGGTCCTTATATGGCAAATAGACCATTAAGAGGAGTTAGTAGATAAGTATGATGATCCATCCTTGGAAAATTTAATAAAGAAAAGGATGAAATTGGAAAGATGAAATAATTAAAGATGATAAATTAATTAAATATCAAAATATCATCATATTCATCATCTTTCCCAAATTAAAGACATGGAAACCCTAGTTATAGGTGTTGAGCTCAAGCAAACTATTTTGGCTTAATTAGGTATGTATTCTTGTCCCATTTTAAATAATTTTTATATTTCCGAGATCGTAATAGCTTAATCTAGCTATCTCGGGGATTAATTTGTAAAGTTATCAAAGTACTAGGGTTTTACCATGGATGAATATAGTTGAATTATGAAGTTTTATGGTAGAAAATGAAAGGTTTTTTGATAGATAAACAACTTTTGTAAATGGAATTTTGATGAAATTATGATTTAGGGACTAAATTGAAAAGATGTAAAATTTATAGAAAAATTATGAATTTTGTGAAATAAATGGGCTGCTGTTGTGAGATATGAAAATCGGCTAGGCTTGGAGTAAGGATTAAATTGCATGAATTTAATTTTCCGAGCCTAGGGACGAAATCATAATTAGTTAAAAGTGTAACACCCCTCACCAATATTCAACGCCGGAATAGGGTTACGGAGTATTACCAGACTTATAACACAAATAAACATACATTTCACATACATATTCCAATATCATGTAATCATCATTCAACATCAATCATATTGTCCCTATTATGAGCCTACGAGGCCCAAAACATGCATTCGGGGTGGTTCGGGACTAAACCGATAACTTATGAATTTTCAAGAAAACTTAGAAAATTTTAAAAAATACAGGGGACACACGCCCGTGTGGCCTGGCCGTGTGTGTCACACGGCCAAAGACACGCTCGTGTCACAGGCCGTGTGGACATTCGAAATGGAATCACGTGGCTGTGTCCCAGCCCGTATCCGACCCCGTGTAACTCTCTAACTTGGGTCACACGGCCAACATACACGCCCGTGTGTCTAGCCCGCGTGCCCTAAAAATGGCCACACATGCCCGTGTGTCAGGCCATGTACTAGGCCGTGCCAAACCTGTAGGGTATACTGACTTAGGCCACACGGTCTATCACACGCCCGTGTTCTGGGCCGTGTGGAGCATACTGACTTGATTTTTTATTTCAACACTAGGGGACACACGGCCGTGTAACCTGACCGTGTGTCACACACGGCTAAGACACACGCCTGTGTCTCTGCCCGTGTGGACAAAAATAGGCTATTTACCAAGCCATTTTGCCACCCAAACTTGTACACACCTAAACCAACCCAATTGGCACCAAAACATAGCATATGTAGGCATTCATCTAATCTCAACCAAGCATAAATCAAACCATTTTAATACCAACAAAAACAAGGCACACATATACTACAATATGCTATTTAATTTTATACCAAATTCACATTCTCAACTCAACTACATGGACACTTTCAAACATGCATTAATTTGCCTAAATTTACAAGCATACAAATTCTCAAATCATCAACCATTTGACTTCCATAATACTCATTATCAACAAGCATTACATATCCATCATCAATTTCACAACACAACCCATATGTACTAATATATACACAACCAAACCAACCAAATTAAGCCAACTTTCATGGCTATATACAAAACCAAACTTTAAACATTTACAAGCCAATTCAAATGGCTAAATTCAATACCAACACATATATCAAAATGACCAAAGTCACTATACATGCCATATACTCAAAATACTTAAGTTCAAAAGTACCAAGGTGATAGTTGGATAGTGTGATGAAGTCTCCGACAATCCAAAATCCGAGCTAGCTTTGGTTTCACTATAAAATACGAAAAATTAAACAAAGTAAGCTATAAAGCTTAGTAAGTTCGTATAGCATTTAAATCAACTCATCATATATGCTCAAATTAAGAAAATAAAACATAACATAACATAGCTGATAATGAATCACCAACCTACCACATTTTCATTCACAAAGTTAGATGTACTTTCATAATTTTCCTTATTTCAATGTATTGCTCGGTTCATGTACATACCTGTACCATCCCGTACCAAACTCATACTTATCAATATCTTTGACATACCCGTTGAACCATTCGGAATACTATCAGATACTCGGGAAACTCGCACCCTAAGTGCCACATATATAGCCGAAGCTATCTCAATCTCGTATCACATATAATGCTCACACTAGAGCTATCAACGGGTCTGGTCACACAAGCTGACGGTCATGACGCAGCTACACGATGCTGCTCACATAAGTTGACGAGTATCCACAATACATGCTAGATAACTCAGCCACCGGTAGGACGTACGGACTAGCACTCAAATCACATAACCCATAATGACATGTCATTTGTATCCTAAACTATTTCTAAGGTTCAACCGAGACTTCGCACTTGCCGAATTGTTGCCAAACATGTCTGTAAGGTCATATTTACAATTTATGAAATATCAAAGCATTTAAAACACAATTATAACAATGCTTATTACATACGAACTTACCTCGAATGCAAAAACGGTGAATTAAGTCGATTAATCCGAAACTTTGTTCTTTCCCCGATCTAAATCTGTATTTCACCTTTCTTGATCTAAATATAATCAAAATCAACTTATTTAATAATCTCTCTATTCAAATTAGTCCAAATTATATATTAAGGAAATTTTACACATTTGCCCCTAACATTTCACATTTTTACAATTTAGTCCTTATTTCATAAAATCACAAATTCATGCAATTCAACAAAAACCCATGCTAGCTGAATTTCAATTAGGTCCCTAGAAGTCCATATTTGTTTCATTTATTTCACAATTTAACCACAAAAATTACACATTTCACAATTTAATCCCTAATTGGACTTTTCACTAAAAATCACTTTATAAATGTTGTTTATCTCACAATAAGCATGCATTTTCTACCATTAAACATCAAAATAAATCAATGGAAAAACCCTAAACCTTTAAAAATTTTGCAAAATAGTCCCTGGGCTAGCTACATTAAGCTGCAACGACTCCGAAAACTTAGAAATCATTAAAAACTGAGTCAAAATACATACCATGCAAGAGGAAGAGCCTAGTCGAATGCTTAACCTTCAAAAATGGTTTTTTTCTAACCTATTTTTGGTGGAAACAAAATAAACAAGAAGATGATACCTTATTTTAACATATTTTACCTTATTTAATTATTAATTTACTTTATTAACCTTTGTTATTTAACATTAAAATTCATTTAACCATGCACATAAATGTCCACTCACATTATATATGGTTTAATTACAACATAAGGGCATCCAATTTAATAATCCATAACTATTAGATACCATTAACTATTAGAACATAAATTTTACATTTTACGCGATTTAGTCCTTTTTATCTAATTGAGCATTCAAACGATAAAATTTCTTAGCAAAATTTTCACACAAATATAATACCATGCTGTAGACATTAAAATAATAATAAACTAATTATTTTGACTTCAGATTCGTGGTACCAAAACTACTGTTCCGATTTGACTAAAAATGGGCTGTTACAAAAAGTATAGGGGCAAAATGGCAATTTTGCCAAATATGTGAATTGGATTGAATTGAATATAAATTGATGTTAAATTCATTCATATAGATCCGGATAGATCAAATACGGAGGTAGATCGGGGAAAAGAGAAAGTAACAGATTAGTAGCTTCTGTGTACACGAACATTGTCGAGGTAAGTTCGTGTAACTAAATTGTATATTTATATGTTTGAATTGAATTGTATGTATGTGATTGTATTATTGCCATGTATATGAAATTAATCACATATCCGACGATGACTGGCAAGTATTAAGTCCCGTTTGAATAAATGAAATTCGATGGATACAGGGTTCTCGAATTGGTTGTGGTCTTGCATGTGTTGTGGACACACCACAGCTCGAAAGAGCGTCCCATTATTAGCTCTCATGGGCTTCCCATTTGGAGCATCCCGATTGGTTGTTATCCTGCATGTGTTGTGGACACACCACAGCTCTTATGAGCATCCCGATATATGGCTCTTCGGAGCTTCCCAATTACAAGCTCTTTGATGAGCTTCTTGATTAATTGGCTCTCTGGAGCTTCCCGATATTGGCTCGCTTGAACTTTGCGATTATGGCTCTTATGAGCTTCCCGTTATATAGCTCGAATGAGCTTCCCGTTACATGGCTCACATGAGCTTGCCATTATATGGCTCAAGAGAGAGCTTCCTGTTTATATGCTCGTATGAACATTCTTGAATATAAATTAACGAATTATAGTTTTGTACACTTTGTGTGTACTACTCGTGTATCCATCGACATTTTAAATGATTCAACGGGCAAAATCCTGACATGAGAAAATATGAGTTCGAATTGAATCATTACTTGTATATACATGAAACACATGGAAATTTGATATTTGATGAGCTCATACATGTTTCTTTGTATTCATGAATTACATGACTAACATGTTTGATGAGGTTATGTGTTTAGGCTATTAGCCAGATTTCTTTGGATGTATTTTGTATGCTTACCTTAAATGTAAATAAATGGTAAGTTAATCTCCGTTATACGAACTTACTAAGTATTAAATGCTTACTCTGTTTCATTTCCTCTATTTTATAGTAATTTGGAAGCTCGATTTGGTTGGAAGCTGGTCGGAGCAACATCACACTATCCTTCGGCTCATTTCGGTATAAATGGCAAAATTACTTTTGGTTATAATGGCATGTATAGGGTAATTTGGCCAATGTTGGCTTAAAAGTATTTTGTTGTAAATAGCCATTAGAATGGCTTGAGTTAGATATATTTGATATGTATATATGTGTGGCTTATCATGTTTGTTGTGTTGATATGGTTATGAATGGAAAATTTATGAGTATGTTGATGAATGGTTTGAAATAACATGATTGGAGAAATATGCATATGTGTTTATATGGTCATTTAGGTAAAGATTGAATACTTAGGCATATGGGGTGCTATGATGTGTATTAACCTTGGTTTTGGCTTGAGTTAGATGTCTTGTATTGGTTGGTGAAAGTGTTAAAGTGTTAATGTAGGTGGAAGACAAATTGGGTGAGAAAAGTGGCCTTAGATATGACCTATTTTCGTCCACACGGGTAGAGACACGGGTGTGTGTCTCAGCTGTGTGTGACACATGGCCTAGCATATGGGCGTGTGGTTTGGCCGTGTGTCCCCTGCATCTTAGAAATTGAGAAACAAAATGCTTAAAATATCCACAAAGCCTAGCACACGGGTGTGTAGCTTGGCCGTGTGGCCTTTGCACCTTATTAATGCAAGTTTGTATGCTCACACGGCCTAGCACACGGACGTGTGGCTTGGCCGTGTGACCTAAGTCAAAGAGCACCCCCTACACCTTGGAAAAAAATTGATATTTTGCGAAAAATTCTCTGAGTACTCGGTTTAGTCCTAAATTGTTTCTAATGTGTATTTTGGGCCTCGAGGGTTCATATAAGGGACCATATGATTGATTCTGATTGGTTTATGGTATGAATTTCAAATTAAATGAAAGGTATGTAATTGATCTGTAAATTTTGGTAATGCTCCGAAACCTTGTTCTGGCAACGGTTATGGGTTAGGAGTGTTACATTTATTGGTATTAGAGCTACGGTTTAATCGATTCTCGGACTAACGTAGTATGTACGAGTCTAACTATACATGCCATTATATAACCTATGTTAGTGGGATATCTCCTGACCATTTTAAAACATGTTTTTCATATAGTAATGTCGTCCAACCGAGCTGAATTCGAAGAAGCTAAAAGTAATGCTCAATCTTCTATGCGAAGAGCAATCTCGAGTAGTAGAAGGCCTGTATCTGAGGGCCGAGGAGGAGAGGCTAAAGAAGCCTTCTTCCAAATGATGAATGAGTGGTTTACAGGATATGTAAGAACAAATTCGGCTGTGCAACAACCTCCACCCCTTCCTTTCCTCAATCGGTTGCCGATATTCCACAAGGTGCAGAACTTATTTGAATCGGTAAGCCACCTGTGATAAAATCCATAAATATGGTGCTGAAGAGTTTAGAGCTACAGTTGATGATGATCCAGAAAGAGCTGAATTTTGGTTAGAAAATACCATTAGAGTTCTCAATAAATTGTCTTGTTCACCGGATGAATGTTTGAAATATGCTGTATCTATGTTAAAAGACTCAGCTTACTAGTGGTGGAACACCTTAATTTCTGTTGTATCGAAGGAAAAGGGTCACATGGGAATTTTTCCAAACTGAATTTAAAAAGAAGTATATCAGTCAGAGATTCCTTGATCAGAAGTGGAAGGAATTTTTAGAGCTTAAACAGGGGCATATGACAGTATTTGAATAAGAACGGGAATTTGCCCGACTAAGTAAATATGCCAAAGAATGTATCCCGATTGAAATCACAATGTGTAAGCGGTTTGAAGAAGGTTTAAATAAAGATATAAAATTGTTAGTCGGAATTCTTGAATTAAAAGAATTTGTTGTACTTATTGATCGGGAATATAAAGACGAAGAGCTTAGTAAAGAAAAGAGACAAGCTGAGATAAAAGCCAAAACTTCAAGTAAAAGATTTACTGGAAAGTCATATCAGTCGGTATCAAAAAAATCAAGGAAATATCATGACTGTTCTACCACCTCTGCGGGGTACTCTGGGAGAGATAGAGGTATTCAATGCTCTAATCCAAGATCTCAGGCTACATCTATAGCAAGTACGGGTAGTGTTGGAAACCCCAAACCCAGATGCAAGCACTGTAATAAACTGTATTTTGGAGAGTGCCGCATGAAATGCAAAGCTTGTTTTAGATGTGGTTCCTTTGACCACTTTCTTAGAGACTGCCCGAATAAGCCTGAGAAAGATACTGTTCAAACTTCAAAGCCGAGCAACCTCGCCACGAGAGGTAGACCACCTCGTAATCCCGACAATGTAAGCGGTAGTCGGGGTACGACAAAAGATATAATTGTAAGATCTGAAGCTAGAGCACTAGCCAAAATATATGCTATTCGTGCACGTGAGGATGCTTCTGCACCTGATGTTATCACTTGTACTTTTTCTCTTCTTGATACTAATATAACTGCTTTAATTGATCCCGGTTCAACTCATTCATACATTTGCACAAATTTAGTTTTTATTAAAAATTTACCTGTTGAATCCACTAAATTTGTGGTTAAAATATCGAACCCCTTGGGCCAGCATGTAATGGTGGATAAAATTTGCAAGAATTGTCCGTTAATAATACGGGGTTATTGTTTTCTAGCTGATTTGATGTTATTACCATTTGATGAATTTGATGTGATTCTAGGTATGGATTGGTTAACTCAGCATGATGCCGTGGTAAATATTAAACAGAAGCATATTGTATTGAAATGTTAGAATGGGGAAATGCTCTGTATTGAATCAGATAAAATGGATGGGTTGTCTAATGTGATATCAGTTATGTCAGCACAGAAATATGTTAGAAAAGGTTATGATGCCTACCTTACTTATGTGTTGGATACTAAAGTGCCTGAATCAATGATTAAATCAGTGCCAGTAGTCTGTGAGTATCCTGATGTGTTTCTAGAGTTACCCAGATTACTACCGATCAGAGAAGTGGAATTTTCTATAGATCTTGTTCCTGGGACAACACCGATATTTATAACACCATACAGAATGACCCCTACAGAATTAAAAGAGTTAAAAGCACAGTTGTAAGAATTGACTAATAGGGGTTTTGCTTGA
The DNA here is from genome assembly GCA_025698515.1 of Gossypium sturtianum. NCBI lineage: Eukaryota > Viridiplantae > Streptophyta > Magnoliopsida > Malvales > Malvaceae > Gossypium > Gossypium sturtianum. Next base: position 80,928,945 of record CM046951.1, read on the forward strand.
CCTAGTTTCTTACCTTGGGCTATACCGGTTTTGTTTGTAAAGAAGAAGGATAGATTGTTGAGATTATGTATTGATTATCGACAACTCAACAAAGTTACAATTAAGAATAAGTATCCACTGCCCCGTATTGATGACTTGTTTGATCAGTTGAAAGGTGCAACAGTGTTCTCGAAAATTGATCTTCGTTCTGGTTATTATCAGTTACGGGTAAAAGACTCGGATGTGCCAAAAATAGCCTTCAGAACCAGGTACGGACATTATGAATTTCTTGTGATGCTGTTTTGTTTAACTAATGCACCTGTGGTATTTATGGATCTGATGAATAGAATTTTTAGACTGTATCTAGATAGATTTGTGGTGGTATTTATTGACGACATTCTGGTATATTCTCGAGATGAAACCGAGCATGCTAATCATTTGAGAATTGTTCTGCAAACTTTGTGTGAAAAACAACTGTATGCTAAATTTAGCAAATGTGAATTTTGTCTTCAAAAAGTTGGTTTTCTTGGACATATAGTATCTGCTGAAGGCATTAGAGTGGATCCGAATAAAATTTCAGCAATTGTTAACTGGAAACCACCGAAAAATGTGTCTAAAGTCAGAAGTTTTCTGGGATTAGCAGGTTATTATCGAAGATTTGTACAAGGGTTTTCGATGATTGCTTCGTCGATGACAAGGCTACTACAGAAAGATGTGAAATTTGAATGGACCGACAAATGTCAACAAAGTTTTGATCGGTTGAAGGCCCTATTGACTGAAGCACCAGTTTTAGTTCAGCCTGAATCGAGTAAGGAATTTGTAATTTACAGTGATGCGTCATTGAATGGTTTAGGCTGTGTTTTGATGCAAGAAGGTAAAGTAATAGCCTATGCTTCTAGACAACTAAAACCACATGAAAAGAATTACCCAATACATGATTTAGAGTTGGCAGCTATTGTGTTTGCGCTGAAAATTTGGCGACACTACTTGTTCTGTGAAAAGTGCCATATATTCACTGATCATAAAAGCTTAAAATATCTGATGTCGTAAAAAGATTTGAATTTGAGACAACGCGGATGGCTTGAACTGTTGAAGGACTATGATTTGGTTATCAATTATGATTCGGGAAAAGCAAATGTGGTTGCAGATGTTCTAAGTAGAAAGTCTTTATTTGCCTTGCGAGTAATGAATACTCAATTATTATTATCTGATGATGGCTCAATTTTAGCTGAGTTAAAAGCTAGAGCGACATTTCTACAGCAGATTTCCGAAGCCCAAAAAAATGATGATGAGTTACAGGCTAAACGAGTACAATGTGAGTTGACTTTCGATTCAGAATTTTAGATTGGACCCGATGATTGTCTGTTATTCCAAGGCAGAGTCTGTGTACCGAAGAATTTGGAGCTTTTACAAAATTTTTTGCATGAAGCTCATAGTGGTAACATGTCTATTCATCGGGGGAGTAATAAAATGTTTAATGACTTGAAACAGATGTACTGGTGGCTGAGAATGAAACGTGATATTTCTGAATTCGTATATAGATGTTTAATATGTCAACAAGTTAAAGCGGAACATCAGGTACCTTCGGGATTATTACAGGCAACCACGATACCAGAATGGAAATGGGAAAGAGTTACTATGGATTTTGTATCAGGGTTACCCTTATCTCCAAAAAAGAAAGATACCATTTGGGTAATAGTCAATCGTTTAACAAAGTCTGCACATTTTATTCTGGTAGGTATGGATTTCTCCCTGAACAGATTAGTAGAATTATATGTTTCTAAGATTGTAAGACTACATGGAGTGCCAGCCTCCATTATTTCAGAAAGAGATCCACTGTTCACATCCCAATTCTGGAATAAGTTACAAGGGGCTCTGGGTACGCAATTACATTTCAGTACTACATTTCATCCTCAGACCGATGGTCAGTTAAAGCTTGTGATTTAGATTCTTGAAGATATGCTTCGGTGTTGTGTATTAGAATTTGATGGCAATTGGGAAAAATATCTGCCATTAGTAGAATTCGCATATAATAACAGTTATCTGTCAAGTATAAAGATGGCACCATATGAAGCTCTGTATGGTTGTAAATGTAGAACTTCGTTGTATTGGACTGAGTTCAGTGAGAAAAAGATACATGGAGTTGATCTGATCCGTGAAACCGAAGAAAAAATGAAAGTGATCCGAGATAGTTTAAAAGCAGCTTGTGATTGTCAGAAATCCTATGCGGATCTTAAACAAAAAGAAATAGAATTTCAAGTTGGTGACAAAGTATGTTTGAAAGTTTCACCTTGGAAGAAAGTTATTCGGTTTGGCCGTAAAAGAAAACTGAGTCCACGGTTTATCGGGCTGTATAAAATTATTGAAGGGATTGGACCTGTTGCGTGCTAATTAGCTCTATCGCCAAAACTTGACAGAATTCACAATGTTTTTCATTTGTCTATGTTACGATGATATCGGTCAGATCCTTCACATGTTATCTCTCCGATGGAGGTCAAGATTTAGCCTGATATGACATACAGTGAAGAACCGATCAAAATTTTGGCACGTGAGATGAAAGAATTAAGAAATAAAAAGGTAGCTTTAGTAAAAGTTCTTTGGCAACGACACGGTGTAGAAGAAGCTACCTGGGATCCCGAAAAAACAATAAGAAAAAAATATCCGAACCTCTTTACTGGTAAGATTTTCGAGGACGAAAATTCTTTAAGGGGGGAGAGTTGTAACAGCCCGTTTTCAGCAAAGTCAGAATAGTGGTTTTGGGACCACAAATTCGAGTTCGGAAGAAAAATTTATCGATTACATGTTTAATTGATAAAAGGACCAAATTGCATGACATGTAAAAGTTGAATTCTAGTAGCTAAAGGGATCAAATGGCTATGGAATTCAGAATTGGAGGTCCTTATATGGAAAATGGACCATTAAGAGGAGTTAGTAGATAAGTATGATGGTTCATCCTAGGAAAATTTAATAAAGAAAAGGATGAAACTGGAAAGATGAAATAATTAAAGATGATAAATTAATTAAATAACAAAATATCATCATATTCATCATCTTTCCCAAATTAAAGACATGGAAACCCTAGTTATAGGTGTTGAGCTCAAGCAAACTATTTTGGCTTAATTAGGTATGTATTCTTGTCCCGTTTTTAATAATTTTTATATTTTTAAGATCGTAATAGCTTAATCTAGCTATCTTGGGGATTAATTTGTAAAGTTATCAAAGTACTAGGGTTTTTCCATGGATGAATATAGTTGAATTATGAAGTTTTATGGTAGAAAATGAAAGGTTTGTTGATAGATAAACAACTTTTGTAAAAGGGAATTTTGATGAAATTATGATTTAGGGACTAAATTGCAAAGATGTAAAATTCATGGAAAAATTATGAATTTTGTGAAATACACGGGCTGCTATTGTGGTATATAAAAATCGGCTAGGCTTGGAGTAACGATTAAATTGCATGAATTTCATTTTCGGAGCCTAGGGACGAAATCGTAATTAGTTAAAAGTATAGGGGCAAAATGATAATTTTTCCAAAGATGTGAATTGGATTGAATTGAATATAAATTGATGTTAAATTCATTCGTATAGATCTGGATAGATCAAATACGGAGGTAGATCAGGGAAAAGAGAGAGTAACAGATTAGTAGTTTTTGTGTACACGAACATTGTCGAGGTAAGTTCGTGTAACTAAATTGTATATTTATATGTTTGAATTGAATTGTATGTATGTGATTGTATTATTGCCATGTATATGAAATTAATCACATATCTGACGATGACTGACAAGTTTTAAGTCCCGTTTGAATAAATGAAATTCGATGGATACAGGGTTCGCGAATTGGTTGTGGTCCTGCATGTGTTGCGGACACACCACAGCTCGAAAGAGCGTCCCGTTATTAGCTCTCATGGGCTTCTCGTTATATGGTTCTTGCAAGATTCCTGTTAATAGCTTTTCAGAGCATCCCAATTGATTGTGATCCTGCATGTGTTGTGGACACACCGCAACTCTTGTAACATCCTTAAATCGGGGTCTCTGCATTTTTTGTGTTGCATGTGTTAGCATGTTTGTTGTGCTAGTTTAGGGTGTCTTGGGGTCCAGGCATGAGCTCGGGGTAGGCCCGAGTCATGGTAAAAATTTTGTTTTGGGTACTTGGAAGGGGGAGTTGAGGGAGTCAGGTGATAAGAGGAGCTGTTGGAGTGTCTTGACACAAATAACCTAGTGGTAAAGTGGCAAGGGAGGCGCCACTCCGGCACAAGGGAAGTGACGCCACATGCAGTAAGGAGAGCCTAGGTTTGAGCAGCAGAATTCCCTTTCTGCTTGTTGTTTTTGACGCCAAAGCTAAGGAGGTAGTGTGCTCAGGATGGACTCTCTTGGATAAGGATGGAAGAGGTCAACAAATTTGAACAGATGAAGGAGAGGAAATTGTGGAGTTTGAACTTTTCAAACTCGTTTGAATGTGTGGCCATGAAAATTTTGAGGAATCGGGTAAGGGAGTTTAGTGTTGGCCGAATGCCAAACACTAAGGGTGATGGAAGAAGTCGGTTGAGGTAGCTAAGGGTATGCCGAATGTCATTAGTAGTTTGGGAGAGCAATTTCAACAAGTGGAGAAAACTTTCTTCTTCTTCTTTCATTTAGGGTCAAAACTGAAACCTCACTTGCATCATTTTCTTTTTCTACTTTCGGCAATTGGGGTGCTTGGCCGAATCAATCTTGCTATTTCCTTGAAGAGCCGAAACTCTGCTTTTATTCTCTTTTCTTTCTTTTTGAGTCATTCATTCTTAGCCGAACCTACTACTACTACTTCTTCTCTTTTCTTCGGACCATTTTTTTCTCTCCTATCCCTTGATCATAGCCAAAACACCTTACCATTCTTCTCCCCTAGTCCTTGTCAACCCTTCCTCGTTTAGGGTAGATTGTTCTTTATTCTCTCAAATATTTCTTAAAGCCGAAACTGTCTTCTTTTCTCTATTTCTTTGGTTCGTGATCAAGCTTCAACAACATTCGCTTTGGTAAGTTTTGCTTTAGCCGAATCACTTCAATCTTGTAATCTTTTGGGTTGTCTTTTTGATTATTATATCTTTTCCCTAACTTGTCGAATTTCTTCATCTTCAAGGCTTGTGCCGATTTCTTAGGGGGCTAGTCGGATCTCTTGGTCAGGTTAGTATCGATCGGTTCGGGCCTTTATCTTTTCCTTTTGGGTTCTCTTGACTAAGCCGAATGGCTATTTGTGTAATAATGCTATATTGGCCGATTATAGGAAGGGAGTGGTCAAGCATTTGAATTTTCGGGGGTTGCACGGTTCGCGGTTTAGCTCTCAACTATTCGGGTTAACTTTATTTTAAGTTAGTTGCTGTGTTAATCGGATTTAGTGACAAGGGTATCATGGATTCGAAAGCTGATCAAGTAGTAAGTGGGGCTAGATCCGAGACCCCAGCCCTTAAGTTTAAGAAGAGGGCAGTCTCAGCGGTTCGTGACTGGCCACCGGGGTGTGGGCCGGTATCCGAGCAGGAGAGTAGACAAATTATGGTGTCGATTAACGACAGTATCAACATGGAGAGTGTAGTTTTGCGTGTGATCAGGTGTGTATCTCTTACACACTTCATAAGTAATGTGCTAATTATGTTTACCGTTAAAAGCCGAAATAACTTTTGAAATCAGTGTGTTACCCTTGTGGGTATGAGCCTGGACTCGGGGTAAGTCCCTTGTTGATTGATTATCGATATATGTAGTTATACCATTTGTTTATGCTATGCTATGTGATATTTGCATTATAAACATGTCAATATGCCATGGAAAATTTGTTCGTGATGATGGGTATGTTGAGAGGAGGGGGAAGGATGATTTAGACTGTCACCAGTGGTTTTGACCACACAGTGGGTTGGCCCCGCTTTCCATATGATTTGTGACTAAGTCTCAGTGGTTTTGACCACCAGTGGTTTTGACCACACATGGATTATTGTGACTCGTCCCAGTGGGTTGGTACCACAGTGGGTTGGCCCCACATGATTGATTACGGGATTATCATCGGTGGTTTTGACCACCTGGCGCAGTTGGCCCCACCATATGATTTGTGACTACGGTCACCAGTGGTTTTGACCACACTTATATGATTTGTGACTACGGTCACCAGTGGTTTTGACCACCAGTGGTTTTGACCACACGGGGTAGACACAGGAGTTCGGATGGTTAGGTTGGGTTTGCATGATTTGCATATTGACTTATGAATTGTGTAAGTGCCTTGTTATTATCGGGATGGGGATTTATGCACTGAGTCTCGGTGACTCACCCCTTCTCTTACTTTTTACAGATGAGGCATAGATCGCGGATGTGGAGCCGGGTAGACTCGAGGTGGCCATGCGCTTATATTTTTCGGGTTTTATTTCAATTACTATTTTGGGTTAATTTATTTTTAAATCTGGTTTTGGATTTTTAATAAGGCCGCTGAAATTATTTTGGGTTTTTTTTCTGCTTTTATGTTTATCATATTACGCTTAAGTTACATAACATAGCATGCTCAAATAACCTGTAAAATCAATGTTTTCAAAAATTACACGTCTTATCGGGATTTTCCAAACTTTACCATCGGGTAATAATAAACAAATGAGGACAACAAACTAACTCAGACTTCTCCAAATTAAGTTTTTCTCTATGTTCAAATACAAGACGGTTTTCAACTTTACTATTTTAAACTCCCTCAAGATTTCATGGAATCAAACAGTTTTCCAAAACAAGGATCGACAAACAATTTTTTTTCTCAAAAGAGTTTTTTTTCTTTTTACCCTGTGACATGCCGGATTCGGTCGTAGCGTGTTGACCGGGTTTGTGGTGTTACAATTTTGGTATCAGAGCCAGGTTCAAAAGCTCGGCTGTGGGCCCAAGGCCCAAAATGATTTTAGAATGGGTTATGAAAGGTTTTTTTTTACGGTTGGGAAAGCGTGGCACCGAGTCTCCGGCACCGATTCGCCCAGGTAAGTACCCCTAACTATTGTTTATATGCTTGTAATGATGATGCTATGACTAATAGGGAATCACTTTAGAGACTGGAACCTTAGGATTGTGTGTGAACCTACGAAAACAATCTCCGTACTAAACTATTCATAAGACTGTGCTTTAATAACAGTGGAATAGGTCTAACATATAAAACTTTTAAACCAGATCAATTCGTGAACGATAGTCATGAGTGCACGAGGACGTGGGCGTAATACACGTGGACGAGGTAGAGGTAGGATGACAGTGTCAGAACCGATAGGGTCTGGACATGGATCGGAAAATGAGGTACCACCACCGCCAGCTGTGGGCACGAAATTTTAGGATCAGACGGGTGGTGATGACGCAGTGTCACAGGCAATGCTGCGGGTTCTGGAGAGAGTCGCGGGTGCAGGCGTTAGAATGGGAGCTAGGAAATCTATGTCTGAACGACTCCGGGCTAATGGCGCAGAGGTATTCAGAGGTGTATCTAGTGTGGCTCCCAATACGGTGGAGTATTGGCTGGAGGCGATAGAACGTATCATAGACGACCTGGATTTTACGACTGAGGAGAAGCTGAAGGGTATAGTATCTCTTCTCTGAGATGAGTCATATCAGTTGTGGCTCACGGTTAGGGATGGAGCAATGGCGGACGACATCACTTGGGATTTCTTTAGGGCAGCCTATCAGAGAAAGTACATCGGGGCTAGTTATATCGATGCGCAGCGTAAGGCGTTCCTGAATTTGGTTCAGGGAAATAAGTCAGTATCGGAATATGAGGCGGAATTTCTTCGGTTAAGTCGGTATGCACGAAGTGTTGTGGGCACGGAACAGGAGTGCTGTGTCAGATTTGAGGATGGGTTGAGAGATGAGCTGCGGATATTGATTGCTCCATAGCAGGAGAGAGAATTTACAGTCTTAGTAGAGAAGGCTAAAGTTGTTGAGGAAGTGAAACAGACAGTGAGACGGAACCGAGGATAGGAGTTGGAATAAGAGGAGTTTTGGGTCATCGAGTGCATCGGGAATTAGAGAGAAAAGGGCTAGTTATGGTGGGCGAATCAAGGCTGCGAGGCTGTTCTTCTTTGCTACTCAGTGGCCACCACAGTGTGCTCGATGTGGGAAGTCTCACACGGGGGAATGTTGGACCGGAAATAGAAGGTGCTTCGAGTGTGGGTCAATGGGGCACCGGGTAAGGGATTGTCCGCAGAGGTCAGCTAGGTTCGATCGAGGGTCGTGGCGGCATACGATTCGGGAGGATGGTCGGCAGACCACGAGGGGTCGCGGTTCGGCCGGGGAGGTAATGGTTACGGATGAGGCCGCGAGCACCGGGCAGGTCTTTGGGTGCATAGAGGCAAGACAGCCTGGGTTGGTCTACGTAGCGAGGCGTCGAGAGGAGGGCGACGACGGACGCGTCATACCCGTGACGTTCTTAATTTTTGGACCGCCTTATATTGCTTTGATAGATGTTGGTTCGACCTTTTTCGTATGTTGCCGTAGTATAGTGGAAACTATGAACTTAGACTTTGAGATTACTTCTAGGGAGATGACGAAGTAATAAGCCCTCTAGGTCACTCAGTAGAAGTAAGTAAACTGTATAGGGATGTACCCTTAGAACTTCAAGGGGTAGTGTTCTTGGTCGACTGATGGAGCCGCCGTTCGGGAGTTCGATCGATTCTCGGGATGGATTGGCTAGTGAAGTACCGGGCAAGTTTGGATTGCGTGACTAAGTGCATGGTTTTGAGGACATTTGAAGGTGAAGAGGTGGTAATGATAGGTAGTAGAAGAGATTATCTATCTAATGTGGTATCTGCTCTGAAGGCCGAGAAAATGGTGAGGAAGGGTTGTGAGGCGTTCATGGTGCATGTGTGTGCTTTGGAGGCCAAAGAATCAGTTGTGGGGAATGTCCAAACGGTGAGGGAATTTGCCAATGTATTCCCAGAAGAACTCCCGGGTCTGCCTCTGGACCGTGAAGTTGAGTTCGATATAGATTTGTTACCCGAAACCGCGCCAGTGTCTATTGCCCCATATAGGATGGCGCCGAAGGAATTGGTGGAGCTAAAGGCACTGATTCAGAATTGTTGGACCGGGGTTTCATTCGGCCAAGTGTATCACCTTAGGAGCACTGTGCTCTTTGTTAAGAAGAAAGACGGCACAATGCGGATGTGTATAGACTACCGCTTGACTAAATAAGTTGACAATTAAGAACAAGTATACATTTTGAGAATAGGCGACTTTGTTTGATCAGCTTAAGGGTGCATCGGTTTTTCTCTAAGATAGATCTTAGGTCGGGGTATCATCAACTCAAATTGAAGGAGGCTGATACTCATAAAACGGCGTTTCGCACTCGTTATGGGCACTACAAGTTTTTGGTAATGCCGTTTGGGTTGACCAATGCACCGGCAGCATTTATGGACATGATGAATCGAGTGTTTCAGCCGTACTTGGACCGGTTCGTCATGGTATTTATAGACGACATTTTGGTATACTCGAAATCTGAGGAGGAACATGATGCGCATCTACGGGTGGTTCTACAGATTCTGAGGGAGAAGCAACTATTTGCCAAGTTTAGTAAGTGCGAGTTCTGGCTTAAGGAGGTAATTTTCTTGGGTCATGTGGCGTTGGCTGAGGGGATTAGAGTGGACCCTCGGAAGATTGAGGCGGTGTTAGATTGGAAGCCACCTAAGTCGGTAGTGGAAATTCAGAGTTTTCTGGGTTTGGCAGGATATTACAGAAGATTTGTGGAAGGGTTTTCTTTGATTGCAGTGCCGTTGACCAAGTTGTTGAGAAAATGGGTTCCATTTGTGTGGACAATTAGACAGTAGGAAAGTTTCGACAAGTTAAAGAGAATTCTAACAGAAGCTCCGGTTTTGATACAGCCTGAAGCGGGGAAAGAGTTTACGGTTTATTGTGATGCATCGCATACTGGTTTAGGATGTGTACTGATACAAGACGGGAAAGTGGTGGCGTATGTGTCTCGGCAGTTAAGACCTCACGAAGGCAATTACCCGACACATGATCTGAAGTTGGCTGCAGTGGTTTTCGCCCTGAAGATTTGGAGGCATTACTTTTATGGGGAGAAGTCGATAGTCTATACAGATTACAAGAGTCTGAAGTACCTCTTGACTCAGAAGGATTTGAATTTGAGGCAGCGGAGGTGGATCGAGTTGTTAAAGGACTATGACTGCTCGATTAAATACCATCCGGGTAAGGCTAACGTAGTAGCCGACGCGTACAGCCGTAAGGTGGTGCGGACACAGGAGGCGATGTTTGCTCACCTTAGTGCCTGTATGACGACGGGAGTCTATTGGCAGGATTACAAGTAAAGCCGACTTGGGTAGATCAGGTTAAGGAGAGACAGCTGGTGGATGAGGTTCTGAGTGCTCGGAGGTTGCAAGTGCAAAGTGTGAATTGGAGGGTTACTGACTTGGGCGGTGATGGAGTCTTTGTATTTTCAAGGGAAAGTATGTATGCCAAAGGGCGTTGAGTTGAGGCAATGGATTCTTCAGGAAGCTCATAGCAGCCCATACGCTATGCATCCGGAGGTAGCAAGATGTATCGGGATTTGCGGGAAACGATTCTAGTGGCCGGTCTTAAGCGGGAAATGGCGAGTTTGTGAGGAAGTGCCCGACGCGTGCCGGCAAGTTAAAGGCGAGCACCATTACCGTCGGGTTTGTTGCGGCCGGTAAAGATTCCGTAGTGGAAGTGGGAAAGGATTACGATGGATTTCGTCGGTGGGCTACCCCTTATGCCTAGCAAGAAGGATTGATGCAGGTAATTGTTGATCGTCGACAAAGTTGGCCCATTTCATACCGATTCGGGTTGATTATTCACTTGCAAAGGTGGCTAAGTTGTATGTAGCGAGAGATAGAGCGATTATATGGGGTGCCGGTGTCGATTATTTTAGATAGGGATCCCGATTCACGTCAAGGTTCGGAAAGCATTGCATCGGGCATTGGAGTGCGAGGTTGGACTTCAAAGACGGCTTTTCATCCATGATCGGACGACGATCGAGAAGGGTAATTCAAATCCTAGAAGATATGTTAAGGGGTTGTGTTCGGATTTCAGCCGGTAGTTGGGAGGAATATCTACCATTGGCGGAGTTCGCGTACAACAACGATTATCAAGCGAGTATCCGGATGGCACCATATGAGGCATTATATGGGCGGAAGTGTCGTACTCCTACGTGTTGGACGAAGCGGGTGAGCAGCGGATGTTGGGTCGGAGTTGGTTCTTTGAAAGCAGAGGATAAGGTTAAGGTGATTCGGGCTCAAATGCGAAGGAAGCGTCGGATAGGCAGAAGTCTTATGCCGATCTCAAGTGTAGGGATATAGAGTTCGTAGTGGGTGACAATGTCTTTCTGAAGGTATCACTGTGAAAGAAAGTGTTGAGGTTTGGTCGGAAGGGCAAGCTAAGCCCTAGATTTATCGGGCCGTATACGGTGTTGAAGCGAGTGGGACCAGTAGCTTACCAGCTCGAGTTGTCGTTGGAGTTAAGTCAGATTCATGATGTATTTCATGTCGCCATGCTTAGGCGCTATCGATCAGATCCGTCGCATATTGTGTCAGTGGAGGAGATAGAGGTGAGCTCAGACTTGTCTTTCGAGGAGGAATCAGTGCGGATTTTGGAGTGGGATGTCAAAGTTCTGCGTAAGAAGTCAGTTCCTTTGGTGAAAGTATTATGGCGGAACCATGGTACGGAAGAGGCCACGTGGGAACCAGAGGATGTGATGCGGCAGCAATACCCTCAACTCTTTTGACCAGGTGATTTCGAGGCTGAAATTATTTTTAAGGGGGGTAGAACTGTAACATCCTTAAATCGGGGTCTCTGCATTTTGTGTGTTGCATGTGTTAGGATGTTTTTTGTGCTAGTTTAGGGTGTCTTGGGGTCCAGGCATGAGCTCAGGGTAGGCCCGAGTCATGGTAAAAATTTTTATTTTGGGTACTTGGAAGGGGAGTTGAGGAGTCGGGTGATAAGAGGAGGCTGTTGGAGTGTCTTGACACAAATAACCTTGATGGTAAAGTGGCAAGGAGGCGCCACTCGGGCACAAGGAAGTGACGCCACATGCGGGAAGGAGAGCCTAGGTTCAAGCGTGAATTCCCTTTCTCGCTTGTTGTTTTTGACGCCAAAGCTAAGGAGGTAGTGTGCTCGGGATGGACTCTCTTGGATAAGGATGGAAGAGGTCAACAAATTTGAGCAGATGAAGGAGAGGAAATTGTGGAGTTTGAACTTTTCAAACTCGTTTGAATGTGTGGCCATGAGAATTTTGAGGAATCGGGTAGGGAGTTTAGTGTTGGCCGAATGCCAAACACTAAGGGTGATGGAAGAAGTCGGTTGAGGTAGCTAAGGATATGCCGAATGTCATTAGTAGTTTGGGAGAGCAATTTCGGCAAGTGGAGAAAACTTTCTTCTTCTTCTTTCATTTAGGGTCAAACCGAAACCTCACCGCATCATTTTCTTTTTCTACTTTAAGCAATTGGGGTGCTTGGCCAAATCAATCTTGCTATTTCCTTGAAGAGCCAAAACTACTGCTTTTATTCTCTTTTCTTTCTTTTCGAGTCATTCATTCTTAGCAGAACCTACTACTACTACTTCTTCTCTTTTCTTGGACCATTTTTTCTCTCCTATCCCTTGATCATAGCCAGAAACACCTTACCATTCTTCTCCTCTAGTCCTTGTCAACCCTTCCTTGTTTGGGGTAGATTGTTCTTTATTCTCTCAAATATTTCTCAAAGCAGAAGCCTGTCTTCTTTTCTCTATTTCTTTGGTTCGTGATCAAGCTTCAACAACATTCGCTTTGGTAAGTTTTGCTTTAGCCGAATCACTTCAATCTTGTAATCTCTTGGGTTGTCTTTTTGATTCTTATATCTTTTCCTAACTTGCCGAATTTCTTCATCTTCAAGGCTTGTGCCGATTTCTTAGGTGGCTAGTCGGATCTCTTGGTCAGGTTAGTATCGATCGCTTCGGGCCTTTATCTTTTCCTTTCGGGTTCTTTTGACTAAGTCGAATGGCTATTTGTGTAATAATGCTATATTGGCTGATTATAGGAAGGGAGTGGTCAAGCATTTGGATTCCCGGGGGTTGCACGGTTCGCGGTTTAGCTCTCAACTATTCGGGATCTGGCGATCTAGGTAAAGATCTACTCTTTCGGGTTAACTTTATTTTAAGTTAGTTGCTGTGTTAATCCGATTTAGTGACAAGGGTATTATGGAATCGAAGGCTGATCAAGCAGTAAGTGGGGCTAGATCCGAGACCCCAGCCCCTAAGTTCAAGAAGAGGGCGGTCTCAGCGGTTCGTGACTAGCCACCGAGGTGTGGCCGACATCCGAAGCGGAGAGAGTAGACAAATCGCGGTAGTGTCGATTAACGGCGATGATCGGCGTGGAGAGTGTAGTTTTGCGCATGATCGGTGTGTATCTCTTACACACTTCATAAGTAATGTGCTAATTATGTTTACCGTTAAAAGCCGAAATAACTTTTGAAATCGGTGTGTTACCCTTGTGGGTATGAGCGTGGACTCCGGGTAAGTCCCTTATTGATTGATTATCGATATATGCAGTTATACCATTTGTTTATGCTACACTATGTGATATTTGCATTATAAACATGTCAATATGCCATGGAAAATGTGTTCATGATGATGGGTATGTTGAGAGGAGGGGGAAGGATGATTTAGACTGTCACCAGTGGTTTTGACCACACAGTGGGTTGGCCCCGCTTTCTATATGATTTGTGACTAAGTCTCAGTGGTTTTGACCACACATGGATTATTGTGACTCGTCCCAGTGGGTTGGTACCACAGTGGGTTGGCCCCACATGATTGATTACGGGATTGTCATCAGTGGTTTTGACCACACGGTGGGTTGGCCCCACCATATGATTTGTGAGTACGGTCACCAGTGGTTTTGACCACACTTATATAATTTGTGACTACGGTCACCAGTGGTTTTGACCACCAGTGGTTTTGACCACACGGGGTAGACACAGGAGTTCGGATGGTTAGGTTGGGTTTACATGATTTGCATATTGACTTATGAATTGTGTAAGTTCCTTGTTATTATCGGGATGGGGATTTATGCACTGAGTCTCAGTGACTCACCCCGTCTCTTACTTTTTGCAGATGAGGCATAGATCGCGGATGTGGAGCCGGGTAGACTCGAGGTGGCCATGCGCTATATATTTTTCGGGTTTTATTTCAATTACTATTTTGGGTTAATTTACTTTTAAATCTGGTTTTGGATTTGTAATAAGGTCATTTGAAATTTATTATCTTGGGTTTTGTTTTTACGCTTTTATGTTTATCATATTACGCTTAAGTTACATAACATAGCATGCTCAAATAACCTGTAAAATCAACGTTTTTGAAAATTAGACGTCTTATCGGGATTTTCCAAACTTTACCATCGGGTAATAATAAACAAATGAGGACAACAAACTAACTCAGACTTCTCCAAATTAAGTTTTTCTCTATGTTCAAATACAAGACGGTTTTCAACTTTACTATTTTAAACTCCCTCAGGATTTCATGGAATCAAACGGTTTTCCAAAACAAGGATCGACAAATGATTTTTTTTCTCAAAAGAGTTTTTTTTCTTTTTACCCTGTGACATGCCGAATTCGGTCGTAGCGTGTTGACCGGGTTTGAGGTGTTACAACTCTTATGAGCGTCCCGATATATGGCTCTTCGGAGCTTCCTAATTAAAACCTCTTTCATGAGCTTCTCGATTAATTGGCTCTCCAGAGCTTCCCAATATTGGCTCGCTTGAACTTCCCAAATATGGCTCTTATGAGCTTCTCATTATACAACTCGAATGAGTTTCCCGTTACATGGCTCACATGAGCTTCCCGTTATATGGCTCAAGAGAGTGCTTCCCGTTTATGTGCTCGTATGAGCATTCCTTAATGTGAATTGATGAATTACAGTTTTGTACACTTTGTGTGTACTACCCGTGTATCCATCAACATTTTAAATGATTCAACTGGCAAAATCCTGACATGAGAAAATATGAGTTTGAAATGAATCATTACCTGTATATACATGAAACACATGGAAATTTGGTATTTGATGAGCTAATACATGCTTCTTGGTATTCATGTGAATTACATGACTAACATGTTTGATGAGGTTATGTGTTTAGGCTATTATTAGCCAAATTTCTTTGGATGTATTTTGTATGCTTACCTTAAATGTAAATAAATGGTAAGTTAATCTCCGTTATATGAACTTACTAAGCATTAAATGCTTACTCTGTTTCATTTCCTCTATTTTATAGTAATTTGGAAGCTCAATTTGGTTGGAAGTTGGTCCGAGCAACATCACACTATCCTTCGGCTCATTTTGATATAAATGGCAAAATTACTTTTTGTTATAATGGCATGTATAAGGTAATTAGGCCAATGTTGGCTTAAAAGTATTTTGTTGTAAATAGCCATTGGAATGGCTTGAGTTAGATATATTTGATATGTATATATGTGTGGCTTATCTTGTTTGTTGTGTTGATATGGTTATGAATGGAAAATTTATGGGTATGTTGATGAATGGTTTGAAATAACATGATTGGAGAAATATGCATATGTGTTTATATGGTCATTTAGGTAAGATTGAATACTTAGGCATATGGGGTGCTATGATATGTATTAAACTTGGTTTTAGCTTGAGTTAAATGTCTTGTATTGGTTGGTGAAAGTGTTAAAGTGTTAATGTAGGTGGAAGAAAAATTGGGTGAGAAAAGTGGCCTTAGAAATGGCCTATTTTCGTCCACACGGGTAGAGACACGGGCGTGTGTCTCAGTCGTGTATGACGCACGGCCTAGAACATGGGCGTATGGTTTGGCTGTGTGTCCCCTGCATCTTAAAAATTGAGAAATAGAATGCTCAAAATATACACACGGCCTAGCATACCGACATGTGGCTTGGCCATGTGGCCCTCACACCTTATTAATGCAAGTCAGTATGCTCACACGGCCTAGCACACGGGCGTGTGGCTTGGCCGTGTGACTCAAGTCAGAGAGCACCCTATTTTGGACATGGGCTGGGACGCGGCCGTGTACCTTTATTTCGAGTGTCCACACGGCCTAAGACACGGTCGTGTCTCTTGACCGTGTGAGACACATGGCCTAGCGACAGGGGCGTGTGTCCCCTACAGCTTGGAAATTTTTTGATATTTTGCAAAAAATTCTCTGAGTACTCGGTTTAGTCCCGACTTGTTTCTAATGTGTATTTTGGGCCTTGAGGGTTCATATAGGGGACTATATGATTGATTCTGATTGGTTTATGATATGAATGTCAAATAAAATGAAATGTATGTAATTGTCTGTAAATTCTGGTAATGCTCCGAAACCCTATTTTGAAGACGGTTATGGGTTAGGGGTGTTACACTAGTAGCCACTTAGACTCTATTGTGTATGCTAGTTATTGCTCAATCGCCTCTTTCTCTAGGTTTAATCCTTGAAACACTTTGGTGTTTCATTGTAACACTTCGGTGTTTCATTGTAACACTATAAATATTACAACTGACCTGTATGCTTGTAGTAAAACTAGGCTTTAAAAATAGCTTCATAAATTTAGTGTTTTAATGTGTACGTGCACAGCCGGTCAACGTAAGATTTGTTTTCAATGTGCACAATTGTAGGTGATCCTCGAGAACACGAGAAGTAGTTTCAGCATCCAAGAAATGATTCTCTGACTCAGCAAAGTTTGTAAAGTTCTGTTTTGACTAGTATATGACATGTACCTAGGGTTTAAGCTGATTTTGTATAGTAAATGGTCGGTTTTGAAATTTGATGTAACACCCAAACCCAGCCCAGAAGTTAGGCCTGAATCTGACGTGTCACATTGAAGTGTTTTTCAAAAACCATGTTTTCATTGGAAACCCTTCTTAATATTCAAAAACTTCTTGCTGATAAACCGTAATATATACATGTTTTAATCCCACATTTAGCTTACTTTTGGATTAATTTTGATTGAATTTGATGAATTCGATGCTCTTAATCTCTTAATTTCATGTTTTATACTCAGGAGAGCTTAGGGAATCGAAAGGAACGAGAAACGGGCCAAAAAGGGGAAAAATGGGCTTACCTTAGAGACTCAAACGGCCTGGACTATCACCCACGGCCGTGCGTTTCGAGTAACAACCGAGACACGGCCTAGAACATCGTACACGGCCAAATCACATGGCCGTGTGTGGCAAACAAGATCGACCACGGCCAAGAGAGTCGACCACGGGCGTGTCACACGGGCGTGTCCCTACTATAGCCAAGATGAGTTTCATTCGGAATAGGATACTTGTGGGCCAAGAAAGACATTCCGAAGCCTATATAAACGCCCTAAGTATAACCTAAAAAGTGTCTTTGGTCGGGGGAGCGAAGCGAGAGAGGGTTGAACATGAGGGAATTACTCCAAGAAAGCCGGTTGATTCATCCGAAGCGGAATCACACTCAAGGTCAAGATCTTCCTTGAAATTCCTTTAGGGGTTTTAGGGTTTTTCTTATGTTTTGTTATTTACTTTCTTACGAGATGTATTCTTTATTAAACATGAACTAAACCCCTTAAATACTTAAGGGGGATGAAACCTAAGACGGATCTTGTTATTATTTTCTGAACTATATGATAAATACTTGATTTGTTCTTAATTATGTGTTCTTAATTATTGTTTTAATATTTCGGGATATTGATTCAAGTATTGATGTGCTTAGGCGGTGGAGCAAAAGTCCTGTTTAAGAGTAGATCTAGCATAGTTAAGCGTAGTTGATCGCAACCCTAGAGATAGGATGACAAAAATCTGTCGGATTAGGGTCAAACCTAATATGGGAGTCCATAGATCGAGTTAATGCAACACTAGGGGTTTTAATTAGAAAGAGATTTCAATTAATCAACCTAGGGTTAGGCGTTAGTAGCCTCGAAAGAGGTATTAATATAAATTAGGGAATCCCTGAGATCAAGTCAAGTGAATAAATAAATGCAGTTGAGTTAAATAACAAGTGAAGTCTAGGTGGATTCTTCCTCGGGTATTGTCTTAATCAACTGGCTTTTCCCAAAAGTATTTTCCCAATTCACTCTTTGAGTCTTAGCATTTTTAGTTTAGTAATTAGTTAATTAAACAACAATTCCCTTAATACTTAGGCTAAATAATAAAAGGATAGTAACTACTAGTACTCTTGGTCCTTGAGGATACGATATTTCCAGTCTTGCCATAGCTATACTACCGAACGACAGACAGACAAATCATAGCTCAGGTCAGTCAAAACATAGCATAAAACAATCATTTACCTACGAGGGCAAAACAGTCATTTTACCCTATAAGGGCATTTCGATAATCCTACCCTTCAGGGGTATTTCGGTAATTCTACCCTATAGGGGTATTTCGATAATTTTTCAAACCGGGGGTATTTCAGTAATTTTGCAAACCGGGGGTATTTCGATAATTTCACAAATTGGGGTCTCAGCGACCCAACAAAAGGTCCACCGTCGCCTCGAGCGACTTAAGTAACCTAAACAGTCACAACGGTGCAATGGGCCTAAGGCCCATTACTCGGCCCAAATGGGCCCAGACACTCGTGTGGCCCAATTAGCCCAGAAATAGCCTCGACTACACGAACAACACAGTTTAAACCAATAGAATCCATATAACATGCATTTTATCCACGTGGGGCCCACGAGCCCATTGGGCCCACACGGCCCATCGAGGCCCATAACAGCCTCTACAGTCCTACGCCTAAGATTTGTAGGCTCGAATCACCACACGTGCGATCGCACGCTTGTGTGGCATCAAACGCCGTATTTTAGCTTTTTGACTTTTCGGCTTTTCGGCTTTTACTGATCTACAGTCCAATCAGTGTGGAATACACACTTTCGGCTTTTTAGCCTATCATCAACAGAGCACAAAGTTACACTTCTGCTGGTGAACACTCGCGCACTGCCTTCGGGCGCCAACCTATAATCATTCACAACACATGATTACATGCATATCAACAAAACATAACCAGCCTTAATCAACCAAACCTCATCACTCAAACCACAGTCACGTACCTTGCTTGAACCAATGGATACTTGCAACTAAACTGCTGATTAACAGCGATTACCCACTTCTTGATTAGTATCTACACACGAAACGCACCACCCATTAACAAAACTCGCATACCCAAAGGCTTGAAACAAAACCCATTGTCCAACCAAGTCTTAAAACTAGAGATAGGGAGAAATGGCATTCGGTTTTAAGCAGAACCAAAAAGTGAGGTCTCTTAAAAAAAAGAAATTAAAGAAACAAAGCAAGAGTTGATCATACTTACAATTACCAGAGAACCGTTGTCAAGCCAAAATGAGATGAATAGGTGAGGAGGAAGAGAATCGGTCAAAAACCTATGGCCAGAACTGAAGTAAATAATAGAGATGAAAAGAAGAGCAACAATCGGTTAACACAAAACCTAAGCTACAATATGTGATATTCGGCCAACAGATTCAAGGTACTAAGGTGTAAGAAAGAAAAGAGTATCCAGCTTAAGAGAAGAAAAGGAGAATAATTGATTCAGCAAAGAAAAGAAAGGGAAAAGAAAGGTATAACCAGTTTATAAATATGAGAGGAGAAAGATAGAGATCTGACGAACCCAATGGAAAGAAAAGAAAGAAATGAGAAGCCGAAAGAAAGGAAAGATTCGGCAAAATTAAGAAAGGAGAAATCGACCACTCATAAAATACCCAAAACGCAATATTCAGCCACCAGAAAAGAAAATGAGAGAAAAACAGTGCTAAAGGCTACCCCAAAAACACAATTCGACACCTTAAAAGAACTTGAAGAGGACAAAACAAAATGCTGAAAACTAAACAAAGCAAAACGTAAGCACTTAAAACCTTCTAGCTGAATTTGCACATACTAGCACTTCCATTCGGCTACAACTTCTCCCCCTTTTCAAATTCCTTAAACTTCTCCATAAATCCCTCCTTGATTTGCTGCATAATCTTCTCCCAACAACTCAAGACCAATTCAAACTTTCTCCCCAGAAGTCTTTCACTCGAATTCCACCACCTCACAGCAAAGGAGTAAAATAAATACTCCTTTGTGCACAGGGTGACTCGAACCCAAGTTCCCTTGCCATCATAATGACGTCACAACCACTAGACCACAAGACCATCTTATGTCACATTTTAATCTTAATTATTCTTAAGGCCTACATACCAACATCCAGGGTTTAATTCACCTAAAACCAAAATTTTTGCTAAAGCCCAGGTTTGAACCCAGGACTTCTCCAAAACCCCAAAAAATCCAATATTGCTAACCCAGTAGTACTAACATGCATTCGTGTCGTTTTCTTGCTCTCAAGAATTTTAGGCGCTCCCAAGCCGAAGGCCCAATTCTTCTAGGCCCAAAATTCGGGGTGTTACATTTGACTGATTAGTGTTATCTTGAAGTACCATTTTGACATATTTTGGCTTGAATGC
Organism: Gossypium sturtianum; assembly: GCA_025698515.1. Lineage (NCBI taxonomy): Eukaryota > Viridiplantae > Streptophyta > Magnoliopsida > Malvales > Malvaceae > Gossypium > Gossypium sturtianum. Next base: position 80,949,321 of record CM046951.1, read on the forward strand.
AATTGGTACACTATTAAATTGGCTGTATTTGGGATTTTAAGTGATACTTTAGGTCTTTCAAACTTGTTCCAAACTTGTCCTTTTAGAAATAGTGAGTTACATCATAATAAGATCAACTAGAGAGTTATGTCACGATGATGCATGCTCAAGGTCATGATTGGCCTAGTAAGTGAGTTGTGTCGCAATGAGGAACCCCTGAAGTTGCAACATCTACCCATACTTTGAAATCTTTACAATTTGGTCCTAATTCAACATGTAGTTAGCATTAGAGCTTTCATAAGCTCGTATGAGACCCGATAATGAGTGTGTATCATATCATGGGTTTATTATATTCGTAAATGAAGGTTCAATGTTATAAATTGAAATGTAATTGATCATAGTTGCTTTGAAAATGAATATGGCATCTTGTAACTCAGACTTGACAATCAAGTCGGGTATCAGGGTGTTACACAAAGAGAGAAAGAGAGAGAGAGAAAGGGTTGTGCATATGCCTCCATTATTTTGGTAAGAGAGGTTGTATATGAGATATGTGATGCCACATGTAAACATCTTGTTGGCAATAGGATTATATCATGTCTCCTTGTAGAGGCGATAATGTAACCTTGTAGATCAATAATGCTATGTCGTGGGGTGGCTTAACAATTAATGATTGTCTCATCAAAATTGAAGGGATTTAGGCATTTCTGGTAGAGGTAGGTAATGGCAAGAGTATGCTCAATGGTGTGACGTTCAAGGGTGGCAATGGAGGAATAATAACACCCCATACTCGACATGGTCGCCATGTCCGAGCTAAGGGATGCCGCCATCGTTTTCGGAGTAATTATAATCAAACAAAACGTATATTCCATAAATACAATCATATATTCTAGATACACAATCACTAACCATTATGCCACATCAAATTCCAAACCGATGTGTATATGAGCATACAAAAGCTCTACTGATAACCCGAGATCATTGGAGGACTAAAATGTAACATTATAAAAGTTTTCAAGTTGATGTCACAACTTCCAAGATAGTAAATAAGCTTCCCTGTTTGAGTATCAAATTGCAAAGTTTTACAAGCTATACTAGATGGACGTCACGACCTTAGGGTTCAATGTCATGACCTTAGGGTTCAACGTCGTGACTTCAAAGGTTGGTGTCGCGACGTCCAATGGGTGGTGTAACTCCACTCATCCGTCCCTATTTTTGGAATCGAGTTACTGGATGCTACAATACAAAATGAAAAATTATAAATAATTAATAGTAAAAAATTCAATTACCTTAATCAATTCAATCATGAAATACCATTTAAAATTTTCCCGAGTCTTATATGAGCTTATGTGGGCTCCAGAGTTAACCTGAGAACAAATAAGGATCGAAATGTAACGTTTTCAAAAGACAAAGGGAATCATGCAAAAAAGTGGTCATACGTGTTGAAAAAAAACGAGTTTGGAAAACAAAGCGGAAAATAAGTTTAGAGAAAAACTAGAGCTTTAATTTTTTTTCCAAAAATAAGAACTTGGCTGTGATATCCAAAGTAATAAACACTTAATCAAAATTGTACCTTTTCGATTCTTCTAAGATGAACGCTTCGACTGAATAGTCTTCTGCATTATCCTCAAGCTCGCGTTTGTCGAGTGTGGGCTTGCTTCGAATCAGAAAATTTTCCACAGAATTACCAGTGGAGTAGTTTCATAATTTATCTAAACTCTGTGGTCAAGTTGTTAATAAGAAAAATATCTCTTGAAATCTTCTGAAATAATTTCTTCAAAGAATTTTTCTCTACAACTTTCTCTTGAATTCAAGTGTGTGAAAAATAAAGACCCATAACTCTCATTATATAGAGAGAGTTTAAAGAGTTCAACTATTATTAAATTTAATCACTTTAATATTAAATTAATATAATACTTATCAGGATAAGTGATTAAATTTAATATTAAGATAATTACTTTAATATTAAATTAATAAAATACTATTAAGATAAATATTAAATTAAATTTAATATTAAATTTATTAAAATAATATTAATTTTAAAATAGTTAATTTGAATCAAATTATCCTGTAGAGTCCCAGTATGAGTGTGATTCTTCCACTGCTTAACTGTAGAAGAACCACCGTCGCCGACCATCTGCCAACCACCAGAATGCTACCGTCTTAGATGTCGACATCATCTTTTCTGGTGGTGCAAGCGTGACACCCTCACAGCACCCCGAGCCGTTTCGAATGCTGTCGGTTTGATCCGAGCCAGTGATGGTTTGATCGCTCCGTTTCAGCCACCGATTCGACCAGTTTTGGGTTTCGATCTTGGTTTTGGGTTCATGAGCGTAATTTTCAATCTCAGGTCCAATTTTCAAGTCCAATTACCATTTGGCCAATTGTCTGACTTGAAAAATTAATTTTCAAAAATATCATATTAATTTGATTACTTTAATTTTACTTGATCAAAATTAGTTTTCCCAAAAATCACTAAGATTTTCTAAAATAATTTTTTAAGAAAATTATTTAATCAAATTCTCTATTTGAATAATTCTCACATTTGCCTAATTTAATTCCACATCGAATAAACTGACTTAATTAAATTATTTCCAAAGTCGTAGAATTTTGTTTTGATTTAAAAGTAGTCCGATCGAGGTTTTGTTGAGCTAGCGGATGGACAAATCAGACATATACAATTAGGCTCTATTAATTGCAATTATGTCCAGAAGCATCGTTCCAATAATTCACAATTTACTTAATCATGGAGTTAATCCACAAGAAGTACCATGATTGAAAACTCCTTATTGTATACTTTTTACGAAAGCAATTCATCTAATTGCTTTGTCCAATGACCTCGCCATATGTGTGTTACCCTCATATGATATCCTTGATTCCTTTGAGTTAAATCCATTCACTTAATACAGTCCTATTTTATGTCATTGTCACCATTGTGTCTTCTTAATGATTAATATGATCACTGTCAACAAATGATTGTGATAAATTGCTCGTTCGAGAGCAAGCAACCCGTGGTCACGTTCCATATTTATCAATCCACACAATGCCAATGACAAGATATCGTTAACTTTTTAATTGAGCTATGAATTCCACTGTTGCTACTAAAGTCATGTCATACACAAGTCATGTACCCAACATATTGGCTATCGGCTCGATCATCTTTAGAGCATTAGCCTCCACTTATATCAAAGCACATGAGTTACATACGTATGGTCAGTGACTAACTCGAGATTTAGGTAAATCACACCATGAATGTCACAAGTGAATTAATTCACAAATGGATTTAGAATTAATTCATTTTGGGTCCAGTCCAATGTATCATTCTGGCAATGAATACATCTATGTCTCTACCCATGGAGTCAACTGCTCCGATAGTTAAGACTAGCCATCTCCTCAATTGGAATTGTAAACGACAGAATAATCCTTCTAAGTATTTGAATTAAATGCTGACTTTGATTCTTTTACGGGATTACGAAATCGTTTAAATTATCTACTGAAGTAAGTTATCTTTCTCACAATGTAAATGTTATAATATTTACTTATCACAATTTTTGCTAATATTTGAACTTAGACAATCAATGAATTGTAACAACCCATTACCCGATCCAATCGTCGAGTCCGAGTAACGAGATATCACATTCGTTGCCGAAGCAACTAACATCATTCGTTCCATAATGAATTCAAATCATACATTTAGACTCAAAGCCATGTCATGCTTAATATACCAATATCTCAACTATTAACTTGTTTATTCATTTCATTCCATGCATCCTTATTAAATATATATATCGATTTACATTAAAAACTATAACCTCATCTAAAAACTCACGTATCAACACCAACACTAAAACATATACATAGTACATACCATTAACAACTATTATATATGACAGTTTATAAAGTATTTCAAAGTATGCAATATTTTGCCAACTAAGCTTAATATCACATAAAATCCTATAGGTACATGTCGACAAGGCTAACAAAAGTTTTCACCCACTCTATGAGTGTGGGATTTTTTTGCTGGATACTGATAACCACGAGTGCACACGATTGAACCCAACCTATGCATGGAAATCAAATCTAACGCTGAGTAATCAACTCAGTGGCATTTCTACAACTAATATTTAACATGATAAAGATTACAAAAGGACATAAATAAAATAAAATAAAATAAAATAAACAAAGGCTCGTAAGCATCTTAATATGTTAAATTATATTATAAGGACATAATCATTCCGTATTTCATTTATAGTCATACCAACTAGTTTTCACATATTCATCTTCAAATTCCTGACCTGTAACTCCAAAATTCAATTAATCATTGAATAATCGCTTGCATTCACATAAATCATGCATACAACAATTCATATCAGTCTATTTTATTTATGGTCATATCATTTCTTAGCAACTCAAACCACGTCCACAACATCGCAAATATACCAATTGCATATTTAGCCAACCTACATTTACAACATCAGTTGTAATAGCCCGGTTTTAGCTAAATTGGAATAGTGGTTTCAGAACCACAAATCCGATGTCAAAAAAATATTTTAATATTATTTTCGATATTTACAGCATGTTATTTGATATCTGTGAAAATTTCGTGAGCTAATTTTATCGATTGATTGGTTAATTTGATAAAAAAGATTAAATCGCGTAAAATGCAAAAGTTGCATTCTACTTGTTAAAGGTGTTTAATTGCTATGATTTAATAAATCAAAGGTCCTTATAATTTTATTAGTCCATGATTAGTGTAAGTGGACAATTATGGCCATCCATTATATATTTTTATATGTTTATAACAAAGGTTATTATGGTAAATTAGTAATTAAGTTATAATTTAATAAAACAAAGCCAAAATTCATTTCATTCATCTTTTTAGCAACCGAAAATAGAAAAGAAACAAAGGGTTTGAAGCTTTCTAAGTTTCGTCACACTCCTAGCTTGATTAAGGTACGGTTTTAGCTCAAGTTTCTATGTTTTTGTAATCGTTGCAGCTCAATCTAGCTAGCCCGTGTACCTTTAATTTTGAAACTGTTAAAGATTTTGAGAGTTGCCATTATTGAATCTATGTGTTATTTGATGTTTAATGTTGAAATATGAAAGCTTGATGATAGTTTTACATGTTTTGTTAAGTGATTTTTGATGAAAATGCATAATAGGGATTAAATTGTGAAATGTGCAAATTGTGTGGTTGAAATGTGAAATAAATGAAATTTTTGGGCTACTAGGGACATATATATAATTCAGCCAAGCATGGGTCTTGTTGAATTGTGTGAATTTTTTGTATTTTTTAAATAGGGACTAAATTGATTAAATGCGAAAGTTTAGGGGCTAATGCGTAAAAATGCCCAAATGTGTATTTTTGGATTAATTGAATGAGTAGATGAATAAATAAGTTAATTTTGATTTCATATAGATCAAGAAAGAAAGAATTCAGATTTAGATTGGGGGAAAAGCAAGGTTATCAAGTAGTCAACCCGATCCGTCAATTTCGAATACGAGGTAAGTTCTTATGTGATGATTATATTATAAATGTATGTTAAAATACTTTAATATTTCATAAATTGTTAAAACGGGATTATGGTTGATGTATGAATTGTGAAAGCAACTCTACGAATGCATTCGATGATAGAAACGAAAAGTGTGAAAGCTTGGTTGAACCCTAAGAATAGTTTTGGATACTATTGACATGTCAGTAAGTGATACATTGAGTTGGCTTCGGGCCATGATATTAGCACTTCGGGTGCGTATTTTACTGATTTGGCTTCGGGCCATGCATATCGGATGATTTGGCTTCGGGCCATGATAATAGTTCTTCGGATAAGTTACCTTGATTTGGCTACGGGCCATGGTATAGGTACATATCGTTTCGAGACTCCTGAGTATCCGATTTCTATTTCGAATGGTTCAATAGGTAAACGAATGATGTGGTTGAGAAAGAGGTTAGTACAAAGCGATACAGGTATGTACAGAACCTATTCAAGTTTTAAATAGTGAAAGTTCGATGAGTTTGTATTTGATCATGTTTTGAGACATGAGAAAGGTTTGTAGTTAATGTGTATATGGTTTTTTCATGTGTAATTGGTTGATTTGCATTTATTCGATGAACTAAGTTATTCACATACGAGCTTACATAGCTATGAAGCTTACTTCGTGTTATTTTTCTATGTTTTATAGTGAATCAAGGCTAGCTCGGATCTGGGAGTCGTCGGGAACATCATCGCACTATCAAACATCTAAGTTGGTACTTTTGAATTATACATTTATGGTATATGGCATGTATAGGCTAGATGTAGTATTTTGGTTGTGATTATAGCCATGAGATTTGGCTTGTAAATGATGTTAATATTGATATGTGTTTGGCTATTAGAAATGGTTGTTAATGACTTTTGTAAGATGTTTATAATGCCTTGTGAGATGGTTTGTTTTTGCATGGTTGTAACCAAGACATTATGGAAGTTAAAATGGTTAATTGAATTATGGTGGATGAAAGCTTAAGAAATGTAACACCCCAAACCCGGCCTAGACGTTATGGCCAAATCTGGCGATGTCACATGATAGTGCTTTGGAAAAACATAATTACAATAAAACCCTTTTTTGTTGTCTTATGAAACTTTCAAAATGTGTCATTTGTTTCCATAATTTTCTTTTTTCAAAACGTTGTCCATTTTCCAAAATATTTACAATTTGCGGAAGCATTTAAAAAAAGTGTGCGTAATCGTGGTGTTTTGGTAAAACATTTGTTTATTTTGAAAACTCGCGTCTTATCCTACTGCTAGCAGTTATAAATCAAAATAAAAATCCCAAATCAAAGTAACAACCCATAAAGGCCACAGTAAAACTTTCCCGGGATAAAATCAAAACATAAATAAATAAAAATAAGAAACCATAAAAGTTCAGAATCGTGGTCCTTCTTTGAGTCCTCCATTGCGACCGATCGTCTCTTCTTTGGGGATTACACGAGCATTAAGCAGAGAAAATGGTGAGTTTTCACAACTCAGTGTGTAATCCCCACAGAAAACACACACACAACATAATATAAGAAAGCAGACATAAATTCACAGTTTGGGTCCTAGCCCATTACAGAATCGGTGTGGACCTTAGCCCACTCAGACACAGAATCAGATATATTCTACGGCCTTAGCCCATTCCAGACATAATATGCAGATCAGAACAGAATAGAAGAGTCCTACCCACCAGCCTCTACAAACCAACTCCGTCCAACCCTACACACCATGTGGGGATAAAATCAACCCACCCATCCCTACACACCATGCTGTATCGAATGCGTCACATATTCAGAAATTTGCAGCTGAGCTGCCAAATAACAGGCTTAAGAGCCTTTCAGATACTTCCTCCAAATATCATCAACCCACCCCGATGCAATGCAATATACATAAAATGTCATGCTATTATGCAAATAACAGTCCATACACTCAGATATCAGAATTCATGCTAAGTACAAAAATTAGAAAGTCGAGTCACATAGTTAGGGGTCTAGGTAAAGCTTATCGTCCCTACAATAGGTCCACAATCGACTACACGCCCGTGTGGCCCACACGGACCAAATTGGCCTTGGCCGTGTGGATCACACGGCCTGGCCCAGAATCCCACACGCCCGTGTCGTTCACCCGTGTGGCCCACACGGCCTAATTGGTCGGGCCTGTGTCTCGCACACGGCCTCGCTCGGCCATCACACGGCCGTGTCAACTGCGCACGTCCTGGCTCATGGATCACACGGCCGTGTGGTTGATAAACCATAATATATACATATTTTAATCCCACATTTAGCGTACTTTTGGATGATTTATCCCTAGACTTGTGGAATTTGATGCTCCTAATCCTTTAATTTCATGTTTTATACTTAGGGAAGCATAGGAGGATGAAAAGAACGAGAAACGGGCTAAAAACAGACCAAATGGGCCAAAGTAGGAAATCAACACGGCACCGGGCTCAAGCCACACTGATCGTGCCCCTTTAGTGAGCTCGACCACGGTGGATTCGATTCACACGGGCGTGTTGCGGGCGTGTCCTCTTTGTGACAAAGAGGAATTTCACTCGGAATAGGGTACTTAGAGGCAAAGAAAGACATTCCAAAAGCCTATATAAACACCCTAAAGGCAAACCTTGAGGGGCGGCGTCCAGCTAGGCTAAGGAGCCAAGCCAGAGAGGTCAGAATTGTGGGATTTACTCGAAGAAAGCCAGTTGATTCATCTCAAGAAGCCAAAATCATACTCAAGACGGAGGATCTCTCCTTCAATTCCTTCAGGGTTTTAGGGTTTTCTTATGTTTTGTTTTATATTTTCTTACGAGATGTATTCTTTTATGATTATGAACTAAACCCTTGAGATACGAGGGGATGAAACCTCTGACGGATCTTGTTATTGTTTTCTGAACTATATGATAAATACTTGATTTGTTCTTAACTATGTGTTCTTAATTCTTGTTTTGATATTTCAGGATATTGATTCAATTATTGATGTGCTTAAGCAGTGGAGGAATATTCCTTGTTTAAGAGTAGATCTAGCATAGTTAAGCGGAGTTGATCGCAACCCTAGAGATAGGATGACGAAAATCTGCCGGATTAGGGTCAAACCTAATATGGGAGTCCATAGATCGAGTTAATGCAATCCTAGGGGTTTTAATTAGAAAGAGATTTCAATTAATCAACCTAGGGTTAGACGTTAGTAGCCTCGAGAGAGGTATTAATATAAATTAGGAAATCCTACGGATCAAGTCAAGTGAATAAATCATCTGGTTTAGAGTTAAATAACAAGTGAAGTCTAGGTGGATTCTTCCTTGGGTATTGTCTTAATCAATTGGTTTTTCCCACAAGTATTTTCCCCAATTCATTCTCTCTGTCTTAGCGTATTTAGCTTAGTAGTTATTTAATTTTAGAATAAACAATAAATCCCTTAATTCTTAGGCTAAATAATAAAAAGAAAGTCAGTATTAGTACTTTTGGTTCCTTTGGGTTCGACATTCCGGTCTTGCCACTAAGCTATACTACTGTTCGATAGGTGCGCTTGCCTCAATCGTGGTGATAGTTAGTTTCTAGGCTAGATCATTCATTTTATAAATATTAAGACTCTCGACACACAATCAAGTTTTTGGCGCCGTTGCCGGGGAACTGAAATATTTAGAAAGCTCAATTATTATTACTTTAGCCATTTTTTTATTCTCTGCAATTTACTTTTATTTTGTTTTTAACTTTGCTAATTTTTCTTCTTTTATTTGTTCCTTGCAGGTACCCCTAGTTTATGACTAGAAGGAACCCGACAGGACCCTTAATTTACGATAGTGATATTGAAGGTACCGTTCACAGAAATCATAGAGAAATAAGGCGAAGCTTAAATTACATAGAAGAAGAGCAAGAAGACGAAACCAATACTACCAAAGAGATGGCTGAGAATAATCCGCTACCTCTAGAGGTGGCCAAAAATCACGCTCCTCGAACTATGTATGATTATGCTAAACCTAATTTAACAGGAACTGAGTCAAGTATTGTTAGACCTGCTATTGCTGCAAATAATTTTGAATTGAAACCTAACACTATATAGATGATACAACAGTTTGTTCAGTTTGATGGTTTGCAGGATGAGGATCCTAACACACACTTAGCGAATTTTCTATAATTCTGTGATACCTTGAAAATAAATGCCGTTTCTGATGATGCCATCCATCTTCAGTTGTTTCCCTTTTCTTTGAGGAATAAAGCCAAAAAGTGGTTGAATTCTCTTCCACGAGGGTCAATCACTACATGGGATCAAATGACCGAAAAATTTTTGTTAAAATATTTTCCACCGGCCAAAACGACCAAGTTGAGGAATGATATCTCTTCTTTTGTGCAGATGGATCTAGAAACACTATATGATGCATGGGAGAGATACAAGGATTTGTTGAGAAGGTGCCCTCACCATGGGCTACCTTTGTGGCTTCAGGTTCAAACCTTCTACAAAGGTGTGAACCCCTCAACGAGGCAATTGATCGATTCATGCACACCGTGAGAACCACGAATAACAAAACTCCTGAAGTGGCCTATGAGTTTATAGAGGAGATGTCACTGAATATGTAAGATCCTGAATTTTTGGGCCTGTGCGTTTAATGGGTGGATATGTTTAATATGTAAATTAGAATGTGTAAGGAGTTTAGAATGGGCTCAGGGTTGGGCCGAGACAGTAGCCAAAATTTTTGTTTGGAGACTATAGTGGAAAGCTTGTTAAGTTAGGGCATAACAGATATTAGCTGTGTTTTAAAAAAAAACACATGGGCTTGAGGCCCAGTGGTCAGTAGCGCCACTTAGAGGGCAATGAGGTGACGCCACACAAGGGAGTAAGGGGCCAAAATTAAAGGTTCATGGAGCCCAAATCTGTTAATTTAAGTTAGCTAATTTTCGGCTTTAGGGTTAGGTGGAGTGGACGGCAACAAGGCTCAAAAATAGGAGGATTTATGTGAATAGGATAATGTAGATAATATAGTTGATAATATGGAAGATAAAAGGAGAAAAGATAGGAGCTATCTGCAAGGCTAGGTGTTGGTCGAAATTCCATCACCTAGAGAAGGGAAGAAATCAGTTTCTTTATGGCAAAGGGGTGCCAAATTTTCCCTTTGTATTTACTTAATTTTTAGTTATCAGGAAGGGCACTTTCGATTTTTGATAGGTAAGTGCCGAAATTTCTATAAATAGGGGGGATATCTCATCAATTTCGGCATTTGAACCCTACTCTTTTCTTCATTCTTTGTGCCGAAATTCTCAGTCTCTCCCTTTGCAATTTCTGTCAACTTTCTTTCAAAAAGCTGAAAACCTTCTTAAGCTATCTTTCTCTTCTTTCTTCTAAAAGCCGAAAGCTCTTATTTCACTTTCTTTTTCATTCTCTGTGCCGAAAATTTGAAGGCCATCTCATTTGTTTTCTTTTCTCATCTTTTCTCTTCCAAAAGCCGAAAATCAATCACCACCTCCCTCACCTTTTCTTTCTTTTTCTTTGAAACTTCCTTTTAGCCGAATCTTCTGATCCCCATTGTTATTCTTCTCCCATTCACTAAAAGCCAAAACTCCTCATTCAATTCTTCTAAAAAGCTAAAAACGCATCAGTAGTTCTCTTGTTCATCTTTCCGAGATTTTCTTAAAAGCCAAAATTCCTAGATCTATACCCTTCTCCGCTTCGATCTTCTTCTGGGATTGCCGAATCTTTCTGCAAGGGGGTAGCCGAAATCATCTGTAGAGGTAAATGCCTATTTGTGTATTCTTTTTCGGCTTTTAGAGATCTTAGCCGAATGGCTATATGGTTAACTAATCGGGTGTTTTCTATCGTTTGCGGCATTTCGGGATTTGAAGGGGATTTAATCGCTTAGATTTCTAAGCCAGAGTTCAGTAGCCCTTGGATCGTATCACTTTCAGGATTTCAAGGTAAGGAGATCTGTTAATTTAAGCATAATAATTCGGGTAAAACACTAACCCTTGGCCGAATATAAGAGAGGCCTTATCTTTGCGTTCTTCCGGCTTTTGAGCAAAGTTGTAGACAAAGGGTAGTAGATCCGATTAGCGAGGGTACTGACATAGAGGGTAGTCCTACGTATCAATCAGGTGTGTAACATTCTCACACAATTTTGATTGCTTGTTAGTATATGTTTATAAATCTGTTATATTCTGCTAAATACCGAAATACCAAAGATGATCGTATTGAAAACCCGAGGAGGGTAAAGGGCGAATCACTGGTTAGTGATCTCTGTCATTCTAAAGTGAATGTTTCATCGATCCGGTATGATGAACATGTATGCGGTTTCGTGATTGCATGGGGTTGGTTGATTGATGAAAGGGAAGTGCTCTGTTGTAGTGGCTTTTGCCATGATCATTGTAGTTGCTAATGCCATGATCCGTTGTAGTGGTTATTGCCATGACACACGATGATGAGCGACTATCAAAGCATGACCGCCATCGATGGTGTGTAGCGGTGTGGGTTGATTGTAGAAATCCCCAATGGTGTGATTGGCGGTAAGGGTGGTGTGTAGCGGATGGAAACCTAGGATTGGGTTGGGCTTTGCATATTTTACGATATATTATACTGTTATCTCATTACGTGGGGCTAAGGCCCAATCGATGGTGCACGAGGGTTGCACACTCGAGTCTCGCGACTCACCCCATTATTTAACATCTTTCACGTAGCACCTAGTGCATCGGACCGGGTTGGAGAGGAGCGCAAGGTGGCCATGCGAGGGATTATTTTGATTTAGCAAAAGACTTTACTAGTTTATTTATTTTTAATATTTTAAATTAGTGGGTTTAAATTTCATTGTAATAAGGCTGTGGGCCACTAGCTTCATATTTTCGTTTGTTTTGGGCTTTTATTATTATTAGACATTTACATTTTACGTTTTAATTAAGTTAAGGCATGTATCAAATTTCGGTTTTTAATCCACTAAGGCATAAATATAAAATGTATATCTTTTACAAATCATCCAACCATTTAGTTTTCCCGAATAAAGTGTTAAACTCAAGAAAAATATTTTTCGAAATTGTGACATCTTTTAAAATCTCCCTAAGTGACATGCCAGATCCGGTCATGGTGTTTGGGCCGGGTTTGGGGTGTTACAAATTGGTATCAGAGCCCAGTTCAAAACTTGGCTTTGGGTTTTGGGCTCAAAACGTTTTCTAAACTTGAGTTTTTGAAAACATGCATGTTTATAAATAACACAGGAGGGTTTTCTAGGCATGGCACCTGCGTCTCCGGCCCAAGTCCGCCAGGTAAGTATTCAGAACTCACTGTGTGTTGTTGTAACACCCCAAATCCGGCCCACAAGCCCAATGGGACGGACGGTATGTCATCATGAAACCGTTCGAAAAATATTTTAACTTAAGGTAAAAACATAGAAAGTCATTGTCTTTAGAACAACATTTTATAATTAAAATGCAAAGTAAAAATTTGATTAGTACAAAATATCCAAGGTTAAAACTTTAATAAATATTTTAAAGATATAAATTTAGAAAATAAAAACATTTCCAAATAATACTTTAATCGTCATCTAGCTTAAACATAATAAAATGCTCAAATACTTTAATGGGCCTTATTACAATAAATAATTTAACAAAAATACTTAATAATATCTTGTTTTAAATAAATAAACGTCTTCTGCATGGGCCACCTCGTATCCACTCCAACCCGGTCCGATCAACATTTCTCACCTGCGATGTTGGTAAAAATTGGGTGAGTCATACTGACTCGAGTGTGTAATTAATCCTTTGAACTCCACCCACATAACAAACCACATGTGAACCCACATACCGGATATCAATGCACTTATTCACATTATTTCACTTATTGGGCTTGGCCCATATCCACATTAATCCATATAACATACCGGGCTTGGCCCATTTCATCATCAACCCATATGACGGATAATGAGTTTATGCAAAGTGCACCCAACCCAACCTAGGGTCCATCCGTTACACCTACCTTGGCGGCACTGCTTTGCGCCCAAGGCCGTGGCTAATCCACCGATCAACTAAGTGATCCCACATATCAATATCCACGAGGTGACTCGAGGTCATCCTCAATCCACGGTGATGCACACAGCTATCATCCGCCGAGATGTGGCACCTAGCCAACACCTCCATTGATGAAGCACATAGCTAACATCAAGCGCTAATGTAGCACAAGGCTAACATTAGACCACGTACATAAAGTACACCCTTTCCTTCGATAGTCACATTCATATCCCATCCCATACATATGCAACATATGATAATGTCATAACATAGTAAAATAATGCATGCACATGCTATTCGGCATACAAACATATTTTCATTGGCATATTCACATTCTTAATAATTAACACTGACCTGATTTCCGATATACCCCTTAAGGGTAACCATTCACAATCGCCACTGCACATATTAGCATTTACACAACACATACAATATACCATAAACCGGAAAGCGATTGGGTTAATCACACACCGACTATTTAGTGAAATCCGAACTATTTGATTCTAACACGATGAACGGAGTTTTTCCTCCTCCCTTAATGTCGATTTGGTCTCCTACCAAATCCCGAAGGCTTTGATTATCTCTGCCGATTTATCCCTAACATCTACAGATAGAATCGGTCATCCATTAAATACTAAATATGGCCTATAGCCGAGTATTAACAACCACTTACCTTGCCTATCCAAAACCCGAATACCTACTTGTTCCTGAAGCTGTCGATATCCCTATTAGTAAATGTTAAAATCGGCTTAACCCCATAATCCATAAAAAAATTTGCCCTTGGCCGAAACTACATAGGCTTACCTTGATGAATCAAATCCCGAAAGACCTCCTTTAATGCTCCCTTCCTTCGGCACTATCGCCTGCTTGAAGAGAAAGTAGTCACGGCACCACACTAGAAGATTCGGCCTCCACGATTCGAGAAATAGAAGAGAGAAGGAGAGACTGTAAGATTCGGCAATCAAGAACAATGGGAAAAAGAGGTTTGGCTAACCAAAATAAAAAGAGGATTGGGAGAGGCTTATAAGGTTTGGCTTTCTGAGAGAAGAAACAATATAGTGGAAAAATTCAATGGAGATTCGGCTAATGATCTAGATGACAAGGGTATTCGGTCATATTAGAAAAGGTATAGAATCAAGGTGGAAAGAAAATAAAGATGAAGAGGAGAAAGTAAGAAGAAATTCGGCAAAGCAACTAAAAGGGAGAAAAGATGAATGCTTCAATTAAAGGAATTTAAGAGACGCACTACCACCCCTAAAGAGTCCACATTCGGCCACTAACTCCAACTCTTTATCAAATCCCACTTATTACTCTTTTATCACCTTAACTAATCCCTCACATCATCCCTTATCCTCCCATTTAAAATAAATAAAATAACCCACATTTATCTACCTATTTAAACTAATAAAATAAGTCCACACTTATTCTAAATAAATAAAATAAACCTCATTTATCTCCTATTCTTAGCCAATAATAAATAAAATAACCAAGCATTATCCTCATATCTTTGAGAGTCCAAATGCCGTCCCACTAGCTCTCTCCCTTAACGCCCTTGAGCCAAAATTAAAAACATCAAAATTACCGCTTCCCACGCGACTCGAACTCAAGACTCGCTGCAGCGTCATTCCCAGAGCCTTAAGTGGCGCCTTGCAGCCACTTTACCAGGCGGTTTCTTATGCCATCACTCCACCACTTATTCTTTTAAGGCCTACCTAGCCAAGCTCCCTCTTCTTGACGCAAAAAGCGAAAATAACAGCACTCCTTATGCTGCGATCAAGACTCGAACCTGAGCCCTTTTGCCGCAAGCTACAGATAACGCCCCAGGCCACTTTGCCAAGGCATTTTTTTGTGACATAAACTCCCCACAATTCTTTTTTAGACGTCCTTCCCTAGCTCCCCCTTGTCTTAACGCCAAAAGTAAAATAAAAACACCCATTTTCTTTCCACGCTACTCGAACCAAGGCCCTTGCCATGGCGTCATCACCAGGGCCCTAAGTGGCACCTTGCAGCCACTTTACCAAGGCCTTTCTTATGCCATAAATCCCTTGCAAATTTCCTTAAGCCCTCCTTAGCCTAGCTCCCCTTTTGACGCAAAAAGAAAAGCTCCCAAGTGCAATTTCTGCAGCTCGAACCTCCTCCCCTTGGCACTCCATGTGACGCAACCTTCCATGCCCCCCTAGGGTAGCGTCCCAAGCCACTTTACCACATGACTTCCTTGTGTTCTAAACTCCCCAAAACTTTTCTTAAGGCCTCTTCAGCATAGCTCTTCTTTTTAACTTAAAATCCAATTATTTTCCATTGCATTCTCCCCATCTCCTAAGGTTCTCCAAACCCCTTAAACACACTCACCCATACACTGAGCCTATTAATTCATGAATTATGCTCCAAATGCATAACCCCTGATCTGGGATATTACAGTTCTACCCTCCTTAGAAATAATTTCGTCCTCGAAATGACTTAGCTAATTGCACCCCTACTCACCACACTATGCTTACGCTGCGCACTCTAATTTTATAAAACCATCATACTTCCTATGCACAATCTCTAAGTTTACATGCAAGGCTTCGAACACTTTCACTAGCAATACAAGAAAACTCTACAACAATCAAAGCAATTAAGGGTATTCCAGAAATAAGGAACGTACCCGTTGTCACATCTGGCACCTCTTCCTCCTCGCGACGGCCAACTGCATAAACCAACCTTGGTTGCCTCGCGTCTGCACCTTCAGTATCTCTGCTTGGTGCTCCACGTCCTCGGCCTGAACCATTTCCTCCATGGTTCGGACCACGACCCCTTGTCGCTTGTTGACCACCTCTGCCTGTCTGCTCATAATCTTGGCCTACTGTTCGAGCCCTATTCAGATCTTGAGGACAATATTTAATCAGATGAGACTTAGACTTACATCTAAAACACTCCCGATCCCGGTTCCAGCATTCGCCAACATGATACCTTCCACACTGAGCACACAGACGGTCCAGATTTCCAATAGCTGGCTTAGAACCACGAGCAGAATTCTCAACCCTCGGTCTTTTCTGAAGACTCTCAGGCGATTCTGACGGTCCAAAACTCCTCTTATCCCGGTTTCTATCCTTATCCATGTTCTGTCTCACAGAGTCCTTAATCCCCTCAGCTACCTTAGCCTTCTCTACTAACACAGCGAACTCCTGCTCCTGATGTGGAGCTATCAACAACCTCAGGTCATCTCTTAATTCGTCCTCGAACCGGACACATCGCTTATGCTCCGTAGCCACCACTCCTCGAGCATATCGACTTAACCTTAGGAATTCAGCCCAGATTCTGCGCCACGGACTGTTCCTTGAACGAGCCCCGTAAATGCCTTCCTCGAGCATCAATGTAGTGAGTACCGACGTACTTCTTACGGTATGCCGCCTTAACATAATCCCAAGTGAGATCCTCGTTTGTGGCACCATCCCGAACCGTGAGCCACCAGCGACACGCTTCATCGCGAGCGATGCCACCATCCTTTCAACTTCTCCTCAAGGGTGGATCCGGCTCATCCATAATTCGTTCCGTTGCCTCGAACGATTTTCACCAGTGTCTTGGGTGCCACGCCAGATACGCCACGGAACACCTCAGCTCTGTTGGCTCGGAGTCGCTCGAGTACGGACTTTCGAGCTCTCATATTTCCTCCAGCACCAGCCACCATTTCGAGGACTCGCGAAGACGACTGTGATACTGACATCATCCCACATGCGATCTTCTTCGCTCAACACTAAAAACTGGTGGTGGTGGTGGTACCTCATTCTCATACCCTTGACCCGATCCAACGGGTTCCGATGCAGTCATCCTACCTCTACCGCGTCCACGACGACCACGTCCCCTAGAATTCATTTCTAGCGTCGTGATTTAATCTGATTAAAGAGTTTTATGCATTAGTACTTTTGTTCCACTGATTATCCCACGTACAGTTTTATGATAAGAAGTACTTAGAAGTAGTTCTTTCGATCAAACAAGGTTTTCAGCTCAAGTTCACTATTCTAATTCAGAGAATCACATTCACATTCATCCATAGAGTCACATTCATTCATCCACAAAGCATTCACCATACCACAATGGCATTTTATCCATTCCCCACCTGTGGGTAATTTCGTCATTTGTCCTACTGGGTATTTTGGTAATAAACTGAGGTCAATTTGAAAATATTTACTAATCAAGGGTATTTTAAAATTTTCAAAACTCAGGGTTACTTTGAAAATTTTCTCAAATCGAAAATTTGAAATCGGGGTCATTTTGGTAATTTTGTAAGTTAGGGGCAATTTCGTAAATTCTTCCCAAATCAAATTTTCGCAAAATAGAGATTTTTAATATTTTTGCAAGGTAGGAATATTTTAGTAAAAGTTATGGTAGTATGGAAATTTCAAAAAAATTTCAAACCAGGGCATTTAGTAATTTCACAAACAGGGTATTTAGGTAATTACGCTTAGCAGGGGATAATTCAAAAATATTTTTCCCAAAATCTAATTTAGTGTTTTCAAATCAAGAAGAGTAATTTGGAGATTTAAAACTAAGGTTTTTATAAAACATTAAGGCTAGTCCCTTTTTCGGGTTTTAGTTATCGGTTAGCCCAGTGAATAAGTCCTCTTGGCTAGGGTGAACCGTAGCTATGCACCAGTAGGATTCGAGTAAAGAGGAAGTGAGTTGCTAGGACCGCTTAAATACCAAGCTCTTACTGAATCCACTCCTAGACATGCGCACTTGATTACCACGACCTCTAGCTACGACTTAATCATAGGTTTGTTTAATGATCCTTAAGTCTTATACACTTGTGTTTGAGTAGACTAGTCCTAGGGTCCAATAGCCCTAACATACTAATCTACGTTCCCATAAAAGCCCATACAGTTCACATGTTCAAATCACTTCAGAAGCCAGAAGTACTTACCTGGTGGACTTCGGGTCGTAGATACAGGTGCCATGCCAGAATAACCTGAAAATTTTCATAAAAGTCCATATTTTTGAAAAGCCCATCTTTGAAAACATTTTTGGGCCCTAAAAACCCTCAAAGCCGAGTTTTGAACCGGGCTCTGATACCAAACTGAAACACCCCAAACCCGGCCCACGAGATTTGCCCAGATTTAGTATGTTCCTCAAGTAAACCGGTTTCAAAATTCTTTCGTTACCTAGAGAAAACTTGTGCGATTTTGAAAAAAATTGTTTTGGGTTGGGCTTGTGTTGAAAATGAATTCAATTCTTTATATTAAAAATTTTACTTAAACTTTAATAGGTAAAACTCATAATCATAATAAATAGAAATAAATGGAAAACAATCCAACTATGGCCTTATGGCCTTATTACATCAAATAATTTCCAAGTAATTCAAGTACTTAAATAGAAATAGTAGTTCATAAAATAAAAACTTCATGTTGAGCATGGCCACCACAAGTTCTGCCATCCCGGTCCATCACTGATCATCACCTGAAAAATATTCCCCAACGGGGTGAGTCAAACAGACTCAATGTGTACACAAACACTAAATCAAAATAGAACCAGGCATACAAATGTTACGCATTCATATCATAGCATACAAATTATGATGCATTCCCAAACCCAAACCTAATAAGCCATCCGCTACACTCCCCCGTACCAACCTGTACACCGTGGGGACTACTAAGTCGACCCTCCTTCCGCTACACTCTATATCGCGGTCTTAGGTCACCACGTTCAGACATCGTGGTCTTAGGTCACCACTTTTGATTCATCGTGGTCTTAGGTCACCACTTTTAGATATCACGGTCTTAGGTCACCGTGTTCGTGGTCTTAAGTCACCGCATTCACTTCCCCTTTCAAACAAACCCATATGCCCCATATAATGATGATATGCATAAATATGCGAGTTCACATTCTTATCATATTCTCATGTTACTAATGACCTTTTTCATATTCTTTGTAGAAGTAGGAAACGACTGAGTACTTAGTACCATAACATGGTACCCTAGCCACTTTCATATTCTTAATATCACATATTTTAATAAAACAGGCCATGAAACATATTAAGAAGTAGTGTGGGGTACACACACGATTTGCTTAACCACTTCATTGAAATCCCGAAATCTGATCTCTCGCCTTAGATCTCAAGTTCCTACAATTGATTAATCACTTACTATTTAGCACAAAGCCTATTCGGTTAGAAAACCAAATCCTAGTAGGATTTGTATTCTTAAAGCTTACCTTGGTGTCGATTTGATGATTTAATCAAATCCGTAAACTCGTATTTTCCCCTTTGAAATCGGCTAGTCACTAAATCCCTTGAATTGGTTAGTTTTCGGCTTAAAACACATAATAATAGATCTACTACTAAAATAGGCCTTGGCCAAATTTACCTTTGTTCTTACCTTCTAAATCTTAACTCCCGAATTGGATCCTTGCTTCTTCATTCTTTGTGAAATCCCTCTGTACCCATGTTAGATCCAATCTAACATTAAATCATAATAATATAGCTTATGGCCGAATGGTATTCATAACTTACCTTAGATCTTAGAAGTTCAGAAAGATACCTTCTTGTAGTTGACAATTTCTTAAATCCGAAAACACCCTTCCATAACTCGGCCAAAATCCATAATAGAGATTAGTCCCTAAATTTTAGATAGGTTTAAAATATAAAAGAATTGAAACCAAACTTTGGATCTTACCCTTTTTAAGAAATCAGTAGCACCCTTGTTAAAGCCCCCTTAAAGAATCGGCCTTGATGACTAGATGATAAAGTTTCGGTTTTGGGATTTAATGGAGAAGTCGACTAGAGGTTCTCTTGGTGTATTTGGTTTCCACGAAAATAAGGAAAAGAAACTTGAGAATTTTGGCAATGGTGGACTATAGATTCGGCTTGACAAAAGAAAAGAGAAGAGAAGAGAGGAGAGCACTCGGAAATTCGCGAGAGAGAGGAGGAGGAAGAAAAATTGATGAGTAGCCCTATTTCCTTCCTTTTATAGCCGAAACTACTCCTCAGAATCCCTTACTTGGCCACCACTCTTCTTTATTTGATAGCTTTATCTCTTAATTTAAAATAATTAGAGAATAATCCTTTATTATCTCTTCAAAACTAATCCAAATTAAATCTCTTATTTATCACCTTATTAATCGAATATTAAAGAGAATAAAACTCCTCCTTTCCGGAAGGCTTGTGTCGTCCACCTTGAGCTTTCGGAAGCAAAAATAAAACTTCTTTTATTTGCTTCCCAAGTGACTCGAACCAGTGCCCAACACCTTGCATGTGGCGCCATTTCAGAGGCCCTAAGTGGCATCTTGGGCCACTTTTCCAAGCTGTTTGTGTGTCAAATTTCACAAACTTTTTCTTTTAAGGCCACCTTGCCTTAATTTCCTCTTTTAAACTTTAAAACTCGACATTTCTAAGTCATTTCTAAGTTTCCAAAAATTTTCGTTCGGCTCTGTAAACTTGACATTTTCTTACATTTCCAAGTTTCCAGAAATGTGCACTTTCCTATTTTGAATCATTTCCAAATCATTTCCATCCATTTCCAAGTTTCCAAAAATGTTCACTTTCCATTTTTTTTAACTTAACATTTCCATACATTTTCAGGTTTCCAAAATTGTTCAAAATTTATTCTTAGTACATAAAACATGTTACTTCGTACAATTAAACCGAAAATGCATAGGCCCTTTCCAGGATGTTACAACCATATTTTTGAAAAGCCCATCTTTGAAAACATTTTTGGGCCCCAAAAACCCTCAAAGCCGAGTTTTAAACCAGGCTCTGATACCAAACTGTAACACCCCAAACCCGGCCCACAAGCCCTGACCGGATCTGGTATGTCACTGCGGAAACCGTTCGAAAAATATTTTAACTTAAGGTAAAAACATAGAAATTCATTGTCTTTAGAACAACATTTTATAATTAAAATGCAAAGTAAAAATTTGATTAGTACAAAATATCCGGGTTAAAACTTTAATAAATATTTTAAAGATATAAATTTCCGAAAATAAAAACATTTCCAAATAATACTTTAATCGTCATCTAGCTTAAACATAATAAAATGCTCAAATACTTTAACTGGGCCTTATTACAATAAATAATTTAACAAAAATACTTAATAATATACTGTTTTAAATAAATAAAACGTCTTCTGCATGGGCCACCTCGTATCCACTCCAACCCGGTCCGATCAACATTTCTCACCTGCGATGTTGGTAAAAATTGGGTGAGTCATACAGACTCAGTGTGTAATTAATCCACTGAACTCCACCCACATAACAAACCACATGTGAACCCACATACCAGATATCAATGCACTTATTCACATTATTTCACTTATTGGGCTTGGCCCATATCCACATTAATCCATATAACATACTGGGCTTGGCCCATTTCATCATCAACCCATATGACAGATAATGAGTTTATGCAAAGTGCACCCAACCCAACCTAGGGTCCATTCGTTACACCTACCTTGGCAGACCTGCTGCCCAAGGCCGTGGCTAATCCACCGATCAACTAAGTGATCCCACATATCAATATCCACGAGGTGACTCGAGGTCATCCTCAATCCACGGTGATGCACACAGCTATCATCCGCCGAGATGTGGCACCTAGCCAACACCTCCCTTGATGAAGCACATAGCTAACATCAAGCGCTAATGTAGCACAAGGCTAACATTAGACCACATACATAAAGTACACCCTTTCCTTCGATAGTCACATTCATATCCCATCCCATGCACATGCAACATATGATAATGTCATAACATAGTAAAATAATGCATGCACATGCTATTCGGCATACAAACATATTCTCATTGGCATATTCACATTCTTAATAATCAACACTGACCTGATTTCCGATATACCCCTTAAGGGTAACCATTCACAATCGCATACTTCGCACATATTAGCATTTACACAACACATACAATATACCATAAACCCGGAAAACAGTGGGTTAATCACACACCTGACTATTTAGCGAAATCCCGAACTATTTGATTCTAACACGATGAACAGAGTTTTTCCTCCTCCCTTAATGCCGATTTGGTCTCCTACCAAATCTCGAAGGCTTTGATTATCTCTGCCGATTTATCCCTAACATACATAGATAGAATCGGTCATCCATTAAATACTAAATATGGCTTATAGCCGAGTATTAACAACCACTTACCTTGCCTATCCAAAACCCGAATACCTGCTTGTTCCTGAAGCTGTCGATATCCCTATTAGTAAATGTTAAAATCGGCTTAACCCCATAATCCATAAAAAAAATTTGCCCTTGGCCGAAACTACATAGGCTTACCTTGATGAATCAAATCCCGAAAGACCTCCTTTAATGCTCCCTTCCTTCGGCACTATCGCTTGCTTGAAGAGAAAGTAGTCACGGCACCACACTAGAAGATTCGGCCTCCACGATTCGAGAAATAGAGAGAGAAGGAGAGCGTAAGATTCGGCAATCAAGAACAATGGGAAAAAGAGGTTTCGGCTAACCAAAATAAAAAGAGGATTGGGAGAGGCTTATAAGGTTCGGCTTTACCGAGAAGAAACAATATAGTGGAAAAATTCAATGGAGATTCGGCTAAGGATCTAGATGACAAGGGGTATTCGGTCATATTAGAAAAAGGTATAGAATAAGGGTGGAAAGAAAATAAAGATGAAGAGGAGAAAGTAAGAAGAAATTCGGCAAAGCAACTAAAAGGGAGAAAAAGATGAATGCTTCAATTAAAGGAATTTCGGCACACACTACCACCCCTAAAGAGTCCACATTCGGCCACTAACACCAACTCCTTATCAAATCCCACTTATTACTCTTTTATCACCTTAACTAATCCCTCACATCATCCCTTATCCTCCCATTTAAAATAAATAAAATAACCCACATTTATCTACCTATTTAAACTAATAAAATAAGTCCACACTTATTCTAAATAAATAAAATAAACCTCATTTATCTCCTATTCTTAGCCAATAATAAATAAAATAACCAAGCATTATCCTCATATATTTGAGAGTCCAAATGCCGTCCCACTAGCTCTCTCCCTTAACGCCATGTGACCAAAATTAAAAACATTAAAATTGCGCTCCCACGCGACTCGAACTCAAGACACACTGCAGCGTCATTCCCAGAGCCTTAAGTGGCGCCTTTGACCACTTTACGAGCGATTTCTTATGCCATCACTCCACCACTTATTCTTTTAAGGCCTACCTAGCCAAGCTCCCTCTTCTTGACGCAAAAAGCAAAAATAACAGCACTCCTTATGCTGCCATCAAGACTCGAACCGGAGCCCTTTTGCCGCAAGCTACAGATAACGCCCCATGCCACTTTGCCAAGGCGTTTTTTTGTGACATAAACTCCCCACAATTCCTTTTTAGACCTCCTTCCCTAGCTCCCCCTTGTCTTAACGCCAAAAGCAAAATAAAAACACCTATTTGCTTTCTACGCTACTCGAACCAAGGCCCTTGCCATGGCGTCATCACCAGGGCCCTAAGTGGCGCCTTGTAGCCACTTTACCATGGCCTTTCTTATGCCATAAATCCCTTGCAAATTTCCATAAGCCCTCCTTAGCCTAGCTCCCCTTTTGACGGAAAAGAAAAGATCCCAAGTGCAATATCTGCACCTTAAACCTCCTCCCCTTGGCACTCCATGTGACGCAACCTTCCATGCCCCCCTAGGGTAGCGTCCCAAGCCACTTTACCACATGACTTCCTTGTGTTCTAAACTCTCCAAAACTTTTCTTAAGGCCTCTTCAGCCTAGCTCCTCTTTTTAACTTAAAATCCAATTATTTTCCAATGCATTCTCCCCATCTCCTAAGGTTCTCCAAACCCCTTAAACACACTCACCCATACACTGAGCCTATTAATTCATGAATTATGCTCCAAATGCATAACCCCTGATCTGGGATATTACAGTTGTATATATATATCTGGGCTTGATGGGCTTTAAGGGACGTAGATTATTTTAGTTAGAGCTTGATGGACCTTAGGCCTAGTTAAACAAATCTCAATTGCATAAGACTTAATCCAACCGAACAAACCTGTAGACAAGTCGTAATACTAGGGTGTGGCAACAGGCATGCGCATTTCTAGGATTGGATCCGGAAGAGCCTGGTACTTAAGCAGTCCTAGTGACTCACCTCCTCTTCACTAGAATCCTACCTGGTGCGTAGTGACTGTTCATCCTAGCCACGAGGATTTGTTGACGGGCCAAAATCTATAACTAAAACCCAAAAGGGACCAGCCACCTGATTTTCACAAAATTACTGAGATGTCCCCGGTTTAAAAAAAATCGAAACACCCCGGTTGGAAACATTACCAAAATACCCCCAAATTTTCAAATTACCAAAATACCCCCGAAATGCAAAATCACCTTATTTCACAAATGAACCTTATTTTGGAAAATTATGAAATACCCCTGTAGGATAAATTACGAAAATACCCCTGGGTAGTGAAACGATGAAGACACCCCTACATGATGAATGTAAGTTCATGGATGCTACTTGTATGTGGATGGTTGATGATTGAACGTATGTACTTCTTAGGACTAGAAGATGTGAACTTGAGACTGAAACTTGTGGATGTGATTCCGAATTCGAAAGAACTACTCTTAAACTACTGTTCATAAGACTGTTCGTGGTTAATCAGTGGAAGAAAACTATTAATTCATAAAAATTTCTAATCAGATAAGCGCGAATCGGTAGAATGAGTACAAGGGGTCGAGGACGCTCCAGATGCGAATACCGGGGCGTACTCTATCATATTATCCTAAGTGTTTCTTTTGGCTTTAGAATTAGAGTTCACAGCGAAAGCATAGTGGTGAGCCTTGGGTAGTATGATTAATAGTTAGTTGGAAATTTTGAGGACGAAATTTCTTTAAGAGGGGTAGAACTATAACATCCTGAATTTTTGGGCCTGTGCGTTTAATGGGTGGATATGTTTAATATGTAAATTAGAATGTGTAAGGAGCTTAGAATGGGCTCAGGGTTGGGCGGAGATAGTAGCCAAATTTTTTGTTTGGACACTATAGTGGAAAGCTTGTTAAGTTAGGGCATAACAGATATTAGCTGTGTTTTGAAAAAAAAAACACATGGGCTTGAGGCCCAATGGTCAGTAGCGCCACTTAGAGGGCAAGGAGGTGACGCCACACAAGGGAGTAAGGGGCCCAAATTAAAGGTTCATGGAGCCCAAATCTTTTAATTTAAGTTAGCTAATTTTTAGCTTTAGGGTTAGGTGGAGTGGACGGCAACAAGGCTCAAAAATAGGAGGATTTATGTGAATAGGATAATGTAGATAATATAGTTGATAATATGGAAGATAAAAGGAGAAAAGATAGGAGCTATCTGCAAGGCTAGGTGTTGGTCGAAATTCCATCACCTAGAGAAGCGAAGAAATCAATTTCTTTATGGCAAAGGGGTGCCAAATTTTCCCTTTGTATTTACTTAATTTTTAGTTATCAGGAAGGGCACTTTCGGTTTTTGATAGGTAAGTGCCAAAATTTCTATAAATAGGGGGGGATATCTCATCAATTTTGGCATTTGAACCCTACTCTTTTCTTCATTCTTTGTGCCGAAATTCTCAGTCTCTCCCTTTACAATTTCTGTCAACTTTCTTTCAAAAAGCCGAAAACCTTCTTAAGCTATCTTTCTCTTCTTTCTTCTAAAAGCCGAAAGCTCTTATTTCACTTTCTTTTTCATTCTCTGTGCCGAAAATTTGAAGGCCATCTCATTTGTTTTCTTTTCTCATCTTTTCTCTTCCAAAAGCCGAAAATCAATCACCACCTCCCTCACATTTTCTTTCTTTTTCTTTGAAACTTCCTTTTAGCCGAATCTTCTGATCCCCATTGTTATTCTTCTCCCATTCACTAAAAGCCGAAACTCCTCATTCAATTCTTCTAAAAAGCCGAAAATGCATCAGTAATTCTCTTGTTCATCTTTCCGAGATTTTCTTAAAAGCCAAAATTCCTAGATGTATACTCTTCTACGCTTCGATCTTCTTCTGGGATTGCCGAATCTTTCTGCAAGGGGGTAGCCGAAATCATCTGTAGAGGTAAATGTCGATTTGTGTATTTCTGCAAGGGGGTAGCCGAAATCATCTGTAGAGGTAAATGTCGATTTGTGTATTCTTTTTCGACTTTTAGAGATCTTAGACGAATGGCTATAAGGTTAACTAATCGGGTGTTTTCTATTGTTTGCGGCATTCCGGGATTTGAAGGGGATTCAATCGCTTAGATTTCTAAGCCAGAGTTCAGTAGCCCTTGGATCGTATCACTTTCGGGATTTCAAGGTAAGGAGATCTGTTAATTTAAGCATAATAATTCGGGTAAAACACTAACCCTTGGCCGAATATAGGAGAGGCCTTATCTTCGCGTTCTTCCGGCTTTTGAGCAAAGTTGTAGAAAAAGGGTAGTAGATCCGATTAGCGAGGGTATCGATATAGAGGGTAGTCCTACGTATTAATCAGGTGTGTAACATTCTCACACCATTTGGATTTCTTGTTAGTATATGTTTATAAATCTGTTATATTCTGCTAAATGCCGAAATACCGGTATAGCTGTTGAAAACCCGAGGAGGGTAAAGGGCGAATCACCAGGTTAGTGATCTCTGTCATTCTAAAGTGAATGTTTCTGTTGATTTGGTATGATGAAAATGTATGCCGGTTTCTGTGATTGCATGGGGTTGGGTGATTGATGAAAGGGGAAGTGTTACTGTTGTAGTGGCTTTTGCCATGATGCATTGTAGTGGCTTTTGCCATGATGCATTGTAGTGGCTAATGCCATGATTCATTGTAGTGGCTATTGCCATGATCGGCGATGAGCGACTATTCGTAGCATGACCGCCATCGATGGTGTGTAGCGGTGTGGGTTGATTGTAGAAATCCCCAATGGTGTGATTAGCAGGTAAGGGTGGTGTGTAGCGGATGGAAACCTAGGATTGGGTTGGGCTTTGTATATTTTCTGATATATTATACTCTGTTATCTATTCTGTGGGGCTAAGGCCCAATCTGATGGTGCACGAGGGTTGCACACTGAGTCTCGTGACTCACCCCATTATTTAACATCTTTCAGGTAGCACCTAGTGCATCGGACCAGGTTGGAGAGGAGCGCAAGGTGGCCATGAGAGGGATTATTTTGATTCAGCAAAAGGCTTTACTAGTTTATTTATTTTTAATATTTTTAATTAGTGGGTTTAAATTTCATTGTAATAAGGCCGTGGGACACTAGCTTCATATTTTCGTTTGTTTTGGGCTTTTATTATTATTAGGCATTTACATTTTACATTTTAATTAAGTTAAGGCATGTATCAAATTTCGGTTTTTAATCCACTAAGGCATAAATATAAAATGTATATCTTTTACAAATCATCCAACCATTTAGTTTTCTCGAATAAAGTGTTAAACTCAAGAAAAATATTTTCCGAAATTGTGACATCTTTTAAAATCTCCCTAAGTGACATGCCAGATCCGGTCATGGTGTTTGGACCGGGTTTGGGGTGTTACAAATTGGTGTTAGAGCCCAGTTCAAAACTCGGCTATGGGGTTTTAGGCTCAAAACATTTACTAAACTTGGGTTTTTGAAAACATGCATGTTTATAAATAACACAGGAGGGTTTTCTCAAAGCATGGCACCTGCGTCTCCAGGCCAAGTCCGCCAGGTAAGTATTCAGAACTCACTATGTGTTGTATATATATATGTGGGCTTGATGGGCTTTAAGGGACGTAGATTATTTTAATTAGAGCTTGATGGACCTTAGGCCTAGTTAAACAACTCTCAATTGCATAAGACTTAATCCAACCGAACAAACCTGTAGACAAGTCGTAAGACTAGGGTGTGGCAACAGGCATGCGCATTTCTAGGATTGGATCCGGAAGAGCCTGGTACTTAAGCAGTCCTAGTGACTCACCTCCTCTTCACTGGAATCCTACCTGGTGCGTAGTGACTGTTCATCCTAGCCACGAGGATTTGTTGACGGGCCAAAATCTATAACTAAAACCCGAAAGGGACCAGCCACCTGATTTTCACAAAATTACTGAGATGTCCCTGGTTTAAAAAAAAATCGAAACACCCCGGTTGGAAAAATTACCAAAATACCCCCGAATTTTCAAATTACCAAAATACCCTCGAAATGTAAAATCACCTTATTTCACAAAGGAACCCTATTTTGGAAAATTATGAAATACCCCTGTAGGATAAATTACGAAAATACCCCTGGGTAGTGAAACGATGAAGACACCCCTACATGATGAATGTAAGTTCGTGGATGCTACTTGTATGTGGATGGTTGATGATTGAACGTATGTGCTTCTTAGGACTAGAAAATGTGAACTTGAGACTGAAACATGTGGATGTGATTCCGAATTCGAAAGAACTACTCTTAAACTACTGTTCATAAGACTTTTCGTGGTTAATCAGTGGAAGAAAACTATTAATTCATAAAAATTTCTAATCAGATAAGCGCGAATCGGTAGAATGAGTACAAAGGGTCGAGGACGCTCCAGATGCGAATACCAGGGCATACTCTATCATATTATCCTAAGTGTTTCTTTTGTCTTTAGAATTAGAGTTCGCAGCGAAAGCATAGTGGTGAGCCTTGGGTAGTATGATTAATAGTTAGTTGGAAATTTCGAGGACGAAATTTTTTTAAGGGGGGTAGAACTGTAACATCCTGAATTTTTGGGCCTGTGCGTTTAATGGGTGGATATGTTTAATATGTAAATTAGAATGTGTAAGGAGTTTAGAATGGGCTCAGGGTTGGGCCGAGACAGTAGCCAAATTTTTTGTTTGGACACTATAGTGGAAAGCTTGTTAAGTTAGGGCATAACAGATATTAGCTGTGTTTAAAAAAAAAACACATGGGCTTGAGGCCCAGTGGTCAGTAGCGCCACTTAGAGGGCAAGGAGGTGACGCCACACAAGGGAGTAAGGGGTCCAAATTAAAGGTTCATGGAGCCCAAATCTTTTAACTTAAGTTAGCTAATTTTCGGCTTTAAGGTTAGGTAGAGTGGACGGCAACAAGGCTCAAAAATAGGAGGATTTATGTGAATAGGATAATGTAGATAATATAGTTGATAATATGGAAGATAAAAGGAGAAATGATAGGAGCTATCTGCAAGGCTAGGTGTTGGTCGAAATTCCATCACCTAGAGAAGGGAAGAAATCGGTTTCTTTATGGCAAAGGGGTGCCAAATTTTCCCTTTGTATTTACTTAATTTTTAGTTATCAGGAAGGGCACTTTCGGTTTTTGATAGGTAAGTGCCAAAATTTCTATAAATAGGGGGGGATATCTCATCAATTTCGGCATTTGAACCCTACTCTTTTCTTCATTCTTTGTGCCGAAATTCTCAGCTCTCCCTTTGCAATTTCTGTCAACTTTCTTTCAAAAAGCCGAAAACCTTCTTAAGCTATCTTTCTCTTCTTTCTTCTAAAAGCCAAAAACTCTTATTTCACTTTCTTTTTCATTCTCTGTGCCGAAAATTTGAAGGCCATCTCATTTGTTTTTTTTTCTCATCTTTTCTCTTCCAAAAGCTGAAAATCAATCACCACCTCCCTCACCTTTTCTTTCTTTTTCTTTGAAACTTCCTTTTAGCCGAATCTTCTGATCCTTATTGTTATTCTTCTCCCATTCACTAAATGCCAAAAATCCTCATTCAATTCTACTAAAAAGCTGAAAACGCATCAGTAGTTCTCTTGTTCATCTTTTTGGGATTTTCTTAAAAGCCAAAATTCCTAGATGTATACTCTTCTACGCTTCGATCTTCTTCTGGGATTGCCGAATCTTTCTGCAAGGGGGTAGCCAAAATCATCTGTAGAGGTAAATGTCGATTTGTGTATTCTTTTCCGACTTTTAGAGATCTTAGCCGAATGGCTATATGGTTAACTAATCGGGTGTTTTCTATCGTTTATGCATTAGGGATTTAAAGGGGATTCAATCGCTTATATTTCTAAGCCAGAGTTCAGTAGCCCTTGGATCGTATCACTTTTGGGATTTCAAGGTAAGGAGATCTGTTAATTTAAGCATAATAATTCGGGTAAAACACTAACCCTTGGCCGAATATAGGAGTGGCCTTATCTTCGCGTTCTTCCGGCTTTTGAGCAAAGTTGTAGACAAAGGGTAGTAGATCCGATTTGTGAGGGTATCGACATAGAGGGTAGTCATACGTATTAATCAGGTGTGTAACATTCTCACACCATTTGGATTGCTTGTTAGTATATGTTTATAAATCTGTTATATTCTGCTAAATTCCAAAATACCGGCATAGCTGTTGAAAACCCGAGGAGGGTAAAGGGCGAATCACCAGGTTAGTGATCTCTGTCATTCTAAAGTGAATGTTTCTGTTAATTTGGTATGATGAACATGTATGCCGATTTTTGTGATTGCATGGGGTTGGGTGATTGATGAAAGGGGAAGTGTTCTGTTGTAGTGGCTTTTGCCATGATCTCATTGTAGTGGCTAATGCCATGATCATTGTAGTGGCTATTGCCATGAGCCCGGCGATGAGCAAATATATCTGCAGCATGAGCGCCATCGATGGTGTGTAGCGGTGTGGGTTGATTGTAGAAATCCCCAATGGTGTGATTGGCGGTAAGGGTGGTGTGTAGCGGATGGAAACCTAGGATTGGGTTGGGCTTTGCATATTTTACGATATATTATACTCTGTTATATGTTCTCGGGGCTAAGGCCCAATCGATGGTGCACGAGTGCACTGCCGAGTCTCGCGACTCACCCCATTATTTAACATCTTTCGGGTAGCACCTAGTGCATCGGACCGGGTTGGAGAGGAGCGCAAGGTGGCCATGCGAGAGATTATTTTGATTCAAACAAAAGACTTTACTAGTTTATTTATTTTTAATATTTTTAATTAGTGGGTTTAAATTTCATTGTAATAAGGCCGTGGGCCACTAGCTTCATATTTTCGTTTGTTTTGGGCTTTTATTATTATTAGACATTTACATTTTACGTTTTAATTAAGTTAAGGCATGTATCAAATTTCGGTTTTTAATCCACTAAGGCATAAATATAAAATGTATATCTTTTACAAATCATCCAACCATTTAGTTTTCTCGAATAAAGTGTTAAACTCAAGAAAAATATTTTCCAAAATTGTGACATCTTTTAAAATCTCCCTAAGTGACATGCCAGATCCGGTCATGGTGTTTGGGCCGGGTTTGAGGTGTTACAAATTGGTATCAGAGCCAAGTTCAAAACTCAGCTTTGGGGTTTTGGGCTCAAAACGTTTTCTAAACTTGGGTTTTTGAAAACATGCATGTTTATAAATAACACAGGAGGGTTTTCTCGGCATGGCACCTGCGTCTCCGGCCCAAGTCCGCCAGGTAAGTATTCAGAACTCACTGTGTGTTGTATATATATATGTGGGCTTGATGGGCTTTAAGGGACATAGATTATTTTAATTAGAGCTTGATGGACCTTAGGCCTAGTTAAACAACTCTCAATTGCATAAGACTTAATCCAACCGAACAAACCTGTAGACAAGTCGTAAGACTAGGGTATGGCAACAGGCATGTGCATTTCTAGGATTGGATCCGAAAGAGCCTGGTACTTAAGCAGTCCTAGTGACTCACCTCCTCTTCACTGGAATCCTACCTAGTGCGTAGTGACTGTTCATCCTAGCCACGAGGATTTGTTGACGGGCCAAAATCTATAACTAAAACCCGAAAGGGACCAGCCATCTGATTTTTACAAAATTACTGAGATGTCCCTGGTTTAAAAAAAATCGAAACACCCCTGTTGGAAAAATTACCAAAATACCCCCGAATTTTCAAATTACCAAAATACCTCCGAAATGCAAAATCACCTTATTTCACAAAGGAACCCTATTTTGGAAAATTATGAAATACCCCAGTAGGATAAATTACGAAAATACCCCTGGTAGTGAAACAATGAAGACACCCCTACATGATGAATGTATGTTCGTGGATGCTACTTGTATGTGGATGGTTGATGATTGAACGTATGTGCTTCTTAGGACTAGAAGATGTGAACTTGAGATTGAAACTTGTGGATGTGATTCCGAATTGAAAGAACTACTCTTAAACTCATCATTCATAAGACTTTCGTGGTTAATCGAGTGGAAGAAAACTATTAATTCATAAAAATTTCTAATCAGATAAGCGCGAATCGGTAGAATGAGTACAAGGGGTCGAGGACGCTCCAGATGCGAATACCGGGGCACACTCTATCATATTATCCTAAGTGTTTCTTTTGGCTTTAGAATTAGAGTTCGCAGCGAAAGCATAGTGGTGAGCCTTGGGTAGTATGATTAATAGTTAGTTGGAAATTTTGAGGACGAAATTTCTTTAAGGGGGTAGAATTGTAACATCCTGAATTTTTGGGCCTGTGCGTTTAATGGGTGGATATGTTTAACATGTAAATTAGAATGTGTAAGGAGTTTAGAATGTGCTCAGGGTTGGGCCGAGACAGTAGCCAAATTTTTTGTTTGGACACTATAGTGGAAAGCTTGTTAAGTTAGGGCATAACAGATATTAGCTGTGTTAAAAAAAAAACACATGGGCTTGAGGCCCAGTGGTCAGTAGTGCCACTTAGAGGGCAAGGAGGTGACGCCAAACAAGGGAGTAAGGGGCCCAAATTAAAGGTTCATGGAGCCCAAATCTTTTAATTTAAGTTAGCTAATTTTCGGCTTTAGGGTTAGGTGGAGTGGACGGCAACAAGGCTCAAAAATAGGAGGATTTATGTGAATAGGATAATGTAGATAATATAGTTGATAATATGGAAGATAAAAGGAGAAAAGATAGGAGCTATCTGCAAGGCTAGGTGTTGGTCGAAATTCCATCACCTAGAGAAGGGAAGAAATCGGTTTCTTTATGGCAAAGGGGTGCCAAATTTTCCCTTTGTATTTACTTAATTTTTAGTTATCAAGAAGGGCACTTTCGATTTTTGATAGGTAAGTGCCGAAATTTCTATAAATAAGGGGGATATCTCATCAATTTCAGCATTTGAACCCTACTCTTTTCTTCATTCTTTGTGCCAAAATTCTCAATCTCTCCCTTTGCAATTTCTGTCAACTTTCTTTCAAAAAGTCGAAAACCTTCTTAAGCTATCTTTCTCTTCTTTCTTCTAAAAGCCGAAAGCTCTTATTTCACTTTCTTTTTCATTCTCCGTACCAAAAATTTTAAGGCCATCTCATTTGTTTTCTTTTCTCATCTTTTCTCTTCCAAAAGCCGAAAATCAATCACCACCTCCCTCACCTTTTCTTTCTTTTTCTTTGAAACTTCCTTTTAGCCGAATCTTCTAATCCCTATTGTTATTCTTCTCCCATTCACTAAAAGCCGAAAATCCTCATTCAATTCTTCTAAAAAGCCAAAAACGCATCAGTAGTTCTCTTGTTCATCTTTCTGGGATTTTCTTAAAAGCCAAAATTCCTAGATGTATACTCTTCTACGCTTCGATCTTCTTCTGGGATTGCCGAATCTTTCTGCAATGGGGTAGCCGAAATCATCTGTAGAGGTAAATGTCGATTTGTGTATTCTTTCTCGACTTTTAGAGATCTTAGCCGAATGGCTATATGGTTAACTAATCGGGTGTTTTCTATCGTTTTATGCATTAGGGATTTGAAGGGGATTCAATCGCTTAGATTTCTAAGCCGAGTTCAAGAGCCCTTGGATCGTATCACTTTCGTGGATTTCAAGGTAAGGAGATCTGTTAATTTAAGCATAATAATTCGGGTAAAACACTAACCCTTGGCCGAATATAGGAGAGGCCTTATCTTCGCGTTCTTAGGCTTTTGAGCAAAGTTGTAGACAAAAGGCGATGAGATCCGATTAGCGAGGGTATCGACATAGAGGGTAGTCCTACGTATTAATCAAGTGTGTAACATTCTCACACCATTTGGATTGCTTGTTAGTATATGTTTATAAATCGTTATATTCGGTAAATGCCAAAATACAAAAGATAGTTGTTGAAAACCCGAGGAGGGTAAAGGCGAATCACCGTGTTAGTGATCTCTGTCATTCTAAAGTGAATGTTTCGTTGATTTGGTATGATGAACATGTATGCGGTTTTCGTGATTGCATGGGGTTGGGTGATTGATGAAAGGGGAAGTGTTCGTTGTAGTGGCTTTTGCCATGATGCATTGTAGTGGCTAATGCCATGATCATTGTAGTAGCTATTGCCATGATCGGACGATGAGCGGCTATTCGCAGCATGACCGCCATCGATGGTGTGTAGCGGTGTGGGTTGATTGTAGAAATCCCCAATGGTGTGGTTGGCGAGGTAAGGGTGGTGTGTAGCGGATGGAAACCTAGGATTGGGTTGGGCTTTGCATATTTTACGATATATTATACTGTTATACATGCTGTGGGGCTAAGGCCCAACTGATGGTGCACGAGGGTTGCACACTGAGTCTCGCGACTCACCCCATTATTTAACATCTTTCAGGTAGCACCTAGTGCATCGGACCGGGTTGGAGAGGAGCGCAAGGTGGCCATGCAAGGTATTATTTTGATTCAGCAAAAGACTTTACTAGTTTATTTATTTTTAATATTTTTAATTAGTGGGTTTAAATTTCATTGTAATAAGGCCGTGGGCCACTAGCTTCATATTTTTGTTTGTTTTGGGCTTTTATTATTATTAGACATTTATATTTTACGTTTTAATTAAGTTAAGGCATGTATCAAATTTCGGTTTTTAATCCACTAAGGCATAAATATAAAATGTATATCTTTTACAAATCATCCAACCATTTAGTTTTCTCGAATAAAGTGTTAAACTCAAGAAAAATATTTTCCAAAATTGTGACATCTTTTAAAATCTCCCTAAGTGACATGCCAGATCCGGTCATGGTGTTTGGGCCGGGTTTGGGGTGTTACAGAATAACTATCAGTGGCAAGTTACAAGGACAAGGCCAACAAAAGCAGCCGGAGTTTTCAACCTCGACCCAGTAACCATGCTATCAAATCAGGTAGAGATGTTAAACAAAAAGATTGATGGTTTGTGTTCTTCGCAGGTACATCCGGTAATGCAGTGCGAAACAAGTGGAGGTGTGGCGAATCCTGAGTACCCACCCTACGGACATGGCATGGAAAGCGAACAAATGAACTATGTGAGTAACAATTTCAGACCCCAAAATAACCCTTATAATAATACTTATAATCTAGGTTGGAGGAACCACCCAAATTTCTCATGGGGTGGTCAAGGAAATCAGAGACAACAACCCCCTCCAGGCTTCCAACAGCCCTACCTACAGGAAAAGAAGCCGAACCTTGAGGAGATGCTGACAAAATTCATAGCGGTATTAGAAACTCATTTCCAAAACACCGAGACAACACTTAAAAATCAACAAGCATCAATTCAAGGGATCGTGAACCAATTAGGGCAACTTGGTAAGCTGATCTCCGAACGACCGCAAGGAAGCCTACCAAGCAACACTGAGACTAACCCAAAGGAGCAAATTCAAGCCATAACAGCTCATGATAGTGTAGGGTTAGATGAGCCCAATTTAAGGCAAGATAATGTGGTAGAAGAAAGTAAAGCTGAGGAAAGTCATGATAAGCTAAAACCGGTAATTAAAGAGTACCAACCTCGTGTGCCATATCCCGATGCGATGAAGAAAGACAACACAGACGAACAATTCGGTAAATTTCTTAAACTTTTAAAGAAATTACATATCAACTTACCATTTCTCGAAGCTCTTTTGTAGATGCCAGATTCAAGGAAATTTTTAAAAGAGCTTTTGACAAATAAGCGGAAGTTAGACGAGGAGTCACATGTGGAACTAAACGTATTGTGCTCAGCAATGTTGCCAAATAGACTGCCACGAAAATTAAAAGACCCAGAGAGTTTTACAATTCCATGCTTAATTGGTAGTTTATCTATTGATAATGCTTTAGCTGATTTAGGGGCAAGTATAAATGTTATGCCTTATAAAATGTTTGAACAGCTAGGTCTAGGGAAACCCAAACAAACTAGGATGAGAATTCAATTAGCTGATAAAACTATTAGAATTCCTAGGGGTATAATTGAAGATGTACTCGTGAAAATTGATAAATTCGTATTCCCAGTAGACTTTGTCATTTTAGACATAGATGAGGATAACACGATCCCTTTAATTTTAGGAAGATGTACTCGTGTGAGCCACACGGCCTACTCACACGGGCGTGTGACCCTTGTGTATAAGAAAAATTTTGAAATTTTACGAAAAAATTTTTGAGATCCCGATTTAGTCCCAAATTATTTCTAATGCTTAAATTGGGCCTCGAGGGTCCATTCAATGGATGATATGATTAGTTCCGAATATGAATAGTAAATGATATGAATTATCTGTAATTATTCTGTAAACTCCGATAATGCTCCGTAACCTTAGTCCGGCGACAGATACGGGTTCAATAACTAACAATCATCAAGACTTTTCCCTTAATTTTCATCACACTTATCATAATCAGAGTACAACCAATCATTCAAGAAATAACTTAAACTCACACCATAACCAAACAACAACCATTTTTTTATTTTCAACCATTTCTTCAAATTTCCAACATGTTTTATTTGCTCCTAACCAAAAACCAACAAGAGCTAATTGGCAGTTTAATCATAAAATTCAGACGACTTAATTGAAGTCACCAACTAGTTTAATTTGACTTGACAATTAACAAAACGAGTAAGTGTGTATAAATTTCAAGGGAAACTTACCGAATTCTTCCCCAAATTGCTGTTACGAGCACAAAATTTCTCCTTGCCTTTACCACTTTGACTGTCTCCCACCTCTCAAGCTTCTTAATATGAAGAAACAACTATTTAATATGCCAAATCCATGGCCTCTTTCTCCATGCAACCGACCTCCTTTTCTATTTCATCCATTCGGACCAGCAAAAGAAAAGAAAAGTAAAAGTATAGATAAAGAAAAATACAATATAAAAGAAAACATGAAGTTTTCCCCTTCCTTTCACCATCGATTTCCCTTCTCACGGTCAAGGAAAAGTAAAGAATTTCTTTCTCCCCTTTTCTCCTCTGGAGTTTCGGTGTTTTTGGGGAAGATTGTTCTTCTCCTTTTTCTCCCCCACTTTTTTTACCTTATTTATTTATTATATTCCCATAAAATTTTAACTAAAATTTTATAATATATTAAACACATATGTAAGTCATAACCGGCCACTATAGTAACCATTTATATAATGTTTTATTTATTACATAAATCCCTTAGTTATAATTTAGCTTTTAATTTAACAACAATCACACTTTTACCACTTACACGATTTACTGCTTGTATTTAAATTGAGCACTAAATCAACGAAATTATCTAACCGAAATTCAATTCACCTACAACGTAAATTCGTAAATGTTTAAGAAAAATATTTACGACACCAATTTAAAGAAATGAAGTCTCAAAACTAGATTTTTCGGTACCACTAACTTTCGGGTCGTTACATGAACTAATATTTGCTTGTCACAACTTTGTTATGCATGCAAAACGTGAAGACAGAAACACAAAAGACATAATATTGAAATGTGAAATTAACTTTATTTGTTCATCGTTCAAATACATAGAAAACAAGTACATGTTTACTATAATATGGGCATATTTCCCAACAACACAGCCGTGTATCCTGGCCTTGTAACTCTATAAATCCGTTTGGATCAAATTGAAAAAATTCATCAAAAGTCACACAGTCATGTGACTGGACCATGTAAAAAATTGAGAACGTGTGAAAATTAGATGACTAAATCTACAGTACTTACATGGGCGTGTGACCAGCCCGTGTGACAATCGAGAACTGTGTGCTTCTAATTCTTCCTATTTTCTAGTAGACACACGACTGTGCCTCTAGCCTGTGTGTGACACAGGACCGTGTGGTTAAAAATATGTCATTAATGCCTACTTCATACCAAACTAAATTCAATAGCCTATTTTATGACCCAAATGAAATTTTAAACCAACTTAAAACTTGCATAAACTCAATAGAAAAAAATACCAATTTACGACATTCTAAACACATTTAAATATTACACCAATCAACTAACCAATATGCCTCAATAGACACCAGAACATACCAAAATCACTTATTCAAACTTTGTCTATACTTCATACTTTGAAACCATTCCACATCAACATATACCATAATTCAAACATTATCCAAGTTCAAACCAAACTATGCAAACAAGGTAAACACATATAATAACACCTATTTACATGCTACAAAACTAAGCTTTAAACGATAGAAAGACTATTGAATCAAAAAATAGGATAGTGTGAGCTACTCGACGATCCGCTAGACACATTCTGCAAGTTGGCGATCTACAAGGAAAGGGAAACAATGGGGTAAGCATATCGAATGCTTAGCAAGTTCATAAGCATTAAACCACGTAACTTACCTCAGTTTATAATTAAACACTACATGCTACTTAGCTTGGTAAAATTTGCCTAACATGGCAAATCAAATATAAAAAAAGGTGAGTTAACATTTAACCACATCATATAGCAATTCAAATATGAATAAGCCAAATCACTTAGAATCACATTCAATACCATTCTCAACCCAATTCAATATTAAACCATATGAACATCATTCTCATATCACATAAATTCCATCTATTTATCAACTATACATCCAATTTCAATTTAATACCAATCACTTTTTCATTTCATAATACAAATTCCGAATTTCATTAATTGATTTGTCACATTTCCATATTGGCCCTTCGAGCTCATATAATCGATTCACAATATGTATATGTATCATCCAATTACTATATCAACTCAATTTTAACATCATTTATCCAATTTACATTTTATATATCTATTAACATGACTCAGACTCGAACGGATACACGGATCCAACTAATCACACTAGTTTGGCACCTAGTGCCTATCGAATAAATTCAAAATAGTAAGTTGCGCCCAACGTTGGTTGGTATAGCCGACATATAGATATGCCTAGAACTCCTCAACTCGTAGTCGCAATAACCTTGAACTCTTTCTATCCTATGGTATGCCAACTATATCTGACTCTGCCCGAACAATTAATAGGGTAACAGTTTCTCAATTTCATTTTATATTTTCATTAACCAATCATCGATTCTCAAATATAATAGCATATTTCATAACAATATTGATTCAATTTCACACTTATAACAATATATAATATTTTCACTTATATTCAATTTCGTCCTTATCACTATCAACAGATCCAAATCGAATCAATTCAACTCATTTGATCAAATCATCAGTTTATCACATAATATATCCTATTTCAGTCCAATTCAAGGTCAGTTCCTTTATAACACCCTATAACTGACCCGATCAACAGGTTTATGTACCAGATGATACAATTACCCAATTCACTTAGCAGCATTTCTAATTTTGATTTCATTACACGCTTAAATTTCAACCATAAAATTTTAAAACTCGTGCCGGACTAAAGATAAGTACCTACAACCCTGATTTCTAATAAAAAATTACAGATTTTAAGTAAGTCTCGAATGTAATACGTAGTCATATTAAACCATGAGGCATGGCCTCTAAGGGTGCCCCTCTATATCCATGATACAACTACCGTGCCCAACTTTACGCTCTGGCGGAGTTTGGTTTGCTCCTTTCTGTAACATCCTAAATCGGGGCCTTTGCATTTTATCTGATTGCATGTAGGTGGTATGGTTATCATGCTAGTTTAGGGTATTTTTGGGACCAGGCATGAGCTAGGGGTAGGCTAGAGCCTTAGCGAAAATTTTCTTTTGGCCACTTTGAAGGGGGAGCTGAATGGGACAGGAGAAAATTGTGGAGAGAAGAGAGGGATGGACATGGGAGCTTAGAGTTGGCCGAATCTTGAACTCTGTATAGGAAAGGGGGGAATCGGTTTTTGGGTTTTTGGCTGTGGCTAGGTGTGCCGAAACTCACATTGGTCATAGGACCTTGTGATGCCATTTCTTAGGTGTAATCTCGGGTCTTGAGAGGTGAGTGCCGAATTTGGGCTACTAAGGTGTGGTATTTTCGACATTTAGGAGGGGTTCACTTCTCAGCTTAGTTTTTCTTCTCTCAATCTCTCTTGTGCCAAAAAACACTTAGACTTTTCTCCTCTATTCTCATCTTGTACCAAAGCCAAAACCATCACCCCCTCCCTCTCTTTTGACTTCTTCTCTTCCTTTTCTTTTGGCCATAGTCGAATCTCTCCTACCCTTTTCTCTCCATCTTTTTCCCAAAGCCGAATCACCACTTTTCTTTCTTTTTCATCTTGTTATTCTTTTCACAACTCCTTGTTAGTCGAAACCCCTTGAATCTCATCAGCTTAGTTTAAATCTTCTTTCAATCACTAAAAGTCGAAGATCACATTTTCTTTTGCTTGTAGCCGAAACCTCTTAGATCTCGTAATTATTACATTTGTTTTTCTTTTCCCAGAAGTTTCATCAAAACCTGAATCATCATCTTAGGGTTAAAGCTGAATATCCTCTGTGGTGTCTACTTTGCCGAATCTTCTTCTCTTCTGTGCTAGTGTCGAATCCTCTTGGGTGTCAACGGGATCTCTTGCATTAAGGTTAGTGATTATTTTTTTTGGATTGTTATCTTTTCTTTCGGGTTTCTTGCCAAAGCCGAATGGCTACTTGGGTTCATGTTGAATGCTTGGCCGATTATAGGTGGAAGTGGTGGCGCATACTTTTAATTCATTTGGATTGTGAATCAAGCCTAGAGCCTCGGGATCTATCGATTTAGGTAAAGGTTTTAACCATGGGTCTTAGTTCCTTACGATTCGTTTTCCCTGCTTTAATCCATTTAGTGATCAAGGTCTGTTCATGGACTCTAATGCCAGCCAAGCGGTAGGAGGGGTTGGATTTGTAAACCCAGCCCCTAAGTTTAAGAAATGGGCAGTGTCAGCGGTTTGGGATTGGCCATCGGGTTGTGGGCCGGCATCTGAGCAAAGTAGTAGACAGATAGCGGTGGTGTCAATTAACGATAGTGTCGACATAGAGAGCGTGGTTTTACGAGTAATCAGGTGTGTAACTCTTACACACTTCATATGTTTAATGTGCTGTTATTTGTGATCTGTCAAAAGCCGAAATAACTGTAGGAATCGGTAAGTTACCGTTGGGGGTAAAAGTGCGGACTCTGGGTAAGTCCATCTTGGTGGCTAATGTTAATTGCCTCTGTTAAATCTGCATATGCCATATTAGATTACTCCTAAATGTTAAGCATGATTATATTGTATTGAAAAGCATGTTCATGAGAATGGGTATGATGAGAGGAGGGGAAGGTATGATTATCGATGTCACCGGTGGTTAGGTACCACACGTGGGTTGGCCCCACATATTACTATCCCGTGACTAAGTCTCGGTGGTTTGGAACCACCGGTGGTTAGGTACCACATATGTTTATTTCTCGTGACTCGCCCCAAAGTGGTTTGGTACCACGATGGGTTGGCCCCACATATCGAGATAAGGGATCGTCACCGGTGGTTAGGTACCACAAGTGGGTTGGCCCCACACATGATTATTTGTGACTTTGGTCACGGTGGTTAGGTACCACCAGTGGCTAGGTGCCACAAAGGGTAGAAATGGGAGTTTGGATGGATAGGTTGGATGGATTGCATGACATACATGTTTGCATATGAAACTGTGTGAGAGCTTAACATCTTTTGGGATGGGG
This sequence comes from Gossypium sturtianum, assembly GCA_025698515.1. Lineage (NCBI taxonomy): Eukaryota > Viridiplantae > Streptophyta > Magnoliopsida > Malvales > Malvaceae > Gossypium > Gossypium sturtianum. The sequence goes on from CM046951.1 coordinate 80,991,335, forward strand.
ATTTATACACTGAGTCTCGGTGACTCACCCCTTCCGTTACATTTTGCAGATAATTCCTAGATCGCGGACATGGAGCCGGAGTGGACTCGAGGTGGCCATGCTCAATATTTCGAGTTTTTATTTTAATGATTATTTCGGATTTATTTTTCCTTAAGTTTGGATTTCAGCTATGTAATAAGGCCATTTAGATTTTTATTTTGGGATTATTCATTTTGTTAAATTTCTTTAAACTGACATTTAAACACTAAAGGCATGCCTAATAAACTCGTAAAATGGACGTTTTTAAAACTTTAACAAATTTTCGGGATGTCTAAAATTTTTACCGTCGGGTATTCATCAAACACGCAATAATAACAAGGCAACACTGTCTTCTTTAAAACTAAGTTTCGAAAGAATTTTAACAAATGGCTTAACACAACTCGGGTTTTATAAAATCAAAAGTTTTCTTTTCAACATTGAGGCGACAACTTGTTTTCCAAAAATGTTTTCTTCCCTGTGACATGCCAGATTCGGTCGTAGCATTTTGACCGGGTTTGGGGTGTTACAATTGTGGTATCGAGCTCTCGGTTCAAAAGTTTCTTTTGTGGGCACGAGGCCCAAAATGTTTTTATAAAAGGGGTTGCGAAATGGTTGAATGAGGAACATATTTTGGAACGCATGGCACCTGAGTCTCCAGCACCAGTCCGCGACGGTAAGTCTCCTAACTACTGTTTATACGGTTTAAATGCTTACACTATGAATGCTAGTAGTAGGACCTTTACTTTAGAGACTGAAGCCGTAGGACTGTATGAACTTGCGAGAGCAACTACTCTAACAAATTGCTCCTAAGACTGTGCCGTAATAAATAGTAGAAGAAGCTAACTCATAAAATTTTTAAATCAGATTAAGACGTGAACGCTAGTCATGAGCACTCGAGGACGCGGGCGTAATGTGCGTGGTCGTGGTAGGGGTAGGATTACCGTGTCGGAACAAGTAGGGTCTGGTCATGGGTCAGAGAATGAGGTGCCGCCGCCGCCAGCTGTGGGCGTAGAATTTTAGGAACAAACGGGTGGTGATGACGCAGTGTCGCAGGCGATACTGCGGGTTCTGGAGAGAGTTGTGGGTAAAGGTGTTGGAGTGGGGGCTCAGAAATCTGTGTCTGAACGACTCCGGGCTAATGGAGCAGAAGTATTTAGGGGTATTTCCGGTGTAGCTCCCAACACGGTGAGTATTGGCTAGAGCGCGATCGCGCATAATGGACGATTTGGACTTTACGGCTGAGGAGAAGCTGAAAGGGATAGTGTCTCTTCTCCGGGATGAGTCTTATCAGTGGTGGCTCACAGTCAGGGATGGTGCGATGGTCGATGATATCACTTGGGATTTCTTTAAGGCGGTTTACCGGAGGAAGTACGTTGGGTCTAGTTATATAGATGCGTTGTATGCAGGCATTCTTGAATCGGTTTAGGGAGTAAGTCGATGATTCGAATATGAGGCGAATTCTTAAGGTTGAGCCGTTATGCCCGGGGTATCGTGGCTACGGAACACGAGTGCTGTGTCAGATTTGAGGACGGGCTGAGAGATAAGCTGCGGGTGTTGATTGCTCCACAATGGGAGAGAGAATTTGTTGTCCTGGTGGAGAAGGCTAAGATAGCCGAGGAGGTGAAACGGACCGAGAGGCAGAATCAGAATAGGAATAGGGATAAGAGGAGTTTTGGGCCATCAGGGTCCGCTGGGAATTCTCAGAAGAGGGTTAGATTTGGCAGATCGAGTCAAGCTGCAAAGCCTGCTGCTGCTACTCAGTGGCTGCCACGGTGCGCTCGATGTGGGAAGCCTCATTCGGGGGAGTGTTGGGCAGAAAACAGAGGGTGCTTCGAGTGTGGGTCGATGGATCACCGGATAAGGGATTGTCCGTGGAGGCCAGCTAGGACTCAGGCTGAGGGTCAAGGACGTACACAATTCAGAAGAGATGGTCAAGCTGCGCAGAGGGTGGGGATCGGCCGGGGTGGTAACGATAACGGGCGAGGTCGTAGGGCACCGGGCAGAGGTGCCGGGAATACTGATACAAGACAGCCAGGGTTGGTCTATGCAGTGAGGCGTTGAGAGGAGGGCGACACACCGGACGTCATAACCGGTACGTTCTTAATTTATGAATTGCCCTATACTGCGTTGATTGATGTTGGTTCTATGCACTCTTATGTTGCCGGTGAGTATAGCGGGAACTCTGAACTTAGCCTATGAGATTTCTTCTAGGGAGATGACTGTAATTAGCCCTCTAGGTCATTCTGTGGTAGTGAATAAACTGTATAAGGATGTACCCCTAGAACTTCAAGGTGTAGTGTTTCCGGCTGCTCTGATGGAATTGCCATTTGGGGAGTTCGATTTGATTTTGGGGATGGATTGGTTAGTGGAGTATCAAGGAAGTTTGGACTGTGCAGCCAAGCGCATGGTGCTAAGAACTGTCGAGGGTGAAGAGGTGGTGATGATAGGTGAGAGAAGGAACTATCTATCTAATGTGGTGTCCGCTTTGAAAGCTGAGAAAATGGTGAGGAAAGGATGTAGGGCGTATGTGGCTTATGTGTGTGCCTTGGAGGCTAAGGAGTCAACGGTGGGGGATGTCTGAACGGTGAGAGAGTTTTCTGATGTTTTCCCAGAAGAGCTTCCGGGTTTGCCTCCAGATCGCGAGGTTGAGTTTGGTATCGACCTTTTACCAGGAACCGCGCCGGTGTCTATTGCCCCATATAGAATGGCGCCGAAGGAGTTAGTGGAGCTGAAAGCACAGATTCAGGAGTTGTTAGATCGGGGTTTTATCCGGCCAAGTATATCTCCTTGGGGAGCACCCGTACTTTTTGTTAAGAAGAAGGATGGATCGATGCGAATGTGTATAGACTACCGCCAGCTGAATAAGTTGACGATTAAGAATAAGTATCCGTTGCCGAGGATAGACGACCTGTTCGATCAACTTAAGGGAGCATCAGTTTTCTCGAAGATAGATCTGAGATCGGGGTATCATCAACTTAAAGTTAAGGAGGCGAATATCCATAAGACAGCATTTCGTACTCGTTACGGTCACTATGAATTTTTGGTGATGCTGTTTGGATTGACCAACGCACCAGCAGCGTTTATGGATATGATGAATCGGGTTTTTCAACCGTATTTGGACCGGTTTGTCGTAGTGTTTATAGATGATATTCTGGTGTACTCGAAGTCCGAGGAGGAGCATGATGCACATCTTCGTGTAGTTTTGCAAATTCTGAGGGAAAGGCAGCTATTTGCAAAGTTTAGTAAATGCGAGTTCTGGCTAAGGGAAGTTACTTTCTTGGGTCATGTGGTGTCAGCTGAGGGGATTAGAGTAGACCCTCGGAAGGTTGAAGCTGTATTGGACTGGAAACCACCTAAGTCTGTGGCAGAGGTTCGGAGTTTTCTGGGTTTAGCGGGGTATTACAGAAGGTTTGTGGAAGGGTTTTCCTTGATTGTAGCACCGTTAACCAAGTTGTTGAGGAAAGGGGTTCCGTTTGTATGGTCAGACAAACAACAAGAAAGTTTCGAGAAGTTAAAGAGGATTTTAACAGAAGCTTCGGTGTTGATTCAGCCTGAAGCAGGAAAGGAGTTCACGGTTTATTGTGATGCATCGCATACGGTCTAGGATGTGTGCTAATGCAAGAGGGGAAGGTAGTGGCGTATGCTTCTCGACAATTGAGACCTCACGAAGTGAATTACCCGACGCATGATCTGGAGTTGGCTGCAGTGGTTTTCGCCCTGAAAATTTGGAGACATTACTTGTATAGGGAGAAGTCTATCGTGTACACGGATCATAAGAGTTTGAAATACCTGCTCACTCAGAAGGAATTGAATTTGAGGCAGCGAAGGTGGATTGAGCTGTTGAAGGATTACGACTGCTCGATTGAGTACCATCCGGGTAAGGCTAACGTAGTGGCTGACACGTTGAGCCGCAAGGTGGTAGCAGATTTAAGAGCCATGTTTGCCCACCTTAGTCTGTATGATGACGGAAGTTTGTTAGCGGAACTGCAAGTGAAGCCGACATGGGTGAACCAGGTTAAGGAGAAATAGTTAGTGGATGAAGTCTTAAGTGCTCGATGTTTGCAAGTGTAGAATGGTGGATTAGAGGGGTATAGCTTGAGCAGCCAGGAGTGTTATCTTTTCAGGAAAGGTTTGCATGCCAAAAGATGTGGAGTTGAGGCAGAGGATTTCGGGGAGGCACATAGCGATCCATACGCTATGCACCACGGAGGTAGTAAGATGTACAAGGATTTGCGGGAAGCGATTTTGGTGGCCGGTCTAAAGCGAGAAGTATGGCGAATTTATGGGCAAGTGTTTGGCGTGTCGGCCGGTGAAGGCGAACATCGGTTACCTTCGGGATTGTTGCAACCGGATGAAGATTTCGCGATGGAAATGGGAAAGGATTACGATAAATTTTGTTAGTGGGCTACCCCCTTACGCCTAGCAAGAAGGATTGATGCAGGTGATTGTTGATCGTCGACAAAGTCCGCTCACTTCATACCTGTGCGTGTGGATTACTCTCTTCAGAAGTTAGCCAGATTATATATAGCAGAGATTGCGAGATTGCATGGGGTGCCAGTGTCGATTATTTCAGACAGAGACCCTAGATTTACGTCAAGATTCTGAAAGGCATTGCATCAGGCATTGGGTACGAGGTTGGATTTCAGTACGGCGTTTCATCCACAGTCAGATGGGCAGTCGGAGAGGGTGATTCAGATTCTGGAAGATATGTTAAGGGGTTGTGTCTTGGATTTCAGGGGTAGTTGGGAAGAATTTCTACCGTTGGCAGAGTTCGCGTATAACAATAGCTACCAGGCAATTATTTAGATGGCACCGTATGAAGTGCTATATGGGCGGAAGTGTCGTACCTTTACGTGTTGGACGGAGTTGGGTGAACGGCAATTGTTGGGTCCAGAGTTGGTTGCTAAAACAGAGGATAAGGTTAAGCTGATTCGAACTCGTTTGAAGGAAGCTTCGGATAGGCAAAAATCCTATGCCGACCTTAAGCGGAAGGATATAGAATTTGCGGTGGGTGACAGGTTTTTGAAAGTGTCGCCGTGGAAGAAAGTCTTTGAGATTTGGTCGGAAAGGCAAGTGAGCCCAAGGTTTATCGGGCCTTATAGGGTGTTGAAGCGTGTGGGACCAGTAGCTTATCAGCTCGAGTTACCATCAGAATTTAGTCAGATCCATAACGTGTTTCATGTTTCCATGCTTAGACGCTATCGTTCGGATCCGTCTCATGTTGTGCCGATGGAGAAGATTGAAGTGAGCCCAGATTTGTCGTTTGAGGAGGAACCCGGTGCGAGATCTTGGATCGGGATGTCAAGGTGTCTTTGCGTAGGAAATCGGTTCCTTTGGTGAAGGTGTTATGGTGGAATCATGGAGCGAGAAGAGGCCACGTGGGAGCCAGAGGATGTGATGCGGCAGTAATACCCTCAACTCTTTTGACCAGGTAATTTCGGGGCCTTTGCATTTTATCTGATTGCATGTAGGTGGTATGGTTGTCATGCTAGTTTAGGGTATTTTGGGGACCAGGCATGAGCTAGGGGTAGGCTAGAGCCTTAGCGAAAATTTTCTTTTGGCCACTTTGAAGGGGGAGCTGAATGGGACAGGAGTTAAGGGTAGTTGGTGGTATGTTTTGACACAAGAAGTTCCTTGGTAAAGTGGTAAGGAGGCACCATTTAAGGCTCAGGGAAGTGACGCCTCATGTGAGTGGATAGAGCCTTGGTTCGAGCTGCGGAAATCCCCTTTCTACTTGTTATTTTTGACGCCAAGATCAGGAGGAGTTGCACTCAGGATGGACTCTGGTGGATGAGTGTTGAAGGAGTCAACAGGTTCGAATGAGTGGAGGAGGGGAAATTTAGGAATTTGAAACATTCAAACAGATTTGAATGAGTGGTCAGGAGAAAATTGTGGAGAAAAGAGAGGGATGGACATGGGAGCTTAGAGTTGGCCGAATCTTGAACTCTGTATAGGAAAAGGGGAATCGGTTTTTGGGTTTTTGGGTGTGGCTAGGTGTGCCGAAACTCACATTGGTCATAGGACCTTGTGATGCCGTTTCTTAGGTGCAATCTCGGGTCTTGAGAGGTGAGTGCCGAATTTGGGCTACTAAGGTGTGGTATTTTCGGCATTTAGGAGGGGTTCACTTCTCAGCTTAGTTTTTCTTCTCTCAATCTCTCTTGTGCCGAAAAACACTTAGACTTTTCTCCTCTATTCTCATCTTGTACCAAAGCCGAAACCATCACCCCTCCCACTCTTTCGACTTCTTCTCTTCCTCTTCTTTTGGTCATAGTCGAATCTCTCCTACCCTTTTCTCTCTATCTTTTTCCCAAAGCCGAATCACCACTTTTCTTTCTTTTCCATCTTGTTATTATTTTCACAACTCCTTGTTAGCCGAAACCCCTTGAATCTCATCACCTTAGTTTAAATCTTCTTTCAATCACTAAAAGCCGAAGATCACATTTTCTTTTGCTTGTAGCCGAAACCTCTTAGATCTCAGAATTATTCTATTTGTTTTTCTTTTCCCGAAGTTTCATCAAAACTGAATCATCATCTTAGGGTTGAAGTCGAATATCCTCTGTGGTGTTTGCTTAGCCGAATCTTCTTCTCTTCTTTGCTAGTGTCGAATCCTCTTGGGTGTCAACGGGATCTCTTGCATTAAGGTTAGTGATGATTTCTTTTGGATCGTTATCTTCTCTTTCGGGTTTCTTGCCAAAGCCGAATGGCTACTTGGGTTCATGTTAAATTCTTGGTCGATTATAGGTGGAAGTGGTGGCGCATACTTCTGATTCATTTGGATTGTGAATCAAGCCTAGAGCCTCGGGATCTATCGATTTAGGTAAGGGTTTTAACCTTGGGTCTTAGTTCCTTACGATTCGTTTTCCCTGCTTTAATCCGTTTAGTGATCAATGTGTGTTCATGGACTCTAATGCCAGCCAAGTGGTAGGAGGGGTTGGATCTGTAAACCCAGCCCCTAAGTTTAAGAAACGGGCAGTGTCAGCGGTTCAGGATTGGCCACCGGGTCGTAGGCCAGCATCTAAGCAAAGTAGTAGACAGATAGCGGTGGTGTCGATTAACGATAGTGTCGATATAGAGAGCGTGGTTTTACGAGTAATCAGGTGTGTAACTCTTACACACTTCATATGTTTAATGTGCTATTATTTGTGATCTGTCAAAAGCCGAAATAACTGTAGGAATCGATAAGTTACCCTTGGGGGTAAAAGCGCGGACTCCGAGTAAGTCCATCTTGGTGGCTAACGTTAATTGCCTCTGTTAAATCTGCATATGCCATATTAGATTACTCCTAAATGTTAAGCATGATTATATTGTATTGAAAAGCATGTTCATAAGAATGGGTATGATGAGAGGAGAGGGAAGGTATGATTATCAGACTGTCACCAGTGGTTAGGTACCACACGTGGGTTGGCCCCACATATTACTATCCTGTGACTAAGTCTCAGTGGTTTGGAACCACCAGTGGTTAGGTACCACATATGTTTATTTTTGTGACTCGTCCCAGTGGTTTGGTACCACAGTGGGTTGGCCTCACATATCGAGATAAGGGATCGTCACCAGTGGTTAGGTACCACAAGTGGGTTGGCCCCACACATGATTATTTGTGACTCCGGTCACCAGTGGTTAGGTACCACCAGTGGCTAGGTGCCACAAGGGGTAGAAATGGGAGTTCGGATGGATAGGTTGGATGGATTGCATGACATACATGTTTGCATATGAAACTGTGTGAAAGCTTAACATCTTTTGGGATGGGGATTTATACCCTGAGTCTCAGTGACTCACCCCTTCCGTTACATTTTGCAGATAATTCCTAGATCGCGGACATGGAGCCGAAGTGGGCTCGAGGTGGCCATGCTCAATATTTCAGGTTTTTATTTTAATGATTATTTTAGATTTATTTTTCCTTAAGTTTGGATTTCAGCTATGTAGTAAGGCCATTTAGATTTTTATTTTGGGATTATTCATTTTGTTAAATTTCTTTAAACCGACGTTTAAACACTAAAGGCATGCCTAATAAACTCGTAAAATAGACGTTTTTAAAACTTTAATGAATTTTTGGGATGTCCAAAATTTTTACCATCGGGTATTCATCTAACACGCAATAATAACAAGGCAATACTGTCTTCTTTAAAACTAAGTTTTGGAAGAATTTTAACAAATGGCTTAACACAACTCGGGTTTTATAAAATCAAAAGTTTTCTTTTCAACATTGAGGCGACAACTTGTTTTCCAAAAACGTTTTCTTCCCTGTGACATGCCAGATTCGGTCATAGCATTTTGACCGGGTTTGGGGTGTTACACTTTCTCTTGATTTTCGAGTCTTTATCTATCCTGCATCCAAGCAACAAACTTTATAAGTTTGAAAGATCTTAGTGAGATCTGTACATAAAATGCGTATAAGACTGCACATGTCTTTAGAAATTGATATTTCTAGCTCAGAATAAAACTTCTTCAAATTCAAAGGAGAATTCGCGAACTTAGTTGATGAGGCCATGCGTTATGCACTCTGAGTCGTTTACTGGTGGACTTAGACTTCTGATTATTTCTGATGAAGTCCTCTCTTAGGTCTCATCCCCTCCCCATCTCTCATTATTCCACCTTCTGATATTCACATTCTTTACTGCTAGATGGCAGCGCTTGGCGTCTACCCAAGTAATTGCCGTAATTGCGGTCTTTACAAGAACATAATAACCTCACTTCCTTGGATAATTAGTGCCCACAAAGCAGCACCATAGTACCCGCTCTTCCAGCAGTTCCTTTTTAAGAAGCTTCATTTGATAGGTGGTGTCTGACCTATTATCTCCTACTTAGGTATCATGTGAAGGTTTCCACCCTTGGTGGATTCACAAGATATTTTCCATGTTTCATAGTCCTGATGGACTTCTGCTCTTCACCTTTCTCTGGCAGGCTTGATTGATCATTCAACATCAAGCTAGCATTTTCTCCCATGAAGAATCTGATCGGTCTACCCAATCTCTCGGATACCTCTTTATCGACTTTCAAATTAAAATTGTATCAGCAGTGTAACAGTCTAAATTTGACCCTAATCGGAACGGTGGTTTCGGGACCACGAATCCGAGTTTGAAAAATTTTAAAATATTATTTTCTGTATTGATTATATGTGAATTAGTATATGTGAAAGTTTCGTGTAAAAATTTGATTGTATGTGTGCTCAATTAGTCAAAAAGGACTAAATCGCGTAAGTGGTAAAAATGGCCAACTATTCAATTAGGAGGTTAAATTGATTTGTCTTCTTTTGAATGAGGTCTTATGATGCAAATTGGCCATTTAGAACCTTAGTGGATGGCATGGATGTTTAAGTGAGCATTAATATGTTTTATTTATGTAGTTATTTATATTATAAGTAAACTTTTATATTATATTATATGTTAAAAATATAAAACATCATAAAATAAAGGCACATGCATCATCTTTCTTCTTTGGCCGAATATAAGGTGATAAAAACACCATAGTTGAAGCTCAAAGTTTCGGCAAACAAGGAAGCTTAATTAGGGTATGTATTTTGTTTAGTTTTCGATAATTTTTACGTTTTTGTAATCGTTGCTTCGAATACTTCAAGACCCATGCTTAAATTTTTGATTTTGATGAATATTTTGAAATGTGCCATTGATGAGTTCATGAGTTTTATTATGATGGTTGATGAATTATGAAAGATATATGTTAGATTAATATGTTTTGTATTGAGATTTTTGGTGATTTTGAGTAAATAGGGTTAAATTGAGAAAATAAATTTTTTAGGGGTTAAAATGCAAAATAAATGAAATGCATGGACTTATATGGCTATGTGGAAGATTCGACCTAGCTATATTGTTGGGAGATTTTGCATATTTTGTGTTTTGTGCAAATAGGACTAATTTGTAAAAATGTGAAACATTAGGGAAAAATGGTAAATTGCCCATTTAGATGTTTTTGGATTAAATTGAAATGAAATATATTTGAATGAGCTTAAATTGAATATGTTTAGATCAAGAACAAAGAAAAACGGACTTGGATTGGGGAAAGGCGAAGGTTAACGAATAGCCGGTTCTTGACATCCGACGATATCCGAAGTAAGTCTTTAAGCAAGTTAATACCGTAAGTATCGATTATAACCTAGTATACATGCTGAATTATGAATTTATGGATTGAAATATGACAAAGCCGAATGTGTTAAAGTAATTTAGCAATGAAATGTAGTTGAATTAATTGAGTTCACTATGTGAAAGTAATGTGAATTATATGTGATATATGTGATATTGCTACTGTGTAATGTGAATGAGTTGGCTCGGTAATATGAATATTTGGGCTTATTGCCTAGTAGGCCTTGTGCCGGTGAATTATATAGGGCTTATTTCCTAGCAGGCTAAATGCCGGTGTTTAAATTTCAGACCTCGGGTCTAGCAGGCCTAGTGCCAGTGTGTATTTCAGGCTTTGATGCCTAGCAAGCTTAATGCCGGTGATGTATTATATATGGAGAATTCATGAATCATTTACAAGGTGGAACGTAATTACTGCAATAAGCTAAATGCTCAGGTAAGTATAAGTTTTCATAGTTGCAAGGAATAAGGTAAGTTATTATATTACCATTCGAATTAAGTGAGATGTGATATAGTGAAGCTTTTCATTAAGATTTTAATATGTGCATTTGATCTTACCAATATTGAGTATGATATATATATATATATTGGAATTTAAGCTTGGTTATGCCTTTGAGATTCGGCCATATGTGTAAATGCCAAATGTGAGAGTGATTAGATATGTTTACATATGTGTATGACTGATTACATGTGGTTAATATGTATGCTATACTTATTTGGTTTGGAATATGCGAATACATATTGTATTTAGGTGTTTTGGTGAGTTTGCATGCTTATAGTAAGAAAATGCTAATTGTTAGATTAAGTAAGGTAATGGCATTCGGGCAAAATGAACTTATAAGTTAAATTATTTATATTCAATGTCATAAACCAATGGTTTTAAAATGCTTGAATGTTTGAATGCTATATTATAATTGCTTAAGACTTACTAAGCTAGTAAGCTTACTCTGTGTGTGTTCATTGTTCTGTTTTATAGATTTGGATCAAGCTACGAGCTCAGAGGATCGTCAGTGAAGTCATCCATACTATCGACTTGTCTTGGTATCTTTAAAGTTTAGATTTTGAACTTAAGGCATGTATAGGCTAACTTTATGCTTGAATATCATTTTTGGTGATGTATTTAAGCCATGCGAAAATGGCTTGATTATGATGTTAATGGTTATGTGTTTTCGGTCATGTTTTAGGCTTATATTGAAAATATATATTAAGGCATATATGTTTGTGGTGTTTGGTTAAGATTCGGAGATGATAATGAAAATGTTTATAATTATATTTTGGGTTGATCATTGGAGTTTTAAATTGAGGACCGAATATATGGTCAATGGATTGGTTGTACTTATGTATTTTGGACTAGTCATATAGTATATGTGTTTGGTAGGTTATTTAATGATCTTTGTGTCCATTAATTATTAATGTGGCTATGGTTAAATGAATGCAAAAATAGAAATTATTTCAATTAAATGTGGTTATATGGAGATGCTTACTTAGGTGTAATAAATATATATGTATGTTTACTATGTCGTAGGGATTTCTTAACCTAGATTAATATGCTTAATTCATGAATTGGTATAGTCACAAAATTAATTAATAAGGTAAGGATGATTTGATAATTATGGTTTGACATGGCTTTTGTTTTAGGGATATTGTGCATATTATGATAGCATGATGGGTATGTTTGGTTATGCTATAATGTTCGAATGTCACATATGTGAATGAAAATTTAACAGAGTAACATGGGTCTATTCGTTTTAATATGCATATTTGCAGAAAGTATGAAATGATATGTTGATATTCGACTAATGAAATAGATGTATTTATATATATTTAACATATGAAATTTGGTGTTGATATGTGGAAACTTTTATAGATTATGAGTAATGATGTATTGCATTATGAAACATGGTTTGTAACGTAAGTCTTGATCATTATTTGTTGATATTGAAAATTCAAATATGCGTATTTGGTTTATTCCATAAATAACTGTGCTAAACTGTGTCTAGCTCGGTAATGCCTCATAACCCTAATCCGGCGACGGGTACGGGTTAAGGGTGTTACAAGTAGCTCCTTGGCTGACTCATTTTGTTACACATCATGTATACCTCCTTATCCAAGGAGCCTATTTCTCTTTTCACCCTAACTGGGTTGAGATGTTACCTTAGCCTCATTCATCTTTATCTTTGGCGAATTCTCTCGTTATCCCGATGGTCTGTGTCCCTCAGACGCACCAAACTCAATTGTTTTTTTGACTTATCGCACTAGTCACATCGCAAACTATACCTTAAACCTTGGCATCTCTCATTGTATATTGATCTGCGGATTTCCCAAGTGTAACCCTAGGTTTTATGTCCTGGTGGATTTCCCCGTGTTTAGTGTCTCGCGGGACTACCTCGTGTTTACTGTCCCGGCAGACTACCTATGTTGCCATGGCCAAGCCATGGTCTTACACATTATTTCCCATGTTTTTTATCCTAGAAGATTTCATTGGATGTCATAGTCGAGTTATGGTCTTACACATTATATCTCTTAGAGGTGTCGCCCCGAAGGACCTTACAGCCATCGCAGTGTCACTCCATAGAGCCTGTTGACCACCATCGCAGTGTTGCCCTATTAAACTTAATTACAGTTGTTACGGTGTTGCCCCATAGGACCAGTCAATTTCATTCAATTTCTTATTTAACCTTGATGCTTGAACATCGAAGTGTCCCCCCCACAAGGCCTAGAGTTTCGTACATCACAATTTGCACTTAGCAACACCAAATTGCGGATTCTAATAGGAATTCCATTTCCCTATCCATTCACCTATTCCTCCATTTCGCCATTTCTAGCCTTGATGCTCGAACACCGCAGTGTCCCCTCCGCAAGGCCCAGAGCTTCGTACGTAATGGTTTGTACTTAGCAAAGTCTATATGGCGATAAACGAAAATCCCATTCCCCAAATCCTAACTTCATCTAAACCATCGACAATTTCTCCTCCGTACTCCACCATTATAAACATGCAATTCATGTACTGCAACACATTATGATACTATATATACACACAATACACCAAATATACAAACATTGAGAAGTATCCACAAAAAAAACAACAATTGTTCCTTCAACATTCGCATGCTTATACTAATCTATGAACTCATAACATACTCATTCACAAACTAATTCTAAGCACATTACATAACGGGCAAGAGGGTAATTCAGCCTAAAAGAAAGCACCATAAATATCCCAAAAGGTAGAGTACAGAAACACACCTTGCTTCCTTATCCTTGCCAGCTTAGCTTGTCCAAACACTAGAGCCTCCTTATCTTGGCAGCTAACCATGACAAGTTGGAAAATCGGGTTTGGAAAACACAACGAAAAATAAATTTAGGGAAAAACCAGAGTTTTAATTTTTTTTTCCAAAATAAGAACTTGGTTGTGATATCTAAAGTAATAAACACTCTATCAAAATTGTACATTTTCGATCAGTCTAGGACGAACGCTTCGACCGAGTAGTCTTCTTCGCTATACTCAAGCTCACGTTTGTCAAGTGTGGGCTCGCTTCGAATTAGAAAATTTTTCACAAAAGTTTCCAGTAGGGTAATTTCGCAATTTCTCTAAATTTTTATAGAGTTTTAAATAAGAAAAATATCTCTAACAATTTTCTGAAATAATTTCTTTAGAAAATTCTCTCTAAAACTTTCTCTTGAATTCAAGTGTGTGTAAAATAATGACTCAAGACTCTATTTATATAGGGAGTGTTTAGAGAGTTCAACTATGATTAAACTTAATCACTTTAATATTAAATTAATATAATATTTATCTACAAGATAAATATTAAATTAAATTTAATATTAAGATAATCACTTTAATATTAAATTAATAAAATACTATTAAGATAAGTATTAAATTAAATTTAATATTAAATCTATTAAAATAATATTATTTTTGGAATAGTTAATCTGAAATGAAATTCTCTAGTAGAGTCCCAGTAGGAGTGTAATTCTTCCATTGCTCAATCACCAAAGACCCACCACCGTCGACCATTTTCCGGCCACTGGAATACCACCATCGTAGTCGCCGACTGATAAACCGTAAAAGTAACATATTTTAAGCCCACATTTAATATGCTTTTGGATGATTTAAGCTCCAATTTATGTAAAAAGGTGCTCTTAACCCTTTCTTTTCATGTCTTATACTCAGGAAAGCACCCGGTGACGAAAAGAACAAGAAAGCGGGCTTAAAACGGACCAAATTGGGCCAAGTCACGAAATCAAAGACGGCACCGGACTTCAAGCCACACGGCCGTGCCACCATTCCTACTAGAACACGGCCTTACCACGACTTACACAGTCGTGCCTCATTCAACAGTGTCGAACACGGCCTGAAGATGATTCACACGGGCGTGTGCCATGGCCGTGTCCCTGCCGCGGGAAAGAGGAATTTTACTCGGATTTGGATGCTTGGAGGCAAAGAAACACACTCTAAAGTCTAATTAAACCCCCAATTAGGAATTGCACTCAAATTAGGATACTTGGAGGCCAAGTAACACATCTCAGAGCCTATATAAACACCCTAGGGGGCAACTTAATCGGGGAGTTCGACAGAAACCCTCTGTCGAGGGGAGCCCAAAGCTATTGTCTAGGGGCGTCGTGCTAAGCCAGAGAAGGCAGATTTGTGGGGATTCACTCAGGGATAGCCAATTGATCCATCTCAAGAAGCCAGAGTTATACTCAAGATGGAGGATCTCCTCTTCAATTCCTTCAGGGGGTTTTAGGGATTTCTTATGTTTTGTTTTATCTTTTCTCTTGAGATGTTTTCCTTTATTGTTATGAACTAAACCCTTCGGATACCCGAAAGGGATGAAACCTATGATGAATCTTGTTATTTGATTATTTGAATTATATGATAAATCCTTAGTTTGTTCTTAATTATGTGAGCTTAATCCAAATTTAATGTGCTTAGGTGGAGGAGGAATAGACCCTGCCTAAGAGTAGATCCAACATAATTAAGCAGAGTTGATCGCACGCCTAGAGATAGGGTGACGAGATTTTGCCGGAATAGGGTGAAACCTAATATGGGAGTCCACAGATCGATTTACTGCTATTCTAGGGGGTTATTATAAGAGAACGAGAGTTCCACTAATTAACCTAGGGTTAGGCATTATTCGCCTCGAGAGAGGGTTTAATATACGTTAGGGAGTCTTACGGATCAAACTAACGGATCAAACTAAGTAAATAAAATCATATGGTTCAGTGATAGATAACAAGTGAAGTCTAGGTGGATTCTTCCTAGGGTATCGTCGAAATCAACTGAGTTTTTCCAAAGTTATTTTCGAAATTCGTTCTTCTTTGTCTTAGAGTCTTTAGTTTAGTAGTTAATTAATTTAGATTAATAAACAAACTTCACTTATTTTAGGCTAAATAATAAAAAGAAAGTTAGTATTAGTACTTTTAGTTCCTTTGGGTTTGATAATCTGGTCTTGCCTAAACTATACTACTGTTCGATAGGTGCACTTGCCTTTAATCGTTGTCAGAGTTAGTTTCCAGGTTCGATCATTCTTTTATAAATTTTAAAACTCTGATTTACAGCGATCAAGTTTTTGGCACCGTTGCCGGGGAACTAAAATATTAAGAAAGCTCTATTTTTATTACTTTAGCAATTCTTTTTATTTTTCGCAATTTACTTTTATTTTTAGTTTAAATTTTTACTTTGCTAATTTTTATTTTATTTGTTTTTGTCAGATAATTTTAATTTATAGAGAAGATGGCACTAAATAACTATCAGTGGCGAGTTATGAGGACAACACCAACAGAAGCCGCCAGTGTCTTCAACCTCGACGCAATAACCATGCTATCAAACCAGTTAGAGATGATGAATAAAAAGATTGATGGTTTGTGTAGTCTCTCGCAGGTACATCCAGTTATGCAATATGACTCAAATCTAGGAGGCGTGGTGAATCCTCAGTACCCACCCTACAGATATGGCATGAAGAACGAACAAGTCCACTATATGGGTAACTATTCCAGACCTCAAAATAATTTTTATAGTGACACTTATAATACAGATTGGAGGTACCATCCCAATTTCTCGTGGGGTGATCAAGGCAGTCAAAGAGAGGAACTTCCTCCAAATTTTCAACAACCACCTCACCAACAGGAAGATGAGTCGAACCTTGAAGAGACGCTGGCAAAATTCATAGCAAACACAGAAGCACGTCTCCAAAATATAGAAATGAAACAAGAAACATCGATTCAAGGGATCGAGGATCATTTAGGTCAGCCTGTTAAGCTGATCTTAGAACAAACAAAAAAGCTTGCCAAGCAACACTGAAACTAACCCAAAAGAGCAAATTCAAGCTGTAACAACTCATGACAGTGAAAGATTAGTGGAATCTGACCCAAGGCAAGATCCTGTGGTAAGTGAAGAGGTAAGGTTGAGGTGAGCCATGAAATACCAAAATCGGCAATTATAGAGTACCATCCTCGTGTACCATATCCCGAAGCAATGAAGAAGGACAACACAGAGGAACAGTTTGGTAAGTTTCTTAAACTTTTAAAGAGATTACATATTAACTTACCGTTTCTCGAAGCTATTTCACAGATACCCGATTATAGAAAATTTTTAAAAGAGCAGTTGACAAACAAACGGAAGCTAGACGAGGAATCACATGTGGAGCTAAATGCAATGTGCTCAGCAATTCTACAAAATAAACTGCCACGAAAATTAAAAGATCCAGGGAGTTTTACAATTCCATATTTAATTGGTAGTTTATCTATTGATAATGCTTTAGCTGATTTAGGGGCAAGCATCAATGTTATGCCTTATAAAATGTTTAAACAACTAGGTCTAGGGAAACCGAGACAAACCAAGATGAGCATTCAATTAATTGATAAAACTATCAGAATTCCTAGGGGTATTGTAACACCCCAAACCCGGTCAACCCACCACGACCAAATCTGGCATGTCACAGGGTGAAAACGTTTTGAAGAAAACAAGTTATTTTCATTGAAAACTCTTTTATCGCTTTGAGTTTGGAGAAATCCTGTGTATGCATAGTTGAAAACGTTATGTTGCCTTGAAAACCCGGAAATCTCTTTTTGAAAACTCTTTCGTCGTTCTTAACTTTAGAAAAACATTCAACTCTATTAAAACCCGAGTGAATTGAACTTAGTTAATTTAAAATAGTTTGTATTTGAGCTTGGAAAACTTAGGTTTGAAAATCATCTATATTACCTTTGTTATTACCTTATGAATAATGTTACCCGATGGTAACGTTTGAAAATCCCGAAATAGAGTATAGTTTTTGAAAACGTTGCTATTTATCCAGTTACTTAAGCAATATCAAATTGTTAATCACAAGCATAAGATAGGTAAAATAAAATCCAGAAATAAAACCCAAAATAATACTTAGCGCCTTATTACAAAAAAAAAACCAAAACCAAATTTAAGTAAAATATAACCCGAAGTAGTAATTTAAAGTTAAACCCGAAATTTAGATGCATGGCCACCTCGAGTCCTCCCCGGCTCCATATCTGCGATCTATGCCTCATCTGCAAAATATAAGGGAAGGGGTGAGTCACCGAGACTCAGTGTATAAATCCCCAACCCGATAGTGCAAACACTTACGCAAATCATCAGTAAAACATGCAAATCATGCAACCCCATAACCTAACCATCCGATCTCCTTTATCTACCCCGTGTGGTCAAAACCACTCGTGGTCAAAACCACTGGTGACCGAAGTCACAAATATATATAAGTGTGGTCAAAACCACTGGTGACTGAAGTCACAAATGTATATAAGTGTGGTCAAAACCACTGGTGACCGTAGTCACAAATCAAGTGATGGGGCCAACCCATCGTGTGGTCAAAACCACTGATGACAATCCCGTAATCAATCATGTGGGGCCAACCCACTGTGGTACCAAACCACTGGGACGAGTCACAATATCCATATGTGGTCAAAACCACTGGTGACCGTAGTCACAATATCATATATGTGGTCAAAACCACTGGTGGTCAAAACCACTGGGACTTAGTCACAAATAATAGTATCAAGACGGGGCCAACCCGTCGTGTGGTCAAAACCTCTGGTGACAGTCCAAATAATTCTTCCCCCTCCTCTCAACAATCCCACCATCATGTCCATATCAATTGTGGCATAATAACGTATGATGATGCAAATAACACATGGCATAGCATTAAACAATGACATGATAGCATATATCGAGATCCATAATCAGGGGACTTACCCGGAGTCTACGCTCATGCCCACAAGGCATAACTACCGGTTTCAATGGCTATTAACAGTAACATAATAAACATATCATACTAACGAAGTGTGTAAGCGTTACACACCTGACTATTTGTAGATCTAAGCGAAATCCCGAAACTACGCGAAACTAGCGAGATCCTAAAACGTTGCCTTCACCTTTCTTACAATCGGCCAACACAAACTTTTAATATTATAGCCATTCGGCTTAATCACAAAATCTCGAAGATATGTCGCATGAAGGTAGCACCTTACCTTAATGCCGATTTGGTTTCCAACCAAATCCCGAAACTATGTGATGAACCTCCCTTGCAATTGGCCAAGCACTAGCATACAAACATGATTAGCCTTTGCCTTTTGAAAGAATAAGAAACAGATCCAAACGCTAGAGCCCTTACATAGATCGGCACCCAAATCCCAAAGATCTACTACATCAGGTTATACTCCTCCCTACAATTGACTTAAACGCATCATTAGCAATCCAAGTACCATTCGGCCTTAGCATGAATCCCGAAACCAAAAGGGATTGTCGCCCCCTTACCTTAATGACTGATTCGGCCACCAACCACCAAAGATCAGCACACCCTATTGATGTTAGGGGTTTCGACTACCAATAAAGAACAGGAATAGAGTTTAATATATATAGATCTATAACAAAAGGGAAGATAGAAGAGAAGTGGGGTTTTGGCATTACCCAAATTGATCAAGAAGAGAAGAAGAAGTCACTTACTAGAAGATTCGGCTATAACTCAAAGAAAGAACTAGAGATAGATTCGGCACTTAATATGATGAAGAGAAAACGCAAGAAGAGAAGGGCTTATGAGCAAAGTATTAGGCCAAAGTACTTGATGGAAACGAAAGAGAACAACAAGACTTTCGGCTTTTTGAAGATAAAAGAGATAAAGAAGAAAAATGGAATGGTATTGAAGGGATTCGGCAAAGGAGAATGGAAGAAGTTTTGGCACAAGGAGATTTGAAAGAGGGAAGAAAGATATCGACTGAAGAATGGGTGTTGGTTTCGGCTTTGAACAAAATAGGAAGAAGAGAAGTGAACAAAGGTGGATTCGACAAAGAGGAAGTTTCGGTCAACAATGAATGCACATGAAAAGAAGAAGAGAGAATGGCTATCAAGTTTCGGCTCTTCAAAAGTAACAAGGTTTGGTTCGGCCAAGTACCAAAGTTGCCGAAAGAAAGAAAAAGCAATTGAGGTTTCGGCTTTGACACTAAACGAAAAAGAGAAAGACTTTCAAAGCTAGCCGAACATGCACCCTTACTTGGCTATTGAGATTCGGCACCCCCTAGCTTCCAAAACCGATTACACCTCCTCCCCCAAAGTCCATAATTCGGCCAACACCTCAAGACTCTCCCATCCACTCATTCAAATCGGTTTGAATGAGTCAAACTCCACATTTTTCTCCTCTCCATCCATTTCAAACCTGTTGGCTCAATCCTCATCCATTCAAGAGAGTCCCACCTGAGCACACCTCTTCCCTGCTTCTGGCGTAATAAAAAAATAAGCAGAAAAGGGATTTCTGCAGCTCGAACCCAAGCACTCCTTCCCTGCATGTGGCGTCACTCTCCTGGCACCTTAGTGGCACCTCCTTTGCCACTTTGCCACTAGGTTCTTTGTGTCACAACCCTCCAATAATTTCTTTTAACCCCTAACTCTCTTAGCTTCCTCTTCCTAAGCACTAAAACAAAAAATTTTGGCCATGACCCAGGCCTAACCCGAGGTCATACCTGGACCCCAAAACATGCTAAACTAGCACAGTAGGCATATCATCACATGCAGACACATGCAAGATGCAGAGACCCCGATTTAAGGATGTTATAGGTATAATTGAAAATGTTCTAATCAAAATTGATAAATTTGTATTCCCAGTAGACTTTGTCGTTTTAGACATGGATGAGGACAATTCGATTCCTTTAATTTTAGGAAGACCCTTTCTAGCAACTGCCAGGACTAAAATTGATGTTGGTACAAGAGAACTCATTCTTCGTATAGGTGATGAATCAATCAGTTTACAAGCTCTTGACTCGGCCAGAACATCGACTGATGAAGGTGAGAAAGTAAAATCAGTTGATAATCAACCTGTTCAAATTTCACCGCAGGAACAACCACAGAACTACGAACCTGAGCCGAAATAGGAACCTTGTGTCAACAAAGAAGAAGCATATGAGGAACGAAGCCTTGAGATCAACAAACTAAAAGAGGGAAGATACACTTTAAAGAGGAGCTGAAACTGCACGAAGAAAAACCGAAGGAACCCCAGACAGTGATAGGAACAACAAATCACTTCAAAATAGGGGATCAGGTATTGTTGAATAAGGAAGACCCTCGAATTGCCAATTCAGACCTCAAGACAATCGAAGAAATCACTTTTGAGGTACTTCATGTCTTCCTATACGGGCCAGTCGAGGTAAGCAATCCTAAATTCACTACTTTTGAGGTAAACACTACTCGACTTAAATTTTATATAAAAATCGAGTTGATCGCATGAAGAAGGATTTTCACCTCCTCAAACCACCTTGACCATACGAATGAGAGGTAAAGTCTAGCTTAAGACTATAAACGAGCGCTTCGGGAGGCAACCTTGAGCACTAACCCTATTAATTTTTACATTTTTATTTTACTTTTATTTTAAATTTTAGCACCAAACCATAAACTAACCAAGGTACAGATTTCCATGCTCACACGCCTTGCACACCCGGCCGTGGCCGTCGGAAGCCAGAAGGACAAACCACGGACGTGCTAGTAACCGTGCATGACAAAGAATGATTTCTTTTCCCAACACGGGCTGCGATAAAAAGACACGCCCGTGCCGACTTGACGAGCACGGGTTAAACACGCCCGTTCTAAAGGACCGTGAGAAGAACACACGGGCGTGCTACGAGACCCACAGCCGTGGTAAAACACCTAAACGCGCCCAAAATTCAAAATCACGAAAAACACGGACTGATTAAACTCGAACAAGGGTGTGGACCGTATCACTATTTAAATATTTACTTTTATTTCTATTTTTATTTTTATTTTTATTTTTATTTTTATTTTCATTTTTATTTTCATTTTTATTTTTATTTTTATTTCCTTTCTTTTATTTTCTTTATTATTTTCTTCTTGTTATTCATTCCATTTAGATTTAGCTTAGGATACAAAAGAAATTAGGATGGCTACATTCGAGGACTCAACCAGTTCGAGACGCTTCCCCACGCTCACCTCCAATCCTATCCGGTTTCTTTTCATTGGCTTCATCCAAAATTCAGGAAGTTTCCCTTCCCTCCCCATCTTACAATTTTATGATTATTTTGATATTATCTACCTTTGTACATTGAGGACAATATACATCTTAAGTGTGGGGGGGTTAACTATAGTATTATTTGAAAATCCCTAAATTATGCCTTGTCTTAAAGTAAGTTTCTCATATTATGATTAGAATGAAATTTCTGATGATTTATGATTTTTATTGATATGTTTTAGATTAAGTCATTGATAATTGTGCATTGATGATTAAATTCCAAGAATACTAGAGAATCAGGCATGATAAGTCTATTTTTCAAGAATTAATTTTTTTTAGGATGTCTACCTGAATTTAAATATTACTTTGAAGTTTGAAATTTACGAGGTTGACATCAAAACACCCATAATTTTTGTGAGATTTTGAGCCTCATAGAGCATAAATTCTTTTTCTTGCTCACTTTATTGATTATGAGTGTGTCAACATTTATTTGTTATTCTAGAACTTGCATCGATTATACATGTCGAGACCACATCTTTGATTTGATATGCAGAAATGATAAAGGCACCTAGGATTTAACCCACTTACTCTATAAAAAGCCTACCTTCACAAATTAACCCTTAGTGAACCCCTTTTAATCCCAACAACCCTTTTTATTGACATAACCGCTAATATTAACGCAAAAACCCCTTTGTTTTTGTTATCACCATTCCATTTGACTACCCTTATATCGAGATTTGATCTGATTAGTTGCCTAATTATGAATTTTAGTAGTTTATCCTTTGTTATGATTTGTTCTCAAAAAAAAAATCATCGTCAAAAGTATATTAAAAATTCATTATTAGTTATGTGATTAAACGAGCTTATTCCAAATATCGAAAAAAGAAGCTCGTATTATTAGTATTATTAGTTTTCAATTGATGTAATTATTATTATTAGTTAATTAGTTCTTAGTTAGGTAATTTGTCAATTCAATCTCGATTCTAACCCTCTAATTTAGCCTTACTCCACACCTTAACCCTAGCCCCGTTACAACCCTGTTAAAGACCTTTTGATTTGTGTTTCATCTCATATTTCAGTGGTGGAGATTTGATTTTCATGCAAGCCTATGGGATTAACTCTTGATGTTTGACTTTTGAGTGCCTAAATTCTGAACCTTAAACACTTTGAGTGATTTGAGTGAATCTTTTGTGAGGATGTCAATCCTTGTCGATTTCAAATTAAAGGTAATTATCTAGATAAGGGGAGATGCCTATGCTTTCGAGCTACAAAATCTATGACTTATACTGTTTGAATTTTTAGGACACTTTGAGTTGACTTATCCATGTATAAATTATCCCTGAATTATGATGAGACACTATCAATGACTATTATGAATTATAGAAAGTTCGTTTTAATTGTAAGTTGAGAATTTTGCTTGAGGACAAGCAAAAGCTTAAGTGTAGGGGTATTTGATAAATCGTAAAAGTAACATATTTTAAGCCCACATTTAATATGCTTTTGGATGATTTAAGCCCCAATTTATGTAAAAAGGTGCTCTTAATCCTTTCTTTTCATGTCTTATACTCGTGAAAGCACCGATGACGAAAAGAACAAGAAACGGGCTTAAAGCAGACCAAATTGGGCCAAGCCACGAAATCAAGACGGCACGGACTTCAAGCCACACGGCTGCGTGCCACCATTCCTACTAGAACACGGCCCTTACCACGACTTACACTACTGTGCCTCATTCAATTGATGTCGAACACGGCTGAAGATGATTCACACGGGCGTGTGCCATGGCCGTGTCCACGCCATGAAAGAGGAATTTTACTCGGATTTGGATGCTTGGAGGCAAAAAACACACTCCAAAGTATAATTAAACCCCCAATTAGGAATTGCACTCAAATTAGGATACTTGGAGGCCAAGTAACACATCTCAGAGCCTATATAAACACCCTAGGGGGCAACTTAATCGGGGAGTTCGACCGAAACCCTCTGTCGAGGGGAGCCCAAAGCTATCGTCTAGGGGCGTCGTGCTAAGCCAGAGAAGGCAGATTTGTGGGAATTCACTTAGGGGTAGCCAGTTGATCCATCTCAAGAAGCCAGAGTTATACTCAAGACGGAGGATCTCCTCTTCAATTCCTTCAGGGGGTTTTAGGGATTTCTTATGTTATGTTTTATCTTTTCTCTTGAGATGTTTTCCTTTATTGTTATGAACTAAACCCTTCGGATGCCCGAAAGGGATGAAACCTATGATGAATCTTGTTATTTGATTATTTGAATTATATGATAAATCCTTAGTTTGTTCTTAATTATGTGAGCTTAATCCAAATTTAATGTGCTTAGGTGGAGGAGGAATAGACCACGCCTAAGAGTAGATCCAACATAATTAGCAGAGTTGATCGCACGCCTAGAGATAGGGTGTGAGATTTTTGCCGGAATAGGGTGAAACCTAATATGGGAGTCCATAGATCGATTTACTGCTATTCTAGGGGGTTATTATAAGAGAACGAGAGTTCCACTAATTAACCTAGGGTTAGGCATTATTCGCCTCGAGAGAGGGTTTAATATACGTTGGGGAGTCTTACGGATCAAACTAAGTAAATAAAATCATATGGTTCAGTGATAGATAACAAGTGAAGTCTAGGTGGATTCTTCCTAGGGTATCGTCGAAATCAACCGAGTTTTTCCAAAGTTATTTTCAAATTGCGTTCTTCTTTGTCTTAGAGTCTTTAGTTTAGTAGTTAATTAATTTAGATTAATAAACAAACTTCACTTATTTTAGGCTAAATAATAAAAAGAAAGTTAGTATTAGTACTTTTAGTTCCTTTGGGTTCGATAATCCGGTCTTGCCTAAACTATACTACTGTTCGATAGGTGCACTTGCCTTTAATCGTTGTCAAAGTTAGTTTCCAGGTTCGATCATTCTTTTATAAATTTTAAAACTCTGATTTACAGCGATCACCGACAGCCCGAGCTGGTTTGATTTTTGCCAGTTTGGTCTAGGCGATGACGGCCCGGATCGTTGATCCGATAGCGATTGGATTTATCACTCTGTTTCGACTAGTTTTTGGGTCTTAGTCTCGATTTTGGCTCCTGGATCCAATTTACAATCTCGGGTCCAATTTTCAAGTTCAATTACCCATTGGGCCAATTGTTTGACTTGAAAATTAATTTTTAAAAATTTAATATTAATTTGATTAATTTAATTTTACTTGATCAAAATTAATTTTCTCAAATATCACTTAGATTTTCCAAATTAATTTTTCAAGAAAATTCTTTAATCAAATTGCCTAGTTGAACAATTCTTATGACTGCCCAATTTAATTCCACATTGAATAAATCGACTCTATTAAATTATTTCCAAAGTCGTAGAATTTTCTTTTGATTCAAATGCAGTCTGATTGAGCTTTTGTTGAGTTAGCGAAGGGACAAATCAGACATATACAATTAGGCTCTAGTAATTGCAATTATGTCCAGAAGCATCGTTTTGATAATTCGCAATTTCTTAATCATGGAGTCAGTCCACAAGAAGTACTATGACTGAAAACTCCTTATTATATTCTCTTTACTAAAACAATTCATCCAGCAGCTTTGTCCAATGACCTCGCCATGTTTATGTTACCCTCATATGGTATCATTGATTCCTTTGAGTTAAATCCGTTCACTCAATACAATCCTATTTTATCTCATTGTCACCATTGTGTCTTTTTAATTATTAATATGATCACTGTCAACAAATGACTGTGATAAATTGCTCGTTCGAGAACAAGCAACCCGTGGCTAGATTCCATATTTATCAATCCACACAATGCCAATGACAGGATATCATTAACTCTTTAATTGAGCTATGAATTCCACTGTTGCTAGTAAAGTCATACCAAACACAAGTCATGTACCCAACATACCGGCTATCGGCTGAATCATCTTTAGAGAATAAGCTTGCACTTATATCAAAGCACATGAGTTACATACGCATGACTCATTTAGATTATCTACTGAAGTAAATTATCTTTATTGCAATGTAAGCGTTCGTACAATACCACTTATCTTTAGTTTGAACTTTAACAATCAATTAGCTAATATTTTTTTGTCACAATTTCGCTATGCATGCAAAATATGAAAGACAGAAATACAAAAAAAACATAACAGTGAAATGTGAAATTTAGTTATTTATCATTTAAATACATAAAAAAAATAACTACATGTTTACTACAATATGGACACATTTCCCAACATGACAACCATTTATCGGTTAATCTAATGGTGGTAAGTCCTTAGAAACCCTAAATCTTAAATTATACAGAAGCTTTGAGAGTCTTACTCTACTTTTTTTCATCAATCCACAAGTTCAGAGAGGTAAGGAAGCTTACCAATTCCCCAATTTCTTTACTACCATACTTCAATTCACACGACTACTGCGACATACAGAGCTTCCTTTAGTTTCATCCTCTTCTTCTTTAGAACGACTAAAGAAGATGGTGCTATGGAGAGAAAATGTGTAAATAGAATTGAGAAAATTCTGCCTCCACACACCTATATAAATACTCCTTTGGCATAATCTTCACCGACCACCACCACCATTCATCTTTAATCATTTTGTCTCCCTCTATGGAACCAGCCAGTTCCAATCTAACTAAACCAAAATTAAAATCCAACTAATTACAATTCAACCACTAAATTTTTTTGAATTTCTTGATGGAGGTCAACAATTTGATAGTCCTTTTCATTTAATCCCGACCTTCCTTAAATTTTCAGTCAATAAAGTTAATCGGGTGTTACATCCTTAATTTCTCAAATTACATTTTTTTTCAATTCTATTCAATTTAATCCTCTATTTCAATAATCTATTAAATTCACACCAATATGATTCGATCAATCATAACCAATTATAAATTCATTAATTATCTCAAATTGCAATTTATCATATTGAAATTATCAATTAATTGATCGTTTCCTTACGATTTAGTTCATACATCACCTTTTGTACCAAATTGTGAACAATTCAAACTACTACCAAACAAATAGAAATTCACAAATAAAATGTAAAACAAGTTAAATACAATCATACTATGTGAACTTACCTCATTAAATCAGCAAACAAGCAACTCTCTAAGGACTAATCGATAAATTTTACCATTTCCCTGATTATCTTCGATTTGGTCCAATTTCTGATCTATTGAATAATTCAATTCAATTTATCAATTCCAAACATCTTATATCATCCTATTATAAGCCTATATCAATTTAATTTTATTATTTGAATGCCCCTAAACTTTTACATTTTATTCAATTTAGTCCCCAAAACCGAAATTGCTATAACTTTCAAATTCGGGTCTTGATTTCAAAATTGATCTCAATTACATCCTTCTATAGCCCTATACTATCAATAATTTCAGAAATCCAATATCAATTTCAAAATATTTAAACTTTAGTCCCTATGTTCAAAATTAACACTTTTCACTTTACAAATTAGTCCAAGATAATTTATAAGCTTACAAATCTACCATTTATATAACGACCCGAAATTGGGCCTAGTAGGATTGGGCCCATTGGACCTTGAGTGTAGAAGCGTTTTAAAATTTATGAGAATTTGAGAACGGCATTATTTCAAGTTGGACTTATTAGGAAGGTGATTTTGGAAAGTTACGGGGTTCTAGGAAGTTCCGGGTTCAAATTGGGCCTTAGCAAAATTATTATGTTTAGGCACTTTAAGGAGAGAAGGCAAGTGGCATTATGACTTAAGGAAATAAGTGTGCATTTTGCTAGCACAAGGAGTCTATTGGTAAAGGTGGAAAGTGGCGTGTGGAGTGTACTAATGGTCTGAGGTTCAAATCCCATCTATTGCAAAATTTTGAATTTATTTTTTTTTTGTGCTTCTCTTCCATGTGTCGGCCAAGGTGGTATTTAAGGCAATGAAGACTTTTTAATTATGGTATGGTGGCTAAGGAAAAAGGAAAGGATGAAGGTAAGGAAAGCAATCAAAAGAAAAAGGCAAGATAATGGAGCATGTTGGCCTTTTTCATGGGTGATGTTTTGGAAAGATTTTTGTTGGTCAACATCCACCCTTTTTGGCTAGAGTTCACACGGTTTTGTTAGGGGGAAAGGAAGAGCCGAATTTCTCTTTTCTCTTTAGATCATTTTGTTAGTTTTTGGGTGCATGAGAGGTACACTTTTCTCTTTGAACATTTGTGTCTTCTTTTCAAATCCATCTTCCTCTTAGCTTTGGCCGAAATCTCCCAACACATTTGTGCATTCTTTTCTTTTGTTTGGCTGAAACACTCACCTTGCTCATCTCCCCTTTGATAGCCGAAATTACCAAAGCACTTTTCTCCATTCATTTTTCTCTTTTGACCATTTCATCAACCTTTTATTCTTCTTTAATCGACATCACTTTGTGATCACATTTCCTGTTCGATTTTCTCTATAGCCGAACCCCTTATCATCCTATTTCTTCATCATTTCGTTCCCCATCGTGTAGGAAAATCTCTTCTTAATCGAATCGGTAAGTGATCTTATATCCCTCTTTCTATTTTTATGTTCTTTTTCTTTCTAATCGAATATGAATGTTCATCGTTATTCGGTTAGTCAACTTTGTTTCTTATCAAAACGTCACTCTCTCTATCATTCTCATGTTGTGATCAATACTCTTTCGTAGTGATCTTAGTGGGTGGCCGAATATCATTCTAGCCATAAGTCAAGTGGTGGAAATCGCAACAAGGTAAGGAGTTCTTTATGGATTATTTGATATCGTTCATTATTCGATTGGTTGCTAAATGGATTAATAGTTTGGACTAATCGGCCACTATAGGAACCAAATCGCCCGATCACCTATCCCTCGTAATAAGAGACTCGAATTGTTGGTAAGTGATATAGATTGTTAATCAATCGCAATACTTGGTTGAAGTTGAAAATTTGGGCTGTGGACTAATTGTTAACCGATTGTACCTTTAGGTGCCGTGGAGAGTATCGTGTTACGGATTCCGAATAAGGTGTGTAATCCCGTACCCTTCTGAATACCTGTTTGAAATGGTGTTTAATCTCATACCTCTCTGAAAGTTTGCATCAAATGTTCTGTGATTTGGTCGAAATATCGAAGGAAAACCGGAAACCAACATCCGTGACCACTCGGGCGTGCGTATATTCGTAGTGTTAACCATATTTTTGCAATGAAACAGTTTGGTCAGCAGCAGTGATGTGATTTTGAAAAATCACGAAAAATAGGATAAAGGGATTTAGAAAGTGAAAAAGATATTGAAATAAAGCTTACTGTGTCTATTTTCATATGAAAGAAACAAAGAAGGAAGAGGAATTGTATATTCTGTGATATCTTAATTTTAGTGAGACTGGTTCTAATTGACTTCGTGGTTCCCTGTTTTGTCTTGGAAAAATCGTTTAAAATTGTACAAAGTGAATTATGAGTTATGATCTATATGTATAGATTCCTTAGTGAGCCTATTTTCTATAGAAACAAGTGGGAGCAACATATGAATACCGTACTGTGAGATATTTGAATTTTGGGTAAGAAAGGTCAGAACCGTTGGTCAGTGAAACAAGGGAATATTTAATGAAAAAACTGTACTAAAGGGCTAAGCCAAAAATTATGGAAACTTTGTAGTAAGAAGATATATGAGTCTAGTTTCAAGGAAAATTTACGGATCTAAATTTTGAGTTTCCTAACTCGAGTTATAGTCAATTTAGTCAGTATGACGTAAATGGACAGTTTCAATTTTTATGCCCCACATTAGTAGTTAAGTCTAGGTTGCGGAATTACCAAAATACCCTTGGAGGGTAAATTACCGAAATACCCCTCGGTTGCGAGATTACCGAATTACCCTTAGTGGGTAAAATTACCGAATTACGGAAATGCCCCTAAAGGGCCGAATTACGAAAATGCCCCTAATGGGCCGAACCCTTAATGGGCCGAATTGATATATTGCTTAATGGGCCGAATTGATATATTGCTTAATGGACCGAATTGATATATTGCTTAATGGGCCGAATTGATATATTGCCTAATGGGCCGAATTGATATATTGCTTAATGGGGCGAATTGATATATTGTTTAATGGGCCGATTTGATAAATTGCCTTAAAAGGCCGATTTGTAAAGTGTTAATGAAATTTGAACTTTTGTCCGAATTAATTATTGTTGATATATTTGTAAATATCATGATTTGCTATGTATGATGCATCTGCATGAATTTGCATGGGTTGGGAAAATGTTGAAGAGAAGAAATTCTCGTGGCATCGCCACAAATATGTTTGATAATATGATACTCGAGATTCGGTGGCTTGCCCACAATTAAATGTGTTATAAAAGGCATAATGCATGCGATTGGTGTGTTGGCGGGGTGGGTTGACTTGATCCCCACAGGTGTGATGGATGGTACGGGTGGTGTGTAGCGGATGGATTATTAGGTTGGTTTGGGATTGCATTACATTCATATGATATATTTGATACATTATTATGTATGGGATGGGAAAAATGTTTGAGAAGAAGTAGCACGGTGGCTCGCCACATTCGATTCTGGTGGCTCTGCCACAAATTCTGAAAAGGGTATGTGCCTAGCATATGGATTAACGACTCCTGTGTCGATCATTTTTACCCAAGGCTTGTGTGCCGATTATATTACCGTATATGATATTCTGGTGGCTCTGCCACAATCTGTATAGTGGCTATGCCACGCATAATTATGACTCTGGTGGCTCAGCCACAAATATTATAAATGGCAACTTGCCTGCGATTGGTGTGTTGGCGGGGTGGGTTGACTTGATCCCCACAGGTGTGATGGATGGTACGGGTGGTGTGTAGCGGATGGATATCTAGGATGGGTTGGGTTGCATACATTCATACATTTGCTTCATTTTAAGAATTGTTATGTAAAAGGGCTTAGGCCCAAGATATTGCTATATGGGTTCATGCCCAGTGGATGACGGTAAGGGGTTTCACACTGAGTTCTTGTAACTCACTCCCCCTTTTCTTAACCCTTGTAGGTAATGCTCAGTGATGTGGACTTGGGCCATGGATGACTCGGTGGAAGCCATACTTCAGAAATGGTGTTTTATTTTGAACTTTAAAATTCTATTTCCGTTCACTTTATTATTTTGGTTTTTTTTATGTTGTAATAAGGCCTCTGGAGTATTTTATTATTTGCTTTATGGTTGTTATACTTATTATTTTGCTTAAATTGTTTAAAATGAGAATTTTCTAAAAACTTAAATAAAGGTTTTCCAAAATCAATTAACAAATGGATTTCACAATAAACTTTTATAAATATTTTAACACGGAAGTTTTCACTCGAACTTTCAAACGATATTTTCAAAAGACACGATTTTATAAGATCATTAGTTCAAATTTTCGATTTCTCAATTAACTTTCGAGGATTAGTAGTATTTTATCAAATATTTCTAATTAAACATGTTTTCTTAATTATAACAAAATAATATCTATTTTAGTACAAATCAAAAGGGATTTAACACGTTTTTCTCATGTGACATGTCAGATCCGGTCATAACGCATGGGCCGGGTTTGGGGTGTTACAATTTAACATAAAAAATATGAATGGAAACATTCCAAAATTTTAACAATTTTACGATTTAGTACCCGAATTAGCTAGATTAAGCTACAACGATATCAAAAACATAAAATTTACGAAAAACGGGCGTCGAATTACTCACCTTGCACTAGCCGAAAGTTGAAAGCTTTCTAACAAAGGCTTCTCTTCTTGTTTTAGTGTAGACAATGAAGATAGAAAGAAAATAAAAATGTTGGCTTTCTTTTCCTTTGTTTGTTTAATATTAATCAATTAATCCTTAACGACGCGTTTGGTTTAGTGGAATGGAATAAGGCTGTAATGAAATAGCCATTCTGTGGGAATGGAATAGGGTTGTAATGGAATTGAATAGGCATAACTGTGGTTTGGTTGGATGGAATGGAATGAGTATTGTAATAGTATTATGCGTTTGGTTGAGAGGAATAGATATGTAATAGCAAAAAAAAAAAAAAAACTCGATTGATGAAAATGCCCTTTAATATTTAAATGTATTTTTCGCATAAATTTAATATTAAATAATAATATTTTCTATTAGAAGAATAATATTTAAATATAAAATATTTTATTTTATATTTTTTGATATTTGGAAATAATATTTTATATTAAATTATGTTAAAATATTTTTCTTTTTTTTCTCCATCTTCTTCATATTCGTTGGTCCCTTCTCTCTCCCCAAATTCATTTTCATCTTCCTCTCCAACTTTTTTCTAGAATCTAGTAGATTGTCGTCATTGCTGCTACCTTCCGCCACTGTTAACCACCAACATGAATTTACGCAAATTTTACCAAGAGCTTTTCTTGATCTCTTCTGTCATATTTTCCATTTTGGTTTTCCAAAAACCCCCCGAGGGAACCTAAGACTTGTCTATAGAAATCGATGTGACAATGTCGACCGACGAGTTTTAAATCCCAAAGTCAAGGTTTCTTTGACCAGGTTAGCCAACAAAATTAGCATATAATTTAGAATTGAATTTGAGCATTACGATGCCATGTTTATCGAAAAACATAATTACTAGTCAATTTTAATATTCTACTCAAAACAAGTTCCAGCAAGCCTGCCTTACCATTAAAAAACAATGTATAAATAATCTAAGAGTTTGATTTGAGAATGTTGGGAATCGACCCGATTAAGCAACAAGTAAAAAAATAGCGGAATAAATTGAGAAATTGAACACACAAATTTAAAGTGGAAAAACCCCTCCAAAAAGGATAAAAAACCACAGGCAGAGATAATTTTACTATAATGGCAAAAGAAAGATGAGTACAACAGATGGAGATAAAAACTAAACCCCAAAAACCTAAAAACAAAGAACCCTCAAAACATAAACACAAAATTCTCTAAATGTGTTATGAGTTCTAATCTCTAATGGGTGTATTTTCTAAGGTTGTAAAAGAGCCTATTTATAGGCTAAATTCATAGGTCAAATAATAATAAAATAATCTAGACTAATCAGAGTTTGATTGAAACAAATAAACAGAGTTTAACTAAAATAATATTTCTCAAATTTGACTGAAATAGGAGTCATACTCAACAAATCTCCACCTTGACTCATTTTTCCACACGCTACCTTTGCCAAAGCTCGCCACAAGCCTATCTTGAACTATGTAGGGAATTAACTGAGTCGAATCTATTCTTAGAAACTGGAAGACTTCTAGCCTTCGACTTGTACACTGCCAAATCAAAATTAACCCAGGTTTGATTTTCACGAACACAGTGCCCTAACTTTTCAAAACCTGCATCCAAAAGAGAACCTCTCTTTAACAAAACGGTCATACCTTTTTCCCTCCTATGACCAAGTTGCCTCCACTCCAAACGAGTTGACTTCGACTCCGTAACAGACGAGGGACGTCCGATTTCATTGGTCACTATAGAACCTTCCAGAATATAAAGACTGCCGGTTCTTTTACCTTTTAACAAAACAAGACCTCCACGAGATACTTTAATATGTTGATTCTACATCCTTTCAAGTCTAAAATACTCAAGGAGATGAGATTCTTTCGTAAATCAGGTACATACTTGACATCTGAGAATGTCCTAATCGTCCCATCGTGTATCCTAATTTTAACAGTACCAATACCAATTACCTTACTAGATGAATCATTTCCCATGCGCACAACTCCACCTTCAACCGAACTATATGTGGAGAACCATCTCTATTGGGACACAAGTAGAAAGAACATCCCGAATCTAGGATCCACTCAGACGTGAGCTTGGAGTTATTGCTCGTTGACACTAACAAGAAATCATCACTACTTTTATCGACCAAATTAGCACCAGCTACATCTTCCTCGTTACTCTTAGCAGCTCTTTTATTTTACAGTTTATAGTAATCTGCTTTGACGTGACCTAACTTTTTACAATAGCAACACCTTTTGTCTTGTTTCTTTGATGCTACCAAAATGGAAGCTTGCTTATCTGCCTTGCTATCCAAACCAAACTCAATGTCGAGTTTGTCTCTACTCAACAAATGACGTTCACATCTTTGAACGAGAGTTTGTCTCTGCCATAAATCAGAGTCTCCCTGGAAAACTTGTATGAAGGGGGTAAAAAGCACAATAATAGCATAACCTGATCTTCATCGTCAATATGAACCTCAACATTCTTTAAATCATTTAAAAAAGTAATGAATTGACTGATGTGATATCTAAGAAGCTCACCTTCGTTCATACGAAACGTAAATAGACGTTGTTTCAACACTAAACGATTAGCCAGAGACTTAGTCGCTTAAAGAGTTTCTAACCTTTTCCATAAGGCGGATTAGGTTTCCTCCATCAATACCTCTTGCAATACCGTATTCGCGAAGCACAACTGGATTGCAAACAAGGCCTTTTCATCAAGCTCTTCCTGTAACACCCCAAACCCAGCCTAGAAGTTAGGCCCGAATCTGGAATGTCACATTAAAGGCGCACTTCAAAACAATTTACTAGTTAACCATTTAAGGCCCAAAAGCCCAAAATAAAAGATTATTTCAAAAACCATATTAACACTTTAATAATTTTATGAAATTTCTTAAGTAGGCAATTGAAACAATAATAATAATAAACCCAAAATTCAAAGTCAAATAGGAGTTACATGGCCTTATTACAATCCAATGAAAAAAACAAAGTATTTAAACAGAATCATTTGAATAAATTAAAACATTTGAACAACTTGTAGTGTGGCCATCTCTTGAGTCCTCTCCCTCATCGAGCCGCCTATTCGGGATTACTCAAACATTTAAAATTAAGGGTGTGAGTTTGAAACTCGGTGTGTGTACAACCCTTGGCAATCAAATCACATACAAATATTCACATTGGGCCTAAGCCCTAACAAAATCGGTGGTCTTGGACCTTAGCCCACAATGACCTCATATCATATCATATCGCATCATATACAAACAAGATAATGCAAAACCCACCCCAAAAATCCATCCACTACACACACCATTTCCCTTCCAACCTTATGACTCCTGTGGGGAATTCTAGGTCGACCCACCCCTCT
The DNA here is from genome assembly GCA_025698515.1 of Gossypium sturtianum. Lineage (NCBI taxonomy): Eukaryota > Viridiplantae > Streptophyta > Magnoliopsida > Malvales > Malvaceae > Gossypium > Gossypium sturtianum. Next base: position 81,025,946 of record CM046951.1, read on the forward strand.
GCTACACACCATGGGTAGCCCGATTGCGGTACTACCGAACGTTGCAGCAAAGCTACTAATCATATTTTGGGCTTAAAGCCTTCTTTGGATCCATACCATACGACTATGCGATCTAGGATCCATACCATACGGCCATGCGATCCCGGATCCATACCATACGGCCATGCGATCCTCAAATCTTCCTCCGTACCATAATTCCCACCCATATGCATCCTAAGCAGAATATCATATGAATGCATCAAACACACAAGTAACATCTATAAGCTTGTATTCGTCACATAGGGGTATTCTCATCATTTCACTATCCAGGGGTATTTTCGTAATTCTACCCTACAGGGATATTTTGGTAATTTTAAAAAATAGGGGTATCTTGGTAATTTTGAAAACAGGGATATTTTGGTACTTTTGCAAAACAGGGGTATTCTGGTAATTTACAAATCTAGGGGTATTTTAGTAATTTTACACATAAGGGTATTTTTATAATTTTACAAATATAAGGGTATTTTAGTAATTTTACAAATATAAGGGTATTTTAGTAATTTTACAAATATAAGAGTATTTGGTCCCTCTCAGGTTTTAGTTATGAACTTTGGCCCATAAACAAGTCCTCGCGGTTAAAGTGAACAAACACTATGCACCAAGTAGGATCTCAAAAAAGAGGAAGTGGGTCACTCGGACCGCTTAAGTACCAAGCTCTCACTAGATCCAATCCTAGACATGCATATGTTGGTTACCACACTCTAACAAATCGACTTGTCCACAGACATGTTTGATTATTAGCTTAAGTCTTATGAAATTACAAAGTTGTTCAAGCTAGGCCTAAAGTCCATTACCCTAACATACTTGTCTACGCCCCCATAAGCCCATCAAGCACATTTTACGTCCTTACGACCCGTTAGGCCCAAATCTCATCATATGGCCTATTAGGCCCAAAACATATCCAGATCATGTATCAAGCATGGCTAACTTAATTCGTATAATCAACCAAACCATTTTATCAAACTTAGCCTCAGGGCCCACCGGGCCCATTTAGCCACTTTCGGCTTTTAAGCTTTTCGGCATTGCCGATATCGTGTGTGTAGTGTTTGTACACACCTGGTAACCTCACGTGCTTCAAACTCCTTAGTCACAAACCTACAATTGACATTACTAGCGATTAACCAAAGCGTTAACACATACTAACCAAAAGCCGAAACCTCACCGTACCCTTACCGTGTGCCTCACGTGCTAGTAGCCCTTCCTTTGCTACTATTGGCGATTAACCTCTAGATCTGCACTCAAACACCTATACCGTCAAAATCAAGTGACCCATATCATACATAAGTCACCCCTATGAGCCTCATTAGATTCGGCCACTTACAAATCCATGACTAGGTCGAGAACACTTACCACCTTGTTAGCAATGCTTACCTACCGCACTTGCGATTGCTGAACCAAACCCTTGTTAATACATGGTAACGAAAAAGAGGGGTTAGATAGCCCTTCGGCTTTCAAAAAATCGTACTAAGGGGAGTTAACAGAATACTTACCGAATCCAACCTTAGATCCTGCGGCCTACTAAACGAGATTCGGCTTTTAACCTTGACTGAGAGTAGATACCAACTGATTTGTGATAGAGAAAAACGACAAAGATTCGGCACTAATGGGGGATTTCGGGAAGAGAAGATGATGGTAATTCGGCAATAGAAAAGTTTGGCTAAGAGAGAATTCGGGAAAAAGGAATGTTGGTTTTTCGGCAATGGAAGAATTCGGCAACAGAAGAATAGAATGAAGGGGAGAAAAGAAAAGATCAAATGTGCTTGTGTGAGGGTAACTACAGGATATTCGGTAAAGAAAAAACAGACTAACTTATTTGCGAAACTCTCTAAATGCCGAAAGCCACAATAAAAATTCGTAATACCCCATAAAAGACCCAAAAACGGCACTCATTTACCCTCCTAAGCCGAATTTATACACTTCGCACTTCCCACAACGGCACCAACTCTTCACACTTCTCAGCTCCTAACTTTTCTCCCTGATAACTCCTCAATCTCATCCTAAATTTTCTCTAAGACAAGCTCATTTATCCCTTCCTTAATTTTCTCTCATGAACACTTCCTTCAGAGTTCACATCCAACGCCACTACTAACCATCTAGAACGAAAAAATTAAATCCCCAACAAAATACCATGCCACTACTCGAACCTTGGACTCCCACACCGCTAATGTGTGGCACCTCCTGCTCCCTAAGTGGCGCCACTTTGCCACTACACCACAAGCTCTTTTGTGTCATTTTTCTTCTTCATTTATTTAAAAGGCCTACTAACTGAAGTCACAGTTCCCTTGGGCTAAAACTAATTTTTTTCCTATACCCTTACTTGATCCCAGAACATCTCTAACACCCCTAGACACTCCAAATTCATTACCCTCAAAGCCCACATGCCAATTGTCTTTTTCTTGCTTACTTAAAAATTTTTTGATATCTAAAGCCCAAAGCCCAAAAGGCCCAATACTTCTAGGCCCAAATTCGGGGCGTTACAATTCTTCCCCCTTAAAAAAATTTTGTCCTCGAAATTTCCAGCTAACAGGAGGGTCGTGTATCAACTACCCCACCACGCTACCGCTGCGCACTCTGACCCTAATAATTTTAATACATACCCAAAATATCCACCTATTGCAAACATTCTCAAACATACGCAGAATAAGTACCAAATTTCGATTCAAATGTTTACAAAGCCCTAACACTTCCACGGCCTCGGCCGCGGCCTCTTGCGCCTCTTCTAGCGCTCATCGTTGGGTATTTAAAAATTTTATGAAATTAGTTCGTAATTCCACTGTTTAAAGCGCATGTCTTATGTAAGTAACAAATTTTTTTAAAGCTATTTCGTGGTCGTGAACCCACTATAGGCTTTAGTTTCCTACGGGCTTTAGTCTCTAAAAGCCTATTTTAAAGTAGCCCATAATCTATATAGTTCAGTAATTTAAACAAATGTAGTACAGAAAACTTACTTGGCTCAACGTCGAGGGCTTAGTGAACCACACTTCAAGAATCCTGCAAAAACTTTTTAAAACCCAAAATTTAAGGCCCATTTCACAGCCCGAGCTTTGCAACCGGGCTCTGATACCACTAAATGTAACACCCCAAACCCAAGCCTAGAAGTAGGCCCCGAATCGGAATGTCACATTAAAGGTGCACTTCAAAACAATTTACTAGTTAACCATTTAAGGCCCAAAAGCCCAAAACAAAAGATTATTTCGAAAACCATATTAACACTTTAATAATTTTATGAAATTTCTTAAGTGGGCGATTGAAACAATGATAATAATAAACCCAAAATTCAAAGTCAAATAGGAGTTACATGGCCTTATTACAATCCAATGAAAAAACAAAGTATTTAAAGCAGAATCATTTGAATAAATTAAAACATTTGAACAACTTGTAGTGTGGCCATCTCCGAGTCCTCTCCTCGTCGAGCCGCCTATTCGGGATTACAGAAACATTTAAAATTAAGGGTGTGAGTTTCAAACTCAGTGTGTACAACCCTTGGCAATCAAATCACATACAAATATTCACATTGGGCCTAAGCCCTAACAAAATCGGTGGTCTTGGGCCTTAGCCCACAATGACCTCATACCATATCATATCGCATCATATACAAACAAGATAATGCAAAACCCACCCCAAAAATCCATCCACTACACACAACATTTCCTTCCAACCTTATGACTCTTGTGGGAATTCTAGCTCGACCACCCCTCCGCTACACACCATGGGTAGCCGGTTCTTGATACTATCGAACGTTGCAGCAAAGCTGCTAATCATATGTTAGGCTTAAAGCCTTCTGTGGATCTATACCATACGGCTATGCGATCCCGGATCCATACCATACGGCCATGCGATCCTCAAATCTTCCTCCGTACCATAATTCCCACCCATATGCATCCTAAGCAGAATATCATATGAATGCATCAAACATACAAGTAACATCTATAAGCTTATATTCGTCACATAGGGGTATTCTCATCATTTCACTACCCAGGGGTATTTTCGTAATTCTACTCTACAGGGGTATTTTGGTAATTTGGAAAAATAGGGGTATCTTGGTAATTTTAAAAACAGGGATATTTTGGTACTTTTGCAAAATAGGGGTATTCTGGTAATTTACAAATCTAGGGGTATTTAGTAATTTTACACAAGGGTATTTTTGTAATTTTACAAATATAAGGGTATTTTAGTAATTTTACAAATATAAGGGTATTTTAGTAATTTTACAAATATAAGAGTATTTGGTCCCTCTCGGGTTTTAGTTATGAACTTTGGCCCATAAACAAGTCCTCGCGGTTAAAGTGAACAAACACTATGCACCAGGTAGGATCTCAGAAAAGAGGAGGTGGGTCACTCGGACCGCTTAAGTACCAAGCTCTCATTAGACCCAATCCTAGACATGCATATGTCGGTTACCACACTCTAACTAATCAACTTGTCCACAGACATGTTTGATTATTAGCTTAAGTCTTATGAAATTACAAAGTTGTTCAAGCTAGGCCTAAAGTCCATTACCCTAACATACTTGTCTACGCCCCCATAAGCCCATCAAGCCCATTTTACGTCCTTGCGGCCCATTAGGCCCAAATCTCATCATATGGCCTATTAGGCCCAAAACATATCCAGATCATGTATCAGGCATTGCTAACTTAATCCGTATAATTAACCAAACCATTTTATCAAACTTAGCCTCAGGGCCCACCGGGCCCATTTAGCCACTTTCGGCTTTTCAACTTTTCAGCATTGCTGATATCGTGTGTGTAGTGTTTGTACACGCCTGGTAACCTCGCGTGCTGCAAACTCCTTAGTCACAAACCTACAATTGACATTACTAGCGATTAACCAAAGCGTTAACACATACTAACCAAAAACCGAAACCTCACCGTACCCTTACCGTGCGCCTCACGTGCTAGGAGCCCTTCCTTTGCTACTATTGGTGATTAACCTCTAGATCTGCACTCAAACACCTATACCGTCAAAATCAAGTGACCCATATCGTACATAAGTCACCCCTATGAGCCTCATTAGATTCGGCCACTTACAAATCCATGACTAGGTCGAGAACACTTACCACCTTGTTAGCAATCCTTACCTACCGCACTTGCGATTGCTGAACCTCACCCTTGTTAATACATGGTAACGGAAAAGAGGGGTTAGATAGCCCTTCGGCTTTCAACAAATCGTACTAAGGGGAGTTAACAGAATACTTACTGAATCTAACCTTAGATCCTGCGGCCTACCAAACGAGATTCGGATTTTAACCTTGACTGAGAGTAGATACCAACTGATTTGTGATAGAGAAAAACAACAAAGATTCGACACTAATGGGGGATTTTGGCAAGAGAAGATGATGGTAATTCGGCAATAGAAAAGTTTTGCTAAGAGAGAATTCGGCAAAAAGGAATGATGGTTTTTCGGCAATGGAAGAATTCGGTAACAGAAGAATAGAATGAGGGGGAGAAAAGAAAAGATCAAATGTGCTTGTGTGAGGGTAACTACAGGATATTCGATAAACAAAAGAAAGACTAACTTATTTGCGAAACTCTTCAAATGTCAAAAGCCACAATGAAAATTCGTAATACCCCCTAAAAGACCCAAAAACGGCAGTCATTTACCCTCCTAAGCCGAATTTATACACTTCCCACTTCCCACAACGGCACCAACTCTTCACACTTCTCAGCTCCTAACTTTTCTCCCTGATAACTCCTCAATCTCATCCTAAATTTTCTCTAAGATAAGCTCCTTTTTCCCTTCCTTAATTTTCTCTCATGAACACTTTCTTCAGAGTTCACATCCAACGCCACTACTAACCATCTAGAAGGCAAAAATTAAATCCCCAACAAAATACCATGCCACTACTCGAACCTTGGACTCCCTTGCACGCTAATGACGCCACCTCCTCGCTCCCTAAGTGGCGCCACTTTGCCACTACACCACAAGCTCTTTTGTGTCATTTTTTTTCTTCATTTATTTAAAAGGCCTACTAACTGAAGTCACAGTTCCCTTGGGCTAATACTAATTTTTTTCCTATACCCTTACTTGATCCTAGAACATCTCTAACACCCCTAGACACTCCAAATTCATTACCCTCAAAGCCCACATGCCAATTGTATTTTTCTTGCTTACTTAAAAATTTTCTGAGATCTAAAGCCCAAAAGGCCCAATACTTCTAGGCCCAAATTCGGGGCGTTACACTTCCCATTCTGTTTGATTTAGATTCTCAGGCTTTTTCCCGGTAACAACCTTTTTCAAGCCGGTCTGAACTAGAATTGCCATCATCTGAACTTGCCACCGATTTAAATTTGTCTCGCGATCGAACTTCTCAATTTCAAACCTTTTTCCTGCCATCTCTGAATGGGTTGATCTATGAAAATTAAACTAGCTCTAATACCACTTGTTGGGAATCGACTCGATTAAGCAACAAGTAAAAAAATAGCGGAATAAATTGAGAAATTGAACACACAAATTTAACGTGGAAAAACCCCTCCAAAGACGATAAAAAACCACAGACAAAGATAATTTTACTATAATGGCAAAAGAACGAAGAGTACAAAAGATGGAGATAAAACTAAACCCCGAAAACCCGAAAATAAAGAAACCTCAAAACGTAAACACAAAATTCTCTAAATGTGTTATGAGTTCTAATCTCTAATGGGTGTATTTTCTAAGATTGTAAAAGAGTCTATTTATAGGCTAAATTCATAGGTCAAATAATAAAAAAATAATCTAGACTAATCAGAGTTTGATTGAAATAAATAAATAGAGTTTAACTGAAAGATGTTTCTCAAATTTGATAGAAATAGGAGTCATACTCAACAGATAATAAAATTAAACAACAAAGAATGCTACAAGTTTTATTTAGAACATCTTAAAAACGGAAATACATCAATATGTACGACATATACAATCTTTTACACTGTGGATACCAGTAAACACTTCTAGCCTTAGGCCTACTCTGGACATGTTTAATTTGTTTAAATGCCTTCCTCACTCTCTGCTCAAACACTTTCCACTCTATAGTACTGTTCTTTATGAAGATATCAACCAGTCTCCACTTATTTGGGCATATTGTAGGCATCCTCCATCCGCCATAGCATATTCGATGCCTAGATTTCAAAGATAATAATTGGCTACCAGAGTCCATCATGGCAAATGCATCAACTGCAGTGCAGGCAATGAAGTCTATTACTGCCAACTACAGATGAAAGGTCATAATATTTCATTGCACTCGCACCAAGTATAATAGTATCCAACATTGATAAGAGCATAGAAAACCATTTTTCCTAATCTTACTAGTCTTAGAGAAGCTATATAAAAAGTATTAATATAATAATTTCCAAATATTTAACTTGGTTATTTCATAGTTTATATCACTGATAGGAGACTGCATGAAAATAATTTGAAAACAAGCATTGGCAGCTTGTACATAGTGAAAAGAGCTAATGCCAAAATAATTTTGAAAGCTCAAATTTTGGTAAAAACCAACAGCCGAAGGACCAACAACTCATCAATGCAACAATAGCAAAACCTACACTTTTCATTAAACAAGAAGTGGATATACCGTATTGTTACCTGAGATGAGAAATTCTTAAATGGTTCAAGTTCGGCGAATGAAAGCAAATTCTCTCTAGTAATTAAATTAGTTAAGGATACAAGCTTGTCAAAGCAGCTAATCTTGATGTCCCTCCAGATATTTGTGCCCCTGCGACATATATCTGAGTCTTACGATTGAAACCTAGAGCAGCAAGCATAAGTACAGCTTCTTCTAGTGTTAATGGACATAACCCTTCAGATCTGAGCATGGCAAGAGAAGGTAACCTGAAGCAAGTAAAACATTTGGCTTCGATATAAAGCAATATTTTGCATGTTTCTTCTCCAAATTCAAAAGGAATGATATGGCATAAATTTCACTTCATCATTAGAATTCTCCCTTTTTCAAATTATATTCAACCAACATGAACAAAGAAATTACAAAAGCTATGAAGGAAAACCAATAAAAAATTAAATTTATATACCATATGGAGTGTTGGTATAGAAATTAAACACTTCATTTCAACATAAAACATCCAAAAAGATCAGTTTTTCTTAAACATAATTAATAATCAAGACCTACCAAACAAGAGAAACCATGGAATTCCCACGAAAATAAATACCCTTTTGTTTTAAACTAAAAAAAAAAACTTGATTCTAAGAAAACTAAACAACACAAAATGACATAAACCCAAATTAGAAAATAGGTCTAATTTTAAATGGCATTCAAAGAAAAGAACATGCAATGCAAGAAATCAACTCAAAATAGTAATCCATAGCTAACACAAGAAGAATGCGAAAATCCAATATAAAAATAAAAACCCAAGAGAAGTAAACCCAACAAAGAAAATCCATGAAAAATAGATAATGTTCGACGTTGCTAGATCCCTCAAATAGATCTTAAGATCTTCAAAAATAATAACAACGAAAGAGAGAAAGGGTTTACCTCGAAGGAGGTTGCGACGACGAGGGGGAATGCTAGTGGCCAGAGGCGAAGCAAACAAGTAAGGGAGGCTGAGACTGAGAGGGGCTATCAGGGTGAGTGAAAGGGTTTCAGACGTAAGAAAGTAGGGAGGGTAAAAATGAAACCTTGGGCATGGAATCACCCATTCAGTAGGGAGGGCACGGAATATTATGTTGTTTATTCCCTGAATAAGCCCTTATTCAAAATGGGCCATAATAAGGCATTCCACTCAACCAAACAATGGTTTGGTAGTGGGCCCGCTAAATTGGGCTGTAATACATTCAGAAGTTGGGCAACCAAACACGGTTTTAAAACTAACACATAAATTATAACAAACAAGCACAAATCATCCACTAACATTAAAAGATGACTAATTTCCATTTCAAACCTTGAATAATTACTATTTAGCCCTTTTAGCCATTAAAAATAAACAATCATTAACTTTTACGATATTTATGATTTAGCCCTTGTACCTTAATTAACCACTAATTTGACAAATTTACCTAACCAAATTTCAATTCACTTATAAAATAACTTTAAATATTTATTGGTTTCGGTTTACGGAAACGAGGTCCCAATACCTCATTTTCTGACACCACTAACTTTAAGGTCAAAACACTTCCACCTTAACTACTAACCATTCCATAAAATTTCTAGACTGAAATTCCATATAGCATTGAAATAAACTCGTAAATATTAAATAATATTATTTACTAACTCGCTAAGCGAAAAATATGGTTCTGAAACCACTATTTCTGGCATCACTGAAAACTGGGTTGTTACAGGTGATGTCGTGACTTCCAATGGGTGGTGTCGCAACTTTGAAGATAGTAGCCTACTTTCCAACCTAAGGACCAATTTGTAAAACTTTCTAACATTATAGTGTCGACATTGTGAAATCAAATAGGGGATGCCACGAAAAGATAGCCTGATGTCGCTACATTCAAGGTGTGAAGTAGCGACATTCACAATAGACCACTAAGGTCTAATTTCCATACATTTCCAAGCTAACATAAGACCATATTGGTTGGGAATAAGGCCCCAACTTGACCATTCCCATACCTAAAATAGTTTATTATACAAATTCAATTTAATCAACATCATTTTCATACATGGTTAATGCCATTTACAAATAGCCACAAACAAAATACCATCATTCCCTATCAACCTATACCAATTCAAGCTTATGACATTTTTACTTGTGCAATTTGAACATAAAAAACTCACCTAACTTTGACATGAACCAAAACAATGCATAAGCTAACTATATTTCAAGCAGAACCTTTAAAAATACTAATCCCAAACATTCATCCATTTTATTAATCAAACTACCACACCTTGCAACCTTTAACATGCCAAAACATACAAGATTAAGATCACTACTCATGCTAGCATTGGACATGATCAATACCAAACATTATATAAGTCATAAGCAACTTCAATTCACAAATTGATCATAATCACAATAGCATAACTACCCATCTAAAAAATACTCATTTGCATACTAAGGTGCCCTTATATACATGCTACAACACTAGGACTAAAAATGAACATTATTCTACCATCTTTTGATAGTGTGTGCTTCCCGTTGATCTGACTCGACAAGTTTCGCAACGTGATGATCTACAAGGGAAAGAAACGACTAAAGTAAGCATTCAAATTGCTTAGCAAGTTCAAATGGAAAAATATTATGTTTACCTTGTTCTTATATAAGCATAATAGCAACACTTAGTTTGGTATAATGTTGGCTAGAACATGGCATTCAAAACATCAACAAGGTGAGCACATATCTATATCAATGATCATTAGATGCCACAAGTAACTTAAACATAACAAGTCATATTACTTTCACATAACCTATCACAATGGAATATCCAATCATAAATCATAAGGTTATACTAAGTATATATGATTCAATTCAATCACCTTTTCAATAATAAATTATAAAGATGTATCATCTACAATTCAATCCATTCAAAAACATTTCAAATTGGTTATCAAGTCCGTTTCACCACTGATCGTAGATGTCGATAGTTTTAATATTTATATAATGAAAGATCTAGCCTAGAAACTAACTATCACCACGATTGAGGCAAGTGCACCTATCGAGCAGTAGTATAGCTTAGTGGCAAGACCGGATTGTCGAACCCAAAGGAACCAAAAGTACTATCTCGACTTTCTTTTTATTATTTAGCCTAAAAATTAAGGGATTTGTTGTTTATTCTAAAATTAACTAACTACTAAGCTAAAGACGCTAAGACACAGAGAATGAATTGGGGAAAATACTTGTGGGAAAAACCAATTGATTAAGAGGATACCCAAGGGAGAATCCACCTAGACCTCACTTGTTAATTAACTCTGAACCAGATGATTTATTCACTTGACTTGATCCGTAGGATTCCCTAATTTATATTAATACCTCTCTCGAGGCCACTAACGTCTAACCCTAGGTTGATTAATTGAAATCTCTTTCTAATTAAAACCCCTAGGATTGTATTAACTCGATCTATGGACTCCCATATTAGGTTTGACCCTAATCCAGCAGATTTTCATCATCCTATCTCTAGGGTTGCGATCAACTCCGCTTAACTATGCTAGATCTACTCTTAAACAGGGAATATTCCTCCACTGCCTAAGCACATCAATACTTGAATCAATATCCCGAAATACCAAAACAAGAATTAAGAACACATAGTTAAGAACAAATCAAGTATTTATCATATAGTTCAAAAAACAATAACAAGATCCGTCTTAGGTTTAATCCCCCTCAGGTATCTGAGGGGTTTAGTTCATAATCATAAAAGAATACATCTCAGAAGAAAAGATAAAACAAAACATAAGAAAACCCTAAAACCCCCTGAAGGAATTGAAGGAGAGATCCTCTGTCTTGAGTATGATTTCGGCTTCTTAAGATGAATCAACTGGCTTTCTTCGAGTAAATCCCACAATTCGACCTCTGCGGCTTGGCTCTTGGCCTAGCTGGACGCCCGATGAAGGCTTCATCGACCCCTTTAGGTTGGCCTTTAGGGTGTTTATATAGGCTTTTGGAATGTCTTTCTTTGCCTCTAAGTACCCTATTCTGAGTGAAATTTCTCTTTGTCACGGCAGGGACACGCCCGTGCAACACGCCCGTGTGAATCGAATCCAGGCCGTGGTCGAGCCTGCTAAAGGGGCACGGCCGTGTGGCTTGGGCCGAGGCCGTGTTGATTTCCTACTTTGGCCCATTTGGTCCACTTTTAGCCCGTTTCTCGTTCTTTTCATCCTCCTATGCTTCCCTAGGTATAAAACATGAAATTAAAGGATTAGGAGCATCAAATTCCACAAGTCAAAGGATAAATCATCCAAAAAGCATGCTAAATATGGGATTAAAATATGTATAAATTACGATTTATCAACCACATTTCCAATTTTCCAATTTCATTTATATCATTTCGTCTGATGGAACCCTAGTAAAATACACTCAGATACACAAGTAAACTACACCACAACAAGTTGCTCCGGTGTCTATTGCGCCCTACCGAATGGCACCGAAGGAGCTTACAGAGCTTAAGGCTTAAATTGAAGAATTGTTAGATCGTGGGTTCATCCATCCCAGTGTGTCTCCATGGGGAGCACCGGTGTTATTTGTGAAGAAGAAAGATAGGACAATGCGGATGTGCATCGATTACCGGCAGTTGAACAAGCTAACAATCAAGAACAAGTACCCGCTGCCGAGGATAGATGATCTATTCGATCAGTTCAGAGGGGCTTCTGTGTTCTCCAAGATTGATCTACGATCAGGATATCACCAATTGAAGGTTAAAGAGGATGACATACATAAAACGGCATTTAGGACTCGCTACGGCCATTACGAGTTCCAAGTGATGCCATTTGGACTGACGAATGCACCAACAGCTTTTATGGATCTGATGAACTGAGTGTTCCAGCCCTATCTGGATCGATTTGTGGTAGTCTTCATTGACGACATCCTGATGTATTCGAAGACTGAGAACGAACACGATGAGTATCTCCGATTGGTATTACAGACTTTACGTGAGAAACAGTTGTACGCAAAGTTTAGTAAGTGTGAATTCTGGCTCCGAAAAGTAACCTTTCTGGGGCATGTGGTTTCTGCGAAGGGGATTCGGGTAGATCCTCGTAAGATTAAGGCTGTGTTGGAGTGGAAACAGCCGATGAATGTGTCCGAAATCTGAAGCTTTCTGGGGCTGGCGGGTTATTATCGACGCTTCGTATAAGGGTTCTCTTTGATCGCAGCGCCATTCACCAAGCTTCTGCGTAAGGGAGTATCCTTTGTCTGGACTGATAAGCAATAAGAGAGCTTCGAGAAGCTCAAATCTATTTTAATGCAGGCTTCGGTTCTGATACAGCCTGAATCTGGGAAGGATTTTGTTGTATACAGTGATACGTCGCATGTGGGTCTGGGTTGCGTACTGATACAGGATGGTAATGTGGTAGCTTATGCGTCACGTCAGCTCAAGACGCATGAGGCTAACTATCCTACGCATGATTTGGACTTGGCAGCTGATAAACCGTAATATATACATATTTTAATCCCACATTTAGCATACTTTTGGATGATTTAATCCCTTGAATTGTGGAATTTGATGCTCCTAATCCTTTAATTTCATGTTTTGTACTTAGGAGAGCATCGGAGAATGAAAAGAATGAGAAACAGGCCGAAAATGGAGAAAAGGGGCCAAAGTAAGAAATTCACATGGCTTGGAGTTCACCGCACAACTGTGCCACCTTAGTAGGCCCGAACACGGCCTGGGCTCGACTCACACGGGCGTTCCACACGGGCATGCCCCTGCCTTGACCTATTTTAATTCCATTCAGATTAGGATACTTGTGGGCCAAGTAAGGCATCCCGAAAGCCTATATAAACACCCGAGAGGGCAACCTAAAGGGGGAGTCGACAGAAGCCTTCTGTCAGGGCTTTTGACGAGGCCAAAGCCAGAGAGGGCTGAACACAGGGGAATTACTCCAAGAAAGCCAGTTGATTCATCCCAGAAGCCGGAATCACACTCAAGACTGAAGATCTTCCCTTGAAATTCCTTTGGGGGGTTTTAGGGTTTTTCTTATGTTTTGTTATTTACTTTCTTCTGAGATGTATTCTTTATTAAACATGAACTAAACCCCTTAAATACTTAAGGGGGATGAAACCTAAGACGGATCTTGTTATTATTTTCTGAATTATATGATAAATACTTGATTTGTTCTTAATTATGTGTTCTTAATTATTGTTTTAATATTTCAGGATATTGATTCAAGTATTGATGTGCTTAGGCAGTGGAGCAAAAGTCCCTGTTTAAGAGTAGATCTAGCATAGTTAAGCGTAGTTGATCGCAACCCTAGAGATAGGATGACAAAATCACGGATTAGGGTCAAACCTAATATGGGAGTCCATAGATCGAGTTAATGCAACACTAGGGGTTTTAATTAGAAAGAGATTTCAATTAATCAACCTAGGGTTAGACGTTAGTAGCCTCGAAAGAGGTATTAATATAAATTAGGGAATCCTACGGATCAAGTCAAGTGAATAAATCATCTGTTTAGAGTTAAATAACAAGTGAAGTCTAGGTGGATTCTTCTTCGGGTATTGTCTTAATCAACTGGTTTTCCCAAAAGTATTTTCCCAATTCACTCTCTGTGTCTTAGCATCCTTAGCTTAGTAATTAGTTAATTAAACATCGATTCCCTTAATACTTAGGCTAGATAATAAAAAGATAGTAATTACTAGTACTCTTGGTCCTTGAGGATACGATATTTCCGGTCTTGCCATAGCTATACTACCGAATGATAGGTGCGCTTGCCTTATTCGTTGTCATAGTTAGTTTGGACACGATCAAGTTTTTGGCGCCGTTGCTGGGGACTAAGATATTAGGAACGCTAAATTTTTATTACTTTAGCCATTTTTATATTTTTATTTTTAACTTTGCTAAGTTTTCTCTTATTTTGTTTCTGATAGGTATCTCTAGTTTATGACTAGAAGAAACCCGTCAGGACCCTTGATTTTTGACAGTGAAATAGAACATACCGCTCAAACCGAAGAGATGTCACTGAATAATTATCAGTGGCTAGTCATGAGGACAAAGCCTAATAAAGAAGCCGGTGTTTTCAACCTAGACGCGGTCACCATGTTATCTAACCAGGTAGAGCTTTTAAATAAAAAAATTGATGGTTTGTATGGTTCTACGTAGGTACACCCAATAATGCAATGTGACTCAAATCTAGGAGGGATGAGCAATACAGAATATCCACTTTACAACCCGAAGTACTTTAAAACGAACAAGTTCACTATATGGGTAATAATCCTCGACCTCAAAATAATCCTTATAGTAACACTTACAATGCAAAGTTGGAGGAATCATCCCAATTTCTCATGGGGAGGTCAAGGAAATCCAGAAATCAAATACCACCACCCCTTCGGGATTTCTAAGAACCACCTTACCGACCGGAAAAGAAACCAAACCTTGAGGAGATATTGGAAAAATTCATCTCGGTGTCCAGAGACTCATTCCCAGAATACCAAAACGACGTTGAAAACTCAACAAGAATCGATTCAAAGGATTGAAAATCAAATTGGACAATTAGTCAAGATAGTTTCCGAAAGGCAACCAGGTAACTTACATAGTAACACCAGGTAACTTACATAGTAACACCAACCCAAAAGAACTTGTGAAGGCAGTTACACTAAGGAGTGGAAAGGGGTTGGTTGAAGCTGAAAAGAAGATGCCACAAGAAATTAATAAGTAAAAAGGTGAGGAAGTAAATGAGAATGTAATACCGGAACCTAAAGAGTATGACCCACCGATCCCATATCCAGCAAAGTTGAAGAAAGACCGCAAGGACGCACAATTCGGTAAGTTTCTCGAACTCTTTAAACAATTACATATTAACGTACCTTTTGTTGAAGCTATTTCGCAGATGCCTACGTACGCAAAATTCTTAAAAGAGCTTTTAACAAATAAAAGGAAGTTTGAAGAGCTATCAACAGTGGAACTTAACGAGGAATGCTCAGCTATTCTCCAAAATAAGCTACCAACAAAATTGAAAGATCCAGGGAGTTTTACTATTCCTTGTTTAATTAGTAGTTTAAATGTTAACCATGCTTTGGCTGATTTAAGGGCAAGTATTAATGTCATGCCCTGTAATATGCTCCTCAAACAACCATTATGCAAATAATAGGTAAGTCTAGCTCAAGACTTTAAACGAGCGCTTCTCGGGAGGCAACCCGAGCACTAACCCCATTAATTTTCATATTTTCAATTTTTAGCACCTAACTAAAAAACTAACCAAATTTTTAGGCGCAGGTTTCCCTACCCACACGGCCTTGCACACTGGCGTGGCCGTGGCAGTGTGGAAACAGGACAAAACTGATCCTAAAACACGGGCTGCAATAAAACGCCACGGCCGTGCGATTCGGCCATGGTCGGAACTGAGAAATCTACACAGGAGTGCGACACACCCGTGGCACCCTTGAGCCTATTTATTTTTTTTCTTTTATTTTCATTTTTAATTTCTTTTATTTTATATTTCTCGTCTTTAATTTATATTATTATATTTTACTTTCTTTAATTTAGGTTCAATGGGCTGTTAACGAACGACCACACCACCACTGGAGTATCCTCCCCACCTTCACCTCTCTCCAACTTTACCGTTTCTTTTCATTGACTCCATCCAAAATTCAGGAAGTTTCACTCCTCTCCCTATCTTATGATTTTCTTAATATAGTGTCATTACTTATCTTTGTACATTGAGGACAATGTACATCTTAAGTGTGGGGGGTTAACTAGAGTATTATTTGAAAATCCCTGAATTATGACTTCTATTGATTTATGATTATCATTGATATGTTTCGGATTAAGTCATAGGTAATTGTGCATTGATCCTTTATACTTTAAGATACTAGAAAATCAAGCATGATAAGTCTATTTTCAGAATTAAAATTTTTTTCTAGGTTGTTTGCCTAAATTTAAATATTACTTTGAAGTTTGAAATTTGCAAGGTTGACATCAAAAACCATAATTTTTGTGAGATTTTGAGCCTTTTAGAGCATATTCTTTTCTTGCTCACTTTATTAATTATGAGTGTGTCAACATTGATTTGTTATTCTAGAACTTGCTTCGATCATACATGTCGAGACCACACTTTTGATTTGATATACAGAGATGATAAAGGCAACTAGGATCTAACCCATTTACTCCATAAAAAGCCTACCTTCATAATTAACCCCTAGTGAACCCCTTTGAGACTAACAAACCATTTCTTGACTCACCCATTAATATTAACCCAAAACCCACTTTGTATTTGTTATCATCATTTCTCTTGACTACCCTTATATCGAGATTTGATTTGATCGGTTGCTTAACTATTTGCTTTATATCAATTGTTAAATTCTATCTTATTATTAATGTATGATTTGTTCTTAAAAAAATGAAGTATATTCATTATTAGTTTTATGTTATTTGAGCTTACGTTTAATTTTACATTTTGAGAAGAAGCTCGTGTTATTAGTGATGAATTCTTAATTGATGTAATTATTCAAGCTTTACTTATTTTTCTAGTTAGGTAATTTATCAATTCAATCTCGATTTTTAGCCCTCTAATTCAGCCTTTATCCATACCTTAAACCCAAGCCCCGTTACAACCCTTTTTAAAGACCTTTTGATTTGTGTATCATCTCATTTTATAGTGGTGGAGATTTGATTTTCATGCAAGCCTATGGGATTAACTTTTCATGTTCGACTTCTGAGTGCTCAATTTGAACCTTAAACACTTTGAGTGATTTGAGTGAATCCTTAGTGAGGATGTCAATTTTTGTTGATTTTGAATTAAAGGTGATTATTTAGGTATGGGGAAACACCTATTTTTCGTACTATAAAAACTATGACTTTGATTGTTTGAATCTTTAGGAACCTTCTGGTTAAATTATCAATGTATGAATTACCTATGAATTATGAGGAAACATTATTGATGAAGGTTATGAATTGAGGAAATTCGATTTTAATTGTGAGTTGAGAATTTTGCTTGAGGACAAGCAAATGCTTAAGTGTGGGGGTATTTGATAAACCGTAATATATACATATTTTAATCCCACATTTAGCATACTTTTGGATGATTTAATCCCTTGAATTATGGAATTTGATGCTCCTAATCCTTTAATTTCATGTTTTATACTTAGGAGAGCATCGGAGGATGAAAAGAACGATAAACGGGCCGAAAACGGAGAAAATGGGCCAAAGTAAGAAATTCACACGGCCTGGAGTTCACCACACGGCCGTGCCACCTTAGCAGGCCCGAACACGGCCTGGGCTCGACTCACACGGGCGTTCCACACGGGCGTGCCCCTGCCTTGACCTGTTTTAATTCCATTCGGATTAGGATACTTGTGGGCCAAGTAAGGCATCCCGAAAGCCTATATAAACACCCGAGAGGGCAACCTAAAGGGGGAGTCGACAGAAGCCTTCTGTCAGGGCTTTTGACAAGGGCAAAGCCAGAGAGGGCTGAACACAGGGGAATTACTCCAAGAAAGCCAGTTGATTCATCCTAGAAGCTAGAATCACACTCAAGACGGAAGATCTTCCCTTGAAATTCCTTCAGGGGGTTTTAGGGTTTTTCTTATGTTTTGTTATTTACTTTCTTCTGAGATGTATTCTTTATTAAACATAAACTAAACCCCTCAAATACCTGAGGGGGATGAAACCTAAGACGGATATTGTTATTATTTTCTGAACAATATGATAAATACTTGATTTGTTCTTAATTATGTGTTCTTAATTCTTGTTTTAATTTTTCAGGATATTGATTCAAGTATTGATGTGCTTAGGCAGTGGAGCAAAAGTCCCTGTTTAAGAGTAGATCTAGCATAGTTAAGCGGAGTTGATCGCAACCCTAGAGATAGGATGATGAAAATCTGCCG
Source organism: Gossypium sturtianum (assembly GCA_025698515.1). Taxonomy (NCBI): domain Eukaryota; kingdom Viridiplantae; phylum Streptophyta; class Magnoliopsida; order Malvales; family Malvaceae; genus Gossypium; species Gossypium sturtianum. Next base: position 81,044,386 of record CM046951.1, read on the forward strand.
GATTAGGGTCAAACCTAATATGGGAGTCCATAGATCGAGTTAATGCAACACTAGGGGTTTTAATTAGAAAGAAATTTCAATTAACCAACCTAGGGTTAGACATTAGTAGCCTCAAAAGAGGTATTAATATAAATTAGGGAATCCTACGGATCAAGTCAAGTGAATAAATCGTCTGGTTCAGAGTTAAATAACAAGTGAAGTCTAGGTGGATTCTTCCTCGGGTATTGTCTTAATCAACTGGTTTTCCCAAAAGTATTTTCCCAATTCACTCTCTGTGTCTTAGCATCCTTAGCTTAGTAATTAGTTAATTAAACATCGATTCCCTTAATACTTAGGCTAGATAATAAAAAGATAGTAACTACTAGTACTCTTGGTCTTTGAGGATACGATATTTCTGGTCTTGCCATAGCTATACTACCAAATGATAGTGCACTTGCCTTATTCGTTGTCATAGTTAGTTTGGACACGATCAGCATCGGTAATTTTCGCTCTAAAAATCTGGAGGCACTATCTGTACGGTGAGAAGTGTACTATCTACACTGATCACAAAAGCCTCAAGTATCTCCTCACTCAGAAGGAGTTAAACCTTAGGCAGTGTAGATGGGTTGAACTACTTAAGGATTATGACTGCACCCTTGAGTACCAACCTAGTAAGGCCAATGTGGTGGCGGATGCTTTCAGCCGTAAGGCGATGACTGATCAAAGAGCGATGTTCGCTCGACTCAATTTATTCGATGATGCGAGTCTGTTAGCGAAACTTCAGGTTAAGCCTACATGGATTGATCAGATCAGAAGTAAACAGATGGGGGATAAGTCTCTTGAGTTGCGATTCTGTTAGGTTGAGACTGGTGAATCTACTGATTTTGGGATTAACAATGATGAGGTACTTTGTTTCCGCGGTCGAATTTGTGTGCCGAGTGATGAGGAGTTGCGATAGTCGATTCTGAGGGAGGCGCATAGTAGCCCTTATGCTATGCATCCCGGTGGGAACAAGATGTACCGAGATCTCTGAGAGTTGTACTGGTGGCCAAGGTTGAAGCGTGAGTTCACTGACTTCGTTGCTCGTTGTCTGACTTGTCAGCAGGTTAAGGCTGAGCATCAGTTGCCTTCGGAGTTACTGCAGCCGGTAAAGATTTCGATATGGAAATGGGACGAGTAACGATGGACTTCATTAGTGGGTTGCCTTTAACACCCACTAAGAAGGATTCTGTCTGGGTCATCGTGGATCAATTGATCAAGTCTGCTCACTTCATTCCGGTCAGGACGGACTTCTCTCTCCAGAAATTGGCCAAGCTATATATAGCGAAAATAGTGAGACTGCATAGGGGTTCCTGTCTCGATCATCTTCGATAGGGATCCTCGCTTCACGTCTCGGTTCTGAAAGAAATTGCACGAGACTCTAGGTTCAAGGTTAGACTTCAGTACTACTTTCCATCCTCAGAAAGATGGTCAGTCGGAGAGGGTGATTCAAGTACTGGAGGATATGTTAAGGAGCTGTGTTATAGATTTCTGAGGCAATTGGGAGGAGTATTTTCCGTTGGCAGAGTTTGCCTATAATAACAACTATCAATCTAGCATCCAGATGGTGCCTTACGAGGCCCTGTATGGCCGTAAGTGTTGTACTCCCTTGTGCTGGACTGAGTTGGGTGAGCGACGTGTTCTGGGTCCGAAATTGGTTTCTGAAACTGAAGATAAAGTCTAATTGATTCGAGATCGACTGAAAGTGGCATCTGATAGGCAGAAGTCCTATGTTGATATGAAAAGAAAGGATATTGAGTATTCTATGGGGGACTTAGTGTTTCTTAAGGTCTCGCAATAAAAGAAGGTTTTGAGGTTCGGTCGTAAGGGTAAGTTGAGCCCTCGATTTATTGGACCGTATCATATTCTGAAACGAGTGGGGCCAGTCACATATCAGTTGGAGCTTCCTCCGGAGTTGGATCACATTCATGATGTGTTCCACGTCTCAATGTTAAGACGCTACTGCTCTGATCCCACGCATGTTGTTCCTATTGAAGACATTGACGTTAGACCAGATCTGACATTTGAGGAGGAGCCGGTTCAGATTTTGGAGCGTGACGTTAAGGTTCTGCGGAGGAAATCTATCCCCTTAGTGAAGGTGCTATGGCGGAATCATAGCATTGAGGAGGCCACTTGGGAGCCAGAGGATTCGATGCGTCAGCAGTATCCTCACCTCTTCTGATCAGGTAAAATTTCGATAAAGAAATTTTCTTTTAGGGGGTAGAGTTGTAATGCCCTGATTTTTCTTAAATTTCGACTTTTTTAATTTTGACACAACTGTGTATCTGCTTCAGTGGTTATGTGTTCTGGGTGTGTATGTGAGGTCCCAAGTTCAAGTCACAACTTGGGTAAATTTTTGCATTTTTATGAAGTAAGCCCTTGCTCTGTTCAGTAGGCTTTTAATTAATTGTTAGGGAATTTATATCAGAATGGGCCTGCTGGTCTGGTGGTTAAGTGGAGTGTTGGTTATGTTTGAGGTCCTGAGTTCGAATCCTTGTGCAAACAAGGGATTTATTTTTGCTGCTTGTGTCGTGTGAAGAGTTTGTGATGGACTAAAATTACGATAGTGGAGAGGTTGATGGAGATAATTAATGAGACTGGGATAGGGGAGTTACCAAAAATTTTGCCAATCTGATTACTCTTCTCTTTTTGATTTTTCACTTTTGTTTCCCCAAAATCCTTGCTGCCGTTCTCTTCATTTTTTCCTCCCCTTACTGCTGCCTTTTCCCTTAGATTTTCCCTTTATTCTCTTGTGCCAAAATCCACCTTTCCTCTCCTTTGCGTTCCTCGTTCAATCAGTTTCTGTCGGGCAACGGTTGTTTTCCCTTATTCGGTAAGTGGGTTTTCGTTAGTTCTAGCATTGTTTTGATTAAGCGATTAACGAAGGAAACGTTTTACTCACATTTAGGTACTGCTCGAAGGTTTTAATCGGGTTCTCGGGTTACAAAAACGCTACTTCTTGCTCAAAGGTAAGTTGGTCGCTTGTTGGATGAGAATTTCGTTTCGGGTTTAGTTTGACTCGATCGTTTAAGGAATTAACTGAGTAAACATTGTTCAATTATAGGTGCTGGTGATCTCGGGATTGCATGAAGAGCGAAAACGAACCAGGTGTGTACCCAAAAATACAGAAAATGAGGTTTCGGTGAAAACTAAAAACCTTATTGTCAACGCCACACGGGCGTGTGGTTGCCCGTGTGGTAGGCCGTGTGTGATCGACAAGCTAGGCCGTGCATGAGCGACACGGCCGTGTGATGGTCGAGTGAGGCCGTATGCGACACACGGGCTCGATCAATTAGGTCGTGTGGGCCCATACGGGCAGGCCACATGGTCGTGTGAGCCCATTTTTATGAAATATTCTGAAAGGTTGCACGGGTCGCCCAAGTCGACTGTGAACCTAATGAAGGGTCGGTAAGCAATACTTAGACCCCTAAATGAATGATTTGTCTATCTGATATCTGTACTAAGCATGTATACTGATCTGAATATATGAGTTTTAATTGCATAACAGCATGTCATTCTTGTAAGTTGCATTGCATCGGGTGGGTTGATTATGTTTTGAGGAAGTATATGAAAGGCTTTTAAGCCTGTTATCTAGAAGCTCAGCTGCAAATTTCTAATTATGTGCCACATTCGGTACAACATGGTGTGTAGGGCTGGGTGGGTTGATTTTATCCCCACATGGTGTGTAGGGTTGGACGGACTTGGTGTGTAGAGGCTGGTGGGTAGGACTCATTCTGTATATTACATGCAGAAATGGGCTAAGGCCCTGTAATATGTCTGAATCTGTATCTGAGTGGGCAAAGGTCCACACCGTTTCTGTAATGGGCTTAAACCCGAACTGTGAATTTATGTCTGTTTTCTGATATTACTGTGGGCATGTTTTCTGTGGGGATTACACACTGAGTTTGTGAAAACTCACCCTTTTCTGTTTAATCTATTCAGGTAATCCCCAGTAGTAGACGGATCGGCGCGGCGGAGGACTCGGCGGTAACCACGGTTCTGGACATTTTATTATGGTTTTATTTTTAATTATGGTTTGATTATATCTGGGTAATTTTTATGTAATAAGGCCTTTACGGATTTTTGTTTTAAATATGGGATTTGTGACGATTATGGTATTACGACTAGAAGTAGGAAAACTCGAGTTTTCCAAATAAACAAATGTTTTATCAAATACACACGAACTCGCAAATTATTTTAAAAGCTTCCGCAACGTATAATATTTTGAAAATGGTTAATGAATGAATAAATGACGCGTTTTTTACGGTAACCTAAGATATCAAAAATGGCGTTATTGTAATTACGTTTTCTAAAGCACTATCATGTGACATCGCCAGATTCGGCCATAACGTCTAGGCCGAGTTTGGGGTGTTACACAGGGAGCTTGCTTTTGCTAGCCCGAGGACTATTTTGAAAAAATGTTAAAGTTTACAAAAGTTCCCATTATTGAATAATAAAGCTTTTGGTACTAAATTGATAGCTTTTGAGCTTAGATATGAAAAAGGACTAATTTGTGAAGCGAAAATTATTATTTTTGAACATAGGGTCTAAAGTGTGAATAATTCAAAATTAGCATGAAATCAATGTAATTATAGATATTAGAGGGTTGTAGAAGGATGGAATTGAGATCGATTTTGAAATCAAAGCTCAAATTTGAAAGTTATGCGATTTTGATTTTAGGGACTAAATTGAATAAAATGTAAAACTTGAAAGATTATCTGATAAATGAAATTGAACTGATACATAGTTATAGTATGCTTCTAAACGATGTTTGGAATTTATAATTGTATTAAATTATGATTTAGATCGAGATTTAAACAAATCGAAGGTTATTCATGGAAAAAGAAATATTATGAATTAGTCCCTGTCACTTTATCGATTGTTTCTTTATCAGGTAAGTGCATATGGTATAAATATGTTTAAATCTCTATGTATACTATATGGTGAATTTATGTATGCATTGATGAACGTCAAAGTAAATCAATATTTACCACTAGAGGGTGAGATTTAGATTAAATTGAAAGGAAAAAATATATGAGCCCACATGATGGAAATTACCACGATGAAACTCCGTAAATGTATCGCACACATGGTTACAAGTTGATTCCGATGATTTAGAGATCCAACATTTCTTATGGACTCGAAGATACATGTGGCACAGGTTTAACTTAGATGAGTAACATGATGTCGTTTTATAGGTTTAGCCCGGACGGATATTTGATGTGTCGATAAAAGGTTTAGCCCTGATGAGTAACTTGACACAAATGGATATGATTAGCTCGGACGAGCATCAAATATGATTAGTACCTGTGTATTGGAATTGTTTTACGGTGTTTCATTGGGTAATTCACAAGAAGCGAGATACGAAATTGAATTACAAGTTAAGTGCTTAATGATCAAATATAGCAAAGTGTAAGACTTAGTGACAAGCTTGTATATACATATGTGATTGAAAGTTGGATTAATTGAATTTCAAAGTTATGAATTGTTATGTTTAGTATTTGAATGTTATATGATTGAATATGAATCAATCTCACCATGTTGTGATTGTGTTTTGTTATGTTAGGTAATTGAGTTATATATTTTAGTTTAACCTAAATACCTGTTTTATGAGGTAAGGTAACCGTTTATTACATATGAGCTTACTGAGCATTCTGTAATGCTTACCCCGTTGCTTTTCTTTCTCCTGTAGTTTTTAACTTTCGAAACATGTCAGTCGGATCCTTGAGGATCTCGCACTATTTATCTCCTGATTTGGTAGATTTTTTATTTCTTGAAACCGGTTATATGTGGCATGTACTTAAGGGTGTCAAGTGATTGTAATGTTAAGTATGTTTGAGCCATAAATGATCAAACTCTTATGGTAATGGAACTTTGATCATGTTTATAGTTTTGGTGCTATGTTATATGTGTGTATATATATATAGTAACTTGTCATATGGAATGGATGATTAGCATGAAATGGTATAACTTAGTTGAATGGCTTCATGCATCCTTGTTGTGAATTGGTGCCAATTGTGGCATATTGTTTAGATGTCTAGAAAGATGGTATATATAATATGGTTTGGATTGATTTTGAATGGTTGAAGCATGATAGTTAAGTTAGTATCTTGTTAGGTGATTTTGAAGTGTATTGATGCTAATTTAAGGCAAAAACGAATTAAATGACTTTGGTTTGGACTAAGTAATGAGATAACATGTATTTTGAAGTGTTTTATGCAAGCATGATATGTGCTTTTAGGTATATATTGTATGCATCATGGTTTAGGCATGAAAAGGGACCAAAATGTGAGATTTTTTACCTTTTGGCAAAAAGTTATTGATACCATAGAGTGAAGTATCGGTACTTTACCAAATGAATAGTATTTTAAAATGACATAATGTCAATTTGGTATCGATACCCATATAAAGTATTGATACTTAATCCTAAGGATCGATACTTTATAAAGGTATCAATACAGCTTGACTTGTGTCAAAAGTTTTGAAATTGGCAGACGCCAAAATGGTATCGATACTCAATTTGGTATCAATACATCCGGACAGAGGTATCAATACTTTTTTCATAGTATTGATACTTGTAAACTTTAACTTAATTTTTGAAATATCAAAGCTAAAGGTAGTATCGATACTTGATCTGGGTATCAATACCTATTGCACTTACTTTGAAAAGTTACAATTTGGTCCTTATTCATGCTTGCGTCAACTTAAGAGCTTTCGTAAGCTCGATTGATTCCAGTTTTGCTTATATATTGTATTATGCATGCATTTATGATTGTAAGCAATGATTGAATGAATTGTTATTGAGAATTAAATGTGTTTTGCTCCAGTAGTAGCATCTCATAACTCGGGTCTGGCGACCAGGTCGGGTGAGGGGTGTTACATATCAGGTTACTCATGCAAGCTAAACCTATGTCACATAATACCTGAGAATACGCAACAAATGTTGGATCTTATTAAATTCTATAATAATCCCCGTACAAGTGCGCACATGACCCTATTGGCATGCCAATCGTATCCTAACCTTTTACTAAGTTCACACGAGCATCATTTACACGTGTAACATTACCAATCCCTGTAAACTATATTTTTCACGTGATTATCCCCTATAATTATCCATATTTCATATCATACCTTGTACATGAACACATGTTTTGTAACACCCCAAACCCGGCCTGGACGTTATGGCCGAATCTAGCGATGTCACATGATAGCGCTTTAGAAAACGTAATTACGACAAAACCATTCTTTATCTAGATATCTTAGGTTACCTTCAAAACGTGTCGTTTGTTCATTCCTTATCCGTTTTCAAAACATTATACGTTGCGGAAGTTTTTAAAATAATTTACGAGTTCGTATATTTTGATAAAACATTTGTTTATTTTGAAAACTCGCGTCTTATCCTACTACTAGCAATTATAAAATAAAAATCCCAACTTTAAACAAAAATCCATAAAGGCCATATTACATAAACTTTTTCCCAAACATAATTAAAACCATGAGTAAAATTAAAACCATAGCGGTCCAGAACCGTAGTCACCGCCGAGTCCTCCACCGCATCGACCCATCTACTGCTGGGGATTACCTGAACAGATTAAAAAGAAAAGGGTGAGTTTTCGCAAACTCAGTTTGTAATCCCCACAGAAAACATACACACAGTAATATTAGATAATAGAAATAAATTCACAGTTCGGGTCTGAGCCCATTATAGAAACGGTGTGGACCTTAGCCCACTCAGACACAGAATCAGATATATTCTACGGCCTTAGCCCATTTCAGACATAACACGCAGATCAGAACAGAATAGCAGAATCCTACCCACCAACCTCTACACACCAACTCCGTCCAACCCTACACACCATGTGGGGATAAAATCAACCCACCCATCCCTATACACCATGATGTACCGAACGCGGCACATAATCAGAGAGTTGCAACTGAGCTGCCAGATAACAGGCTTAAGAGCCTTTCAGATACTTCCTCCAAATATCATCAACCCACCCCGATGCAATGCAACATACATAATATGACATGCTTTCATGCAAATAACAGTTCATACATTCAAATCAGTATACATGCCAAGTGTAACATATTCAATACAGATTTCACATAATCAGATCACATAGCTACGGGTCTAAGTACTGCTTACCGACCCTTCATTAGGTTCACAGTCGACTTGGGTGACCCGTGCAACCTTTCAGAACATTCATGAAAATGGGCTCACAAGCCCATGTGGCCCACACGGTCCAAATTGGCCTTGGCCGTGTGGATCACACGGTCTGGCCTAGAATCCCACACGCCCGTGTGGCCCACACGGACCAATTGGTCGAGCCCGTGTGTCGCACACGGCCTTGCCCAGCCATCACACGGTTGTGTCACTCGCGCACGGCCTGGCTCGTAGATCATACGGCCGTGTGGTGACTTACAGTCTTGCACACAGCCTACCACACGGGCGACCACATGCCCGTGTGGCGTCGACAGAGAGGTTTTCGGCTTTCACTGGAACCTCATTTTTTGCATTTCTGGGTACACACCTTGTTTCGATTGAAGCTAAAACGACTCTCAAGCACTCCAGAACCTATATTCGATCATTAGAACACCATTTAGTCACTTAAATCTATACTCAAACGAAAATGCACGAGATGATTGAACGTTAACTTACAAAAATGTTACCTTCAATCGAACAATCGGGGTTTCGTACACTTAGCTCGTCAATTAACGATCTCCAGCCCTCTGGTTATCTCCTAATCATCAATCAAATACCCCCATAAGCAGAGATTCATTATTCCAATAAAAACTATAATACTGTACTTACCAAGACACAAAGAACCGAAGCAAAGGATTGTGGATACTAAGCGATAAAAAGAAAACGGTTGGAATCAAGAGGAAAGGGGGAAAAATTCGGTAGCAAAGGTAGGGATGAAACGGCAGAGAGAGAGGGAATTTGAGATGGAAAGTTTTTTTGGAACAAAAATCGAATCCTATCAGAGTTTCCCAACTCCCACTATCATCCAACTTCACAGACTTACAATCCCACTCAAACTCATCCACTCCACACGCCCCATGCCAAAAAAAATTACTCCATCGTTTGCACAGGGATTCGAACACAAGACCTCCACCATAACAACACACCACTTAACCACTAGACCAGCAGGCCCATTCTGTTAATTACTTACACATTTTTCCTTATAAGCCTACTAACCAGAGATAGGACTTTATTCATAAAAATACCAAAATTTGCCCAAGTCAAGGCTTGAACTTGGGACCTCTCACACACACCCATAACACATAACCACTGAAGTAGATAGACATTGTGCCTCAAAATTACAAAAGCCAAAATTAAAGAAAATCGGGGCGTTACAACTCTACCCCTCTAAAAGAAAATTTCGTCCTCGAAATTTTACCTGATTAGAAAAGGTGAGGATACTACTGAAGCATCGAATCCTCCGTCTCCCAAGTGGCCTCCTCAGTGCTATGATTCCGCCACAGTACTTTCACCAAAGGGATAGACATCCTTTACACAACTTTAATTTCGCGATCCAGAATCTGCTTGGCTCCTCTTCAAACGTCATATCTGGTCTAACCTCAATGTCCTCAATAGGAACAACATGCGTGGGATCAGAGTGGTAGCGTCTCAACATTGAGACGTGGAACACATCATGAATGCGATCCAACTCCAGAGGAAGCTCCAACTGATGTGCGACTGGCCCCACTCGCTTCAAAATATGGTACGGCCCAATAAACCGAGGACTCAGCTTACCCTTGCAACTGAACCTCAAGACCTTCTTCCATGGCGAGACCTTGAGAAAGACTAAGTCCCCCACAGAATACTCAATATCCTTTCTCTTCAGATCAGCATAGGACTTCTGCCTATCAGATGCCGCTTTCAGTTGATCCCGGATCAATCGGACCTTATCTTCAACTTTAGAAACCAATTTCGGACCCAGAACACGTCGCTCACCCAACTCAGTCCAGCACAAGGGAGTGCGACACTTACGACCGTACAAGGCCTCGTTAGGTGCCATTTGGATGCTAGACTAGTAGCTGTTATTGTAGGCAAACTCTGCCAATGGAAAATACTCATCCCAATTGCCTCGAAAATCTATAACACAGCTTCTCAACATGTCCTCCAGTACTTGAATCACCCTCTCCGGCTGACCATCTGTCTGAGGATGGAAAACAGTACTAAAGTCTAACCTTGAACCCAGATCCTCATACAATTTCTTCCAGAACCGAGACGTGAAGCGAGGATCCCTATCAGAGATGATCGAGACAGGAACCCCATGCAGTCTCACTATTTCAGATACATACAGTTTAGCCAGCTTCTAGAGAGAAAAGTCTGTCCTGACCGAAATGAAATGTGCAGACTTGGTCAATCGATCCACGATGACCCAGACAGAATCCTTCTTAGTGGGTGTTAAAGGAAACCCACTAACGAAGTCCATAGTTAATCGCTCCCATTTCCACATCGGTATCTTTACTGCATTGCAAAGCAACCCGAAGGCAAGCGATGCTCGGCCTTAACTCTGCGCCGACAAGTCGACAAATGAGTAACAAAGTCAGTAACCTCACGCTTCAACCCTGGCCACCAGTATAACTCTCGTAAATCTCGGTACATTTTATTCCCGCCGGGATGCATAGCGTAAGGGCTGCTATGCGCTTCCCTCAAAATCGACTGTCTCAAATCCTCATCATTTGGTACACAGATCTGACCACGAAAACAAAGCACCCCGTCACTGTTAATCCCAAAATCAGTAGAATCATTAGTCTCAACCTAACGGAATCGTAACTCAAGAATCTTATCCCCCATCTGTTTACATCTAATCTGATCAATCCATGTAGGCTTAACCTGAAGTTCCGCTAATAGACTCCTATCATCGAATAAACTGAGTCAAGCGAACATCGCTCTCAGATCGGTCATAGCCCTACGACTCAAAGCGTCTGCCACCACATTAGCCATACCCGGGTGGTACTCAATGGTGTAGTCATAATCTTTAAGCAGTTCAACCCATCTATGCTGCCTAAGGTTTAACTCCTTCTGAGTGAGGAGATACTTGAGGCTTTTGTGATCAGTGTAGATAGTACACTTTTCACCGTACAGATAATGCCTCTAGATTTTCAGAGCGAAGACTATCGCTGCCAACTCCAAATCGTGCATCAGATAATTGGCCTCATGCGTCCTGAGCTGACGAGACGCATAAGCTACCACTTTACCATCCTGCATCATAACGCAACCCAGACCCACATGCGACGCATCACTGTATACAACAAAATTCTTCCCAGATTTAGGCTGTATCAGAATTGGAGCCTACGTTAAAACAGATTTGAGCTTCTCGAAGCTCTCTTGTTGCTTATCAGTCCAGACAAAGGGGACTCCCTACCGCAGAAGCTTGGTCAATGGCACTGCGATCAAGGAGAACCCTTCTACGAAGCATCGTTAATAACCCGCTAGCCCCAGAAAGCTGCGGATTTCAGACACATTCTTCGGCCATTTCCAGTTCAACACAGCCTCAATCTTTCGAGGATCAACACGAATCCCCTCCGCAAAAACCACATGTCCCAAAAAGGTTACTTCTCGGAGCCAGAACTCACACTTACTGAACTTCGCATACAACTGTTTCTCACGCAAAATCTGTAATACCACTCAGAGATGCTCATCGTGCTCTTCCTCAGTCTTCGAATACACCAGAATGTCGTCAATGAAGACTACCACGAATCGATCCAGATAGGGCTGGAACACTCGGTTCATCAGATCCATAAAAGCTGCTGGTGCATTCGTCAGTCCAAATGGCATCACTAGGAACTCGTAATGTCCATACCGAGTCCTGAATGTCGTCTTATGCACATCGACCTCCTTAACCTTCAGTTGATGGTACTCTGACCGCAGATCAATCTTGGAGAAAATTGAAGCTCCTCGAAACTGGTTAAACAAATCATCAATCCTCAGAAGGAGGTACTTATTCTTGATTGTTAGCTTGTTCAGTTGCAGGTAGTCGATACACATCCTCATCTTCCCATATTTCTTCTTCACAAACAACACCGGTGCTCCCCATAGAGACACACTGGGACAGATAAACCCTCGATCTAGCAATTCTTGAATTTGAGCCTTAAGCTCTGTAAGCTCTTTCGGTGCCATTCGGTAGAGCGCAATAGACACCGAAGCTATACCCGGAATGAGCTCAATCCAAAATTGTACCTCTCGACTCGGAGGTAGACCTAGTAGTTCCTCAGGAAAAACATCAGGAAAGTCCCTAACGGTCTTGATGTCCTTAACCGAAGAGTCCTCAGAATCAGAAACACTGATGTAGGCCAAAAATGCCTCACATCCCTTCCGTGCTAACTTTTCTGCCACCAACGCAGAAATCACATTAGTCAAGTAGTCTCGACTTCCCCAATAACCACTACCTCATTGTCCTCATCGGTTCTCAAAACCACCCTCTTTGTCGCACAGTCCAAACTCACCCGGTGCTTGACCAGCCAGTCCATTCCCAGAATCAAATTGAACTCCCTGAATGGAAGCTCCATCAGATCGGCCAGAAACACTGTCCCTTGTACCTCTAACGGGACGTCTCTATATAGCTTACAAATTCGGATAGACTGCCCCAACAGACTTACAACAGTTTACTCACTAGAAGTACTCTCAACAGGAATCCCCAAAGTTCTAGACACAGAGCTAGCTACGTAAGAGTGTGTAGAGCCTATGTCTATCAATGCCAAGTAAGGTACATTAAAAATTAAGAACGTACCCGTAATGACGTCTAGAGCATCACCATCCTCTCGGCGACATGCAGCATAAACCAGTACAGGCTGCCTCACCTTAGTTCGTCCAGCACCTCTGCCCGGTGCTCTCTGTCCTCGGCCCATGCCATTACCACTCCTGGCCTGACCTCGGCCCCTAGGTGGCTGCCGAGCTACTCTCGATGGCTATGCATTACCAGTACCCTCAGCTTGCATCTGATCAGTTCTCAGAGGACAATCCCTGACACGATGCTCAGCCGACCCATATCTCAAACAAGCCCCAGTCGTCCTCCAACATTCGTCTGGATGGCGCCTACCACAGTGCCCACATAGCGCCACCCCAGCAGGTACAACATGAGGCCCAACTCTCACTGGCCCATCTGACCTGACCTTCTTCTTAGGCCTCATCACAGAATTCGAGGGCTCCGATTCCCTCTTATTCTTTCCTTTCTCACGGTTTTGGCGCTCAACGCGCTTAACCTCCTCGGCGATCTTTGCCTTCTCCACTAAAGCAGAAAAATCACGCTCCCTCTACGGAGCTATCAGAACTCGTAAATTGTCCCTGAGTCCATCCTCAAAATGGACACAACGCTCATACTTGGTCGCCACCATGCCCCGAGCATAACGGCTCAGTCTCAGGAACTCAGCCTCATACTCGGCCACTGAACGATCCCCTTGGGTGAGATTAAGAAACTCACGCCTCCTAGCATCGATGTAGCTGGCTCCCACATACTTACTCTGGAAAGCCGTCTTAAAGTAGTCCCAAGTCAAACGGTCGGGCTGAATGCCCTCCTTAACTGCCAGCCACCATTGGTATGCTTCGTCACAAAGCAGAGAGATAGCCCCCTTAAGCTTCTGCTCCGCGAAAAAATTCAGATCATCCATAATTCTTTCCGTGGCCTCTATCCAATATTCGGCCACGTTAGGGGCGACTCCACTGATACCTTTGAATAACTCCGCCCCATTCGATCGGAGTCGTTCCGTAACCGACCCACGGCCCCCAGATCTAGTGTTGGGCCCTACGACCCTCTCTAAAATCTGTAGCATGGCTCGGGATAGTGCGTCATCCCCAGCCTCACGATCATGAGACCTAGTCTCTGTAGCAGGTGAGATCGGCGTCTCGCTCGTATCCAGATTAGGCAGATTCTCAGATGCTGAGGACCCAGCTCGAGCCCCCCTACGGCTTCTACCATGGCCTCTAGTATCCCATCCGCAGATACCTCGTGCGCTCATCGTAAATTCAGAGTTTATCTGTATTAACAATTTTATGCATTAGTTACAGTTTTGATATTTATTAGCAGATATTTTATGTAGAACAGTATCAGAAGTTCAGAGTTCGTTATCGTGAATCGTAATTTTACTTCGATTTTCGGGCGCTCTGATTTTGATTTACACTACCTAGAGTGTTTTAGTACTGATATCTTGCTATTGGTCATTTATTTCAAGCATGCAAGTAGTATTTTCAAACAAATTTAAATAGAATTCAGAACACTTACAGGATCGGTGCCGGAGACTCGATGTACCACATACTCATTCTAAAAATATTTTGAATCACTTAACAATCGTTTCTTTAAAACCAACTTTTAAAATCTAAATCCACAGCCGAGTTTTGTAACCTGGCTCTGATACCACTAAATGTAACACCCCAAATTCGGCCTGGACGTTATGGCTGAATCTAGTGATGTCACATGATAACGCTTTAGAAAATGTAATTACGACAAAACCATTCTTTTTCTAGATATCTTAGGTTACCGTCAAAACATGTCGTTTGTTTATTCCTTATCCGTTTTCAAAAAATTATACGTTACGGAAGTTTTTAAAATAATTTACGGGTTCGTATATTTTGATAAAAAATTTGTTTATTTTGAAAACTCGCGTCTTATCCTACTGCTAGTAGTTATAAAATGAAAATCCCAACTTTAAATAAAAATCCGTAAAGGCCATATTACATAAATTTTTCCCAAATATAATTAAAACCATGAGTAAAATTAAAACCATAGAGGTCCAGAACCGTAGTCACCGCTGAGTCCTCCGCCGCACCGACCTGTCTACTGCTAGGGATTACCTGAACAAATTAAATAGAAAAGGGTGAGTTTTCGCAAACTCAGTGTGTAATCCCCACAGAAAACATACACAGTAATATCAGATAACAGACATAAATTCACAGTTCGGGTCTGAGCCCATTACAGAAACGGTGTGGACCTTAGCCTACTCAGATACAGAATCAGATATATTCTAGGGCCTTAGCCCATTTCAGGCATAACACGTAGATCAGAACAGAATAGCAGAATCCTACCCACCAGCCTCTACACACCAACTCTGTCCAACCCTACACACCATGTGGGGATAAAATCAACCCACCCATCCCTACACACCATGCTGTACCGAACGTGGCACATAATCAGAGTGTTGCAGCTGAGCTGCCAAATAACAGGTTTAAGAGCCTTTCAAATACTTCCTCCAAATATCATCAACCCACCCCGATGCAATGCAACATACATAATATGACATGCTTTCATGCAAATAACAGTCCATACATTCAAATCAGTATACATGCCAAGTGTAACATATTCAATACAGATTTCACATAATCAGATCACATAGCTACGGGTCTAAGTACTGCTTACCGACCCTTCATTAGGTTCACAGTCGACTTGGGTGACCCGTGCAACCTTTCAGAACATTTCATGAAAATGAGCTCACACGCCTATGTGGCCTGGCCGTGTGGGCTCGTGTGGCCCACACGGCCCAAATTGGCCTTGGCTGTGTGGATCACACGACCTGTCCCAGAATCCCATACGCCCGTGTGGTTCACCCGTGTGGGCCTACACGCCCGTGTGGCCCACACGACCCAATTGGTCGAGCCCGTGTGTCGCACACGGCCTTGCCCAACCGTCACACGGTCGTGTCACTCGCGCACGGCCTGGCTCTTTGATCACACGGCCGTGTGGTGACTTACAGTCTTGCACACGGCCTACCACATGGGCGACCACACGCCCGTGTGGCGTCGATAAAGAGGTTTTTGGCTTTCGCTAGAACCTCGTTTTCTGTATTTTCGGGTACACACCTGGTTTCGATTGAAGCTAAAATGACTCCCAAGAACTCCAGAACCTATATTCGATCATTAGAACACAATTTTAGTCACTTAAATCTATACTCAAATGAAAACGCACGAGATGATTGAACGCTAACTCACAAAAACGTTAACTTCAATCGAACAATCGAGGTTTCGTACACTTAGCTCGTCAATTAACGATCTCCAGCCATCTGGTTATCTCCTAATCATTAATCAAAAACCTCCATAAGCAGAGATTCATTATTCCAATCAAAACTATAATACTGTACTTACCAAGACACAAAGAACCGAAGCGAAGGATTGCGAATACTAAGCGATAAAAAGAAAACGGTTGGAATCAAGAGGAAAGGGGGAAAAATTCGGCAGCAAAGGTGAGGATGAAACGGCAGAGAGAGAGGGAATTTGAGATGGAAAGTTGTTTTGGAACAAAAATCGAATCCTATCAGAGTTTCCCCAACTCCCACTATCATCCAACTTCACAGACTTACAATCCCACTCAAACTCATCCACTCCACACGCCCCATGCCAAAAAAAATTGCTCTCTCATTTACTCAGGGATTCAAACACAAGACCTCCACCATAACAACACACCACTTAACCACCAGACCAGCAGGCCCATTCTGTTAATTACTTACACACTTTTACTTATAAGCCTACTAACCAGAGATAGGGCTTTATTCATAAAAATACCAAAATTTGCCCAAGTCAAGGCTTGAACTTAGGACCTCTCACACACACCCAGAACACATAACCACTGAAGCAGATAGACATTGTGTCTCAAAATTACAAAAGCAGAAATTAAAGAAAATCGAGGCGTTACATGTTTTATTTACATGCCCCATAATCAATCAAAATTTCGTATTTGTACCCTGTAAAATTACATAATAGTCAATTACCACATAACATTTCAGTTCAGTCCATCACTAGCCATATATGCCAAATTCACTAGTGTTCCAATTATATTCAAACATATATATATGAAACCAAACACAAAATTTCACGTAAGATAGTAAGTTCCATATGAACTTACTTGTTCAAAATGTGAAAAGAGTGGATACTTCAGGGAGTATAATATGCAATTTTAACTTTTCCCCTATTAACTCCACTTGGATCCAAATCTTGATCTATACAATTGTTTTCTAGAATCAATCAATACTAAACATTTTCATACTATGCCATGATATATATGATCCTATATACTTCTATTTTTGATTCCCTTCATATTTTTCATTTTATTAAATTTAGTCCCTGAACTCGGGATAAGCATAACTTTTGATTCCTAGCTTCAGATTAAAATATGATTTCATATATTATCATTAGAGAACTTATACTTTCTATTTCTAATATAGTTTCATAACAAGATTTACATTTATTCAATTTGGTCACTAATGTAACAAAGTTAGCAAACAAACTAAATTAACTTTATAATCCAGTCCTTTTCATAATCTAAGCTTAAAATCTATCAATTTTAAGTTTAATTCTTCAAGAAATCAACAATGACAACTTTCTAAAATTTTAACAGTTTCAAATCTATAAAAATTACATGAAAAAGTACTTAATTGCCTTGAATAATAGTTGGTCGACTATTGAGTTGGATGAAAGGGTTTTTTCTTAAGGGTTCTCTTTCTTTTGGAAGGTGGAACAATATGGAAGATGACAATCTTTCACTTTAGTTGTTATTTATAAATAGATTAGCCTTAATTTTGTTTAATTAACCTTGTTTATTTAACTAATTAAGACATAATTAAACATAACTTAATCATAATCAAGCCTAAGTGGATTATGCCATCATCAAGTAATCTTTTTGAAAAAATAGTTTAATTATCTAATTATCATTTTAGACCTTTGTTTAATTGCTATCTAGGTCTCCAAGCCTTTCGTCAATTAAAAATCCATAGTAATTGAATTTTACAATTTAATTCCTGAGTCTTAATTAACTATTAATTTGACAAATTTACTCGACCAATCATCAATATATTTTTATACTAGCTCCATAAATATTCATATTTAATATTTATGAGCTCGGTTTATAGAAATGGAGTTCCAAAATCGTATTTTCCAGTACCACTAAAAATTGAGCCATTACAAGTACGCGGAGGTGGTTTAACAATACTAAAATCCAATTACTATATAGTTTTTTTTCTGAACATACTCCTACACGATTAAGTTTAAAATTTTGTTTTTATACAATAATAATAATATTTTAGTTATATGACATTTTATTTTTAAAATATAATTAAATTTTATTTTACTAGTCTCGTTTAATTAATCTAAAAATTTTATCGAGGACAATAATTTCTCATACATTTTACCTTACTAAATAATTAACTAAATTAAATATTATTTATTATAAATTAATTTTACATAATTTTAACTAAATTACATAATAGTTATTATTAATTATTTATATTCGGCCAATGACCAATGAATGATGTCAAAGAGTAATTAGAATATTAAATAAAATTGCATAAGATATTTTTTTTTTTTTTTTTGCTAATTTTATTAGTAACTGTATTGTTGAATACTTTTTTGAACTAACATATAACATATAATGATATAATTTTAAGTCTTGTTACTTGTTTAGGAAATTTTTTCTCAAGTAATATTGATAATTTTTATCTATACTATTAATAAAACCTCTAATTGAGTTGGTGTCACGGGTTAACCGAGTACCAACTCAGTTATGAAATGAATAATATACCCTTTTATTAAATGACTATTGTTATTGTTTTGATAGCCTTTTTATCTTTTCATACTTTTATTTTAATATAGTTTTAAAATAAAAAAACTAAAATTAACATATCTAAAAATTGAACCCATATATAATTTATAAACAAATCTTTTACCACTATACCAATAATAATTCTTAAGTAAACTTAAAAAAATTTAACTTTTAACATAAAATATTTTCTCACCATATTTGTGTATTTATACTATTATTTAAACTCTTGACTGAGTTGATGTCACGAGTTAAATCAGACATAAACTTAGTTAGGGAAATTATGGAAATGACATTCCGTAATTAAAATAAATTATATTATTCGAAAGTATTTTATTCTTTTCATTTTAATAAAAAAAAAACATACACATGGTGTGATTTGAATTCACACCAATTGAATCTATAAAACCTTAAATTACCACTTAAATAAAGCTTCATTTTAATCCGTTTTATACATTTTTATTTAATATGCACAATTTGTTATTCCAATTAGTTGTATATCTATACTATTAATAAAATCTCTAATTGAGTTGGTGTCAAGAGTTAACCGGGTACCAGCCCAATTAAGAAATGACTAATATACCCTCTTATTTGCAAAGTAAGATATGAGTAAAAATTTGTACATAATGAGATTTGAACAAAGATCACTATGCATATAATTTTTTTTTCTTTTACCATTTTTGAGCTACACGTTTCATTATTTATTGTATGTTATTTTAAACACACATTTATGTTTTAAATTCGTGATTTTCATATGCATACAAGTGTGATAGGATTTCTAGTAATAAATAATATTCTTTTCTAAGAAATCTAAACTTATGTGCTCGTATAAGTACAACTTATATTACCAAACCATAATTCAAAACCGGATTAGTTGAATTGAATACTGATCGGGGTACTAGTCCGAAATAAGAGGCTAGGTCAATTGACCTGCTGACTGATAAGGAACAATTAAACATGGTTTTATTTTTTATTTTTATTTTTATGAATTTTTAATAATTGATGAGCCGATACAGTTCTGCAAACCTTGTACCAAGCATGACATTGGAAAAGCCAAGCACGTCCAAGAGAATCCATTGTAATTACAATTCCATTTCCAATTTCAGACTATAACATAAGTTATTGCTTGAGCCTTTTGGAGTTACTCGTATCATATCAGAAACCAGAAAAACATGATTTTCATTAGTAAAATAAAGGGGAGAAACTTGATCTATTGATACAATGGATTCTAAACTTCTAATACAAAGCTCATTTCTCCATGTCTTTGGAGAAACCTGATCTGATCTGATCAAAATAAAATACAAAGTGGACTATAAACAAAAATAATCCATATTCAGAAGTACCTAATATTAGTACCTACATACACAATTATTATCATTTGTTCTGCTTCATTCTCTCCAAAACAAAAATGATAGAAAACAAAGATGAAAATATAAAGCTTTAGCAGCAACAGCTAAACATGGTATGGAATCTACTGCGAGTCATGGAGCAGCAATCCCCTTCTTCACCAGCATATCGTAAACTCTATCGATCTTGCTTGGTTCAATCTTGAACAAGCGATGAGCATCTGCTTTCTTACTAACATTTCCATTGAAGATCTCTTCTGAAATGATCTGTAGCATCCTTAGATAAAGTGGTGGAGGTAACCGAATCTCACTGCACAGCCGCTTCTCCTGCCACCAATCCAACACAAACCATCAACAGTTTGGTTAATAGCTCCAATGAAAACTACAGTAAGGTATAAGAGTGCTTGCAGATTGCAAGCAAATTCCTGCCTCAAGGCTAGACCTGTCAATCGGATATATCGGGTTGATTTTAACTTGGGCTAATATGGGTTGGGGCAAATCAGGTTTTAAAAATTTCACGTCATTTTGGGTTTGGGTTGTTTCGAGTTCAGGTCATTTGGGTTTGCTAATCAAGTTTTTCAGGTTGGGTCGTTTTGGGTTTGTCATTCAAGTTTGACACATGAGTTCAGGTCATTCGGGTTCGGGACATTTTTGGATTGGATCATTCTGGATTTGGGTTGTTCTGAGTTTCGATAGTTGCCCTTTTATGAAACACAATAATTTATGAATGCAATTGTTTGAAACACAGCTTCGGATCCAGATGAAAATATAGAAATTAGGGATACAACATTCTTACAGTTTCAGAGAGTAACTGGGTTTCGGCGAAACCCATTATGTCCAAATCTTTAGCATAGCTCGAAGAAGCCTGTGCTGTTGGTCTTGAATTTGAGTCCTTGCCGACAGACTCAGAAGCCATGAATGAATTTGGGGCTGCCTGGCCACCTGGACCACCCTGGACTCCATCTTTTGCTCGGTGAGAACTCTCTTCAGCTTCCCTTTTCCTTTTTTGTTCAAGATATCGATCTGCTTCAGCTGATGTTCGACAACCAGCTGCTCGGGCTTCCTGCATATAGTTATTTCCCATGACAACAATCGACGACCATATTATGAAGATTACATATTTAAATGAGGTAGAACAAGTGGCCAAGCAGAATAGTGGGTTATAAAGCAGCAATAGCATGAATAATACCTTGAGTTCTTCGATCCTTTTTAAAGTCCGGTGCTCGGCGATAACCGTCTGAAGCAATTCGTCATGTTCTTCCTTTGAATGAAAACGCATGAAGACATCATAACGTCGGCAAAGTGCTCTCTCCTCGGGAGATAAGTCTTTCTCTATAGGATTAGGATATAACAAATTTCTTTCTAGTATGAAATCCTTTCTACGCTTCCTCTCATCCAACCTGACAGTAGATTTATTTTGAGTATGAGGTAGAGAAAAGTATTGCATAAAGGCAAATCAATTGAAACGGAACAGAATTTCCTAGACCTGAAAAGTAACGAGGCATAAGTCTTTCCCCGACCCCAAGACCTTTTCTATCCTATGAAATTTTATTCTGATATACTAATATGGACTTTACTTTTTTGCATCTTACACATTCACAAGGGTGGAATCAATTATCTCCAGCACAAATCAGATTACCAACTGCCTACCTCTTTGAATAGATACGTAACACTCGCAGCTTAAGCTCACGCTCTTCCTCAGTATCAGTGTCTTTAAATTCCATCTCAGCTAGTAACTGCTCGGCATCATTGTCGTACTCTGGATCGAACTCCTGCCTTTTGGCATTATAACCACTCAACTCAACTAAAGATGGACCTTCATTTCCTGAAGAATTTGGCTTCTTTCCCCCATAATTTCTGTCAATTTGATGATCTAAAAGACAATAATAACAATGAACTAAATACTGGCATTTCAATATATTATGATTATGGCTCCATCCACACATAAACTTCACTGGCAGATAACAATGAATGCCGATTTGAAGCAAATGTCATATGAATGTACATGTATGAAACTACATATGGCTTAGTAGCATCTGGGCTCTATATTACTTAGACCTGTCAATTTTGACCCAAAGCTGAAAACTCGACTAGACTAATCTGAATCCAAACCCAACCCAACCCAATTTGAATATAAAAAGTCTAACAACTGGAACCCGCTCAACTGGGATCCGAAAATGACCCAAACTAGAAATGACCTGAACCAAGTGTCAACTTGAAATGACTTGACTAGCAAACCCGAAAGAATCAAACCCAAAAAAATCCAAATCCAATTGACCCAAAACAAACACAACTTGAACTTGACATGGAAACTAAAACCAATCCGAACCCCCAGTTGAGAGGTTTAATATTACTGGAATAATGATAGTAAAAGAGAACAAAGAAAAAGTAAAAAGATAACAGACCTTCCATTTTAACATTGCCATCTTTAACCTGGTTCATGTTCGATACTTTCACAACAGTTGCCGATGCTGTGCTGTTACTGCTAGAACGCGCCCCAGACTCTACATCTAAAGTTTGCAGAAACAAGGCAGAGAGCACGAGGATCACAGTGATTAGATTATCAGTGCCCACACTAAATAAATAAAGTATCTCCCAGCAGGGAAAAGAAAAGATATATCAATGCTCACCTGCATTTAAGCCAGACATTATTCGGCCACAATTACTGCCTTCAACTCTGGGTAAATCAATAAAATTCACATAAGAAATGGCACAGATGAACAAAGAGGATACATACAGAGAGGAGAATGGTGGTTATACTTGACTCTTGAAGGTGAAAAAGGAGACTCTTCTTTCACTGAAAGCTCCCCAAGCATAGTTCCTACAAAGCTCACGATAAGTTAATAATGATAAGAAATTTTATTAACAACAGGCATCAATAATAATTAAGTTCACTGTTGTTATGTTCTCTAGAGAGAATTTTTCTACCATGTAAATGCAAGATAGTTTCAAGCAAAAAGGGAAAGAAAATGAATCCAAGGCTTACGACTCATAGCACTTACAAATTTCCCTTCACCAATATCACCAAATAAAAAGGGGGTTGAAGACATATTTAAGATTATAAAAAGGAGACAAACTGAAAACCGACACTAACCTTTCTTGTCCTCAGTATGCCCTTTAGCCATTGCAAGAAGCTCTTTTCTATTTTTTCCAACAACGTGAGACATATCCTTTGAAAAAATCAAGTTGTCAGATCTTTATTATATGCACAGAAAGCCACGACTAATAAGGGATTTGATAGTTCTTATACCGGAAGAGGGAAGAACAGGGACTTCATATAAACATTAGTATAGTGGTCAATGCACTTCTCCTTACTCTTTGTGCCCACATGCTCAGCTACTTCTGCCCAGTTTCCGAGGCCATACATTTCAATTCCCTACAATTAGAAAAAAAAAAAAAAAAAAAGATTGATTCCTTGATTATTCCACATTTATATGCTGTACGGAACAAATCAAGAAGGACCAAACATAACTTTCTTCACTGCTTTAACAATGAGTATGAACATAGAAATACCTCTAGAAGCAAAATTTCATCATCTGCATTCCAGTCAGGACAGATAAGGGGAAAAGATAAGTTGTCCTGTTAATCAAAACTCTGTTGTCAGCACTGAATCATAACATAAACAAAGGTACATAAACAGATATGAGATACAGAAACATGAGCAAAAATGAAGTTCATCAGAAGCTATACATTAACATAAACAACAAAAATGACAATTCAGTATGACATCAGGACAGGAAAAATTGTTTCCTCAAGGCTTTTACTAACCATGACCCTGTAAGGATGGCAGCTTTTATGAGGTGTAACCTCAGCTCCAACAGAAAAGCACTCTATACATAGGTCGAAATCAGGACAAATAGCACATTTGATACGGATTTTTCCTGTGATGTCCTTGTTGCAATAATTGCAGTGGTATAAAGCTCTTTTCCCTTCACTTGTTCCTTGACCTAGCTCCGAAAAGGATATAAGATCAGGAATAGATGGAAAAGGGTCAAAATAGCTCGCAAATGAACAAAGAGAATTGCCTATGTTCTGAAGAACCGAAAGTATTTAGAATACTTAGGGAGGATCAATCATTTTAAAAAAATCACAAAATCACCAGCACCATACCATGGGCTCTAGAATCTTAATAACAGCTAATCATAATACTATGTATCTAACCACTTATTAGAACTTTTCCAAATGCAATATATGCATAGCCAATCTGCTTTAGATAGAATTATGGGTCAACTTTTAGCAACTATATCAAGGTCTAAAATAAAGATAGAATATAGCAAAACAGAATATCAACTTTTTTAAGTTTTAGGCAGCAAAGTCTCTACATTCAGAGGGTCTTTACCCTCTAGGTTCTAGAAAAGGTGATCTGCAAGGTTCCAAATATTTAACAATTCCTTTTTCTCATAAAAATAAAATGGCCACTGTTATATCTTGAAACTGTTGCATTTGTAGCCAAAGACTTGTATCATAATACTAGAAAATGGCCCTTGACACACTCTCCATATGGCTCTGCTATAAATTTCCATTACTAGATAAAAACATTGATATTTTGGTTATCTTATTTTTATCAATTAATTGCATCATAGAAAAGAACTTTTCACTGCAAAATTCATTCTGAGAGGGTTGCATTTTGAAAATCGTAGAAAAGCACCTGAAGAAGAAGATTCTAAATTTTCTCCAGCAGAGGCATTCTTTTTTCTCCTTGATCTGCATAACAAGAAAGGGGTATTTAAATGAAGCAACCCAAAAAAGAGAATCATGAAAACCCCATTAACTGATTATATCACAATATAAAGGGAAAAAAATGCTGTTAACCAGTTAATAGTTAATTATTACACAAACAAACGGAAGAAGAAGTAAGCAATCAAAAGGAAAATAAGACAACAATGATTCATCCTTTGTTATCATAAAATTCATTACAACAAGTGATGTTAGATTCTGAGTATGTAAAATTCACCATAAGAAAGAAACCTCAAAGTTAATGAACTAATAATCCAGTATGATTAAATGGCAGAGTAGATAATCAAATCTATTAAAATAGATAATATCCCTAATCATAGCCTCTGTTTATTTTATCACTTTATATTTCTCAAAATCATCACAATGAATTTGTTATACCGAGTTATGAGCATGCTAGAGCCCAAAAAAGGCTCAAACTCACAAGAGCTCAAGCATCCAACATCACCAACTGTTGACAAAGGCAGCAAACCACCTGGCACAACAAGTAGCTGACAGAGATCAACTACCTTGTCAGAAAATGACTCCAAGCAACCAACAGTTATAGGGCTGACAAACTGATCACTAGGCACACCAGGACGCCAACATGGCCAGTTGGACAGCCAATAAGCATGCTTCATGCAGCCCTTCGAACAGTTCAAAGACTAAGCATAAATACCTGAAGTACGACTCGACTTCTCTCTCTACACTCTCATGTCATTATCGTGCTTAAGCTCATACTTCCGTTTCCATCTGATAACACCCTTTAGTAACTTGAGAATTGAGCATTATGGAGCATAAGCTTCGGCGCTCTATCTCACGTTAGGAACCCATATTCTCTAAGCCCCGCTTACCTTCCTCGAAGAGTACCGTCAAGGTCAGTCAATCACCAAAAGAGCATCAACAGTATTATTGCACATAAGTGAACATTTTACAAACAGGTCCTAGTGTTCTTTCTACTAACTAAAAAAAAGGAGTAACTGAAAATGCAAAAGTTCGAACTCGAACCAACAGTTCTAATTTCTGAAAATAATCTTAGCCCTTCACCATGCAAGCTAAAATGCAGATTTCTGAATGACAAGTTCTTTCTTAAAAAAAACATACAATTTAACATAATAATTCTTCAAAATGGGGAAATTAAAGAAAGAAATGATGACTAACCTCTGGGTAGGATCCTCATCAGCAGAATGAAAATTCCCGCGAGAACGACCCATTGAAAAGTTGAAGTACTGAACCCTAGTTTCTCAATGAAGTAAGGAACTTTGACAAAGACCTTTCGGTAAGGAAGAGCAGCTTACAGGAAAAAAAAAAATAGTTAATGAATTTGATGGGTTTAGCTGAAATTCGTAAAATTCCCAGAAATTTTGAATCTTTATGAGGATTGGGAATTGAACGAATTCAGTTGTGTGTTTATACTAATAATTATAATAATTATTTTACTGTATCTGCAATTAAGCATATTGTTTGGCAGTTCGATTTATATACTGCCAATTCCAAACAGCTTTTTTTTTTTGTGTTTTTCTTTCTTAAATTTATTTCTGAAACAAAACCCTTTTATTTATTTTTTTCTTTAAAAAATATTATTTACCATTTGAGCCTTGAATTTTACAAATATTTTTATTGTTTTGGTACTTAAAATTTTATTTATCTTGTTACTTAAATATCTCATTTTATCTTAAAATTATCAACATCTAATAAAAATATATTATGTTTCAGATTTTTTTTTTTAAATAAACTGGACAAAAATAATAATTCAATCACTAAATTAATAAAACTTTAAATATTAAAATAAAAAATATATATAATTCAAAAGTAAATAGCGAATTAATCCTTAATTTCATTATATGAGTTGCCACTAAAAGTAAAAGAGACTTGCTCCGGTTGGCTCTAGGTTTTTAATTAATTAATTAATTATTATTTCCTTTTTTAATTAAATATTGAATGGCAATTGACATTTTTATTTTCATTTTTTCCTATTTATCTTCTATCTAAATATGATCTGCTCCTACACTCAAGTGTATGTGAGTAACAAATTAAAATTGCATCCAAAAAGATAGGAAAAATGTCATGAGACTAGTACTAAAGAGAGGATTAATGTCTTTTCTATTTAATAATAGTAATAATCGAAATAAGATTAGATGTTATGTTAACTATAGTACAGTTCTGGTAAACTTATAGTTTTACTAAAGGGTTGATTTTTTCATGAGAAATTTTTGAAGTGTTGTTCGTTATATAATTAATCGGCTTCTTAATAATTGAAAGTATTATATTTTAATGAGAATTTTGTTTATTATATTCTCCCAAAAGTTAATGTATCATAAATAGATGCTCAAAATTAGATTTAAAGTATTTCAGTTAGTCAACCTACAAAATTTAAGAGATAAAAATCAACATCTTGCATATAATTTAATTGGTCAACCTACAAAATTTAAGTGAGAAAAATCAACATCTTGCATATAATTTAAGTGTTATAGTTGCAAGTGCTTTATATAAACATCATGTTAATGGTTCAAGTTCTTTCACATACAGGTGAGCTCCATAATTATACATGCATATTAATACTTTTCGCTTGAATCTTGCAGTTCCATCAATCCAAGTTCTATGAGCTCTATGAACCAAGTCCCATCAAATAGTTGTAGGATATGACCTCATGGCAGTAAGAGATTACGCAATAAATTTACATCAACATTAGACAAAAGAGTCTTATATATCGAGCAGTGGCGAATTTAGGAGAGATAGCAGGGCCGCCCCTTAAAATATAAAATTATTATTTAAGTTTTTAAGATTTTTTAAATATTTTAAATTAGTAAAGGTAAAATTATTTTTTGTCCTCTTAAAATTATAAAAATCAAAATTAATTCTTTAAAAGTTATAAAGATATAGGAGATAAAAAAATTAAAATTTCATCCGGCTCCCCTAAAAAATTATTCTGGCTTCGTCCCTGATATCAACCAATGTTCAACATAAAAATTTTAAAGAGTAAATTGCACCTAACATTATTAAATTATTAATAAGTTTATATTTTAATTATTTAATTTTAAAAGGTTACAAAATATTAATAATTTATTTAAAAAATTTCATTCAAGTCATTGAACTATTCAAAAGTTTTTATTTAAGTCACTTAGCTGTTAAGTTTTTTTTTTTAAAGAAAAACAACATGGCCAACAAGCTTTGAGCGACGATTCGACGATCAGTATGGTGGATCTATGTCCATCAATAAATAGAAGAACATACCTTAGATCCAAATCAATCTAATCGTTAGCGTTGGAGATTGGAAAAGAAAATTATTTGGATTTTAGTTCGCAGATTCATGACATTTAAAGATGTTTCATGAAAAAAAAATTAAATTGTAGAAGAGAAGGGGAATGGGAGCTTTTGATTAGTGCAAGCAGTGTGAATAGAGAAGCCATATCAATTTTAACAGTTGGGTGACTTAAATGAAAACATTCGAATAGTTTAGAGACCATTTTGTAACTTTTTGAAACCGAGCAACCAAAACATAAACTTACTAATAGTTTAGTTGCCTTAGGTGTAGTTTACCCTATTTTTAAAGATTAAAAGAAATTAGCCATTTCAGGTAAATAGAATAATCAAAAGTGTCAGTGAAGTCTCCGTACTCTTTGAAAATTTAGAATTTAGTTCTTATACTTTCATTTTCAAGAATTTAATCTCTTTATTTTTCAAATTTCAAAATTCAGGTATAAATGTTAACACTGTTAATTTTTTTGCTAAATTCAAATTCATTACAACGTCATTTATTTAATTACATGGCTATCGAGTGAGTATTTTTTATTTCAAAATGTCACACCAACAAATTTAACAGTGTTAATAGTTGGATTAAAATTTAAAATATGAAAAGTAAAGTGACTAAATTCCTAAAAATAAAAGTACATGGATTAAATTCTAAATTTTTGTAAAGTACATGGACTTATATGACAAATTTTAATTTCTTTTCTTTTCTTATTAACAACACGACCACCAACATGTAACGGAAGTAGATGAGTGAACTGTGAAGACCCATTTAAAGCTAAAAAAACCTAATGTGATTAATGAATTAAGATTTTGATGATTTTTTCCTGGATTACAATAATCAAACACTCTTTAATGATAGAATCCAAATTGACCCTATAAATAAGTGGCAAAGGGTCTAGTCCTAGTTGCGGGGTTAACAATTAAATCAAGCATTTCTTCTTCTTCTTCAATCTTTTTACAAATGGAAAAGAAATTGAATGGTGTGTTTTGGTGTGTTGGGGTATTAGGGTTAGTGACAGTGGTTTTAACAGTGCATGCAATCACATGCGAAGAAGCCGTACAAACACTGATGCCATGCAAGGCATACTTGACGACCCCTGCACCCTCACCCACCCTCGCTTGTTGTCAAGCCGTGGCTAGCGTTAATGCATCGGCCAGCACCACTCAGTCACGTAGGGATCTGTGCGAATGTTTCAAAAAGAAGGCCCCAGTTTATGGGGTTGGTCCTCAGAAAGCCAAGCAACTTCCTGGTTTGTGTGCTGTTCAAGTTCCTTTTCCGTGTGATCCAACAGTCGATTGTCAGCAGTACGTAGTATTTTTTATTTATTGTATACTAGGGTTTATACTTTATCATATGGTATAATTGATAAAAGTATCATAGACGTTCTTGTATTAGGAGTTGAATTGCATTTTACTCTTGCTACTAAAAGAATGGGCAAGTATACAGATGACATGGCGTCACTGTATCATACAATCCTTTCCCCTTAGAACAAAGAAATAATTGGTCTTTCTATTAAAAATTCCATCAATTTCTACTATTAAGTGATGATGTGTCACTATACTTGGTTGCTTGAATTAGTCTCTTCATGTAAGCATGAAGTACATGTGGCACATTATGTGTCGCTATTTGCAAGGGCGAAGCCAGCACAAATTTTTAGGTGGGCCGAATGAAGTTTTAATTTTTTATAGTTTATATCTTTATAATTTTTAAAGGATTAAATTGAATTTTTATAATTTTAGGGGGTCAAAGTACAATTTTACATTTATTAATTTAAAATTTTTAAAAAAATTCAATGACCTAAATAGAAATTTTCCATTTTAGGGGGGCCAGGGCCCCTGCCAACCCCCTTGTATCCGCCTCTGGCTATTTGGTTGCTTTGTTAGGATGACTAGTTTGCTCTTTTAGCTAACATATAAAGACTAATTTATCCTTTTTTAGTAGAGGTGTAAAATGTAATTTGACTTTTAATACAGAAGTCTCCATATTATTTTTTTTTATCAATTTTACACATAATTAGTCAACCAGATAATAATACTTACTTAGAAAATAAAGTTATATGAATTTACTTTTAAATACTAATTATCATTTAATTCACTAAAATCAATAAAATTACATTTTATTTTCATCGTTCCATTTTTTCAATGCTTGTTTGAACTGAATTATATAAGCAGGCTAACTTTCTCTCCTTTTAAACATGCAGCATCCTATAGGCATAGGCAATGGAGTTACAAGGCATTCCACCTCCCAAGAATAAACACAAGAGCAAGCATCAACAACTTCATAAAGGAATTCATTAACTTTGTGTTGTGGAGGACTTTCGTTTCTTGTTTATCTGATATGAGATATTTATGAACAATAAAAAATTATCCTTTTTGAATAATGTTATGATATTTCAGCTCTAAAAATATCATTAAAGACTTCAAAATTTTATAATATGCATAAATTGTGTCAATCATATAAGATATTTTCATTTTTAGGTTACATCGCATCCGCATTATATGTCCATAAATTGATATTGTCATTTCACGTGTCTCTCAAAATTTGTTAGTCAAAGGTACGCCTCCTTTACCTTTAGCTTAGGAGCTCCTCATTTGCGAGTCAACAATACAACACCTATAACACGGGCAGGTTTATGGTCAAAAATAGAATTTTATTCATGATTATGATATGTCATTAAAAACAAATCAAGATTAAAAATAAAGTTATCTTCTTGATTATTTTTAATTTTTTTAATGATATGTTATCATATAATTTATTAATAATTTATAAAATTATATATTATTAATACATAAAATTTAAACTTGTAAAGCATTTTCTTGTATTGCATATATACCTAGGTTAAAATATAATAATATTATAGTTTATCAACAATTGTTTAGTGAAGTGGTAAAGTATATTACATTTTAAAGATAAGACATAGATTCAAATATTGAACATGATATTATTAAAATAGACAACCACGAACTCCAAATATAAATCACTTATTCAAAGAATATCAAAAAAATTAATACTATATAATTTGTATACCACAAGACTATCTGATCAAATGTATAAATCCAGAGGCTATGTAATATAATTCTTTCGAGGCCGTACATATAAATTTATTGGTGAAATTTGAGTTTTATTTAGGCTAAAATTTGAAACTTAAATTTTATTTTAATTTAATATAATTTATATATATTTTATTTTTATAATATTATTAGTGTATTCAAATTATTAAGTTATTTTTATTAAAGTGCTGGCATGAAATTTTTCTACAAAGTAATTGGTTGACGTGTGTTAGACCATAACAAAATGAGCTGAAGCCCAAATAGTTCAACCCAAAATGAATTCAAGCCTAAAAGACAAAAGAGGAAAAATAGTTCAAAAAATTCGACGGTCATATTGCAATGGTCATATTGTAACGGTCAGATTCCAACAACCATATTGTAACAGTTAGATTTTTGCATTACAAATATTCCCCCACTAATGCAAAAGAATTGAATTTTTTTGTAAACATGGAAAAAGATAAAATGTGAGAAGAGCAAGAATGAAATTACCCGCTTAGGCACTAGCATCTTGTGGATTTGAACTAGTACATAGTGAAATGAGTGATTCTTCTCTTTAACAAGTGAACGAATCTTGAACTTGTTAAAATAGGGGTTAACTCATGAAATACGATTAATCTCAGGTCCAATTGATGTTCCGCGATAGATTGTAACACCCCTAACCCGTATCTGTCGCCGGAATAGGTTATGGAGCATTACCGGACTTATATCACAATCGAACATACATTTCTCATACAATCATCAATTTCAAATACAAGTCATTCACAATCATTCATCAAGTCCCTAATACGAGCCTACGAGGCCCAAAACATGTTTTAGAAGTGGTTCGGGACTAAACCGATATCTCAAGATTTTTTTGGAACACTTAGAAAATTTTACAAAATACAAGGGACACACACCCGTGTGGCCCGGCCGTGTGTCTCACACGGCCAAAGACACGCCCGTGTCACAGGCCACGTGGACATTCGAAATGGGATCACATAGCCGTGTCCCAGCCCGTGTCTAACCCCGTATAGCTTCTGACTTGGGTCACACCCATGTAACCAGCCCGTGTGCCCTTCGAAATGGCCTCACACGCCCGTGTGCCAGGCCGTGCCAAACCTGTAGGGTATACTGACTTATGCCATACGACCAAGTCACACGCCTATGTGATGGGCCGTGTGGAGCATACTGACTTAATTTCTAATTAAACACTAGGGGACACACGGCCGTGTCACCTGATCGTGTGTCACACAAGGCTGAGACACACGCCCGTGTCTCTGCCCGTGTGGACAAAAATAATCTTACCAAGCCATCTTTCTCACCTAAAATGCATTCACCTACACCAAACCAAAAGGCATATAATATGGCATAAATAGGCATTCAAACCAATCTCAACCAAGCCTAATTCATGATATTTCCATACCAAGAACAATATGAATCATCACATCATATTTTGCCAATTTAAATCATACCAAATTCACACTTACAAATCACTTAACTAGTTGATTTAATATATGCACTTTCTTACCTCAAATCACATGCATACCAAATCTACAAATTTCAACCATATGATACTTAAATTACCAATTCATTATAAAGATCATATAGCTAATACCAACCACATAACAAAAGTCATTTGCACCTATATATACACATCATCAAGCATAAAAAAATAAACCACTTTATATGGCTATACACATAACAAACATTTATCATTTACAAGCCAACTCAAATGGCTAAGTCCATTACCAAACTATATACCAAAATGACCATAAATCCTATACATGCCATTTAACCAAATACATAAGTTCAAAAGTACCAAAGTGATAGCTTGATAGTGTGATGAGATCTCTGACGATTCCCAAATCCGAGCAAGCTTCGATAACACTATAAAACATGGAAAAATAAACAGAGTAAGCTATAAAGCTTAGTAAGCTCTTATAGTAATAAACTCAACTTACCATATATACACAATTTAAGCAATTTAAACAAATCATAATATAACTCATATTGATCCACAAACCTATCACATATTCATTCACAAGGTTAGATATGAAATTCACAAGTTTCTTCGATTCAATGCTTGTA
Source organism: Gossypium sturtianum (assembly GCA_025698515.1). NCBI lineage: Eukaryota > Viridiplantae > Streptophyta > Magnoliopsida > Malvales > Malvaceae > Gossypium > Gossypium sturtianum. Next base: position 81,077,363 of record CM046951.1, read on the forward strand.
CGGTTCATGTACATACATGTATCATCTTGTATCAATCTCATACTCATCCATATATTTGATATACTCGTTGAACCATTTGGAATAATATCGGATACTCGGGAATCTCGCACCCTAAGTGCCAATACATAGCCGAAGCTATCTCAATCTCATATCTCATATAATGCTCACTCTCGAGCTATCAATGGGTCTGCTCACACAAGCTGACGGTCATGACGTAGGTTCACGGTGCTGCTCACACAAGCTGGCGAGAATCCGTAACACATGCCGGATAACTCAGCCACCGATAGGACGTACGGACCAACACCCAAACACATAACCCCTAATGACATGTCATTCGTATCCTAATCTATTCCTAAGGTTCAACCAGGATTTCACATTGCCGAATCTTCGTCAAACGTATCCATAAGGTCGTAATCACAATTAATTCAATAATAAAGCATTTAAAATACAATTTTAATAATGCTTATTAATATACGAACTTACCTCGATTACAAAAACGACGAAACGAATCGACTAATCCAATACTTTGTTTTTCCCCCGATCTAGATCCGAACTTCATTTTTCTTGATCTATATAATATCAAATTTAACTTATTCAATTATCATTCTATTCAATTTAACCCAAAATGAATATTATGGCAACTTTACTCTTTTGCCCCTAATATTTCAACATTTTTACAATTTAGCCCTTAGCTCATAAAAATACAAATTCATGTAATTAAGTCCCTACCCATGCTAGCCGAATTTCCCTTATTACCATAGCAGGCCATATTTTTCATTTATTTCACATTGTTACCACAAAATTTCCACATTTCTCAATTTAATCCCTAATTGATAATTTTACCAAAAATCACTTTACAAATGTTGTTTATCTAACAAAAACCATACATTTTCTATCATCAAACATCAAAATACACACATATTCATCAATGGAAAAACTCTAAACCTTTAACAGTTTTGCAAATTAGTCCTTGGGCTAGCTAGATTAAGTTACAACGACTCCGAAAACATAGAAATCATTAAAAACTGAGTCAAAAATTACTTACATGCACTCCCCCAATCTAGCCAAATGTTCAAACTCTAAAATGGTGGTATTTTCTCCTTAGAAAATCGGCAAGAGGAAGAAGATGGACACAAAAGATTTTTTTGTTTTACTTATTTTAGTTTTATTTACTAATTTACTAATATGACCTTAATTAATCACACTGATGGTGTCCATAAATGTCCATTACCATTATTATTGGTTTAATTACCATTTAAGGCCATACATATTAAAAATTCATAGCAATTTGATACATTTTTCTTATAGAACTCAAATATTGCATCGTATGCGATTTAGTCATTTTTATCAAATTGAGCATTCAAACAATAAAATTTCTTAACGAAATTTTCACACAATCATACTATCATGCTGTAGACATTAAAATAATAATAAAATAAATATTTCAACCTCAGATTTGTAGACTCGAAGCCACTGTTTCGATTTGACTAAAAACGGGCTGTTACAACTTTCCCCCTTAGGAATTTTCGTCCCCGGAAATCTTACCAGAAAATAGGTTAGGGTACTGTTTTCTCATAGCTTCCTCAGGTTCCCACGTGGCTTCTTCGATACCGTGTCGTTGCCAAAGTACTTTCACTAAAGCTATGTTTTTATTTCTCAACTCTTTAATCTCTTGAGCGAGAATTCTGATCGGTTCTTCTCTATATGTCATATCAGGTTGAATTTTGATTTCTGTCGAAGAAATTACGTGTGACGAATCTGATCTATATCGGCAAAACATCGACACATGAAACACGTTATGGATATTTTCTAACTCTGACGCTAAAGCTAGTCGATATGCCACTGGCCCTATTCTTTCGATAATCTCATATGGCCCGATAAATCGCGGACTCATTTTTCCTTTGTGACCAAAACGAAGAATCTTTTTCTACGGAGATACTTTCAAAGATACTCTGTCAATGATTTGAAATTCAATGTCTTTGCATTTTATATCCGCATACGATTTCTGTCGATCTGAAGCTGCTTTCAAACTGTCGCGAATTACTTTCACTTTAATTTCGGTCTCTCTAACCAAATCAACCTCGTGAATCTTTTTCTCACTGAGCTCGGTCCAGTATAATGGAGTTCGACATTTACGACCATATAATGCTTCATATAGTGCCATCTTTATGCTCGATTGAAAACTATTGTTAAACGCAAATTCAACCAACGGTAAATATTTCTCTCAGTTGCCTTCAAACTCTAAAACATAGCAACGAAGCATATCTTTAAGAATCTGAATTACTCTCTCGGATTGACCATCTGTTTGCGGATGAAATTCAGTACTAAAGTGTAACCGCGTACCCAAAGCTTCTTACAATTTCTTCCAAAATCGCGACGTAAACCTCAGATCTCTATCCGAAATAATAGAAATTGGCACCCCGTGCAATCTGACAATCTCTGAGATGTACAATTCAGCAAATCTATCGAGCGAAAAGACTGTACGTACCGGAATGAAATGTGTCGATTTCATCAAACGATCAACAATAACCCATATAGCATCTTTCTTTTTTGGAGATAGGGGTAATCCCGATACAAAATCCATCGTAACTCTATCCCATTTCCACTATGGTATCATCACTGGCTGTAGTAATCCCGAAGGCACTTTATGTTTGGCTTTGACTTGTTGACAAACTAAGCATCTCGACACAAACTCTGAAATGTCTCGTTTCATGCCCGACCACTAATACAACTGTTTCAAATCATTGTACATTTTAGTACTCCCCAGATGAAAAGATAACAACCACTGTGTGCTTCGTGCAAACTTTTCTGAATAAGCTCTGAATTTTTTGGTACATAATTCTACCTCAGAACATCAAACAATCCATCTGATCCGATCTGAAACTCTGAATCACTAATCGACTCACATTGTACTCTTTTAGCTTGTAATTCTTTATCACACTTCTGAGCTTCACAAATTTGTTGAAGAAATAACAGCTTAGCTTTTAACTCAGCTAAAATCGAACCATCTTCAGACAAAGTTAACTGTGTGTTCATTGCGCGCAATGCAAACAAAGATTTTCTACTCAGAGCATCCGTGACTACATTCGCTTTCCCCGAATGATAATCAATCACTAACTCATAATCTTTCAGCAACTCGAGCCATCTTCGTTGTCGCAAATTCAAATATTTTTGAGACATTAAATACTTCAAACTCTTGTGATCGGTAAAGATGTGACACTTCTTACCGAATAAATGATGTCGCCAAATTTTTAAAGCGAAAACAATAGCGACCAACTCTAAATCGTGCGTCGGATAATTCTTTTCATACGGTTTCAACTGTCTGGAAGCATAAGCTATCACCTTGCCCTCTTACATCAAAACACATCCCAAGCCGTTCAATGATGCGTCGCTGAAAATTACAAACTCTTTACCCGATTTAGGTTGAACTAAAGCTGGTGCCTCAGTTAACAATGCTTTCAACTGTTCAAAACTCTATTGGCATTTCTCAGACCATTCAAACTTCACATCTTTCTATAACAATCGAGTCATCGGTGTAGCAATCGTCGAGAATCCTTTTACAAAACGCCGATAATAGCTAGCTAATTCTAGAAAGCTTCTGACTTCAGACACATTTCTTGGTGGTTTCCAGTCAACAACTACTGAAATCTTACTCGGATCAACTCGGATACCTTCCGCTGAAACAATGTGTCCCAAAAATCCAACTTCTCGGAGCCAAAACTCACATTTGCTAGATTTAGCAAACAATTGCTTATCTCTCAATGTTTTTAATACAATTCTCAAATGTTCAGCATGCTCAGACTCATCTCGGGAATAGATCAGAATGTCATCAATGAATACAACAACAAATCTATCCAAATACGGTCTAAAGATTTGATTCATCAAATCCATAAAAACTGCAGGGGCATTAGTTAGTCCGAAAGGCATAACAAGAAATTCATAATGCCCGTACCTTATTTTGAATGTAGTTTTCGACACATTCGAATCTTTAACTTACAGCTGATAATAGCCAGACCTCAGATCAATCTTAAAAAATACTGTAGCTCTTTTCAACTGATCGAACAAATCATCAATTCTCGACAAAGGATATTTGTAACGCCCCAAAATATTAATTTTTGATTTCGTGTATGTGTGACACACAATGTCTATCTGCTTCAGTGGTTATGTGTTCTGGGTGTGTGTAAGAGGTCCCAAGTTCAAGCCTTACTCGGGCAAATTTTGGTATTTTTATAAATAAAGCCTTAACCTTGTGCAAAGGGCTTAAGTTTAAATGTTGGGAAAATTACATCAGAAAGGGCCTACTGGTCTGGTGGTTAAGTGGTGTGTTATTATGGTGGAGGTCTTGTGTTCGAATCCCTGCGCAGGCAAAGGTATTTTTTTTTTTTTTTGCTCAGATTTCAGGATAGAGTTGTGTAATAGGGGGATTCTGAGTAGTGGATGTGAAGTGGGAATTAGGGGAGAAGATTAAGGGATTTTGGGGGTTATCATGATTTTATTTTATTTTTTCCCATAACCGAATTTTGGCTCCTTTTTCCAAAAATAATTTCTGCCGTCTATTACTCTACCTCTCATCTTGCCGAAATTCTCTGAGTTTTTCCATCTTTCTCTTCTTTTTCTTCTTCTTGATTTTTCCCTAATCCATTTATTTTTTTCGTTTTCACACGCAGTTAGTGCTTGCTTAGTTTCGGTAAGTGTTTCTCTTCATTTCTGTCATGAATCTCTTAGCGATTGAAGTGGTAATGTTTTTTCTCTACGATTTGGGCGTAAGGGGAGGCTCGGACTGGTGAATTTAGTGTTCTCGTCTTAACAATAATTAAACGGAGGGTTATCATTGGCAGTAAGTTGGGTTTCTGTTCATTCTTGGTTGTCAATTCGCTTGTAAATCCGTTAAATTGATGTTGAGTATCTTGATTTTAGGCCTTGAAGTGCTCGGGAGTGATTAGGCATCAAAATGATACTAGGTGTGTACCCGAAACGCAGAAAATAGGGTTCAGCGACAAGCCAAAATTTCTTGTTGTCGAGAAATAAGAGAAATAAGAGAAAATGATGCGAAAAATTGTAGAGAAAGGAAATAAGGGTGTTAACAACTAGGAAATCAACATTTTGCACTAAAACAGTTTTGGACAACAGCAGTAGTCTAAATTTGAAAAACCATCAAAAATAGTGTGAATTGAGTTAGAGGTTGAATAAAATATGAAATTAAATTTTATTGCGTCTAGTCTTTCATGGAAGAAACGGTGTAAGCAATGTAATTGTAAATCATGAGTTAAAATTAATTTTGTGAGACAAGGTCAGAATGATTTCGGGTTCCCCTGTTCTGACTTTGGAAAATCATAAAAAATTGTAAAATAATAATTAGGGGCTTAAATTTATATGTTTAAACCTTCAATGAGTCTATTTTCAAGAGAAAGAAACGGAAACATCATCTAAATTCCGTACTAAGAGATAAATAATTTTTAGTAAGGAAAGGTCGAAGTTGTCAAACAGCATAATAGGGATAACTTTAAAGATTTTAATGTACTTATTTGATAAACTATAAATTCTGAAAATTTTATGGTAGAAAGGTATTTGAGTCTAGTTTCAAAAAAGCAGATCTTAATTTGGAATTCTGCAGCTCAAGATATAAATAATTTAGTGATAATGACTCAAGTAGACAGCTTTGAATGAACATATAAGTAAATAGTGAAAACATATATGAGTATTGAGCTAGCATGGGTTACTTTAAAAATGGATCACACGGCCAAGGCCAATTTGGGCCGAGTGGGCCAAACGGGCGTGTGGGCCCACACAGGCAGATCACATAGGCATGTGGGCCCATTTTTACCGAAATGTTTTTAAGGTTGCACGGGTCGCCCAAGTCGACTGTGAACCTACTGTAGGGTTGGTAAGCGCTACTTAGACCCCTAAATGTGTGAAATTGACTGAATGATATCTTTACTGGGCATGTTAATATCTAAACTGAATATATGTACTGAAATTGCATAATAGCATGTCATCCATTATGTGTTGCATTCCATTGGGTTGGGGGTTGTTATTCGGAGGAAGTGTACTGAAAGGATTTAAGCCTAATTTACTGGCAGCTCAGCTGCAAACTACTGTATTGTGCCGCATTCGGTACTAATTGGAGTGTAGGGATGGGTGGATTGATTATATCCACACATGGAGTGTTGGGTTGGACGGAGATGGTGTGTAAAGGCTGGTTGGGTAGGTTTTGCTCTTTGCATAATCAAGTATCGCTCATCGAGCATCGTGATGGGCTAAGGCCCTCTTGCATTTTGACATCAGATCTTGAGATGGGCTAAGGCCCAAACTTTCATCGATCATTGAAAAGGGCTTAGGCCCAAGACTGCATTCAAGCGTACTTTGTGAATACCGATTGTTTGTTTGTTTTCGCGGGATTACATACCGAGTTTACGTAAACTCACCCTTTTTGTTTAATGTGCAGGTAATCCCCGGACTTGACGGATCGGTGCGTGCAATGGAGGACTCGGCGGTGGCCACACGTATTTTAAACTATTTTAATTTCAGTTTTGGTATTTATTTCTTAATTATTTTCTCAGGTTATTTTTATGTAAATTGAACTTTTGGACTATTTGCTTTTATTTCAAATTTTAGATCTGTTTTCGTGGATTTAAAAAGCGCACAAACTCAACGAACAAACGGTTTTCTCTAAAACAAAGGGTTTTCTAAGATGATGATTTACCTAATCAACTCGATTTTTCATAAAATAAATGATTTCTAAAGCTTTCGCAACGAATTGTGTTTTAAAAGAATCAATTAAATAGGTAAGCGATTTTGGAGTCAACAAAGGTAAATAAATGAAAACGGTTTTATCGTAACAACTTAGTTTCAACTCGCTATTATGTGACATTGCCAGATTCGACCATAACGTCTAGGCCGGGTTTGGGGTGTTACATTTAGTGGTATCAGAGCCAGGCTACAAAACTCGACTGTGGATTATGGGTTTTATAAAAAATGGGCTTTCAAAAAATTGATTGATTTCTAAATGATTTGAAATGTTTTTATTGAGTAAGTAGTACACCGAGTCTCCGGTGCCGATCCTATAAGTATTCTAAACTGTGATTTGTTTTAAACTGAAACTGTTATGGATAGTATATTCTGAAACTACTATAGACAGTAAACTGTACTGTAAACACTCTAGTTAGTGTATACTGAAAATTGTAGAGAAATTGAAAACTGTAGTGAGACTGCGATTTACGAAAATGAACTCTGAATAATCGATACTGTTTTACATAAAACATTTGTTAATAAACACTGAAACTGTAACTGATTCATAAAACTGTTTATACAGATAAACGTGATTAGACAATGAGCGCACAAGATATCCGCGGACGGGGTACTAGAGGCCGAGGTAGAGGCCGTAGAGGAGCTTGAGCTGAGTCCTCTTCACTGGGTAGCATACCAAATTTAGATACGAGTGAAATGCCAGTGTCACTTGCTACTGAGACTGGGTCTCAAGATCGCATGGCTGGGGACGACGTATTGTCTCAGGTTATGCTAAGGATTTTAGAGAGGGTCGCTGGGCCCAATACTGGATCTGGGGGTTGAGGGTAGGTTATGGAACGATTCCGGTCCAATGGAGCTGAGCTTTTCAGGGGTGTCACTGGGGTCGCCCCTAATGTGGCCGAGTACTGGATTAAGGCCACAGAGAGGATCATGGATGATCTGAACTGCACCCCCGAGCAGAAATTAAAGGGTACAGTGTCGCTGCTGCGTGATGAGGCTTATCAGTGGTGGCACACTGTTAAGGAGGGCACTCAGCCCGAACGACTGACCTGGGAGTATTTTAAGATCGCCTTCTAAGGGAAATATGTGGGGGCCAGTTACGTGGATGCTCGTAGGAGAGAGTTTCTGAATCTGACTCAGGGAGATAGATCAGTGGCCGAGTATGAGGCCGAATTTCTGCGACTAAGCCGCTATGCGCGAGGTATGGTGGCAACTGAATATGAGCGATGTATCCGCTTCGAGGATGGTCTCAGGGATAATTTAGGGGTTCTGATAGCTCCGCAAAGGGAGCGAGATTTTACTGCACTGGTGGAGAAGGCGAAGATCGCCGAGGAGGATATTTAGGTAGTCATGATTGGAGAACGTCGGAATTACTTTTCTAATGTGATCTTTACACTGGTGGTAGAGAAGATGGTTCGTAAGAGATGTGAGGCATTCTTGGCCTACATAAGTGTTTCGAATTCTAGGGATTCTACAGTTAAGGATATTAGAACGGTAAAGGATTTTTCAGACGTCTTTCCTGAGGGGCTACCGGGGTTACCTCCGAATCACGAGTTGGAGTTTGGTATTGAACTCCTACTTGGTACAGCTCCGGTGTCCATCGCTCCCTATCGAATGGTACCGAAATAGCATGTGAAACTAAAGGCTCAGATTCAGGAGTTATTGGATCGTGAGTTCATCCACCCTAGTGTGTCTCCGTGGGGAGCACCGGTACTGTTTATGAAGAAGAAGGATGGATCTATGCGGATGTGTATCGACTATCGGTAACCGAACAAGTTGACCATTAAGAATAAGTACCCCCTACCGAGGATAAACGATCTGTTTGACCAGTTTTGAGGAGCTTCGGTATTTTCCAAGATTGACCTCCGATTTGGGTATCATCAGTTAAGGGTTAAGGATGCTGATGTATTTAAGACGGCATTTAGGACTCGTTATGGATACTACGAGTTCCTAGTGATGCCTTTTGGACTGATGAATGCACCAGCAGCTTTCATGGACCTGATGAACCGAGTATTCCAGCCCTATCTGGATCGATTTTTGGTGGTGTTCATCAACGACATATTGGTTTATTTGAAGACTGAGGATGAGCATGATGAGCACCTTAGAGTTTTCCTTCAGACTTTGAGGGAAAGGAAGCTCTATGCTAAGTTTAGCAAGTGCGAGTTTTGATTTTTGTGGTAGTTGAGAGGAGTATTTGCCGTTAGCGGAGTTTGCCTATAATAATAGTTTCCAGTCTAGCATCCAGATGGCACCTTACGAGGCACTGTATGGTCGTAAGTGTTGCACTCCTTTATGTTGGACTGAGTTGGGCGAGCGACGTGTTCTGGGTCCTGAGTTGGTTTATGAGACAGAAGATAAGGTTAGACTTATTTAGGATCGACTGAAAGCGGCTTCTGACAGACAGAAATCCTATGTGGACTTGAAGCGATTTGAGATTGAGTATTCAGTGGGGGACTTTGTATTCCTTAAGGTCTCGCCATGGAAGAAGGTACTGATGTTTGGTCGTAAGGGCAAGTTGAGCCATAGGTTTATTGGACCTTACCGTATTTTGAAGCAAGTAATCACTTATCAGTTGGAGCTACCTCCAGAGTTGGATCGTATCCATGACATGTTTCACATCTCGATGTTGAGGCGCTACCGCTCTGATCCTACTCACATCATTTCCATTAAGGAGATTGAGGTTAGGCCAGACTTGACCTTTGAGGAGGAACCAGTTCAGATTCTGGATCGAGATGTAAAATTACTGAGGAGGATATCTATTCCACTGGTTAAGGTTCTTTGGCGTAATCATAGAACTGGGGAGGCTACGTGGGAGCCTGAGGATACGATGCGTCAACAATATCCTCATTTGTTCTGACCGGGTAAATTTCGAGGACGAAATTTTCTTTTAGGGGGTAGAATTGTAACACCCTAAAATTTTAATTTTTGATTTCGTGTATGTGTGACACACAATGTCTATTTGCTTCAGTGGTTATGTGTTTTGGGTGTGTGTGAGAGGTCCCAAGTTCAAGCCTTACTTGGACAAATTTTGGTATTTTTATAAATAAAGCCTTAACCTTGTGCAAATGGCTTAAGTTTAAATGTTGGGAAAATTACATAAGAATGGGCCTGCTGGTCTGGTGGTTAAGTGGTGTGTTATTATGGTAGAGGTCTTGTGTTCGAATGCCTACGCAGGCAAAGGTATTATTTTTTTGCTCAGATTTCGGGATAGAGTTGTGTAATAGGGGGATTCTGAGTAGTGGATGTGAAGTGGGAATTAGGGGAGAAGATTAAGGGATTTGGGGGGTTATCGAGATTTTATTTTATTTTTTCCCATAACCGAATTTTGGCTCCCTTTTTCAAAAAAAAAAAAATTCTGCCGTCTATTATTCTCCCTCTCCTCTTGCCGAAATTCTCTGAGTTTTTCCATCTTTCTCTTCTTTTTCTTCTTCTTGATTTTTCCCTCATCCATTTATTTTCCTTCGCGCACGCAGCAGTTAGTGCTCGCTTAGTTTCGATGAATTGTTTCTCTTCATTTCTGTCATGAATCTCTTTGGCGATGAAGTGGTAATGTTTTTTTCTCCGTGATTTGGGCGTAGGGGAGGCTCTGATGGTGAATTCAGTGTTCTTGTCTTAACAATAGTTAAACAGAGGGTTATCGTTTGCGGTAAGTTGGGTTTCTGTTCATTCTTGGTTTTCAATTCGCTTGTAAATCCGTTAAATTGATGTTGAGTATCTTGATTTTAGGCCTTGAAATGCTCGGGAGTGATTAGGCATCAAAACGATACCAGGTGTGTACCCGAAACATAGAAAACGGGGTTCGGGAAAAGTTAAAATTGGTTGCTATCGAGAAATAAGAGAAATAAGAGAAAATGATGCGAAAAATTGTAGAGAAAAGAAATAAGGGTGTTAAAAACTAGGAAATCAACATTTTGCACTAAAACAGTTTTGGACAGTAGTAGTAGTTAACTTTGAAAAATCATCAATAATAGTGTAAATTGAGTTAGAGGTTGAATAAAATATGAAATTAAATTTTATTGAGTCTAGTCTTTCATGGAAGAAACAGTGTAAGCAATGGAATTGTAAATCATGAGTTATAATTAATTTTGTGAGACAAGGTCAGAATGATTTCGAGTTCCCCTCTTCTGACTCTAGAAAATCATCAAAAATTGTAAAAAAATAATTAGGGGCTTTAATTTATACTTTTAAATCCTTAATGAGTCTATTTTTAATAGAAATAAACGAAAACATCATCTAAATTCCGTACTAAGAGATAAATAATTTTTAGTAAGGAAAGGTCGAACCTATCAAACAGTAGAATAGGGATAACTTTAAAGATTTACTGTACTTATTTGATAAACTAAAAATTCTAAAAATTTTATGGTAGAAAGGTATTTGAGTCTAGTTTCAAAAACATCAAGTGGATCTTAATTTGGAATTCTGTAGCTCAAGATATAAATAATTTAGTGATTATGACTCAAGTAGACAGCTTTGAATGAACATATTAGTAAATAGTGAAAACATATATGAGTATTGAGCTAGCATGGGTTACTTTAAAAATGGATCACACGGCCAAGACCAATTTGGGTCGAGTGGGCCAAACGGGTGTGTGGGCCCACACGGGCAGATCACATGGGCATGTGGGCCCATTTTTCTTGAAATGTTTTTAAGGTTGCAGGTCGCCCAAGTCGATCGTGTGAACCTCTTTGTAGGGTCGTAAGCGCTACTTAGACCCCTAAATGTGTGAAATTGATGAATGATATCATCAGATGGGCATGTTAAAATCAATCAATATATGTCTTTGAAATTGCATAATAGCATGTCATCCATTGTGTGTTGCATTGCATTGGGTTGGGGTTGTTATTCGGAAGAAGTGTCTTGAAAGGCTTTAAGCCTAATTTTTGGAAGCTCATTTGCAAACTCTTCAGATTGTCTTTGCATTCGGGACTAAATGGAGTGTAGGGATGGGTGGGTTGATTATATCCCCACATGGAGTGTAGGGTTGGACGGAGATGGTGTGTAGAGGGTGGTTGGGTAGGTTTTGCTCTTTGCATAACTATTATTGCTCATCGATCATTGTGATGGGCTAAAGCCCTCGCATTTGATGATGTAATTGAAATGGGATAAGGCCAATCCTGTCATCAAGCATGAAAAGGGCTTAGCCCAAGGCATTCAAGCGTAATTGTGAATACCGATTGTTTGTTTCTTTCTCGCAGATTACACACCGAGTTTACATAAACTCACCCTTTTTGTTTAATGTGCACATGTAATCCCCAGACTTGACGGATCGGTGCAGCAGAGGACTCGACAGTGGCCACATGTATTTTAAACTATTTTAATTTCAGTTTTGGTATTTATTTCTTAATTATTTTTCAGGTTATTTTTATGTAAATTGAACTTTTTGGGGTGTTTGCTTTTATTTTGGATTTCAGACTGTTTTCGTGGATTTAAAAACTGCACAAACTCAACGAACAAACGGTTTTCTCTAAAACAAAGGGGTTTTTTAAGATGGACTCGGTTTTTCATAAAATAAATGATTTCTAAAGCTTCTGCAACGAATTGTGTTTTAAAACAATCAATTAAATAAGTAAGCGATTTTGGAGTCAACAAGAGTAAAGAAATGAAAGCGGTTTTATCGTAACAACTTAGTTTCAACACGCTGTTATGTGACATCGCCAAATTCGGCCATAACGTCTAGGCCGGGTTTGGGGTTTTACAATATTTATTCTTAATTGTAACCTTATTGAGTTGATGATAGTCGATACACAGTCTCATCGATCCATCCTTCTTATTTACGAACAGAACTGGTGCACCCCAGGGCGAAAAACTAGGTCACGCAAAACCTCTATCTGTTAACTCTTGCAATTGAGCTTTCAATTCTGTTGGAGCCATTCTGTATGGAGCTATCGATATCGGTGATGTTCCCGGTACTAATTCAATAGCAAACTCGACTTCTCTGATTGGTGGCAACCTAGGCAACTCTTCTAGAAAGACATCCGGATATTCACAAACCACTAGTACTGATTCAATCTTCGATTCCGACACTTTTGTATCCAGTACATACGCAAGATAAGCATTACAACCTTTTCTCACATATTTCTGAGCTAACATCGTCGATATCACAACAGGTGATAAACTGTAAAAGTAACATATTTTAAGCCCACATTTAGCATGCTTTTGGATGAATTATCCCTTATTTTATGTCATTTGGTGCTCTTAATCCTTTGTTTTCATGTTTTATACTCAAGAAAGCACCGGAGGATGAAAAGAACAAGAAACGGGCTTAAAACGGGCTAAATGGGCCACATCACAAAATCGACACGGCCTGCGCCCAAGACCACACGGCCGTGCCTCATCAACGGACTCCACACGGCCTGCCCACGATTTACACGGGCGTGTGCCATGGGCGTGTCCCTGCCGCAGCCAAGAGGATTTTTACTCAGATTAGGATACTTGGAGGAAAAGAAACACATCTCAAAGCCTATATAAACACCCTAGGGGGAAACCTAAAAGGGGAGTTCGGCAGAAGCCTTCTGCCAAGGCTTTTGTCGAAGGGGGCCCAAGGCTGTTGTCAAGGGACGTCTTACTAGGCCAAAGGAGGCAGATTTGTGGAGGTTTACTTGAAGATAGCTAGTTGATTTGTCTCAAGAAGCCGGAGTCATACTCAAGACGGAGGATCTCTCCTTCAATTCCTTCAGAGGGTTTTAGGGATTTCTTATGTTTTGTTTTATCTTTTCTTCTGAGATGTTTTCTTTTATTTTTATGAACTAAACCCTCAGATACCTGAGGGGGATGAAACCTAAGATGAATCTTGTTATTGTTTGCTGAACTATATGATAAATATTTGACTTGTTCTTAATTATGTGTTCTTAATTCTTTTGTTGATATTTCTGGGATATTGATTCAAGTTTGATGTACTTAGGTGGAGGAGCAAAAGTCCCTGCCTAAGAGTAGATCTAGCATAGTTAAGCAGAGTCGATCGCGCGCCTAGAGATAGGGTGACGAGATTTTGCCAGATTAGGGTGAAACCTAATATGGAATTTCATAGATCGAGTTAATGTAATTCTAGGGGTTTTAATTAGAAAGAGATTTCAATTAATCAACCTAGGGTTAGACGTTATTCGCTTCGAGAGAGGGTTTAATATACATTAGGGAATCTTACGGATCAAGTAAAATGAATAAATCATCCGGTTGAGTTAGATAACAAGTGAAGTCTAGGTGGATTCTTCCTTGGGTATTGTCTTTATCAATTGGCTTTTCCCACAAGTATTTTCCCCAAATTCATTCTTCTTTGTCTTAGAGTCTTTAGTTTAATAATTAGTTAATTTAGATTAAACAACAAATTCGCTTTATTTTAGGCTAGATAATAAAAAGAAAGTTAGTTTTAGTATTTTTAGTTCCTTTGGGTTCGACATTCCGGTCTTGCCTTAACTATACTACTGTTCGATAGGTGCGCTTGCCTCAAATCGTTGTCATAGTTAGTTTCCAGGTTCGATCATTCTCATTATAAATTTTAAGACTCTGACATCGCATAAAAACAACGATCAAGTTTTTGGCGCCGTTGTCGGGGAACTGAAATATTAAGAACGCTCAATTTTTATTACTCTAGCCATATTTTATTTTTTGCAATTAAATTTTATTTTTATTTTACTAATTTTTCTTTTATTTGCTTTTGACAGGTAATTTTAGTTTATAGAGGAGATGGCACTGAATAACTATCAGTGGCAAGTTATGAGGACAAAGCTAACAACAGCAGTCGTCGTTTACAACCTTGACGCAGTAAGCATGCTATCAAATCAGGTAGAAATGTTACATAAAAAATTTGATGGTGTATACGGTTCCTCGCAGGTACAACCAGTTATGCAGTACGAAACAAGCGGAGGCGTGGCGAATCCTCAGTACCCACTCTACGGACAGAGCATGGAGAGCGAGCAAGTTAACTATATGGGTAACTATTCTAGACCTCAAAATAATTTTTATAACACTTATAATGCAGGTTGGAGGTACCATCCTAATTTCTCGTGGGATGATCAAGGTAGTTAAAGACCGCAACTTCCTCCAGACTCCCAACAACAGCCCTACCCACAGGAAAAGAAGCCAAACCTCGAGGAGATGCTGACAAAATTCATGGTAGCCACAAAAACACATTTTCAGAATACAGAGACATCCTTTAAACATCAACTTGAAAAATCGACACAGGAGCTCAAGGATCAAATCGGGCAACTTGCTAAGCTGATCTCAGAACAACCACAAGAAATGAAACACCCCAAACCCGACCCACGAGCTTTGACCAGATTTGGTATGTTCCTCAAGTAAACCGGTTCAAAATTATTTTGTTACTTAGGAAAAACTTGTATGATTTTTAAAAAAATATTGTTTGGGTTGGGCTTGAGTTGAAAACAAATTTATCTTATGTTAAAACCCATTTATTTAAGGTGACAAAACATTTAGAGTTAATTTTAAAAAGGAATTTACTTAAACTTTAATTGATAAAAATCCATAAACATAATAAATAAAAGAAAAATAAAGTAAACCACAATGGCCTTATTATATCAATGATCCCAAAGTAAAACTTAAAATACTTAAAATAAATTGAAAGTCCAAATCATAAATTTCTTGCTATGCATGGCCACCTTTAAGCTCCTGCCGACCAGGTCCATTCGCTCATCACTGAAAAATATTCCCCAAACGGGGTGAGTCAACAGACTCAATGTGTACACAACACTAAGTCATAATAGAATCAGGCATGCAAATGATACACATTCAAATCATAGAATACAATTAATGATGCATTCCCAAACCCAAACCTAATTAACCATCCGCTACACACCACCCGCACGCCGGTCACACCGTGGGGACTACTAAGTCAACCTCCATCCGCTACACACCATCGAAGGCGATCGCTGCGATCGACATGCTCATCGCCCATATAATTTGTGTCATTAGACACCATATTCAAATAATGTAACCGAAGTTACCAAATTCGGATAATGTAAACCGAAGTTACCATATTCAAATTTTGTGACCGTAGTCACCATATTCCGTTGGTGAGACCGAAGTCAACACCTTCTTCCCCTTTCACATAGATCCCGAATGCCCCATAAATTTTATATCATGCATAACATACTTAATTCTCATTCATGTTACTATTCATATGTTCAAAATATATCATATTCATAATCCTATCGTAAGTAGGAAACGTGCACTGGTACTTTTACCACATTTGTGGTACTTAGCCACATTCACATTCTTATGCATATTCATATATTAAAATAATTGCCATATGATATATCGAAGGTTAGTATGAGTACACACATTCTTAATAATACATTTAATTTAAACATAGCCATGAACCTATCAAAACTTAGGGTAGGGTACACACACCGATTTGCTTAACGAATTCCTTGAAATCCCGAAATCGATCTATCGCCTTAGATCTCAAATTCCTACATATGATTAATCACTTACTAATTTAATAAAAGCCATTCGCCATAAATCCAAATCCTAGTAGGATTAGTATTCTTAAAACTTACCTTGAAATTCTCAAATCCCAAAATCCTTGTATCCTCCTGTCGAAATCCCTATAACTACATGTTAGATCAATTTCTAACATTTATTCACAACAAATAACCCTTAGCCCGTATGTTAAATATGACTTACCTTAGATTCTTAAATCCCAAATTCACCGAATAACTAGGGAACACGCGGCTTATGGTGTACCTTCGGGAAAAGAACTTCTCCTTCCTTGTAGTCGACACATAGTAAATCCCGAAAGATCTCTTCGATAACAGATATTAAGGGTATTAGAATATTAATTTAGACAGCCTTAAAAGAAATAGAATGAGAATCTAACCTAATCTTACCCTTCATGAAGAATTTGATGGAACTCTTGCTTGAACCCTTAGCGATATCTGGCTATGGCTTTGATGTGGATAACAATTTCGGCTCTTGAGGCTTAGTAAGAAATCGACTAGGGCTATTGGTATCTTGGCTTTTGATTGTGTTTGTAATAGAAGAAGAAAAGAAAAGAGAAAAGAGAATAATGGCAGAGAAAATTAGAGAGAGAAGAGGAGAAACTTTAGAGAATTTTAGCAGAGGTTTTCTTGAAAAGAAAAGAATGAATGAAGAATAGCCTTACTCTTCCTTTTATAGCCAAAATTACTTGCTAGAGTCCTTTACTTGGCCACCACTCTTCTATTTTGATAGCTTTATCCCTTGATTTATCACTTTAATAAAACTTAATCCAATAATTATCTCTTATCTCTTAATAAAAATAATACTAATAATAATCCTCTTTTATCTCTTCCTTATCTATCAAAATAAAAGAAATAATATCCACATTTATCTCTTGAAAATAATCTAAAATAAATCCATTATTTATCCCTTATTTATCCACCCTTTATCTCTTAAAAATAAAAGAATAAAAGCTCCTAATTTATAGCCATGTGCCGTCCACCTCATTTTTCTTCTGGAAGCAAAATAAAATTTCTTTTATTTGCTTCCCATGTGACTCGAACTCAGGCCCAACACCTTGCATGTGGCGCCATTTCCAGAGGCCCTAAGTGGCATCTCCAGCCACTTTTCCAAGCCTGTTTGTGTGTCAAATTCCTCATATTATTTTTCTTAAGGCCACCTTGCCTTAGTTTTCTCTTTTAAGCCTTAAAACTTGACATTTCTTTACATTTCCAAGTTTCCAAAAATTTTCGTTTGGCTCTTTAAACTTGACATTTCCTTACATTTCCAAGTTTCCAGAAATGTTTACTTTCCTCTTTTGATCATTTCCACATCATTTCCTTACATCCCCTAGTTTCCAAAAATGTTCACTTTCCTCTTTTAAACTTAACGTTTCCAAAGCATTTCCTTACATTTCCTTACATTTCCATACATTGCCTTACATTTCCATACATTTCCATGCACCTTAGGGTTCCTAGAACTCCTCAGAACACATCCAACACACCCACTGAGCCCACTATCTCATGAATTACACACGAACGCATAACCCCTAATCTAGGATGTTACAAGAAAGCTTGCCAAGCAACACTGAAACTAACCCAAAAGAGCAAATTCAAGCTGTAACAGCTTATGACAGTGAAAGGTTAGGAATCTGACTCGAGGCAAGAGCCTGTGGTAAGTGAAGGTAAGGTTGAGGTAAGCCATGATTTACCAAACCCTATGATTACAGAGTACCAAGCTCGTGTGCCATACCCCAATGCGATAAAGAAAGACCACACAGAGGAACAATTCGGTAAATCTCTTAAACCTCCAAAGAAGTTACATATTAACTTGCCGTTTCTTGAAGCTCTTTCACAGATGCCAGATCCTAGACCTCGTGACGATAAAAAAGAAATTCATGAAGAACGAAAGCTTCGGATCGACGAACTAGACGAGTGGAAGATACACTTCAAAGAGAAACTAAAAATACACGAAGCAAAAACGAGGCAACTCCACGAGAAACTTAACAATGAGACAACCCAGCTTAAGATAGGAGATCAGGTACTCAAAATCCTCCCAGATGGAACAGTCGAGGTAACTAACCCTAAATTCAGCACTTTTAAAGTAAACACTACTCGACTTAAACTATATATCAAAAACCGAATTGATCGCATGAGAAAGGATTTTCACCTCCTCAAACCACCCTGATAATGCGAATGAGAGGTAAGTCTAGCTCAAGACTTTAAACGAGCGCTTCTCGGGAGGCAACCCGAGCACTAACCCTACTAATTAGTTTAGTTTTATTTCTTTTCATATTTAGGCGCAGGTTTCCATACCCACATGGTCTTGCACACGGCCGTGGCCGTAGCCGTGTGGGCACCATAGGTAGGAAAAAGGGCGTGGCCATAGACGTGTGGCAACAGGACAAAATTTTTCCCAAAACACGGGCTGCATCTCTATTTAAACCCCCATTCTTCCTTTTTCTTTTTCAGTTGTCTTTCTTCTTTCATTTTCCATTATATACTTTTATTTTTATTTTCTTTATTACTATCTTCTTATTCTTCATACCATTTAGATTTAGCTTAGGATACAATAAAATCATGCCGGCTGCTTCGAGGATTCAAATTCAAACGGTTAGAGGCGCTCCCCCACGTTCACCTCCAATTCCTATCTGGTTTCTTTTCATTGACTTCATCCAAAATTCAGGAAGTTTCACTTCTCTCCCTATCTTATGATTTTATTATTTTGCTATTATCTATCTTTGTACATTGAGGACAATGTACATCTTAAGTGTGTGGGGGGTGAATCTTAAAAGTGCCTAATTTTTTGCATTATTCTCAAATCCTGAATTATATCTTGTTTCTTAAGTAATTTTTCTCATATTACAATTAGAATGAAATTTCCTTTGATTGATGATTTTTGTTGATATGTTTTGAATTAAGTAATAGTTAATTGTGCATTGATGATTAAACTTTAAGATACTAGAGAATCAAGCATGATAAGTCTATTTTCAGAATTAAAAATTTTTCTAGGTTGTTGACCTGAATTTGAATATTACTTTGAAGTTTGAAATTTACGAGGTTGACATCAAAATACCCATAAATTTTTGTGAGATTTTGAGCCTTATAGAGCATATATTCTTTTTCTTGCTCACTTTATTGATTATGAGTGTGTCAACATTGATTTGTTATTCTAGAACTTGCATCGATTATACATGTCAAGACCACACCTTTGATTTGATATACAGAGATGATGAAGGCACCTAGGTTTTAACCCACTTACTCCAATAAAAAGCCTACCTTCACAATTAACCCCTAGTGAACCCCTTTTAATCCTAACAACCCTTTTTATTGACTCATCCACTAATATTAACCCAAAACCCTTTGTATTTGTTATCACCTTTCCTTTTGAATACACTTATATCTAGATTTGATTTGATCGGTTGCCTAATTATTTTTAGTTTAATAATAGAATCCATCTTTTATTACTTGACTTGTTCTAAAAAAAAATCAAATCAAAGTATATTCATTATTAGTTTTGTGATTAAGTGAGCTTATACGTTTAAATTCCAATTACTGAAGAAGAGGCTCATATTAGAGTGATATTAGTACAAGTTTTCAATTGATGTAATTATTTATATTTAGTTCATTGTTTCTAGTTAGGTAATTTGTCAATTTAATCTCGATTCTAACCCTCTAATTCAGCCTTTATCCACACCTTTAACCCAAGCCCCGTTACAACCCTGTTAAAGACCTTTTGATTTGTGTATCATCTCATATTATAGTGGTGGAGATTTGATTTTCATGCAAGCCTATGGGATTAACTCTTCATGTTTGACTTTTGAGTGCTTTTTCTTGAACCTTAAACACCTCGAGTGATTTGAGTGAATCTTTAGTGAGGATGTCAATCCTTATCGATTTTGAATCAGAGGTAACTATTTAGATGAGGGGAAACACCTAGGTTTTGTACTACAAAGGTATAACTTAGATTGTTTGAATCTTTAGGACTCTTTGAGTTGAATCATCCATGTATAAATTATCTTTCAATTATGATGAAACACCATTGATGAATATTATGAATCGAGGAAGTTCATTTTAATTATGAGTTGAGAATTTTGCTTGAGGACAAGCAAAAGCTTAAGTGTGGGGGTATTTGATAAACTGTAAAAGTAACATATTTTAAGCCCACATTTAGCATGCTTTTGGATGAATTATCCCTTATTTTATGTCATTTGGTGCTCTTAATCCTTTGTTTTCATGTTTTATACTCAGGAAAGCACCGGAGGATGAAAAGAACAAGAAACGAGCTTAAAAAGGGCCAAATGAGCCACATCACGAAATTGACTCGGCCTGGGCCCAAGACCACACGGTCGTGCCTCATCAACGGACTCCACACGGCCTGCCCACGATTTACACGGGCGTGTGCCATGGGCGTGTCCCTGCCGCGACCAAGAGGAGTTTTACTCAGATTAGGATACTTGGAGGCAAAGAAACACATCTCAAAGCCTATATAAACACCCTAGGGGGCAACCTAAAAGGGGAGTTCGGCAGAAGCCTTCTGCCAGGGCTTTTGTCGAAGGGGGGCCCAAGGCTGTTATCAAGGGGCGTCTTGCTAGGCCAAAGGAGGCAGATTTGTGGAGGTTTACTTGAAGATAGCCAGTTGATTCATCTCAAGAAGCCGGAATCATACTCAAGACAGAGGATCTCTCCTTCAATTCCTTCAGGGGGTTTTAGGGATTTCTTATGTTTTGTTTTATCTTTTCTTCCGAGATGTTTTCTTTTATTGTTATGAACTAAACCCTCGGATACTGAGGTGGATGAAACCTAAGATGAATCTTGTTATCATTTCTTTGAACTATATGATAAATATTTGACTTGTTCTTAATTATGTGTTCTTAATTCTTGTGTTGATATTTAGGGATATTGATTCAAGTTTGATGTGCTTAGGTGGAGGAGCAAAAGTCCCCGCCTAAGAGTAGATCTAGCATAGTTAAGCGGAGTCGATCGCGCCTAGAGATAGGGTGGCGAGATTTTGCAGTTAGGGTGAAGCCTAATATGGGATTCCATAGATCGAGTTAATGCAATTCTAGGGGTTTTAATTAGAAAGAGATTTCAATTAATCAACCTAGGGTTAGACGTTATTTGCTTCGAGAGAGGGTTTAATATACATTAGGGAATCTTACGGATCAAGTAAAATGAATAAATCATCTGGTTCAGAGTTAGATAACAAGTGAAGTCTAGGTGGATTCTTCCTTGGGTATTGTCTTTATCAATTGGCTTTTCCCACAAGTATTTTCCCCAAATTCATTCTTCTTTGTCTTAGAGTCTTTAGTTTAATAATTAGTTAATTTAGATTAAACAACAAATTCCCTTTATTTTAGGCTAGATAATAAAAAGAAAGTTAGTATTAGTATTTTTAGTTCCTTTGGGTTCGACATTCCGGTCTTGCCTTAACTATACTACTGTTCGATAGGTGCGCTTGCCTCAAACCGTTGTCATAGTTAGTTTCCAGGTTCGATCATTCTCATTGTAAATTTTAAGACATTGACATCGCATAAAAACAACGATCAACAGGCAACTCACTCGACTCATCTAATTTAATTCGAATGATTTCATTATTCTGATATTTCAATTCGATAGTCTTTCGTCTACAATTCACAACAGCATCATGTAGAGTCAACCAATCTATACCCAAAATCACATCGAATTCATCAAACGGTAAAAGCATCAAATTTTCTGATAAATAGTAACCCCGAGTCATCAAAGGACAATTCTTGCAAACTTTATCAACTATGACATACTTAGCTAAGGGGTTCGATACTTTAATCACAAATTCGGTAGACTCAATAGACAAATTCTTACTAGACACTAAATTCATACAGACATATGAATGAGTCAATCCAGGATCAATCAAGGCAATTACATTAGTGTCGTAGAGAGAAAATGTACCGGTGATAACATCTGGTGACGACACATCTTTGCGAGCGCGAATAGCGTAAGCTCTGGCTAGTGCTCTAGCCTCTGATCTCACAGCATAATCCTTTGTCCCACCTTTTCTACTAGTCACATTTCCCGTATTTCTAGGTGGTCTCCCTCTAGTAGCTGTGTTGCTCGGTCTTGCATTCTGAAATTTATCTTTCTCGTTTAACTCAGGACAATCATGAATAAAGTGATCTAACGAGCCACATTTGAAACAAGCTTTGTTATTCATCCAGCAATCTCCAAAATGCCGTCTTCCACATTGTTGACACTCGGGTTTGTTGTTTCCCACACTACCAACGCTCGATATTGAAGTGGCTTGGGTTTTAGGACTCGTGTATTGTTTTCCTCAATCTCTATTAGAATACCCCACTGAAGCTGTTGAACGATTATACGAATCCCATGATTTCTTTGACGAAGAGTGATAGGGTTTACTCATCAACCTCTTTCTCAAGTCTCTAGCCTCGAAATCAGCTTTTCTCTTTTCTTTGCCAAGCTCTTCGGCTTTGCAAGCTCTGTCGACTAACACAGCAAATTCTTTCAATTCTAGAATTCCGACTAGAAGTCTAATGTCTTTGTTCAACCCGTCTTCGAATCGTTTAAACATAATTGCCTTAGTGGAAACATATTCTCGAGCATATTTACTGAGTCTCACAAATTCTCTTTCGTATTCGGTTATAGACATTCGACCCTGTTTCAGTTCTAGAAATTCTTTGCGCTTTTGGTCAATAAAACGCTGGCTTATGTATTTCCTTTTGAACTCGGTCTGGAAGAATTCCCACGTGACTCTTTCTCTCAGTACCACGGATATCAAAGTATTCCACCATTGATATGCAGTGTCTCTTAGAAGTGATACGGCACATTTTACACATTCAGCTGGCGTGCAAGATAATTCATCAAATACTCGAATTGTAATCTCAAGCCAAAACTCAGCTCTCTCCGGATACATCAACGGTAGCTCTAAACTCTTCAGCCCCGTACTTTCAAATTTTATCCACAGGTAGCTTAATCAAACGTAAGGGTTCCAAACCTTGAGGAGCTATAGGAACCGGTTGGGGAATAGGTGGGGGTGGAGGTTATTGAGCAGCCGAATTTGTTCAGACAAACTCAGTGAACCACTCGTTCATCATTTGGAAGAAGGCTTCTTTGGCCTCTCCTCCCTGACTACCCTATACGGGTCTCGACTCAGATTGCACTACTCTGTGAATGGAGGCTGGCGTATTACTCTCAACATCGTTAGCCACTACTCGATTGGGATCCATTACTATATGAAAACACGATTTAAACTGTCAGGAGATATCACACTATCACAGGTTATATATGGCATGTATAGCTAGACTCTCACGTACGCAATGTTAGTCCTAGAATTGACTAAACCATAGCTCTAATACCAATAAATGTAACACTCCTAATCTGTATCCGTCGCCAGTATAGGGTTACAGAGCATTACTAGACTTATATCACAATCGAACATACATTTCTCATACAATTATCAATTTCAAATACAAGTCATTCACAATCATTCAATAAGTCCCTAATACGAGCCTATGAGGCCCAAAACATGCTTTAGAAGTGGTTCGGGACTAAACATATATCTCAAGAAATTTTTGGAACACTTAGAAAATTTTACAAAATACAGGGGACACAAGCCCGTGTGGTCCGGCCGTGTGTCTCACACGGCCAAAGACACACTTGTTTCATAGGCTGTGTGGACATTCAAAATGGGATCACATAGCCGTGCCCCAGCCCATGTCCGACCCCGTGTAACTCTCTGAATTGGGTCACACGGCCAACCACATGCCTGTGTGACCAGCCCGTGTGCCCTTCGAAATGGCCTCACACGCCCGTGTGTCAGGTCGTGTGCTAGGCCGTGCCAAACCTGTAGGGTATACTAACTTATGCCACACGGCCAAGTCACACACTCGTAATAAGTTAGTGTGCCAAACCTGTAGGGTATACTAACTTTTTTTATGTGGTTGGTATTAGCTATATATACTGACTTAATTTCTAATTAAACACCAGGAGACACACCAGGAGCATCATATAGCTAATACCAACCACATAAAAAAAGTCATTTGCACCTATATATATACACATCATCAAGCATACCAAAATAAACCACTTTATATGGCTATACACATAACAAACATGTAACACCCCTAACCCGAAATCGTCGCCGGAATAGGGTTAAGAAGCGTTACCGATCAATCAAAACATTTCACATCCGTTTCACGACACAGAGTCAATCATCAATCAAACGTATTCAAATATAAACATATAGTCCCTTATTATGGTCTACGAGACCTTAAACACGTGTTAAAAAGAGGTCCGGACTAAACCGAACACATACAAAAATTCTTAGAAATTTGAACATTCTTCAAAACTGTAGAGGTCACACGTCCGTGTAGTCAGGCCGTGTGCCTCACACGGCTACTAGACACGCCCATGTGTTCAGGCCGTGCCAAAACAGAGCATACATACTAACTTGTTCGCACGACCACCAGACACACCCGTGTGCCATGGCCATGTGAAATTAGGCTAGCTACTGACTTGGTCACACGGCCACCAAGCATGCCAGTGTGCCACGGCCGTGTAACCTGCCCAAGCACACTTCGAAGTGGCCCTTGAGCCACACGGTAGAGACACACGCCCGTGTCCCTTGGCCGTGTATGCAAAATAGGCCATTTGCAAGGCCAATTTGCCACCCACACAAGGGTCATCCCTACAAGCACAATTAAGCATCTCTCCATGTATCAATAGCAACCAAAAACACATCAAAATATTCATCATATCAACCCAATTCAATCTCATTTCTAGCATACCATCTTATGTGCTAAATAACTCAACCAATTCATATGTAAAACCAAGCATGATTCATCCATAATTTCACTAAATCACTATGGCATCAATCCATCAATAAACTTACCATTCATAAGTCATATTCATTGCCATCAAGCCATACCATAACATGCATCATATACCAAAATCACACATGCATATTGCCAACATTTATCTAGTCACATCACATGGCTATTTACACATCTCAACCATGGTTCAAAACAACTAGCCTATACATGCCATATTCAAATATATACATCTTCAAGAGTACCAAAATAGATTGCCGATAGTGTGATAGAGATGCTGATGATCCCCAGATCCGAGCTAGCTTTACTGACACTGTAAAACAAAGAAACAAATCACACAGTAAGCTTTCAAAAGCTTAGTAAGTTCGTAACATAATACATTAAACTTAATAGTTCAAATACAATGCACAACAAGAACTCATCACATAGATCAATTTCCAAATGTTTATACCATATAATTCATTGCCAATAATCTTACTCAACCACTCATGAAGTCATACACAATCTCCTCAACCACAAAGGTTCAATACATACCTTAGCCAACACATGGTTACTCACCATCCAAGCTAATTTATGCTCGATATTGTATCTCGATCCAGCCTTCATTATTCATTAGATTTAATCGCACACTTAGTGGCCAATTTGTAGTCGAAACTAAATTAACTTCGCACACTTAGTGCCTCAATTCATAGCTGAAGCTTATAAAACATCGCACACTTAGTGCCTCAATACAAAACCGAACGTAATTCGGAATCGCACACACAGTGCCAACTATGAAGCCAAAACTTCTGTTATTTCGCACACACAGTGCTAATCAACTCTGTCTCAATTCAATTACGCACACTTAGTGCCTCGTTACTCAATTTCATTCATTACATTTCTAATTCAATATCTATCATTCAATTCACATCACATAGAAGGTAAATTAACAACTTGTACTATGTCCGAACTTACCTCGGACGTCGAAATATCGAAACGGTCGATTAATCGAGCACTTTGTCTTTGCCTCGATCCCGATCCAAACCTCTCCTCTCTTGGTCTATATACATTAAAATTCAATCCATTCAATCACCAATTCATTCAATTTAATCCAAACACACATATTTAGGGCATTTTACAAAATAGCCCTCACATTTTCACACTTCGACACTTTAGTCCCTAATTCAAAAAATCACAAAATACACCAAATTTCTACTCACACAAGCTTAGCCAAATTCTTCCCATGCTAATACAAGCCCACACATTTCATTTATTTCACAATTTAGTCCTCCAATTTACACTTTTCTCAATTAAGCTCAAATTACTCAATTTCACTAAAAATCCCAAGACAAAATATGATAATCTTTTACATATCTTTCATATTCCATTATCAACTAACACAAAGCTCATGAATTCATTCATGGAACATTTAAAATTCATCACCAATTCACAAAATTTAAGCATGGGTTTTGTAGAGCACAAAGCAATGATTACAAAAACATAGAAATTATCAAAAACCGATCAAAACACATACCTTGATTAAGAACAAAAATGGCCGAATGTTTTAAGCCCTAACTCTTTCTTTTCTTCTTAAATTTCGGTGAAAAGATGAACATTACTCCACTATCTTTTTTTTTATTTTGAGTAATATTAGCTTATTTCATATTTTACTATTATACCCCTTTTAATATAATATAAAAATCATGTATTTTAATGTCTTAACCGTCCATGCATTCATCAAATAATATAATTTCAATTTAAGGACTCCACACTTATTAAGCCATGACAATTTAACACTTAAACAATCAGCACTCAGCTTTTATATTTTATGCGATAAAGTCTTCTTTCATAATTCAACACATAGTCGATAAAATTTTCACACCAAATTTTCACACATGCTCAATCACATATTATAAACATAAAAGATAATATTAAAATATTATGTCAACCTCAGATTTGTGGTATCGAAACCACTATTCTGATTAGGGTCTAAACCGGGCTGTTACAAAACATTTATCATTTACAAGCCAACTCAAATGGCTAAGTCCATTACCAAACTATATACCAAAATGACCATAAATCCTATACATGCCATTTAACCAAATACATAAGTTCACAAGTACCAAAGTGATAGCTTGATAGTGTGATGAGATCTCCGATGATTCCCAAATCCGAGCAAGCTTCGATAACACTATAAAACATGGAAAAGTAAACAGAGTAAGCTATAAAGCTCAGTAAGCTCGTATAGGAATAAACTCAACTTACCATATATACACAATTTAAGCAATTTAAACAAATCATAATATAACTCATATTGATCCACAAACTTATCACATATTCATTCACAAGGTTAGATATGAAATTCACAAGTTTCTTCGATTCAATGCTTGTACAGTTCATGTACATACCTGTATCATCTCGTATCAATCTTATACTCATCCATATATTTGATATACCCATTGAACCATTTGGAATATTATTGGATACTCGTGAATCTCGTACCCTAAGTGCCAATACATAGTTGAAGCTATCTCAATCTGATATCTCATATAATGCTCACTCTTGAGCTATCAACGGGTCTGCTCACACAAGCTGACGGTCATGACGTAGCTACACGGTGCTGCTCATACAAGCTGACGAGAATCTGTAACACATGCCGGATAACTCAGCCACCGGTAGGACGTATGGACCAGCACCCAAACATATAACCCCTAATGAGATGTCATTCGTATCCTAATCTATTCCTAAGGTTCAACCGGGATTTCAAATTACCGAATCTTTATCGAACGTATCTGTAAGGTCGTATTCATAATTAATTCAATAATAAAGCATTTAAAATAAATTATAATAATGCTTATTAATATACGAACTTACCGCGATTATAAAAACGACGAAACGAATCTACTAATCCAATACTTTGTTTTTCCCCCGATCTAGATCCGATCTTTGTTTTTCTTGATCTATATAATATCAAGTTTAACTTATTCAATTATCATTCTATTCAATTTAACCCAAAATGCATATTATGACAACTTTACTCTTTTGCCCCTAATATGTCAACATTTTTACAATTTAGTCCTTAGCTCATAAAAATACAAATTCATGCAATTAAGTCCCTACCTATGCTAGCCAAATTTCCCTTATTACCATAGCAGCCCATATTTTTCATTTATTTCACATTTTTACCACAAAATTTCCACATTTCTCAATTTAATCCCTAATTGACAATTTTACCAAAAATCACTTTACAAATGTTGTTTATCTAACAACAACCATACATTTTCTATCATTAAACATCAAAATACACACATATTCATCAATGGCAAAACTCTAAACCTTTAAAAATTTTGCAAATTAGTCCTTGGGCTAGCTAGATTAAGTTGCAACGACTTTGAAAACATAAAAATCATTAAAAATCGAGTAAAAAATTTCTTACATGCACTCCCCGAAGCTAGCCGAATGTTCAAACTCTAAAATGGTGGTATTTTCTCCTTAGAAAATTGGCAAGAGGAAGAAGATGGAAACAAATTGATTTTTTTGTTTTACTTATTTTTGTTTTATTTACTAATTTACTAATATGACTTTAATTAATCACATTAATGGTGCCCATAAATGTCCATTACCATTTAAGGCCATACATATTAAAAGTCCATAGCAATTTGATACCTTTTTCTTATAGAACTCAAATTTTGCATCGTATGCAATTTAGTCCTTTTTATCAAATTGAGCATTCAAACAATAAAATTTCTTAACGAAATTTTCAAACAATCACAATATCATGCTGTAGACATTAAAATAATAATAAAATAAATATTTTGACATCGGATTTATGGTATCAAAACCACTATTCTGATTTGACTAAAAACGGGCTGTTACATAGATCAACAAGTTTTAGCCAATACACACCGAGATGCTAGTAAGTGCTCTAGAAAAACTGCCCAATATCCTTCATAAAAGGTGGCTAGTTATTTGTCGCGTGTAAAATGATTTGCGATTTGTGAAAGTATGCAAGTCGATTTAAGTAATAAAGTGATGAGTGAGTATCATTCCCACGAGGATCGGATTGAGGCACAAAATTGGTCAAGTTATTGTAATATGGTTAATGTTATGGCAAGACTGACGAATAAGATGCTATGATAAACTAAGGTAAGTCTGCAGTGATAATTCAAAGGAATGATGATGTATGCGATAGATGGAATTGATGAATAATTAGAAATGCTATAGAAAAAGTGAGAGTAGAAATGTAATGGTAATAACGAGAGTGATTATCCGAATATAATGTAAACAAAGAAATAAACAACTAAATATATTGTGGCAAAATTAAAACGACAAAGAATAAGGATAGAGTGATATTATTCAGAAGGTCAGGATTACACAAAATTGACCCTTACTGTCAATAATGCCTTGGCAAAATCGTATCTACATTACTGCACAGAAGAGTTCTAAAATGGCCTGCCTCTCGCAAAAGCAAAACCTCGAGTTACCTTGCTCGTGTCTATTGGCTTTTTAGATATCTTGCATGGGTTCCTTCTATATAATCGTGACTCAATGTCTAGAGTCGACTACAAGTGTCTATCGAATACTTGCTCATTTCATTTAATTTTAATCCAACTAACCCAACCTTTTCGGAATTAGAATCAGTTTATAAGTATGCGAATAGTCTTCCATATCTAGAGATTTTTTGCATTTTAATGAAGAAATAAGAACAATCAAATGAAACAGTAAAGTAAATTAGAGATATATTGCATCCATAAAAATAATTTAAGGTTTAATCGAAAGTAATCCCAACCCTATGAGATTTAGCTTATGGGTTGGGAAATAAAATTCCAAACCAAAATATTATACGACATTGTGTTCAACTACTTCAATTCAATCTTTTGAAGGAACACTAATGGAAATAACGGAAGAACTTTGGGAAACAACTTTCGCTTGCCCTCTACACTTCAGTAGCATAACATCTTTTGATGGCTAAGAAGGACTGCCTTCAACTTCATTTCCTTTGCGCAACCGAACCATTATTCGCACCTAAGGATCTTTCCCACTTTTTTTCGCCGTTAAGGGTTTCCTCCTTTGGCTTTTAATAGCTTTTTCCCTAGGGTAAATCCAACAACCCATGTTTATCTTCTCCTCTTTTTAAATTCTTTTTTCAACAACCCAAGATTATCTTCTTTTTAAATTTTTTTTCAACAACCCGAGGTTATCTTCTTTTTAAATTCTTTTTTTAGGACAAAAACCAACAGCCTAGGATTTTCTTCTCCTCTTTTTTAGGAAGATTTTTCTGGTACAAGTACAGTTGGGCTAAAACGATGTGCGTTGAGTGTTGACTCGGTCTTCCTGGAATTTCCACGGCATTCATACTGAAAAAATATCCAACCTTTTGCCCTGACAAACCTTCACTCTTTTATTTCTTGTTCCTCAACCTGTACCTGCCAACCCACCAAACACAACCCTTCCACAAGCAATTAAAAGTACCTAATATTTAAACATAGTCCAACTTCTAATAAAATGATGAAAATACGAATGAAATGTCCTAAAATGAAACTAAATGTAACTAAATACAAGCAATTAGCTAGGTTTAAAGGAATGAATTATAACTCTTTTCAAGAGTTATCATTCTTCACACTTAGGTGATTTCATCAAGTCTATCTCCATACAGACTACCCGAATCAAGACTTTGAAATCATTAAGAGCATTTAATGAGCTTATCCTCTCAAATTTAAATTCGATGAATTTATCAAGTCTGTCTCAATAGGACCACCCAAAATCTGGGATATGAATTCGTTAAGAGTAATAAACTCAACCTCACATGTCGGTGAATTCATCAAGCCCGTCTAATTAGGACCACCCAAATCCTGGGCTATGAATTCTTTAAGAGTAAGAACTCAACGTTATGCATGTATATCGTTTGCCATAAGGATAAGTAAAGTGTACATTATGAGTCTTTCCATGGTTTCATTTGACCTCATTGAACTTAGAGAACTAAGTTAGGTATCCACCATGAATTCCTCAGCCACTAGGCTTAAGACTCATCCCCGTCGACGAATCAAGAACCATTTTCCTATTTATCCCTTTGGCTAGATGATCAGCTAGGTTCCTTTTAGACCTCACGTACTCCAAAACAAGTACTCCATTCTTTATTAAATGTCTCACAGATTCATGTCTTATTCGAATATGCCTCTTCTTACCGTTGTAAGCTTGGCTCCTAATCTGTCGTAATTTGACGTGTCAAATTAGGCTTCCCATTACACTTAATGAGCTTGTTTCTGAGAAATTTATATGTTTTTTTCATGTTTTTACTTAATTTTTGTTCTTAGTTTTAATAAGAAAATTAGTGTATTTTACACTACTTTTGATACTCAAAATGGCCAAATGCGCCATCGGGAACTTAATGGTATTGTAGGGAGTCAATGGAGACCCGAACATGAACAAAAACATCACCTCAAAGGAGGGTATTGCGATATTGAAGATTGAGAGTGATGATAACCCGGAAAGTGTTGAATTGAAGAGGATTGAGACCCTTCATAGTGATATCATAATATCTAAGCATCGGTATCGTGATATCCAACTCTAAAAGGAACCCTCATTTCTATATTTTTGTGGGTATCACGATACCCAAGCTTGGGTATCGCGATATTGCTGCTTGATATGGAGAAAAAAATAATTGTAGGGGTAGTTTTTGTCCAACACCAACAATAATCAAAATACAACATCCAAGGGCATTTTGGTCACTAAAAATTGGGTTGTAATCAGCTTAAAAGACACTTTTGGATGAGAAGAAAAAGAGGGTTATAGGTTAGGTTGAAAACATCTTAGTTTTAAGGTTTTTCTTTCATCTTTTAGTTTAGATTAGCTGTAGGATGTAGTTTTTCTACAACTTCTTTATTTTTATTTTTTTTGCGTTTTCTTAGTTAGTCAAGTGAGTTTTTATTGTAGCTTAGTTTGATTTACATGTTAGGGACCTTAAACTTAGTTGTAATCACTCTTTAATATCTAGTTTAATGTTACATCAATTTGTTTTCTTTTCATTTTCCAAAAATCTTAACTTTATTGCTTTTTATTGTTTACCTTGCTGCTAGTTTACTTGCTTTTACATTTTTCAAGTAAAAATCCAATCTTTCATTTTTTTTATTGAGTTTTATGTTAATGGCTTTCATGGCTGTTTTTTTTATATTTGTTAGCTTTAATATGGTAATGGGTAGCTAAACCTTAGGTGGTTGGTTGATGGAAATGATGGGTAGTTGATTCTAGGTTTTAAGGACTAAATCGAATAAACATAAAAAACTTAGGATTAACGCCCTTAAAGGAATATCAAGATAAGTGAGTCTGAAAGGTAATCTTACTGGGGACCAATTTGTTAGTCTCGGGTTAGCTGGTGAGATCGAGAGATAATTTGGACTAATTTGTCCAATTTGGTAAAGGTTAGACTGAGAGGTAAAATGGAACCAGTTTAGGAGTGTTAATGATTTAGATATCTAATTCAAAGGTTAATTAAGAACATGAAAATCAACCAATAGCTCCATGTTATCGTATTTGGTAGTTTTATATTTTACTTTATTTACATTTTAATCTTTTATTGTTTTAGGTAGTTAATTAGTTTAATTTACCCTAAATTATGTATTGTAGTACTATAGAAATTAGCGAGTAATTAGCTAGAATCCTTTTTTACATGCCTGTTAAATAGAGATCACTAAATCACTGACTCTCTTAGGTTTGATCCTTGGAATACTCCGGTGTTCCATTGTAACACTACAAATAATATAACTGACTCGTCACACTTGCAGACACCACACTTAGTATTTTATCCAATCATTGTCTTTTTTTTGTTAATTTTTCCTTCTCCTGTCGCTCGCGAGGGCGATGAGTAGGAGGGCGGTCAAATCTTAGCAATGTAAACTATGACTTGTGAGTCACATAATAGAGATACAGGAGGTGTTGGTTTTTTCCATAAAGGAATCTTTGTAAGTAGATTCCTAAGCCACTCAACCTCTTGCTCGACAAAGTCAAGAGCTATAAACTTTGACTCCATCATGGAGCAAGCAATGCAGGTTTGTTTAACAAACTTCCAAGAAATAGCTGCTCCACCCAAAGTAATGACATACCCATTTGTAGAGCTCACTTGCATTATCAGTTACCTAGTTTGCATCATAATATCCTTTTAGGATTGCAGGGTATCCAAAAAATTCCAACTCCCAAGTTATTATACCTTTAAGGTATCTAAGTAAACGCTTTAGAGTATTCCAATGCATATTGCTAAGATTATGGGTATATCTACTTAGTCTACTGACTACATAAGCAATATCTGGCCGATTGTAGTTCATCAAGAACATATGAATTCAAATAATTTTAGCATACTCTGTAACATCCTGGAATTTGGGGTTGGAAGTTTTGATATTTGAGGGTAGGCTCAGTGGCTAGAATGAATAATTGTATTTGGTTCAGCGTTCTAGTGTTAGAATGGGCCTGCTGGTCTAGTGGTTGGTTGTGTGTTAGTTTAGCTTGGGGTCTTGTGTTCGAATCCTCGTACGGGCGTGGGTGTTTATTTTTGTCACGGCTGTCCGAAAGAGAGTTCGAATGGGTTTGGAAGTCTGTGTAAGTGGATGAGAGAGTGGGTAGTTGAGATCAGTTTAGTAGGAAATCATGTCTTGAGTTTGGGGGGATATTAATTGTTTTTATTTTATTTTTTTATCAAAATTGATTTCTCTCTTTCAAAAAAACTGACGTCTGTTGTGCTCTCCTTCCCTCTGCACTTTCATCTTCCCTTCGGCTTTTTCCTTTCCATTTTTTGGTGTTTGAGTGATTCAAGGATTCGAGCGAGGGGAAATTATGTTGGGGAGGCGTTACGATCTTCGTTGGTGTTTGGAATTGCAAATTCAGGTGTGGGTTCGGTAACTCTTTCTTTTCATTGTCGAAATTTTGATTTAGTTCAGTGAAATTCGACATATTTGGTGTATCTCTAAAAAATTATCATTCGAAGTGTCAATTGTTACGGTTTTGCTTGAAATACTATGAGTTTTTGGTGTGTTATTGGGTTAACAGTGGTTGGGTAACGTTTCGAGAGCAAAGGCACGTTCTGCAGCAACTCCTGGTGTGGTTTCATGACCACACGGGTGGCCACACAGGCATGTGCACCAACTTGGGTGGATCACACGGCCGTGTAGAATTGGGAATTAGGGCTTTAGGGCCAATTTTGGGGCCACAAGGCCTGGCCATACCAGCATGTGTCCCCGCACAGGCGTGTGAAATCTCTACACGGCCGTGTCTCCTCTGCTTTTTATTTTTAGCAGTTTTGGACAGTGAGTTACACGGGCTGTTCACACGGGCATATGCCGCCTCCACACAGGTCTGTATGGCCTTTGCACGGGCGTGTGTGGTCTTTACATGGGCATGTAAACCCCTACACGGCCTAGGCATTTTCCACACGGCTGGGGGACACGACCGTGTGGCCTTATGTCGCCAAATTTTGTACTGTGTCTATTTTTTTTATCTAATTATGATTCTGTGTGTTCTGACCCTTGGCTAGGTCTCTGTAAGAGTGGTCGGGACTTTGTTTCGGCTTGGACTTGCGCGTTATTCGCAATCATAGCTCTAATTAAGCGATTCGGTTGAGTGTTAATTGATGTTATGTTATATCTGATTCTGATTTTGGGCTTTTGAATGTGTACATTTCTGATTTTGTACTCTGTTTATGTAAGTCTGTCTTCAAATGGTGTGCATTTTGCATTTGCATTAATCTTTTTGGGTTTGGTTACGAAGAGAAGGGAGTCTGATCTATTTTGGCAGTTTCAACTGTAACATGTCAGTACAGCGGTTTACCGTAATACACAGTACGACATATATGTCAGCTCTGCTGTATATTAACATTTGAGTGGCTTAGTCCACATACTTGGTGTGTAGGGTTGGATGGGCCTTTCGAGGTCCTATGTGGTGTTCATGGTTGGATGAGCTTAATTAGCTCTTTTTGGGGTGCGATTGGGGGACAGAGAGGTGTTTGGCTAGTTGGTTGGGTTTTCATTGCTTGTTACATTCATTCCACATTCTGTCTATCTGTTTGATTGCAAGACTAACTATTTATAGATCGAGGTGTTTTAGTACTGATAAGTTTGATTTGTTGGTGAAGACTATTCGTATTTCGGATTGCCATTGAGTTTTATTATTATCATTTTATTTCTATTGTGACATTTTGGTGATCATTTATCTATCGTTTTCGAACTTACACTGAGCTCGTGTAGCTCACCCCCTTTAGTTTATCCCTTTGTAGGTACCCTCGTTTTCTGTAGCTGGACTTGGCAGATCAGAGGTCTCGGACAACCACATTTTAGAATCAACTTTAAAAGTATTTTCATAAATTCCGCATTTAAAAATAAACGGTTTGAATTGTAAGTTTTATTTTGAATATTGTGGTATAAATTTTAGGTTTTACGCACGTAAGCGTCTTTTGGACTAATTTTTTTCTAATATCGGGATTTTACAACGGAGAGTTTTACGTAACTTAAATAACGTTTGTTTTCTAGCTGGTTAAACTAAAATTTTACCTACGATCACTTCGGTGATCAATGTAACCTCCGAGATTCGGTCTAAACTTCTAGGCCAAATTTTTGGGGCATTACATTTAGTGGCATCAGAGCCAGGTTTGTAAAAACTCAACCTATGTTTTTACGTATCTGTGTGCACTCGTGTTCGTTTTAAAAAAAAGTTTTGATAAACCGTACCACAGCATTTTGAAGTTATGTGTGTTTCACTTATTTTGAGGAGATAAAATGTCTGAGACTTTGATGCTGGTCCAGGGTGGAAATACAAAATTATAAGATTAGAAATTTAGATTTTCGTATTTATTTTGTGTTCGTTTCTGAAAATGTAGATACTCTAAGTTAGTCACAAGACTGATATGGATTCTGATGGTAAACATGATCGTGAGGGTCAATCTGGTGAGACTCTCAAAAAGTCGTTTGCTTCTCTGGGACGTGTGTTTGTTCAGGAGTCAGAAATCAATACGATTTCGCCAGCTTTAAGGATCGATAACTCGAAGGTTGGTACCGAGGCGTTGACTCGGGTGGTGAGAGAGTTGTTAGAGAAAGTTTTCGAGGCTAGTTTAGAGAGGAATAGAGAGTTAGTTCAAGGTAGGTGTGTGGATTGTGGGAAGAAAAGGGATCATAACCCTTTGAGGTTGGAGCCTCGGTCTGCGAAGCGTATAAGAATGCAGTTGGGTGTTAGTAAAGGTTGTGTGGATGGTTCTAGTAATGGGGCGAGCGTATCGGTTTGTAGGCACTGTAAGAAGCACCATATAAGCGACTGTTGGAAGAAGTTGGGAGCGTGTCTTAGATGCGGGTCCACAGAGCATCGAATTAGGGAGTGTCCGTGATGACATTGAGACATGTATGGTTGTAGGTTGTTGTGATTCTATGTGTTATTTATTTGAATAACATTGATGTTTATTCGTTGGATAACGTTTGTGTATGTGATGGATAAATGTGTATCTGCTTTAGTAGTTAAGTGTTTGGGTATGTGTGCGAGTTTTTAAGGTCAAAGTATTGTATGGTAGTGCTCGTGTTTAGAGTGCGCAACAGGAGCATAGTGGTAGAGTTTGTGTTAGACAACTGTTCTGTTAGTGGGAAAATTCGGGGATGAAATTTTTTAAGGAGGGGTGAGTTGTAACACCCTGGAATTTGGGGTTGGAAGTTTTGAGATTTGTAGGTAGGGTCAGAGGCTAGAATGAACAATTGTATTTGGTTCCGCATTCTAGTGTCAGAATGGGCTTGCTGGTCTGCTGGTTGGTTGTGTGATAGTTTAGCTTGGGGTTTTGTGTTCGAATCCTCGTGCGAGCGTGGGTGTTTATTTTTGTTACGACTGTCTGAAAGAGAGTTCGAATGGGTTTAGAAGTCTGTGTAAGTGGATGAGAGAGTGTAGTTTAGATTGGGTTAGTAGGAAATCATGCCTTGATTTAAGGGGATATTAATTGTTTTTATTTTATTTTTTTATCAAAATTGTTTTTTCTCTCTTTCAAAAAAACTGACGTATGTTGCCCTCCGCTCTGCACTTTTATCTTCCCTTCGGCTTTTTCCTTTCCATTTTTTTGGTGTTTGGGTGATTCAAGGATTCGAGTGAGGGGAAATTGTGTTGGGGAGGCGTTTCGATCTTTGTTGGTGTTTGGAATCGCGAATTCAGGTGTGGGTTCAGTAACTTTTTCTTTTCATTGTCGAAATTTTGATTTAGTTTAGTGAAATTCGACATATTTGGTGTATCTCTGAAAAATTATCATTCGAAGTGTCAATTGTTGCGGTTTTGCTTGAAATACTGTGGGTTTTTGGTGTGTTATTGGGTTAACAGTGGTTGTGTAGCGTTTCGAGAGCGAAGGCACATTCTGCAGCAAGTTCTAGTATGGTTTCGTGACACGAGGGTGGCCACACGGGCGTGTGCACCAACATGGGTGGTTCACATGGCCGTTTAGAATTGGGAATTAGGGCTTTAGGGCCAATTTTGGTGCCACACAGCTTGGCCACACGGGCATACGTCCCCACACGGGTGTGTGAAATCTCCACACGGTTGTGTCTCCTCTACTTTTTATTTTTAGCAATTTTGGACAGTGAGTTACACGGGCTGCTCATACGGGCATGTCCCCCTCCACATGGGCGTGTGTGGCCTTCACACGAGCGTGTGTGGCCTTCACATGGGCGTGTAGACCCTTACACGGCCTGGGCATTTTCCACACGGCTGGGGCACACGGCTATGTGGCCTTATGTCGCCAAATTTTGTATTGTGTTTGTTTTTGATCTGATTATGATTCTGTGTGTTCTGACCCTTGGCTAGGTCTCTGTAAGAGTGGTCGGGACTTTGTTTCGGCTTGGAATTGCACGTTATTCTCAATCATAGCTCTAATTAAGCGATTTGGTTGAGTGTTAATTGATGTTATGTTATATCTGATTCTGATTTTAGGCATTTGAATGTGTGCATTTCTGATTTCGTACTCTGTTTCTGTAAGTCTGTCTTCAAATGGTGTGCATTTTGCATTTGCATTAATCTTTTTGGGTTTTGTTGCGAAGAGAAGGAGTCCGATGCGTTTCGCGCTTTTAAGCGCAACATGTTTGTCTGATGGTTTACCGTAATACACAGTACGA
Organism: Gossypium sturtianum; assembly: GCA_025698515.1. Classification (NCBI taxonomy): domain Eukaryota; kingdom Viridiplantae; phylum Streptophyta; class Magnoliopsida; order Malvales; family Malvaceae; genus Gossypium; species Gossypium sturtianum. The sequence goes on from CM046951.1 coordinate 81,115,454, forward strand.
CATATATGTCAACTCTGCTGCATATTAACGTTTTAGTGGTTTAGTCCACATACTTGGTGTGTAGGGTTGGATGGGCCTTTCGAGGTCCTATGTGGTGTGCATGATTGGATGAGCTTAATTAGCTCTTTTTGGGGTGTGATTGGTGGACGGAGAGGTGTTTGGCTGGTTGGGTGGGTTTTCATTGCTTGTTGCATTCATTCCTCATTCTGTCTATTTGTTTGATTGCGAGACTAACTGTTTATAGATCGAGGTGTTTCAGTACTGATACGTTTGTTTTGTTGGTGAAGACTATTCGTATTTCGGATTGCCATTGAGAGACTAACTGTTTATAGATCGAGGTGTTTCAGTACTGATACGTTTGTTTTGTTGGTGAAGACTATTCGTATTTCGGATTGCCATTGAGTTTTACTATTATTTTATTTTTATTGTGACATTTTGGTGATCATTTATCTATCATTTTTGAACTCATACTGAGCTCGTGTAGCTCACCCCCTTTAGTTTATCCTTTTGCAGGTACCCTCGTTTTCTATAGCTGGACTTGGCACATCGAGGGTCTCAGACAGCCACGTTTTAGAATCAACTTTAAAAGTATTTTCATAAATTCCGCATTTATAAATAAAGGATTGAATTGTAAGTTTTATTTTGAATATTGTGGTATGAATTTTGGGTTTTACACACGTAAGCGTCTTTTGGACTAAGATTTTTGTAATATCGGGATTTTACAACGGAGAGTTTTACGTAACTTAAATAACGTTTGTTTTCTAGCTGGTTAAACTAAAATTTTACCTACGATCACTTCGGTGATCTAAGTAACCTCCGAGATTCAGTTTAAACTTCTAGGCCGGGTTTTTGATGCGTTACATACTCTGATTGAGAAACTCTATTTCCTTTATTTTTCAATAGTTGTATGCTAGAATCATAAGGAGTTCTCACAGGGATTGCATCAAAGCTATTAATTTTTTTAACACTTTCTCTTTATAGTGAGATTAATTTAAAGTAAATCCCTTTTCTGATTTAGTAACTTTAACTCCTAATATTACATCTACCTCCCCCAAATCCATCATATCAAATTTGGTAGATAATAAATTCTTGGTTTTATTAACGAATTCTATATTAGTACTAAAAAGTAACATGTCATCCACATACAGACTTATGATGACACAATCAGAACCAAACATATTAGAATACACACATGCATCTACACCATTAATAATGAAACCAAAACTAAGAATAGTCTTATGAAATTTCTCATACCATTGTTTTGGAGCTTGCTTAAGACCATATGTAGATTTTTTGAGTTTGCAAACTTTATCTTCCATACTTGGTGCCACAAATCCTGGAGGTTGCTCCATGTAGATCTCCTAATCCAAATCACCATTCAAGGAAGTTGTCTTCACATGCATTTGATGTACCAGAAAATTGTGAATTGAAGCTAAAACAAACAAAATATGAATGGTTGAGATATTGGTTACAAGAGAGTATGTATCATAATAATCTACTCCAAATTTCTGAGTGAACCCTTTTATAACTAGTCTTACCTAATACCTCTGAATTGACCCATCAGGTCTGAGTTTCTTTCTAAAGATCCATTTATAACTAAAAGATCAAAAACCATTAGGCAAGTCTACTAGTTCCCAAGTATGATTAAACATAATAGACTCTAGCTCATTATTAATGTCATCCTTCCAAAAACTAGCATCTATTGATTTTATGGCTTCATCATAGGTTTTTAGATCCCCATCTATAAAAAGTGTATGAGCAACAGAATCACTTATTAAGTCTAAATCTCTAATTTCTATTACAAAGGAAGTAAGGAAATCCGGTCTGAAACTAGTAGCAGTCTTTTATCTTTTATGTAACATCCCAAAATATGGCCTAGGAGTTTTAGGGCTATTTTAGGAAATTTGGCCTTAGAGTGCTCAGAAATTTGTGACTTGGAATATCAATGATGATTTTTATAATAGTTTTTGAATGGTCAAATCAATTTTTGAAAAAGTGTTCTAGAAACCTTTAATTTTAGAAAAAGGACTGATTTGTAACAGAGTCAAAACAGTTAGCATTTATGTTATAGTTTTACCAATTTTTAAAATTTAACTTAATAAACCCCCATTCCCAATTCTATTTCACGATAGTAGCTCTTCTAAGTTGCTATTGCCGTCCCTTACCATCCCTTTTGAAACCATAATACTTTGAATTCCTATCATTCCCAAGCATTAAACTTTCCTAAAACTCCAAGAAAAAACATTAAAAAAAAAAACTCCATAGATTTCATCATCTTCTCCAAACGTGGGTTTTCCAAAATTGTATCAAACTCATTTAATCTTCCATCAAAGGTAATGTTTCGAATTCTTATGAGTTTTTCATGATATCTAGTCTTTAAAATTGAATTATTGACCCTCAAATCTTACATTTTAGATAAAAGCCAAAAATTGGGTCGTTAATGGTGGATTTCAGATTTTCGAGTAAAAATGTGATTTCAAAGTGTCTTTCAATTAGTTTTAATATTATTAAGAGGTTTCTAAACTTATATTGAAGTTTCGTTGAGGATTTCTTGTGTTTTAATGAATTTTCATTATTTTGGCTAAAACTTATCAAAAAATGTCAATACCTTGAAACATGTAGTTTTGTGGGGTTTAAGGGTTGAGGATTAGGCGTAGATGACTAATTAGGTGAACGAAATTCGTTTATAACTGTTGTTTATATTTGTAACAAATCTCTGGATTAATAATTGTTGTTTATATTTGTAAATATTATGCCTTACTATGAATGTTGCATTTACATAATTTTGCATGGGATGGGAAAAATGCTGAAGAGAAGTGTAGCATGGTGGCTTTGCCACAAAAATTATGAAAAGCAGTTTGACTGCAGCGATACATTCTGATTCTGGTGGCTCTGCCACAAATTTTGATAATGGCTATGTGCCAATCTAAATATGGCTTTGTGCCATCGTGATTATGGCTTTGTGCTAAACGTATTTACCCGGGGCTATGTGCCTAACATATGAATTAACGACTCTGTGTCGATCATTTTTTACCAAGGCTGTGTGCCGATTATATTACCGTAATTCTGGTGGCTCGACCACAATCAAAATTTGTTATAAATGGCATAATGCCTGTGATTGGTGTGTTTGGCGGGGTGGGTTGACTTGATCCCCACAGGTGTGATGGGATGGTACGGGTGGTGTGTAGCGGATGGATTACTAGGATGGGTTGGGTTGCATACATTGCACATATATAAATATATTCTGTTTTGTAAATGGGCTTCGGTCCAAGTGTATGTTAAATGGGCTTAAGCCCAAGATAATGCCATAATTTTGCATGGGATGGGAAAAATGTTGAAGAGAAGTGATTCCGGTGGCACTGCCACAAAAAAATGTTTGTTAATATGATACTATGATTCTGGTGGCTCGGCCACAATCAAAATTTGTTATAAATGGCATAATGCCTGCGATTGGTGTGTTTGGCGGGGTGGGTTGACTTGATCCCCACAGGTGTGATGGGATGGTATGGGTGGTGTGTAGCGGATGGATTATTAGGTTGGTTTGGGATTGCATTACATTCATATGATATATTTGATACATTATTATGTAAAAAGAGGCTTAGGCCCAAAATATTGCTAAATGGATTCAGGCCCAGTGGATAACGGTAAGGGGATTATACACTAAGTTCTTGTAACTCACTCCCCCTTTTTCTTAACCCTTGTAGGTAATGCTCCGTGACGAGGACTTGGGGCCATGGATGACTCGATGGAGGCCATACTTCAGAAATGGTGTTCTTGAACTTTAGAATTTCTATTTACGTTACTTTATTTCTTTTACTATTTTGGGTTTTTAAGTTGTAATAAGGCCTCTGGAATATTTTATTTTTGCATTATGTTTGACGTATTTATTATTTTGCTTGAATTATTTTAAATGGGGATTTTCTAAAAGCATAACCAACGGTTTTCCAAAATTGATTAATAAAGGGATTTTATAACAAACTTTTACAAATATTTTAACTCAGAAATTTTCTCTCGAATTATCAACAATATTTTCAAAAGCCACGGTTTTAAAGTTCGCTACCTTGATTTTTGATTCATCAAAACAACCTTTCAAATGTAGTTGTATTTTATCAAATATTTACATCCAACCTTGTTTTCTTAATCATAACCAAATAACATTCAATTTAGTACAAATCACAAGGACTTTATATGTTTTCCTCATGTGACATGTCGATCCTATTCGTAACGCATGGGCCGGGTTTGGGGTGTTACATTTTATGGTATCGAGCCGGTTGCAAAACTCCTACTGTGGTTTGGGTTCAAAAGTGTTTTCAAAGCCGTTTAAAATTTTAATTTATAAATACATGTTCTAAAGGAAGTATGGCACCACACAGTATCCAGCACCAAGTCAAGTAAGTATGTGTTTTTATTTTATGATTATTGTGTTAGTCTTGTGGTAAGAAAATTCCACAAAATAGAATACTCTAGAACTTTTAGTTTTAGGAGCTGAAACTATAGAGATTGAGACTTTAGGATGCGTATTGCGAAAACAACTTTACTTCCTATACTCCATAAAACATTGTTTAATAAACATTGAATAATTATACTGATTCATAAGACTCGTAATCAGATTAAATTGATTTAGCAAATATGAGCGTTAAAGGACGTAGACGCGATAGATGTGGACGTGGTAGAGGCCGAGGTGCTAAGGCTAGGAGCATGTTTCCGAAAGGGAGGCGCTGGCATCGCCAGTGGTTGAGACGGGATCTCATGATCGAGCTGGGGTTGATGAGCTAACTCAGATAGTTAAGGAAGTATTGGAGGAGGTTAAAGGAATCAGTGAAGCACTTCGAGTTGAGTGTGTGGACTGTAAGAAGAAAAGAGATCGCGGTTCTTTTGGGTCGCAGTCTCGTTCCGTAAAGCGTGTTAAGGCACGTCAAAACTTTTTAGCTTGCGATTATTGCAGAAGGCGTCATCCGGGAGAATCTTTGGAGGAGGTCGGGAGCATGCTTGAGATGCGGGTCTAAGGAGCATAAGGCTGGGATTGTTTCATCACCATCAAGTCGGTATGTTTTGGTTGGGACGTGATGATTGAATGTAGAAAATTTTAGGTATAAGTGGTAGATAATCGCTTGCTTCGTGGTTAGGTGTTTGGTTGTGTGAAAGAGGATTCAAGATTATGTTAAAAGTACATTAGTGTTATTAAGATCAGAGTGCTTGAGTGAAAGCATAGTGGTGTGATTTGAGCGATGCGTTTAGTAGTTGGTTGGAAATTTCGAGGACGAAATTTCTTTAAGGAGGGTAGAATTGTAACGACCCGAAATTGGGCCTAGTAGGATTGGGCCCAATGGGCCTTGGGCGTAGGAGTGTTTAAAATTTTTGAGAACAAGAGAACGACATTATTTCAAGTTGGACTTATTAGGAAGGTGATTTTGGAAAGTTACGGGGTTCTAGGAAGTTACGGGTTCAAGTTAGGCTATAGGTGAATTTTTATATTTGAGCACTTAAGGGGAAAAGGCAAGTGGCATCAAGGCTTAAGGTAATAAGTGTGTATTTTGCTAGCATAAGAGAGCATATGGCAAGGAGGTTAAGGCATCAAGTGGAGAGCATGGAGGGAAGGGGTTCAAATCCCATCTTTTGCAAATTTTGGATTTATTTTTGTGCTATTCATCCAAAGTGTCGGTCAAGGCTTTAATAAGGTAAGAAAGACTTTTTAATTTGGGAAAGATGGCTAAGGAATATGGTAAGGAGGAAGACTAGGGAAAAAAAGGGAAAGAAATGAAGGAAAAAGGTAAGAGAAGGGAACATGTTGGCTTATAGTGTGGAAGGTGTTTTGGAAAGATTTTTATTTGGTCAATGCTCATCTTTTGGAAAAGATGATACATGGTTTTAGTTAGGGAAAGAGGGGGGCAATTTCTCTAGCTCTCCCTTGCATTTTCACATCTTTGGGGTCATTTCTTTTCCTTTCTAAATATTTTGGTTCTTTTGATTGCATTTCCTCTTGACTGAAACTTCAATTTGCCTATTGACTTCTACTCTTTTCTTTTCAAACATTCTCTTTTATACATCATAACCGAAACATCAACTTCATCTCATAGTCGAAACTTGGTTCTTGTGGTTGCCGAAGCTTCTTTGTCTTCTAGGGTTTTTGGTTGTTGCAAGGCCGAATCTATTCTTTGCTACTTCCATCTTCTTGGTTCTCTTGGTGTGGGCCGAATCGGTAGAGTGTTAGCTTACACTCTCATCATCTTTCTAGCCTTAAGGAAATCGATAGAAGGGGATCTATTATTGTCAAGGTAAGGGATTCGTCATGGTTCTTTTTGATCTTTTTCGTTGATCGGTTAGTTTGCTAAACGGTATAGAGGTGATGATTAATCGTTTATTTTTAGGACCAAATCGCTCGATCACCTATCCCTCTAATAAGAGACTCGGATTGTTGGTGCCGCAGAGAGTATCGTGTTACGGATTCCGAATAAGGTGTGTAATCCCGTACCCTTCCGAATACATATTTGAAATGGTGTGTAATCTCATACCTCTCTGAATGTTTGTATGATATGTTCTATGATTCGGTCAAAATACCGAAAAAAACCGGAAGCCGGCATCTGTGACCACTCGGGCGTGCGTATGTTCGTAGTAGTAACCATATTTTGCAATGAAACAGTTTGGTCAGCAGCAGTAATGTGATTTTGAAAAATCACGAAAAATAAGAGAAAGGGAATTAGAAAACGAATAAGATATTGAATTAAATCTTACTGTGTCTATTTTCATATGAAAGAAATGGAGTATAAAGAGGAATTTTATATTCTGTGATATTTTAAATTTAGTGGGCTGGCTCTGGTTGACTTCGTGGTTCCCTGATCTGTCTTAGAAAAATCATTTAAAATTGTACAAAGTGTGAATTATGAGTTATAATTTATATGTATAGATTCCTTAGCGAGCCTATTTTCAATAGAAACAAGTGGGAGCAACATATGAAAACTGTACAGTTAGATATTTGAATTTCGGGTAAGAGAGGTCAGAACCGTTGGTCAGTGAAACAAGGGAAACTTTAAGGAATAAACTGTACTAAATGGTTAAGCCAAAAATTCTAGAAATATTTTAGTAAAAATAAATATGAGTCTAGTTTCAAGGAAAATTTACGGATTTAAATTTTGAGTTTCCTAACTCGAGTTATAGTCAATTTAGTCAGTATGATGCAGATGGATAGTTTCAATTTTTATGCCCCAAATTAGTAGTTAAGTCTGGGTTGCAAAATTACCATAATACCCTTAAGGGGTAAATTACTGAAATACCCCTGGATTACGAGATTACCAAATTACCCTTAGTGGGTAAGATTATCGAATTACGAAAATGCCCTTATGGGCCGAATTACGAAAATGCCCTTATAGGTCGAAATTATGAAAATGCCCCTATGGGCCGATTTGATAGAATGCCTTAATGGGCCGAATTGCAAAGTGTTATAATGGGCCAGTTATATTTGTAACAAATCTCTGGATTAATAATTTTCGTTTATATTTGTAAATATTATGCCTTACTATGAATGTTGCATTTACATAATTTTGCATGGGATGGGAAAAATACTGAAGAGAAGTGTAGCCTGGTGGCTTTGCCACAAAAATTATGAAAAGCAGTTTGACTGCAGCGATACATTCTGATTCTGGTGGCTCTACCACAAATTCTGATAATGGCTATGTGCCAATCTAAATATGGCTTTGTGCCATCGTGATTATGGCTTTGTGCTAAACGTATTTACCTGGGGCTATGTGCCTAACATATGAATTAACGACTCTGTGTCAATCATTTTTTACCAAGGCTGTGTGCCGATTATATTACCGTATATGATTCTGGTGGCTCGGCCACAATCAAAATTTGTTATAAATGGCATAATGCCTGCGATTGGTGTGTTTGGCGGGGTGGGTTGACTTGATCCCCACAGGTGTGTGGGATGGTACGGGTGGTGTGTAGCGGATGGATTACTAGGATGGGTTGGGTTGCATACATTGCACATATATAAATATATTCTGTTTTGTAAATGGGCTTCGGTCCAAGTGTATGTTAAATGGGCTTAAGCCCAAGATAATGCCATAATTTTGCATGGGATGGGAAAAATGTTGAAGAGAAGTGATTCCGATGGCACTGCCACAAAAAAATGTTTGTTAATATGATACTATGATTCTGGTGGCTCGGCCACAATCAAAATTTGTTATAAATGGCATAATGCCTGCGATTGGTGTGTTTGGCGGGGTGGGTTGACTTGATCCCCACAGGTGTGATGGGATGGTACGGGTGGTGTGTAGCAGATGGATTATTAGGTTGGTTTGGGATTGCATTACATTCATATGATATATTTGATACATTATTATGTAAAAAGGGGCTTAGGCCCAAAATATTGCTAAATGGATTCAGGCCCAGTGGATAACGGTAAGGGGATTATACACTGAGTTCTTGTAACTCACTCCCCCTTTTTCTTAACCCTTGTAGGTAATGCTCCGTGACGAGGACTTGGGGCCATGGATGGCTCGATGGAGGCCATACTTCAGAAATGGTGTTCTTGAACTTTAGAATTTCTATTTACGTTATTTTATTTCTTTTACTATTTTGGGTTTTTAAGTTGTAATAAGGCCTCTGGAATATTTTATTTTTGCATTATGTTTGACGTATTTATTATTTTGCTTGAATTATTTTAAATGGGGATTTTCTAAAAGCATAACCAACGGTTTTCCAAAATTGATTAATAAAGGGATTTTATAACAAACTTTTACAAATATTTTAACTCAGAAATTTTCTCTTGAATTATCAACAATATTTTCAAAAGCCACGGTTTTAAAGTTCGCTACCTTGATTTTTGATTCATCAAAACAACCTCTCAAATGTAGTTGTATTTTATCAAATATTTACATCCAACCTTGTTTTCTTAACCATAACCAAATAACATTCAATTTAGTACAAATCACAAGGACTTTATACGTTTTCCTCATGTGACATGTCAGATCCGGTCGTAACGCATGGGCCGGGTTTGGGGTGTTACATGTTTAAGTGAGTCTCTGGCTACTATCTGATTATGAATTTTGTATGGTTATTATGTGTAAAGCATTGGATTCATTGGAGCCTTCTACAAGTTAAAGGAAGATCTAGTGTGAGCTTTCGACTTCTCGGTGAAAGCATAGTGGTAAGTGTTTGGAATCACTACTCGTAGACATTAGTAATGTGTTATTTGGGAATTTAGTAGTAGCCTAAACTCCTACTCTAGATTCTGAGTGTAAGTTTTCTTGTATCTATATTTATCTTGTGGTTTTGTGCTTATATGATTATGAATTTGTGCATAGTGATGAGAAGCTCATATAAGTGATATGTGATTATTTTCGAATATTTTGGCCTTACGATCTTGAAATCATTGGATATTGTTGGCATGCCATAGGATTGTGAGTTCTCACTTATATGTAGAGTGATTTTGGGCGTTGAGGCCGTAGGACATGTTTGAGGGATAAGGGAATGAGAGCTAAACTCCATTCAACGAGACATGTGAGGGGAAATAATGAGAGTGCTAGATATATGCTTCACTTATGGGACATGTTTGACTCTATGAGTCTATGTGGTGTGTTGGAGATCCGTGTATCCGATGAGTGACGGTAGAGCTCACTTTATGTTTCATACCTCAAGTGCCAATTTATCATTATATGAGACTTGTGTGAAATATAATATATGCTTGAATGAATATGTGTTTCAAGATGCATGTTTGCATGAGTACGTGTAACACCCCAAACCCGGCCCAAACGCTACGACCGAATTTGGTTTGCTACAGAGAAAACAATTTGAGAACCATTTTAAAACCGATTTAAGTTTTGTCGAAAACCTTGTGTTTTCAAGTCTCTTGTTAAAAACCATACTTAGTGTTGCTTAGAAATATTTATTAAGTCGGGTTGTTTATAGATTGCAAATGTGCCCGATGGCATTTTTAAAACATTTTACGTTTGATTGGGAAAAACATGTGAATTCATTTTTAACATAATTAAATAGTTTAAACAAATATTCAAAGCATGTAACAATAATAAAATAATTCTAGGAGGCCTTATTACAACTTAATTAAAATAAACCAACATTAAATAAAATAAAACAAAGTCCAAGTTCGTCTAATTAAAATTTCGATTGCATGGCCACCTCGAGTCCATCGGCTCCATCTCCGCGATCTACCCATCCGCAAAATGTTAAGGGAAGGGGTGAGTCACCAAGACTCGGTGTGTAAATCCCCACCCGGAAAATATATCTCATACACAATTCATTAATAAACATGCTCATGCAACCCAACTAGCCATCCATACTCCTTTTCTACCCCCGTGTGGTCGAGAACCACCGGTGGTCAAAACCACCGATGACTTAGAGTCACAAATCGGATGATGGGGCCAACCCATCGTGTGGTCAAAACCACTAATGACCATGGGTCACAAAATATCAAGTGTGGTCAAAACCGCGATGGTACCAAACCACCGGGACTTAGTCGCAAATAATTAATCGTTGTGGTCAAAACCACCGATGACCATAGGTCACAAAATAGTGCGATGGGGCCAACCCATCTTGTGGTCAAAACCAGCGACGACGATCCATATTTCATCCCCCTCCTCTCATCAATCCCACCATCAATTTCATATATATCATGTCATAGTATTAAACATCATGTGATGGCATATAACATATATCAAAAGTTACAAGACAGGGGACTTACCCGAAATCCGTGATTATGCCACAAGCTAATCACAATCAAAATAATCAAAACAAATAATAATGTCATGTAAATTAATAAAGTGTGTAGAGATCTTACACACCTGCTACTATCGTAATTCCTAGATCTCGAAACTCCGATCTACAACGCTAGATCTTGACCTCACACGTCCTTTGAACCCTAACCCCCTTACGATATGTACATCCTTTTCGCTTCCCTACAATCGGCACTTATCCAAAATTAATAGCCTTCGGCTTTTCTTAATCATTAGGAGATCAATCTATTTCAAGTAGGCACTTACCACCACTTACCTCAAATCCGATTGATGTGAGATCGGAGAGTTAGATCTATCGCTTGGAAGATCCCAAAATTCCCACTCAAAACCGATTGAAAGGAGAGTCCCGATGAGTCCTTAGTGTTCGGCAAAGGTGCTTCCAAAGGGAGAAGGGAATTTCGGCACTCTAGAGAGGTATATTCGGCGTTTATGAAGGAAAAATAATGGAAGAAAAGGGGTGGTGAGAGTTTCGGTTTGAAAAGGGGTTTGAGAGAGTGGAGAAAATAAAAGAAAAAAAATAAGAAGGAGAAGGGTTAGGATTTTCGGCTAAGCAAAATGGAAAAACAAAACAAAGTGGTCAATGGGTGCTTTTATAGCATTCGACACCCCCATTTAGCTCACATGGCCACAGTGTTTAAAAATTCCTTTACTACCTAAAATAATTCTAGGCCACACATTGAAGCAATTCAAATTGAATTTGAATACTTAAAATAATAATCACATAATAATTCCATTTAATCCTATTTGTTTATCACCTCTTCAAGATAACAATAAGATAAATTAATATTATCCACCCCACTCCAAATAAATTGAGAGTCCAAAATGAACCCATTCACGCCCGGCAGAAGATAAAAAGGAATAAACAATAAAAAAATTCAAAATGCGGCTCACGGGGTTCGAACCGGCGTCCCCAAGCAGCAGCAGCTCTTTAAGCGCCTGGACCATCTCTCCTAGCCCGCCTTTCATGCCATTTTTCCCCATCATTTATTTATAACACCTCCCGGGCCGTTTACCCAAAAATTAAAAGGCAAAACGCTGCTTCGGCTCGAACATGCGCCCAACAACCTCCAACGCCTAAGTAGCACACGCCAGCCACTTAGCCAACCCACTTTCACGTCAATAAGCCCTCCTAATTTAATTAAAAGGCCTTTCTAGGCCTAACGCCCAACCCAAAAGGAAAAACATTTCCCCCTTGCTTCTTCCACGAATCGAACCCAAGGCCCCTAGCAAACTCTTAGGCGCCCCACGCCACTTGTACCAAAGTCTTTCTTATGCCACAATTTTCCAAATAAATTTCTTAAGTCCTCTAAAGCCAAGCTCCCCTTTTTAACCCCTAAAAACTAAAAATTTTCTAAGGCATCCCTTGCCTTCTAGGGTTCTCCAAACCCCTAAAAATTCCTCCAACAAGACCATAAGCCTGCCAACCACTCGAGTTATGCTCCAAACGCATAACCCCTAAACCAGGGTGTTACAATTCTACCCCCCTAAAAATAATTTCGTCCTCGAAATTACTTACTATCGTTCTATCGTGCATCCTTATCTCATCACACTACGCTACTGCTGCGCACTCTGATCTTAAAGGGCTATCATACCTTCTAGACACATTACCTACGTTCATAATCCAAGTTCCATACTCTTTACTGGCAATCATAAGAATGAACTAACGTAGCCATAACCAAGACAATTGAGGTATTAGGAAATAAGAAACTTACCCGTTGTTATGTCCGCACATCTTCCTCCTCGCGACGACCAACCGCATAAACCGGCCTTGGTTGCCTCGCCTCTGCACCTTCAAAGCACCTCGACCACGCCCGTTACCATTATCATTACCTCTAGCCGCACCTCGACCCCTCCGTGGTGGTCCTTCGTTTCTAACCCGAGCACGGTTCGACCCTCCGGTTGATTCCTAGCTAACTTCCGAGGACAATCCTTACACACGGTGATCGCACGATCCACACTCAAAGCACCCTCGATTACCACTCCAACACTTACCCTTGTGTGGCTTGCCACACAGAGCACATTGTGGCGGCCATTGGGTATTGGCGGCAAAGAAGCGAGCCTAGCATTTGATCCGACCCATCAAACTTCGTCCTCTTACATTCATTACCCAAGAACCTTGAAGGTTTCGAGCTTCTCTTATTCCAATTCCGTTCTTGGTTCCGCTTTTACGGACTGTCTTACTCCTCGGCAACTTTAGACTTCTCCACAAGAACGGCAGAAACTCGTTCTGTTGTGGAGCTATCATCATCCTCGGCTCATCTCTCACCGGCCCATCCTCGAATCTAACACAGCGTTCATGCTCGGTGACACATAATACCACGAGCATACCTACTCAACCGAAGGAACTCGGCCTCATACTCCGCCATTGTCTTATTGCCTTGGACCAGGTTCAAGAAAGCCTTTCATTTGTGCATCTACGTAGCTAGTACCCACATACTTCTTCCGATAGGTGGTTCGAAATACTCCCAAGTCAAATCATCTGCTGTAGCCCCATCTCGAACCAGTAAGCCACCACCGATACGCTTCATCCTTTAGAAGCGACATCGCCCACTTTCGACTTTTCCTCCTCGGTCAAGTCAAGATCATCCATGATCCTTCGGTTGACTCTAGCCGCATGATTCGCACGCACTAGGTGCCACTCGACACACCTCGGAATACCTCCGCTCCGTTAGATCGAGTCACTCAGAACAGATTTCCGAGCTCCCACATTTCCACCAGCCCCACCACCATCTCCAAGACTCGCAACACGACTTGCGATACCGCCTCGCCACCGATCGATCCGGCTCCTCACTCTAAAAGTAGAAGGTGGTGGTGGCAGTGGTACCTCATTTTGAGAACCTTGTCCGACTGACGGGTTCGGACACCGTCATCCTACCCCTACCACGCCCCACGGCCCACGTCCTCTAGAACTCATTCTATCTACCGCGCTTTTAATCTGATTAAGAAAAATTTTATGCGTTAGCATTTGTTTCACTTTATTACTCGCGAAGAAATTTTATGGATAAGGTTTAATCAGAGATTCTTTCGAGCAAACAATGTTCCAGTCTTCTTTCCTAGTTCACACCAAGAAGTTCATGCATCCATTCCTTAATACTTTCCATACCTATTCGCTCATCGGACCTTTTTTGCCCATTTCTATCCCAGGGGTATTTTCGTCTTTTTCCAACAGGGTTTTTTTTTTTCCCGTAATTTTTCAGAACCAGAATATTTTGCTGATGATTTCCAAAGCTAAGTTGTTGAATATTTGTAAAATAGTTGAAATTTTTGGGCAAAACCATTGAATTAATATTTTATGGGTCAGGGGCATTTTGGTAATTTTACTCCTAAGGGTATTTCTGTAATTTTTCACAAGTCAAGTTTTTCGAGAAAAACGTTGTAAAAGTAATGTTCTAGGATTTGAGAAAGTTATTGCACAAGTTTTGAAAACATTAGGGTTTGTTGTTTCATTCTATTTCGGAAAACAAGGCTAATTCCCTTTTCGGGTTTTAATCATTGTGTTTAGCCTATGACCGAGCCCTCCTGGTCAGGGTGAACCAAAGCTACGCACCAGGCAGAATTCGAGTGAAGAGGAGGTGGGTCACACGGACCGCTTAAATACCAAGCTCTCACTGAACCTTTCTAGACATGCGCACAGAGGTTACCACACCACTGAGCCTTCTGAGTTAGGGTGAACCAGAAGCTACGCACAGGTAGGATACCTGCGAAGAGGAGGTGAGTCACGAGGACTGCTTAAATACCAGGCTCTTCCGGATCCAATCCTAGACATGCGTACAGGGGTTACCACACCCTAGCTCATTGACTAAGTCATAGGTTGGTTTAGTTCCTTAAGTCTTATGCTTCGTTTGTGTTTGAGTAATCTAACCTTAGGGTCCAAGTCCTATAAGTCTATCTCGTTCCATGCTTCCTACCCTTCTACAGAATATAATTCACCAAGAGGTTTAGATATACTTACCGGGCGGATTGGTACAGGAGACTCGGGCCATGCTGCTTAAAACCAAAAATCATACCATAAGGCCTACCAAAACATTTTTGGGCCTTGGGCCCCACACAATGAGAGCTTTGAACTGGGGCTCGATACCAATTTGTAACACCCCAAACCCGGCCCCCAAACGCTACGACCGAATTTGGTTTGCTACAGAGAAAACAATTTGAGAACCATTTTAAAACCGATTTAAGTTTTGTCGAAAACCTTGTGTTTTCAAGTCTCTTGTTAAAACCATACTTAGTGTTGCTTAGAAATATTTATTAAGTCGGGTTGTTTATAGATTGCAAATGTGCCCGATGGCATTTTTAAAACATTTTACGTTTGATTGGGAAAAACATGTGAATTCATTTTTAACATAATTAAATAGTTTAAACAAATATTCAAAGCATGTAACAATAATAAAATAATTCTAGGAGGCCTTATTACAACTTAATTAAAATAAACCAACATTAAATAAAATAAAACAAAGTCCAAGTTCGTCTAATTAAAATTTCGACTGCATGGCCACCTCGAGTCCATCCAGCTCCATCTCCGCGATCTACCCATCTGCAAAATGTTAAGGGAAGGGGTGAGTCACCAAGACTCAGTGTGTAAATCCCCCACCCGGAAAATATATCTCATACACAATTCATTAATAAACATGCTCATGCAACCCAACTAGCCATCCATACTCCTTTTCTACCCCGTGTGGTCAAAACCACTGGTGGTCAAAACCACTGATGACTTAGAGTCACAAATCAGATGATGGGGCCAACCCATCGTGTGGTCAAAACCACTAATGACCATGGGTCACAAAATATCAAGTGTGGTCAAAACCACTGATGGTACCAAACCACTGGGACTTAGTCGCAAATAATTAATCGTTGTGGTCAAAACCACTGATGACCATAGGTCACAAAATAGTCTGATGGGGCCAACCCATCTTGTGGTCAAAACCACTGACGACAGTCCATATTTCATCCCCCTCCTCTCATCAATCCCACCATCAATTTCATATATATCATGTCATAGTATTAAACATCATGTGATGGCATATAACATATATCAAAAGTTACAAGACAGGGGACTTACCCGAAATCCGTGATTATGCCACAAGCTAATCACAATCAAAATAATCAAAACAAATAATAATGTCATGTAAATTAATAAAGTGTGTAGAGATCTTACACACCTGCTACTATCGTAATTCCTAGATCTCGAAACTCCGATCTACAACGCTAGATCTTGACCTCACACGTCCTTTGAACCCTAACCCCCTTACGATATGTACATCCTTTTCGCTTCCCTACAATCGGCACTTATCCAAAATTAATAGCCTTCGGCTTTTCTTAATCATTAGGAGATCAATCTATTTCAAGTAGGCACTTACCACCACTTACCTCAAATCCGATTGACAGAGGCGGAGAGTTAGATCTATCGCTTGGAAGATCCCAAAATTCCCACGAAACCGATTGAAAGGAGAGTCCCGATGAGTCCTTAGTGTTCGGCAAAGGTGCTTCCAAAGGGAGAAGGGAATTTCGGCACTCTAGAGAGGTATATTCAGCGTTTATGAAGGAAAAATAATGGAAGAAAAGGGGTGGTGAGAGTTTCGGTTTGAAAAGGGGTTTGAGAGAGTGGAGAAAATAAAAGAGAAAAAAATAAGAAGGAGAAGGGTTAGGATTTTCGGCTAAGCAAAATGGAAAAACAAAACAAAGTGGTCAATGGGTGCTTTTATAGCATTCGACACCCCCATTTAGCTCATACCACAGTGTTTAAAAATTCCTTTACTACCTAAAATAATTCTAGGCCACACATTGAAGCAATTCAAATTGAATTTGAATACTTAAAATAATAATCACATAATAATTCCATTTAATCCTATTTGTTTATCACCTCTTCAAGATAACAATAAGATAAATTAATATTATCCACCCCACTCCAAATTAAATTGAGAGTCCAAAATGAACCCATTCACGCCAAAGAACATAAAAAGGAATAAACAATAAAAAAATTCAAAATGCGGCCTCTGGGGTTCGAACCAGCGTCCCCAAGCAGCAGCAGCTCCTTTAAGCGCCCAGACCATCTCTCCTAGCCCGCCTTTCATGCCATTTTTCCCCATCATTTATTTATAACACCTCCCCGGTGCCGTTTACCCAAAAATTATAAAGGCAAAACAGCGCTTCAAAGCAGCTCGAACATGCGCCCAACAACCTCCAACGCCTAAGTAGCACACGCCACCACTTAGCCAACCCATTTTCACGTCAATAAGCCCTCCTAATTTAATTAAAAGGCCTTTCTAGGCCTAACGCCCAACCCAAAGGAAAAACATTTCCCCCTTGCTTCTTCCACGAATCGAACCCAAGGCCCTAGCAAACTCTTAGGCGCCCCATGCCACTTGTACCAAAGTCTTTCTTATGCCACAATTTTCCAAATAAATTTCTTAAGTCCTCTAAAGCCAAGCTCCCCTTTTTAACCCCTAAAAACTAAAAATTTTCTAAGGCATCCCTTGCCTTCTAGGGTTCTCCAAACCCCTAAAAATTCCTCCAACAAGACCATAAGCCTGCCAACCACTCGGGTTATGCTCCAAACGCATAACCCCTAAAACCAGGTGTTACAATTCTACCCCTAAAAATAATTTCGTCCTCGAAATTACTTACTATCGTTCTATCGTGCATCCTTATCTCATCACACTACGCTACTGCTGCGCACTCTGATCTTAAAGGGCTATCATACCTTCTAGACACATTACCTACGTTCATAATCCAAGTTCCATACTCTTTACTGGCAATCATAAGAATGAACTAACGTAGCCATAACCAAGACAATTGAGGGTATTCCGGAAATAAGAAACTTACCCGTTGTTATGTCTGGCACATCTTCCTCCTCGCGACGGCCAACTGCATAAACCAGCCTTGGTTGCCTCGCCTCTGCACCTTCAGCACCTCGACCACGCCCGTTACCATTATCATTACCTCTAGCTGCACCTCGACCCCTCTGTGGTGGTCCTTCGTTTCTAACCTGAGCACGGTTCTGACCCTCTGGTTGATTCCTAGCTAACTTCCGAGGACAATCCCTTACACGGTGATCGTACGATCCACACTCAAAGCACCCTCGATTACCACTCCAACACTCACCCTTGTGAGGCTTGCCACACCGAGCACATTGTGGCGGCCATTGGGTATTGGCAGCGCAGAGGCCTAGCGATTTGATCCGACCCATCAAACCGTCCTCTTCATTCATTACCCAAGAACCTTGAAGGTTCCGAGCTTCTCTTATTCCAATTCCGTTCTTGGTTCCACTTTACTGACTGTCTTACTCCCTCAGCAACTTTAGACTTCTCCACAAGAATAGCAAACTCTCGTTCCTGTTGTGGAGCTATCATCATCCTCAGCTCATCTCTCAGCCCATCCTCGAATCTAACACAGCGTTCATGCTCGGTACCCACAATACCACGAGCATACCTACTCAACCGAAGGAACTCGGCCTCATACTCCGCCACTGTCTTATTGCCTTGGACCAGTTCAAGAAAGCCTTTATTTGTGCATCTACGTAGCTAGTACCCACATACTTCTTCTGATAGGTGGTTCTGAAACACTCCCAAGTCAAATCATCTGCTGTAGCCCCATCTCGAACCGTAAGCCACCACTGATACGCTTCATCCTTTAGAAGCGACACACGCCCCTTCACTTTTCCTCCTCGGTCAGTCAAGATCATCCATGATCCTTTCGGTTGACTCTAGCCGATTCTGCCGCACTAGGTGCCACTCGACACACCTCGGAATACCTCCGCTCCGTTAGATCGGAGTCACTCAGAACAGATTTCCGAGCTCCCACATTTCCACCGGCCCCACCACCATCTCCAAGACTCGAAACACAGTTGCGATACCGCCGCCACCACCGGCCCGATCGGCTCCTCGGCTCTAAAAGTAGGAGGTGGTGGTGGCGGTGGTACCTCATTTTCGTAACCTTGTCCCGACTGGCGGGTTGATACACGTCATCCTACCCCTACCACGTCCACGGCGCCCACGTCCTCTAGAACTCATTCTATCTACCGCGCTTTTAATCTGATTAAGAAAAATTTTATGCGTTAGCATTTGTTTCACTTTATTACTCGCGAAGAAATTTTATGGATAAGGTTTAATCAGAGATTCTTTCGAGCAAACAATGTTCCAGTCTTCTTTCCTAGTTCACACCAAGAAGTTCATGCATCCATTCCTTAATACTTTCCATACCTATTCGCTCATCGGACCTTTTTTGCCCATTTCTATCCCAGGGGTATTTTCGTCTTTTCCTACTGGTTTTTTTTTCCCGTAATTTTTCAGAACCAGAATATTTTGCTGATGATTTCCAAAGCTAAGTTGTTGAATATTTGTAAAATAGTTGAAATTTTTGGGCAAAACCATTGAATTAATATTTTATGGGTCAGGGGCATTTTGGTAATTTTACTCCTAAGGGTATTTCTGTAATTTTTCACAAGTCAAGTTTTTCGAGAAAAACGTTGTAAAAGTAATGTTCTAGGATTTGAGAAAGTTATTGCACAAGTTTTGAAAACATTAGGGTTTGTTGTTTCATTCTATTTCGGGAAAACAAGGCTAATTCCCTTTTCGGGTTTTAATCATTGTGTTTAGCCTATGACCGAGCCCTCCTGGTGGGGTAGTGAACCAAAGCTACGCACAGTGCAGAACTGAGTGAAGAGGAGGTGGGTCACACGGACCGCTTAAATACCGGCTCTCACCTGAACCTTTCTAGACATGCGCCTGAGAGGTTACCACACCACCGAGCCTTACGAGTTAGGGTGAACCAGAAGCTACGCACTGTGGTAGGATACTGCGAAGAGGAGGTGAGTCACGAGGACTGCTTAAATACGGGCTCTCCGGATCCAATCCTAGACATGCGTCTGGGGTTATCACACCCTAGCTCATTGACTAAGTCATAGGTTGGTTTAGTTCCTTAAGTCTTATGCTTCGTTTGTGTTTGAGTAATCTAACCTTAGGGTCCAAGTCCTATAAGTCTATCTACGTTCCATGCTTCCTACCCTTCTACAGAATATAATTCACCAAGAGGTTTAGATATACTTACAGGCGGATTGGTGCTTAGGAGACTCGGGCCATGCTGCTTAAAAACCCAAAAATCATACCATAAGGCCTACCAAAACATTTTTGGGCCTTGGGCCCCCACAGCCGAGCTTTGAACTGGGCTCTGATACCAATTTGTAACACCCCAAACCCGGCCCAAACGCTACGACCGAATTTGGTTTGCTACAGAGAAAACAATTTGAGAACCATTTTAAAACCGATTTAAGTTTTATCGAAAACCTTGTGTTTTCAAGTCTCTTGTTAAAAACCATACTTAGTGTTGCTTAGAAATATTTCTTAAGTCGGGTTGTTTATAGATTGCAAATGTGCCCGATGGCATTTTTAAAACATTTTACGTTTGATTGGGAAAAACATGTGAATTCATTTTTAACATAATTAAATAGTTTAAACAAATATTCAAAGCATGTAACAATAATAAAATAATTCTAGGAGGCCTTATTACAACTTAATTAAAATAAACCAACATTAAATAAAATAAAACAAAGTCCAAGTTCGTCTAATTAAAATTTCGATTGCATGGCCACCTCGAGTCCATCCGGCTCCATCTCCGCGATCTACCCATCTCGCAAAATGTTAAGGGAAGGGTGAGTCACCAAGACTCAGTGTGTAAATCCCCACCCGGAAAATATATCTCATACACAATTCATTAATAAACATGCTCATGCAACCCAACTAGCCATCCATACTCCTTTTCTACCCCGTGTGGTCAAAACCACTTTGGTGGTCAAAACCATGATGACTTAGAGTCACAAATCAGATGATGGGGCCAACCCATCGTGTGGTCAAAACCACTAATGACCATGGGTCACAAAATATCAAGTGTGGTCAAAACCATTGATGGTACCAAACCACTGGGACTTAGTCGCAAATAATTAATCGTTGTGGTCAAAACCACCGATGACCATAGGTCACAAAATAGTCACGATGGGGCCAACCCATCTTGTGGTCAAAACCAGCGACGACAGTCCATATTTCATCCCCTCCTCTCATCAATCCCACCATCAATTTCATATATATCATGTCATAGTATTAAACATCATGTGATGGCATATAACATATATCAAAAGTTACAAGACAGAGGACTTACCCGAAATCCGTGATTATGCCACAAGCTAATCACAATCAAAATAATCAAAACAAATAATAATGTCATGTAAATTAATAAAGTGTGTAGAGATCTTACACACCTGCTACTATCGTAATTCCTAGATCTCGAAACTCCGATCTACAACGCTAGATCTTGACCTCACACGTCCTTTGAACCCTAACCCCCTTACGATATGTACATCCTTTTCGCTTCCCTACAATCGACACTTATCCAAAATTAATAGCCTTCGGCTTTTCTTAATCATTAGGAGATCAATCTATTTCAAGTAGGCACTTACCACCACTTACCTCAAATCCGATTGACAGAGACTGGAGAGTTAGATCTACTGCTTGGAAGATCCCAAAATTCCCACTGAAACCGATTGAAAGGAGAGTCCCGATGAGTCCTTAGTGTTCGGCAAAGGTGCTTCCAAAGGGGAGAAGGGAATTTCGGCACTCTAGAGAGGTATATTCGGCGTTTATGAAGGAAAAATAATGGAAGAAAAGGGGTGGTGAGAGTTTCGGTTTGAAAAGGGGTTTGAGAGAGTGGAGAAAATAAAAGAGAAAAAAATAAGAAGGAGAAGGGTTAGGATTTTCGGCTAAGCAAAATGGAAAAACAAAACAAAGTGGTCAATGGGTGCTTTTATAGCATTCGACACCCCCCCATTTAGCTCGCCGGCCACAGTGTTTAAAAATTCCTTTACTACCTAAAATAATTCTAGGCCACACATTGAAGCAATTCAAATTGAATTTGAATACTTAAAATAATAATCACATAATAATTCCATTTAATCCTATTTGTTTATCACCTCTTCAAGATAACAATAAGATAAATTAATATTATCCACCCCACTCCAAATTAAATTGAGAGTCCAAAATGAACCCATTCACGCCAAAGAGACATAAAAAGGAATAAACAATAAAAAAATTCAAAATGCGGCTCACGGGGTTCGAACCAGCGTCCCCAAGTAGCGCAGCTCCTTTAAGCGCCTGAGACCATCTCTCCTAGCCCGCCTTTCATGCCATTTTTCCCCATCATTTATTTATAACACCTCCCGTGCCGTTTACCCAAAAATTAAAAGGCAAAACGCGCTGCAAAGAGCTCGAACATGCGCCCAACAACCTCCAACGCCTAAGTAGCACACGCCACCACTTAGCCAACCCACTTTCACGTCAATAAGCCCTCCTAATTTAATTAAAAGGCCTTTCTAGGCCTAACGCCCAACCCAAAAGGAAAAACATTTCCCCCTTGCTTCTTCCACTTAATCGAACCCAAGGCCCCTAGCAAACTCTTAGGCGCCCACGCCACTTGTACCAAAGTCTTTCTTATGCCACAATTTTCCAAATAAATTTCTTAAGTCCTCTAAAGCCAAGCTCCCCTTTTTAACCCCTAAAAACTAAAAATTTTCTAAGGCATCCCTTGCCTTCTAGGGTTCTCCAAACCCCTAAAAATTCCTCCAACAAGACCATAAGCCTGCCAACCACTCGGGTTATGCTCCAAACGCATAACCCCTAAACCAGGGTGTTACAGTACGTAAATGCCGTGTAAATGAACTAATAGATAATGCATGTAAAGGTACTATATGTCACTAGACGTAAGAATTCTATAATCGTACTTATATATGGTTGTCTTGTGGATGCATGATGACTTATTTGTAATGTGGTTATTCTAATCATTTGCTGAGCTTGTTATGCTTACCCACTCCCTTTTTTACTCATTGCAGATTAGTTGCGTACCGGTGTAAGCGATGTGGTTTTTCGAGAGGTGACCCAAGCCAAGTCTGTGTTATTCCGTAGGTGTTCTTTATTTATGTTTTGGGAAAAGGCAATGTGATAGACTTGTTTAATGCCGTGATGTGTTTGGACTATCTATCGATCTTGCTTTTCTTTTTTTAGAGGTGTATGAGTACATATATTTACTTTGGTTTATGAATACTGATGATGGAATGATGATACTTGCTCGGACACGTTTTTGGTATTTTGAACTATTGATTAAGCCATTTGGATGGTTATTTGTTTTAGCAGTTGATGCATGATGATTAGAAACATATTTGCAATGAGTTAACTGCATATGTATGCTACATTTTTGAGGTCTGGAGCAGAGGTATCGATAATCGGGTTTTAAAAATCGACACCTCTATGCTTGAAACATGCAGGAAGCTAGAATAGAGATTTGGTATCGATACCTTTGCTCGAGTATCGATACTCGGAGTTAAAGAATCGATATTTCATGATAGGTACCGATAGTTTTTGAGTTTTAGGTTTCTAACCGAGAAACAGAATGCAAGTTTGGTATCGTTTTTCCAAGTGGTATCGATACCACTTAGAGAAAATATCGATACCCTTGTGCCAGTATTGATACCTACGAACATGTTTTGGAAATTTTGTGTAACAGTCCGGTTTAGACCCTAGTCGAAATAGTGGTTTCAGGACCAAAAATTCGAGTCAAAAAAATATTTTAATATTATTTTTTGTGCTTACAGTATGTGATTAAGCATGTGTGAAAGTTTCGTGAATTAATTTTGTTGTTTGTGTGCTTAATTTGAGAAAAAGACTAAATCGCGTAAAATGTAAAAGTAGCCTTCTATTTGAATAATGGCCGAATTGATGTGTCTTAATAAAGATGAGGTCCTTATGTGGTTATTTAACCATTGAATGCTTCAAATGACAAAGATGTACAAAGTTAGTGGATTTTGAATGTTAATTAAAAAGGGTAAATTAGTAAAATATGTATTAATGTTAATATAATTAAAATAAAACAAAAGATGGCCATTATTATCATCTTTCATGGCCGAATGAAGCAAAGAAGATAGCTAAGAATAGGGTTTGATATTCGACACTTGTATAGCTTGATTAAGGTAAGTATTTTGCTCGGTTTTTGATAATTTTTACGTTTTTGAGATCGTTGCTTAGTATATTATCAAACCCATGCCTCAATTTTGGAAATTTATGATGATTTTGAAAAGTTCCATTGATGAATGCTTGAGCTTTGTGATGTTAGTTGATGAAATATGAAATATTTGTGTTAGATTAACATGTTTTGTCTTTGGATTTTTGATGAATTTGAGTAATTTGGACTAAATTATGAAAATAATATTTTGAGGGGCTAAAATGTGAAATAAATGAAATATATGGACTTATATGGACTACATGAATATTCTGCCAAGCATGGGTGATATGAAATTTTGTGTATTTTGTGATTTTGTGAAATAGGGACTTAAATGTCAAAATGTGAAAATATAAGGGCTAATTTGTAAATTGCCCTAAATGTGTGTTTTTGGATTGAATTGAATGAATTGGTGAATAAAAGAGGTAAATTTGAATATGTATAGATCAAGAACCGAAGAAAATGGACTTAGATCGAGGAAAGTCGAAAGTGATTGAATAGTCGAATCCGTCTGTCTATATCCGTACGAGGTAAGTCTATATACAAATAAATGTATTTGAGTTGACTTATTTATGTTCACTTGATATTGAATTGTGATGAATGACTTTGGATGAAATGCGTGTGAAATCCGAGAAAGTATCGACAATGCATCAATATCCGATAAGTCCCGTACGAACCTTAGGAATAGATAGGATTAATATGTCATGACATAGGTTTCTGATATGTTATATCGTGTAAGACCACATCTGGGACGTTGGCATCGATTTGAGATTTATGTGTAAGACCATGTCTGGGACATTGGCATTGTATTTGATTCATGTAAGACCCTATCCGGGATAGTGGCATCGATATTTGATTACATGTAAGACCACATCTGGGACGTTGGCATTGTACGATTATTCTGTGTATTCCGAGTATCCTATCTGATTCCA
Organism: Gossypium sturtianum; assembly: GCA_025698515.1. Classification (NCBI taxonomy): domain Eukaryota; kingdom Viridiplantae; phylum Streptophyta; class Magnoliopsida; order Malvales; family Malvaceae; genus Gossypium; species Gossypium sturtianum. The sequence goes on from CM046951.1 coordinate 81,140,169, forward strand.
AATGGTTCAACGGGAAATTTCGAGAAATGAAAGATTATGTGAAATGTATGACCGATTCAGGTACGTATGAAATGTATACTATGATTGAGTATAAGGTGAGTATATGTGTGAATGTGCACAAGGGATATATGAACATAAACTTATTGAGACAAAATGTGATATATGTATGAATGAGATTTGAATAAAAGAAATAGTTGGAGATATGATTTGTTGGTAAGCAATGACCAAACAAATGAGCCAAAGAAGAATTATGAATTTGCAATTGAGTTATGTTAATGATATTATATTAGTTATGATTATGAATGTTTATATGATAAGTTTATTTGTATATGGCTTACTAAGCTTTGGAAAGCTTACTTTGTGTGTGTTTGCATTGTTTTATAGATCGTTAAAGCTACGGAAGGCTCGAGGATCGTCGAGGATCATCACCACACTATCAAACTCCATTTTGGTACCTTTTGAATGTGTACATAGCTAAGTATGGCATGTATAGGCTAGTTAGTTTGGGTTGATGTTTGAGTTGTATATAAATAGCCATGTGATATGGCTAGATAATGAACATAATATGAATGAGTAGTTATGCTATATGATGCATAGTTTGGTATGTTTTGTGGCTAATGGTTGAATTGATGAAATGGTCAAATTTTTGATAAGTATTATGATGCAAAGTTGCCATATTGTTGATGAATGTTTGTCACATTGAATTGCTAAGTTTTTTGAATGGTTTATACATAGATATTCTTGTGATGAGTATGAAATAAATGTTGCTTAAGTTGGTATGCTTGATATGTTCTTGAATGGTTAGAAAAGTTGGTCATTTGGATATGATTTGAATTGGTATAATGCTTGTAGGTTTAACCCAATGTGTGGGTGGCAAATTGGCCTTGTAAATGGCCTATAATTTCCCACACGGTTGAGCACACGGGCGTATGGCTCGACCGTGTCCTTCGTGGTTGTATTTCAAAACAAGTCAGGCTCGACCACGGGCTGGACACACGGGCATGTGACTAGCCGTGTGGTGCAAGTCAGTGTCGACCACGGGTGAGGCACACGGGCGTGTCTCAGGCCATGTGGACAAGTTAGTATGTATGCCCTATTTTTCCACGGCTTAGACACACGGGCGTGTCTGAGGCAGTGTGAGGCAAACGGCCTGCCCACACGAGCGTGTGACCTCTGTAACTTTGAAAAATGTTTGATTTTTAGAAAATTTTTGAATGATCCCGGTTTAGTCCCGACCCATTTCTAATGCATGATTAAGGTATCTTAGACCTCATTAAGGGATTGTATGTCTGTATTCTGCTATGATTTGACGATGATATATGTTATGATGTGAAATGTTCGTAAAAGTTTTCGATTGTCTGGTAATGCCTCTTAACCCTAAACCGGCGATGGTTACGGGTTAGGGGTGTTACATTTTGCTAAATGGACCCTATGCATGTTTTAAATTATTTATAAGACTAATTATTGTAAATTTAGCATGTAGAAATGATAAATATCAAGTTTGAGTGGCTTAAAACCTTCATGAGTAATGAAACGATGGATGATTTATTTTGAATGAGCTTTTGTTGTTGTATATGACATGAGACGGTGGTGTGACATCTCGTATTTGGGCTTGGCGACTAGGCTGGGTATAGGGTGTTACATTAGGTGGTATCAGAGCCCTAGGTTCAATAGCTCTTGAACCTAGGTAAATGTTGTATGTGTGGAGTTTCAAAACTCACAAATTTAAATTTCCTTGTTTTCTTGAAATTGTTGGTATAACACTGTTAGAATTGCATGAGAATTGCTTGGAATGTCTTGGTTGAATTGTATGAGGGGTAGGAATGGGAACACATTGCCTTAATCCTAAATTTTGCTTGCAGAAACGAGACTTGGATCATCTCCTCGCCACTTACACATTTTATTTGTTTGTGTGTTGCTAGATTATTAGAAAACAACATCTCTAGATTCACATATAGAATGATCGTGCAAAGACATGAATATATCTACAGCACTATTTAGAACATAACCAACAAATACAACATCAACAATTTTAGGTCTGATAGTGCTCTTTTTAAAAGCAGTCAAACCTACTTTTACTAAACACCTCCACACTTTCAAGTATTGCAAATTAGGGGCATAACCTTTCCACAATTCATATGGGGTACAATCTGATTTTTTTTATGAGGCACTCTATTAAGAATATGGTTTGCAGAAAGTACGGCCTCCCCCCATATACTGTCAGGTAAACTAGAACTTAGTAGTAAAGCATTCATCATTTCTTTTAGAGTTCAATTTTTTCCTTTCAGCTATACCATTTTTTGTAGGACATAAGGAGCAGAAAATTCGTGTATAATGTCGTCTTTCTCACAAACCTCTTTAAGAAAATTAGTGTCATATTCACCACATCTATCAAATCTAAGATGTTTTATTTTCCTATCAAGCTAGTTTTCTACTTCTGCTTTATAAAAAAGAAAGGTTTTATCAGCTTCATCTTTTGATCTTAGAAGATATACCTTTGTATATCTAGAGTATTCATCTACAAATGTGCTATAGTAGCATTTTCCACTCTTATTTTTATGCATTTTTGAAGTCTGTTAGATGGAAACACAAAAATATATATACTTTTTCATACCCTTTTTAACACAAATTCATGCAGTTTCGTTGTAATTCTTGTCAAAAAATATAATATAATTATAAAATAATTAAATTATACTTAAATTATTAACATATTGAATTTTAATTAATTTTATAATAAAATTTCATAAATTTTAATTTATTTTCGACAGATTTGCAAAAAGGGTGAAATTGGCTCGGCAGATACTGTTAGAAGTTCAAAACCGGGAAGCGATTTCTGAAGTATTGAGGCGAATTAATTTTTCAGCCTAAGACAGTCCAAATGATGAATATTAATACATAATATAATTAATTTTTATTTTAATCCAATTTATTTTGGGTTAAATAATTATTATTAATTAAATTATGAAAGGAGGCCCAATTGTGCTAAACCGAAAGACTGATCCAACCGAGCAAACGAGTTGCCCAAAACCATCCAACATGCTGACCCAATCAGCTCAAATTATCTTATTATTTGGCTTGCAAATCAGCCCTTGAAGTTTCCTTGAAATTGCATTCAATCCCCTCCACTTTCTGTGCTTTTAAAGATTCACCCAAGCTAAATTTAGCAAGTTTGAAACCTTCAAACTTGCCACATGTGTGGCCGGCCAATGGGGGTCTATGGCTGCTTATTTTTTGCTATTTTTAGCAGCCAATCCCAACTATAAATACCCCCTTTGCTTCTCATTTCAACACACCTCTCACACCTTCATTCCACACTTCTCTCTCATTTTCTCTATTCCAAACCTTCTTTTGTTTTCCATTTTTTTCCTTTCATTCCCTTGCCGATTTCCATCTTGGAAAAGAGCCCTTCAACCACCATTGGTAGCAGTATTCAAGTACTTGTAGAAGCCTCGGTTCAACAAGAACGAGCGGAGAAGGAGGAGCAGAGCAAACTAGTCAGGCTTCGGAGAAACACCGAATTTGATTCTAGTTTCCTATCCTTTAATTTTTTATTGTTGTTGTTATGAACATGTCTATGAATATTTTTTATGTTGATATTCTTAATTTAATTAACATGGCATAAATTTTTTTCGTGTTAGGTTGATTGCATTTCGTCCACTTAAGCTATTAAAATTATGTTTGTGTTGTTATAGGTCTTGGTAAATTGTTTGATTAAGTAAAACCATGATTATGTTACTCTTACATTACAATTGTAAGATAACTAATGAATTAATTATTAATCGTATTGAAATTGTAATTAATTAACACAATACTTAATCAGTGCATGTTTAATCTTCTAAGTTAGCGGAGGGTTAAATTAGCGACGGTATTAAACGGTACATTAACCTTGCATAACTTGCAAGATTATTGTGATTAAACTTTTTCAATGTAGGTATTTATTGTTACTTCACTTAATCTTTTGCTTTCTTATTAAAATTGATTAATTGTTTGAATTGACATAGTAATATGTTCAAGAGATTAGTTAATTTTGTAAGTCTGTATGTGCTATAGTTAACAAATTACCAAGTTGCCATGAATTTATTCGTAATAACATGAACATTGTTTTAGTAATATTAAGTTAAGAAATGTAATTAATCTAACACAATTATGTCATCTTGATGAAAATCATATTTTGAAATTGTGCATTGGAACATTTATTTTTATTTTACTTAGTTAAATTTTAGTTTTTAATCAGTTCCTCAAAGTCAAAATATTTTTAATCACCAAAGTGTTTGAATTTCATTTCATAAACAATTTTCTTAAATAGTCCCTGTGGGTACGATAACTCGACATTTACTTGTCACTTTATTACTTGTTGCGATTGTGTACACTTGCAAATTTCCATCTTCCAAGTTTTTGGCGTCGTTGCCGGGGACTGTTTTAAAAGTCATTATTTGTGAAATTGTTAATTTTACATTTTTGTTAATTTTTCTGTTCAATTTTAACTTAATTAATTTTTCCATGTTTGTTTCAGGTGTTTATGAGTATTGATCGAATTATCGATTTACTCCCCGTAGACCCTAAGATTGAAAGAATTTTTCGACAACGAAGAAGACAAGCAGTTCAGAGAAGGACTGAAGAGATGAACTACGAAAATCTGAATCAATGAAACAGAGCAAACCCTGCTCAAAATCCTATCCTTATTGCTAATGGTAGGGATAAAGCTCTAAGATAGTATGCTGTGCCAGTTTTCATGATCTTAATCTGGGTATTAGGAAGCCCGAGATCGAGGCACAACAGTTCGAGCTGAAGCCAGTTATGCTCCAGATGTTTCAGACAGTAGGCCAATTCAGTGGAATGCCTACCGAAGATCCTCACCTTCACTTAAGACTGTTTATGGAGGTGAGCGATTCTTTTAAGTTAGCCGGAGTACCCGAAGATGCACTACGATTAAAGTTGTTCCCATATTCACTGAGGGACAAAGCTCGAGCCTGGTTGAACTCATTACCACCATATTCCATTACCACGTGGCAAGAGTTAGCAGAAAGATTCCTTATGAAGTATTTCCTGCCTAGCAAGAATGATAAGTTGAGGAACGAGATCACTACTTTCCAACAAATGGATGATGAGTCCTTGTATGAGGCATGAGAAAGGTACAAATAATTATTACGGAAGTGCCCTCATCATGGAATCCCGTATTGCATTCAACTTGAGACATTCTATAATGGTCTTAATGCTCATGAGGATGGTAGTGGACGCTTCTACTAATGGTGCTCTACTTTCTAAGTCTTATAACGAGGCTTATGAAATCATTTAGAGGATTTCCAGCAACAATTATCAATGGCCAACCAATCGAGCAGCGTCAGGAAGACGAGTCGCTGGAGTACATGAAGTGGAAGCTCTCACTTAACTTACATCTCAGGCATCCTCAATATCATCGATGCTTAAAAACTTTATTACTAACGGGTTTAATAATTTTACAGCTCAGCCACCCAATCAATTTGAAAATATAGCCTGTGTTTATTGTGGAGAAAGACATTTGTTCGAAAAATGTCCATCAAACCCGTAATCTGTGTATTACATGGGTAATCAGAACCAGAACCGAGGAAGGCAAGGACTACAATCCAATTTATATAACCCATCTTGGCGAAACCACCCTAATTTCTCTTGGAGTAACCAAGGGGCTGGACCCAGTAACACTTATGCCCAACCTAGACTGACCCAACCAACTATTTTTACCCAACAAGTTCAGAAGCAACCTCAAGCTGAATCTTCCAATGACTTAGAAAACTTGTTGAAGACATACATAGCCAAAAATGATGCCTTAATCCAAAGCCAAGAATCCACATTGAAAAACCTGGAAAACCAAATGGGCCAGCTTGCCACTGAACTCAAAAACCATCCACAAGGTGCTTTGCCTAGTGACACGGAGAATCCAAGAAATGTAACACCCCTAACCCGTATTCGTCGCCAAAATAGGGTTACGAGGCATTACCGATCAAAGAAAAACATACAACATACATTTATACATCCATTTTCAAACACCAATCAATCATAATCACAATGTCCCTTATAAGGGCCTACGATGCCTTAAACATGCTTTAGAAGTGGTTCGGGACTAAACCAATAACATACCAAAATTCTTAAAACTTAGGAATTTTTCAAACATAAAAGGGTCACACGCCCGTGTGAACAAGCCGTGTGCCTCACACGGCTCGGCACACGCCCATGTCCCGGGCCTTGTGAAAGCAGGGCATACATGCGACTTGGGTCACACGGTGACGACCACACGCCCGTGTGTCTCAGCCCGTGTGCCCGCCGAAAATGGCCACACGCGCCGTGTGTGCCGTGCCGTCGCGCTAGGCCGTGCCAATCTGTAGGGTATACCGACTTATGCAACATGGACAAAGTCGGGCGCGCGTGTGCTAGGCCGTGATGTGCCATTAGGGGGTATCTCGACTTGTGCCACACGACCGGTCACACGCCCGTGTGTGAGGCCGTGTGGAGCATCTTGACTTCAATTCAATTTCAACACTAGGGGACACTGCGACGTGTATCATGACCAGTGTCGCACACTGCGGTGAGACACACGCCCATGTCTCTGGCCGTGTGGACAAGAATAGGCCATTTGCAAGGCCAATTTGCCACCCTTTCTCATGCTCACCTAAATAACCAAAATAATACCATTTCAACACATTTATAGGCAACCAAAACATGCTATTTCATACACAAATCATGCCATTTATAACCCATCCATTTCACTACTCAAATCATAATACAAAACATACTAAAACAATATGCCATTACCAACAATTTCACCTATCTTCTCTATGCATTTTTTTTCTCATCATCTTATCAACTAATTCATGTCATAAAACATACCAAATCATCATCTTAAAATCAAGCCACAACATGCCATTTCATCTTCAACCATACCAAACATGCCAAAACACAAAGCCATATATATACATCACATATCACTTACCAAATTCATAAATTAAGCCAACTCAAATGGCCAAATACACACCCACATTTACATCATTGACAAGCCAACTCTCATGGCTAAAATCACAACTCAAAACATATCATCTTAACACTAGCCTATACATGCCATATACCATATATACATAACATCAAAAGTACCAACAAGTTGATCGATAGTGTGACGATGTTCCTGATGATCCCCGAGTCCGAGCTAGCTTCGATTATCTATAAAATAGAAAAAGAACACACAAAGTAAGCTTTAAAAGCTTAGTAAGCCATATACAAATAAAATTACCACATGAATCAATATCATTTTCATTAATAAGCAAATCATGAATAAGCATATAAAAGCTCACAAACCTTTCCCATTGAACACATATTCAAAATCATGAGTGAATTCATCAAATACTTCCCTTTTTAATACTCGTATGAATCTCGTACGTACCTGAGTCACTTAACTCATTCACACATTCTTTCTCGACTTGACTTTGCCTGTTGAACCATTCGAAGTCATTAAGGATACACGAAAATCACATGTAACTCGTACAATGCCATACCCCGGATATGGTCTTACATGTTATCACATATCGATGCCACTGTCCCAGACAGGGTCTTATACGAAATCATATAACGATTCCAACATCCCAGACATGGTCTTACACGTAATCACATCTCGGTAATCCTAATGTCATGACATTTGTATCCTATACTAATCCTAAGGTTCGTACGGTACTTTCAGATATTGTAACCCTGTCGATTCTTGCTCGTATTTGATCACTCAACATTCATAACAGTTCAATGACAATTAAACATATATAATTCAATTTAAGGACATTTATTTGCATATGAACTTACCTTGTATTCGGGATAAACGGACTGGATCGACTATTCGATAACTTTTGATTTTCCCCGATCTAAATCTGATTTCTTTCGTTCTTGATCTATATACATTCAAAATTAACTCATTTATTCATCAAATCATTCAATTCAGTCCACAAACACATATTTGGGCATTTTTACACTTTAGCCCCTAAAGTTCCACATTTTTACAATTTAGTCCCTACTTCACAAATACACAAAATTCATGCAATTTAATACCTTCCCAAGCTAGCCGAATTTTCCTAGTGCACATATCAACCCATATTTATCATTTATTCACACATTTAACCACACATTTTCACATTTCCACAAATAAATCCCTATTTGACATTTTTGTCAAAAATCACTTTACAAAACTTGTGTAACTATCAACAAATGTTCATTTTTCATCATAAAACATTCAAAAGCTTAACTATTAATCAATGGCTTGTCAAAAATCACTTTACAAAACTTGTGTAACTATCAACAAATAATCATTTTTCATCATAAAACATTCAAAAGCTTAACTATTCATCAATGGCACTTCAAAAAATCATCAACAAACTCGAAAATTAGGGCACGGGCTAGCTAGTAATCGATGCAACGATCACAGAAACATAAAAATCATCAAAAATCGAACAAAATTCATACCTTAATTGCTTGAATTAACCTAACCGAATGAAAAGCCCTATTTTAGCTTTTCTTCAAGCTTCATTCGGCCATAAAAGATGAACATAAAGATGGCTTTATGCTTTGTTTTATTTAATATAACATTTATTAACCATTTACCAAAATAACCTTTAATAAAAACCATTAAAAACATCCATTTAATATCCTTTTATGTCAAATTCCACTATCAATGGTCTAATAACATCATAAGGACCTTTCATTTAATAAATCATAGCAAATAAGCACTTAAATAATTAGAATGCAACTTTTGCATTTTACGCGATTTAGTCCTTTTATCAAATTAGACATCCAATCGATAAAATTAAATCACGAAACTTTCACACATATATAATCACATGCTATAAACACCAAAAATAATATTAGAATAATTTTCTAACCTCAGATTTATGGTTCTGAAACCACTGATCCGATTTAGCTAAAACTAGGCTGTAACAACTCTCCCCCTTTAGGGATTTTTGTCCCCGAAAATCTTACCAGTGAATAATTTTGGGTATTGATTTCTCATAGCATCTTTGGGTTCCCACGTAGCTTATTCAACCCCGTGTCGATGCGACAAGACTTTCACTAATGTAATTTTCTTATTTCTCAATTCTTTGATCTCACGAGTGATCGCTGTGATTTAAAATTTATAAAGAGAATGATCGAACCTGGAAACTAACTATGACAATGATTTGAGGCAAGCGCACCTATCGAACAGTAGTATAGTTAAGTCAAGACCGAATTGTCGAACCCAAAGGAACTAAAAGTACTAATACTAACTTTCTTTTTATTATCTAGCCTAAAATAAAGGGAATTGTCGTTTAATCAAAATTAACTAAGCTAAAGACTCTAAGACAAAGAAGAATGAATTTGGGGAAATACTTGTGGGAAAGACCAATTGATTAAGACAATACCCGAGGAAGAATCCACCTAGACTTCACTTGTTATCTAACACTGAACCAGACGATTTATTCACTTGACTTGTTCCGTAGGATTCTCTAAGTTATATTAATACCTCCGTCGAGGCTACTAACGTCTAACCCTAGGTTGATTAATTGAAATCTCTTTCTAATTAAAACCCCTATAATTGCATTAACTCGATCTATGGACTCCCATATTAGGTTTCACCCTAATCCGGCAAAATCTTGTCACCCTATGTCTAGGCGTGCGATCAACTCCGCTTAATTATGCTAGATCTACTCTTAGGCAGGGACTTTTTCTCCTCCACCTAAGCACATCAAACTTGAATCAATATCCCGAAAATATCAAAACAAGAATTAAGAACACATAATTAAGAACAAATCAAGTATTTATCATATAGTTCAGAAAATAATAACAAGATTCATCTTAGGTTTCATCCCCCTCAGGTATCTGAGGGGTTTAGTTCATAATGATAAAAGAAAACATCTCAGAAGAAAAGATAAAACAAAACATAAGAAAAACCCTAAAATCCCCTGAAGGAATTGAAGAGAGATCCTCCGTCTTGAGTATGACTCTGGCTTCTTGAGATGAATCAACTGGCTTTCTTTGAGTAAATTCCCACAAATCTGCCCTCTTTGGCCTAGCTGGACACCCCCTGACAAAAGCCTTGGGCTCCCCCCTTTTAGGTCATACTTAGGGTGTTTATATAGGCTTCAGAATGTGTTACTTCGCCTCTAAGTATCCTAATCCGAATAGAATTTCACTTTGCCACGGCAAGGACACGCCCTTGGCACACGCCCGTGTAAGTCGTGGTCAGGCCGTGTTCGAGTCCATCAATGAGGCACGACTGTGTGGTCTTGGGCCCAGGCCGTGTCGATTTCGTGATTTGGCCTATTTGGTCCGTTTTAAACTCGTTTCTCATTCTTTTCATTCTCCGGTACTTTCCTGAGTATAAAACATGAAAACAAAGGATTAAGAGCACCAAATTACACAATTCAAGGCTTAAATCCTCCAAAAGCATGCTAAATGTGGGCTTAAAATATGTTACTATTGCGGTTTATTAAATACCCCCACAATTAAGCTTTTGCTTGTCCTCAAGCAAAATTCTCAACTTACAATTAAAACAAACTTCCTCGATTCATAATATTCATCAATAATGTTTTGTCATAATTCACAGATAATTTATACATGGATAATTCAACTCAAAGAGTCCTAAAGATTCAAACAATCTAAGTCATACATTTTGTAGCATGAAAACATAGGTGTTTCCCCTTATCTAAATAATTACCCCTGATTCAAAATCGACAAGGATTGACATCCTCGCAAAAGATTCACTCAAATCACCCGAGGTGTTTAAGGTTCAAGAAAAAGCACTCATAAGTCAAACATGAAAAGTTAATCCCATAGGCTTGCATGAAAATCAAATCTCCACCACTATAATATGAGATGATACACAAATCATAAGGTCTTTAACGAGGTTATGCTTGGGGCTTGGGTTAAAGGTGTGGATAAAGGCTGAATTAGAGGGTTAGAATCGAGATTGACCTGACAAATTACCTAACTAGAAAAATGAGCTAATCCTTAATAATTACATAAACTTGTAATACAAATAATACGAGCTTTTTCTTCAAGATGTGGAATTTAAATATGCAAGCTCACTTAATTAAAAGACTAATAAAACTAATAATGAATATACTTCGTCGTTTTTTTTAAGAACAAATCATTAAATATTTACAATAATAAGAAAGTATTTTAACAACTAAAATATAGAACATAGTTAGGCAACTACTCAAAATCAAATCTCGACAAAAAGGGTAGTCAAGAAGAATGGTGATAACAAATACAAAGGGTTTTGGTTTAAAATTAGTGGGTCAGTCAATAAAAATGGTTGTTAGGATCAAAAGGGGTTCACTAGGGGTTAATTGTGAGTGTAGGCTTTTTGTAACACCCCTATCCCGAGTTCGTCATCGGATTAGGGTTAGGAGCGTTACCAGACAGATCAGAAAACGTTTACAGAAATTCATACATTCAAATATCATTTACAAGCATAATGTCCCTTAATACGGTCAACGAGACCTTAAACATGCATACAAATTAAATCGGGACTAAACCGAAACACATATAAAATTTCATGGAAATTTAAAACTTTTCTAAAATACAGAGGAGACACGCCCGTGGGAGGGGACCGTGTGCCCTCCACGGCTTCTACACACCCCCGTGTGTCCTTCCGTGTCTATATACTGACTTGGTCACCACGGCCACCAGGCACGCTCGTGTGACCTGGCCGTGTACTCTTAGGCTATATACTGACTTCCCCACCACGGCCATCAAACACGCCCGTGTGCCATGGCTGTGTGCTCTTAACTAGCTACTGACTTGCACACCATGGCCAACTGACACGCCCATGTCGAGGCCGTGTGCTAATGGGTTAAATCCAGCCAAACACCCACGGTCATTAGGCACGCCCGTATGCCACAACCGTGTGACATTATAGGCCATTTACAAGGCTAAATTGCCACCCACTTGGGTCACACCTACAAGCAACATATACCAAGACATATTATGCATATATGGCAACCAAAAACATACTAACTTAACCATTCAAACCATGCATTCAATGCCACTTCCAACCATGAAAATTTTCAAAGACTAAAACTCATATCAACACAAGCATAATTCATTCATGTGCTTACTCAAAACTTGACCATATCAAATACTTCAACCTTACCAAGATATGCATCATATATCACATTCATTTTAGCAAAGTCTCAACTCATAAATAGCCAAATCACATGGCTAAGTTCACATAACAACTTAGACTAAAATACTAGCCTATACATGCCATATCTAGCTTTATACATTTACAAAGTGCACCAAAATGATTTTAGTAGTGTGATGACGATCCTTGACGGTCCTGAGCCTTCAGTAGCTTTGACGACCTATAAAACAGAGAAAACACACACACAGAGTAAGCTTTCCAAAAACTTAGTAAGTCATATACAATTAAACTTAATATAGAAGGCATATATATATACAAATAAATACATTAGCACATGTCAATCACTTAGCAAACATTCACTTATTTGCTTTGTTTCTTACATTTTTAACCATATTAGCAGATTTTACCATTCAAGAATTGTATCAACACATAGCTCATCTAGCCAAAACAATTCTTATCATATCATAAATTCAATATACATTTTATCATAGTAAGATCATTTAGATGCTTACCTTATATACACATATAGTGTATAACCAACGTACTTGAATCGGATTTAATGTCACATATTCATTCATAGCTCGAATTTGTAACTCGTATCACATATTTGCATGTTGAACAGTAAGGAATCTAGTAGGATACTCAGAAAGCTCGGAATGGTCGTACAATGCCAACGTCCCAGACGAGGTCTTACATGCACTCAGACATCGATGCCACTGTCCCAGACAGGGTCTTACACGAATCAATACGATGCCGATGTCCCAGACATGGTCTTACACGTAAACCTCATATCGATGCCAACATCCCAGACGCGGTCTTACACTTAAACCTCATATCGATGCCAACGTCCCAGACGTGGTTTTACACGTAAACCTCATATCGATGCCAATGTCCCAGACGTGGTCTTACACTTAAACCTCATATCAATGCCAACGTCCCAGACGTGGTCTTACACGTAAACCTCATATCGATGCCAACGTCCCAGACGTGGTCTTACACGTAAACCTCATATCGATGCCAACGTCCCAGACGTGGTCTTACACGTAATCAGATATCGATGCCACTGTCCCAGATAGGGTCTTACACGTAATCAGATATCGATGCCACTGTCCCAGATAGGGTCTTACACGTGTCGGATATCGATGCCATCGCCCCGGATAGGGTCTTACACGAAATCGAGATATCGATGCCCTTCGTCCCGCATGTGGTCTTACACGTAATCGATATCGATGCCTTCGTCTCGAGCATGTGGTCTTACACGTAATCAGATATCGATGCCACTGTCCCAGACATGGTCTTACACGTAATTAGATATCGATGCCACTGTCCCAGACAGGGTCTTACACGATAAAACAGAACAGATACCTTTGTATTCCTAAGTTCATACGGACTTCTCAGACTTATCACTATATCGACCTTATCCCAGAGTTCATATACATAGCATCTCATAAACAATCATTATCATTGATAGTCATGTAAATAAACTCAATTCAATACAATTACATTTATTTGCAATATGACTTACCTCGGATCCGGTTCTACGGAAATGGAAATGGCTACTCGGTTACTTTCGCTTTCCCGCGATCTAAGCCCGTTTTCTTCGGTTCTGATCTAAACATATTCAGAATTAACCCTTTTATTCACTAATTCATTCAATTCAATCCAAAGACACACATTTAGGGCTATTTGCAAATTAACCCTTATATTTGTACATTTTATCAATCTAGTCCATTTTTCACAAAACATCAAATTCACAAAATCCACCCATGCTCATGCTTAGCCGAATATCCCTAGGGACTATATAAGTCCAAATATTTCATCAAATTCACAAATTAGTCCTCCAAAATAATATTTTCTCGATTTAGCCCTATTTAGCTAAATTCATCAAAAATTCAAGAACAAAGTATGTTCATCTAGCTCATATCTTTCATTTAACACCAAAAATCATCAAAAAGCTTGACATATCATCCATGGCATGTCACACAAACATCAACAATTCTCAAAATTGAGACATGGGTTTTAAAGCTCTCGAAGCAACGATTGCAAAAACATAGAAATTATCAAAAACCGACTCAAAACATACCTTAATTCAAGCTTTCAAATGGCCGAACCCTTGCTTGGTTTTTTTTTTTTTTATGGTTTAGGCAAGAAGATGGTAAAATGAAAACCATCCACTCATGTTTATTTTATTATAAACTAATGGCTTATAAAATACATATAATATAAAATATCATATACATTATCATAAAAATAATAACCATTATTATAACATATAAAACTCATTCATTAAATAGCTTGCCGTCCACTAACCATATTTTTGGCTAAATTACCACATAAGGCCCTCACTTTAAAAAGCCACCACACTTTAATACCTTGACAAATAGCAAGCAACTTTCACACTTAATGCAATTTCATCCTTTTGTCAAATTAAACACACATACAAACAAATTAGCTCACGGAAATTTACCACGTGCTTAATCACATATCAACGGCATAGGAAATAATATAAAAATATTATTCGGACTCAGATTCGTGGTCCCGAAACCACTGTTTTGACTAAGGTGTAAACCGGACTGTTATAATTCTCCCCCCTTAGGGATTTTCATCCCCGAAAATCTTGCCGTTAAACAAAGTATGATACTGTTGTCTCATTGAATCTTCAGGCTCCCACGTTGCCTCTTCAATTTCGTGTTAATTCCACAATACTTTCTTTAACGGAATTTTCTTATTTCTTAACTCTTTCGCTTCACGAGCAAGAATACGGATTGGTTCTTCTTCATATAACATATCAGATGAGATCTCAATCTCAGACGGAGCAATTACATGTGACGGATCGGATCGATATCTACGGAGCATCGAGACATGAATTACATTATAGATCTTTTCTAGCTCAGAAGGCAAACTTAATCTATAAGCAACAGGCCCAACTCGTTCAATGATCTCATACGGTCCGATGAACCTCAGACTTAGCTTGCTCTTACGTCCGAATCGAAGCACTTTCTTCCACGGAGACACTTTCAGAAATACTTTGTCGCCGATCCCAAATTCTATATCTTTTCGTTTCAAGTTTGCATCAGACTTCTGACGGTCAGATGCTGCTTTCAAACAATCTCGGATCAGTTTCACTTTCTGTTCTGAATCTTTTATCAAATCAACCCCATGTAGCTTATTTTCACTGAGTTCAGTCCAATACAGAGGTGTATGACATTTACGTCCGTACAAAGCTTCGTAAGGTGCCATTTTGATGCTTGACTGAAAACTGTTATTGTATGCAAATTCAATCAAAGGCAGATACTGTTCCCACGTACCATTAAACTCAAGTATACAACATCTTAACATGTCTTCAAGAATCTGAATGATCCGCTCAGATTGACCATCTGTTTGCGGATGAAAAGCTGTACTGAAATGTAATTTCGTACCTAAAGCTTCTTGAAATTTCTTCCAGAATCTTGATGTAAATCTAGGATCTCTATCTGACACCATGGATAGTGGCACCCCGTGCCATCTCACAATCTCAGAAATATAAAGTTTGGCTAATCTATCAAGTGAATAATCAGACCTTATCGGAACAAAAATGGGCAAATTTCGTCAATCGGTCAACTACGACCCAAATTGCATCATTCTTTCTCGGAGTCTGAGGCAAACCAGAAACAAAGTCCATCGTTACACTATCCCATTTCCATTCGGGAATCAGAATCGGTTGCAGCAAACCAGACGGAACTTGATGTTCAGCTTTCATTTGCTGACAGATTAAGCATTTCGAAACAAAGTCAAAAATGTCTCGTTTCATACCAGACCACCAGTAATGTTGTTTCAAATCATGATACATTTTCGTACTCCCCAGATGAATAGATAAACTACTGTTATGTGCTTCACTCAAAATCAGCTGAATCAACTCTGGATTTCTCGGAACACAGATACGACCTCGGAATCTCAAACAATCATCAACAACTCAAAACTCAGAATTAGAATTTGAATCACACTGAGCTCATTTCGCTAACATTTCATTATCAACTTTCTGAGCATCACATATCTGTTGTATAAACAATGGTTTCGTTTTTAACTCAGCTAACACAGAACTGTCATCAGATAAATCTAACTGAGCATTCAATGCACGTAGTGCAAATAATAATTTTTGACTCAATGCATCAGCAACCACATTTGCTTTACCCGGGTGATAATCTATTACAAGCTCGTAGTCTTTCAATAACTCTAACCATCTTCTCTATCGCAGATTCAATTCTTTCTTTTTCACAAATAGAATAGGAGTACCCCAAGGTGAAAAACTTGGTCTAGCAAACCCTCTATCAGTTAATTCTTGCAACTGTGACTTTAACTCCTTCAACTCTGTTGGTGCCATTCTATACGGAGCTATTGAAATAGGTGTAGTACCGAGCAACAACTCAATACCAAATTCAACTTTACGAATCGGAGGCAAATCCAGCAATTCTTCCAGAAACACATCAGAAAACTCACAAACAACAGGCACTGACTCAACTTTCTTTTTAGACATCTTCGAATCAATCACATAAGAAAAATATGCCCCATAACCCTTTTTCTTATAACTCCGAGCTTTCAAAACAGATATCACGGCAGATAATCCATTTAAATCATTAGACTCAACCCGTATAATTTCATTATTCGAATGTCTCAAATCAACAGTCTTTCTTTTACAATTCACAACAGTATCGTGCAATGTCAACCAGTCCATTCCCAGAATTATATCAAACTCATCAAATTGTAATAGTTTCAGATCAGCAGGGAAACAGATATCTCGAAACATTAACGGGCAATTCTTACCTACTTTGTCAGCCAGAATATTTTTACCTAAGGGGTTCGATACTTTTATAACAAACTCAGTAGACTCTACAGGCAAAGTCTTACTAAATACTAAAGTCATACATATATACGAATGCGTAAAACCAGGGTCTATCAAAGCAATCACAGAAGTATCATAAAGTGTAAAAGTACCAGTTATAACATCAGGTTACGAAGCTTCCTCATGAGCTCGGATAGCATATGCTCTGGCAGGCGCTCTAGCTTCGGATCTCGCAACAATCTCTCTCGTAGTTCTCTGACTACCACTGATATTTCTTACATTCTTCGGAGGTCTACCTCTCACGGGTGCATTATCGATCTCAGATTTTGAGCGATCTACGGCTCGGCAAAGCTCGGGACAATCACGAATAAAATGGTCAAGTGATCCACATCTAAAGCAAGCTACGTCATTTAATCTACTGACTTTCCGGATGCCTTTTTCCATAATGTTTACATTCAGGTCTCTCGGATCGAACATTACCAACACTAGCCACTGAAGTTGCTGGGGTTTTGGAACCCAACTGTGGTCTAGCTCGATCTCTACTCTAATGCCTCACATTAATCTTTGAATGACTATGTTCATCTCGAAATTTCTTCGAGGCGATGAAATGTTTTGCTCGTAAATCTCTTTTTCATGTCTCTAACTTTGACTCGACTTTGCATGCTCGATCAACTAACACTACGAACTCTTTTATCTCTAGAGTACCAACTAGCAATTGAATATCTTCATTTAGGCCATCTTCAAATCTTTTACACATTATTGCTTCATTTGAAACACATTCCAGAGCATACTAACTTAATCTCACAAACTCTCATTTGTAATCATGACAGACATGTGACCTTGTTTCAATTCCAAAAATTCTTTTCGTTTCTGATCAATGAATCTCTGAATAATGTATTTCTTTCTGAACTCAATCTGAAAGAAGTCCCATGTTACCCGTTCTTTCAGAATAACAGAAATCAAAGTTTTCCACTATTGGTAAGCTGTATCTCGTAGTAATGATATAACACACTTTATGCATTCTCCCGGAGTCAGAGACATTTCGTCGAATACCTGGATAGTATTCTCTAACCAGAACTCAGCCTTTTCAGCATCATCATCATTGGTAGCCCGGAACTCTTCCGCCCCATACTTGCGGATCTTGTCAACCGGAGGCTTATTCAACAGATTTATACCCATCATCGGAGGCACAATTGATGTCTGAGGGGGAATAACTGGGGGCGGAGGTTGTGGAACAGTCGGGTTATTCTTTACAAACTAAGTGAACCACTCACTCATCATCTGGAAGAAAGCTTGTTTAGCTTCTTCCCCTTGACCGCTAGTAGCCTGTCTCGATTCAGAAGGCGCTGTCCCTTGCGCGGGATCAGGCGCATTGCTTTTTACGTCGTCAGCTACGGCTCTTTCGGGATCCATTACTATACAAAAATCACATTTATACGTCCAGATTCATCACACTATCGCAATTCAGAAATATGGCATGTATAGCTAGACTCTGACACACTACGTTAGTCTAAGAATCGGCTAAACAGTAGCTCTGATACCAACCAAATGTAACACCCCTATCCCGAGTCCGTCGTCAGATTAGGG
The DNA here is from genome assembly GCA_025698515.1 of Gossypium sturtianum. Classification (NCBI taxonomy): domain Eukaryota; kingdom Viridiplantae; phylum Streptophyta; class Magnoliopsida; order Malvales; family Malvaceae; genus Gossypium; species Gossypium sturtianum. The sequence continues at coordinate 81,158,705 of CM046951.1, forward strand.
TTAGAAGCGTTACCGGACAGATCAAAAACATTTAAAGAAATTCATACATTCAAATATCATTTACAAGCATAATGTCCTTTAATACGGTCAACGAGACCTTAAACATGCATACAAATTAAGTCGGGACTAAACAGAAACACATATAAAATTTCATAGAAATTTAAAACTTTTCTAAAATACAGAGGAGACACGCCCGTGGGAGGGGACCGTGTGCCCTCCACGGCTTCTAGACACCCCCGTGTGTCCTTCCGTGTCTATATACTGACTTGGTCACCACGGCCACCAGGCACGCCCGTGTGACCTGGCCGTGTACTCTTAGGACATATACTGACTTCCCCACCACAGCCATCAAACACGCCCGTGTGCCATGGCCGTTTGCTCTTAACTAGCTACTGACTTGCACACCACGGCCAACTGACACGCCCATGTCGAGGCCGTGTGCTAATGGGTTAAATCCAGCCAAACACCCACGGTCATTAGGCACGCGTCGGTGTGCCTACAACGTGTGACATTATAGGCCATTTACAAGGCTAAATTGCCACCCACTTGGGTCACACCTACAAGCAACATATACCAAGACATATTATGCATATATGGCAACCAAAAACATACTAACTTAACCATTCAAACCATGCATTCAATGCCACTTCCAACCATGAAAATTTTCAAAGACTAAAACTCATATAAACACAAGCATAATTCATTCATGTGCTTACTCAAAACTTGACCATATCAAATACTTCAACCTTACCAAGATATGCATCATATATCACATTCATTTTAGCAAAGTCTCAACTCATAAATAGCCAATTCACATGGCTAAGTTCACATAACAACTTAGACCAAAATACTAGCCTATACATGCCATATCTAGCTTTATACATTTACAAAGTGCACCAAAATGATTTTAGTAGTGTGATGACGATCCTTGACAGTCCCGAGCCTTTAGTAGCTTTGACGACCTATAAAACAGAGAAAACACACACACAGAGTAAGATTTCCAAAAGCTTAGTAAGTCATATACAATTAAACTTAATATAGAAGGCATATATATACACAAATAAATACATTAGCACATGTCAATCACTTAGCAAACATTCACTTATTTGCTTTGTTTCTTACACTTTTAACCATATTAGCCAATTTTACCATTCAAGAATTGTATCAACACATAGCTCATCTAGCCAAAACAATTCTTATCATATCATAAACTCCATATACATTTTATCATAGTAAGATCATTTAGATGCTTACCTTATATACACATATAGTGTATAACCAACGTGCCTGAATCAGATTTAATATCACATATTCGTTCATAGCTCGGATTTGTAACTCGTATCATAGATTTGCATGTTGAACCGTAAAAAATCTAGTAGGATACTCAGAAAGCTCAGAATGGTCGTACAATGCCAATGTCCCAGACGAGGTCTTACATGCACTCAGACATCGATGCCACTTTCCCAGACAGGGTCTTACACGTAAACCTCATATCGATGCCAACGTCCTAGACGTGGTCTTACACTTAAACCTCATATCGATGCCAACGTCCCAGACGTGGTCTTACACGTAAACCTCATATCGATGCCAACGTCCCAGACGTGGTCTTACACTTAAACCTCATATCGATGCCAACGTCCCAGACGTGGTCTTACACATAATCAAATATCGATGCCACTTTGTCCCGCAGCGGTCTTACACGTAATCGGATATCGATGCCATCGTCCCGCACGGTCTTACACGAAATCGATACCGATGCCCTTTGTCCCGAGACGGTCTTACACGAAATCGATACCGATGCCCTTTCTGCGACGGTCTTACACAAAATCAGATATTGATGCCTTTGTCCCGCATGCGGTCTTACACATGATCAGATATCGATGCCATTTGTCCCGCACGGTCTTACACGTAATCGATATCGATGCCGATGCCTTTCGTCCCGCACGACGGTCTTACACGATAAAAGCGAGCGGATACCTTTGTATTCCTAAGTTCATACGGACTTCTCAGACTTATCACTATATCGACCTTATCCTAGAATTCATATACATAGCATCTCATAAACAGTCATTATCATTGATAGTCATGTAAATAAACTCAATTCAATACAATTACATTTATTTGCAATATGACTTACCTCGGATTCGATTCTACGGAAATGGAAACGGCTACTCGGTTACTTTCACTTTCCCGCGATCTAAGCCCGTTTTCTTCGGTTCTTGATCTAAACATATTCAGAATTAACCCTTTTATTCACTAATTCATTCAATTCAATCCAAAGACACACATTTAGGGCTATTTGCAAATTAACCCTCATATTTGTACATTTTATCAATCTAGTCCATTTTTCACAAAACATCAAATTCACAAAATCCACCCATGTCATGCTAAGCCGAATATCCCTAGGGACTATATAAGTCCAAATATTTCATCAAATTCACAAATTAGTCCGCCAAAATAATATTTTCTCAATTTAGCCCTATTTAGCTAAATTCATCAAAAATTCAAGAACAAAGTATGTTCATCTAGCTCATATCTTTCATTTAACACCAAAAATCATCAAAAAGCTTGACATATCATCCATGGCATGTCACACAAACATCAAAAATTCTCAAAATTGAGACATGGGTTTTAAAGCTCTCGAAGCAATGATTGCAAAAACATAGAAATTATCAAAAAATGACCCAAAACATACCTTAATTCAAGCTTTCAAATGGCCGAACCCTTGCTTGGTGTTTTTCATTCTTTTTCTTTTATGGTTTCAGCAAGAAGATGGTAAAATGAAAACCATCCACTCATGTTTCTTTTATTATAAACTAATGGCTTATAAAATACATATAATATAAAATATCATATACATTATCATAAAAATAATAACCATTATTATAACATATAAAACTCATTCATTTAATAGCTTGCCGTCCACTAACCATATTTTTGGCTAAATTGCCACATAAGGCCCTCACTTTAAAAAGCCACCACACTTTAATACCTTGACAAATAGCAAGCAACTTTCACACTTAATGCAATTTCATCCTTTTGTCAAATTAAACACACAGACAAACAAATTAGCTCACGAAAATTTACCACGTGCCTAATCACATATCAACGGCAAAAAAATAATATAAAAATATTATTCAGACTCGGATTCGCGGTCCCGAAACCACTGTTTCGACTAGGGTGTAAATCAGACTGTTACACTTTTAGTGGAGTAAGTGGGTTAAAACCTAAGTGCCTTTATCATCTCTGTATATCAAATCAAAGGTGTGGTCTCGACATGTATAATCTATGCAAGTTCTAGAATAACAAATCAATGTTGACACACTCATAATCAATAAAGTGAGCAAGAAAAAGAATGTATGCTCTATAAGGCTCAAAATCTCACCAAAAATTATGGCTTTTTGATGTCAACCTTGTAAATTTCAAACTTCAACGTAATATTCAAATTCAGGTCGACAACCTAGAATTTTTTTTTATTCTGAAAAATAGACTTATCATGCTTGATTCTCTAGTATCTTTAAAAATTTAAATCATCAATGTACAATTAACTATGACTTAATCCAAAACATATCAATAAAAATCATAAATCATAGGAAATTTCATTTTAATCGTAATATGAGAAAATTACTCTAAGAAACAAGGCATAATTCAGGATTAATATTGTTGACACCTCTTCATACTTAAGAACAAGAACTAACTCAGGGATTTGAGAATAATGAAAAAAGTTAGGCACTTTTTAGGTTCACCCCCCCACACTTAAGATGTACATTGCCCTCAATGTACAAAGATAGATATAGGTATAGAAAATCAAAAGATAGGGTTAGAGGTGAAACTCCCTGAATTTTTTTATGGGGTCACAATATTCAGGCTGCGTTGGAGGAAGACATTTCTATAGGGGTGGATATTAGGGTCGTTGTGGCGTGATTCCCAAGCAGCCTGAAGAACCTAAAACTAAGAAACCAAAATAAACTAAATTAAATTAAGCAGAAGAGAAGTAAAGATAAGTGATAAACCGAAATAGTAACATATTCTAGGCCCACATTTAGTATGCTTTTGGATGAATTATCCCTTGATTTATGTAAAAATGTGCTCTTAATCTTTTCTTTTCATGTCTTATACTCAGGAAAGCACCCAAGGACAAAAAGAACGACAAACAGCCTCAAAATGGACCAAAATAAGCTAATGAGGAAATCGACACGGCCTGGACCCACACGGCCGTGCCAAGTCAATCATCTAGAACACGGTCTAACCCCGAATCACACGGCCGTGTCTCATTAAAGAAATTTGAACACGGCCTAGCCACGATTCACACGGGCGTGCGCCATGGCCGTGCCTCTGCCGTGGAGAAGACCAATTTCATTCGGGAAAGGATACTTAGGGAGAAAGAAACGTATTTCAAAAGCCTATAAATACACCTTAAGTATGACCTAAGAGGGGAGCCCAAAGCAATCGTCTAGGGGCGTCGTGCTAGGCAGAGAGAAGGCGATTTGTGGGGATTCACTCGGGGATAGCCAGTTGATCCATCTCAAGAAGCCAGAATTATACTCAAGACGGAGGATCTCTCCTTCAATTCCTTCAGGGGGTTTTAGGGATTTCTTATGTTTTGTTTTATCTTTTCTCTTGAGATGCTTTCCTTTATTGTTATGAACTAAACCTTTCGGATACCCGTTGAATCTTGTTATTGTTTTCTGAATTATATGATAAATACTTAGTTTATTCTTAATTATGTGAGCTTAATCCAAATTTAATGTGCTTAGGTGGAGGAGGAATAGACCCTGCCTAAGAGTAGATCCAACATAATTAAGCGGAGTTGATCGCACGCCTAGAGATAGGGTGACGAGATTTTGCCGGATTAGAGTGGAACCTAATATGGGAATCCATAGATCGATTTACTGCTATTCTAGGGGGTTATTATAAGAGAACGAGAGTTCCACTAATTAACCTAGGGTTAGACGTTATTCACCTCGAGAGAGGGTTTAATATACGTTAGGGAGTCTTACGGATCAAACTAAGTGAATAAATCGCATGGTTCAGTGTTAGATAACGAGTGAAGCCTAGGTGGATTCTTCCTAGGGTATCGTCTAAATCAACTAAGTTTTTCCCAAGTTATTTTCGAAATTCATTCTTCTTTGTCTTAGAGTCTTTAGTTTAGTAGTTAATTAATTTAGAATAATAAACAACTTCACTTATTTTAGGCTAAATAATAAAAAGAAAGTTAGTATTAGTACTTTTAGTTCCTTTGGGTTCGATAATCCGGTCTTGCCTAAGCTATACTCTTTGTTCGATAGGTGCACTTGCCTCAATCGTTGTCGAGTTAGTTTCGGTTCGATCATTCTTTTTATAAATTTTAAAGCTCTGATTCACAACGATCAAGTTTTTGGTACCGTTGCCGGGGAACTAAAATATTAATAAAGCTCTAGTTTTATTACTTTAGCCATTATTTTTATTTTTCGCAATTTATTTTTATTTTTAGTTTTAATTTTAAATTTGCTAAAATTTCTTTCTTTCTTTTCCTAGCAGGTACCTCTAGTTTATGACTAGAAGGAACCTGAGAGGACCTTTAAAATACGACAGTGATATTGAAGCTACCGCTCGGAGAAATCGCAGAGAAATTAGGCGAGCCCTAAATTACCAAAAAAGAGAGCGAGAAGATAGATCCAATCCTACTGAAGGGATGGACGAAAATAATCTTCCACCACAAGATGTGGCAGAAAATAATGCTCCTCGTACTATGTTTGATTATGCTAAACCTCATTTAACAGGAGCTGAATCTAGTATTGTTAGGCCCGCTATAGCTGCTAATAATTTTGAATTAAAGCCTAACACTATACAAATGATTCAACAGTTTGTTCAATTTGATGGTTTGCAGGGCGAAGATCCAAATACTCATATAGCTAACTTTTTAGAGTTCTGTGATACCATCAAAATAAATGGCGTTTCTGATGATGCCATACGTCTTCGGTTATTTCCCTTTTCATTAAGGAATAAAGCCAAACAGTGGTTAAACTCGTTACCACGAGGGTCAATCACTACATGGGAACAAATATTTTTATTAAAATATTTCCCACAGGCCGAAACGGCCAAATTACGTAATGATATATCTTTTTTTGTGCAGATGGATTTAGAGACATTATACGATGCATGGGAGAGATATAAGGATCTCTTGAGAAGATGTCCGCACCATGGTTTACCCTTGTGGCTCCAAGTCCAAACTTTCTATAACGGTGTAAACCCCTCAATGAGGCAACTAATTGATTCAGCCGCCAGTGGAACTCTGAACAATAAAACTCCTGAAGCAGCCTACGAATTTATAGAAGAGATGTCGCTGAATAACTATCAGTGGCAAGTTACAAGAACAAGGCCAACAAAAACAGATGGAGTTTACAACCTCGACGCAGTAACAATGCTATCAAATCAGGTAGAGTTGATGAATAAAAAACTTGATAGTTTGTGTTCTTCGCAGTACATCCGGTCATGCAAATGCGACGCAAGTGGAGCGTGGTGCATCTGAGTACCCACCCTACCAACCGGCACGAGAGAGCGAAGCAGATGAACTATATAGGTAACAATTTCAGATCTAATAATAACCCATATAGTAATAATTATAATCCGAGTTGGAGGAACCACCCAAATTTTTCGTGGGGAGGACAAGGAAATCAAGGAAATCAAAGACAACAACCTCCTCAAAATTTCCAAAATTAGCCCTATCCACAAGAAAAGAAGCCGAATCTCGAAGAGACGCGTTGAACAAATTCATAGTATCCACGAAGCCCGTCTCCAAAAAAGCGAGGTAACACTCGACACTCAACAAACATCGATCAAAGCGATCGAGAACCAAGTTAGAGGACTTACAAAGGCAATCGGGAAATTACCCGATCGATCGGAGAAATTGCAAAGCTATTATCCGAATGACCGCAAGGGCGTCTCTACCGAGTATCATGAAATTAATCCAAATGAGCAAATCCAAGCCATAACAGCTCAAGAAAGCGAAGAAGTAGACGAAACCCAGTCCAACACAAGGAAGCGAGGTAGAAAAGGTAAAGTTGAGGTAACACAAGACAAGCCAAAAGCGGTAATCAAGGAGTACCAACCTCGCGTACCTTACCCCGAGGCATTAATGAGAGGCGACACGAAGAACAGTTGGTAAGTTTCTTAAACTTTTAAAGAAATTACATATTAACTTACCATTACTTGAAGCTCTTTCGCAGATGCGATTCTAGGAAATTTTTAAAAGAGCTTCTAACAAACAAGCGGAAGTTAGGCGAGTCGTCACATGTGGAACTTAACGCAAAATGCTCAAAGCAATTCTCCAAAATAGACTACCACAAAAGCTAAAAGATCCAGGAGTTTTACAATTCCATGTTTAATTGGTAGACTAACTGTTGATAATGCGTTAAGCGGATTTAGGGGCAAGCATAAATGTCATGCCTTATAAATTGTTTAAACAATTAGGTCTAGGGAAACCCAAACAAACTAGGATGAGCATTCAATTAGGTGATAAAAGCTGTTAGAATTCCTAGGGGTATTATCGAAGATGTTCTTGTAAAAATCGCATGATTCATTTTCCCGATGAGACTTTGTTGTCTTAGACATGGATGAGGATAATTCGATCCCCTAATTTTAGGAAGACCCCTTTTAGCAAGCTGCGATGACTAAAATTGATGTTGATACAGGAGAACTCATACTTTGTATAAGGAATGAGACAGTCACCATCAAGGCTCTCGATTCGGCTAGAACATCAAGTAATCAAGGTGAGAACGTAAATTTCATCGATAACCATTCGGTTAACCCTTATTTTCGTGAAGCACCACCAAAAATACAATCGAACTCGATCCTAAACCCCATGCCAACAAAGAAATAACTCTTGAAGATCGAGGGTTCGGTTCGATGATTTAGGCAGTGGAAGACACACTTCAAGGAGAAATTAGGGATACACGATGAAGAACCAGGAACCACACAAGATAAAACCAGAAGGAGCCCCAAAAGAGCTAATAGGAACAACAAACCACTTCAAAATAGGGGACCAGTGCATTGTTAGATCAAAGTGAGATCCTCGAATAATATCCTCAGGACCCTAACACAAACAAAGAAATACCTTTTAGGGTAACCAGTGTTTTCCCATACAGACAGATCGAGGTAAGTAATCCTATTTTTGTACTTTTACTATAAACACATCTCGACTTAAATTTTTTCACGAAGACACAAATGATAGCATGAGGAAGGACTTCCAACTCCTCAAACCACCTTGAAGATGCAAATGAGAGGTAAAGTCTAGCTTAAGACTATAAACGAGCGCTTCTCGGGAGGCAACCCGAGTACTAACACAATTTATTTTTACATCTTGCTTTAAATTTATTTTTATTTTTCTTCTTTTCTTCACACCTAGTTATAAACTAACCAGAAGTGCAGAATTCCAGGACACACGGCCGTGGTCGTGGCCGTGTGGACCATAAGAATCCCCGTACTGACATAGTAGAGGCCGTGCAAATCAATTCCAACCACTTTTTGATGTCACGGATCCAACCACTACACCACGGGCACCGACAAAGGGGCACGGCCGTGCCCCATGACCGTGTGAAGCTACTGACTTTCCAACCACGGGCAGAACACGTCCGTGCCTTAAAATCGTGCCAACATACTGACTTGTCAAACACAGGCTAGACACGAGCATGGGGTAACCAACACGCCTAAGAACACGGCCGTGCGATGCGGCCGTGTGAATCGACACACCCTCAACCCACGGGCGTGGGAAACTGCCAGACTTGAAATTCTATTTAAACACCATGCCCCTCTCCTTTCTCTTCTTAACCCACTTCCTTCCTTTCTTTCTTTCTTTCTTTTCTTCCTTTTTTATTTTTCCCTTTTTTCTAATAACTCTTAAGCTACCACAAAATCATATCCATGGCAAAGAATCATAAAAGGCCAACAACAGTATCCTCAAAGGAGACCGATTCACATGAGTTCATGCCGGCAGCTTCATCCAAACAACAAGCCAAGGGTCTTTGAGACCAATTATCTGTTCTTTTATTTTTATCTTCTCCTTTATTTTCCTTATCTTTATTTCTCTTCTACTTAATTTAGTTTATTTTGTTTTAGTTTCTTGTTTTTAGGTTCTTAAGGCTGCTTGGGAATCACGCCACTTCCACCATCACCAACACCTCCGTCACCTTCAAAGTCACACCCACCTCTCGAACCATCTACCAATAAGGATTCTTAAGCCCCTTTATCTTTGAAACTTAGTTTATTTTCCTTCTTAGTCTCCTTCTCTTTACCTTTCTTGTCTTTAATTATTTATTTAGTTTATTTTAAATTTGTCTTAATAAATCCTGGCTAATCCCCCACGAGTCCCCCAATTTCTTCATCTAGCGCAGAACTCATGGGCAACCACCACATCTAGACTGGCCCTCCAACTTATCTTTAACCACGACCACTGCCAACTCAAGGATTCATCCATAATTCAAGGAGTTTTACTTATCCCCATATCTTCTGATCTGAAAATTACATTTATATTATCTATCTTTGTACATTGAGGGCAATGTACATCTTAAATGTGGGGGGTGAACAACCTAAAAAGGTGCCTAGTTTTTTTCATTATTCTCAAATTTCTGAAATTAGGTACTAAACTTTTTGCATTATTCTCAAATCCCTAAATTTAGTCTTGTTTGAAAGTAAATTACTCATATTACTAATTAGGATGAAATTTCTGATGATTTATGATTTTTATTGATATGTTTTAGATTAAGTCATTGATAATTGTGCATTGATAATTAAATTTGAAGAATACTAGAGAATCAAGCATGATAAGTCTATTTTTCAGAAATTAAAAATTTTCTAGGTTGTCGAATTGAGTTTAAATATTACTTTGAAGTTTGAAATTTACTGAGGTTGACATCAAAATACCCATAATTTTTGTGAGTTTTGAGCCTTATAGAGCATAAATTCTTTTTCTTGCTCACTTTATTGATTATGAGTATGTCAACACTGATTTGTTATTCTAGAACTTGCATCGATTATACATGTTGAGACCACATTTTTTGATTTGATACACAGAGATGATAAAGGCACCTAGGATCTAACCCACTTACTCCATTAAAAGCCTACCTTTACAAATTAACCCATAGTGAACCCCTTTTAATCCTAACAACCCTATTTATTGACTCACCCACTAATATTAACCCGAAACCCTTTGTTTTTGTTATCACCATTCCTTTTGACTACCCTTATATCAAGATTTGATTTGATTAATAGCCTAACTATTTTTTTTATTTCAGTAATTTATCTTTTGTTATGTATTTATGATTGTTCTTAAAAAAAAATCATCAAAAGTATATTCAATATTCATTATTAGTTATGTCATTAAACAAGCTTATACATTTGTTTGAATTCCAAATATCAAAGAAGAAGCTCGTATTATTAGTATTATTAGTTTTCGATTGATGTAATTATTATTATTAGTTCATTAGTTCTTAGTTAGGAAATTTGTCAATTTAATCTCGATTCTAACCTTCTAATTCAGCCTTTTTCCACACCTTAACCCTAGCCCCGTTACAACCCTAACAAAGACCTTTTGATTTGTGTTTCATCTCATATTTCAGTGGTGGAGACTTGATTTTCATGCAAGCCTATGGGATTAACTCTTCATGTTTGACTTTTGAGTGCCTAAATTTTGAACCTTAAACACTTTGAGTGATTTGAGTGAATCTTTTGTGAGGATGTCAATCCTTATTGATTTTGAATCAGAGGTAATTATTTAGATGAAGGGAAACACCTATGTTTTGTGCTACAAAATATAAAGCTTATAGTGTTTGAATTTTTAGCACTCTTTGAGTTGAATTATCCATGTATAAATTATCTCTGAATTATGATGAGATACTATTAATGACTATTATGAATTATAGAAAGTTCGTTTTAATCGTAAGTTGAGAATTTTGCTTGAGGACAAGCAAAAGCTTAAGTGTGCAGGTATTTGATAAACCGAAATAGTAACATATTCTAGGCCCACATTTAGTATGCTTTTGGATGAATTATCACTTGATTTATGTAAAAAGGTGCTCTTAATCCTTTCTTTTCATGTCTTATACTCAGGAAAGCACCCAAGGACAAAAATAACGAGAAACGGGCTCAAAATGGACCAAAACGGGCTAATGAGGAAATCGACACGGTTTGGACCCACACGGCCGTGCCAAGTCAATCATCTAGAACACGATCTTACCCCGAATCACACGGCCGTGTCTCATTAAAGAAATCCAAACACGGCCTGGCCACGATTCACACGGGCGTGCGCCATGGCCGTGCCTCTGCCGTGGAGAAGAGCAATTTCATTCGAGAAAGGATACTTAGGGAGAAAGAAACGTGTTTCAAAAGCCTATAAATACACCCTAAGTATGACCTAAGAGGGGGAGCCCAAAGCCATCGTCTAGGGGCGTCGTGCTGGGCCAGAGAAGGCAGATTTGTGGGGATTCACTCAGGGATAGCCAGTTGATCCATCTTAAGAAGCCAGAATTATACTCAAGACGAAGGATGTCTCCTTCAATATGTAACACCCTGGTTTAGGGGCTGTGCGTATTGGGTTTTAAATCAAGTGTTAGTGGGTTTTTGGGAGTGCTTGGTTGAGTTTTAGAGGCTCTAAGAATGTTGGGATGAGAAGGGAAGGCTTTGGAAAATTTAGATTTTTAGGGTAAAAGGAATTGGGCCAAGGAGGCCTTAAGATTAATTTTTGGTAATTTTTGGCACAAGGGAAGGCGGTGGTAGAGTGGTCTCGTGCTGCGCTTAAGAGCTTGGGAGGGCGCCGGTGAGGGCACGGGTTCGAGTCCAAAGCGGCTACAAGGGGTTTTAATATTTTTGGGTTCGGCGTTACAAGGAGGGGAGGCCTTAAAAGGAGTAGGGGCGTGTTTTGACGCAAGCGGCAACTTGTCCAAGTGGTTCTGTGCGGCACTTAGGGAGTGGAGTGGTGCGCGTGGCGCTGGTTCGGAGCGAGAGGCGGCTTTGCGTGTTTTATTTTTCTTATGCGACTGGGGGCTTGAGTAGGAAGCCTTTAAAGATTAAATGGTGTGGCTTTATGGCATAAAAATCAAAGTGGCCGAGTGGCCTGGGCGTTGGAAGTAAGGCGTGCAGCAGCAAGGGAGCCTGGGTTCGAATCTCATGACAAGCAATGGAGTATTTATTTTTGCGGATTGGACGGCAAGAGTTTGATTGAATTTAAACTCTACTTGACGAAGGATCCCACATCGGAAAGACACAAAGAATGAAGGTGAAGAGCTAGCTATATAAGGAGCATCCTAGGAGGAGAGTAAACACATCTTGAAGAAGGGCGTTTGGGCACAAGAGTGATCGGGCGTGGATTAGCACGAGTTCTATCGGGTGTGTAACTCTCTCTACTCTAGTTGTAGAGCGGTAAATGCCGAAGTGCGGTCCACGGCATTAGTAGTTACACGAGCGCGCGGCGCGCGCGTGTGGGGCTTCGACGCGATAGTTGAGGCCATCGTAGTATTCTCGTGGGTTGGGTGCTTGGGCCTCGATGGGCGAAGTGGGCCCAATGGGCCCGTGGGCCCATATGAGTAAATTGCATGATTGGTTAGTATATGTTGAACTAGACTAGGTGGAAGTTATATACGTGGCTAGATTCGTGTTAGGTGGGCCACACGAGCGTGTGGGCCGGATGGGCCGAAATCGGGTTTTAGGCCCAATCGTCCGTACACAATCGAAGTGGTAGGTGCCGAGTCGCTAGTGGCGACATTAGGCCTTGAAAGGCCATTGCGGTGTGAATTTACGAAAATACCCTTAGTAGGTAAAATTACGATTTTACCCTTAAAGGTTGATTAGCATGATTATGTTGTTTAGTTTTGGCGATTGTGGGGAAGGCTTGATCTCGCATATCTCGGGTTGTGGCTAGTGCTCGAAAAGTGTTAAGGAATGGGGATCTAGTGCGTCGAGATCTTGATCTACGGGATTTGATAGTCGCATTAGTAATCGGTGTGTAAGCTAACACACTTCTTGCTTTGTATATGTTTGATAAACTGATTGATTGGTAAAACCGAAATAGTATGGTTGAGTGATATGATACCCTATGGGGTATGTGTGCGGATTGAGTAAGTCCGTTTCATTATGAGTATTGTTATTGATACATGATGTCATGATTTATGATGTATGTGCTATGAGATGCAACGTTAAACATGTTTGCATGATTTGAATACTATACATGAGTTGGTATGATGATGGGTGATATGAGTGGAGGGGCGGTGATATTTTTGTCCGACGAGCACCAGTGTTTTGGTAACACAACTTTGTGACTACGGTCACAGAGGTTTGGCACCTCCGGAGGTTTGGCACCTCGGCGTCGTCCCGTGGTTTTGCACCACGGTGGGTTGGCCCCACAAGGCGGTATTGAGGATTGGCGCTAGTGATTTGGTATCACACGATGGGTTGGCCCCATCACTCGATTATCGTGACTACGGTCACCGTGGTTTGGTACCACATTTGTGTCTTTGGGACACGAGGTTTGGCACCTCATTGCGACTCGTCCACGTGGTTAACACCACCGTGGGTTGGCCCCACTTTTGAGATACGGGATTGTCGCGCGGTGATTTGGTATCACACGATGGGTTGGCCCCATCATTGGATTTGTGACTTGGTCACCGGTGTTTTGGTAACACATTGTGACTATATCGTCACGGTGGTTTGGCACCACCGGTGGTTTGGTACCACACGGGGTAGAAAAGGTGTATGGACGGTTAGGATTGGGTGCATATGATTGGGATGCATGATGATCATGATTATGTTTGTATGTGATATTTTGCTAATCCGGGAAAAAGGGTAGCACATCTTGAGTCAGGTGACTCACCTTTTTCCTTAACCATTTCGGGTAGTGCATAAAAGTGGACCAGGGATCGGAGAGGACAAGGTGGCCCATGCAGAAGATGATGTTCAATTATTCCATGCTTGATTTTGATATAAGTACTTTATTTGAATTGTTGGGTTGTAATAAAGGCCATTTTATGTTTTTGGTATTACTTTAACTATGGTTTATTTAAATTAAATTGCTACGTGAAAATGATTTATGGTTTGCAACCTATTTATTCAAATTGGATATTATAAACTAAAGTTTTAAAAATGAATGAGTTTAATAGCAAAGTTTTATTCCAAAGACATGTTTTCCAAAATTCAAGCAAACTACGATGTTTTATTTTAAATTAAGAAGATTTTCAACCGTCTTTTCAGTGACATAACCAGATTCTGGTCGTAGTGAATGGGCGGGTTTGGGGATGTTCTGATTTAATATCGAGCCGGTTCAAAACTTCGGCTTTGAGGGTTTTGGGCCCAAAAACGTTTCAAAATGGGCTTTTCAAAAATATGGGTTTTTATGAAAAGGTTTTGAGTTAGGGTGGCATGGCACTGTACCTCAGGCCGAAGTCCACGGTAAGTACCCCTTACTATTGCTTGTGAGTTATTGATGTGATCGGATGATTGCAATAGTGGATTACTTTAGAAGCTGAAACTTTGATTGCTCGAAAGAAACGACTTCCGAAACTTACATTCATAAAATTTGCTCGTGGATTAAGCAGTGGAACAAAATTTCTAATGCATAAAACTTTTAATCAGATTAAATCGCGACGCTAGATATGAGTTCTAGGGACGTGTTGTCGCGGGCATGGTCTAGGTGGAATGATGACTTGTTAAGATCGAGTGCGTGACATAAGCGTAAGGTGGTAAGATAGGTTGTACGGACGTGCGCTAGTAAAGTAATTTCGAGGACGAAATTATTTTAAGGAGGGTAGAATTGTAACACCTGGTTTAGGGGTTGTGCGTATTGGGTTTTAAATCAAGTGTTAGTGGGTTTTGGGAGTGCTTGGTTGAGTTTTAGAGGCTCTAAGAATGTTGGGATGAGAAGGGAAGGCTTTGGAAAATTTAGATTTTTAGGGTAAAAGGAATTGGGCCAAGGAGGCCTTAAGATTAATTTTGGTAATTTTTGGCACAAGGGAAGGCGGTGGTAGAGTGGTCTCAGTGCGCGGCTTAAGAGCTTGGGAGGGACGCCGGTGAGGGCTGGGTTCGAGTCCGGCGGCTACAAGGGGTTTTAATATTTTTGGGTTACGGCGTTAGGAGGAGGAGGCCTTAAAAGGAGTAGGGGCGTGTTTTGGCGCAAGCGACAACTTGTCCAAGTGGTTCTGTGCGGCACTTAGGAGTGGAGGTGCGGCGTGGCGCTGGTTCGGCGGCCAGGCGGCTTTGCGTGTTTTATTTTTCTTATGCATTGGGGGCTTGAGTAGGAAGCCTTTAAAGATTAAATGGTGTGGCTTTATGGCATAAAATCAAAGTGGCGAGTGGCACTGGGCGTTGGAAGTAAGGCGTGCGTGCAAAGGAGGAGCTGGGTTCGAATCTCATGACAAGCAATGGAGTATTTATTTTTATGGATTGGACGGCAAGAGTTTCAGTTGAATTTAAACTCTCATCGACGAAGGATCCCACATCGGAAAGACACAAAGAATGAAGGTGAAGAGCTAGCTATATAAGGAGCATCCTAGGAGGAGAGTAAACACATCTTGAAGGGCGTTTGGGCACAAGAGTGATCGGGCTGCGGATTAGCACGAGTCCTATCGGTGTGTAACTCTCTCTACTCTAGTTGTAGAGCGGTAAATGCCGGAAGTGCGGTCACGGCATTAGTAGCCACACGAGCGTGCGCGGCGCGCGTGTGGGGCTTCGACAGCGATAGTTGAGGCCATCGTAGTATTCTCGTGGGTTGGGAAATTTGCTTGGGCCTCGATGGGCGAAGTGGGCCCAATGGGCCCGTGGGCCCATATGAGTAAATTGCATGATTGGTTAGTATATGTTGAACTAGACTAGGTGGAAGTTATATACGTGGCTAGATTCGTGTTAGGTGGGCCACACGGCGGCGTGTGGGCCGGATGGGCCGAAATCGGGTTTTAGGCCCAATCGTCATAACCTGTCGGAGTGGTAGTTGAGTCGTCGCTAGTGGCGACATTAGGCCTTCGAGAAAGGCCATTGCGGTGTGAATTTACGAAAATACCCTTAGTAGGTAAAATTACGATTTTACCCTTAAAGGTTGATTAGCATGATTATGTTGTTTAGTTTTGGCGATTGTAGGGAAGGCTTGATCTCGCATATCTCGGGTTGTGGCTAGTGCTCGAAAAGTGTTAAGGAATGGGGATCTAGTGCGTCGGATCTTGATCTACGGGATTTGATAGTCGCATTAGTAATCAGTGTGTAAGCTAACACACTTCTTGCTTTGTATATGTTTGATAAACTGATTGATTGGTAAAACCGAAATAGTATGGTTGAGTGATATGATACCCTATGGGGTATGTGCACGGATTCGAGTAAGTCCGTTTCATTATGAGTATTGTTATTGATACATGATGTCATGATTTATGATGTATGTGCTATGAGATGCAACGTTAAACATGTTTGCATGATTTGAATACTATACATGAGTTGGTATGATGATGGGTGATATGAGTGGAGGGGCGGTGATATTTTTGTCTTGTGAGCACCAGTGTTTTGGTAACACAACTTTGTGACTACGGTCACGGAGGTTTGGCACCTCCAGAGGTTTGGCACCTCAGCGTCTCGTCCCCGTGGTTTTGCACCACAGTGGGTTGGCCCCACAAGGCGGTATTGAGGGATTGACGCTAGTGATTTGGTATCACACGATGGGTTGGCCCCATCACTCGATTATCGTGACTACGGTCACGGTGGTTTGGTACCACATTTGTGTCTTTGGGACACCAGAGGTTTGGCACCTCATTGCGACTCGTCCATGTGGTTAACACCACCGTGGGTTGGCCCCACTTTTGAGATACGGGATTGTCGCCAGTGATTTGGTATCACACGATGGGTTGGCCCCATCATTGGATTTGTGACCGGTCACGGTGTTTTGGTAACACATTGTGACTATACGTCACCGGTGGTTTGGCACCACCGGTGGTTTGGTACCACACGGGGTAGAAAAGGTGTATGGACGGTTAGGATTGGGTGCATATGATTGGGATGCATGATGATCATGATTATGTTTGTATGTGATATTTTGCTAATCCGGGAAAAAGGGTAGCACTGCGAGTGCAGGTGACTCACCTTTTCCTTAACCATTTCGGGTAGTGCATAAAGTCTGGACCAGGGATCGGAGAGGACAAGGTGGCCCATGCCAGAAGATGATGTTCAATTATTCCATGCTTGATTTTGATATAAGTACTTTATTTGAATTGTTGGGTTGTAATAAAGGCCATTTATATGTTTTGGTATTACTTTAACTATGGTTTATTTAAATTAAATTGCTACGTGAAAATGATTTATGGTTTGCAACCTATTTATTCAAATTGGATATTATAAACTAAAGTTTTAAAAATGAATGAGTTTAATAGCAAAGTTTTATTCCAAAGACATGTTTTCCAAAATTCAGCAAACTACGATGTTTTATTTTAAATTAAGAAGATTTTCAACCGTCTTTTCCCAGTGACATAACCAGATTCGGTCGTAGTGAATGGGCCGGGTTTGGGGATGTTACACAATACCTTCAGGGGGTTTTAGGGATTTCTTATGTTTTGTTTTATCTTTTCTCTTGAGATGTTTTCCTTTATTATTATGAACTAAACCTTTCGGATACCCGAAGGGGATGAAACCTATGTTGAATCTTGTTATTGTTTTCTGAATTATATGATAAATACTTAGTTTGTTCTTAATTATGTCAGCTTAATCCAAATTTAATGTGCTTAGGTGGAGGAGGAATAGACCCTGCCTAAGAGTAGATCCAACATAATTAAGCGGAGTTGATCGCACGCCTAGAGATAGGGTGGCGAGATTTTGCCGGATTAGAGTGAAACCTAATATGGGAATCCATAGATCGATTTACTGCTATTCTAGAGGGTTATTATAAGAGAACAAGAGTTCCACTAATTAACCTAGGGTTAGACGTTATTCACCTCGAGAGAGGGTTTAATATACGTTAGGGAGTCTTACAGATCAAACTAAGTGTATAAATCGTATGGTTCAGTGTTAGACAACGAGTGAAGTCTAGGTGGATTCTTCCTAGGGTATCGTCTAAATCAACTGAGTTTTTCCCAAGTTATTTTC
This sequence comes from Gossypium sturtianum, assembly GCA_025698515.1. NCBI lineage: Eukaryota > Viridiplantae > Streptophyta > Magnoliopsida > Malvales > Malvaceae > Gossypium > Gossypium sturtianum. Next base: position 81,176,783 of record CM046951.1, read on the forward strand.
CAAATTCATTCTTCTTTGTCTTAGAGTATTTAGTTTAGTAGTTAATTAATTTAGATTAATAAACAACTTCACTTATTTTAGGCTAAATAATAAAAAGAAAGTTAGTATTAGTACTTTTAGTTCCTTTGGGTTCGATAATCCGATCTTGCCTAAGCTATACTACTGTTCGATAGGTGCACTTGCCTCAATCGTTGTCAGAGTTAGTTTCCAGGTTCGATCATTCTTTTTATAAATTTTAAAGCTTTGATTCATAGCGATCAATAAGGAAAATAAGGGAGAAGAGTAAAGAAAAATAAGAGTTAAATGGCCTCAAAGACCCTTGCCTTGTCGAATAATTGAAGCGGCCGGCATGAACTTATGTAGATCGATCTCCCACAGGGAGACTGTGCTTGGATCCTTCTGCTTCTTCGACATAAATGTGGTGGAGGTCAAGGGTTTGGGGAAGGACTAAAGAAGACAAGTATGGAAGGGGAGGGGTCTGAAGAATAGGATGGGAGAAAGGAGGTAGGGAGTAGGTGAGAAGAAGGAGGGGGGTTTAAATAGAATTTTCAGGTATGGTACACCCCCACGCCCGTGTACCATGGGTGTGTCGAGTCACACGGCCGTGTTATGCTTATTTTCATTTCTCCCACGCCCAGGTTCAGGTCACCACGCCCGTGTAGGATCAAACAGTGTCGACCACGGTCGCATCGCACAGCCGTGGCGAGTTAGTTAGCGCCCGTGTGACTTCCCTCAGTGTCGGCCACGGCTATATCGCACGACTGTGGCAATTTAGAGTCGTCCGTGATCTGGGAATCTTTCGTCATTAGCTCGTACTACTTCTGCTATGTTAGTACGAAAATTCGTAGTGTCCACATGGCCATGGCCACGGTCGTGTGCAAGGCCGTGTGGTATGGAAATCTGCACTTTAGTTAGTTTAAAATTAAATACTGAAAAGGAAAAATAAAAGTAAAAATAAAAAATGTAAAAATTAATGGAGTTAGTGCTCGGGTTGCCTCCCGAGAAGCGCTCGTTTAAAGTCTTAAGCTAGACTTACCTCTCATTCGCATAACCAGGGTGGTTTGAAGAGTTGAACATCTTTCCTCATGCTATCTGTCCTATTATCCGTGTATAATTCAAGTCGAGTAGTGTTTATTTTGAAAGTGCCAAATATAGGATTACTTACCTCGACTGTTCTATATGGGAAAACCTTGATTACCCTAAAAGGGATTTCTTTGTTTGTATTAGGGTCAGGAGGAGATATTCGAGAGGTGCCTTTATCTAACAATACACGATCTCCTATTTTGAATTTGTCTGTCCCATAGAGCGGCTTTGGTTCTGCTTCGTGTATCCCTAGTCTTTCCTTGAAATGCGTCTTCCATTCATCTAGTTTATCGACCTGAAACCTTCGTTCCTCAAGAGTTGTTTCTTTGTTGGCATGGGGTCTAGGATCGGGTTTAGTTGTGTTCTTTCGTGGTGCTTCCTGAAAAGAAGGGTTAACCGAATGGTTATTGATAGAATGTACGTTCTCACCTTGTTTACTCGATGTTCTAATCGAATCGAGAGCTTGAAGAGTGACTGTCTCGTCACCTACATAGAGTATGAGTTTACCTGCATCGATATCAATTTTAGTCCTGGCAGTTGCTAAAAAGGGCCTTCCTAGAATTAAGGGGATACTATTGTCCTCATCCATGTCTAAAATGACAAAGTCTATTGGGAATACGAATTTATCAATTTTCACTAGCAAATCTTCGATTATACCCCTAGGAATTCTAACAGTTTTATCAGCTAATTGAATGCTCATCCTAGTTTGTTTGGGTTTCCCTAGACCTAGTTGTTTAAACATTTTATAAGGCATGACATTTATGCTTGCCCCTTAAATCAGCTAACACATTATCAATAGATAAACTACCAATTAAGCATGGAATTGTAAAAATCCCTGGATCTTTTAACTTTCGTGGTAGTTTATTTTGTGGAATTGCTGAGCACATTGCGTTTAGCTCCACATGCGATGTTTCGTCTACCCTTCGCTTGTTTGTCAAGAGCTCTTTTAAAAATTTCCTAGAATCTGGCATCTACGAAAGAGCTTTAAGTAATGGTAAGTTAATATGTAATTTCTTTAAAAGTTTAAGAAACTTACCGAACTGTTCCTCTGTGTCGTCTCTCCTCATTGCTTCGGGGTATGGTATGCGAGGTTGGTACTCTTTGATTACCGGTTTTGGCTTTTCTTGGGTTATCTCAACCTTATTTTTTTCTACCACACTTTCTTGCCTTAGATTGGGCTCATCTAACCCTACATTATCATGAGCTGATATGGCTTGAATTTGCTCCTTAGGGTTAGTCTCAGTGTTGCTTGGCAATCTACCTTGTGGTCGTTCTGACATGATCTTGGTAACTTGACCTACCTAATTCTTGATCTCTTGAATCGATGCTTGCTGACTTTCAAGTGTTGTCTCAGCTTTTTGAAGACGGGTTTCTGAGACTGCTATGAATTTTGTCAGCATCTCCTCAAGGTAGGGCTGATTTTGAAAATTTAGAGGGGGTTGTTGTCTTTGATTTCCTTGACCACCCCATGAAAAATTGGGGTCGTTCCTCCAACCTGGATTATAAGTATTACTATAAGGGTTATTGTTAGATCTAAAATTGTTACCCATATAGTTCATCTGTTCGTTCTCTGTGCCTGGATGGTAGGGTGGGTACTCAGGATTAACCACGCCTCCACTTGCGTCGCACTGCATGATCGGATGTACCTGCGAAGAACATAAACCATCAATCTTTTTATTTAGCACCTCTACCTGATTTGATAGCATGGTTACTTCGTCGAGGTTGAAAACTCCGTTTGCTTTTGTTTGCCTTGTCCTTGTAACTTGCCACTGGTAGTTATTCAATGACATCTCTTCTATAAACTCATAGGCCGCTTCAGGAGTTTTGTTATTCAAAGTTCCACCGGCGGCTGAATCGATTAATTGCCTTGTTGAGGGGTTCACACCATTGTCAAAAGTTTGGACCTGTAGCCACAAGGGTAGTCCATGGTGTGGGCACCTTCTCAACAAATCCTTGTATCTCTCCCATGCATCATAAAGTGTCTCTAAATCCATCTGCACAAAAGAAGAGATATCATTCCTTAACTTGGCCATTTTGGCCGGCGGAAAATATTTCAATAAAAATTTTTCGCTCATTTGATCCCATGTAGTGATTGACCCTCGTGGAAGAGAATGCAACCACTGTTTGGCTTTATTCCTCAAAGAGAAGGGAAAAAACCAAAGACGGGTGGCATCATCAGTAACGCCATTTATTTTGAAAGTGTCGCAAAATTCTAAGAAATTTGCCAAGTGATTATTTGGATCTTCATCCTGCAAACCATCAAACTGAACAAATTGTTGTATCATCTGAATTATGTTAGGTTTCAGTTCAAAATTATTTGCGGCAATAGCAGGTCTAACAATACTTGACTTAGTTCCTGTTAAACTAGGTTTAGCATAATCATACATAGTTCGAGGAGCATGATTGTCGGCTATCTCTGGAGGTGGCGGATTGTCCTTAGCCATCTCTTCGGTAGTATTAATTTCGTCTTCTTGCTCTTCTTCTATGTAGTTTAAGCTTCACCTTATTTCTCTACGATTTCTGTGAACTGTGCTTTCAATTTCACTGTCGTAAAGTAGGGGTCCTGTCGGGTTCCTTCTAGTCATAAACAAGAGGTACCTGAAAGGAATAAAAGAAAGAAAATTAGAAAAGTTTAAAAACAAAATAAGAAATAAAAAAATTGCAAAAAAAATGGCTAAAGTAATAAAAATTGAGCTTTCTTAATATTTTAGTTCCCCAGCAACGGCGCCAAAAACTTGATCGCTGTGATTTGTCAAAGTTTTAAAATTTATAAAGAGAATGATCGAACCTGGAAACTAACTATGACAATGATTTGAGGCAAGCGCACCTATCGAACAGTAGTATAGTTAAGGCAAGACCGGATTGTCGAACCCAAAGGAACTAAAAGTACTAATACTAACTTTCTTTTTATTATCTAGCCTAAAATAAAGGGAATTGTCGTTTAATCTAAATTAACTAAGCTAAAGACTCTAAGACAAAGAAGAATGAATTTGGGGAAATACTTATGGGAAAGACCAATTGATTAAGACAATACCCGAGGAAGAATCCACCTAGACTTCACTTGTTATCTAACACTGAACCAGACGATTTATTCACTTGACTTGTTCCGTTGGATTCCCTAAGTTATATTAATACCTCCGTCGAGGCTACTAATGTCTAACCCTAGGTTGATTAATTGAAATCTCTTTCTAATTAAAACCCCTAGAATTGCATTAACTCGATCTATGGACTCCCATATTAGGTTTCACCCTAATCCGGCAAAATCTCATCACCCTATGTCTAGGCGTGCGATCAACTCCGCTTAATTATGCTAGATCTACTCTTAGGCAGGGACTTTTGCTCCTCCACCTAAGCACATCAAACTTGAATCAATATCTCGGAAATATCAAAACAAGAATTAAGAACACATAATTAAGAACAAATCAAGTATTTATCATATAATTCAGAAAACAATAACAAGATTCATCTTAGGTTTCATCCCCCTCAGGTATCTGAGGGGTTTAGTTCATAATGATAAAAGAAAACATCTCAGAAGAAAAGATAAAACAAAACATAAGAAAAACCCTAAAACCCCCTGAAGGAATTGAAGAGAGATCCTCCGTCTTGAGTATGACTCCGGCTTCTTGAGATGAATCAACTGGCTTTCTTCGAGTAAATTCCCACAAATCTGCCCTCTTTGGCCTAGCTGGACACCCCCTGACAAAAGCCTTGGGCTCCCCCCTTTTAGGTCATACTTAGGGTGTTTATATAGGCTTCGGAATGTGTTACTTCGCCTCTAAGTATCCTAATCCGAATAGAATTTCTCTTTGCCACGGCAGGGACACGCCTTGGTACACGCCAGGTGTAAGTCGTGGTCGCCGTGTTCGAGTCCATCAATGAGGCACGACCGTGTGGTCTTGGGCCCAGGCCGTGTCGATTTCGTGATTTGGCCTATTTGGTCCGTTTTAAGCCCGTTTCTCGTTCTTTTCATTCTCCGATAATTTCCTGAGTATAAAACATGAAAACAAAGGATTAAGAGCATCAAATTACACAATTCAATGCTTAAATCCTCTAAAAGCATGCTTAATGTGGGCTTAAAATATGTTACTATTGCGGTTTATCAACGAGCTAAAATTCGAATTGGTTCTTCACCATATAACATATCAGACTGAATTTCAACCTCGGTCGGGGAAATGACGTGTGAAGGGTCGGATCGGTATCGTCGAAGCATCGACACATGAAACACATTATGTATTTTCTCTTACTCAGACGGTAGAGATAGTCGATAAGCAACTGGTCTGACTCGCTCGATAATCTCATACGGCCCGATGAATCGCGGACTCAATTTTCCTTTTCGACCAAACCGCAATATCTTTTTCCACGGCGACACTTTCAAGAATACTTTATCCCCGATCTGAAACTCAATATCTTTCCGTTTCAAATCTGCATAAGATTTCTATTGATCCGATGCTGCTTTCAAACAATCATGAATTAATTTCACTTTTTCTTCAGTCTCTCTAATCAGATCAACCCCTTGAATCTTACTATCACTGAGCTCCGTCCAGTACAACGGTGTTCAACATTTACATCCGTATAGAGCCTTGTACGGTGCCATTTTAATACTCTATTGAAAGCTATTATTATAAGCAAATTCAATCAACGATAAATATTTTTCCCACGTACCTTCGAACTCAAGAATGCAACAAAGTAACATATCCTCGAGTATCTGAATAACTCGCTCAGATTGACCATCCGTCTGCGGGTGAAACACGGTACTGAAATGTAGCTTTGTACCCAGTGTGTCTTGTAGTTTCTTTTAAAACCGTGATGTGAACCTTGGATCTCTATCCGAAACAATGGAAATAGGTACCCTGTGCAATCTTACAACCTCGGAGATATATACCTCAGCTAACTTATCAAGCGAGAAATCCATACGTACAGGAATGAAATGAGCTGATTTCGTCAATCGGTCAACAATAACCCATATTGCATCTTTCTTTCTCGGAGATAGGGGTAAACCCGATACAAAATCCATAGTCACTCTATCCCATTTCCACTCGGGAATCATGATTGGCTGCAATAAACCCGACGGTACTTGATGCTCAGCTTTGACTTGCTGACAGATTAAACATTTCGAAACAAACTCAGAGATATCTCTTTTCATGCCGTGCCACCAATACAACTGTTTCAAGTCATTATACATTTTTGTGCTTCCCGGATGAACAGATAAACTACTACTATGTGCTTCATTCAAAATCATCTGAATCAACTCTGAATTTCTCGGAACACATATTCGGCCTCTGAATCTTAAATAATCATCGGAATCAACTTGAAACTCTGAATCAGGGTTCAAACCACATTGAGCTCGTTTTGGTAACATTTCATTTTTGACTTTCTGAGCTTCGCAAATCTGCTGTAAAAATAATGGTCTCGCTTTCATCTCGGCCACAATCGAACCATCATTACACAAAGCTATTTGAGTGTTCATCGCACATAGAGCGAACAGGGATTTTTAGCTCAAAGCATCAGCAACGACATTAGCCTTTCCAAGATGATAATCGATCACTAACTCTTAATCTTTTAGTAATTCAAGCCACCTCTGTTGTCGCAAATTTAAATCTTTCTGAGTCATCAAATATTTCAAACTCTTGTGATCAGTATAGATGTGGCATTTCTCACCAAACAAATAGTGACGCCAAATTTTCAACGCGAACACAATAGCTGCTAACTCCAAATCGTGCGTTGGGTAATTCTTTTCATGTGGTTTCAATTGTCTCGAGGCATAAGCTATAACTTTGCCCTTCTACATCAAAAGACAACCCAGACCATTCAACGATGCATCACTCAACACTACAAAATCTTTACCCGATTCAGGCTGAACTAACATTGGTGCCTCTGTCAATAAAGCTTTCAACTGATCAAAACTTCTCTGACATTTATCTGACCACTCGAACTTAACATCTTTTTAAAGCAATTTCATCATCGGAGTCGTAATCATCGAAAAGCCTTTCACAAATCGTCTATAATAGCCGGCGAGTCCCAGGAAGCTACAGACTTCAGATACATTTCTCGGAGGCTTCCAATCCATTATTGCAGAAATCTTACTCGGATCGACTCGAATACCTGATGCTGACACAATATGCCCCAGAAAACCAACCTCGCGCAACCAGAATTCACATTTGCTAAACTTTGCAAATAACTGCTTATCTCACAGTGTCTGTAGTACAATTCTTAGATGCTCGGCATGTTCAGATTCATCATATGATTAAATCAAAATGTCATCAATGGAAACAACAACAAATCTATCTAGGTACGGTCTGAAAATCTGGTTCATTAAGTCCATAAAGACAACAGGTGCATTCATTAGTCCGAAAGGCATAACTAAAAATTCATAGTGACCATACCTTGTTCTAAATGCAGTCTTTGGCACATCCGAGTCTTTTACTCATAACTGGTAATAGCCCGATCTCAAATCTATTTTCAAAAATACTGTATCCCCTTTCAATTGATCAAACAAAACATCTATTCTGGGCAGAGGATACTTATTCTTGATCGTCACTTTGTTGAGCTGTCGATAGTCTGTACACATTCTCATCGTGCCATCTTTCTTTTTCACAAATAATACTGGTGCACCTCAGGGAGAGAAACTCAGTCTAGCAAAACCTTTATCTATCAACTCTTGCAACTGAGCTTTCAATTCTTTTAATTTTATCGGGGCCATTTTGTACGGAGCTATCGATATCGGCGTAGTTCCCGACACTAACTCAATGCCAAACTCAACCTCTCGGATCGGTGGTAAACCCGATAACACTTCAGGAAACACATTCGGATACTCACACACAACTAGCACTGATTCGATCTTCTTTTCAGTTACTTTCGTATCAAGCACATAAGAAAAATAAGCTTCGCAACCATTTCTCACATATTTCTGAGCTAACATCGATGAAATCACTGCTGGTAAACCATTCAAATCATTTGACTCAATCTGGATAATCTCATTATTCTGACATATCAGATCAATCGTCTTTCATTTACAGTTTACTATAGCATCAAGTAACATTAGCCAATCCATACCCAAAATTATATCAAATTCATCAAATGGCAACAACATCAGATCAGCCGAAAAACAAAAATCCCAAATCATCAATGGACAGTTCTTGCACACTTTATCAACCAAAACACACTTGCCTAAGGGGTTCGATACTCTAATTACAAATTCAATAGACTCTACAGGCAAAGTCTTACTCGATACTAAATTCACACATATATACGAATGAGTTGATCCTGGATCTATCAATGCAATCACATTAGTATCATAGAAAGTAAAAGTACCGGTAATAACATCTGGAGATGATGCTTCTTCGCGAGCGTGAATAGCGTAGGCTCGTGCAGGTGCTTTGGCCTCTAACCTCACAGTAGAATCTTTAGTCACTCTCTGGCTACCACTCACATTTCCCGTGTTTCTGGGTGGTCTACCTCTAACTGCAGTGTTACACGGTCTCATGTTTCGTACTATATCTTGCTCAGCTCGAGAAACCTTTTGTGTTTCTGATCCATGAATCTCTGGCTAATATATTTCTTTCGGAATTCGGTTTGGAAAAACTCCCAAGTAACCCATTCTTTTGGGACCACCGATCTAATGTATTCCACCAGTGATACGCAGTGTCTCTTATCAAAGATACGACATATTTGATACATTCATCAGGAGTACAAGATAACTCATCGAATACTCAGATTATATTATCAATCTAGAACTTAGCTCGTTCAGCATCATCATCAACATTAGCCCGAAACTCTTCAGCCCCATATTTATGAATCTTATAAACAGGTGGCTTACTTAATCGAATCGGATCTATCACTTGTGCCACAACTAGGACTTGTTGAGGAATAGGCAGGGGTGGAGGTTGTTGAGCAGCCGGATTCGTTCGAACAAAATCCGTGAACCACTCACTCATCATTTGGAAGAAGGCTTATTTAGCCTCTCCCTCGTGGCTACTAGTTACAAGTGTAGAGTCAGATTGTGCTTCCCTTTGAGTAGGAGCTGGCGCGTTACTCTCTACATCGTCAGCTACAGCTCTTTCGGGATCCATTACTATACGAAAACACAATTTAAGCTATCAGGAATCATCACACAATCGTAGAGTATATATGGCATGTATAGCTAGACTCTCACACACACTACGTTAGTCCTAGAATTAACTAAATCGTAGCTCTAATACCAATAAATGTAACACCCCTATCCCATATCCGTCGCCAGAATAGGGTTATGAGGCATTACCAATCAAATCACAACATACAACATACATTTATACATCCATTCTCAAAAACCAATCAATCATAATCACAATGTCTCTTACATTTATACATTTGTACATTTATACATTTATACATCAATCAATCAATCAATCATACATTTATACATTTATACATTCTTAAATATGCTTTAGAAGTGGTTCAAGACTAAACTGATAACTTACAAAAATTCTTGAAAACTTAGGAAATTTTCAAACATACAAGGGTCACATGCCCGTGAGAAAAAGCCTTGTGCCATTTAAGGGGTATACTGACTTGTGCCACACGGCCGGTCACACGCCCGTGTGTGAGGCCGTGTGGAGCATACTGACTTCAATTCAATTTCAACACCAGGGGACACACGGCCGTGTATCATGACCGTGTGTCGCACACGGCTGAGACACACGCCCGTGTCTCTGCCCGTGTGGACAAGAATAGGCCATTTGCAAGGCCAATTTGCCACCCTTTCTCATGCTCACCTAAATAACAAAATAATACCATTTCAACACATTTATAGGAAACCAAAACATGCTATTTAAGGACATTTATTTGCATATGAACTTATCTTGTATTCGGGATAAACGGACTGGATCGACTATTCGATAACTTTTGATTTTCCTCGATCTAAATCCGATTTCTTTCGTTCTTGATCTATATACATTCAAAATTAACTAATTTATTCATAAAATCATTCAATTCAGTCCACAAACACATATTTGGGCATTTTTACACTTTAGCCCCTAAAGTTCTACATTTTTACAATTTAGTCCCTACTTCACAAATACACAAAATTCATGCAATTTAATACCTTCCCAAGCTAGCTGAATTTTCCTAGTGCACATATCAGCCCATATTTATCATTTATTCACACATTTAACCACACATTTTCACATTTTTACAAATAAATCCCTATTTGACATATTTGTCAAAAATCACTTTACAAAACTTGTGTAACTATCAACAAATATTCATTTTTCATCATAAAACATTCAAAAGCTTAACTATTCATCAATGGCACTTCACAAAATCATCAAAAGACTCAAAAATTAGGGCACGGGCTAGCTAGTAATCGATGCAACGATCACAGAAACATAAAAATCATCAAAAATCGAACAAAATTCATACCTTAATTGCTTGAATTAACCTAACCGAATGAAAATCCCTACTTTAGCTTTTCTTCAAGCTTCATTCGGCCATAAAAGATGAACATAAAGATGGCTTTATGCTTAATATAACATTTATTAACCATTTACAAAAATAACCTTTAATAAAAACCATTAAAAACATCCATTTAATATCCTTTTATGTCAAATTCCACTATCAATGGTCTAATAACATCATAAGGACCTTTCATTTAATAAATCATAGCAAATAAGCACTTAAACAATTAGAATGTAACTTTTGCATTTTTACGCAATTTAGTCCTTTTATCAAATTAGACATCCAATCGATAAAATTAAATCATGAAACTTTCACACATATATAATCACATGCTATAAAAACCAAAAATAATATTAAAATAATTTTTTGACCTTGGATTTGTAGTTCTGAAACCACTATTTTGATTTAGCTAAAACCGGGCTGTTACAAGAAATCTGAGGAAAGAGCATTGTAAAGCATTGACATTGAGGAACAAAAAGACATTAGAGCCCAACACTGTCGAAGTTTAAAAGGAGCCAGCTGATGCTTAAGATTTAGTGGAAGTTTAACCAAGTGTTGAAATTCTAGCTTCACCAGAACCAGAATTTGCAAAACCCGATAAACTGACAACTTCGTTAGATGCAGAATTGCGACAAAAGATGAATCAACTAGTTCCAATCAATAATCCTCCACCACTCTACCCTCAAAGACTTCAGAAGTAGAAGTAAGAAGTCCAGTTCAAGAAGTTCTTAGACGTACTTAAGCAACTTCATATCAACATCCCGTTGGTAGAAGCACTTGAACAGATGCCAAACTACGTCAAATTCATGAAGGATATCCTGTCCAAGAAATGAAGACTAGGAGAATTTGAGACGATAACCCTGACGAAGGAATGTAGTGTATATCTTCAAGATAAACTACCCCTAAAGTTGAAGGATCCTAGATGTTTTACCATACCTTGCAACATTGAAGCAACGTATTATGGTAAGGCACTATGCGATTTGGGTGCGAATATCAACTTGATGTCCATGTCCATATTTAAGAAGTTGGGGATAGGTGAAGTTAGACCTACTACAGTTACACTTCAATTAGCATATCGATCTTTAGTGCATCCAGAAGGAAAAATCGAGGATGTATTGGTACGTGTAGATAAATTTATTTTTCATGCTAACTTTGTTATTCTAAAATTTGAAGCATATAAAGAGGTGCCAATCATCCTAGGGAGGCCTTTCCTAGCAATTGGAATGACCCATCTTTTAATGTTTTTAAGTCTATGCGATTTCTTGACATAGTTGATGATTGTTCTGTCGTATCGAGTTAGAGGAATTAGTCATGGATAAGGAACTCAACTTTGTTGAGGACCTATTGGAGAAAATTTTGATGTTAGACCCTCCAAGTGATGAACAGGGAGAGGAATACTTAGCTTTACTAGAAGCTAATCAAAGGGGATTTAATCCACAATCCTGCTTTGAGTCTTTGGAGTTAGGAAGTAGGGATTATACCCAACCAAAGCGTCAATTAAGGAGCCACCTAAATTAAAACTGAAGATACTTCCCTCACATTTAAAATATATTTATTTAGGTAACGTTTCTACTTTACCTGTGATTGTTTCAGTGGAGTTGACTGAAGAGCAAGAAGAGAAACTCATCCTAGTGTTGAAACAATTTAAGAAGGCTATCGGATGGACCATAGCCGATATTCGTGGCATTAGTCCGTCTGTATGCATACAGAAGATCATCTTGGAAGATGGCGAGAAAGGGACGATTGATGGACAACGAATACTAAACCCCATCATAAAAGACGTGGTAAAGAAAAAAATTATTAAGTGGTTAGATGCGGGTATAATTGATCCCATCTCAGATATTCGTGGGTAAGTCCGGTTCAGTGCATGCCAAAGAAAGGAGGTATCACGTTCGTAGAGAATGAAAACAATAAGTTGATACCAACTAGAATGGTTATGGGATAGAGAATTTGCATCGATTACCGGAAGTTGAACAAGGCGACTAGGAAAGGTCACTTCCCTTTGTTATTCTTGGATCATATGCTAGATAGACTCGCGGGGCGAGACTATTACTGTTTTCTCGATAGATACTCAGGGTATAATCAGATTACAGTAGCGCCGGAGGATCAACACAAAACAACATTCACGTGCTCGTATGTTACATTTGCATTTAGGCGTATGCCATTTGGTTTATGTAATGCACCTACTACATTTCAAAGATGTATGATGTCTATTTTTACTAAAATGGTTGAAAAGTATTTGGAAGTGTTTACGGAAGATTTTTCAGTGTTTGGAGACACATATGATGATTGCCTTGCCAATCTAGCCAAGGTAATAAGGTGATGCGAAGAAACAAACCTTGTACTCTACTGGGAAAAGTGCCATTGCATGGCACGAGAAGATATTGTTTAGGGCATTGGATAATGAGACATGGTGTAACAGCCCGTTTTCGATAAAATTAAAACAGTGGTTTCGAGACCACAAATCTAATTTCGGAAGACAAATTATTGTTATATTATTTTATGGTCTATAGTATGATAGTAATGTCGTATAAAAATTTCATAAAGAAATTTTACCGATTACATGTTTAATTTGATAAAAGACCAAATTACACAAAGTGCAAAAGTTGGGTTCTAATAGCTACAACGATTAAATAGTTATGGAATTCAAAATTTGAGGTCCTTATATGGCAAATAGACCATTAAAAATGCTTAGTGGTTAAGGATGATGATTCATCCATGGAAAATAAAATAAAGAAAATGATGAAATTGGAAAGTGAAATAATAAAAGATGATAAATGATAAAAAATTAAAATATCATCATTTATATTATCTTTCCCAAATTAAAAGCATGGAAAACCTAGTAATGGAAACCTAAGCTCAATTCAACTTATTTTTCTGGATTAGGTAAGTATTCTTGCCTCATTTTTAATGATTTTTATATTTTCGAGATCGTAATAGCTTAATTTAGCTATCTCGGGGACTAATTTGTAAAGTTATCAAAGTACTAGGGTTTTTCCATGGATGAGTATGCTGAAATTTTGAATTTTATTGTAGAAAATGAAAGGTTTTTGATAGATAAACAACTTTTGTATAGTGAATTTTGATGAAATTATGATTTTAGGACTAAATTGTAAAGTTGTAAAAATTCATGGAAAAATTCTAAATTTTATGAAATACATGGGCTGTAAATTTTACATGTAAAAATTGGCTAGGCTTGGAATAATGATTTAATTGCATGAATTTCATTTTCCGAGCCTAGGGACGAAATCATCATTAATTAAAAGTTTAAGGGCAAAATGGTAATTTTACCTAAGATGTGAATTGAATTGAAATGAACATGAATTAATGTTAAAACAATTCATATAGATCCATATAGAACAAATTCAGAGTTAGAACGAGGAAAAGAGAAAATGTCGGATTAGTAGATTTTACGTACACGAACATTTGTCGAGGTAAGTTCATGTAAATAAATTTGCACATTTATATGCTTGAATCGAATGTTGTGTATGAGAATTATATAGTTTTCATGTATGTGAAATTGAATATATAAATATATATCCGATAAGCCCGATAAAAATTAAATCCCGTTTGAATAATGAAAGTCGATGGATACATGATTTCATGTATTTATTGTGGTCCAGCATATGTTGCGGACACACTATAGCTCGAACAAGCAATCCTGCATAAGCCCTCTCGAGCATCCTGTTATATAGTTCCTGGGAGCATCTTGATCGGTAGTGATTCTGGATGTGTTGCGCACTACCGTAGCTCTTTCTGAGCATCCTGTTACATGATTCGATCAGTTGTGATCCAGCATTTATTGCGGATACAAACGTAGCTCTTCATAAGCATCCTGATATAAGCTCTTATGAGCTTCCTGATATGGCTCGCTTGAACTCCGTGTTATGTTATCTAGAGCTCCCTGTTAATAACTCTTTGGAGTTACCTGTTAAGCTCAATGAGCTTCCTGTTTTGAACTCTTATAAGTTTCCTGTTTAGCTCGGATAAGCAACCTGTTACATGGCACATCTGGGCATCCTGTTATATGGCTCGAGAGTGTGCTTCCTGATTATGTGCCCTAATGGGTACCCTTGAACGTGAATTGACGGATCACTGATTGGTATACCTCATGTATACTACTTGAATGTCCATCGATATTTCAAATAAATTCAACGGGCAAAATCCTGACATGAGAAAATATGAACACGAAATGAATTAATACACGTATCTGCCTGAATTACATGAAAATGATGATACATGATATATGCAAATACGAGATAATAATATATGAACATGGAATTTGTTTGATGAATATGTTCATTCATGATTATAGATTTGAACACCTTGAGTGTATTACCCGTGTGACATTGACATTTCAAATGATTTAATGGGCAAAGTTTCGACATGGAATAATCTGAACTCGAGACGAATTATTATGAAAATGTACTTGAAATACATGGGTGTGATTTGTAAATGTTATATGAATTCATGATGTGGAAAGTATATGTATATGGTAATCTGGTTATTATTAAGCCCATACATGTTTCTTGATGATTATATGAGATAATATGACTTAGAAACGAACTATTACCTGTATGTACATGAAGTACATGGAAATGATATTACCTGATATACTAATGCATGAATTGGTTGTTATTGGAATGTGGAACTGACTTGATGACTTTGTTCATCCATGATTAAGGACAATTATATGTGATTACTTGGCTAACATGATGAGGATATGTGTTTAGGGCTTGTGACCAAATTGGTTGATAGTGCCTTGCATGATTATTTTGAACATAAATGAATTGTAAGTTAATTACCATGTTATACTAACTTACTAAGCTTTTCATGCTTACTCTATTTTATTTTTCCCTGTTCTATAGCAATTCGGAAGCTCGTTGGATTGGAAGCATTGACGGAGATCACTCACACTATCCATCTGCCCGTCTTGATATATATATGGTATATTAATAATGGTTATAATGGCATGTATAGGTTAATTAGCCAATGTTGGCATATAAATGTTTGATTTATAACTAGCCATTGGAATGGCTTGTGATAAATATGTTTTGATATGTATAAATGAGGTTATAACATGTTTGGTGTGTGCTTAAATGGTTGACTGATAGAAAATCATGTTGGCACATTGATGATTATTCTAGCATATTTGGTAAAATATGAATATAGGTGAATTTGATAAGTTAAGTAAGTTTTGTATGTTTGGTTACATGATGATAAAGTATTATTTGAGGTGCTTAAGAGCACATTGTTTGTATGTGATGTTATGTTATGCATGAGACTTGGTTTTGACTTGAATTAATTGTTTTAAAAATGGCTTGTGAATATGTTAAAGTATTGGTGTAAGAGGAAGACAAATTGGGTGAGAAATGTGGCTTGGAAAATAGCTTGTTTTTGTCCATTCAGGCAGAGACATGGGCGTGTGTCTTAGCCGTGTGTGACACACGGCCTAGCACATGGGCATGTGATCTGGCCGTGTATCCCCTGCATCTTTAAATTGTCAAAACAGAATGCTCAAAATTGATCACACGGCCTGGCACAAGGGCGTGTGGCTTGGCCGTGTGACCCCTGCACCTACACACGGTCTAGCACACAGACGTGTGACTTGACCGTGTGACCCAAGTCAAAGAGTTACACAGCCTGAGACACGGGCGTGTCCATGGCCGTGTGAGCCACACAGCCTGACCACACGGGCATGTGACCCCAGTACCTAGGAAAAAATGTAACATCCTGAAATTCGAAATTTTATGTTTTGCTTTATATCATGCGTTAGGCTAGTTAAGAATGCTAATTATGTATGTTTAGGGGTCCTAAGAAGGCTTTGGGTTGAGTTGGGCCTTAGTAAAATTTTTGTGTTCAAGCACTTAAAGGAGAGAAGGTAAGTGGCATCAAGACTTAAGGAAATAAGTGTGTATTTTGCTAGCACAAGAGGAGCTAGTAGTAGAGTGGTGTGGCGTCACATGAAGGGGCTAGAGGGGTGGAGTTCGAATCCCACCTTTTACAAAATTTTTGGATTATTTTGTGCTTCTTTTCCAAAGTGTTGGCCAAGGCTTTAAATAAGGTAAGGAATACTTTTTATTGATGGAAAGAAGACTAAGAAAATAAGGTAAGGAGGAGAGTAAGGAAAGAAGTAAAGGAAAGGAGTAAGAAGGGGGATATGTTGGCCGAATATTTTGAAGGTGCTTGGGATAGAATTTTTGGTCAACCATGACCTTTTTGGTGAATGAAGTACACAGTTTTGGTGGGGGGTGAGGGAGCCGATTTTCTTATGGTTTTTGTGCAAATTTGTGCATGAAAGGTTTTGGTTTCTTTTAGCATTTTGGGTACTTTTCTTTTCCAACTTCTTTTTCCCCTTGTTTAGCCGAAACCCTCAATCCATTCTTGCTCTTTTTTTTCTTTGTTAGCCGAAACTATCTAGCACTCTTTCTCCATCTTTTCTTTTCTTTTTCACTATTTCTTCAACCCTTCTTTCTTCTTCATCTTCTTGTTCATTTCTCTCCATAGCCGAACCTTTTGACCCTTAATCTCTTCTTCATTATTTCTTTCTCTTTCGTGTTGGCACTCTCTTCTTTGATCAAATCAGTAAGTGGTTTCTTTCTTCTCTTTTCACTTTCTTTTCTCCCTAGCCGAATGTGTGTCCATCACTATTCGGTGGTTCTATTTTGTTTCTAAACTGAAATAGCACTTTCTCCTACTCCCTCAAATCGTGATCATCTTTTCTTTTTCGTCGTGTTCTAGTGGGTGGTTGTATATCACATCCTTGCCGATTCACCTCTAGCCTTAAGTCAAACGGTGGAAGTCGGATTTATAATCGTTAAGGTAATGGATTTCTTCAAAATTCATTTCGATATCTCTCAATACTTGGTTATTCCCCTAAAACGAATCAATGATTATGTTTAAACGTTTATTCTAGGGACTAATCGCTCGTTCTTCTATATTCGTTGATCCTTCGGAAGTAGTGGTAAGCCGAATCCTATCCCTAAACAACTACTTGCACTCATCATAGTATTTTCTAACCGAGACTTTTTGTAACACCCCAAACCCGGCCTAAACGTTACGACCGAATCTGGCATGTCACATGAAAGGAATGTCTAAAAACTGTGCACTCGTTAAAAAGCTCATATTTTTTACAGTTGTGGTGAGAAATCGAGTTTAAGTAATTTTGAATAAGAAATGGTTTATTATCATTTTAGGAAAATCCCATATTGATCATTTAATAATAAGCAATAAACAAATTGAAAGCTGAAACCAAATAAAATACCCAAGGCCTTATTACATAACAAAACTCAAATAAAAATTAAGTCCAAATAAAAGAAATGAATTTACGAGTGAACATATGTATGGCCTCCACGAGTCCACCTCACTCCCAAATCCGCGATCTAATGATTACCCGCAAAATTTAACTAAGGGTGAGTCATCGAGACTCGGTGTGTAAATCCCCATCCAATGTGCCCTTACACAATTTCATATGAAAATATGCATATCATGCACCCAAACCTAGCCATCCGCAACTCCTTTTTCTACCCCCGTGTGGTACCAAACCACCGGTGGTGCCAAACCACGGTGTCCAAGGACACGATATTTATCAATATTGTGGTGCCAAACCACTTTGGTGACTCGAAGTCACGAATAATAGTGATGGGGCCAACCCATCGTGTGATACCAAATCCTTTGGCGTCAATCCCGCTGTATTATCTGTGGGGCCAACCCTCTGTGGTACCAAACCACTGGGACGAGACGCTATGAGGTGCCAAACCCACGGTGTCCGGGAGACACGAATGTGATACCAAATCACCGGTGACTCAAAGTCACTAATAATCCATCTGTGGGGCCAACCCACGTGTGATACCAAATCACCGGCGACGATCCCATATCTCAAAAGTGGGGCCAACCCACGGTGGTGTTAACCACGGGGACGCAGTCGCTATGAGGTGCCAAACCTCCGGAGGTGCCAAACCTCTCGGTGACCGTAGTCACAATGTGGTACCAAACCACCGGTGCCCGTCGACACAAATATCATCTTTCTCCACTCATATAACCCATGCAATATGACATAATAATTCGTGTATGCAGTATGTCATGTATGCTAGACATATATCAAATATAAGTATAACATGAATTACCATCATAATCAGATAGACATAAAACAACATAATCACCCTAATCAACCTCTAAGGGTATAACCGTAATTTTACCTACCAAGGACATTTTCGTAATTTACCCACCAAGGGTATATCGGTAATTTACCCACCAAGGGCATTTTCATAATTTACCCACCAAGGGTATATCGGTAATTTACCCACCAAGGGCATTTACGTAATTTACCCACCAAGGGCATATTGGTAATTTACCCTTCAGGGATATTTTGGTAATTTACCCACTAAGGGTATTTCGGTAATTTCAGACCTGGAATGGCCTTTCCAAAGGCCCAGATGTCGCCCGAGTGACCCAACTACCATTTCTCTGGTCGAATGGACTATTGGGCCTAAAGCCCAATTTTGGCCCATTTCGCCCACACGCTCGTGTGGCCCACCTAACACAAATCTAGCCACGTTTATGAGATTCACCTAGTCTAGTTCACTATATACTACACAATCGCACAATTTACTCATAAGGGCCCACGGGCCCATTGGGCCCACTTCGCCCATCGCGCCCCAGCGGCCCCAACCCACAAGAATACTACCGATGGCCTCAACTATCGCGGGCCGAAGCCCTACACGCACGTTCGCACACTCGTGTGGCTACTATTGCCGTGACCGCACTTCGGCATTTGCCGCTCTACAACTAGAGTAGAGAGAGTTACACACCCGATAGGACTCGGTGTTAATCCGCGCTCCGACCACTCTCGTGCCCAAACGCCTTCCAAGGTGTGTCAACCCTCCTCCTGGAATGCTCTTTATATAGCTAGCTCTTCACCTTCCTTCTTTGTATCTTTCCGATGTGGGATCCTTCGTCGAGAGAGTTTAAATTCAATGAAACTCTTCTCGCCCGCATCGCAAAATAAATACTCCCTTGCTTCTCATGAGATTCGAACCTGTGCTCCCTTGCAACATAATCCACGCCGCTAGCCACTTGGCCACAAGCTCCTCTTGTGTCTTAAACCATGCGCGACTAAATATAAATCTATAGCCAAATTCTGAGGTCCAAGTAAAAAGAAAACCAAAATGCAAAAGCCAAGACTTGAACCTTGGACCTCTTTCCTTCCTTATGGCGTCACCCCCTTGTCTCTTAAGTGGCGTCACTTTGCCACTACACCACACACTCCACTTGTGTCATTTTTCCCCACATTTTATTCTTAAGGCCTACCTGCCAACTTCCAGGGTTTTTTTTCACCTAAAACCAAAATTTCCCCAAAGCTAATATTTGATCCCGGGACTTCATAGAAGCCCTCTAACCTTCCAAAATAACTTACCTAATAAGTCTAACTTGCATTAATGCCGTTCTCAAAAAATTTTAAATCAAGGCCCATTGGGCCCAATCCTACTAGGCCCAATTTCGGGATGTTACACTTTTCCAATGGAGGCAAGTGGTAACGATTTGAAAGGAAAAGCGATTGGAGGACAAAAAGGGGGCGGATTTACAATTCCTACTCCTAAGTTCAAACGTAGGACAGTATCGGCGGTTCGGGATTTTCCACCGGGTTGTGGACCATCATCCGGTGAGAATAGACAAATCGTGGTCGTTCACGATACTAGGGGTAAGCATTTTTAGATCGTCTGATTTAGATTTGGATTAATAAAATCATGTTTGTTGGTTAATCGAGTGTAGTGGTGATTTAGGTGCCGACGATCAAGAAGGTTTAGTGCTTACCATAATCAGGTGTGTAATCTCACACCGAAATTTCGTTGATTCATGATTCACCATTATGATTGGACGAATAGATCGTTGTTGTTTTACAAGTATAATAACCGTAATATAGCATGAATCGAGTAATTAGATTAAACATCAGTATTTCTAAAAATCTGTTAAAATCGATATGAAATTTGATAAATTACGAAAATGCCCTTATGGGCCGAATTACGAATATACCCTCAATGAGCCGTTTTTATCAAAATGCCTTAACGGGCCGAATTACTTAAATGCCTTTAAAGTGCTGATTTACGAAAATGCCCCTATGGGCTGAATTACGAAAATGCCCTATGGGCCGATTTACCAAAATATCCCTACGGGCCGATTTGCTAGAATGCCTTAGTGGGCCGAATTACCAAAGAACCATAATGGGTCGATTCACCTTAATAAATTACTTGATTAATGGTTGATATTTATATGTGGATGTTTTATGTTATTTTATTATGTATGTGGCATTTTTACATATTGCATGGGATGGGAAAAATTGTATGGAGAGCAGTGTAGCCTAGTGGCATTGCCACAATTTGTATATTACTGTGCTTAAATATGATTTCGGTGGCTTGACCACAAAAATATTATATAAATAGCAGTTCGACTGCAAATTGGTGTGAGCGGCGGGGTGGGTTGACTTGATCCCCACAGGTGTGATTGGCTAGTCGAGGGTGTGATGGATGGATGGGTTGGGTTGCATACATTTACTTCATTTAAATACTGTTATGTAAATGGGCTTAGGCTCACGATTATGCCTTGCGGGTTCAGGCCCAGTGGATGACGGTAAGGGGATTATACACTGAGTTCTAGTAACTCACCCCTTTTTTCTTAATTCTTGCAGGTAATGCTCAGTGATGTGGACTTGGGCCATGGATGACTCGGTGGAGGCCATACTTTAGAAATGGTGTTTTCAAACTTTAGTAAATTTCATTTTCCGCTTTATTTCATTACTTTCACTATATTTTGGTTTAAAGTTGTAATAAGGCCTCTGGGATAAACTTTAATTTGCTTTATGTTTGGGACGTAATTATTATTTTTCTTAAATTGTTTTAAAAGGGGTTTTTCTAAAATCATAAATAACGGTTTCCAAAATTGATTAACAAATGGATTTCATAACAACCTTGTACAAATAATTTAACTTGGATTTTCTTACAAATTATCAACAATATTTTCAAAAGTCACGGTTTTAAAGTTCAATAATTTGATTCTTGATTCGTCAATCTACTTCTCGAATTTTGTAGCATTTTATCGAATATTTATAAACCAAACTTGCTTTCTTAACTATATCAAATTAACGTAAACCTTTAGTACATTCACAAGTTCTTTAAACACTTTCTTCCTGTGACATACCAGATCCGCTCGTAACGCATGGGCCGGGTTTGGGGTGTTACAAAAAAATTAAGATTTTGTGAAAAATTATTTGAGTACCCGGTTTAGTCCTGACTCGTTTCTAGTGCATGTGATGGACCTCGAGGGTTCGTACAAGGGACTTTATGTTTGATTTCTGACCTGAATACTGTATAAAATGAAATATTTGTTTACTTGATCTGTATATTCTGGTAATGCTTCGTAACCCTGTTTCGGCGACGAATACTAGTTAGGGGTGTTACATTTATTGTATCAGAGCTACGGTTTAGTCGGTTCTCAGATTGGACGTAGCATATCTGAAGTCTAAAAATACATGCCATTATATAATCTGTGATAGTGTAAGATCTCCCGACTTTGATGAGAATTGTTTTTTCTAATAGGCAGAGATGCTTTCCAACCGAGCTAATTCTGATAATATTGAAAGCGATACACAAGTATCTGAGTAAAAATGTTGTTTGTGATGAGTAGCGACTTATAAAGGTATGAATAAATGTTTGTAATGAACATGTTAACGATAAATACTATGTTATACGCGTATATATATGAAAGTTAAATTTTGAGGTTTTACGACCTCCACCCCCTTACCAGTACAGTTTTATACAATGAAATTCACAAGATATATATTGATTAAGTTCACAAGTGTGAACTTGAAAAGTTCAGTGGCTGAATGATTAATAATGCAGTCAGAGCTGGGAATGGGTTAGTAAGTAGAGATGGTTTTAAAAGAGATATCAGATTATTTTGAAATTTTTCTGGGATATGCAATGTCACTGTTAAGAAGGAATTTATTCATGAGTATTTGACTTATTAAGGTATGATATCTACAGAACGGATTAACCAGAAATTTCTTCTGAATTAGTTCCTTTAGTGAACTAAATAATGTGAGAATATTAATGACTTTAGTAGTCAGTGAAATAGTGATGAAGTTACAAAGATATCTTAATACAATTTTTATAATCGGGTATCATATAGTGATCTCTTCTGGGTATTCTATATGTTCTGTTATTCTCATAGACATATGTAATTGTTCATGTTCAAATGTGATATGTATCATATGGAAAGGCTGGCTATAATAATAATAGACAGAATTATTGTAAGTTTGGTTGATTCATGAGCGATATTGCTCTATTTTTTTTTGGTTTTGTAATCAATTATGTTTGAGAGAAGACTTGATGATAAGATTCCTATGATACTATTTTCTATTTTTAATGGATTGAAGCTCTGAATTGCAAATATGCAATTTATATTATCTCTATCACAGCTATTTCTACTGTGTATGGGCGATAATACTTTTCTGGATTTTCTCTGGGAAATCATCGATTTCTTTATCAATCAATATGGGTTGTATTTTCATAAATTCAGTATAGCTTCACGTTTTGGATTTTATTATCTCAGTTTTCTTGTTATTCTTATGGTCTAATCTTATCTATCAAACATGGCTTATCTGTGAAAGATATTCATTGGCCGGAGGTAATTATATTTATTACTGTTATAAATCCTGACTCGATCATAGGAGTTCAGTAATATGGATCTCAGATTATAGAAATTGTATTACTGCACTGGTTGTTATTGGCACTATTTTCGGTTTTCCTCTTCTATTTTGAGAGTACTATTGATGTTGAGGTATTGTTTTATATATACGGTTGAAACGTCGGTCCTATTATGGCACTATGGTTTTTAATCTATTTGATAGTTGTGGCTTATGAAAAATTTAAAGCTTCGATGTTAATAATTGAAATAACTTTATTATATGATCCCTTTTTAAGTTTCATGGAAGGGTTTTCTATGATAGCTACATCAATGACACGGTTACTACAGAAAGATGTAAAATTTGAATGGTCTGATAATGTCAGCAAAATTTTAATCAATTGAAAGCCTTGTTGACCGAAGCATCAGTTCTGGTTCAGCCTAAATCTGGTAAGGAAATTATGATTTACGGTGATGCATTATTGAATGGGTTACACTGAGTTTTGATACAGTAAGGCAAAGTAATAGCCTATACTTCCAGACAGTTAAAAACTGTATAAAAAGAATTACCCGATACATGAGTTAGAATTGATAGTTATTGTATTTGCGCTAAAAATTTGGCGATATTATCAGTTGGTGAGAAATGCTATATATTTACTAATTATAAAAGTTTAAAATTATCTGATGTCGCAAAGAGATTTGAATCTGAGACAGTGAGGATAGCTAGAGCTATTGAAAGACTGTGATTTGATAATTGATTTTCATTTGGGAAAAGCAAGTGTAATTGTTGATGCTCTGAGTAGAAAATCTCCGTTTTCCTGATAAGCAATGAATACCTGATTATTATTGCCTGATGATGGCTCAATTCTTAGTTGATTTTAAAGCTAAACCGATGTTTCTACAACAGATTAGTAAAGCTCAGAAAAAGTGATAATGAGTTGTATGTTAAACGGGTACAGAGTAGGTCAACTTCTGGTTCAGAATTTTAGAATGGATCTGATAATTGTCTGTTATTCCTAGGTATAGCCTGTGTACCGAAGGACTCAGAGCTTGTACAGAAAATTTTACACGAATGCTCACAGTAGTATTATGTCTGTTTATCTGGGGAGTAATAAAATGCACAACAATTTAAAACAGATGTAATGGTAGTCCAGAATGAAATGTGGTATTTCTGAAATTATATTTAAATATTTGATATGTCAGTAAGTTAAAGTTGAACATCAAGTACTGATACCTTCGGGGCACAGGACTGTTACAGTTAGTGACGATATCGAAATGGAAATGGGATAAGTAACTATGGATTTTGTATCGGGATTACCCCTGTCTTTGAAAAACAAAGATGTTATTAGGTAATCGTCGATCGTTTGATGAAGTCTGCATATTTATTCCTAGTATGAATGGATTTCTCACTTAATAGATTGTTTGAATTATATGTTTCTGAGATTGCCAGATTGCATGATGTGCTAGTTTCTATTATTTCTGATAGAGATTCACAGTTCATATTACTATTTTGGAACAAGTTATCAGAAGCTCTGGTACGCGGTTACAATTTAGTACCGCATTTCATCCTCAGACGGATGGTCAATTTGAACGTATGATTCAGATTTTTGAGGATATACTTCGGTGCTATGTTTTAGAATTTGAAGGAAATTGGAAAAGAAATAATTGCCATTAGTCGAAATTGCATACAATAACAGTTATCAATAAAGTATAAAATGGTACCGTACGAGGCTCTGTGTAGTCGTAAATGTAGAAATCCATTGTATTAGACTGAACTCAGTGAGAAAAGATACTTGGAGTTAATCTGATCCGTTAAACCAAAGAAAGGTAAAAGTAATCTGGGGCAGTTCTGATTATTAGAAATCTTATGTAAATTTAAATGAAAAGAAATAAAGTATCAAATTAGTGACAAGGTATTCTTGAAAGTTTCGCCTTGGAAGAAAATTCTCCGGTTTGGCCGTGAAGGCAAATTAAGTCCTCAATTTTTTTTAGGCCATATGAGGTTAGTGAAAGAATCTGACCTATTGTATACCGATTGGCATTACCGTCAGAACTTGACAGAATTCATAATGTTTTTCATATGTTATGTTACGACGGTATCGATCAGATTCGTCACATGTTATTTCTCTGATAGATATTGAAATTTAGTTTGACATGACTTATAATGAGGAACCGATCAAAATTCTGGCAACGGCACGATAAAGAAGAAGCTACCTGGGAATCAGAGGAAATTATGAGAAAGTAATATCTGAACCTCATTACTGGTGAGATTTTTGTGAGATTTTCGAGGACGAAAATTTTTAAGGGGGGAGAGTTGTAACAGCCCGTTTTTGGTAAAATCAGAATAGTGGTTTCGAAACCACAAATCCAATTTCGGAAAAAAAATTATTTTATATTATTTTATGGTCTGTAGTATGATAGTAATGTCGTATAAAAATTTCTTAAAGAAATTTTACCGATTACATGTTTAATTTGATAAAGGACCAAATTACACAAAGTGCAAAAGTTGAGTTCTAATAGCTAAAAGGATTAAATAGCTATGGAATTCAAAATTTGAAGTCCTTATATGACAAATAGACCATTAAAAATGCTTAGTTGTTAAGGATGATGATTCATCCATGGAAAATAAAATAAAGAAAAGGATGAAATTGAAAAGTGAAATAATAAAAGATGATAAATGATAAAAAAAAATAAAAATATCATCATTTATATCATCTTTCCCAAATTAAAAGCATGGAAACCCTAGCCATGGAAACCTAAGCTCAAGCCAAATTATTTTGCTTGATTAGGTAAGTATTCTTGCCCCGTTTTTAATGATTTTTATATTTCTGAGATCGTGATAGCTTAATTTAGCTATCTCAGGGACTAATTTGTAAAGTTATCAAAGTACTAGGGTTTTTCCATGGATGAGTATGCTGAAATTTTAAATTTTATGGTAGAAATGAAAGGTTGTTGATAGATAAACAACTTTTGTAAAGTGAATTTTGATGAAATTATGATTTTAGGACTAAATTGTAAAGTTGTAAAAATTCACGGAAAAATTCTAAATTTTATGAAATACATGGGCTGTAAATTTTACATGTAAAAATCGGCTACGCTTGGAATAAGGATTTAATTGCATGAATTTCATTTTTCGAGCCTAGGGACGAAATCATCATTAATTAAAAGTTTAGGGGCAAAATGGTAATTTTACCTAAGATGTGAATTGAATTGAAATGAACATGAATTAATGTTAAATTCATTCATATAGATCCGGATAGAACAAATTCAGCGTTAGAATGAGGAAAAGAGAAAATGTCGAATTAGTAGATTTTACGTACACGAACATTTGTCGAGGTAAGTTCATGTAACTAAATTTGTACATTTATATGCTTGAATTGAATGTTGTGTGATAAACCGAAATAGTAACACATTTTAGGCCCACATTTAGTATGCTTTTGGATGAATTATCCCTTGATTTATGTAAAAAGGTGCTCTTAATCCTTTCTTTTCATGCCTTATACTCAGGAAAGCACACAAGGATAAAAAGAACGAGAAACGGGCTTAAAACGGGACAAATGGGCCAAAGCATGAAATCGACACGGCCTGGACCAAAGATCACACGGCCGTGCCTCCTTAAAAGATCTCGGACACGACCTTACCACGACTTACACGGCCGTGCCTCATTCAACAGTGTCGAACATGGCCTGAAGACGATTCACACGGGCGTGTGCCATGGCCGTGTCCCTGCCGCGGGAAAGAGGAATTTTACTCAGATTTGGATGCTTGGAGTCAAAGAAACACATTCCTAAGTCTACTTAAACTCCCAAATAGGAATTGCACTCAAATTAGGATACTTGGAGGCCAAGTAACACATCTCAAAGCCTATATAAACACCCCAGGTAGCAACTTAGAAGGGGAGTTCGACAGAAGCCCTCTGTCGAGGGGAGCCCAAAGCCATCGTCTAGGGGCGTCGTGCTAGGCCAGAGAAGGCAGATTTGTGGGGATTCACTCAGGGATAGCCAGTTGATCCATCTCAAGAAGTCAGAATTATACTCAAGACGGAGGATCTCCTCTTCAATTCCTTTAGGGGGTTTTAGGGATTTCTTATGTTTTGTTTTATCTTTTCTCTTGAGATGTTTTCCTTTATTGTTATGAACTAAACCCTTCGGATACCCAAAGAGGATGAAACCTATGATGAATCTTGTTATTTGTTTATTTGAATTATATGATAAATACTTAGTTTGTTCTTAATTATGTGAGCTTAATCCAAATTTAATGTGCTTAGGTGGAGGAGGAATAGACCCTGCCTAAGAATATATCCAACATAATTAAGCGGAGTTGATCGCACGCCTAGAGATAGGGTGACGAGATTTTGCCGGATTAGGGTGAAACCTAATATGGGAATCCATAGATCGATTTATTGCTATTCTAGGGGGTTATTATAAGAGAACGAGAGTTCCACTAATTAACCTAAGGTTAGACGTTATTCGCCTCGAGAGAGGGTTTAATATACGTTAGGGAGTCTTACGGGTCAAACTAAGTGAATAAATCGTATGGTTCAGTGTTAGATAACAAGTGAAGTCTAGGTGGATTCTTCCTAGGGTATCATCCAAATCAACTGAGTTTTTCCCAAGTTATTTTCCAAATTCATTCTTCTTTGTCTTAGAATCTTTAGTTTAGTAGTTAATTAATTTAGATTAATAAACAACTTCACTTATTTTAGGCTAAATAATAAAAAGAAAGTTAGTATTAGTACTTTTAGTTCCTTTGGGTTCGATAATCCGGTCTTGCCTAAACTATACTACTGTTCGATAGGTGCACTTGCCTCAATCGTTGTTAGAGTTAGTTTCCAGGTTCAATCATTCTTTTATAAATTTTAAAACTCTGATTTACAGCGATCAAGTTTTTGGTGCCGTTGTCGGGGAACTAAAATATTAAGAAAGCTCTATTTTTATTACTTTAGCCATTCTTTTTATTTTTCGCAATTTACTTTTATTTTTAGTTTAAATTTTTACTTTGTTAATTTTTCTTTTATTTGTTTTTGTCAGCTAATTTTAGTTTATAGAGAAGATGGCACTAAATAACTATCAGTGGCGAGTTATGAGGACAACACCAACAGAAACCGCCAGTATCTTCAACCTCGACGCAATAACCAGGCTATCAAACTAGTTAGAGATGATGAATAAAAAGATTGATGGTTTCTGTAGTCTCTCGCAGGTACATCCAGTTATGCAATATGACTCGAATCTAGGAGGCGTGGCGAATCCTGAGTACCCACCCTACAGATATGGCATAGAGAACGAACAAGTCAACTATATGGGTAACTATTCTAGACCACAAAATAATTTTTATGATAACACTTATAATGCAGGTTGGAGGTACCATCCCAATTTCTCGTGGGATGATCAAAGTAGCCAAAGACAGGAACTTCCTTTAAATTTTAAACAACCACCTCACCAACAGGAAGAGGAGTCGAACCTTGAAGAGATGCTGACAAAATTCATGGCAGCTACAGATAACCGTCTCCAAAAAAATGAGACAACACTTAATGACCAACAAGCATCGATCAAAGGGATTGAGAGCCAAGTTGGGGAACTTACTGAGTCGGTTTGGGAACTTACTAAGCCAGTTATACAACTTGCTAGTCGATCTCGAGAACTACCACAAGAAAGCTTGCCAAGTAATACTGAAACTAACCCGAGTGAGCAAAATCAAGCCATTTACGATAGTGAAGGGTTAGACGAACCAAACTCAAGGGAAGAACCTGTGGTAAGTGAAGGTAAGTTTGAAGTGTGCCATGATATACCAAAACCGGTAATTACAGAGTACCAACCACGTGTGCCATATCCCGATGCAACAAAGAAAGACCACACAGAGGAAGAATTCGGTGAACTCACACTTCGTGTAGACAACGAAACAATCACTCTTCAAGCTCTTGACTCAGCTAGGACATCGAGTAATAAAGGTACGAACATTAATTCTATTGATAACCATTTGGTTCAACCTTCTTTACAGGAAACACCACGAAATCACCTAGCTGAGCTAGATCTTAGACCTTGTACCCATAAAGAAATAATTCATGAAGAACTAAGGCTTCAGGTCGATGAAATAGACGAGTGGAAAACACACTTTAAAGAGAAACTAGGAATACACGAAATGAAACCGAAGGAAACCCCAGACAAGCTGATAGGAACAACAAATCACTTCAAAATAGGGGATCAGGTATTGTTGAATAAGGAAGACCCTCGAATTGCCAATTCAGACCTCAAGACAAACGAAGAAATCACTTTTGAGGTACTTAATGTCTTCCTATACGGGCCAGTCGAGGTAAGCAATCCTAAATTCAGTACTTTTGAGGTAAACACTACTCGACTTAAATTTTATATCAAAAATCGAGTTGATCGCATGAGGAAGGATTTTCACCTCCTCAAACCACCTTGACCATACGAATGAGAGGTAAAGTCTAGCTTAAGACTATAAACGAGCGCTTCTCAGGAGGCAACCCGAGCACTAACCCTATTAATTTTTACATTTTTTATTTTACTTTTATTTTTCATTTTAGCACCTAACCACAAAATAACCAAGGTACAGATTTCCATGCTCACACGGCCTTGCACACGGCCGTGGCCATGGCCGTGTGGAAGCCAGAAGGACAAACCACGGACGTGTTAGTAACCGTGCATGACAAAGAATGATTTCTTTTCCCAACACGGGTTGCGATAAAAAGCCACGCCCGTGCCGACTTCCCGTGTGAGGTTACTGACTTATTGAGCACGGGCGAGACACAGCTGTGCCTTACAACCGTACGAGGTTACTGAATTGACGAGCACGGGTTAAACACGCCCGTTCTAAAGGACCGTGAGAAGAATACACGGGCGTGCTACGAGACCCACGGCCGTGGTAAAACACCTAAATGCGCCCAAAATTTAAAATCACGATAAACACGGACTGATTAAACTCGAACAAGGGCGTGGACCGTATCACTATTTAAATATTTACTTTTATTTCTATTTTTATTTTTATTTTATTTTCATTTTTATTTTCATTTTTATTTTTATTTCCTTTCTTTTATTTTCTTTATTATTTTCTTCTTGTTATTCATTCCATTTAGATTTAGCTTAGGATACAAAAGAAATTAGGATGGCTATTTCGAGGACTCAACCAGTTCGAGACGCTTCCCCACGCTCACCTCCAATCTTATCCGGTTTCTTTTCATTGGCTTCATCCAAAATTCAGGAAGTTTCCCTTCTCTTCCCATCTTACAATTTTATGATTATTTTGATATTATCTACCTTTGTACATTGAGGACAATGTACATCTTAAGTGTGGGGGGGTTAACTATAGTATTATTTGAAAATCCCTGAATTATGCGTTGTCTTAAAGTAAGTTTCTCATATTACTAATTAAGATGGAATTTCTGATGATTTATGGTTTTTATTGATATGTTTTAGATTAAGTCATTGATAATTGTGCATTGATAATTAAATTTGAAGAATACTAGAGAATCAAGCATGATAAGTCTATTTTTACAGAATTAAAATTTTTTAGGATGTCTACCTGAATTTAAATATTACTTTGAAGTTTGAAATTTACGAGGTTGACATCAAAACACCCATAATTTTTGTGAGATTTTGAGCCTCATAGAGCATAAATTCTTTTTCTTGCTCACTTTATTGATTATGAGTGTGTCAACATTGATCTGTTATTCTAGAACTTGCCTCGTTTATGCATATCGAGACCACACCTATGATTTGATACACAAAGATGATTAAGGCATTTAGGTTTTAACCCACTAACTCCATTAAAAAGCCTACCTTCACAATTAACCCCTAGTGAACCCCTTTTTAATCCTAACAACCCTATTTATTGACTCACCCACTAATATTAACCCAAAACCCTTTGTAATTGTTATCACCATTCTTTCTAACTACCCCTATATCAAGATTTGATCTGATTAGTTGCCTAATTATGAATTCTAGTAATTTATCCTTTATTATGTATTTAGTTTGTTCTTAAAAAAACATAGTATATTCATTATTAGTTTTTATTAGTTATGTGATTAAGTGAGCTTATACGTTTGAATTCCCAATATTGAAGAAGAAGCTCGTATTATTAGTTTCAAAGTTTCAATTCATGTAATTATTTATTTATTAGTTCATTAGTTCTTAGTTAGGTAATTTGTCAGGTCAATCTCGATTCTAACCTTCTAATTCAGCCTATATCCATACCCTTAACCTAAGCCCCGTTACAACCCTGTTAAAGACCTTTTGATTTGTGTTTCATCTCATATTACAGTGGTGGAGATTTGATTTTCATGCAAGCCTATGGGATTAACTTTTTCAGGTTTGACATTTGAGTGCTTAATTCTGAACCTTAAACACTTCGAGTGATTTGAGTGAATCTTTTGTGAGGATGTCAACTCTTGTCGGTTTTGAATCAGAGGTAATTATTTAGATGAAGGGAAAACACCTACGTTTTGTGCCACAAATGTATGACTTAGATTGTTTGTGTAATATCCCGAATTAATGGGCTTATGCGTTTAATGTGTAGACATGTTTAATGTGTTAATTTGAGAATTAGAGGTCCAGATTGGGCTCAAGGATTGTGTAACATCCCAAAATTGGGCCTAGTAGGATTGAGCCGATTGGGAATTGGGCTTTAGGAAAATTTGAGTATTATTTTTGTGTTGGCTCGGGTAGGAATTTTGTGTGTTAGAATAGTTTTGTGAAGGCTTGTTTTTATTTAGGAAGTTAGAATAATTTTAGTATGGTTTATTTAATGAAGTAGGATTAAGTGAGCTTGACACTTAAGTTAATTAAGTGTTCATTTAAAGCATAAGAGGAGTAAGTGGCAAGTTGGTTAAGGAGCTTGAAAGGTAGCTTGAGGTTAGAGGTTCGAGTGGTATGTTTAGCATTTTGAAGGTTTATTTTTGTGTATTAGCATTGATGGCCGGTCAAACTTATTTATGATAGGTGGACTAATAACTTTTGGTAAGTTGAATTTATGATTAAGGAAAGCTTAATTTAGGGGATAAGAATCTTGAACTTATGGCATGATGAGGGGACAAAGGCATGGAATAGGGAGGATGTTTTGGAAAGTAATCCTAGGCTTTAGTGCATGTATGTGGACGGCATGGGTGTCTAGGTGGGTGGCCGAATTTTGTTAGGTGGTTTAGGGGGGGAATATTTGGCCAATTCCTCTTTTGTGCATCTTTTTGCATTTTGCTTTTCCTCTCCAAAAACTCTTCTTTGACCGAATGTTTATTGTACATTTTGTGCAAATTTTGCTTTTGTTTTAGCCTTCATTTCATTGAACCAAAAATACTATTTTCTTTCTCTCATCTTTCCACTTGAAACTAAAACTTCATTTTGGCATTTTATGCACTTTTCTTTTTGGTAAACAAGGTGTTGGCCGAATCTCAGTTCTCCCATCTCTCTCTTTTCTTCCTTTGATTTGTGCTCAAACACAAATCCCTTTTCTTTCATTTGGCCGAACCTCTTTCTTCCTCAAATCCTCTTTTCTTTTCTTTCTTCCATTGTTGATTAAACCGAATCCCCATTCACTCATTGTTATTCTCTTTTCTACTTATATTCCCTCACTTTTATTCACATATTTTCTCCTTTCATTACTATATAGCGAAATCTTTCCTTCTCCATTAGAGTTACTTTGGTCGAATATCAAGGGAGCACAAGATCCTTTTTTGGGATTCTTTTTCTAGCATTAGTAAGAGGAAGCCATAGCCATTAAGGGAAGCTTTTGGGATTTATTCTCCTAAAGAAAGGTGGTAAGTAACATTCGGCTATAGGCTTTGGTTATGAATAGATGTGCAAGCTAATTATTATCAAGTGTTTTGGTAGGAATCTCGATAGGACAAGTGACAAATCACGGAATTCGGTGAATTGGAGGAAACAACGTCTCGGGATTTCGCTAGTATATTCGAGAATTGCTAGAAAATAGGTGTGTAAGATCTCTATACACACTTTATTAATTTACGTGCTATTTTTATTTGCCTTAGATCTTTTGGTTGTGATTTGCTTATGGCTAAGCATGGAATTGAGTAAGTCCCCTAATTTGTAATTTTTGATATATGATTTGTATGCCATTACATGATGTTAAATGCTATGACATGAAACATGATAATTGATATATAAGCATGTGATGGTGGGATTGATGAGAGGAGGGGATGAATTATGGATCGCCGTCGGTGGTTTTGACCACAAGATGGGTTGGCCCCATCAGATTATTTGTGACCTATGGTCATCGGTGGTTTTGACCACAACGATTTATTAATTTGCGACTAAGTCCCAAAGTGGTTTGGTACCACCAGTGGTTTTGACCACACTTGATTATTGTGACCTATGGTCATCAGTGGTTTTGACCACACGATGGGTTGGCCCCATCATCTGATTTGTGACTCTAAGTCATCAGTGGTTTTGACCACCAGTGGTTTTGACCACACGGGGTAGAAAAGGAGTATGGATGGCTAGTTGGGTTGCATGTGCATGTTTATTAATGACTTGTGTATGAGTTACTTTACCGGGTGGGGGATTACACACTGAGTCTTGGTGACTCACCCCTTTCCCTTAACATTTTGCAGATGAGTAGATCGCGGAAATGGGGCCGGATGGACTCGAGGTGGCCATGCAGTGGAGTTTTCAATAAATGAATTTTGGGTTTAATTATCTTTCTTTTGGATTTATGTTGTTTAATTGTAATAAGGCCTCCTAGGATTATTTTATTATTGCTGCATGTTTTGAATGTTTTGTTTAAACTATTCGATGATGTTAAAACGGATGCACATGTTTTCTCAAATTAAACGCAAAATGTTTTAAGGTACCATCGGGTACATTTGAAATTTGTAAACAACTCGACTCAACAAATATTTATTAAGTATGGTTTTTAACAAAGAAATTTAATTTGAAAGGCATTTCGACAAATTTTAAAATCAGTCTTAAGATGGTTTTCAAAATGTTTTCTCTGTAGCAAACCAAATTCGGTCATAATGTTTGGGCCGGGTTTGGGGATGTTACAGATTGGGCCGAGGCTTTGACTAAACATTCTGTTTAGACACTCTAGGGCTTAAAATATAGTAGTTATTGTTTAAGTTAGCAAATCCGGCTTGTGGCCCAGTCACAAGGGGCGCAGAAAAGGGGGGAGCTTTAAGTGACGTTTTGGGCAGGTGAGGAGGCCCAAGTGTGGCCGCATGGGGCCCAAGGAATTGGGCCAATTTTGGAACTTAAAATGGAGCAAGGGAGGGGACGGCAACAAGGCTAAAATTTAGGGACTTTTAATGTTTTATTTAAGTGGATAATGATCAGAAAAAAGGGAAGGAGTGGTGTGATGTAGGACTCTTTTGGATGTGAGTTCTGATAAGGATAAGGGAAAAAGATGAGAGCTATCCTTTGGGTTGTAGAGTTGGCCGAAAATCAAACACAAGAGAGGGGGGAGAATCGGTTTAGTATGGCAAGGGGTGTGCTGAAAGTTTGAAGGCCATCTCATTTGTTTTCTTTTCTCATCTTTTCTCTTCAAAAAGCCGAAAATCACCATCTCCCTCACCCTTTCTTTTCTTCTTTGAAATTCCCCATAGCCGAATCTTCTGATCCCCATTGTTATTCTTCTTCCATTCACTAAAAGCCGAAACTACGCTCTTGTTTGGTTCTTGTAGCCAAAAACGCATCAGTATCTCTCTTGTTCATCTTTTTGGGATTTTCTTAAAAGTCGAAATCCCTAGATCTCATCTCCTGTGATTGCCGAATTTCCTCTGTGGTGTCTGCTTGTGCCAAATCTTGAAGGAAACTGAAGGTAAGTGTCGATTCGCGTGATTCAATCTTTTCTCGATTTTTAGAGACCCTAGCCGAATGGCTATATGGAGACTGATCTTGTGTTTTTTCTTTCTTTCGCGACATTCCGGGATTTGAAGGAGATCCAATCGCCTAAGGTTTTAAATCAAGTAGCACTCGAATCACCCTACTTGTGGGTCTAATCGGTATAGGGGAAACCTCAACCTCGCGTTCTTCCGGCTTTTGAGCAAAGTTGTAGACAAAGGGTAGTAGATCCGATTAGCGAGGGTATCGACATAGAGGGTAGTCCTACGTATTTATCAGGTGTGTAACATTCTCACATCATTTAGATTGCTTGATTAGTATGCATATAAACCTGTTACATTCTGTTAAATGCCGAAATATTGGCATGGCTGTTGAAAACCCGTGGTAAGTAAAGGCGAATCACCAGGTTAGTGATTTCTATCATTCTTAATTGAATGTCTCCGTTAACATGATATGATATGTATGCTGATTTCTATGTTGCACGGGGTTGGGTGATTGATAAAAGGGGAAGTGTTCTGTTCTGGTGGCTCTACGACGATTTGTTGTAGTGGCTCTGCCACGATCTGTTCTGGTGACTATGTCACAAATCTGACGATGAGCAGCTAATTGCAGCATGACTGCCATCGATGGTGTGTAGCGGCGTGGGTTGATTGTAGAAATCCCCAATGGTGTGATTGGCAGGTAAAGGGTGGTGTGTAGCGGATGGATCTAGGATTGGGATGGGCTTTGCATAATTCCTGTTGTATGATATTCTGTTATTCTGTTCTGTGGGCTAAGGCCCAATTTGATGGTGCATGAGGGTTGCACACTGAGTCTCGTGACTCACCCTGTTGTTTAATATTTTTCAGGTAACACCTAGTGCATAGGACTGGGCTGGAGAGGAGCCCAAGGTGGCCATGCATGGATTCATTTTGATTCAATAAAAGATGTTGATTTTATTATTTTCCCTTAGTATTTTCAATTTATCTGGTTCTATATTTTATTGTAATAAGGCCACTGGCTACTGTTTATTGGTTTTATGCTTCGATTTTCGGGTTTCCATACATTTAGATTTTATGATTAATTGAAATTAAGGCATGTGTTTAAATACTACAACTCAGAGGCAAAATTTCGGTTTTATTCATTAACCCATTAATTAAAATTTATTTCTTTTACTTAATTTTCAAATTATTAAGTTTTCCCGATAAATGTTTAAACTATGTTTTTAAAAAAATAATAATAATAGGTGCGACAAGTTTTTCTAAAATCTTCTTAGTGACATGCCGGATCCGGTCGGGGTGTTTGGGCCGGGTTTGGGGTGTTACAGTTTGAATCTTTAGGACTCTTTGATTCAAATTATCCATGTATGAATTATCTCTGAATTATGATGAAACACTATCAATGACTATTATGAATTATAGAAAGTTTGTTTTAATCGTAAGTTGAGAATTTTGCTTGAGGACAAGCAAAAGCTTAAGTGTGGGGGTATTTGATAAACCGAAATAGTAACACGTTTTAGGCCCACATTTAGTATGCTTTTGGATGAATTGTCCCTTGATTTATGTAAAAAGGTGCTCTTAATCCTTTCTTTTCATGTCTTATACTCAGGAAAGCACCCAAGGATAAAAAAAACGAGAAACGGGCTTAAAATGGGACAAATGGGCCAAAGCATGAAATCGACACGGCCTGGACCAAAGATCACACGGTCGTGCCTTCTTAAAAGATCTCGGACACGGCCTTACCACGACTTACACGGTCGTGCCTCATTCAACAGTGTCGAACACGGCCTGAAGACGATTCACACGGGCGTGTGCCATGGCCGTGTCCCTGCCGCGGGAAAGAGGAATTTTACTCGGATTTGGATGCTTGGAGTCAAAGAAAGATAGTCCTAGGTCTACTTAAACTCCCAAATAGGAATTGCACTCAAATTAGGATACTTGGAGGCCAAGTAACACATCTCAAAGCCTATATAAACACCCCAGGTAGCAACTTAGAAGGGGAGTTCGACAGAAACCCCTGCGTCGAGGAGCCCAAAGCCATCGTCTAAGGGCGTCGTGCTAGGCCAGAGAAGGCAGATTTGTGGGGATTCACTCAGGGATAGCCAGCTGATCCATCTCAAGAAGCCAGAATTATACTCAAGACGGAGGATCTCCTCTCCAATTCCTTTAGGGGGTTTTAGGGATTTCTTATGTTTTGTTTTATCTTTTCTCTTGAGATGTTTTCCTTTATTGTTTGAATTACATGATAAATACTTAGTTTGTTCTTAATTATGTAAGCTTAATCCAAATTTAATGTGCTTAGGTGGAGGAGGAATAGACCCTGCCTAAGAGTAGATCCAACATAATTAAGCGGAGTTGATCGCACGCTTAGAGATAGGGTGACGAGATTTTGCCGGATTAGGGTGAAACCTAATATGGGAATCCATAGATCGATTTCTTCGCTATTCTAGGGGTTATTATAAGAGAACGAGAGTTCCACTAATTAACCTAGGGTTAGACGTTATTCGCCTCGAGAGAGGGTTTAATATAAGTTAGGGAGTCTTACGGATCAAACTAAGTGAATAAATCGTATGGTTCAGTGTTAGATAACAAGTGAAGTCTAGGTGGATTCTTCCTAGGGTATCGTCCAAATCAACTGAGTTTTTCCCAAGTTATTTTCCAAATTCATTCTTCTTTGTCTTAGAGTCTTTAGTTTAGTAGTTAATTAATTTAGATTAATAAACAACTTCACTTATTTTAGGCTAAATAATAAAAAGAAAGTTAGTATTAGTACTTTTAGTTCCTTTGGGTTCGATAATCCGGTCTTGCCTAAACTATACTACTGTTCGATAGGTGCACTTGCCTCAATCGTTGTCAGAGTTAGTTTCCAGGTTCGATCATTCTTTTATAAATTTTAAAACTCTGATTTACAGCGATCATTGTGTATGAGAATTATATAGTTCTCATGTATATGAATTTGAATATATAAATATATATTTGATAAGCCCGATAAAAATTAAATCCCATTTGAATAATGAAAGTCGATGGATACATGATTTCCTATATTGATTGTGGTCCAGCATATGTTGCGGACACACTATAGCCAGACGAGCAATCCTGATATAAGCCCTCTCGAGCGTCCTATTATATAGTTCCTGCGAGCATCCTGATCGGTAGTGGTTCTACATGTGTTGCACACTTCTGCAACTCTTTGTGAGCGTCCTGTTACATGATTCGATCGGTTGTGATCCAACATTTATTGCGGACACAAACTCAGCTCTTCATGAGCGTCCTGATATAAGCTCTTATGAGCTTCCTGATATGGCTCGCTTGAACTCCCTATTATGCTATCCAGAGCTCCCTGTTAATAACTCTTCGGAGTTACCTGTTAAGCTCAATGAGCTTCCTATTTTAAACTCTTAAGAGTTTCCTATTTAGCCTGGATAAGCGTCCTGTTACATGGCTCATCTGGGCATCCTGTTATATGGCTCGAGAGTGTGCTTCCTGATTATGTGCCCAAATGGGTACCCCTGAACATTAATTGACGGATCACTGATTGGTATACCTCGTTTATACTACTTGGGTGTCCATCGATATTTCAAATAAATTCAACGGGCAAAATCCTGACATGAGAAATATGAACATGAAATGAATTAATACACGTATCTGCCTGAATTACATGAAAATGATGATACATGATATATGGAAATACGAGATAATAATATATGAACATGGAATTTGTTTGATGAATATGTTCATTCATGAGTATAGATTGTACACCTTGAGTGTATTACCCGTGTGACACTGACATTTCAAATGATTTAATGGGCAAAGTTCCGACATGGAATAATCTGAACTCGAGACGAATTATTATGAAAATGTACTTGAAATACATGAGTGTGATTTGTAAATGTTATGTGAATTCATGATGTGGAAAGCATATGTATATGGTAATCTGGTTATTATTAAGCCCATACATGTTTCTTGATGATTATATGAGATAATATCACTTAGAAACAAACTATTACCCGTATGTACATGAAGTACATGGAAATGATATTACGTGATATATTGATGCATGAATTGGTTGTTATTGGAATGTGGAACTGACTTGATGACTTTGTTCATCCATGATTAAGGACAATTATATGTGATTACTTGCCTAACATGATGATGATATGTGTTTAGGGCTTGTGACCAAATTAGTTGATAGTGCCTTGCATTTTTATTTTGAACATAAATGAATGGTAAGTTAATTACCATGTTATACGAACTTACTAAGCATTTCATGCTTACTCTGTTTTATTTTTCCCTTTTCTATAGCAATTTGAAAGCTCGTTGGATTGGAAGCATTGACGGAGATCACTCACACTATCCATCGGCCCGTCTTGATATATATATGGTAAATTAATTATGGTTATAATGGCATGTATAGGTTAATTAGCCAATGTTGGCATGTAAATGTTTGAGTTATAACTAGCCATTGGAATGGCTTGTGATAAATATGTTTTGATATGTATAAATGCGGTTATAACATGTTTGGTTTGTGCTTAAATGGTTGAATGATAGAAAATCATGTTGGCACATTGATGATTAATTATAGCATATTTGGTAAAATATGCATATAGGTGAATTTGATAAGTTACGTAAGTTTTGTATGTTTGGTTACATGATGGTAAAGTATTATTTGAGATGCTTAAGAGCACATTGTTTGTATGTGATGTTATGTCATGCATGAGACTTGGTTTTGACTTGAATTAATTGTTTTCAAAATGGCTTGTGAATATGTTAAATTATTGGTGTAAGAGGAAGACAAATTGGGTGTGAAATGTGGCTTGGAAAATAGCCTATTTTTGTCCACTCAGGCAGAGACACGGGCGTTTGTCTCAGCCGTGTGTGACACACCGCCTAGCACATGGGCATGTGATCTAGCCGTGTGTCCCTTGCATCTTAAAAATGTCAAAACAGAATGCTCATAATTGATCACACGGCCTGGCACACGGGCGTGTGGCTTGGCCATGTGACCCTTGCACCTACACACGGTCTAGCACACGGACGTGTGACTTGACCGTGTGACCCAAGTCAGAGAGTTACACAGCCTGACTACACGGGCGTGTGACCCTAGTACCTAGGAAAAATTTTGAGATTTTGTGAAAAATTCTTCGAGTACTCGGTTTAGTCCTGACTCATTTCTAGTGCATGTTATGGACCTCAAAGGTTCATACAAGGGACTTTATGTTTGATTTCTAACCTGAATATGTATAAAATGAAATATTTGTTTACTTGATCTGTATATTTCGGTAATGCTTCGTAACCCTGTTCCAGCAACGGATTCGGGTTAGGGGTGTTACACATGGAATCGGGGTAGATAAAGCAAAGGTAGATGTTATTGAGAAACTCCCACCTCCAACATCTGTAAAGGGTGTTAGGAGCTTTTTAGGCCACGCTGGCTTTTATCGGAGATTTATCAAGCACTTCTCCAAAATTTCTAAACCTTAATGAAAATTATTGGAGAAGGACACAATGTTCAAATTTGATGAGAGTGCTTAAGAGCTTTCAATAATTTGAAAAGTCGGTTAGTTTCAACACCGATCATCATCACACCAGACTGGGATTTGCCATTTGAACTGATGTGTGACGTAAGTGACTTCGCGATAAAAGCTGTGATGGGCCAGTGAAGGAACAATTTTTTTCATCCCATCTACTGTGCAGGTCAGACTCTGATGGGAGCTCAATTGAATTATACGGTAACAGAGAAAGAGTTACTTGCTATTGTGTTTGCTTTTGACAAGTTTCGATCTTATCTTGTAGATACCAAAGTGACTGTCTATACGGATCATCGGAAATTAAGTATTTACTTGCTAAGAAGGATGCCAAGCTGAGATTAATCTGATGGGTACTTCTACTCCAAGAATTCGATCTAGAAATGCAAGATCAAAAAGGGGTAGAAAATCAAGTAGTAGACCACTTGTCCAGATTGGAGCCGCAAGAAGGAAATTCTCCACTTATACCTATTCAGGAGACATTTCCAGATGAGCACATACTTAAGGTAAATCATGTCCATAATACCCTTTGGTTTGCTGATTTTGCTAACTATTTAGCTTGTGGTTTGATGGTGATTGATAAGACATATCAACAAAAGAAAAAGTTTCTTCACAATGTGAAGTACTATTTATGGGAAGAATCATACTTGTTCAGAAAGTGTGTGAATCAAATGATCAGGAGATGCGTGGCAGAAGATGAAGTACATAAGATTTTATATCATTGCCACACAGCTCCGAGTAGAGGACACTTTGGAGGTACACGTACTGCGGCCAAAGTATTGCAAGCTAGATTCTTTTGGCCAACACTATTCAAAGATAGGTATACTTACTTAAAAAGTTTTGATCGGTGCCAAAGGGTTGGAAACATCACCAACAGAAATGATATGCCCTGGACAAACATCATTGAGGTAGAATTATTCAATGTTTGGGGTATTTGCTTCCTTAGTCCTTTCCCTCTGTCTTTCGATCACAAGTACATATTGGTAGCAGTAGACTACGTGTCTAAATGGGTTGAGGCTTAGGTATATTCGGTGAACGATGCCAAGGTTGTGATGAAGTTCTTGCAGAAACATGTTTTCACAAGGTTTGGAACTCCTAAGGCCATCATCAGTGATGAGGGGTCCCACTTTGTGAACAAATGGTTGAAATGGTTACTCGACAAACATGGAGTGAAGCACAAGGTTGCCACAGCTTACCATCTGCAGACAAACGAACAAGCTGAACAGGCAAACAAAGAGATAAAAGGCATAGTTGAGAAGGTAGTTTGCCCGAACCGACAAGATTGGTCCAAAAGATTGGACGATGCTTTATGGGCCTACAGGACAACATACAAAACACCTTTAGGGATGTCACCCTATAGGTTGGTTTTTGGGAAAGCCTACCATTTGCCCTTGGAGTTAGAACACAAAGCTTACTGGGCTCTCCAACAACT
This sequence comes from Gossypium sturtianum, assembly GCA_025698515.1. Classification (NCBI taxonomy): domain Eukaryota; kingdom Viridiplantae; phylum Streptophyta; class Magnoliopsida; order Malvales; family Malvaceae; genus Gossypium; species Gossypium sturtianum. The sequence goes on from CM046951.1 coordinate 81,218,715, forward strand.
CAACTTAGACCTTAAGCTTGCTAAAGAGAAACGGGTGCTTCAACTCAACGAGTTAGAAGAGTTCCGAATGTTCTCATACGAGAACGCCAAACTTTTAAAGGAAAGACTTAAAAGATGGCATGACAAGCACATTTGAGTCCGAGAATTTGAAGCAGGTCAGCAAGTCTTGTTATTCAATTCAAGATTAAGTTTCTTTCCAGGTAAGTTAAAATCACGTTGGTCCGGGCTATTTATGATTCACCAAGTTTTTCCACATGGAGTTTTCGAAATTCAAGGTAAGGGAGGTAATTTTCAAGTCAATGCTCAGCTTTTAAAACATTACTGAGGGGATAAAATTGAGCGAGATAAAATCTTGTTCATTTTATCAGATATTTAATTTTTCTCGCTTTCTTTTTAAATAAATGATTTAGGGTATATTTCCGGGATTAATATGTTTAAATAAATTCTGTCTAGGAGATTGGAACTTAAGCAGGACCGCTTGTGACCCCTCCAATCTTTTTTAGGAATTGATTTTAACATAATCTTCTGAGAAATTATTCTCTAAATGGAAAATTAAGTTTTTAGTTTTTCAAATAAAATGGTCAATTTTGATCCAAGTTTTAATTATAGCTCAATTTTCAAATTTTCTTTAAGTCTGGGTAATTAATTGAATTATTTGCAAAATTTGGTTGTTTTTTTTATAAATATTGAAATTAGCTGTCTTTTTTTGTAAATATTTTTAAAAGATAGCTAAAATAAAAAAATTTATTTTATTTTTTAATAAATAAGATGATAATAACTAATATATAATTAATATATATTAATTATTATCAACTTTGCATAGAATTAGGATTAGTTTAAATTTGATCATATTTTATTTAATAGTTTTAATTTCAATAAATTAATAGCAGATAATATTTTAATATACATCATATTAATTATTAATTATTAATTGTTATTAACTTAGTATGGAATTGGGACTTAGAATATTTTATTATTAAATTGTTCTAAGAGTTCTAATTGGATTCCTTCCTCCTTTCACTATAAATTCTACCAACCTTCTCTACCATACACATCACCTTAACCAATCACCCCAACCCTCACCTAGTGCCGCAGCTCCCAACCTCTAGTCATAACACCACCTAGCAGCTCCCATTCGGCCAGCAGCTATACAAGGCCATTTCGCGCACTTGACGCCCCTGCCTTGCACGCTACTGCTGCCGCTCACGCCAGGCCATGCTGCTCCCTCGCACACCTGCTTGCACACCAGCCCTAATGCCCCGCGCACGCCACTGTTGCTTCCAGCTCCAGCTCGCGCGTGCTAACACTGTCGCACCTCACGGTTGCCTTGCGTGCTACTACCATGTGCTATTGTGGTTCTTTTCTTCAAGTTGTGCGCACCTTAGCCATAAAATTCAAAGCCCTCGTTACCCTTGCACCACACTTCCACCACATTTAGCCACCAACCCTTCCGACCAACTCTCAATCCAAATCTTTTGCTTCTAATTGTATTTATTGAGTACTTAATTTTTATACAAAGGTGGTAAAAGAATTTTTCTCCTAAATTTCAAATTTATTTAGTTAATTAATTTTTCATTTTATTGAATTATTAATATTTTATGAAAATTGATTTTTTGAGAAAATTTTGTTTCCATCTTATGTTCAGGTTAATCATGCCTTGTAAAAGAACTCGTGCCTCTGTCCAAATTGAAGAATCACAAAAAAAAATTCACTATGAAGAAGCCAAAGCAAGATACAATAGCGTTTTCAAGAATCAACAAATGCATGCAGAAAAAGACTTTACGTTGAAAGAAAGCAACTACATTGATTCCATGACGCGCATTCGACAAATTGCTGAAGCTCTTAATTGGGAGTTGTTTTGTGAGAAATGACCTAGTGCAGAAGAAGAGTTAGTTCATGAATTTTATGTGAATTTGACCACAAGCGAATTAACAGAAGTTTCTATTCGAGGATTCAAGGTACCAATAAGCTCAAACGCTATTAATGAATTCTTTGAATTACCTGACTTTGAAGATGATGAATATTCTTCCTTGATCAGAAATATTGAGGTTGAAAAACTGCAAGAAATTCTCGAGGAACTTACAGTTCCGGGTTCTAAGTGGACTGTGTCAAAGCATGTCGTAGAGAATATTTGACACCATTAGCAAAGGTATCTTTCTATTTCATTCGATTCAGCCTTATGCCTATCTCACATGGGACAACAATTTCATTAGAGCAAATGGTCTTGTTATACTCGATTTTAACTATAAAGACCATTGATGTGGGAAAAATCATTCTGAGAGAAATGCGAAATTGTGCCGCTAGACGTTCTAGCCCAGCATACTTCCCCTTTACGATAATAGTTTTGTGCTTGAAAGATAAAATTCTTACAAACATAAAGAATACATGTTATAGCCAAGGCACAATCACAGATTGAGACCTCTACTGAATAACCAGAGATTCTGTTCTGTAGCAACGAGTTGAAGAAGGCGAGGATCCCGAAGAAGAAGAAGAAGATCCCACAGAGATCGAACCAATGCAGTCAATTGAAATCCCTAATAAGGCAGAACCAACGGAACCAATAACCAAACCTGACATGGCAATCTCAACATTCAGTACTCAATCGCCTCGCCCAGATCTTCGAGATGAGCTGTCAAAGTTGATGGACATAATGCAACATATGTAGTGGCAGCAACAAGCTTACTAGAGATATTCAAAAATACGGGATGACTCAATGAGAAGCGGTCTTACGAAAATATTCAATGATCCGTTTATTTTTGTGCCTGAGTTTCCAAATTTTATATTTGAACCATGGAGTTCAATATCGAAGAGGGAACGAAGATATTCATGCAAAAACAAAGACAATGGAGCAAAAGATGAGTCTGATTCTGAGGGATCTGCAAATAAATAAAAAAGGGGGGGATCTTGACTTTATTTTATTTCCTTTCCTAGGTTTTTTAATGTTTTAGGATTAGGTTCTATTAGTGTAATAAGCCCATTTTGCCCAGGCCCATGAAAATAGAACAAAAAATAATAAAAACAAAAAAATAAAAGTAAACTAATGTCCAGTTTACAGTCTAGTTACAAAACAATTAGCCCAAAACCAAAATTCAAACCCAAACCCAAATTACCAAAACCATTACCCCATTACAACCCAGACTAATACCCAAAACCCATGGCCCAAACTTAACCTAGCCCAACCTCTAACCCAACCTACGGAGCCCAAAACCTAAACAGAAACAGGGACCTAGGGTTTCTGGGAAACCCTCGCGCCGCAAGCCCCAACACCAGACCCTCGGGCACGCCGCAATTAGCGCACGGACAGCGCTCCACCGCCATAGTCCTCGTCGTTGACCTGCAAAAAAGGGAAAGAAAAAGTAGCAAACATGGCAAGAAATAAACGGGACAAAATCTTTGTATTCCTTTTTTATTTTCGTGGCTATAAAAGCCCTACGATAATCTGTAAAATACATGATATGGATATAGACGAAAATACAAAAAAAATACAGAGAATTTAAACAGCAGAGGTGATTTTCATTTTACTTTGTTTATCTTTTTTTCTTTTCGATCTATGCCATTTTTTTATTCATATGCGAATACTATAAAAAATAAACAAGTAAAGAAGACTACCTTCGTTTCGACTTCAAAATAGGGAGATTCGACTCTCTGGCCGCCGTGTGTGGCGGCGCGTGCGGTGGTCCGTCGCCAGAACCCAGGCCGAAATCTGGCCTTAGACTGAAAGGGGGCAGAGAGTTTTCGGAGCCTTTTGTTTTTTTTTTTTTAAAGGGGTGTTTAAATGAAATTTTTTGGCTGATTTTTTGCTTATATAGCAAGAAGAAATGGCACCGTTTTTGCTTAAGTTAATAAGCACAAAACGACATCGTTCAGGGACTAGGATTCGCGCGTTGACCCGAAACTCGGGGAGGATCCGCGCGTTTTTCATAAAAGGGAAATTTACCTTTTTAGTCCCTCCGCAATTTTATTAGTTTTAATTTTGTCCAATTTAAACACTTCTTTTATTTTTCAAATTAGCCCTGAAAGTTTGATTCTGTTTCAATTTGGTCCTTCGGGCTATTTAAAGGCTGATAACAGAACGGCGCCGTTTAGGAGATAGGGCATAATTTCCCAATAGGTCCCTACAGTTTGGCGCGTGCTCCAATATCACCCTTTTTAACAATTTTACCTTAGTTTATTTATTTATTTTAATTTTGATCCCTATTTCTTCGATTTTTTTAATTATTTTTATTTTCATTTTTATGCTTGTTTTTAATTATTTTGGTATTATATATATATTAAATTATTATTATTTATTATGTATATTAGGTTATTTTATTAAATTCAATATTGCATATTATTTTAAAATATGTACATTATTTATTATATTATACTTTTTCTTTTGTATATTATATATTATTATATTATTATATATGTCATTTAAATTATTTTACCCTTAGTATTTTATAAAATTTTGTATATCGTATAACATATATTGTTTATATTGTTTATATTAAATATGTAGTTTTTTTATTATTATTATATTATAAATATATTTTTATTTAAAGTTATATACTATTTACTTATAACTGTTTTTATCATGTATTATTATTTATATTTTTATATACTAAATTATTAAATTATATATTTATTATAAGTTATCCTTGAAATTTTTCATATTCTAAGTTTTTTATATTATTTATTTAAAGTATTGTTTATATATATATATTAAATCGTTTTAGCAATTGTCGTGTTCTTTTTATTTTTATTTTTTTGTTATAACATTCATTCAGTGTTTAAATATATCATCCATTTATTTACTTTTATATTTGATTTTGTTTGTAGGGTTTAATGTTCATTTCTCAAATCTTTATATTTCACATAGATTTTTAATTGCTGCTGATTATTTTATATCCTGTATTTATTTATTCATGCTCTTTTATTTGCGTATTACTGCTTTAGCATAATCCTTTAATCGCATGTATCACTTGCTATGTTACATTATTCTTTCGTTAATTATCTATATTAGTATTAATCATTAATATGACTTGTAATTATAGTGAATTGATATTTGATATTTATATTTTGTAATGTATCAAGGCAAAATCGGATTCATATCATTTTTATAAAAAAATACATTTTGCAAAATTGTCGTATTTTATTCAAAGTTTTTCTTAAAAAATACGGTGATACATAATATTTGGGGGCTTCGAGAAAAATTGTGCCCTAACTCACTGGGTTTCGATTTTTCTCGTTGAACTTAAGATATTAAGTATCCCTTTTCTTTTAAAATTGAAATCCATAAACTTCAAATCAAAACTTATTCTCGGAAACTCAAAACGATGTATCCTAATTTATTGGATATGATGTTCTGTGTCTCGAGATAAGAATTTTCTACAAATAAAGGCAAACTTAATTTCGAAGTTTGAGATGTTGCATCCTAACTTATTGGGTGTGGCATTTTATTTTTTTTGAGATAAGCAAGTCTTGGCTTTCTTTCGAATAAAAGGATCGTATTTTAAATTTTTCAAATTTGCGATATTTGGACATTAAATAATCAATTAGATACCAATTTTTTGGGCGTTACGAGAGTGCTAACCCTTCCTCGTACGTAATCGACTCCCGAACTCGTTTTTCTGAATTTCGTAGGCCAAAATCAATGTTTTGAAATAAACGTTTTATAAAGTGATCCAATCACACCTAAGCAAAAAGGGGTTGGTGGCGACTCCATTTTCGTTTTTAAAGTCGATCCTCGTTTTTTCATAAAAACTTTAAAAATTGTTTCGACAATTAGGATTTTTATTTCTCGCATAATAAAATAAGAGGTGGAAATCATAAATAAAAATGAAAAAGTTGTAAAGTAAGAAGTGTGGCAATAGATATGTACATGTCTAGTATTGGATCTAGAGAGAGCTTGGTACTTAAGCAGTCAAATTGACTCACCTCCTCTTTTCTAGAATCCTATCTGGTGTATAGTATCTATTCAATTCTAACAATGAGGACATTGTTCATCTTAAGTAAGGGGGACCGAAAAATTGAAATTATTTCCTCTCAGAATAAATTTTTCTTTTAATTATGGTTAGGTTATATTTTGTTCAAGAATTTGAAATTTTGTTAAGTATGCTAAACTTCAGTATGAATAAAGTTCTATTATTTCAATAATTGTATGTTAGCTGAATTATGACATAAATGTACTCTTAATAAAGTATGTAAATCGTACCATAAAATTTTAGTTCCTTAGGAAAGCTAGGCATGTATGAAAGTTTAAGTCTCTAGAATTGACTTAGTAATTTCTTGAGGCGAAATCTTAGGAAGCATAGAATGTTGAAAATGATTTAGGCAAACTTTTGTTTGGACCGTTTGAGTCTTTCAAACCAACCTTAATAAATTTTTATCCTTTGAAACCCAACTTTGAGACCATATGGCCTAATTTTATTTGAACCTTTGCAATATTTAGCCATCACTTTTCTCTTAATTATCTTTAAATTGTCTCAAACAATAGACTCAGTACTATTCAGAACATTCTTTGAAAATATGTTTGGGTGAGTTGAAAAAAAGTATCAAATGCTCAAAAAATTTTAGTACATACAACAAAATGCTCGTGTTAAAAAACAAGAGCATATGCACTCGAAAGAAAAAGATGTACAAAAAAGCATGTGAAAGCAAAATAAATGGGGGTATTGAAGGTAATTATTCCGAAGGTCCGATTCAAGCTAAGTCTAGGGTTTTTAGACTAAATTTATCTATCTTTTACCTACCCCTAGCCCAGCCATGTTACAACCTATTTAAAAGACCTATTGATTCAAGTTTCTGTGCTACCTACATTAGTGGAGAGAAATTGCTATGTTCAACATATGAAGGCATAAATTAAACTTGATGATTGCAGCTTAATCTTAAACAAGGGAATAAAATCAAATTGGTAGGGATTTAACATGTTTTTATTGAGAAAGCATTTAGTCTATTTTTTCTATCATAATAATAATTGCGACTAATTTGAACGATATGTATACTTAAGTAGCATAAATCTCAATTTTTTTATTCTTGAGCATAAGTATACTAAATTCATAATTTTGGGAAGAATGTTTTCTGAAGGAATTTTTCAAAGGTGTTTTCAAGAAATTCTTTTCAAATTGTGCATTACTCGGGACGAGCAATGAATTAAGTTTGGGGGTGTGGAAACACAAAAATATATATAGTTTTTCATGCAATTTCGGTGTAATTCTTGTCGAAAAATATAATATAATTATAAAATAATTAAATTGTACTTAAATTATTAACATATTTAATTTTAATTAATTTTATAATAAAATTTCATAAATTTTAATTTATTTTCGACAGATTTGCACAAAGGGTGAAAATTGGCTTGGCAGACACTACTAGAAGTTTAAAACCGGAAGCGATTTCTGAAGCATTGAGGTGAAATAATTTTTCAGCCTAAGACGGTCCAAATGATGAATACTAATACATAATATAATTAATTTTGATTTTAATCCAATTTATTTTGGGTTAAATAATTATTATTAATTAAATTATGAAAGGAGGCCCAATTGTGCTGAACCGAAAGACTGATCCAACCGAGCAAACGGGCTGCCCAAAATTGTCCAACATGCTGATCCAATCAGCTCAAATTAGCTAATTATTTGGCTTGCAAATCAGCCCTTGAAGTTTCCTTGAAATTGCATTCAAACCCCTCCACTTTCTATGCTTTTAAAGATTCACTCCAAGCTAAATTTAGCAAGTTTGAAACCTTCAAACCTGCCACGTGTGGCAGGCCAAGGGGGTCTATGGCTGCTGATTTTTTTCTATTTTTAGCAGCCAATCCCACCTATAAATACCCCCTTTGCTACTCATTTCAACACACCTCTCACACCTTCATTCCACACTTCTCTCTCATTTTCTCTCTTCCAAACCTTCCTTTGCTTTCCATTTTTTCCTTCCATTCCCTTACCGACTTCCCTCTTGGAAAAGAGCCCTTAAACCACCATTGGTAGCAGCATTGAAGTGCTTGTAGAAGCCTTGGTTCAATAAGAACGAGCAGAGAAGAAAGAGCGGAGCAAACTAGTCAGGCTTCGGAGAAACACCGGATTTGATTCTAGTTTCCTATCTTTTAACTTTTTATTGTTGTTGTTATAAACATGTCTATGAATACTTGTTATGTTTATATTCTTAATTTAATTAACATGGCTTAAATTTAATTCGTGTTAGATTGATTGCATTTCATCCACTTAAGTTATTAAAATTATGTTTGTGTTGTTATAGGTCTTGGTAAATTGTTTGATTAAATAAAACCATGATTATGTTATTCTTGCATTACAATTGTAAGGTAACTAATGAATTAATTATTAATCGTATTGAAATTGTAATTAATTGACACAATACTTAATCAGTGCATGTTTAATCTTCTAAGGTAGCTGAGGATTAAATTAGTGACGGTATTAAATGGTACATTAGCCTTGCATAACTTGCAAGATTATTGTGATTAATGCAGTTTCAATATAGGTATATATTGTTACTTCACTTAATCTTTTACTTTCTTATTAAAATTGATTAATTGTTTGAATTGATATAGTAATATGTTCAAGAGATTAGTTAATTTTGTAAGTCTGTATGTGCTATAGTTAACAAATTACCAAGTTGCCGTGAATTTATTCGTAACAACATGAACATTGTTTTAGTAATATTAAATTAAGAAATGTAATTAATCTAACACAATTATGTCATCTTGATTAAAATCATCTTTTGAAATCGTGCATTGGAACTTTTATTTTTATTTTATTTTATTTTACTTAGTTAAATTTTAGTTTTTAATCACTTCCTCAAAATCAAAATATTTTTAATCACCAAAGTGTTTGAATTTCATTTCATAAATAGTCCCTGTGGGTACGATAACTTGACATTTACTTGTCACTTTATTACTTGTTGCGATTGTGTACACTTGTATATTTCCATCGTTCCACTAAATCAGTATGAACTAACTCTAAAAGTTCAGTCTTCTTATCTGTGAGAGTTTTTAAGGAAGGTCTCGCATTCTTGGCTTCAAGACAAATTTCACATTTATTAAAGCTACTATTATCTAGATTAGGGAGTAGATTCAACAATATAAGCATAAGTGGTAGAATTATTATTAAACATAGTCTCAGTAAAAAATAAATCTCCACTCTAATAACCTGTCCCAACATAATCTCCATTGCGGGAAAGTACAAGTTTATCGGATTCAAAGACTAAATTAATGTCTGCCTTATTCAATAATCCACCACTAATTAAATTTCTGCGCAGGACAGGTATATAAAGAACATTATTTAACGCTAATGTTTTGCCAGAAGTAAGTTTAAGTAAGATCTTTCTTTTACCTAGTACTTCTGAACTGCTAAAATTACCCATGTAAACTTGTTCAACTTCAACTACACTTTCAAACTCGATGAACATTTCTCTGTTGGCACAGAAGTGTTTGGAGGTGCTTGTGTCTACAATGCACTCGACATTATTCTTGATCAGGTTTACTTCGGAAACCACAATGGCTATTACCGTATCTAGATTTTCAACTAGATGTGCTTGTGGTTTGTTTTTATTCTGGCGGTCAGAGCGTTAATAGCATTGATATGCTTTGTGTCCAGCTTTTTCATACAAATAGCAATTCACAAGGTTGTTGGATTTTTTATACTTCCATGGTTTCTTGAAGCTGGCAGCCTTCTTGATCTAGACCTTTACTACCTTCTTTGAATTTCTAGTGTTTTTAAACTTATTAAACTTGATACTAAAACCAAATTCCACAAGATTAGCTTTTAAAGGAAATTGACTTGAAGTAACTAAATCCTTATCTTTAAGACAATTGACCTCCTCAATCTTTATATTTCTAATCAGTTCCTTCAAAGAAATGTCTCATTTTTTACACTTCAGGAGATTGTGGTAGACGGACCGAGATTTGGACAGCGTTTCAATTAGGATGTTTGCTTGGAGAATCTCACACATCTTTATCCCTTCAGCTAGGATGTTAGAAACTAACTTCTCATAGACATGTAATTGATCCATTATTGGCTTATCATCAGTCATCTAAAATTTGATCATTCTCCAACGACATACTTCTTGATTCTAGCATCATCAGCTTCATACTTCTTTTCCAAGGTATCCAGATGGACTTGGCCGACTTATTTTTGACAAATAGGTCGAAGAGGTTGTTCGCTATGTGGGATAACATGTGACCTCTTACCATTTTGTTTTCCTTGTCAAACTTGTCTTTTGTCGTAGCATCGATTCTGAGTCTCCGGAAATGGTGGTTGAATCTTCAGCTTTTTCGGTGATAGGTGGGTTAAAGAAGACGTAGTCAACTTCAAGTTGTTCAAAAAATATTACCATCTTTTGAGACTAGAGACGATAGTTAGTTTTGTCAAAAGGAGCGAGCTTGGAGAGATCATGAATGAATTTGTTCATTATGGCGGACATGTTTTAAACAGTAGTATGAATTTACTTCTAAATTGTTTGAAAAATACGACTGCAAAACAAAATCGTTAGCTCTAACTTGAAAATAAACCAAGCATAAATAAAAAGAAAGAATCACTGTGATGTGGAAGAACCACTGCCTTAGAAGCGAATTTGCCCTGATCAGTGTAGTCGTGTAGTAGAAGTTGCCCCCCAAGGTTAACACAGAACTTCAATATTCGTACACCCAAATAAGGAATGTGGAGCACAATTGGTATTGCTCTTCTCAGAGGAATCGGGAAATAAGATAAAAATAAAACTTTAAAGCTGGTTGAAAAAACTTGCCCAGAAAAATCAGAATAGGTTCAATTCTCAGGAAAGGTTGGAGGGGTCACAAACGGTCTCGCTTAAAATCAAATCTCTTAGACAAAATTTTCCTCTAATGTAATTTTAGTAAAATGCCAGAGTTTTTGATAAAAGAAGAATGGGAGAAATGAGAAGAAATGACCTCTTATTTATAGGATTCTCAAAGGGGTAAAATGATTCAAAAAATTCAACAGTCATATTGCAACAGTCAGATTCTAATGGTCATATTGCAACAGTCAAATTTAAACAACTATATTGTAACGAAGAGATTCCAACGGTCATATTATAATGATCAAGTTCCAACTACTATATTGTAACAGTCATTTTTTCATTACCAACAATTTTAACCACTGCTTACGATTTTCGAACAAGACAAATTGAATAATGTTTGGGACAAAACAAAGTTGAAAACAGTGGAACTGCGTACAGCGTGGGCGATATTTTAGCATTAGAAACTTGAAATAGTTCTTGTGCATGCCAATAACATGCCCAACCAGCTTAGACAATATCAATGACGACTTTAGTCTATGCAAAACAACAATAATAAATTCCAGGATACAATTGTTATTTACCAATATTTCCGACTACTCCATTGGGATCAACCCTTTGTTTCTTGTTTTCATCCTTCTCCAAATTTTATATGTTTTATTACATCAGAAATCCCTAAATTATAGTTGAAATTCAAAACGTTTCAATTGAATATTCAATCTAAAACCTTTTTTTTTTCTTTTTATATTTATAATATTCAAAGAAACTCAAGTCATCTAGACGCTAGATAAAAACCAAAACTGTTACTCCAAGTCTTGCCAACTAAAGTGTTGTTTTATTCAAAATTTTCAAAAAGTCTAGCCATTAACTTTAACATTAAATACTAAATTAGATCTGATATGGTGTTTTTTAAATATATATTTATAATTTTTTTTATTGAATTAGTATCACAACATCAATTCAATTGAAAATTAAATAAAAACTCGTTTTATTATAAAATTTCAAACATTACTATAATAATGTTGTTGTATTTTTATATAAAATCTATAAGAATCAACTTAGAATAAATGTAAAATTTACCCGTATAATGGGACTAAAATATTAGAGTTATAATTTTAAAACCCTAATTTTACTATTTTAATTAAAATCTTATTTGTTTTTTAATTTTTTTTTTGTAAATATAATTTTTTACATAAATTTGTCCATCCACATAATATGTCATAATCTAGTGATAGTAAATATTTTTAACCATGTTGGATTTAAACTTGCATTTAATATCAAAACTAACGGTTCACCTAATACAAGGGTTTGATCCGAAGTTTGAGAATTTAAAAATTTAATGTAAACGTTTTGAAGTTTAAGGACATACATAAAATTTAGCCTATAAGTTGGGGATTAAATTGCAAATAACACATTTTCATTCATACAAATATTAAATCTCCCCTGTTTTTTTTTGCTGTGACTTTTACAACTTCAAAACCAGAACAACCATGGCTACGATTTTTCAACTCAATAACTTTCCATACAAGACTTTCTTAACAAATCCAAAGCATCTTCAGTCCACTTCAAAGCCTTCAATTCTACTTCTCAACTCTATCAAACGAACCCAGAATTCAAGCAGTATATCTCACTTTTTGACCAGAAAATCAATTCGGTCAAGACCCGGTTTCCAAGTTTTTGCTGCGGACGATGACGAGGGGAGCCCGGACAAGGAGGAGGAGGTGATGGAGGAGCCAGAAACAGAGAGCGGCGGAGTGGTCGTGGCCGAGGCCGAGGCAGAGGAGGAGAAGCCTAAAGAAGAAGTGGGTGAAATCGAGAGCTTGAAGAAAGCATTAGTGGATTCGTTTTATGGGACTGATCGTGGGTGGAAAGCTAGTAGTGAGACGAGAGCTGAGATTGTAGAGCTTATAACTCTGCTTGAGGCTAAGAATCCAACTCCAGCACCAACTGATTCTTTGCCTTTGCTCAATGGCAAATGGATTCTCGCGTAAGTTATCTGTCTATTTTAACTATTTTTTTTATTGAGTTTGGTTTATAGAATCATACAAGTATGTGTAGTTTAGAGCCTTAAAACACCGCCTACTTAAAGCTATTGCGAGTATTGAGGGGAGGTCGAACTCGCTGTTGAAGCTTTTGAAGGTCGTTGGTTGGGAGTCAATAGACCCCTCAATGGTGGTTGGTATTGTTTCCGGTGTCTGTGCTCGTGCTCGGTTTTATCCGGATTTTATCTTTCAATTCCGTGAAAAGCCTCGAAAAGTTCATATAGTAGTACCGTCTCACCTGATAAGAACACATGAGCCTTTGCTCTTGGTGGTGTTTAACCACATGCTCTCATATGACATTTGTGGCTAAGAATAGATACCACTTTCCTCACCCACCACGAAAATTTGAGCTGTTTATTTGATTTGATTTGAAAACTTGAACTATTTAAGTTTAAATTTTAATTTTTTTTATTCTCATTTGAATCAATTTTGGTCAGTCCTATAGCATGGTTGATCATCTTTGTTGTTGAAGGCAAAGTGTTTGCTATAGACTGTTTTATTGATATTATGAACTCTATGCAGCACTCTGTGACCTTATAAGCCTTTGCAATAACTCAAAATGGGCTATGGTAATTTGGTAATCTCTTGGTCTATTAGGTTAGGTTTCTTTCTAGCATTCAATAAATTTGGCCTTGATTAAATAAGTAAACAAAACTGCTAAAAGAATATATAATGATCTGGTTCGTATAATTGTTAGTTTTCTCGGTATTGCAAGTTGTTTATAAAGCACAAGTATTATAAGACACTCTTATCATGTAGGCCAACTTAATGCAGATGTTATTTTTTCTGGATGTACCCTTCACTGTTCTTTATACTCAAAAAAGACTTCACTGTTCTTTATACTCAAAAAAGAAGTAGCCGAAAGATAGTTATCGGGAGTAACATTGAACTCGGTGAAACTAAATAAAGAGAAAGCTCGGGGCATATCCGATGCTTCTTAAATGAACCGCTGCTGCTACTCGATAGTAATTGCTTTCGCCAAAATAGCTTGGTTTTTCTTGTGGTATTTCTCAGGGTGCTGCTTGGGAGCAACCATGAAGTACACTTGGGAAATATGTATATACTCTTCTTATAAATGATTAATGATGCTAGCTTTATCACTAAGTATCTTATTTATTTATTTCATGAGATTCTAGTGCGTGTTGATATTTGATACACTGTTTTGTGGCACAGGTACACGTCTTTCACCGGTCTGTTTCCGCTGTTGTCAAGGGGTCAATTGCGATTAGTAAAAGTGGAGGAAATATCACAGACCATAGATGCTGAAAATTTAACTGTGCAGAACTCTGTCCAATTCTCGGGGCCGTTAGCCTCGAGTTCTATTAGTGCAAGTGCAAAGTTCGAGGTCCGAAGTCCCAGGCGAGTGCAGGTATGTTGTTTATGTCTGTCTCCAACTGCCAGCATTTGGAATGTAATCGAACCCTATCGTACTAAACAAATTTTCATTCTCATTTTTCCTTTTCGAATGTCACCAAATGCATTAAGAAATTAAAGATCTGGATGTAACTTGAAATTGTCTTGTTTCATTTTGTTGTATGCAGATCAAGTTTCAGGAAGGCATAATCGGAACTCCCCAGCTGACGGACGCCATAGTCTTACCCGAAAATGTGGAATTTATGGGACGAAAAATGGATCTAGCTCCTATCAAAAGCTTGCTCAACTCTGTACAAGACACGGCTTCCACTGTTGCAAAGACGATTTCGAGCCGACCACCATTGAAGTTCTCATTATCAAACAGCAATTCGGAATCATGGTTACTTACCACATACCTTGATGAAGACCTGCGGATTTCAAGAGACGGCGGGAGCGTTTTCGTGCTCATCAAGGAGGGCAGTTCTCTCTTGACCACCATGAACTAAAATTTAGATTCCATTCCCTCTTCCTCACCTTCGCATCACTATATCTATGCTCCTGGTTTTCTGTTAGGTTGATCTGATACGTAAATATCTATAAACATGAATTCTAAATGAATAAACACGCACACACTTATCTTTCACTCCATGTTTTATGCTTTCACTCCATTAAAGCACCAAACATGTATTATTAGTGAACCAGATTTGCAATACACATTTCATTTTTTCTTTCTTGAGACCAAAAAAAAAGAAAAAAAAAAGTAGTTAAATTCTGCTATTAGTACATGTACAATGCTTAAGTTGTCTATTTGGTCCTTGTACTTTAATTGGGTCATTTTCCATCTTTATACATTTCAAATTTTAAAATATTAGTCCTCGTCAAATGGTAGCTACTAAATTCATTAAGTTATGCTGTTTTCAAAAATCGATTAGGCAAATATATAATGCCATGTCCTCATCCATATGTATAATGCAATGTCAACTTATTATTTTCACATGTTACTAAAAAAAAGATTAGTTAATAGATTTAAAGATTGTTGTTTGCATTAAGATTGAAATTTCAAATTTTAAAAAATGTAGTGATAACAATGATCTAGTTGGAGAACATGGATCAAGACGTATAACTTTATGCATAATACAAGAGCAATAGTAGAATTTAACGAAACATATTTAACTATTACCATTTGATCAGGATTACAACTTCAAAAATGAAAACGTACAAGGACTAAAATTAACCAATTCGATAAGTTAAAGGACTAAAATTGATCTAATTAAAGTATAGATACTAAATCTACAACTTACACAAGATACAAGGTCTAATATCAGAATCTAACAAAAAAAAAAAAAGAAGGAAATTTCCTTATTCTGTCTAACTTGGACTTGGTGCTGCATATATTTATGAACTTAGACTATTTTGTCATCAATAGAATTCAACAATTCTTTTCTTGATTTAGCTTTATCAACTAATTAAGTAAATGATATATTTCAAATATAAGATTGCATTAATTTAGAAAGTCAGAATCAATCAATATAAACTTTGGCTTTCAAGGATTGGAGTCTCATCTTTTGCCAACAATGTCACGATCTCATCGATTCACTTATTGCTTTTAAATTTCTTTTATCATCAAAGTATAGATTATTCATCATAGTTTATTCTAGTTGGTATTAGTGTCACGATCCGTCCGTGAGTAAAGCTACCTGAAGCACTAGATCAAGTTCAGAACAATGCGAGAGCAAGAAAATCGAGTTACAAAGTTGTTGGAATGTCTCAGAAAGCTCTAGAAATTCAAAGAAAGGATCAGACCTTGTAGAAAATGTGTATAAGATTCTGAAAGTTCTAGAACTATCCACACTTATATAACATTTAATAGGGTAGTTGAGAAATTTCTAAAGGATAGATCTAACCGTCCATTCAGATTAATGGTAACCATTGGATCTGTTGAGTATGACTCCTATTTCAATCAAATTTGAGAAATAATCTTTCAGTTAAACTCTGTTTATTTGTTTCAATCAAACTCTAATTAGTCTAGCTTATTTTATTATTATTAGACCTATGAATTTAGCATATAAATATGCTCTTTTACAACCTTAAAATATACACCCATTAAAGATTAGAGCTCATAACACTTTTAGAGAATTTTGTGTTTACGTTTTGAGGGTTCTTTATTTTCGGGTTTTGGGGGTTTAGTTTTTATCTCCATCTTTTGTACTATTTGTTCTTTTGCCATTATAGTATAATTATCTTTACCTGTGGTTTTTTATCCTCTTTGGAGGGGTTTTTCCAGGTTAAATTTGTGTGTTCAATTTCTCAATTTCATTTGTTATTTTTACTTGTTCGTTATTTAATCGGGCCGATCCCCAACAAGTGGTATCAGAGCTAGTTCAATTTTCGTAGATCAGCCCATTCAAAGATGGTAGCAACAAGGTTTGAAATTGAGAAGTTCGATGGTGTCACAAATTTCAATCTGTGGTAAGTTCGGATGATGGCAAATCTAATTCAAACCAGCCTAAAAAAGGTTGTTATTGAGAAAAAGCCTGAGAATCTAAATCAAACAGAATAGGAAGAGCTTGATAAAAAGGCATTGTCTGCAATTCAGTTGTGCCTCGCAAATACGATATTGCAGGAGGTATTGATGGAGAAGACCTCATCCGCCTTGTGGAAAAGGTTAGAAACTCTTTATGCGACTAAGTCTCTGGCCAACCGTTTAGTGTTGAAACAACGTCTATTTTCGTTTCGCATGAACGAATGTGAGATTTTTAAAGATCACATCAGTCAGTTCATTACACTTTTAAATGATTTAAAGAACGTTGAGGTTCAGATTGTCGATGAAGACCAATCTATGCTATTATTGTGCTATTTACTTCCTTCATAAAAGTCTTTCAGGGTGGCCTTGATTTATGGCAGAGACAAACTCTCGTTCAAAGATGTGAATGGTCATTTATTGAGCAGAGACAAACTCGACAATGAGTTTGGTTCGGATAGTAAGGCAGATAGGCAAGCTTCCATTTTGGTAGCATCAAAGAAGCGAGACAAAAGGTGTCACTATTGTAAAAAGTTAGGTCACGTCAAAGCAGATTGTTATAAACTGCAAAATAAAATAGCTGCTGAGAGTAACGAGGAAGATGTAGCTGGTGATAATTTGGCCAATGAAAACGGTGATGATTTGTTGTCAGTGTCAAAGAGCGATAACTCTAAGCTTACGTCCAAGTGGATCCTAGATTCGAGATGTTCTTTCCACATGTATCCCAATAGAGAATGGTTCTCCACATACAATTCGGTTGAAGGTGGAGTTGTGCGTATGGGAAATGACGGGCATTAAGGTATCTCGTGGAGTTCTCGTTTTGTTAAAAGGTAAAAAGACCGGCAATCTTTATATTCTTGAAAGTTCTATAGTGACAGTGAAATCAGACGTCCCTCGTCCGTTACGGAGTTGAAGTCAACTCATTTGGAATGGAGACAACTTAGTCAGAGGAGGAAAAAAGGTATGACCGTTTCGTTGAAAAGAGGTTCTCTTTTGGATGTAGGTTTTGAAAAGTTAGGGCACTGTGTTCGTGAAAATCAGACTCGGGTTAGTTTTAATTTGGCAATGTACAAGTTGAAGGCTAGAAGTCTTCCAGTTTCTAAGCACAAATTCGACTCAGTTAATTCCCTACATAGTTCAAGATAGGCCAGTGGCGAGCTTTAACAAAGGTGGCGTTGTGGAAATATGAGTCAAGGTGGAGATTTATTGAGTATGACTCATATTTCAATCAAATTTGAGAAATAATCTTCCAGTTAAACTTTGTTTATTTGTTTCAGTCAAACTCTGATTAGTCTAGATTATTTTATTATTATTTAACTTATGAATTTAGCCTATAAATAGGCTCTTTTACAACTTTAAAATATACACACATTAGAGATTAGAACTCATAACACTTCTAGAGAATTTTTTATTTACGTTTTGAGGGTTCTTTGTTTTTGGGTTTTTGGGGTTTAGTTTTTATCTCCATCTTTTGTACTCTTTATTCTTTTGCCATTATTGTAACAGCCCAATTTTCAGTGGTGTTAGAAACAGTGATTCGAGATCACTAAATCTAACGAGTAAGTTCGAAAATTTAATAAATTAATATTTATGAGTCAAGTGTGATTTTAGAAATATTCTTAAACTAGTGAATTTTGTGATTTAAAAGAATTTATTAGGTAAATTAGGTTAAAAATGAGGTATCGAGACCTCGATTTTATAAATCGAGCCGTAAATATTTTTATAAATATTTACAGAATGTCATTAGGTTAGTATTAAAGTTTCGTTAGAAAATGTTAACGTTTTGATGGTTAATTAATTAAAAAGGACTAACTCGAAAAATGTGTAAAATTTGCTAAAGTGATTAAATAGTTTAAGTGACAAATAAGGGAGGACTTATAGGGAAAATTAACCCAAAGGGGATGGCTGAGGCGACATTAGCAAGAAAAAAATCTGAAAGTTTGGTGAATTAAGGGTAAAATTGGAAATTTTACAAAATTAAGTAAATAAAATAATAATTAAAATAAATCTAGACAATTCTTCAGAAACTTTCAGCTAAAAATGCCATTGAAGAGTCCTCTTGAGCTGGTTTTTCATATTTTTGCTACAAGTGAGTTTAATTCTTGCCTTGTTCTTGTAATTTTTGTGTTTTTAAGACTTTTACAATTAGGTCCAACTATCTATTTCATTATTTTTTTATTCTATGGGTAATTTTGAAAGTTACCATTGATGAGTGTTGAATGTTTATGATGAATTAACATGTATTTGAAGCTTTAATTTTGTTATATGATGATTTTATTAAGTAATTTTGATAGAAATTGATTTTAGGACCTAATTGTGAAAAAGATTCAATCTTAGGGTTTGGCATGAAATTTTGAATGTCAAAGGCTGTGAAATAGCCTATAATACTTAGTTAAAGTGTTAATTAAGAAAAATTAGCTAAATTGGTGGGTTAATTGATTAGGGACTAAATTGTAAAAACTGTAAAAGTTAGGGTAAATGTGTAATTTTGAAAATTGAAGGGCATAAATTGTGAAGTGAATTAGAATTTAATTAGATGCTAATGAATGAATAATTTTACATTATAGATCAAGAACCCGAAGATAAACGCGAAAAAAGAGAAATTAACATATTAGTCCCTGAATTTCTACAACCTCTACAAACTACCCCAGGTAAGTTCATATGGTTGAACTTTCATGATTAATTGTTAATTTAGGAATGATATAATGTTTTATTTTATATC
Source organism: Gossypium sturtianum (assembly GCA_025698515.1). NCBI lineage: Eukaryota > Viridiplantae > Streptophyta > Magnoliopsida > Malvales > Malvaceae > Gossypium > Gossypium sturtianum. Next base: position 81,238,096 of record CM046951.1, read on the forward strand.
TTTGTTATGAAATTATGATTATTGTAATAATATGAAAATCAAATTGAAAGTTCAAATTAAGTGGAACGCAGGATTGAGTACAATTATTTCGTGATAGAAGATGAATTGATGGATAAGACCATGGTTGGACCATGGAAATGTTTAAATGTAAGACCATAGCTGGGCTATGACATTTTAGTGAAAAGACCATAACTGGGTTATGTCACCGTGAACGTAAGACCATGGCTGGACCATGACAATATATGTATATGTGTAAGACCATAGCTGGGCTATGGCATCCTGATGATAAGACCATAACTGGGTTATGGCTTTACGAGTGTAAGACCATGGCAGGGCCATGGAAATATACGTGTAAGACCATAGTTGGACTATAGCATCAAGAAAACGATGTACTCAATTCTGTAAGACGTTCTCTAATTTGACAATGATTGATAAGTGTCATATGGATTAAAGTGATAGAATTTAAGTAGTTATTGATATTGAGCTCAATCAAGTGAATTCATCATTTGAAATTATGATTGGTAGGAAATGTTAGTGAATTGCATGTTTTATGATTTGTTATATTATGTTCGGTAAGATTTAACTTTAAAACCAATGAACTTACTAAGCTTCATTAAGCTTACTCGTGTAGTTTAATGTTTCTTGTAGATTAACGTGAGATTGGAGGATTGGATCAACACATCAGGCCACACTATCTAGATTTCTCCGGTAGATTTTGTAATACAACCTATGGTTTATATGGCATGTATAGGGTTGGATAGAAAATAGTTAAACTTGAATTATGAATGTGAATGATGCTTATATATATATATGTTTGTTTGCAAGTATTTAGTAGTAGATATTAATAAATCAATGAATGGAGTTATTTTGATAATTTTATGTACATGAGTTTTGCGATGACATATTATGTTTAATACATGATTTTGGTTTGAATTGGTTGCTTGGTTGGGATATATTGGTGTATATCAACGTTGTGTGTAGGATGATATTAAAAAGGGTGAGAAAAATGGCCTTAAAATGGCCTATTTTTGTCCACACGGGCGTGTGTCTCAGCCTTGTGTGACACACGGCCTGGCCCATGGGTATGTGGTCTAGCCGTGTGTCCCCTGCACCTTGAAATTTCCACGAAAGCTCCCCTAGGGGCGCACTTTGCTGGCAACAACGACTATATTTTTTGACCGTTTTGTGACTGTTGGGGGGTCCAACGGTAAAAAAAAAGTATAAACCCCCCTTATTGTATTTCACACTTAATTTCTTCAAAATTTAGCCAAAAATCTCTACAATTTCCTCCTAAAGCTCTCAAATTTCTCATTAAATTTCTCAAAGCTCTTTATAATTAGTTATTTACTTTATTTTTTGTTTAAATTAATATTTTTTTATAATTTCAAAAATATTTGATCGTGTTAGCAATGGCCGGAGAATTAATTCGTCTCGATCATAAACATATCTCTATCGAACAAATGAAAATGGTAACGGTTTATTTTAAATTTGGAATATTATTTAATATTTTTTTCATTTATGTAATTTTAATTAATTTTAATTTTTGAATTTTTTTAATATTTTTTTCATTTATGTAATTTTAATTAATTTTCATTTTATAATTTTTTATAACAGTCTGTAGATCGGGTGTTACAATGTTATATTCGTAATATGTCTAATCCGCCATCACCGTTGATAGAAAATTACTTGAGGGAAGCGGGTTTTTGGCACGCGGCCACTATAGGCCGGGGGTACAAGTTGGACCCGAAACTCATTAGTGCGTTAATAGAGAGGTGGAGACCTGAGAAGAACACATTCCATCTTCCATGCGGAGAGTGTACTATCACTTTGGAGGACGTCCAGTTACAATTAGGATTGCCGGTGGATGGGTCTGCACTCACCGGGTCCGTTCAATCTGCTGATTGGGGAGCCATATGTTACGATCTTTTGGGTGTGATTTCAGATAATATTTATGGAGGTCGGATTGAGATGGGTTGGTTACGAGACACATTCCCGGAGCCGGGGAATGATTCGACTGGAGTTGAAAGAATACAATATGCTCGAGCATACATCCTTGAGATGATTGGAGGTTATCTAATGCTGGACTTGTCACGAAACCTCGTACATTTGAGGTGGCTGCTGAAACTCGTTGATTTTAGAGCAGCTGGCAAACTTAGTTGGGGTCTGCCGTGTTGGCAACATTGTACCGGGAGATGTGCGGGCCGACGCGTCCAAATAAAGCCAAAATCGGAGGTTGCCTATCACTACTACAATCATGGGCTCAGTTTCGCTTTCCATTTTTACGTCCTCGAGTGAACTACCCATATACATTCCCACTCATAACGAGGAAAAATTTTTATTTGATTTTACAATTATTCCATAGATTTAAAATAAAATTGTATGCTGAAAATTTATTTAATTAGGTGGAACCATCCGGCGAGTTATATTGGAATACCTACTGCTCCTGAAGATATACGGCTTCTATTAGACCAACGGTCGGAAGCGCAAGTAAGTATTAAATAAAATATATACACATAAAATAGTCGTTTCATATTTAGTATTTAGTATTTAGTATTATGCATATAACTAATATTTTTATCCCATTCATATAGTTTCTGTCAAAACCATTTTTTGAAAAAAGAGTCGACTTTGATTTTGAAAATGAAAATGAAAATGGGAGTCGCCACCAATCCTTTTTTATGAGGTGTGATCGGGTCACCTCGTAATTTGGTCATTTTAATAAAAAATTTTAATTTACTAAAACGATGATTTTTGGTCTACGAAATCCAGAAAATGGGTTCGGGAGTCGGTTACGCACGAGGAAGGGTTAACACCCTCGATACGCCCAAAATTGGTACCTAATTGATTAATTAACGTCTTAGTGTCGAAAATCGAAAACTCGGTAAGAATTTAAAATACGATCCCTTTTTGCATTAATGTATACTTTGTTTTGGAATGCTTAAATAAGTTGAAAATATGTTGAAGACTTTCTTATCTCGAGGCAACAAAACATCACATCCCATAAGTTAGGACATGACATTTCGAATCTTTGAAAATAATTTGGCCTTTGATTTTATTTGAAATCTTACGTGTTTTAATTTTTGAAAGGATGTTTGATTATTTGAATTCAACGAGAAAAAAATCGAAACCCCGTAAGTTAGGGCACGATTTCATCGAGTCTTTCAAATACGGAACATTGCCTATTTTTTGAAAATTTTATTGACATGTTCGGATAAAATTTAATGATATTTGAAACGTTATGAATCTAAGTTATTCGGGCATGAAGATGTGTGAATATATTTGAAAATGATTCAGGACATAATTACTACAAAATAAAATAGTAACACCAATGATTTAAAGCATCGAAAGCAAATAAAAATGATAATAAGCGAGCGATGATCATACCAAAATTTTAAAATCTATATTAATTAATTAATAATGAGGAAAAAATAAGCAATGATGTAGAACAAAGAAAATGTAAGCATCATATATATTCTATACATATAAAAGAATAAGGGGTAATGGATGAACAAATAAGTAAAATAATGTATTAATTTTAATGTCAATCATTCTAACATGAATTAATAATACTAATGATGATAATGATAATAATGGTAATAACAATGACGATGAAAATAAAACACAAATGCATAACGAAAGAAATGAACCAATTCCAAGTAATAAATAAACAAAAAATAAATGCTCAAAAAAGAAAAAAAATATGAAATAAAACTTAGATATGCAAGAAATAATGAATGAATAAATAAACAAGCAAAATAAAAAAGAATAAAGACTTAATTGAAACTTAAATAAAATAAAGGGATAGATTAAATAAAATAAAAATAATAATAGTAATCATAACAAAAATATAGAATAAAATGGAATAAATGGATGCCCCCAAAAAACAGAATAGAAAAATGTAACAAATAAGGAAATAATGAACAAGCAGTTAAGTGAACAAATTAATCAAAATGAGGGACTAAATCGAAACTAAAATGAGATAAAAGGGATAAATTAAATAAAGAAAAATGATAAAAGGACCGAAATATAATGTGTTGAAACTAGCAAGGACTAAATGGGAAAATACCCCTAATCCATATGCGTTGCGTTTCAACTAGTGAGGTCACGGACTAAATTAAAAATGAAATAAAATTAAAGGGGTAAATTTTAAAAAGGTTTAGGACCGAACTAAAATGCGCTTAAAGAAACGAGGACTAAATGGGAAATTATCCCTGTGCTTCAAAACGCACCGCTTTAACAAGGACTAAAATGAAGTGAAAGACAAATTATCGGGCCAAAATTAAAAAAAAAAGGAAAGAAAACAAAAAGGGGTTCAATTGAAACAACTAGGAAAAGCGGAAGGACTAAGGGCGCAAATAGACCCTTAGTCTAAAACACGCGGATCCTCAGCCCTCGGGTCGGGTCGCACACGGGTCAGCTTCATACGGCGCCGTTTTGAGGCCACTGAGACAGGCCCTAAACGACGCCGTTTTGGGCTCTTTATAAAAGAAAATTTTTCTTTTTTTTTATATTACTACTATTGTTCTAAAAAAAAAACAAAGGCCCTTCCTTCTTTCCTCTGCAAGGGTTTAGACCCTTTTGCGTCGTTGCCGATCCGCCGCCGTATGCGACGGCCAGAGTTCCTAAAGGAACCCTTTTTCGGTCGATTTCCTTCCCCTTTTTAAACCTAGGCCAGACTTTGAAGCCTAATACCCGAAAAAAACTTTTAAATTTTTGCACCCCTTTTTTGACGAAGTTCAAATGGAATCCCGAAAGACTCGCCGACTTTCGCGGACGGAGGAGGCTTCCGACAAGGCACGAAGCGTATAATCAGGTGATTTTGACGCCTTTTTTATTTTCGTTCTTTTTTAAAATATAAAAAAATAAAATAAAGCAAAAAGAAAGAAATAAAAACTTAGATAAACGAAACGAAGTGCAAGCTTTTTTCTTTCTGTTGAATCTTTTCTTTTGTATTTGATAGTTGTTATCTGTATGTTCGAAAGTCTGTATTTTTCGATTAATCTCTCTATGTAAAAAATAAAAATCTGATTCAAGGCTTTTATAGCCGATTTTCAAGTGATTTGCTATCTTGCTTGCTTTTTGTTTTTTTTTTCTTTTCTGTTTTCTTCTGTTTCTTGCCATTTTTGTCTTGTTCTGTTGCTTTGCAGGCCTCAGGGCAGAGGCTACCCTTTCGGTGTAATGGCTCAAGCAAAGTCGAGCCTTGGACGGTGTGCGCGCTGAGGGCGCACATGGGAGGGGGTACGGCGCCTTGGGGACTCAGAAACCCTAGGGTTCCTGAGTCGGTTTAGTTTTTGGGCCTGTTGGGCCAGTGGGAATTAGGGTAGATATTTGGGCCATTTATCAATTGGGCCTGTTATTTTGGGTTGTATCTGAACTAGACATTTTGTATTTAGTTTTCTTTTTTTGTTTCCGATTTGGGTGTAGTGGGCCCGGGCAAATTGGGCCTGTTACAGCTGCCCCTCTTTGCTCATTGTCGTGTAACGAGGATGGAGCAAAGACCTTTAAGAAGGACCAAACCCGGTTTTCAGACCTCGACTTCTTTAGCATGTCTCTTATTTAATTAGCCTTAATCTATCCCACTGTAACTTCAGGGGTATAAGATTTGCTATCTTTAATCCGCTCCACTGCAACTTCAGGGAGATAAGATTCGTCATGATAATTTCAACCCATCCCACTGCGACTTCAGGGGTATAGGGTTTATAGCTTTAATCTGCTCTACTGCAACTTCAGAGAGATAAGATTGGCTATCTTCAGTCTGCTCCACTACAACTTCAGGGAGACAAGATTCGCCATGATAGATTTGATCCGACCTACTGCAACTTCAGAGGTATAGGACTTGTAATTCGTTGCTTAAATCTGTTCCGCTGTAACTTCAGGGAAATAAGATTTGCTGTCTTCAACCTGCTCCACCGCAACTTCAGGGAGATAAGGTTTATTTTGATCTACTCTACTGCAACTTCAGAGAGATAAGATCTGGAAATTTGTAGCTTTAATCTGTTCCACTGCAACTTCAGGGAGATAGGATTTGCTACGACAACTGCTCCACTGCAACTTTAGGGAGATAAGATTCGCCATAATGGCTATGACCCGTCCCACTGCAACTCCAGGGGTATAGGATTTGTGGTTTCACTGATTTGTTGCACCGTTCTCTGGGGAACATGACCTGTAGAATCCATTTTATGGGCCTATTTGTGCTTAGTGATTAGGATGTCATGATCGGAATGAATCAAATGCTCCTAATTAGATGCGTATGAATGATATTTGCATGAATGTAGAATGTCATTTTTCGAGAATGATCCCTTTTTAATGTTTAGGTCGTCATTGCTCGATGTTCGTCCAAGTTCTATTACTGATGTGTTACCATGCCTTCTTGTCCAGCTGGTATCTTTAACATAAAATCCAAAGAAATAGTCATCATTCAGACTATTTGTTCTCAACTGTTTCCAACCCCTGAGTTTGGTTAGTTCTTGAATAGTGGTCCTGTTATCATATCCTTGTACTATTTTAGAAAACCTTTCAGAGCAATATGCAAAACTTCCTTTACTTGAATATTATTAGTCCATTAATCATTATTTCAATGTAAAAATGCTTGAAAAGGATTGTAGTAATGGTCAAGATCGAAGTTTATTAAGAGCAAGGCTCGAAATGAATAGATTTATCAACATAGCAAATTTGCTTAAATACAAAGTGAATAAGATGAAAGTAGGTGCCCCGGATATCATAGCATGAGTTTCTTTGTACTAACTTCCCGAGGACCCTTTTGAACTCGATATGTGTTTTGGAGATCCAAAGTACTTTGTTGATGCCCCAAGACGTAGCATCTCTTTTCCTTGTTCATTCGGGAATAGCAAGACTACCACATGCCCCACTTTGATCAAGATTTGAATTGCCCTTTTCCCGGGTTTTTAATTCAAAACCCCTTTGGTCTCAATGCGCTCTTTGCGAGTTTTTACCTTGGCCTCTCCCACATGCGAGTTTTTTTTAGGTGAAATATTTCTTGACTGAGTCCGAATTCACAGGACTGGGCAAGCTTTTACCATCCATCTCAGTCAGAATCAGCGCTCCTCCAGAAAAGGCCTTCTTTACCACGTAAGGTCCTTCCCAATTTGGCATCCATTTCCCTCTGAAATCCTTCTGCATGGGCAAGATCTTTTTTCAACACTAGGTCCCCCTCATGGAATTCTTTAGGACGAACCTTTTTGTTGTAAGCTTGCATCATTCGCTTTTGGTACATCTGACTATGACGGATAGCTTTCAACCTTTTCTCTTAATCAAATTTAGCTGATCGTATCGGGATTGGATCCATTCTGCTTCATCCAACTTTACTTCTGCCAAAACTTGAAGGGAAGGAATCTCCACTTCAATAGGTAAAACCGCCTCCATTCCATAAACCAAAGAGAAAGGCGTTGCCCCGGTTGAGGTCCTGACGGATGTTCAATAGGCATAGAGGGCGAAGGGTAGCTTCTCATGCCAATCTTTATAAGTTTCAGTCATTTTTCCCACGATCTTCTTGATATTCTTATTGGCTGCCTCCACTGCACCATTCATTTTTTGGGCGATATGGTGATGAGTTATGGTGTTTGATCTTGAACTGACTGTAGACTTCTGATATCATGCTGTTGTTCAAATTTAGTGCGTTGTCAAATATGATCCTTTCTAGCATTCCATATCGACATATGATCTCCTTTTTTAAGAATTTACTGACTGCCGATTTCGTGACATTTGCATATGAAGCGGCTTCTACCCACTTGGTAATGTAATCGATGACCACGAAGATGAATCGATGCCCGTTAGAAGCCTTAGGTGAAATTGGCCCAATGACATCCATGCCCCACATAGAGAAAGGCCAAGGAGAAGTCATAACGTGAAGAGGTGAAGGAGGTACATGGATTTTATCTCCGTAAATTTGACACTTGTGGCATTTCTTGGCGTAATTGATGCAATCTCCTTCCATGGTGGACCAATAATACCCGAATCTCATGATCTGCCTGGCCATTGTAAAACCTTTGGCATGTGTTTCGCAGACACCCTCATGGACCTCTTCCAAGATTTTTTTAGCCTCAACAGCTTCTACACATCTTAGTAGAACCTGATCCTTTCTTCTTTTATATAGGATCTCCCCATCTAAGACATAGTCGTTGGCCAACCTTCTCAACTTCCTTTTATCATTCTCAGTTTCTTGGTCAGGGTATTCACGATTCTTCATATATCGCAATATATCGTTGTACCAAGGGTGATCATCTTTTTCTTATTCTTCTTCGATGTTGTAACAATGAGCCGGAGTTTCATAAATACTCATTTGGATAGGCCTTACATCCTCTTGTTTGTTCATTCTGACCATTGAAGCCAAGGTAGCTAAGGCATCAGCCATCTGATTTTCATCTCGTGGGAGATAATAAAAGGTGATATCATCGAAACCCTCAATTAACTCAAGAACCAACTTTTGATACTTGATTAACTTGGGATCTCTTGTCTCCCATTCTCCTTTGAGTTGATAGATTACCAGTGCAGAATCCCCATATACCTCTAGCACTTTGATCTCATGTTCTATGGCTGCACGGATACCCATGATGCATGCTTCGTATTCTGCCATGTTGTTTGTGCAATCGAAATCCAATTTACTAGTGAATGGATAATGATCTTTGTCCCGGGATACCAGGACTGCCCCAATTCCATTACCCATAGTGTTTGAGGCACCGTCAAAGTTTAGCTTCCAAGAATGACTTCCTTGCGGGTCTTCTTCAGTGGTTGCGAAATACATCAGATCTTTATTTGGAAAATCAAAGTTCAAAGGCTCGTAATCCTCTAGAGCTCTACTGGCCAAAAAATCGGCTATTGCGCTTCCTTTAACTACCTTCTGGTTCACATAGACTATGTCAAATTCAGAAAGCAGAATTTGCCAGCCATCCTTCCATTTAGAGCAGTCGACTCCATCATGTACTTCAGAGTGTCCAACTTTGAGATGAGCCAAGTCGTGTAGTACAGCATGTATTGTCTCAATCTTCGGGTTGTCCAAATCAGGGCGCAACATAACTTCTCAATTGGCGAATATCTTGTCTCACATTCAGTGAACTTCTTACTGAGATAGTATATTGCTATTTCTTTTCTTCCTAACTCGTCATGTTGACCAAGCACGCATCCCATGGAATTCTCGAATACTGCCAAGTACAGTATCAGCGGCCTATCCGAGTTAGGTGGCGTCAGTACTGGGGCATTGGACAGGTAATGTTTGACCTTATCGAAAGTCTTCTGGCACTCCTCATCCCAAACGCCTGGGTTGTGTTTCTTAAGGAGACGAAATATGGGGTCGTATTTCTCAGTTAGTTGTGAAATGAACCGGGCAATGTAATTCCGTCTTCCTAGAAAACCTCGAACTTCCTTTTGAGTGCGCGGCGGAGGCAATTCTTCTATAGCCTTGACTTTGTCTGGGTCAATCTCAATTCCCTTCTTGCTAACTACGAAACCTAGCAATTTTCCTGATCTAGCCCCAAAAGTACACTTTGTCGGATTGAGCTTTAGCTGAAATTTTCTCAACCTCAAGAACAATTTCCTCAAAACTTGTATATGTTCTTTTTCTGTTTGGGATTTTGCAATCATATCGTCGACGTAAACCTCGATTTCCTAGTGCATCATGTCATGAAATAGGGTTACCATGGCTCTTGGGTACGTTGCTCCTGCGTTTTTTAATCCAAATGGCATCACCTTATAGAAAAAAGTTCCTCACAAGGTCACGAATGTGGTCTTTTCCATGTCTTCAGGATGCATCCTTATCTGATTGTATCCAGAGAAGCCATCCATGAAGGATAACAGTGAGTAGCCTGTTGTATTATCCACCAAGGTGTCAATGTGAGGCAATGGGAAGTTGTCTTTTGGGCTGGCTTTGTTTAAGTCTCTGTAATATACACACATCCGTACTTTTCCATCTTTCTTAGGGATGGGGACAATATTGGCTACCCATTCTGAGTATTTAACCACTTGTAAGAACCCAGCATCGAATTGCTTCTTGACCTCCTCTTTTATTTTTAACAAAACATCAGGCCTTATCCTTCTAAGCTTCTGTTAAACCGGCTTGCATTCTTCCTTTATGGGGTGTCGGTGTACCACAATATCAGTACTTAACCCAGGCATATCTTGATACGACCAAGCAAAGAAATCCTTAAATTCTTGGAGTAATTCAATGAGGTCTTGCTTCGTTTTTGTAGTAATGTAGGCTCCTATCTTCACCTCTTTTTCCTCTCCTAGGCTCACAATTTCCTCTCTTATGACTCTTTTGCTTCTCATCTTGTTCTACCATTCTCAACAAATCAGGGGATAAATTACAGTCTCGATCATCTTCAAGATCTTGGGAATCTTCTGTGCACAAATTTTGTTCAAAATGAGATTCTGAGTCAGTAGTAATATCGCTCATATCATTGATATCCGGATACCTATTATAGGGATGAAGAAAAAAATCCACAGAACAAAAGAATCTAAGAATAATTATTTGTATGGTATGATTATGAATGAAAAGAATAAAAGAATATTTGCTCAAAATGATACGCAAAAATGCATTTTTTATTGAAGTAAAGATTTAGAACATAAGCCTATTTCACAAAGGACTCTTATTGCTCCTAGGCTTAGAGCAATAATCGCGTTTTGAACATTACTCTGTATTGGCTCTAAAAACTACAAGAACCTCTTCCGCAGTCCAGTTGTTCAAAATACTTCTAGGTACATAGGGGCGGATGTCTGATAGATTCTCTCCCCCAATTCTTTCTTCTGATATGGCGTTGATGTTCAGGTTTCCTAACATTTCTTCCGCGGTCTCCTCTCTTGGCACTTTTCTTTCAGGGTGAATGGTTCCTCCTGATACGAAAGTCTTGGATATGTGGGGAAAGGTTATCAGTTCCCACTTGACCTCTTCCCCGCTCAGTCTCGCTCTTCTTCTTTCTTGTTTCTTCTCTACCTCATTCTTTCTTTGCCTGGCATCTGGCTTAAATCGTAAACCATAGCGGTCTCGTTTGTCCTTCAGCATAGGTGCCTCGAGCTTTCATTGTAGGCATTTTCCAAGTCCTCTTCCAGGCAAAGCTCTTTTTCCCACTGTGAGTTGTAAGCCCATTTTTGTAACACCCCAAACCCGGCCTAAACGTTACGGCCAGAATCGGCATGTCACATGAAAGGAATGTCTAAAAGCGTGCATTCGTTAAAAAGCTCATATTCTTTATAGTTGTGGTGAGAAATCGAGTTTAAGTAATTTTGAATAAGAAATGGTTTATTATCATTTTAGGAAAATCCCATATTGATCATTTAATAACAAGTAATAAACAAATTGAAAGTGAAACCAAATAAAATACCCAAGGCCTTATTACATAACAAAAACTCAAATAAAAATAAGTCCAAATAAAAGAAATGAATTTCTGAGTGAACATATGTATGGCCTCCACGAGTCCACCTCGGCTCCCAAATCCGCGATCTAATGATTACTGCAAAAATTTAACTAAGGGGTGAGTCATCGAGACTCGGTGTGTAAATCCCCATCCAAATGTGCCCTTACACAATTTCATATGAAAATATGCATATCATGCACCCAAACCTAGCCATCCGCAACTCCTTTTTCTACCCGTGTGGTACCAAACCCTTTGGTGGTGCCAAACCACCGGTGTCCAAGGACACGATATTCATCAATATTGTGGTGCCAAACCACTTTGGTGACTCGAAGCCACGAATAATAGTGATGGGGCCAACCCATCGTGTGATACCAAATCTTTGGCGTCAATCCCGTTGTATTATCTGTGGGGCCAACCCTTTGTGGTACCAAACCACTTTGGGACGAGGCGCTATGAGGTGCCAAACCTCTAGTGTCCGGAGACACGAATGTGATACCAAATCACTTTGGTGACTCAAAGTCACTAATAATCCATCGTGGGGCCAACCCACGTGTGATACCAAATCTTGGCGGCGATCCCATATCTCAAAAGTGGGGCCAACCCACGGTGGTGTTAACCACGGGGACGAGTCGCTATGAGGTGCCAAACCCGGAGGTGCCAAACCTCACGTGACCGTAGTCACAATGTGGTACCAAACCAGCGATGCCCGTCGACACGAATATCACTTCGCCCTCCACTCATATAACCCATGCAATATGACATAATAATTCGTGTATGCAGTTATGTCATGTATGCTAGACATATATCAAATATAAGTATAACATGAATTACCATCATAATCGAGATAGACATAAAACAACATAATCACCCTAATCAACCTCTAAGGGTATAACCGTAATTTTACCTACCAATGGCATTTTCGTAATTTACCCACCAAGGGTATATCGGTAATTTACCCACCAAGGGCATTTTCGTAATTTACCCACCAAGGGTATATCGGTAATTTACCCACCAAGGGCATTTTCGTAATTTACCCACTAAGGGTATTTCAGTAATTTCGTACCTGGAATGGCCTTTCCAGAGGCCAGATGTCGCCCGGCGACCCAACTACCATTTCTGGTCGAAATGGACTATTGGGCCTAAAGCCCAATTTCGGCCCATTCGGGCCCACACGCTCGTGTGGCCCACCTAGCACAAATCTAGCCACGTATATAAGTTCCACCTAGTCTAGTTCACTATATACTACACCATCATACATTTTACTATATTGGGCCCACGGGCCCATTGGGCCCCCCTTCGGCCCATCGCGGCCCAAGCAGCCCCAACCCACAAGAATACTACTGATGGCCTCAACTATCGCGTCGAAGCCCCCACACGTGCGCCGCACGCTCGTGTGGCTACTATTGCCGTGATCGGCACCCGGCATTTGCCGCTCTACGACTAGAGTAGAGAGAGTTACACACTGATAGGACTCGGTGTTAATCCCGCGCTCCGACCACTCCGTGCCCAAACGCCTTCCAAGGTGTGTCAACCCTCCCTCCTGGAATGCTCTTTATATAGCTAGCTCTTCACCTTCCTTCTTTGTATCTTTCCGATGTGGGATCCCTTCGTCGATGAGAGTTTAAATTCAATGAAACTCTTCCCGTCAGCATCGCAAAATAAATACTCCCTTGCTTCTCATGAGATTCGAACCTGGGCTCCCTTGCAACATAATCCACGCTGCTAGCCACTTGGCCACAAGCTCCTCTTGTGTCTTAAACCATGCGCAACTAAATATAAATCTATAGCCAAATTCCGAGGTCCAAGTAAAAAAAAAAAACCAAAATGCAAAAGCCAAGACTTGAACCTTGGACCTCCTTCCTTCCTTGTGGCGTCACCCCTTGTCTCTTATGTGGCGTCACTTTGCCACTACACACACACTGCTTTTGTGTCATTTTTCCCACATTTTATTCTTAAGGCCTACTCGCCAACTTCCAGGGTTTTTTCACCTAAAACCAAAATTTCCCCAAAGCTAATATTTGATCCGGGACTTCATAGAAGCCCTCTAACCTTCCAAAATAACTTACCTAATAAGTCTAACTTGCATTAATCTTTGTTCTCAAAAATTTTAAATCAAGGCCCATTGGGCCCAATCCTACTAGGCCCAATTTCAGGATGTTACAAATCTACCCTCCTTAAAGAAATTTCGTCCTCGAAATTTCCCACTACAGGAACATTCGTACCACCTAACCTACAACGCTGTGCTCACGCTGCGTACTCTGATTCCAATAACCCTAATATACTTTTAACTAGAATTTAGAAATCCTACACATACTAAGAAAAACCTAACCATTAAAGCAGATAAATATTTAAGCACATAATCAACTCTATATCCGAACATCACATCCAACCCAAACACACAGAATAGATATTCAAAATACAAGATATAACAAAGCAAAGTATCGGGAAACTTACGTATGGATTGGTGCAGGAGACTCGGGTGCCATATTAAAAAAAAACAGATATATATTTTTCTAAACCATTTTCCAAACCATCTTTTGAAAACATTTTTTGAACCCAAACCCACAGCCGAGTTTTTGAACCTAGGCTCTGATACCATAATTGTAACACCCCAAACCCGGCCTAAACGTTACGACCGAATCCGGCATGTCACATGAAAGGAATGTCTAAAAAGCGTGCATTCGTTAAAAGCTCATATTCTTTATAGTTGTGGTGAGAAATCGAGTTTAAGTAATTTTGAATAAGAAATGGTTTATTATCATTTTAGGAAAATCCCATATTGATCATTTAATAACAAGTAATAAACAAATTGAAAGTTGAAACCAAATAAAATACCCAAGGCCTTATTACATAACAAAACTCAAATAAAAATAAGTCCAAATAAAAGAAATGAATTTACGAGTGAACATATGTATGGCCTCCACGAGTCCACCTCACTCCCAAATTCGCGATCTAATGATTACCGCAAAATTTAACTAAGGGGGTGAGTCATCGAGACTCAGTGTGTAAATCCCCATCCAACAGGCCCTTACACAATTTCATATGAAAATATGCATATCATGCACCCAAACCTAGCCATCCGCAACTCCTTTTTCTACCCCGTGTGGTACCAAACCTTTGGTGGTGCCAAACCATCGGTGTCCAAGGACACGATATTCATCAATATTGTGGTGCCAAACCATTGGTGACTCGAAGTCACGAATAATAGTGATGGGGCCAACCCATCGTGTGATACCAAATCACTAGCGCCAATCCCGTTGTATTATCTCGTGGGGCCAACCCCTTTGTGGTACCAAACCATGGGACGAGACGCTATGAGGTGCCAAACCTCCGGTGTCCGGAGACACGAATGTGATACCAAATCACTGGTGACTCAAAGTCACTAATAATCCATTTGTGGGGCCAACCCACGTGTGATACCAAATCACCGCGCGGCGATCCCATATCTCAAAAGTGGGGCCAACCCACGGTGGTGTTAACCACGAGGGACGAGTCGCTATGAGGTGCCAAACCTCTGGAGGTGCCAAACCTCCGTGACCGTAGTCACAATGTGGTACCAAACCACCGATGCCCGTCGACACGAATATCATCGCCCCTCTCCACTCATATAACCCATGCAATATGACATAATAATTCGTGTATGCGAGTATGTCATGTATGCTAGACATATATCAAATATAAGTATAACATGAATTACCATCATAATCAGATAGACATAAAACAACATAATCACCCTAATCAACCTCTAAGGGTATAACCGTAATTTTACCTACCAATGGCATTTTAGTAATTTACCCACCAAGGGTATATCGGTAATTTACCCACCAAGGGCATTTTCGTAATTTACCCACCAAGGGTATATCTGGTAATTTACCCACCAAGGGCATTTTCATAATTTACCCACTAAGGGTATTTGGTAATTTCGTGCACTGGAATGGCCTTTCCAGAGGCCTGTGTCGCCCGAAGCGACCCAACTACCATTTCTGGTCGAAATGGACTATTGGGCCTAAAGCCCAATTTCGGCCCATTCGGCCCACACGCTCGTGTGGCCCACCTAGCACAAATCTAGCCACGTATATAAGTTCCACCTAGTCTAGTTCACTATATACTACACCATCATACATTTTACTATATTGGGCCCACGGCCCATTGGGCCCCCTTCGCCCATCGCGCCCAAGCGACCCCAACCCACAAGAATACTCACGATGGCCTCAACTATCGCGCCGGAAGCCCCACACGCGTGCGCCGCGACGCTCGTGTGGCTACTATTGCCGTGATCGGCACTTCGGCATTTGCCGCTCTACAACTAGAGTAGAGAGAGTTACACACACGATAGGACTCTGGTGTTAATCCGCGCTCCGACCACTCTCGTGTGCCCAAACGCCTTCCAAGGTGTGTCAACCCTCCTCTGGAATGCTCTTTATATAGCTAGCTCTTCACCTTCCTTCTTTGTATCTTTCCGATGTGGGATCCCTTCGTCAAGAGAGTTTAAATTCAAGCTCAAACTCTTCCCGTCTGCATCGCAAAATAAATACTCCTTGCTTCTCATGAGATTCGAACCCGTGCTCCCTTGCAACATAATCCACGCCTGCTAGCCACTTGGCCACAAGCTCCTCTTGTGTCTTAAACCATGCGCAACTAAATATAAATCTATAGCCAAATTCCGAGGTCCAAGTAAAAGAAAACCAAAATGCAAAAGCCAAGACTTGAACCTTGGACCTCCTTCCTTCCTTGTGGCGTCACCCCCTTGTCTCTTATGTGGCGTCACTTTGCCACTACACCACACACTGCTTTTGTGTCATTTTTCCCCACATTTTATTCTTAAGGCCTACTTGCCAACTTCCAGGGTTTTTTTTCACCTAAAACCAAAATTTCCCCAAAGCTAATATTTGATCCCGGGACTTCATAGAAGCCCTCTAACCTTCCAAAATAACTTACCTAATAAGTCTAACTTGCATTAATGCTGTTCTCAAAAATTTTAAATCAAGGCCCATTGGGCCCAATCCTACTAGGCCCAATTTCGGGATGTTACAATTTTTGTAGCTTTAGATATTTTGGGCATCGGGATCTTATTCCCTTCGACGATGAAGGTTGCATTCACAAATTCCAATGATCAGAATGAACATTCTATCGCTTCATCATCCGTCCCTACATATGGAGCATCGCTGGTTACGGATGCAATAATATCCTCCTCTGCATTTATCGTTACTAGCTGACCCTCAGCTACTAACTTTAGCTTCTGGTGTAGTGACGACGACACTGCCCCAGCTGTATGAATCCAAGGCCTCCCCAGCAAACAATTATAAGAGGGCTTAATGTCCATCACCAAGAAGTCCACTTCGTATGTATTTGGGCCAATTAAGAGGGGTATCTCAATCCTTTCCATCACTCTTCTTTCGGTTCCGTCGAATGCTCTCACTATGTTTTGACAGGTCTTCATGTGAGAGCTATCTACAGGCAACCTATTTAGCGTGGATAGGGGCAAGACGTTTAATGCAGATCCGTTATCAATCAACACCCCTAGTAGCGTATACCCTTTGCAGCGAGTAGTGATGTGTAAGGCCTTTGTAGATCCCATGCCCCCTGGTGGTATCTCATCATCATTAAAGAAGATGAAGTTGTCAGCGCTTATATTGTTGACCAGACGGTCCAGCTTGTTCACGGAGATATCGTTAGTGACATAGGTTTCGTTTAGCACTTTCATTAACGCCTCACGATGTGTCTCCGAACTTAAAAGTAAAGCTAGCACTGAGATGCAAGCCGATTGCTTATGTAACTATTCTACAACATTGTACTCGCTGTGCTTTAAGAATTTTAAGAATTCTTTAGCCTCATTCTCAGTTACTGGCTCGTTAACTGGTGATTTGGACCTAACCGTCTTTTCCCTTTTTTGTTCAGCCATTGGGGTCTTCCCTTTTATAGGCTCAGCTCTTGTATTTGATGGATCATAACACTTCCCGCTGCGTGTATAGAAACCAACCTCTCAACCTTTTTCCGAAGCACCAATCGGGCTCTCTTCTCCCAGAATTGTCACGTTGCAGTCATAATTCCAGGGAACCTTCTTGCTATCCTTGTAAGGAAAAGCTACGGGTTTCTAAATTATGACCATTGGTGCCATTTGCACTCCAGCTTCATTGCTTCTTGGTCGTGAGATGATTACCACCAGATGATTGGCCTCACAGACCCTCTTTGTCGATCTCCTTCAGAGGCGCACACCTCTGCTCCTTCAATATACTCAAAGAATTCGAGCTCTTTGTTGTCCATTAAACCCTGTACTAAAGCCCCGAATTCACTACATTTTTGAATCTCATGATCTTTTTCATCATGAAACTCACAATAATTCTTTACTTCTCGGGACCCGTTCCTCGAGTCTTGTATGATTAACCCTCTCTCTACTATTTTTTCCAAACTTCTCTCAACGGGGTTTTTACTTCTGCAATATTCATCTTAATTTTTCTCCCCGCACTCTCGACTATCGTATTTACCCCCTTATCAACATGGTTGGGTAATGGATTCTCTGCACCAGATGGATCATCGAATTTCACAATGCCCATTTTGATAAGCTTTTCAACTAACTTTTTGAAAGCGATGCAATTTTCTATCGAGTGCCCCGTGATTCCCGCATGGTATTCACATTGGGCGTTTGCGTCGTACCACTTGGGGTACGTGGGTTGCATTGGATTTAGGTAGAAAGGGGACACAACGTGTGCATCAAATAAACTTTGTTATAACTCCCGATACGTCATTGGAATAGGCGTAAATTTGAGTTTTTCTGTATTTTGCCTCGTGTTGGACTCCTGTTCGTGGTTACCATTCTCGGTTGGTTCACAGTGATTGATTTCGAGTAACCCTTGTTATACGTGCTCACATTATTCACGTCATTTTCTCTTTTTCTCGGTGTCGACCTCTTTGTGCTTTCACCGGCCTCTATTTTTCTGCACCTTATGGCATTTTCTATCATTTCGCCCGACATCACTATGTCTGAGAAGCTCTTAGTTGCGCTTCCCAGCATGTGATTGATAAATGGTGCCTTCAGGGTGTTAATGAAGAGCATAGTTGTTTCTTTTTCCTGCAGCGGCGATTGGACTTGCGTGGCGACTTCCCTCCACCTTTGAGCATATTGCCTGAAACTTTCGTTTGGCTTTTTCTCCATATTTGGTAACGTGATTCGGTCAGGGGCCATATCTGTTACATGGCCATATTGTTTCATGAAGGCCTGCGTGAGGTCCTTCCACGAATTAATCTGGCACGGCTTAACTGATTATACCATTTGGCCGCAGCTCCGGTCAGGCTGTCTTGGAAGTAATGAATCAACAACTGATCATTATTGACATATCCTGTCATCCTCCGACAGAACATGGTAATATGAGCTTCGGAGCAGCTGGTCCCATTATATTTCTCAAACTCCGGAGTTTTAAACTTGGGCGGGAACACCAGATCTGGAACCAAGCTCAATTCTTTGGCATCAATCCCACCATGGTTTTTAGCGCTTTCCAACGCCTTAAATTTCTCTTCAAGCTATTTGCATCTATCTTCTAGTTGCTTTGGGAGCTCCACTCTCGCCTTTCCCCCTTCCATTATATCATCGAGGTCGGGAACGACATGATTTGCTAGATTGTCTCCGGGGTTGGAGCCTGAACCCATCGGGAAGTTCATCGGTGCCAAAGTACTGATCTGATATTGAGGTCAGATGTTGACGGACACCCTTTGTGGTTGTAGTTGGATGTTCGTTGGGGTGAAGCCTGAAGGATAAGCATGGTCCTCATTGTCGTCTCTTGTATTGACCATAAGGCTCTTTCCTTTTTCTAGCCCTCCAGTTAGCAACTGGGTTAATTGATTCATCATATTCCTTTGGGATTCCAGCATCTGGTCCCTCATGTCCTGTTGGATTTTGGCCAAGTTTTCCTGCATCTGTATGTGCAGTTGATCCTACATCTCTTTTTGCATTTGTTCCAATCTTTCTAATCTTTGGTCTATTTCTTTAGTCTTGGCGCGAGTACTATAACGATGTTTGATTGGTTCTTTCTTGTTGTTTTCAAGGTTAACTGAAATAATTTTGCTTAATTAGGGTCTTTTTTTGTGAAATTTAATGCATATGATGTAGTGTAATGCAAATGCATGAATGCAAAAATGTATTGACTCTGATTCAATTTCATTAGAATAACCTTTCTAGAAAACAAATTTCTTTACATAAAATGGATTACATATATGGCTTTGCCCTAATGCTTAAGGCCTTGACTTGCTTAAGAAGCCTAGCTAATTCTCAGCCTCGATCTGACTCTGACTCATATTTCAAACTCAGTACATTAGCCTGAACTGCCAAGGTTTGTATATGATTATCCACCTCTCAAACTAGAGCCAAAGCTTCACCCATGACATAATCCCTATCCCTGATCTGGTCTTGAGATTGATGAAGTCGCTTTTTCCACCGCTCATCATTCGCTTCCAACAGTTCAACCTGGAGTTCATAGTTTTGCAGCGCGGTTTCAAGTTCTTCTATCCTCCCTTTTAGTTCCTCAATCTTGCTTAAGCTGGCCCTTAATTCGATCACAGATTTACGACTATGATGCTAGTATAGCTACTTTTCTAACTCCGCTATTTGAGCTTTTAGCTTCTCCTTTTCATTTTGGCTCTCCAACAAGCTCTTTTTTAAGGCGTCTTCTCGTACTTGAGTATCATGGAACTTTTTCTCCCACTGACCAGCTCTAGTCTTTTCCTCTTGGATTTCTTGCTTCCATTGCTTGGACATTTTACCCAGACCAGCGGTTCTTATTGACATGCGCAGCTTCTTGTAGTCTGTCTTTAAACTGTCCAAATCCTCTTCAGCCTTATTCTTTCCTTTCCTCAGTTTTTCAGCTTCTAGTTTCTGGACATCGACATCTAACCCCAACTGCATTTTCTCTTCTTCCAATTGCTCGATCCTTTTTCCTAGTTCTGAATTCCTTCTTTCAAAATCTTGCTTAATAATCTCTAGCTCTGATGGGACCACTCGTAGATATTCCTCCATTGGTCGAATGTCTTCTTGATTTGGTCCAGGGATATTATCATTGACCCTTTTACTCCACCATCCGTTATATTCAGGGGTCGTCATCGGACCTGCAGCAAATCTCTTTATTCGGCGGATTTGGTTACAGGCGTTGGACATTTCTCAGATTTTTTTCTTGTAGTTGACCCCCTTATATGAAAACTCGCATTGTGCCAACCCTTGTGTTGCTGGTATGAATTGCCTTGATCTATACTGCCTTAACACGAGGAGAGGAGCATATCCAAAAGCTCCCCATATTCCAAGTAAGGGAACCCAATCGAAATCACCACACCGATATAAGATCTCGTCGGGGACCATCGAAAGGGCTCTCCACTCAACGTCTTCTTCTTGTAGACTTTGGAGAATCACCATCCATTTTTCCTCCCTGATATCATCCCGTATCGGCGTGGTCACTATCTCTTTCAAGGGAGAATAGTTTTCGGAGAAGATTCGATAAGAGACCTTGTCCACTTTCCAAAAATGTCTGTGAAACCATGCCAATAGAAGCTGCGCACAGCCTATAAATCTGCCCTCTCCCGCTCTACGGCATGCGTTCAAGGACCTGAAAGTTTTGACTAGAATTGTAGGGACGGGTGTAACCCTTTTATCAAGTCGGTCAAATAAATCAGAGACGGCCTCCTCTATATGCCCCAAAGCCTTAGGGAAGATCACCAATCCGTAAATGCTTAATGCAAAGACGTCGACCCTTTTCTTCACGTCGGGATGTGCAAGGACCATATCTCACAAATTTCTCCAAGGAATGCACTTACTGTCACCTTTTTGCTTGATTCGAGCTGCAATCCACTGTTCGCTCATTCCCGTGACGTTCATCAGCTTTTTCAAGAACGTTGGGACATTGGCCGCTCTGAAGTAAGCCTTGTTAATTTGAATCCTTGGGCAAAGAAGCAAGGTTGTGTATTCTTCCACAGTAGGTACCAAGTCCACCTTTCCAAAAGTGAAACAACTATAAGCAGGGTTTCAATACTGGGCGAGAGCTCGGAATAGGTGTTTGTCCACTTTGACATCGAGTAGATAGGACAGATCACCATAATTGCAGTAGAATAGCTGCTTGATCCCGTCATCCCACTGATCCCATATTTTTTCATCTCTTGAAGATTATTTTGGGTTACACTAATACGAGTGAAATCCCACAATTCTGACACGTATCCCTTTGTAAGACTATCACCTTTTTCTTGTTGCATTGTCTCGGCCCAAATTCGGACGGCCGTATTATCCTCTACTTTATCAAAAAACCCCTTTTCCATGATAAGTTATCTTTTTAGGAACCGAATGTGAATCAACACCCTTTTGTGATGAAAATGTCATGCAATCAAAGAAAAATAAACAAGTCAGTATACGAAGCAAGAATTTAAAGCAAGCAAGAAATAATAAAGCGCCTATTCGGGTAACCACTAGGATTTGGTGCGGATCTACCTAGGGTAAGTTCTTAGGGCTCATTATATGTGGTTCAGTTCTAGAGTAAGGGTACCTGAACTGGCAGATTCCTCGGTCCTCACCCATTATAGGCTCATACGAACTAAGTTCAGTTCAGGGGAATACATTTTCCTATGGCTATACGAAGATGAAAATCTCACGAATACATAGGTACAGATGTATCCCGAAAGCGATCCACTATCCTAAACGGAGGTGAATACCTTATGAAGGAATAGTTTCTCACTCCCACTTAAAAGGGTAAAAAACGATCGATTATGTGATGCAATGTGCGGAGATACATTGTATTTAAAAGACTCGGACCAACAAAGCAACCAAGATGATGTAGACCACGAAAGCAAAATGCAAAGAAAGGACCGTAAATTTAAACCGATTTATCAATTCGACAAAAAGATAAAAAATAATCAAATCGTGGCTTGACTCTCTGATCTCCCCAGTGGAGTCGCCAAGCTGTCGAAACCACTTTGATTTTGAAAATGAAAACGAAAATGGGAGTCGCCACCAATCCTTTTTTATGAGGTGTGATCGGTTCACCTCATAATTTGGTCATTTTAACAAAAAATTTAATTTACTAAAACGACGATTTTTGGTCTACAAAATCTAGAAAATGGGTTCGAGAGTCGGTTATGCACGAGGAAGGGTTAACACCTTCGATACGCCCAAAATTGGTACCTAGTTGATTAATTAACGTCTTAGTGTCGAAAATCGAAAACTTGGCAAGAATTTAAAATACGATCCCTTTTTGCATTAATGTATACTTTGTTTTGGAATGCTTAAATAAGTCGAAAATATGTTGTAGACTTTCGTATCTCGAGGCAACAAAACGTCACATCCCATAAGTTAGGACGTGACATTTCGAATCTTTGAGAATAATTTGGCCTTTGATTTTATTTGAAATCTTACGTGTTTTAATTTTTGAAAGGATGTTTGATTATTTGAATTCAACGAGAAAAAAATCGAAACCCCGTAAGTTAGGGCACGATTTCATCGAGTCTTTCAAATACGGAACATTGCCTGTTTTTTGAAAATTTTATTGACATGTTCGGATAAAATTTAATGATATTTGAAACGTTATGAATCTAAGTTATTCGGGCATGAATATGTGTGAATATATTTGAAAATGATTCAGGACATAATTACTACAAAATGAAATAGTAACACCAATGATTTAAAGCATCGAAAGCAAATAAAAATGATAATAAGCGAGCGATGATCATACCAAAATTTTAAAATCTATATTAATTAATTAATAATGAGGAAAAAATAAGCAATGATGTAGAACAAAGAAAATGTAAGCATCATATATATTCTATACATATAAAAGAATAAGGGGTAATGGATGAACAAATAAGTAAAATAATGTATTAATTATAATGTCAATCATTCTAACATGAATTAATAATACTAATGATGATAATGATAACAATGGTAATAACAATGACAATGAAAATAAAACACAAATGCCTAACGAAAGAAATGAACCAATTCCAAGTAATAAATAAACAAAAAATAAATGCTCAAAAAAGAAAAAAAAATGAAATAAAACTTAGATATGCAAGAAATAATGAATGAATAAATAAACAAGCAAAATAAAAAAGAATAAAGACTTAATTGAAACTTAAATAAAATAAAGGGATAGATTAAATAAAATAAAAATAATAATAGTAATCATAACAAAAAGATAGAATAAAATGGAATAAATGGATGCCCCCAAAAAACAGAATAAAAAAATGTAACAAATAAGGAAATAATGAACAAGCAGTTAAGTGAACAAATTAATCAAAATGAGGGACTAAATCGAAACTAAAATGAGATAAAAGGGATAAATTAAATAAAGAAAAATGATAAAAGGATCGAAATATAATGTGTTGAAACTAGCAAGGACTAAATGGGAAAATACCCCTAATTCATATGCGTTGCGTTTCAACTAGTGAGGTCACGGACTAAATTAAAAACGAAATAAAATTAAAGGGGTAAATTTTAAAAAGGGTTAGGACCGAACTAAAATGTGCTTAAAGAAACGAGGACTAAATGGGAAATTATCCCTGTCCTTCAAAACGCACCGCTTTAACAAGGACTAAAATGAAGTGAAAGACAAATTATCGGGCCAAAATTAAAAAAAAGGAAAGAAAACAAAAGGGGGTTCAATTGAAACAACTAGGAAAAGTGGAAGGACTAAGGGCGCAAATAGACCCTTAGTCTAAAACACGCGGATCCTCAGCCCTCGGGTCGGGTCGCACACGGGTCAGCTTCATGCGACGCCGTTTTGAGGCCACTGAGACAGGCCCTAAATGACGCCGTTTTAGGCTCTTTATAAAAGCAGATTTTTCTTTCTTTTTTTTTTATATTACTGCTATTGTTCTAAAAAAAAAAACAAAGGCCCTTCCTTCTTCCTCTGCTAGGGTTTAGACCCTTTTGCGTCGTCACCGATCCACCGCCGTATGCGGCGGTCGGAGTTCCTAAAGGAACCCTTTTTCGGCCGATTTCCTTCCCCCTTTTTAAACCTAGGTCAGACTTTGAAGCCTAATACCCGAAAAAAACTTTTAAATTTTCGCACCCCTTTTTTGACGAAGTTCAAATGAAATCCCGAAGGACTCGCCGACTTTCACGGACGGATGAGGCTTCCGACAAGGCACGAAGCGTATAACCAGGTGATTTTGACGCCTTTTTTATTTTCGTTCTTTTTTAAAATATAAAAAAAATAAAATAAAGCAAAAAGAAAGAAATAAAAACTTAGATAAACGAAACGAAGTGCAACCTTTTTTCTTTCTGTTGAATCTTTTCTTTTGTATTTGATATTTGTTATCCGTGTGTTCGAAAGTCTGTATTTTTCGATTAATCTCTCTATGTGAAAAATACAAATCTGATTCAAGGCTTTTATAGTCAATTTACAAGTGATTTGCTATCTTGCTTGCTTTTTGTTTTTTTTCTTTTCTGTTTTCTTCTGTTTCTTGCCATTTCTGTCTTGTTCTGTTGCTTTGCAGGCCTCGTGGTAGAAGTTAGTAGGGCAGAGGCTGCCCTTTCGGTGCAATGGCTCAAGCAGAGTCGAGCCTTGGGTAGTGTGCGTGCTGAGGGCGCATATGGGAGGGGGTACGACGCCTTGGGGACTCAGAAACCCTAGGGTTCCTGAGTCGATTTTGTTTTTGGGCCTGTTGGGCCAGTGGGAATTAGGGTAGATATTTGGGTCATTTATCAATTGGGCCTGTTATTTTGGGTTGTATCTGGACTGGACATTTTGTATTTGGTTTTCTTTTTTTTGTTTCCAATTTGGGTGTAGTGGGCCCGGGTAAATTGGGCCTGTTACAGTTTCAATGGACACCATACGAGGATCCGGCAATACGGGCAGTAATTCCAAAAAAATTCTTTCAAAATCCGAACATTTGGCATGTTAAGGTCCCATTGGTCAACTATGCTATTGTCGAGATGCACCAGACGGATAGAGTGTTGCGACAATTTGGATTCCGACAACCGATTCCTGTGGAACCTAAGCTGTTCGATGAGCAGCACAAAATCAACTTGCGGCTAACGAATACAAATTGGCCATTATTCTGGTCAGAATATATCAAAATTTGGCAAAACCGATACGATCATATACCTGATCATGAACCGATCATCATCCCAGAGTTAGTGTGCACCCCAGATTACATGCCATGGTTTAGGATCCATGGCGAGCCATATTTGCTGTCGGAAGAGCAGAGGCGTCGGCAAATCCGTGTGGAAAGGGAACGACGAGGCCCTTTAAATCCAAGGAGAAGGGATGATGGGACGGGCACATCAACAGCGCCCACACAATCACCGGGCCCATCAATAGTGCCCACACAATCACCGGGCCCATCAACAGTACCCACACAATCACCGGGCCCAATGCCTCAATCGACGACACCCACATCACAGCCCTTTCAGATTATGCCAGGTGCGTATCCTAGCCCTTATATGTATCCTAACCCTTATATGTTTCCTTTTCCACGTCTTATGGCAAGTTGAAATGCATGGCCCGGTGCATCTCCGTTTCGATGACTCCGACGACTCAACCGATGATATATAGGCCATCGTCACCGGAGGGATAGCACGAGGCACCGTCGGTGAGCTCATCTCATTACCTCCCCATCGCCTTATGGGATTCAAACACCTTTGTCGTGGGTGATGCAAACACCTACACATTCTTTATTCTACCAAGGTGGGTCATCCTCCCAACACCCACAACCGGAGCAACCACAACCCCCGCCGGAGCAACCAAGGAGGAATCCAACGCGTAATCGTCGTCCACCCCCATGTTGCACTAATTTCGACTGGCATATACATTGATTTTTTTAATATATTTGTAGACGTTGTTTCTATATTGTTTCATTTATTTTAATTGTAAATTAATTTTATATTTTTAATAAAATATAAGTTCTTTTGAATAAGGTAGAATAGAAATAATGCAACGTCGTTTCATTACAGTAATTATCAATTATTTCGGTTTGGACATGACCGAATTGTATGACCTGGTTCCTACACCATCCACACAAATTACATTGGTTTGTTCTTTCCCGAATATCCATATTATTACGTATTCTAATCGAGCAAGGTCGACCTTTCAGTTTGCGACGCAATTCTCTATTCGGTAACAGCTTAAACGGAGCAAGCGATACAGATGGCCACTTACGTTCATCTGGAACCGGTGGGAATACGTGTCTCCACACATTGTACATGTTTTCAATTTTGTACACTTCGTCGACATATCTCATGGGATCCAAACGGAGATTCTGACAAGCTGCAATTGCATGAGCGCATAGATAATGAAGTGCGTCAAACGTCCCACAATCGGAAGTCCTATTTATCAGGTGTACACGATATTGCCCACCGGTAATACATTGGCTCGGTCTGTCAAACTCTGTCACACAAAACCATAGGTTGTCGCGATCGTGACATACTGTGTGTATGGTGTTGGCCCACGCCTTCACCTTGTTAATTTCTTGCAATACCTTCCGGGACCATACATGGCCTCCCTGCATTTGGGCTTTATAACTCGGTGCTCACTTTGAAAATAGTTCCACCAAACAAAAATATGTCTCTCGCACAACCGATGTTATCGGCAAATGACGTGTTCCTTTTAGAACAGAATTTATGCATTCAGCCAGGTTTGTGGTCATATGACCATATCGTAGGCCGCCGTCGTATGCTTGTGTCCACTGTTCGAAAGGTATGTTACAGAGGTAGTCTGCACCTTGATCGTTAACTAAACGCAAAATCCCCAACATCTCATGAAAACAGTTATTATTGATCTCGTACCCTGCCAATATAAGTTGATAGCGAAAATTACATACCAATATTTCATTTAGATTAAAAGGAATATTACAACCAAAAGCATATTAATAGAGATTAAATACCCATGTTGGTCACTTGCTTTCATTCAGTCGTAGACCGATATTGCCCATAGTAGTTGGACGCAACGTGCCTTAGACAATATCGATGGTATGTGCGATCTCATAGGCTTCCATGTCGCTCAATTACAGCTAGTATTCAAGTGCCCCGATCCGATGTAACGCAGATATCAGGTTGGGGGCATACATGCCTCCTTAACCTAGAAAGAAAGAAATCTCAATCATCAGTTGACTCCCCCGGTGTTATTGCAAACGCAATTGGAAGGATTCTCCCACCGCCATCCTGTGCCACAACTAGCAATAGTCGATGGGTATATCTACCATACATAAATGAACCGTCAATTTGTACAAATGGCTTGTAGTACACAAATGCATCCCGACATTGCTTAAAGCTCCAGAACAGACGTTTGAACACTTGGCATCCACGGAGCAATCGATCGTTGTAGTACGCAGAGACCGTTTCAAGGTTTGTTATGCAACTTGGGATGTACCTCTCCATCACCTGACACCACTGCCAAACCTTATTATATGAAGCGTCCCACCCACTATGCATCTTTTCCAACGCCTTTTGCTTAGCTGCCCAAGCCTTATGGTAAGAGGGCGTGTACCTCAATTGGCTACAAATACTGGAAATTATGCATGACATAGAAGTTCTGGGATCCGCCTTCAACATCGGCAGTATTAAGGTAGCTATCATGCCTGAATCCATCTTGGGATGATCTTGTGAAACACCTGTCAACGAAGTACGTTTGATAAACTATAATTTAGACATATTTTAACCCCATGCTTGGCTTAATTTTGGATGAATATTCATTAGATTTGATGAATTCGATGCTCCTAATCTCTTAATTTCATGTTTTATACTCAGGAGAGCTTAGGGAGTCGAAAAGAACGAGAAACGGGCCAAAAACGGCGAAAATGGGCCAAAGTAAGAAATCAACACGGCCTGGAGTTCACCATACGGTCGTGCCACTTTAGCAGACTCGAACACGGCCTTGGGCTCGATTCACTCGGGTGTGTCCCTGCCGTGACCTGTTTTAATTCCACTCGAAATGGGATACTTGTGGGCCAAGTAAGGCATCCCGAAAGCCTATATAAACACCCTAGAGGGTGATCGCTGTAAATCAGAGTTTTAAAATTTATAAAAGAATGATCGAACCTGGAAACTAACTCTGACAACGATTAAAGGCAAGTGCACCTATCGAACAGTAGTATAGTTTAGGCAAGACCGGATTGTCGAACCCGAAGGAACTAAAAGTACTAATACTCACCGTCTTTTTATTATTTAGCCTTAATATAAAGTGATGATTGTTTAAACTAAAACTAATCTACTTACTAAGCTAAGACGCAAAGACAAAAAGAATGAATTCGGGAAATAACTTTTGGGAAAACTCAGTTGACTCAAACGATACCCTTTGGAAAAATTCACCTAGACTTCACTTGTTATCTAACTTTGAACCATATGATTTATTTACTTAGTTTGATCCGTGAGACTCCCTAACGTATATTAAACCCTCTCTCGAGGCGAATAACGTCTAACCCTAGGTTAATTAGTGGAACTCTTGTTCGCTTATAATAACCCCCTAGAATAGCAGTAAATCGATCTGTGGACTCCCATATTAAGTTTCACCCTAATCCGACAAAATCTTGTCACCCTATCTCTAGGCGTGCGATCAACTCCGCTTAATTATGTTGGATCTACTCTTAGGCAGGGTCTATTCCTCCTCCACCTAAGCATATTAGATTTGGATTAAGTTCACACAATTAAGAACAAACTAAGTTATTATCATATAATTCAAATAATCAAATAACAAGATTCATCATAGGGTTCATCCCTTCGGGTAATCCGAAGGTTTAGTTCATAACAATAAAGGAAAACATCTTAAGAGAAAAGATAAAACAAAACATAAGAAATCCCTAAAACCCCTGAAGGAATTGAAGAGGAGATCCTCCGTCTTGAGTAGAATTTTGGCTTCTTGAGATGGATCAACGGCTATCTTCGAGTGATTCCCACAAATCGACCTTTTCGGCTTGGCTTGGCCTAGCTCTCCGCCCCCTTTCAGGTGGTACCTAGGGTGTATTTATAGGCTTTTTGAAACACGTTTCTTTCTCCTAAGTATCCTTTCCGAATGAAATTGCTCTTCTCCACGGTAGAGGCACGCCATGGCACACGCGTGTAAATCGTGAGCGTGCCGTGTTCGACATCATTGAATGAGGCATGGCCGTAAGTCGTGGTAAGGCCGTGTTCTAGTAGGAATGGTGGTACGGCCGTGGCTTGAAGTCCAGCCGCATTACTAATTTCGTGGCTTGGCCCAATTTGGTCCGTTTAAGCCTGTTTCTCGTTCTTTTCGTCATCGGGTGCTTTCCTGAGTATAAGACATGAAAAGAAAGGATTAAGAGCACCTTTTTACATAAATTGGGGCTTAAATCATCCAAAAGCATACTAAATGTGGGCTTAGAATATGTTACTTTTACGGTTTATCAGAGGGCAACCTAAAAGGGGTGTCGACAGAAGCCTTTTGTCAGGGCTTTTAACGAAGGGGGAAGCCAGAGAGGGCTGAACACAAGAAATTACTCAAAGACAGCCAGTTGAATCATCCCAAAAGCTGAAATCACACTCAAGACGGAAGATCTTCCCTTCAATTTCCTTCAGGGGGTTTTAGGGTTTTTCTTATGTTTTGTTATTTACTTTCTTCTGAGATGTATTCTTTATTAAACATGAACTAAACCCCTCAAATACCTGAGGGGGATGAAACCTAAGACGAATCTTGTTATTATTTTCTGAACTGTATGATAAATACTTGATTTGTTCTTAATTATGTGTTCTTAATTCTTGTTTTAATATTTCAGGATATTGATTCAAGTATTGATGTGCTTAGGCAGTGGAGCAAAAGTCCCTGTTTAAGAGTAGATCTAGCATAGTTAAGTGGAGTTGATCGCAACCCTAGAGATAGGATGACGAAAATCTGTCGGATTAGGGTCAAACCTAATATGGGAGTCCATAGATCAAGTTAATGCAACACTAGGGGTTTTAATTAGAAAGAGATTTCAATTAATCAACCTAGGGTTAGACGTTATTAGTCTCGAAAGGGATAATAATATAAATTAGGGAATCCTACGGATCAAGTCAAGTGAATAAATCGTCTGGTTCAGAGTTAAGTAACAAGTGAAGTCTAGGTAGATTCTTCCTCCGATATTGTCTTAATCAACTGGTTTTCCCAAAAGTATTTTCCCAATTCAGTCTCTGTGTCTTAGCATCCTTAGTTTAGTAATTAGTTAATTAAACATCGATTCTCTTAATACTTAGGCTAGATAAAAAAAAGATAGTAACTACTAGTACTCTTAGTCCTTGAGGATACGATATTTCCGGTCTTGCCATAACTATACTACCGAACGATAGGTGCGCTTGCCTTATTCGTTGTCATAGTTAGTTTGGACATGATCAAGTTTTTGGCGTCATTGCCGGGGACCAAGATATTAGGAAAACTAATTTTTTATTACTTTAGCCATTTTTATTTATTTGAAATTTATATTTATTTTATTTTTAACTTTGCCAATTCTTCTTTTATTTGCTTCTGGCAGGTAATTCTAGTTTATGACTAGGAGGAACCCATCAGGACCCTTGATTTTTGACAGTGATATAGAAGGTACCGTTCGCAGAAATCGTAGGGAAATAAGGCAAAGCCTACAGTACATAGAATAAGAGCAAGAGGACGATACCAACACTACCGAAGAGATGGCTGATAATAATCCGCTACCTCCTGTGGTTGCCACAAACCCGGTGAATCAGAATCCTGTTTCTTAAACTATGTATAATTATGCTAAACCTAATTTAACAGGAATCGAGTCGAGTATTATTAGACCTGCTATTGCTGCAAATAATTTTGAACTGAAACCTAACACTATACAAATGATTCAACAATTTGTTCAGTTTGATGGTTTGCAGGATGAGGATCCAAATAATCACTTAGCAAATTTTCTTGGGTTTTGCGACACTTTTAAGATTAATGGCGTTTCTGATGACGCCATTCACCTTCGGTTGTTTCCCTTTTTGTTGAGGAACAAAGCTAAACAGTGGTTGAACTCGTTACCACGAGGATCAATCACTACATGGGAGCAAATGACTGAAAAAGTTTTGTTAAAATATTTTCTGCTGGCTAAAACGGCTAAGTTGAGGAATGATATCTCTTCTTTTGTGCAGATGGATTTAGAGACACTTTACGATGCATGGGAGAGATATAAGGACTTATTGAGAAGGTGCCCTCACCATGGATTACCATTATGGCTACAGGTTCAAACCTTTTATAACGGTGTGAACCCCTCGACTAGGTAGTTGATTGATTTAGCCGCCGGTGGAACCCTGAATAACAAAAACACCTGAAGCGGCTTATGAGTTTATAGAGAAGATGTCATTGAATAACTATCAGTGGCAAGTTACAAGGACAAGGCCAACAAAAGCCGCTAGTGTTTTCAACCTCGACGCAGTAACCATGTTATCAAATCAGGTAGAACTGTTAAGTAAGAAAATTGATGGTTTATACGGTTCTTCGCAGGTACACCCAGTGATGCAGTGCGATGTAAATGGAGGAGGGATAAGCAATACAAAATACCAGCCTTACAACCCAAGCATTGAAAACGAGCAAGCTCACTATACGGGTAACAATCCTCGACTTCAAAATAATCCTTATAGTAACTCTTACAATCCAGGGTGGATGAACCATCCAAATTTCTCATGGGGAGGTCAAGGAAATCAGAGACAACAACCCCCTCCAGGCTTTCAACAGCAACCCTACCCACAGGAGAAGAAGCCGAACCTTGAGGAGATGCTGACAAAATTCATCGCGGTGTCAAAAACACGCTTCCAAAACACCGAAATAGAACTCAAAAATTAGCAAGCATCGATTCAAGGGCTCAAAAATTAATTAGGACAACTTGCTAAGCTGATCTCCAAAAGACCACAGGGAAGCTTACCAAGCAACACTGAAACTAACCCAAAAGAGAAAATTCATGTCATAACTACTCATGAAAGTGAAGGGTTAGACAAATCAGAACCAAGCCAGGAAGCTGAGGTAAGTAAAGGTAAGATTGAGGTAAGACATGATAAACCAAAATCGGTAATCGCAGAATACCAACCTCGTGTGCCATATCCCAATGCGATGAAGAAAGATCATACAGATGAACAATTCGGTACATTTCTTAAACTTCTAAAGAAATTACATATTAACTTACCGTTTCTTGAAGCTCTTTCGCAGATGCCCAATTCAAGGAAATTTTTAAAAGAGCTTCTGAAAAACAAACGGAGGGTAGACGATACATCGCAAGTGGAGCTAAATGCAGTGTGCTCAGCAATTTTACAAAATAAACTACCACAAAAATTAAAAGATCCAGGGAGTTTTACAATTCCGTGCTTAATTGGTAGCTTATCGGTCAATAATGCTTTAGCTGATTTAGGGGCGAGCATCAACGTTATGCCTTACAAACTGTTTAAACAACTAGGTCTAGGGAAAGCCAAACAAACTAGGATGAGCATCCAACTAGCTGATAAAACCATTAGAGTTCCTAGGGGTATAATCGAGAATGTACTAGTAAAAGTAGATAAATTCATATTCCTAGTAGACTTTGTCGTTTTAGACATAGATGAGGATAATGATATTCCTTTAATTTTAGGAAGACCCTTTTTAGCAACTCCTAAAACTAAAATTGCTGTTGGTACAGGTGAACTCACACTTTGTGTAGGTAACGAAACGATCATTTTCCAGGCTCTTGACTCTGCTAAGACATCGAGTAACAAAGGTGAGAACATAAATTCAATTAATGACCATTCGGTCCAACCTTCTTTTCAGGAAACACCACGAAATTACACACCTGAACCACATCTGAGACCTCATGCCAACAAGGAAATACCTCATGAGGAACGAAGACTCCAACTCGATGAACTGGATGAGTGGAAGCCACATGTCAAGGAGAAACCAAGAACACTCGAAGAGAAACCGAGGCAACCCCCCGATGAGCTTAAGGGAGACACAAACCAATTCCAAATCGGGGATCAGGTATTGTTGGAAAAGACTGACCCTCGAATCACCATTCCAGACCTTAATGAAGAGACCCCTTTTACAGTACTGAATGTCTTCCCATACGGAACAGTCGAGGTAACTAATCCTAAGTTCGGCACTTTTAAGGTAAACACTACTCGACTCGAACCATATATTGTTAGAATTGATAGCAGGAAAGAGGAGTTTCAACTCTTCAAACCACCATGATCGTGCGAATGAAAGGTAAGTCTAGCTTAGGACTTTAAATAAGCGCTTCTCGGGAGGCAACCCGAGCTCTAACCATGCTAATTAGTTTGTTTTTACTTTTATTTATAATTTAAAGTATAGGTTTCACCTCCACACGGCCTTGCACACGGGCGTGGCCGTGACCGTGTGGACACCACTGTCGTAACCATTTTTTTGAAACATGGATCGACTAGGGTTTGGAAAAAGCAAAAATAAAACAGGGAGTCGCCACCAATCTTTTTTGATGAGGTGTGATCGGGTCACCCCTTTATTCAATCATTTTAATAAAATTTAAATTTACTAAAACGATGATTTTTGGTCTACGAAGTTTTGAGAAATCGGGTTCGGGAGTTGGTTACGTGCGAGGAAGGGTTAGCACCCTCGTCACGCCCAAACTTGGTACCTAATTGATTATTAATGTCCTAATGTCGAAAATTGGAAAAGATTTTAAAATACAAATCCTTTAGAAAATGTTTGGGTAATTCGAATTAGATACCGAAATTCCCTTGTTCCGAAAAGATGAAATACCGTATCCAACACGTTAGGACACGATGTTTCAACCCTCGATACCAAGATCATTTCATGATTTCCAAAATTCATACATTGTAATTTCAAAAGGGTATTCCACTATTCGGACAAACCAAAAACCGAAACCCAGCACGATTGGGCACGATTCCTCGAATTTCCAAACATGAAATATTGCCTTATGGTCAAAATCTTAAAAGGTTATTTAGTCATTTTGAATGAACGAAAAATCAAAACCCAAAGACGATTGGGCACGATTCCTCGAACCTCCAAACACGAAACATTGCCTTGTTTAAAAATCCTTTAGATGAAATATAGTAATTTTATAAAATGTATTTTTATTTAATAATATAGTATTAAACTAAGAAAATAAATATAGATGTAAATATAGTAAATATAATAAAACTAATAATAATAATAATAATATCAAATAATAGTAATAATAATAATAGTATGGTGTAATAATAATTATAAAACAATAATAATACTATATTAATGTGAACAATATATATATATATTAGTGATAAAATAGAATAATAAAAACTATAATAATGAAAATAATAATAGTAATAACAATAATAAATATGAAATATAATAATAATAACGTATAAAAAACTAACACAATGCAATAATGATATTAGAAATAAAGTAAATAATAACAATGAGTATAATAATAACAATAGCAAAAATTAATAAAATAGTAAAGATAATGCTAAGAATAATATTTAAAATAATTATTGACTATAATATAGTAACATTAAAATAATAATGGTATAAACTAAAATTAATGCCAATAATAATAAATATAATAGTAATAACATAAATAATACACATAATAACAATAATAAGATTAAAAGTAGTTAATAAACGAAATAATAATAGTATGTATATATATATATAAATAGTAATATAATAATAGTAATAATGGTAATAATAATAATAGTATAATAATAAAAATACTAAATAATAGTAATAAGAATAAGAATTGCAAAATAACTAAAAAAGGGATCAAATTGAATTTAAAACGGAATTTTGGGGTCAATTCGAAATAAAATAAGGGGGAAATGGCCTATTTGTAGCGCGCGTGAAAGGAGGGGGACCAAAATGGAAATTATTCCCTTCTCCTAAAACGCAGC
Source organism: Gossypium sturtianum (assembly GCA_025698515.1). Classification (NCBI taxonomy): domain Eukaryota; kingdom Viridiplantae; phylum Streptophyta; class Magnoliopsida; order Malvales; family Malvaceae; genus Gossypium; species Gossypium sturtianum. Next base: position 81,273,244 of record CM046951.1, read on the forward strand.
GTCTTGATAGGGACCAAAATGAAATAAAAAGAAACTGTCGGGCCAAATTTAAAAAAAAAACCAAAGAACCTAATTGAAATAAGCCGAAAAAGCGGAAGGGCTAAAGGCGCAAATAGCCCTTCCGCAGGAAAACACGCGGATCCTGGCCTTGGGTCGGGTCGAATTCGGGTTGGCCCCCAAAACGACGCCGTTTTGGGCGTCTGGGGGCCTAATGAAACGACGTCGTTTCTTCTGGCTTTATAAGCCCATTTTTTTTGCAAAAATTTCATTTCCTCCTGTTTTTTTAAAAATAAAAACTAATCCTCTGTGTTCTTTTTCTCTTGCAGCTCTGGGGATCCGGCGCCGGAAAGGTAAAAATACTATTTTTTTTATTTCTTTTTTCTTAAAAATAATATATCAATAATATATGCATATGTGCTGAGAAGGAAATAGAAAAAAAGAAATATCTCTCGAAAATAAAATGAAAAAAATCACCTTTTTAGCCTTGATTTAGGGATTTTTGGTGGTTTTTTTTGCGTTTAATCGATACTTTTTGTGTTTAATCTGTACTTGCTGGTATTTGTTTTTTAAAGTTTCTGTTTTGTATTGCAAAAATCTCTCCCTTTTACAAATGTTTAGATTGGCCTTTTATAGCCTTTTTTACATACTTTCTGTCATTTCTCTTTTATTGCTGCAGGTACAAGTGGAGTTGGCGGTGGAGACTTGACGTGGGCGGTGGCCGCTGGGTTTGGCAGAGCAAGTGGGGCAGTAGGCAGATACCCTAGGTGCGGCACACCTAGGGTTTGTTTTTTTTGTTTTTTCCTTTTCTGTTTGGGTTTGGGTTTGGGTTTGTATAGTTTGGGCCATTTTTTATTTTTTAGTGGGCCTGGGTCTGTTTGGTTTATTGGGCAGTTGTTTTGGGCCTTCGATTTTGTTTGTAAAATGGGCCTGTAAGCCCGGGTGAAATTGGGCTATGACAGTTGCCCCTCTTTGCTCGTTGTCGTGTAACGGGAATGGAGCAAAGACTTTTAAGAAAGACCAATTTTGCCCGGTCTCGCAGAATCTTGACTTCTTTGGTGCTTCTCTTCTTCAAGTAGCATCATTCCAGCCCACCGTATCTTGTTGCTTTGATTCACTCGAAAGTAATTTTAGGGAGAAGAGATTTGTAGCTTCGATCTACTCCGCTGGAACTTAAAGTAAATAAGAACTGCTATCTTTAACCTGCTCCATTGCATCTTCAAGGAGATAAGGTTTGCAATCTTTAACCTATTCCACTGCTAGTCAGGGAGATAGGACGGTGGCCTTAAATCATGTTCCCTACTGTTTACGGAGCCAAGATTTGCCTTCGATCTCGTCCCACTATTGTTTAGGGCGACAAGATCTACAATCTTCAACCTATTCCACTGCTGGTCAGGGAGATAGGACGGTGGCTTAAATCATGTTCCCTACTGTTTAGGGAGCCAAGATTTGCCTTCGATCTTGTTCCACTACAGTTTAGGGCGACAAGATCTACAATCTTCAACCTATTCCACTGCTGGTCAGGGCAATAGGACTGTGGCTTAAATCGTGTTCCTTACTGTTTAGGGAGCCAAGATTTGCCTTCGATCTTGCCCCACTACTGTTTAGGGTGACAAGATCTACAATCTTCAACCTATTCCACTGCTGGTCAGGGATATAGGACGGTGGCTTAAATCATGTTCCTTACTATTTAGGGAGCCAAGATTTGCCCTCGATCTTGTCCCACTACTGTTTAGGGCGACAAGATCTACAATCTTCGACCTATCTCGCTGCTGGTCAGGGAAATAGGACTGTTGGCTTGAATCATGTTCCCTACTGTTTAGGGAGCCAAGATTTGCCTTCGATCTTGCCCCACTACTGTTTAGGGTGACAAGATCTACAATCTTCGACCTATTTCACTGCTGGTCAGGGAAATAGGGCTGTTGGCTTGAATCATGTTCCCTACTGTTTAGGGAGCCAAGATTTTCCTTCGATCTTGTTCTACTACTGTTTAGGGCGACAAGATCTACAATCTTCGACCTATCCCCCTGCTGGTCAGGTAAATAGGATTGTTGGCTTGAATCATGTTCCCTACTGTTTAAGGAGCCAAGATTTGCCTTCGATCTTGTCCCACTACTGTTTAGGGCGACAAGATCTACAATCTTCGACCTATCCCACTGCTGGTCAGGGAAATAGGACTGGTGGCTTAAATCATGTTCCCTACTATTTAGGGAGCCAAGATTTGATATCTTCGATCTGGTCCTGCCACTTCAGGAATGCCAGATCTGCTATCTTCAATTTGCTCCACTGTAAACTCAGGGAGATAAGATTTGATGTCTTCGATTTCCTCCTGCAACTTCAGGAATGCCAGATCTACTATCTTCAATCTGCTCCACTGCAAACTCAGGGAGATAAGATTTGATATCTTCAATCTGCTCCTGCAACTTTAGGAATGCCAGATCTGCTATCTTCAATCTGCTCCACTGCAAACTCAGGGAGACAAGATCTGATGTCTTTGATCTGCCCCGGCAACTTCAGGGATGCCAGATCTGCTATCTTCAATCTAGTCCACTGCAAACTCAGGGAGACAAGATCTGATGTCTTCGATCTGCCCCTGCAACTTCAGGGATGCCAGATCTTCTATCTTCAATCTGGTCCACTGCAAACTTAGGGAGACAAGATCTGATGTCTTCGATCTGCTCCTGCAACTTCAGGAATGCCAGATCTGCTATCTACAATCTTCTCCACTGCAAACTCAGGGAGACAAGATCTGATGTCTTCGATCTGCCCCTGCAACTTCAGGGATGCCAAATCTGCTATCTTCAATCTGTTCCACTGCAAACTCAGGGAGACAAGATCTGATATCTTCGATCTGCTCCTACAACTTCAGGAATGCCAGATCTGCTATTTTTAGTCTGCTCCACTGCAATCTCGGGGAGACCAGACTAATATCTTCAATCTACCTTGCTACACTGTCCTCTTGAGGACATAACCTGTAGAATGGGTTTTATATGCCTATGTTTATGCCAAATGATTAGGATGTTATGATCGGAATGAATCTAATGCTCCTAATTAAATGTATTATGGATGACATTTGCATGAATGCAGAATGTCATGGGAATGATCCCCCCTTTTTTTTTTAAATGTACAACGATTAGGATGTAATGATCGGAATGAATCAAATGCTCCTAATTGGATGTGTATGAATGATATTTACATGAATGTATGAGAATGATCCCTTTTTAATGTTTGGGTTGTCATTACTCGTAGTTCATCAAGTTCTATAACTGATGCGTTACCATGCTTTCTCGTTCAGCCAGTATCTTTGACAGAAAACCCAAAGAAACGATCATATTCTACTCAGCAAGCTTGCCCCGCTGTAATTTTAGAGTCCCTCCCACTGTACCTTCTGGGACATAAAGTTTGTACCTCCCACTGCAACTTTAGGAGAATAACATTTGGTTTCTTCCATCCATCCTGCTACAACTCTGAGGTATAGGATCAATTTGATCTGTTACACCATTCGCTGGGTGTAATGACCAGATGTATATGCCTGATATTTGCATGAATGCAAAGTATCATTTTTCTTTTCCCGAGAATGATCCCCTTATGCACCTGGGTTGACATTGCTCATTATTTGTCGAGGTTGTATCGTCGACGAAATGTCTTGTCTTTTGTTCAACCAATAAAAAGTCCAAAGAGATAATCATCTTTCTCCAATATTTCCAAACCTTAAGCTGAGTGAGTTCTAAACAATAGTCCTGTTTCAGGTCCTTGTATTATTTAGAAGCTTCCAGATTAATATGCGAAACTCCTTTTATGAAAGTATTATTAGTCCGCCAATCGTTATTTCAATGCAAAATGCATGAAAAAGATTGTAACAATGGACAAGAAGGAAATTGATTGGGAGCATAGCTCGAACCAAACAAGTTAATCAAAGCTAGCAAATGCAATCAAGAAGGAAATTTATTGGTAGTGTATTTTGAAAAGAATAAGATAATCACAAATAACAAATTTAAAATGGGTAAAATGGAAACTAGGTGCCCTAGATATCGTAGCCTGAGCTTCTCTGTTCAAACTTCTTGAGGACCATTTTGAGCTCAATATGTGTTTAGGGGATCCGGAGTACTTTGTCGATGCCGCAAGATGTAACATTCTTCTTCATTGTTAATTCAAGCGTAGCAAGACTACTGTATACCCTACTTTCGAACAAAATTTGAGCCGCCCTTTTTGGGTTTTCAACTCAAATCCCCTTTGGTCTCAAAGTGCCCTTTGCGGGTTTTCGCCTTGGCCTCTCCTTTTTCTTTCTTCTTTTTCTGATGAAAATTTTTATTTCTTTTTTCTTTTTTTTTATTTTTTTCGTTTCTCAAGGCGCCCTTTGTGGGTTTTCACCTTGGCCTCTCCTTTTAGATGAAATCTGAACTCACCGGCTTGAATATGTCATTACCATCCATCTTGGTCAAAGTTAATGATCTTCCAAAACAAGTCTTCTTCACCATATAAGGTTTTTTTTTTCAAATTTGGCATTTTCTTTCCTCTGAAGTCCTTTTGTATGAGAAGAATCCTTCTTGATGCTAGGTTCCCATCATGAAATTCTCTTAAGCAAACCTTTTTATCATAAGCCCGTATCATCCGTTTTTGGTACATTCGACCATGCTGAATACTTTCAATCAAGCTTACTGGAGACGTTTGATAAACCGAAATAGTAACATATTTTAAGCTCACATTTAGCATGCTTTTGGATGAATTATCCTTTATTTTATGTAATTTGGTGCTCTTAATCCTTTGTTTTCATGTTTTATACTCAGGAAAGCACCGGAGGATGAAAAGAACAAGAAACGGGCTTAAAACAGACCAAATGAGCCATATCACGAAATCGACACGGCCTAGGACCAAGACCACACGGTCGTGCTCCTTCAGCAGCCTCGAACACAGCCTGGCCACGATTCACACGGGCGTGTGCCATGGTTGTGTCCCTGCCGTGACAAAGAGAAATTTCACTCAAATTAGGATGCTTAGAGGCGAAGTAACACATTTCGAAGCCTATATAAACACCCTAAGTATGACCTAAAAAGGAGTCGGCGAAGCCTTACAGTTGGGGCGCCCAAACTAGGCGAATGAGGCAGATTTGTGGAATTTACTCGAAAAAAGCCAGTTGATTCGTCTCAAGAAGCCGGAGTTATACTCAAGACGGATGATCTCTCTTCAATTCCTTCAGGGGGTTTTAGGGTTTTTCTTATGTTTTGTTTTATCTTTTCTTCCGAGATGTTCTCTTTTATTATTATGAACTAAAACCTCGGATACCGAGGGGATGAAACCTAAGATGAATCTTGTTATCGTTTGCTGAACTATATGATAAATACTTGATTTGTTCTTAATTATGTGTTCTTAATTCTTATGTTGATATTTCCGAGATATTAATTCAAGTTTGATGTGCTTAGGTGGTGGAGAAAAAGTCCCTGCCTAAGAGTAGATCTAGCATAGTTAAGCGGAGTTGATCGCACGCCTAGAGATAGGGTGACGAGATTTTTCTGGATTAGGATGAAACCTAATATGGGAGTCCATAGATCGAGTTAATACAATTCTAGGAGTTTTAATTAGAAAGAGATTTCAATTAATCAACCTAGGGTTAGACGTTATTCGCTTCGAGAGAGGGTCTAATATACATTAGGGAATCCTACGGATCAAGTCAAGTGAATAAATCGTCTGGTTCAGAGTTAGATAACAAGTGAAGTCTAGGTAGATTCTTCCTTGGGTATCGTCTTAATCAATTGGTTTTTTCCACAAGTATTTTCGCCAAATTCATTCTTCTTTGTCTTAGAGTCTTTAGTTTAATAATTAGTTAATTTAGATTAAACAACAAATTCCCTTTATTTTAGGCTAGATAATAAAAAGAAAGTTAGTATTAGTACTTTTAGTTCCTTTGGGTTCGACATTTCGGTCTTGCCTTAACTATACTACTGTTCGATAGGTGCGCTTGCCTCAAATCGTTGTCATAGTTAGTTTCCAGGTTCGATCATTCTCATTATAAATTTTAAAACTTTGACATCACATAAAACATAACGATCAAGTTTTTGGCGTTGTTGCCGGGGAGCTAAAATATTAAGAAAGCTCAATTTTTATTACTTTAGCCATTTTTATTTTCTGCAATTTACTTTTATCTCTTAGTCTGATTTTAATTTTTTGTTCTTTTATTCCTGTTAGGTACCTCTAGTTTATGACTAGAAGAAACCCGACAGGACCCTTACTTTACGACAGTGAAATTGAAAGCACAGTTCGCAGAAATCGTAGAGAGATAAGGCGAAGCTTAAATTACTTAGAAGAAGCTCGAGAAGATGAAATTAATACCATCGAAGAGATGGACCAGAACAATCCACCACCTCAAGAGATGGCCGAAAATCATGCTCCTCGAACTATGTATGATTATGCTAAACTTAGTTTAACAGGAACTGAGTCAAGTATCGTTAGACCTACTATTGCTGCAAATAATTTTGAACTAAAACCTAACACAATTCAGATGATACAGCAATTTGTTCAGTTTGATGGTTTGCAGGATGAAGACCCAAATAATCACTTGGCAAATTTCCTGGAATTTTGCGACACTTTCAAGATAAATGGCGTTACTGATGATGCCATCCGCCTTCGGTTATTTCCTTTCTCTTTGAGGAATAAAGCCAAACAGTGGTTGCATTCTCTTCCACGAGGGTCAATTACTACATGGGATCAAATGACCGAAAAATTTTTATTAAAATATTTTCCGCCGGCCAAAACGGCCAAGTTGAGGAATGATATCTCTTCTTTTGTGCAGATGGATTTAGAAACACTTTACGACGCATGGGAGAGATACAAAGATTTGCTGAGAAGATGTCCACACAATGGTTTACCCTTGTGGCTATAGGTCCAAACTTTTTACAACGGTGTGAACCCTTCAACAAGGCAATTAATCGATTCAGCCGTCGGCGGAACTCTGAATAACAAAACTCTGGCAACGACTTATGAATTTATAGAAGAGATGTCACTAAATAACTATCAGTGGCAAGTCACAAGGACAAGGCCAACAAAAGCAAATGGATTTTACAACCTTGACGCAGTTGACCATGCTATCAAATCGGTAGAGATGTTACATAAAAATTTGATGGTGTATATGGTTCCTCGCAGGTACAACCAGTTATGCAGTGCGACACAAGTGGAGGCGTGGCGAATCCTGAGTACCCACCCTACGGCAAGGCATGGAGAGTGAACAAATGAACTATATGGGTAACAATTTCTGATATAATAATAACCCTTATAGTAATACTTATAATCCAGGTTGGAAGAACCACCCCAATTTCTCATGGGGTAGTCAAGGAAATCAAAGGCAACAACAACCTCAAAACTTCCAACAACAACCTTACCCACAAGAAAAGAAGCCAAACCTTGAGGAGATGCTGACAAAATTCATAGCAGTCACAAAAACAACACTTAAAAACCAGCAAGCATCGATACAGGAGCTCAAGGATCAAATTGGGCAACTTACTAAGTTAGTTTCTAAAATACGATCAGAAAGCTTACTAGGGAAAAAGAGCAGGTAAAGGCAGTGACGCTAAGAAGTGGAAGGGAGTTGGTCGAACCAACGAGAAAGATACCACACGAAACTGATAAGGCAATTGCAACTCCGACCCATGAGGAAAGTAAACTACCGATCCCATATCCAGCAAAGTTGAAGAAAGACCGCTTAGACGCACAATACGGTAAATTTCTTGAACTTTTCAAACAGTTACATATTAACTTACCTTTTGTTGAAGCTATTTTACAAATGCCAAAATATGCAAAATTTTTGAAAAGAACTCCTAACAAACAAAAGGAAGTTCGAAGAAATTTCAACAGTGGAACTTAATGAAGGGTGCTCAGCTATCATCCAAAACAAGCTACCAACCAAATTGAAGGATCCAGGAAGTTTCACTATTCCCTATTTAATTGGTAGTTTGAACATAGTGATCGGTATGTCACAGTCTTGAAATTTATAATGAGAATGATCGAGCCTAAAAACTAACTATGACAATGATTGAGGCAAGTGTACCTATCGAACAGTAGTATAGCTTAGTGGCAAGACCGGATTGTCGAACCCAAAGGAACCGAAAGTACTAATACTAACTTTGTTTTTATTATTTAGCCTTAAAATTGAAGTGAATAGGTTTAATCTAGAAAATTAACTAACTACTAAGCTAAAGACGATGAGACAAAAAGAATGAAATTAGAGAAATACTTGTGGGAAAAACCAATTGATTAAAATAATACCTAAGGAAGAATCCACCTAGACTTCACTTGTTATCTAACTCTGAACCAGACGATTTATTCATTTGACTTGATCCGTAAGATTCCCTAATGTATATTAACCCCTCTCTCGAGGCGACTAACGTCTAACCCTAAGTTGATTAATTGAAATCACTTTCTAATTAAAACCCCTAGAATCGCATTAACTCTACCTATGGACTCCCATATTAGGTTTCACCCTAATCCGGCAAAATCTCGTCACCCTATCTCTAGGCGTGTGATTAACTCTGCTTAATTATGCTAGATCTACTCTTAGGCAGGGACTTTTGCTCCTCCACCTAAGCACATCAAACTTGAATTAATATCCCGGAAATATCAACACAAGAATTAAGAACACATAATTAAGAACAAATCAAATATTTATCATATAGTTCAGCAAACGATAACAAGATTCATCTTAGGTTTCATCCCCCTCAGGTATTTGAGGGTTTAGTTCATAATGATAATAGAATACATCTTAAAAGAAAAGATAAAACAAAACATAAGAAAAACTCTAAAACCCCTCAAGGAATTGAAGAGAGATCCTCCATCTTGAGTATAACTCCGGCTACTTGAGATGAATCAACCTGGCTTTCTTCAAGTAATTTCACAATTCGATCTTTCCGGCTCGGCTCCTTGGCCTGTTGGGACGCCCGACAGAGGGCTTCTGTCGAACTCCCTTTTAAGTTGCCCCCAAGGTGTTTATATAGGCTTTGAGATGCCTTACTTGGTCCCCAAGTATCCTAACTGAAAGTTAAATTCCTATTTAAGTGTTTAAATATGCTTTGGAATGTGTTTCTTTGCCACCAAGTATCCAAATCTAAGAAAAACTCCTCTTGGCGCGCAGTAGGGCACGACCGCCATGGCACACGCCGTGTAAATCATGGCCGGCCGTGTTGGGTCTATTGGTGAGGCACGGCACTGTGTGGTCTTGGAGCCCAGCCGTGTCGATTTCGTGATGTGGCCCATTTAGCCCGTTTTAAGCTCGTTTCTTATTCTTTTCATCCTCCTGTGCTTCCTTGAGTATAAAACATGAAAACAAAGGATTAAGAGCACCAAATGACATAAAATAAGGGATAATTCATCCAAAAGCATGCTAAATGTGGGATTAAAATATGTTACTTTTACTACGGTTTATCAAATACCCCACACTTAAGCTTTTGCTTGTCCTCAAGCAAAATTCTCAACTCATAATTAAAACGAACTTCCTCGATTCATAATATTCATCAATAGTGTTTCATCATAATTCAAAGATAATTTATACATGGATGATTCAAATCAAAGAGTCCTAAAGATTCAAACAATCTAAGTCATACCTTTGTAGCACAAAACCTAGGTGTTTCCCCTCATCTAAATAGTTACCTCTGATTCAAAATCGACAATGATTGACATCCTCACTAAAGATTCACTCAAATCACTCGAAGTGTTTAAGGTTCAAAAATAAGCACTCAAGAGTCAAACATGAAAAGTTATTACCATAGGCTTGCATGAAAATCAAATCTCCACCACTATAATATGAGATGATACACAAATCAAAAGGTCTTTAACAGGGTTGTAACGGGGCTTGGGTTAAGGTGTGGATATAGGCTGAATTAGAAGGTTAGAATCGAGATTGACCTGACAATTTACCTAACTAGAAAAAATAAACTGATAATAAACAATTACATTAATTGAGAACTTGTAATAATAATACTATTACTAATACGAGCTTCTTTTTCAACCATTGGGATTTAAACGTATAAGCTCACTTAATCACAGAACTAATAATGAATATACTTCGTTTTGTGTGTGTGTGTGTGTTTTTTTAGAACAAATCAAGTAATAATAATATAGAACCTTAATAACTGAAATAAAGAAAATAGTTAAGTAACCGATCAAATCAAATCTCGATATAAGGGTAGTCAAAAGGAATGGTGATAACAATTACAAAGGGTTTTAGGTTAAAATCAGTGGGTGAGTCAATAAAAAGGGTTGTTAGGATTAAACGGGGTTTACTAGGGGTTAATTGTGAAGGTAGGCTTTTTAGTGGAGTAAGTGGGTTAAATCCTAGGTGCCTTTATCATATTAGTTTATCAAATCAAAGGTGTGGTCTCGACATGTATAATCGATGCAAGTTCTAGAATATCAAATCAATGTTGACACACTCATAATCAATAAAGTGAGCAAGAAAAAGAATACATGCTCTATAAGGCTCAAAATCTCACAAAAATTATGGGTTTTTGATGTCAACCTCGTAAATTTCAACTTCAAAGTAATATTCAAATTTAGGTAGACAACCTAAAAAAAAAAATTTTATTTTGAAAAATAGACTTATCATGCTTGACTCTCTAGTATCTTAAAGTTTAATCATCAATGCACAATTATCAATGACTTAATCTAAAACATATCAATAAAAATCATAAATCATAGGAAATTTCATTCTAATCATAATATGAGAAACTTACTTAAAGAAACAAGATATAATTCAGGGATTTTCATATAATACTATAGTTAACCCCCCCCCACACTTAAGATGTACATTGCCCTCAATGTACAAAGATAGATAATATCAAGATAATAATAAAATTATAAGATAGGGGGAGAAGTGAAACTTCCTGAATTTTGGATGGAGTTAATGAAAAGAAACCGGATAGGATTGGCAGAGGTGAACGTGGGGGAGCGCCTCGAACCGTTTGAATTTGAATCCTCGAATCAGCCAGCCTGATTTTATTGTATCCTAAGCTAAATCTAAGCGGCGTGAAGAATAAGAAGAAAATAATAAAGAAAGTAAAATTAAAAATAAAAGTAAATAATGGAAAATGAAGGAAGAAAGACAACTGGAAAAGAAAAAGGAAGAAGGGGGTCTAAATAGAGATGCAGCCCGTGTTTTGGGAAAAAAATTTTGTCCTTTTTCCACACGTCTACGGCCACGCCATTTTTCCTACCTATGGTGCCCATACGGCCACGGCCACGACCGTGTGCAAGGCCGTGTGAGTATGGAAAACTTGCGCCTAAACATGGAAATAAATAAAACTAAACTAATTAGTAGGGTTAGTGCTCGGCTTGCCTCCCGAGAAGCACTCGTTTAAAGTCTTGAGCTAGACTTACCTCTCATTCGCATTATCAGGGTGGTTTGAGGAGGTGAAAATCCTTTCTCATGCGATCAATTTGGTTTTTGCTATATAGTTTAAGTCGAGTAGTGTTTACCTTAAAAGTGCTGAATTTAGGATTAGTTACCTCGACTGTTCCATATGGGAAGATTTTGAGTACCTGATCTCCTATCTTAAGCTGGGTTGTCCCATCGTTAAGTTTTTCATGGAGTTGCCTCATTTTTGCTTCGTGTATTTTTAGTTCCTCTTTGAAGTGTGTCTTCCACTTGTCTAGTTTATCGATCCGAAGCCTTCGTTCTTCATGAATTTCTTTTTTATCGTCACGAGGTCTAGGATCTGGCATCTGCGAAAGAGCTTCTAGAAATGGCAAGTTAATATGAAATTTCTTTGGAAGTTTAAGAGACTTACCGACTTGTTCCCCTGTGTGGTCTTTCTTTATTGTATTGCGGTATGGCAGACGAGGTTGGTACTCTGTACTTATCAGGTTTATTAGATCATGGCTTACCTCAACCTTACCTTCACTTACCACAGGCTCTTGCCTAAAATTGGGCTCGTCTAACTCTTCACTATCTTGAGTCGTTATGGCTTGAATTTGCTCATTTTCCTAGGTAAGCTTTTCGATTGTATTTGAAACTAACTTAGTAAGTTGCCCAATTTGATCCTTGAGCTCCTGTGTCGATGCTTCCTGTTTTTCAAGTTTTGTTTCTATATTTTGGAAACGTGTTTCTGTGGCTGCTATGAATTTTGTCAACATCTCTTCAAGGTTCGACTCCTCTTCCTGTTGGTGATATGGTTGTTGAAAATTTGGAGGAAGTTCCGGTCTTTGGCTACTTTGATCATCCCACGAGAAATTGGGATGGTACCTCCAACCTGCATTATAAGTGTCACTATAAAAATTATTTTGAGGTCTAAAATAGTTACCCATTTAGTGGACTTGTTCGTTCTCCATGCCATATCCGTAGGGTGGGTACTAAGGATTCGCCAAGCCTCCGCTTGTTTCGTACTGCATAACTGAATGTACCTGCGAAGAACACAAACCATCAATCTTTTTGTTTAACATTTCTAACTGATTTGATAGCCCGTTATCGCGTCGAGGTTGAAGACATCGCGCTTCTCAGAGGCGTTGTCCTCATAACTTGCCACCGATAGTTATTCAAATGTCATCTCTCTACGAACTAAAATTACTCACAAAAGCAAATAAAAGAAAAATTAGCAAAATAAAAATAAAATTTAATTGCAAAAATAAAATATGGCTAAAGTAATAAAAATTGAGTGTTCTTAATATTTTTCATCAAGAATTGGCGCCAAAAACTTGATCGGTATGTCACAGGCTTGAAATTTATAATGAGAATGATCGAGCCTAAAAACTAACTATGACAACGATTGAGGCAAGTGTACCTATCGAACAGTAGTATAGCTTAGTGGCAAGACCGGATTGTCGAACCCAAAAGAACCGAAAGTACTAATACTAACTTTCTTTTTATTATTTAGCCTTAAAATTGAAGTGAATTGGTTTAATCTAGAAAATTAACTAACTACTAAGCTAAAGACGATGAGACAAAAAGAATGAAATTAGGGAAATACTTGTGGGAAAAACCAATTGATTAAAACAATACCTAAGGAAGAATCCACCTAGACTTCACTTGTTATCTAACTCTGAACCAGACGATTTATTCATTTGACTTGATCCGTAAGATTCCCTAATCTATATTAACCCCTCTCTCGAGGCGACGAACGTCTAACCCTAGGTTGATTAATTGAAATCTCTTTCTAATTAAAACCCCTAGAATCGCATTAACTCGACCTATGGACTCCCATATTAGGTTTCACCCTAATCCGGTAAAATCTCGTCACCCTATCTCTAGGCGTGCGATCAACTCCGCTTAATTATGCTAAATCTACTCTTAGGCAGGGAATTTTTCTCCTCCACCTAAGCACATCAAACTTGAATTAATATCCCGAAAATATCAACACAAGAATTAAGAACACATAATTAAGAACAAATCAAATATTTATCATATAGTTCAGCAGACGATAACAAGATTCATCTTAGGTTTCATCCCCCTCAGGTATTTGAGGGTTTAGTTCATAATGATAAAAGAATACATCTCAAAAGAAAATATAAAACAAAACATAAGAAAAACTCTAAAACCCCTCAAGGAATTGAAGAGAGATCCTCCGTCTTGAGTATAACTCCGCTTCTTGAGATGAATCAACCGGCTTTCTTCAAGTGATTTCTACAATTTCGATCTTTCTGGCTCGGCTCCTTGGCCTAGCCGACGCCCCGACAGAGGGCTTCATCGAACTCCCTTTTAAGTTGCCCCCAAGGTGTTTATATAGGCTTTGAGATGCCTTACTTGGTCTCCAAGTATCCTAATCTGAGTTAAATTCCTATTTAAGTGTTTAAATATGCTTTGGAATGTGTTTCTTTGCCACCAAGTATCCAAATCCGAGAAAACTCCTCTTGGCCACAGTAGGGCACACGGCCATGGCACACGCCCGTGAAAATCGTGGCCGGGCCGTGTTGGGTCTATTGGTGAGGTACGGTAGTGTGGTCTTAGCCTGTGCCATGTCAATTTCGTGATGTGGCCCATTTGGCCCGTTTTAAGCCATTTCTTGTTCTTTTCATCCTCCGGTGCTTCCCTGAGTATAAAACATGAAAACAAAGGATTAAGAGCACCAAATGACATAAAATAAGGGATAATTCATCCAAAAGCATACTAAATGTGGGATTAAAATATGCTACTTTTACGGTTTATCACATAGAAAAAGCACTTGCTGATCTAGGTGCCAGCATTAATTTAATGCCTTATAGAATGTTTAAGCAACTTGGTCTCGGGGAACCAAAACCCATTAGGATGAGTATTCAGTTAGCTGACAGATCTGTTAAATATCTTAGAGGAATTATCGAAGATATTCTGGTAAAAGTGGAGAAATTTATATTTCCTGTTGATTTTTTGTGCTTGACATGAATGAGGACGTAGAGGTACCTTTAATTTTGCGACGACCCTTTTTAGCTACTGCTAGGGCCGTCATTGATGTTGGTGATGGTAAACTTGCGCTTAGGGTAGGCGATGAGGAAATTATTTTTCAAATTTATGATGTTATGCGATATTCTAGAGAACAAGATGATTCTTGTTATTTTGTTGATGCCACTGATCATATTATTCAAGAGTCCTTGCTGGAAATCATACACAATGACACGATGGAACTGTGTCTTACACAAGGAGAGGGAATAGATGACAATATCGATGAATTGAATCCTAATACATCCTCCTCTAGACAGACGAAAATAGAGGGTTTTGAAATCAACGACGAACTAAAACAAAAACTCTCTATTGATGAGCCGCCCAAATTAGAATTAAAACAGTTGCCAAAACACTTAGAATATGCTTTTCTCGGGGATAATTCTACTCTACCAGTAATCATCTCTTCAGAAATAGGACCCAAGGAGAAAGAAGAGTTGCTAAGGGTATTAAGGAAACATAAAAGAGCCATAGCGTGGAAAATGTCTGACATTAAAGGAATAAGCCCATCATTCCAGCACTCACAAAATTTTAATGGAAGATGAGTATAAACCGTGTGTGCAAACCTCTCGAGACGTTTGAACCCCAATATGAAAGAAGTTGTCAAAGCCGAGGTAATTAAACTTCTAGATGCGTGGAATAATTTATCCTATTTACGACAAGATTTGGGTAAGTCCTATGCAGGTAGTTCCCAAGAAAGGAGGCATGATTGTTGTAGCCAACGAAAAGAATGAACTGATTCCTACAAGAACAGTCACAGGTTGGAGAGTATGTATTGACTATAGAAAGCTGAACGACGCCACCAGAAAAGATCACTTCCCTTTGCCCTTTATTGATCAGATGTTAGAAAGATTATCTGGGCATATGTACTACTGTTTCTTGGACGGACTCTCTGGCTACTTCCAAATCCCAATAGCTCCTGAAGATCAAGAGAAGACAACATTTACATGTCCATACGGTACGTTTGCTTATCGTAGAATGCCTTTCGGGTTATGTAATGCTCCTGCTACTTTTCAGCGATGCATGCTAGCCATCTTTGACAAACTTGTGGAAGACATTATGGAGGAATTTATGGACGACTTCTCAGTATTCGGTAATTCTTTCCATCTTTGCCTTAAAAATTTAGAACGAGTTCTAATGAGATGTGAGGAAACGAACCTTGTTTTAAATTGGGAAAAATGTCACTTCATGGTTAGAGAGGGGATTGTGTTAGGACATAAGATTTCTAGCAAAGGGGTCGAGGTAGATAAAGCAAAGATTGAAACCATAGAAAAATTACCTCCCCCTAGTTCAGTTAAGGCTATTAGAAGTTTTTTAGGACATGCTGGATTTTATAGAAGATTCATTAAAGATTTCTCTAAAATAGCTAAGCCTTTAACAAAATTATTAGAAAAAAATGTTCTTTTTAATTTTGATCAGGAGTGTTTAGATACGTTTAATATCCTCAAAGACAAACTAATAAATGCTCCGATTATAATTGCACCTGATTGGAATCTACCCTTTGAACTAATGTGCGATGCAAGTGATTTTGCAGTAGGTGCAGTTTTGGGACAGCGAAGAAACAAGCATTTTCAACCAATTTATTATGCTAGCAAAACATTGACGCCTGCACAAGAAAACTATACTACCACAAAGAAAGAATTGCTAGCTGCAGTTTTTGCATTTGACAAATTTAGACAGTATCTGATATTATCTAAAGTTATCGTTTACACTGACCATTCAGCTCTTCGTTATCTTTTAACTAAATCAGATGCAAAACCTCGACTCATACGATGGATCTTACTCTTACAGGAATTTGATTTGGAAATTCAAGGATAAGAAGGGAGTGAAAATCGCGCAAACAGATCACCTCTCCAGCTTGACAACCCACATATCGAAGAACTTGACGAGAGTGAGATAAACGACTCGTTCCCTGAGGAACAACTCTTTTCTATAACTAGCTCCGAGGTACCGTGGTTTGCAGATATTGCGAATTATTTAGCTGCTAACATCCTACCAAAAAGGTTAACACATCATCAAAGAAGTGATTCTTTCTTGATGCAAAGAACTATTTTGGGAGGACCCTTTCTTTTCCGCATATGTGCAGATCAAGTAATTTGGAGATGCGTTACAAAAGCGTAAGGCAGGCAAAATCCTAGAACATTGCCATTCGGGACCTTGAGGAGGACATTACAATGGGATTAAGACAACACACAAAACGCTCGAATCAGGATTTTATTGGCCAACCTCATTTAAAGACGCCAATGTGTATGTCGCCGTGTGATAAATGCCAAAGAACAATGTAATATCTCTAAATTCGATGAAATGCCCCAAACATATATGTTATCATGTGAAATATTCGACATATGGGGTATTGACTTTATGGGTCCATTCCTAGTTCATTCGGAAATAATTACATCTTAGTAGTGATGAGATTACATGTCCAAATGGGTGGAAGCCCAAGCTTTACCTACTAACGATGCTAGAAGCGTAGTAAGGTTTCTTAAGAAACTCTTCTCGTTTTGGGGCACCCAGAGCGATTATTAGTGATAGGGTACTCACTTTTGTAATACTCAATTTGATAAAGTCTTAAAAAAATATGGAGTACACCACAGGACAGCTACTTCTTATCACCCTCAAACCAGTGGACAAGTGGAAGTGGCAAACCGAGAGCTTAAACAAATCTTAGAGAAAACAGTCGAATCAAACAGGAAAGATTGGGCATTAAAAGTAGATGATGCTTTATGGGCCTATAGAACAGCGTTTAAAACTCTTTTAGGAACATCCCTGTACAAACTTGTATACGGAAAAAGTTGTCATTTATCATTTGAGTTAGAGCATAAAGCTTACTGGGCTATAAAATTCTTGAATTACGATCTTAAAATCGCAGGTGAGAAGAGGATGATGCAGTTGAACGAGCTAGATGAATGGCGAGCTGAAGCCTATGAAAACTTACGACTATATAAGGAGGCAACAAAACGACGCCATGACGCTCGCTTAAAACAATCGAAGCAATTCGAAGTAGGAGACTTAGTCTTGATGTACAATTCAAGGCTCAAGTTATTTCCTGGAAAGCTGAAGTCAAGGTGGTCAGGCCCATTTGTGATCAAAACTATTTTTCCTTACGACACAGTCGAGGTAACCCATCCAACTCAGGGAACATTCAAGGTAAATGGTCAACGACTGAAACTTTATAATGGTGAAGATTTCAAGGAATTGAGAGAGGAGCTTCAGCTCCGTGAACCTTCATTTAGAAACGAAAATAGGGTGAGTCTAGCTTAAGACTATAAATGAGCGCTTCTCGGGAGGCAACCCGGGCACTAAATTCACTAACACTATATTTGTGCTTTTTAGCATCTAACTCCAAACTAACTGATTAAGTGAAGCGTAGGTTTCTCCCCACACAGCCTTGCACACGGGCGTGCCTGTGGCCGTGTGGA
The DNA here is from genome assembly GCA_025698515.1 of Gossypium sturtianum. Lineage (NCBI taxonomy): Eukaryota > Viridiplantae > Streptophyta > Magnoliopsida > Malvales > Malvaceae > Gossypium > Gossypium sturtianum. The sequence continues at coordinate 81,291,046 of CM046951.1, forward strand.
CGCCATGGGACAAAAAACAGGTGTTTCGGTAGTCATATGGGATAAAAGACGAAAAAAATAATTTCCCAACACGGGTTGCGATAACATGACCACGGCCGTGCGATGTAGCCGTGGTCTATCCTGAATAACTAGCACGGGCACCGGCCACGCCCGTGCCTACCAACCGTGGTTTAAACTGAGAAACCAGTACTAATCGTGTGAGACACTGACTACATGGACATGGGCGTGGCAATAGGAGCACGGGCGTGGGAGAAGTGAGCATAATAGCACACGCCCAAGGAGCACGGGCATGGGTAACATCTCAACCGTGCCTAAATTTGAAAATCACGAAAAACACGGGCTGAATTAAATCCATACGGGCATGGCGCCTACCCATGTCCCCTACCCTATTTAAGACCATCGTCCACCGTCACCTTCAAACTCCCCCGAATTCCCAACCCTAAAACATTTTCCAAAATCCCTTTCCCCCACTTCGGCCACCATTCTAGAAATCACCATCCTTGACTTCCCCTACCCGTTATCTCCCTCCTTCCTTCAAAAAAAAAAAACACACACACATCAAAAATAGGTACACGGCCGTGCCAACAGAGTACACGCCCTCCCCAACAGTGTTCCACCGCCGTGTCATTTCAACAAATTGCAGAACACGCCCGTACCTTGCACCTCCACGCCCGTGCACCGCCCAAACCACGCCGTCACTCCTCAAAAACACTTCGGGTCACCTCTTTTTATCACATTTACTTACATTCAACTGTTTATTACTTAGAATTTGATCTAATTAGTTAAGTTTAATATTAAGTTAGTATTATTATCATAGATTAACTTAGTCATTTAGTTTTTGAATTAGATAGAATAATTCTTTGTCAAATTCTTGCCCATGCTGAACATGGTTGAACTATCATATTGAAAGTTAGTCTCTGAATATTTTGGATACTGATCGAAGCCTTTGATATATCATGATATAAAATTTTACCTGGATCATCAATATCTGATATTTTCAGGACCAAGAATGTCATCATCCCGAACTAAGAAAATCGCAGTCCCCGCTTCTAAAAAATGGAAGGGACCCGGTTCATCGTCAGCCACAGCATCCACCGAAGTGCGCCACCCCTCAGCACTGGGAGATGTATAGATTGGGCCGCATTAGAGCAAGTCCATCTAGCTGACGACGTACGGGCTCTCCTAACTACCAACCCGTGGGACCGATTCTTCAACATCATCGAGCCCACATATTTGGAACTCACCTTGGAGCTCTGTTCCACATTCCACCTTCAGACGGTGATGGCACAACATGATGACCCCGGTACGATCCAATTCCGTCTCGGAGGCATTGTACGAGAATTGAATGTTCCCTAATTCGGGGTTGCATTGGGACTCTTCACCAATGAATTCATGGAGGAGAATGATCTCTCGGAGCTCCCTCAGCACATCCACAACACCCCCACGAACTGTTGGTACGATATAGCTCCCAACAAGGGCAGTTATGATCCCAGTCGCTCCAAGGCAACGGCCCTTACCCCATCTCTAAGGTACATACATGCACTTTTAGCTCATACTCTGACAGGTCGGCGAGAGAGCACCAGCGTCGTCAACACTCACGATGCCTACTTCCTTTGGAACATGGCGAACGGGCACATTTTTTACTTACCTTATTTCATAGCTCGCGCCATCCAACATTAGACGGAGCAGCACCGGAGAGGGGTCATCTCTATGGGTCCCTACATCACACGCTTGGCTCGATATTTTGGCCTCCTCAGCAACGGTGCTCAGACCACCTCCCTCACACAAATAGGTCAGATGTCCCCACAGGGCATCCAGATGAAGCTACACATGAGGATGATTAAACGTCGACGTGGGACCGATCCTCCCCAATATTGGGTAGCACCGACCACCAACGAGGAGGACCCTGAGGACATTACTGAGGATGTTCCCCCATCAGAGGAAGCACCACCACCGAGTCTTCGTCCATCTCATTAATGAATATCATGAATCGAGGAAGTTTGTTTTAATTATGAGTTGAGAATTTTGCTTGAGGACAAGCAAAAGCTTAAGTGTGGAGGTATTTGATAAACTGAAATAGTAACATATTTTAAGCTCACATTTAGCATGCTTTTGGATGAATTATCCTTTATTTTATGTATTTTGGTGCTCTTAATCCTTTGTTTTCATGTTTTATACTCAGAAAAGCACCGGAGGATGAAAAGAATAAGAAACGGGCTTAAAACAGACCAAATGGGCCATATCACGAAATCGACACGGCCTGGGCCCAAGACCATACGGCCGTGCTCCTTTAGCAGCCTCGAACACGACCTGGCCACGATTCACACGGGCGTGTGCCATGGCCGTGTCCCTGCCATGACAAAGAGAAATTTCACTCAGATTAGGATGCTTAGAGGCGAAGTAACACATTCCGAAGCCTATATAAACACCCTAAGTATGACCTAAAAAGGGGAGTCGACAGAAGCCTTCTGTCGAGGCGTCCAGCTAGGCCGAAGGAGGCAAATTTGTGGAATTTAATCAAAGAAAGCCAGTTGATTCGTCTCAAGAAGCCGGAGTCATACTCAATACGGAGGATCTCTCTTCAATTCCTTCAGGGGGTTTTAGGGTTTTTCTTATGTTTTGTTTTATCTTTTCTTCTGAGATGTTCTCTTTTATTATTATGAACTAAACCCTCAGATACCTGAGGGGGATGAAACCTAAGATGAATCTTGTTATCGTTTGCTGAACTATATGATAAATACTTGATTTGTTCTTAATTATGTATTCTTAATTCTTGTGTTGATATTTCCGGGATATTAATTCAAGTTTGATGTGCTTAGGTGGTGGAGCAAAAGTCCTTGCCTAAGAGTAGATCTAGCATAGTTAAGCGGAGTTAATCGCAAGCCTAGAGATAGGGTGACGAGATTTTGCCGGATTAGGGTGAAACCTAATATGGGAGTCCATAGATCGAGTTAATACAATTCTAGGGGTTTTAATTAGAAATAGATTTCAATTAATCAACCTAAGGTCAGACGTTATTCGCTTCGAGAGAGGGTCTAATATACATTAGGGAATCCTACGGATCAAGTCAAGTGAATAAATCGTCTGGTTCAGAGTTAGATAACAAGTAAAGTCTAGGTAGATTCTTCCTTGGGTAACGTCTTAATCAATTGGTTTTTCCCACAAGTATTTTCCCCAAATTCATTCTTCTTTGTCTTAAAGTCTTTAGTTTAATAATTAGTTAATTTAGATTAAACAACAAATTCCCTTTATTTTAGGCTAGATAATAAAAAGAAAGTTAGTATTAGTACTTTTAGTTCCATCGGGTTCGACATTCCGGTCTTGCCTTAACTATACTACTGTTCGATATGTACGCTTGCCTCAAATCGTTGTCATAGTTAGTTTCCAGGTTTGATCATTCTCATTATAAATTTTAAGACTTTGACATCGCATAAAACACAACGATCAACGTTCTACTTCATCCAATTCAATCAAAGCTTGGAGAAAAGGAATCTTAACTTCCAACAATTGTTTCCCTTTCATAACCCAATGAGAAAGATGCTGCCCCGGTGAAGGTCCTGGCCAACGTTCAAGAAGCATAGAGGGTAAATGGTAACTTCCCTATGCCAACCTCTACAAATCTCAGTCATTTTTCAAAGAATTTGAATGGTTTTTGGTTGCCTTTGCTGCATTGATATGGTGTCAGACTGTAAATCTTTGACATTGTGCAATTATGCATTGTTAAACATGATCCTTTCTGGTATTCTTTGTTGGCATCTAATTTTTAGCTCCCTTTTTTTTGGGGGGCATTGAGAGTGGGATTTGATAACTGTTGACTTTGTAAGATTGGCATAGGAAGCGACCTTCAACCTCTTAGTGAAGTAACCAATGACCATGAAAAAGCTTTTGAGGAGATTGGCTTGATAACGTCCATGCCCCACATATAGAGAATCTGTGAAGAAATAGAGGAGGCGCGTAAGTCCTGTATTCATCCATCTGGCACTGATGCAACCTCCCTTTTCTGGTGGACCAGCAGTACCTGACTATTGTAGGATTATTAGCATGTGATCTTCAAATACCCTTACGGAATTCTTCTAGGATTTCCTTAGCTTTGACGGCATACTCGCGCCTCAGTAGTCCAAGCGTGTCTTAATGTGATCAAGCGAAAACATCTTTGAATTCTTGGAGATAACTCAATGATGCCTTGCTTTATTCTTGCGGTGAGCTAAGCTTCCATCTTCATCTCCTTTGTTAGCTCGTAGTGTCTGCTGACACTTTGTAAGGTAGGATCTACCATTCTTAACAAATTAGGAAATAAGTTGCAATCTCTGTCATCTTCAAAGTCCTTAGATCCCTCTAGACACATATCTCACTAAAAAGGGAGTCAGTAACAGCGTCGCTCATGTCATTGATATCTGGGGACCCATTGTGGGTATGAAGGTAAATTCTAGAGAATAAATGATTCCCAGAATGATTATTTGTACGGTATGATCATGAATAAAGAAGAAAATTTGAATAGAAATTCAAGGTACAAAAGAATCTATAAATAGAAAGAATGGCAAAATATTTGCTCAAAAAGATGCATTTTATTGAAATAGAGATTCTGGACGCAAGCATATTTCACAAAAGGACTCTTATTGCCTCTAGGCTTAAAGCAATAAGCGTGTTCCAAACATTACTCTGAGTAAGCTTTAAAAATACATGAATCTCTTCCACAATCCTATTGTTTAAAACACTCCCAAACATGCAAGGGCTTGGATTCTACAAACTTTAATGCATATGATGAGATGCAATGCAAATGCATGAAATGCAATACAAATGCGTGGAATGAATGCAAAAAGAAAGAGAGGCGTTGATTCTGAATTCAATTCCATTAGAAGAACTTTTCTAAAAAATAAATTCCTTTACATAAAATGGATTACATATGCGGCCTTGTCCTCCTATTACAAGCGAAGATACCGATCCTTTTCTTCATATCTGGACGTCATGGTCGTGCCCCGTGAACTTCCTCTATAGATACCTCTTTTAGCTTCTTGTTGTTTGATCCAGGCCGCGACTTTTCACTCACCTATCCCTCGCGATGCTCATAAGCTTCTTTAAGAAAGTCGAGACGTGACGACTCTTGAATAATTCTTGTTGGCTTGAATCCTCGGGCAAAGTCTTGTATTCTTCTGCGGATTATCAGCCTTCTCTCGTTGTTTACTTGGACTATATTCGGACGACTGTATTATAATCCACTTTATCAAGAAATTCATTTTCTTATGACAAACTCCTCTATTTAGCAATCGAATATTAATCAACACCTCCTTTCTATGATGATGCAATGCAATTGATAAACCAAGATAGTAACATATTTTAGACCCACATTTAGCATGCTTTTGGGTGATTTAAGCCTTTAATTGTGTAATTTGGTGCTCTTAATCCTTTGTTTTCATGTTTTATACTCAGGAAAGCACCGGAGGATGAAAAGAACGAGAAACGGGCTTAAAACGGAACAAATAGACCAAATCACGAAATCAACACGGCCTGGGCCCATGCAATACGGCCGTGCCTCCCTAATCAGACCTGAACACGGCCTGGCCACGATTCACACGGGTGTGTGCCAAGGGCGTGTCCCTGCCTTGGAGAAGAGGAATTTCACTCGGATTTGGATACTTAGGGGTAAAGAAATACATTCCAAAAGCCTATATAAACACCCTAGAGGCCAACATTCAAGGGGGTCCAGCTAGGCCAAGAAGCCGAGACAGAAAGATCAGATTTGTGGAAATTACTCGAAGGATAGCCAGTTGATTCATCTCAAGAAGCCGGAGTTATACTCAAGACAGGGGATCTCTCTTTAATTCCTTCAGGGGGTTTTAGAGTTTTTCTTATGTTTTGTTTTTTCTTTTCTTTTGAGATGTATTTTGTTATCATTATGAACTAAACCCTCAAATACCTGAAGGGGATGAAACTTAGATGAATCTTGTTATCGTTTGCTGAAGTATATGATAAATATTCTTAATTATGTGTTCTTAATTCTTGTGTTGATATTTTGCAGATATTAATTCAAGTTTGATGTGCTTAGGTGGAGGAGCAAAAGTCCCTGCCTAAGAGTAGATCTAGCATAATTAAGAGGAGTTGATCGCACGCCTAGACATAGGGTGACGAGATTTTGCCGAATTAGGGTGAAACCTAATATGGGAGTCTATAGATCGAGTTAATGCAATCTTAGGGGTTTTAATTAGAAAGATATTTCAATTAATAAACCTAGGATTAGACGTTAGTAGCCTCGACGGAGGTATTAATATAACTTAGGGAATCTTACGGATCAAGTCAAATGAATAAATCATCTGGTTCAGAGTTAGATAACAAGTGAAGTCTAGGTGGATTCTTCCTTGGGTATTATTTTAATCAATTGGTTTTTCCCACAAGTATTTCCCTAATTTTATTCTTTTTTGTCTCATCGTCTTTAGCTTAGTAGTTAGTTAATTTTCTAGATTAAACCGATTCACTTCAATTTTAAGGCTAAATAATAAAAAAAAGGTTAGTATTAGTACTTTCGGTTCCTTTGGGTTCGACAATCCGGTCTTGCCACTAAGCTATACTACTGTTCGATAGGTACACTTGCCTCAATCGTTGTCATAGTTAGTTTTTAGGCTCGATCATTCTCATTATAAATTTTAAGACCTTGACATCGCATAAAACAACGATCAAGTTTTTGGCGCCGTTGCCAGTGAACTGAAATATTAAGAACACTCAATTTTTATTACTTTAGCCATTTTTTTTTTATTTTCTGAAATTTTACTCTTATTTTTTTTCTATTTTTATCTTTCTAAATTTTAGTCTTTGCTCCTTGTAGGTACCTCTAGTTTATGACTAGAAGGAACCCGACAGGACCTTTAATTTACGATAGTGAGATCGAAGCAACCGCTCACAGAAACCAGAAAGAAATTAGGCGAAGTCTACAATACACAGAAGAAGAGCAAGAAAACATCATCAATACCATCGAAGAGATGGACCAGAACAATCCACCACCTCAAGAGATGGCCGAATATCATGCTCCTCAAACTATGTATGATTATGCTAAGCCTAGTTTAGTCGGTACTGAATCTAGTATTGTTAGACCTACTATTGCTGCAAATAATTTCGAATTGAAACCTAACACTATACAGATGATACAACAGTTCGTTCAATTTGATGGTCTGCAGGATGAGGATCCTAACACACACTTAGCAAATTTTCTGGAATTCTGCGACACTTTTAAAATTAATGGCGTTACTGATGATGTCATCCGCCTTCGATTATTTCCCTTTTCTTTGAGAAATAAAGCTAAACAGTGGTTGCATTATCTTCCCCAATGATCAATTACTACATGGGAACAAATGACCGAAAAATTTTATTAAAATATTTTTCGCCGGCCAAAACGGCCAAGTTAAGGAATGATATCTCTTCTTTTGTACAGATGGATTTAGAAACACTTTACGATGCATGGGAGAGATACAAGGATCTTTTGAGAAGGTGCCCACACCATGGATTACCCTTGTGGCTACAGGTCAAAACTTTTTACAACGGTGTGAATCCCTCAACTAGGCAGTTTATCGATTCAGCAGCCGGTGGAACTTTGAATAATAAAACACCTGAAGCAGCTTACGAATTTATAGAGGAGATGTCACTGAATAACTATCAGTGGCAAGTCACGAGGACAAAGCCCACGAAAGCTGCCAGTGTTTTCAACCTCGACGCAGTAACCATGCTATCGAATCAGGTAGACGTGTTAACTAAAAAATTTGATGGTTTGTGTAATTCCTTGCAGGTACAACCCGTTATGCAGTGCGAAACAAGTGGAGGTGTGGCGAATCCTGAGTACCCACCCTACGGACATGGCATAGATGGCAAACAAATGAACTATGTAAGTAACAATTTTAGATATCAAAATAACCCTTATAGCAATACTTACAATCCAGATTGGAAGAATCACCCCAATTTTTCATGGGGTGGTCAAGGAAATCAAAGACAACAACACCCTCCAAATTTCCAACAGCAGCAGTACCCACAAGATAAGAAACTGAACCTTGAGGAAATGCTGACAAAATATATAGCAGCAACAGAAACACGTTTCTAGAGTATAGAAACGCAACTTGAAAAACAAGAAGCATCGACATAGGAGCTCAAGGATCAAATTGGACAACTTACTAAGTTAGTTTCTGAAATACAATTAGAAATTTTACCTAGGCACAAAGAGCAGGTAAAAGCAGTGACGCTAAGAAGTGGAAAGGAATTAATTGAAACGAAGAAAAAGACATCACACGAACCCGATGAAGCAATTGCAACTCCAATTCGTGAGGGAATTAAACCACCGATTCCATATTCAGCAAAGTTGAAAAAAGACCGCCTAGACGCACAATATGGTAAATTTCTTGGACTGTTTAAACAATTGCATATTAACTTACCTTTTGTTGAAGTTATTTCGCAGATGCCAACATATGCAAAATTTTTAAAGGAGCTTCTTACAAATAAGAGAAAGTTCGAAGAAATTTCAACAGTGGAACTTAATGAAGAATGTTCAGCCATCATCCAAAATAAGCTACCAACTAAGTTAAAAGATCCAGGAAGTTTTACTATTCCCTGTTTAATTGGTAGTTTGAACATAGAAAAAACATTAACTGATCTAGGTGCTAGTATTAATCTAATGCCTTATAGAATGTTTAAGCAACTTGGTCTAGGAGAACCCAAACCCACTAGGATGAGTATTCAGTTAGCTGATAGATCTATTAAATATCCTAGGGGAATTATTGAAGATATTCTGGTAAAAATTGACAAGTTTATATTTCCTGTTGATTTTGTTGTGCTTGACATAAATGAGGACGTAGAGGTACCTTTAATTTTGGGACGACCCTTTCTAGCCACTGCTAGGGCTGTCATTGATGTTGGTACTGGTAAACTCGCGTTAAGGGTAGGTGATGAGGAAATTATTTTTCAAATTTATGAGGCTATGCGATATTCTAGAGAACAAGATGATTCTTGTTACTTTGTTGATACCACTGATCACATTATTCAAGAATCTTTACAGGAAATCATGCAGAATAACACGATGGAACTCTGTATTACACAAGATGAGGGGATAGATGACGATATCGATGAATTGAATCTTAACACATCCTCCCCTAAACATACAAAAATAGAGGATATGAAATAAACGACGAACCAAAACAAAAACCCTCCATTGATGAACCACCAAAGTTAGAGTTAAAACAGTTGCCAAAACATCTAGAATATGCATTCCTTGGGAAAAATTCTACACTACCAGTAATCATCTCTTCAGAACTGGAACCCAAAAAGAAAGAAGAGTTACTTAATGTACTAAGGGAACATAAAAGAGCCATAGCATGAAAAATGTCTGACATTAAAGGAATAAACCCATCATTCTGCACTCACAAAATTCTAATGGAAGATGAGTATAAACCGTGTGTGCAACCTCAGAGACGTTTGAACCCCAATATGAAAGAAGTAGTTAAAACTGAGGTAATTAAACTTCTAGATGCAGGAATATCCTATTTCTGACAGTACTTGGGTAAGTCTTGTGCAGGTAGTTCCAAAGAAATGAGGTATGACTGTCGTAGCCAACGAAAAGAATGAACTAATTCCTACAAGAACAAACACGGATTGGAGAGTCTGTATTGACTATAGAAAACTGAACGACGCCACCAGAAAAGATCACTTCCCTTTACCCTTTATTGATCAGATGTTAGAAAGATTATCTGGGCATATGTACTACTGCTTCTTGGACGGACTCTCCGGCTACTTCCAAATCCCAATAGCTCCCGAGGATAAAGAAAAGACAACATTCACATGCCCATACGGTATGTTTGCTTATCGTAGAATGCCTTTTGGATTATGTAATGCTCCTACTACCTTTCAGCGCTGCATGCTAGCCATCTTTGATGAACTTGTGGAAGACATTATGGAGGTATTTATGGACGACTTCTCAGTATTAGAAGTTTTTTAGGGCATTAGAAGTTAAGGCTATTAGAAAAGGCATTTAGAAGTTTTTTAGGGCATGCTGGATTTTATAGAAGATTCATTAAAGATTTCTCTAAAATAGTTAAACCTTTAACAAGATTACTAGAAAAGGATGTTCCTTTCAATTTTGATCAGGAGTGTTTAGATGCATTTAATATCCTCGAAGATAAACTAATAAATGCTCAAATTATAATTACACCTGATTAGAATCTACCCTTTGAACTAATGTGTGATGCGAGTGATTTTGCAGTAGGTGCAGTTTTGGGACAGCGAAGGAACAAGCATTTTCAACTAATTTATTATGCTAGCAGAACACTGACGTCTGCAGAAGAAAACTATACTACTACAGAGAAAGAATTGCTGGATGTAGTTTTTACATTTGACAAATTTAGACAGTATCTGATATTATCTAAAGTTGTCATTTACACTGACCATTCAGCTCTTCGTTATCTCTTAACTAAACCTGATGCAAAACCTCAACTCATACGTTGGATCTTACTCTTACAGGAATTTGATTTGGACATTCAAGATAAGAAGGGAGCTAAAATCTCGCAGCAGATCACCTTTCAAGGTTGGAAAACCCACATATCGAGGAACTCGATGAAAGTGAGATAAACGACTCATTCCCTGAAGAACAACTCTTTTCTATAACTAGCTCTGAGGTATCGTGGTTTGCAGATATTGCAAATTATTTAGCTGCTAACATCCTTCCAAAAAAACTTAACACACCATCAAAAGAAGCGATTTTTTACTAATGTGAAAAATTATTTTTGGGAGGACCCTTTTCTTTTCCGTGTATGTGCAGATCAGGTAATTCGGAGATGTGTTACAAAAGCAGAAGCAAGCAAAATCTTAGAACATTTCCATTAAGGACCATCAGGAGGACACTACAGCGGGGTCAGGACAGCACACAAAACACTCGAATCAGGTTTTTATTGGCCAACCTTGTTCAAGGACGCTAACAGGTATGTTTCTTCATGCGATAAATGTCGAGAAGCAGGTAATATTTCTAAACGCGACGAAATGCCTCAGACATACATGTTATCATGTGAAATTTTTGATGTATGGGGTATTGATTTTATGGGGCCATTCCCTGGCTCATTTGGAAATAAATACATCTTAGTGGCAGTAGACTACATGTCAAAATGGGTCGAAGCTCAAGCTTTACCCACTAATGATGCCAGAATGGTAGTGAAATTTCTTAAAAAACTTTTTTTCTCGATTTGGAACACCCAGAGCAATTATTAGTGATAGGGGTACTCATTTTTGTAATACTCAATTTGACAAAGTCTTAAGAAAATATGGAGTACACCACATGACATCTACCCCTTATCACCCTCAAACTAGTGGACAAGTGGAAGTAGCAAATCGAGAACTTAAGCACATTCTCGAGAAAACAGTTGAATCAAACAGGAAAGATTGGGTGCTAAAAGTAGACGATGCTTTATGGGCCTATAGAACAGCGTTTAAAACCCCTTTAGGAACATCCCCATACAAACTTGTCTTTAGAAAAAGCTGTCATCTACCATTTGAGTTAGAGCACAAAGCTTACTGGGCTATAAAATTCTTAAATTATGATCTTAAAACCGTAGGTGAGAAGAGGAGGATGCAGTTGAATGAACTAGATGAATGGCGAGCTGAGGCCTATGAGAACTCACGACTATATAAGGAGGCAACCAAACGACGCCATGATGCTCGTTTGAAACAACCAAAGCAATTCGAAGTAGGAGACTTAGTCCTGCTGTATAATTCAAGACTCAAATTGTTTCCCGGAAAACTGAAATCAAGGTGGTCAGGTCCATTTGTGATCAAAACTATTTTCCCTTACGGAACAATCGAGGTAACCCATCCAACTCATGGGACATTCAAGGTTAACGGTCATCGACTGAAACTTTATAATGGTGAAGATTTTAGGGGTATAAGAGAGGAACTCCGGCTCCAAGAGCCTCAGTTTAGAAAAGAAAATAGGGAAAGTCTAGCTTAAGACTTTAAACAAGCGCTTCTCGGGAGGCAACCCCAGCACTAATTTTACTAATGTTATATTGTCAATATTTAGCATCTAACTAAAAACTAACCAAATTCTCAAGCGCAAGATTTTCGCACAACACGGCATTGCACACGGCCGTGGCCATAGCCGTGTGAACACCACGTGTTGATACATGGGCGTGGCGGAGACCGTATAGAAACAGGACAAAATTTTCCCTAATACACGGACTCTGATTATACACCACAGCTGTGCGACTCAGCCGTGGTCGAAACTGTCCAAAAGAACACAAGCTACGATAAAGGACACACGCCCGTGCAGTTAAACCGTGGTCGATATTGACTAAAGCGCCACGGGCGTGTACCACACCTGTGCATCTAAACCGTGGCGAACATTGACTAAACAAACACGGGTTGCAACAACAGAGCCACGGCCGTGCAATACGACCGTGGTCTACACTGACTAAACAAACACGGGCTTTAGCCACGCCCGTGCCTACTAACGGTGTGAAGTGCTGACTACATGGACACGGGCGTGACAACATGAAACACGGGCGTGGGCAACATCTCAACCGCGCTTAAATTTGAAAAACACGAAACACACGGGCTAAATTAAAGAAACACGGGCGTGGCACCTGCCCGTGTCTCCTTCCCTATATAAACCCATCGTCCACCATTTCTCCCCCAAATCCCCAATCCTAAACAAATTTCTCAAAACTATCTCCACCCCACTCCGGCCACCATCAAAGAAAACCCCACCCTTGATTGCTCCCATCATTTATCTCTCTCCAACTTCACATACCTATCAAGAAAATAGTCTACGCCCGTGCAAGAAGAGTACACAGCAGCTCCAAGATGTCCCACCGCCGTGTTTTCCAGATTATTTATAGCACACGCCCATGTCTCACACCTACACGACCGTGCCCCTCCCAACTGCGCCAATTCTCGCCACTCACTACACCGATTAACCCTATTTTTACATTTCTTAGAACTATGTTATCATTAAAATATCATTTTTTTCTAAGTTGCTATCTAGTTTCTATCTAGTTTATTAGTAATATTTAGGATTAATTTTATACAATATTAGATTGATTAGTCAATTAAATCTATAATTAAATGCAACATGACAGATTGTTTTTGTTGGGATTACATTTTCTTTACTACATCTTTGACATTGTTGGATTCTAAAAAATTATGAGACATTTCTTGGCTAGAACCGCTACTTGAACCATTGAATATGCGTTATTTCTAGGTACAATTTCGTTATTCCGAGGAAAGAAAACCGCAGCCCTTGCGTCCAAAAAACGAAAGGGACCCGGTTCATCATCCGCCAGCGCATCGACCAAAGTCAGACATCCATTCTTACGGTTCCCTCCTAGAGCCCAAGAAGAACTTTTCCAAATATTATGAGCACGGCCTCTCAGTCAAGGACGATGTATCGATTGGGACGCAGTGGAACATGTTTACCTCGCTGATGATATTCGGGCACTCCTGACAACTAACCCCTAGGAACGCTTTTTCAGTATAATCGAACCCACCTACCTCAAACTAACAATAGAGCTTTGCTCTACTTTCCATTTGCAGGTAGGAATGATAGACCACGATGATCCGGGCACTATTCAGTTCCATCTCGGAGGCACAGTTATAGAAATGAGTGTACCTGAATTTGGCGTCACTCTGGGCCTATACACGGATGACTTTCGAAGGGAGCATAATCTTGCAGAACTTCATCGCCACATCCATAAATCGCTCGCACAATGTTGGTATAATATATTTCCCAGCGCAGGCACCTATGACCCTAGTCGCTCCAAAGCGACAGCCCTCGGCCCATCCTTAAGATACCTACACGCCATCTTAGCCCACACATTGATAGGAAGACGAGAGAGCACTGGGGTCGTTAACACACATGACGCCTACTTCCTATGGAGTATGTCAAATGGCCACGTCTTCGACCTTGTGTACTTCATCGCCTTGGCAATCCAACATCAGACGGAGCGCCACCGAAAGGGGGTCATTTCTATGGGGCCTTATGTAACACGGCTCGTGAGGTACTTCGGTCTCCTCAACACTACATCACAATCCGCCTCCCTCACACTGATAGGTCAGATGGCCCTACAGGGCATCCAGACGATGCTGCACATGAGGATGATTCAGCATCGACGTGGGACCGATCCTCCCCAATAAAGGCTAGCGCCTACCACTGAAGATGAGGACCCTGAGGACATTACTGAAGATGTCCCCCCACCGCAGGAAGCACCACAACAAGGCCATCGTCCAGTTCAGTCGGCTACCTCCCTCTCAGACATTTCTACACGTCTCACTCAGCTCGAGCGCTACTGTACGCAGCAATTCGATAACACCGCTCGAAGATTTGATGGGATAGAGGCAACTCTTTAGCAGATCTATCACCACTTCCATATCTCACAACTGCCACCACCTCGCGATCCAGTCGATGACGAGGACCTCTGAGTCCTTCTATTTCCTTGCTATTTTTCATTTTCATCTTTTATTTTTATTTTTATTTTTATTTTTAAGACTTTTTTGCAATTCATGTTTAAAACTTTTATTTATAATTCAATTTCTTTTATCAACTGGTTGTCTAACCCTCGAGTATCTCTAACAACTCTCATTATTTATTTTCTCCTAAACATTTAATTAATGACTTTCGCAGATTAATTATATTAAATATACAACTCAAGGAACGAAAACATCACTTTTACCTAGTCATCACATTTATCTTTCACATCCTCCAAGGATTTCATCCATAATTCAGGGAGTTTCACTTCTCACCATATCTTTTGAATTTCTACTTAATTGTTTATATATATATCTTTGTACATTGAGGGCAATGTACATCTTAAGCGTGGGGGGGTGAACAACCTAAAAAGGTGCCTAATTTTTTTCATTATTCTCAAATTCCTGAAATTAGGTGCCAAACTTTTTGCATTGTTCTCAAATCTTGAATTATGTCATGTTTCTTAAGTAAGTTTCTCATATTATGATTAGAATGAAATTCCCTGAGAATTCATGATTTTTTTATTGATATATTTTAGATTAAGTCATTGATAATTGTGCATTGATAATTTAAAACTTTAAGATACTAGAGAATCAAGCATGATAAGTCTATTTTCCAGGATTAAAAAAAAAAATTTAGGTTGTCTACCTGAATTTGAAGATTACTTTGAAGTTTGAAATTTGCTAGGTTGACATCAAAAAGCTATAATTTGTGTGAGATGTTGAGCCTTAATAGAGCATATATTCTTTTTCTTGCTCACTTTATTGATTATGAGCGTGTCAACATTGATTTGTTATTCTAGAACTTGCATCGATTATACAAGTCGAGACCACACCTTTGATTTGATATACGAAGATGATAAAGGCACCTAGGTTTTAACCCACTCACTCCACTAAAAGCCTACCTTCATTATTAACCCCTAGTGAATCTCGTTTAATCCTGACAACCCATTTATTGACTTACCCGTTAATACTAACCCAAAACCCTTTGTTTTTGTTATCACTATTCCTTTTGACTACCCTTATATCGAGATTTGATTTGATCAGTTGCCTAACTATGATCTTTATTTCAGTAGTTAAATTCATCCTTTATTATGTATTTGACTTGTTCTTAAAAAAAATCGAAGTATAGTCATTATTAGTTTTGTGATTAAATGAGCTTATACATTTGAATTCCAAATATTGAAGAAGAAGCTCGAATTATTAGTATTATTAGTTTTCAATTGATGTAATTACTTCTATTCAGTTTATTATTTCTGGTCAGGTAATTTTTCAGGTCAATCTCGATTCTAACCTTTTTAATTCAGCCTATATCCACACCTTAACCCAAGCCCCGTTACAACCCTGTTAAAGACCTTTTGTTTTGTGCATCATTTCATATTATAGTGGCGGAGAGTTGATTCCCATGTAAGCCTATGGGATTAACTTTTCATGTTTGACTTATGAGTGCTTAATTTTTGAACCTTAAACACCTCGAGTGAATTGAGTGAATCTTTAGTGAGGATGTCAATCCTTGTCAATTTTGAATCAGAGGTAATCATTCAGATGAGGGGAAACACCTATATTTTGTAATACAAATGTATGACTTAGATTGTTTGAATCTTTAGGACTCCTTGATTTGAATTATCCATGTATGAATTATCTTTGAATTATGATGAAACATTATTGATGAATAGTATGAATTAAGGAAGTTCGTTTTAATCATGAGTTGAGAATTTTGCTTGAGGATAAGCAAAAGCTTAAGTGTGGGGGTATTTGATAAACCGAAATAGTAATATATTTTAGACCCATATTTAGCATGCTTTTAGGTGATTTAAGCCTTGAATTGTGTAATTTGGTGCTCTTAATCCTTTGTTTTCATGTTTTATACTCAGGAAAGCACCGGAGGATGAAAAGAATGAGAAACGGGCTTAAAACAGACCAAATAGACCAAATCACGAAATCAACACGTCCTGGGCCAATGCAACACGGCCGTGCCTCCCTAATCAGACCTGAACATGGCCTGGTCACGATTCACACAGACGTGTGCCAAGGGCGTGTCCCTGCCGTGGAGAAGAGGAATTTCACTCGGATTTGGATACTTAGGAGTAAAGAAATACATTCCAAAAGCCTATATAAACACCCTAGAGGCCAACTTTCAAGGGGGTCCAGCTAGGCCAAGAAGCCGAGCCAGAAAGATCAGCTTTGTGGAAATTACTCGAAAGATAGCCAGTTGATTCATCTCAAGAAGCTGGAGTTATACTTAAGACAGAGGATCTCTCTTTAATTCCTTCAGGGGGTTTTAGAGTTTTTCTTATGTTTTGTTTTATCTTTTCTTTTGAGATGTATTTTGTTATCATTATGAACTAAACCCTCAAATACCTGAGGGGGATGAAATTTAGATGAATCTTGTTATCGTTTGCTGAACTATATGATAAATATTTGACTTGTTCTTAATTATGTGTTCTTAATTCTTGTGTTGATATTTCGTGGATATTAATTCAAGTTTGATGTGCTTAGGTGGAGGAGCAAAAGTCCCTGCCTAAGAGTAGATCTAGCATAATTAAGCGGACTTGATCGCACGCCTAGACATAGGGTGACGAGATTTTGCCGGATTAGGGTGAAACCTAATATGGGAGTCCATAGATAGAGTTAATGCAATCTTAGGGGTTTTAATTAGAAAGAGATTTCAATTAATCAACCTAGGATTAGACGTTAGTAGCCTCGACGGAGGTATTAATATAACTTAGGGAATCTTACGGATTAAGTCAAATGAATAAATCGTCTGGTTCAGAGTTAGATAACAAGTGAAGTCTAGGTGGATTCTTCCTTGGGTATTGTTTTAATCAATTGGTTTTTCCCACAAGTATTTCCCTAATTTTATTCTTTTTTGTCTCATCGTATTTAGCTTAGTAGTTAGTTAATTTTCTAGATTAAACCGATTCACTTTAATTTTAAGGCTAAATAATAAAAAGAAGGTTAGTATTAGTACTTTCGGTTCCTTTGGGTTTGACAATCTGGTCTTGCCACTAAGCTATACTACTGTTCGATAGGTACACTTGCCTCAATCATTGTCATAGTTAGTTTTTAGGCTCGATCATTCTCATTATAAATTTTAAGACCTTGACATTGCATAAAACAACGATCAGCAATGCAATCAAAATAGAAGAAAACACGTTAGTACAAGAGAAATAAACAACACATAATACCTGTCCGGGTAACCACTAGGGTTTGGTGTTGCTCTATCTAGGGTAGGCTCCTAGGTCTCTCTATATGTGGTTTGGTTCTAAAGAAAGGGTACCCGAACCAGCAGATTCCTCGATCTTCACCCATTATAGGTTCATATAGACCGAGTTCAGCTCAGGGGGATATATTTCCCTATGGCCATGCGGAGATGAAAATCTCACGAAGACATAGGTACGGATGTATCCCGGAAGCAGTCCACTAGCCCATGCGAAGGTGAAAACCTCACGAAGGCATAGCTTCTCACTCCCATTTAAGAGGGTAAATCAGACGATTATGCAATATTATGCGTGAAAGTGAACTAAGTGTGATGAAAATACCATTCAATCAAAATAAAACAAAACAAGTCAGTATTTCACACACAGCTTAAAGCAAGCAAGAAATAAAGCACCTACTCGGGTAACCACTAGGGTTTGGCGTGGCTCTACCCAAGGTGGGCTCTTCGGCCTTGCTATATGAGGTTCGGTTCTAAAGTTGAGGTACCTGAACCAGCAGATTCCTCAATCTTCACCCATTATAGGCTCATATAGATCGAGTTTGGTTCAGGGGGATACATTTCCCTATGGCTGCACGGAGATGAAAATCTCACGAAGACATAGGTACGGATGTATCTCGAAAGCGATTCACTATCCTGCACGGAGGTGAAAACCTCACGAAGGAGTAGCTTCTCACTCCCACTTAAAAAGGTGTGACCCGACGGTCATGCAATATGATGCAAAAGTATTCTACGAGACTCAAACCACAGCAACCAAATGAGGTGACGCAAGTGAATGCAATAAAAGGATCGTAATTTTTCAAATCAAATTTTCAATTTTTGATAATAAGACAGAAAATAACTAATTTTACGGCTTGACTATCTTATATGTCCCCAGTGGAGTCGCCAAGCTGTCGTAACCATTTTTTTTTTGAAAACGTGGATCGACTAGGGTTTGGAAAAAGCGAAAATAAAACAGGGAGTCGCCATCAATCTTTTTTGATGAGGTGTGATCGGGTCACCCCTTTATTCAATCATTTTAATAAAATTTAAATTTGCTAAAACGATGATTTTTGGTCTACGAAGTTTTGAGAAATCAGGTTTGGGAGTCGGTTACGTGCGAGGAAGGGTTAGCACCCTCGTCACGCCCAAACTTGGTACCTAATTGATTATTAATGTCCTAATTTCGAAAATTGGAAAAGATTTTAAAATACAAATCCTTTAGAAAATGTTTGGGTAATTCGAATTGGATACCAAAATTCCCTTGTTCCGAAAAGATGAAATACCGCATCCAGCACGTTAGGACACGATGTTTCAACCCTCGATACCAAGATCATTTCATGAAACACCCCAAACCCGGCCCACGAGCTTTGACCAGATTTGGTATGTTCCTCAAGTAAACCGGTTCAAAGTTCTTGTCCTTAGGAAAAATTTGTGCGATTTTAAAAAAATTGTTTTGGGTTGGGCTTGTGTTGAAAACCAATTTACCTTATATTGAAATCCATTTATTTAAGGTGACAAAACATGTAGGGTTTATTTTAAATTTAATTAACCTAATCTTTAATAAATAAAATTTAATAACATAATAATTAAAAGCAGAAATAAAAGAGTTCACTATGGCCTTATTACATCAATTAAAACCCTAATAATTTAAAGTGCTTAAAAGTTAATAGTCCATAAAACAAAATATAAACTTCAAGGTGAGCATGGCCACCACAAGTTCTGCCGTCCCGGTCCATCACTGATCATCGCCTGAAAAATATTCCCCAACGGGGTGAGTCAAACAGACTCAATGTGTACACAAACACTAAATCAAAATAGAATCGGGCATACAAATGTTACGCATTCATATCATAGCATACAAATTATGATGCATTCCCAAACCCAAACCTAATAAGCCATCCACTACACTCCCCGTACCAACCTGCACACCGCAGTGGGACTACTAAGTCGACCCTCCTTCCGCTACACTCCATATCGCGGTCTTAGGTCACCGCATTCGTGGTCTTAGGTCACCACATTCGGATATCGCGGTCTTAGGTCACCGTGATTCAGGACATCGTGGTCTTAGGTCACCACATTCAGATACCACGATCTTAGGCCACCGTGTTCGTGGTCTTAGGTCACCACATTCACTTCCCTTTCAATAACCCATATGCCCCATTTTGTAATATGCATTAATATGCCAAAGATCACATTCTTATTCTCATGTTACAAATAACATATTTCATATTCCTAGTAGGAGTAGGAAACGCACTGCACGAGTACTTAGTACCATAACATGGTACCTTAGCCACTTTCTTATTCTTATTATCACATATTTAATTAGACATAGCCATAAAACATATTATGAAGTAGTGTGGGGTACACACCTGATTTGCTTAACAATTTCCTTGAAATCCTAAAATCTGATCTACCGCTTAGATCCTTAATCCCTACATTTGATTAATCACTTACTAATTTAATAAAAAGCCATTTGGCCATAAATCCAAATCCTAGTAGGATTAGTATACTTAAACTTACCTTGTGCCGATTGGATTAAAAATCAAATCCCGAAAACTTGCTGAGTTCCTTCTTGAAATCGGCTAGCCACCAAAACTCCTAACTAGTTAGTTTTCGGCTTTTAAAACATATGAGAAATAGATCTAGAATACCAAACATGGCCTTAGCCGTTTGTATTTAGACACTTACCTTGCGATTTCCAAATCTCGAAAGTATCCCTTGGTTATGGAGATGTCGAAACCTATAGGATATCTGTTAGAACCACTTCTAACATTTAAATCACCTTTTCATAGCCCTTGGCCGAATATGTACTTACCTTGGTTGGCTAGATCTCGAACTATCTCCCTTAAAAGTCGACACTAGCAAAGATCCCGAAATCTCTCCTTAATATTTCAGTCAAAGAATACAATAAGAATTAGCCTTTGAGATTTCGACAAGTCCTTAAAGGAAAGAACATAAATCAAACTTTGATCTTACCTTTATTTAAAGAAGACGATTGCACCTTTGTTCGAAACCCTTCAAAGATTCGGCTATGAATACTTGGAAGCTAGATGGCTATGGTTCAACTGAATTGAAAAGAGAGGGATTTGCTATTAGGGAGAATCGGCAATGGTGGATTTAGGGAGAAGAGGATTTCGGCTTGGCAAACATAAAGAGAAAGAAGAGAGTTTGCTAGGGGATTTTTGGCAGAGACTTAGTTGGGAAGAAAAGAAAATAGGTAGAATGGCCTCTCTTTTCCCCTAAATGCCGAAATTACTAGGCCTAGTATCCCTTACTTGGCCATCACTCCTCTTATCTTTATCTCTTTATTTAAAATTAATAAGAATAATCCTCTAATTATCTCTTTGAAAATAATCAAAATAAATCACCATTTATCCACCCCTTAGCCGAAATTTAAAGAGAATAGGACTCTTTTCCAAATGCCTTGGTGCCGTCCAACTCTCTGCCTTCGGAAGCAAAATAAAACTTCTTTTATTTGCTTCCTTGTGACTCGAACTCAGCCCAACACCCTTGCATGTGGCGCCATTTTGAGAGGCCCTAAGTGGCATCTTCAGTGCCACTTTTCCAAGCCTGCTTTTTGTGTCAAATTTCACATAGGTTTTCTCTTAAGGCCATCTTGCCTTAATTTCCTCTTTTAAACTTTAAAATTCGACATTTTCTAGGTCATTTCCTTTCATTTCCAAGTTTCCAAAAATTTTCGTTTGGCTCTTTAAACTTGACATTTCCTTACATTTCCAAGTTTCCAAAAATGTTCACTTTCCTCTTTTGAATCATTTCTAAATCATTTCCATACATTTCCTAGTTTCCAAAAATGTTCGCTTTCCTCTTTTGAATCATTTCTAAATCATTTCCTTACATTTCCTAGTTTCCAAAAATATTCAGAATACATTCATAATACATAAGACATGTCATTTCGTACAATTAAACCGAAAATGCATAGGCCCTTTTTCAGGATGTTACAGTTCTACCCCCTTAAAAATAATTTCGTCCTCGAAATTTCTTAACTAAAATAATTGAGGGTATTGCTATCGCATTGCCTCTTCTGGTTCCCACGAAGCTTCTTCCGATCCATGATTGCGCCATAACACTTTGACTAGAGGAACTGACTTTCTCCGTAGCACTTTCACATCACGTTCCAATATCTGAATCGGCTCCTCTTCGTAGGATAAGTCTGGCCTTAGCTCCACCTCTTCAACCGGTACTACGTGAGATGGATCCGACCGATATCGACGTAGCACGGAAACATGGAATACGTCGTGCATCTGTTTCAACTCCGGTGGCAACTCTAACTGATACGCCACTGGTCCAACTCGCTTCAACACTCGATAGGGCCCTATAAACCTTGGGCTTAACTTCCCTTTGCGCCCAAATCTCATCACCTTCTTCCAAGGCAAGACTTTCAGAAACACTTGATCTCTCACTTCAAACTCTATTTCCTTCCGTTTAAGGTCCGCGTCACGACTTACGCCTATCGTGAGGCTTCTTTTAACCGTGCCCCGATTATCTCAACCTTCTCTTGGCCGCCACTAACTCTGGGCCCAAAACTCGACGTTCTCCTAACTCGTCCAACAAGTAGGTGTTCGACATTTCCGACCATACAACGCTTCATATGGTGCCATCCGAATGCTAGCTCGATAGTCGTTGTTGTAGGCGAACTCGACTAAAGGCAATTAGTCTTCCCAACTTCCTCGGAAATCCATCACTGACCCTCAAAGATATCCTCTAACACTTGGATTACTCGTTCGGACCGCCGTCCGATCGTGGATGAAAGGCCGTAGTGAAATCCAACTTAGTGCCTAAAGCTTGATGAAGTGCCCTCCAAAACCGAGACGTAAACCTTGGGTCCCTATCGGAGATGATCGATACCGGTACTCCGTGCAACCTCACAATTTCCGCTACATATAATTTGGCCAACTTCAAGAGAATAATCCATTCTTCTTTGGAATGAAATGCGCGGACTTGGTCAAACGGTCCACTATTACCCATACCGAGTCCTTCTTAGTAGGCGTAAGGGGAAGCCCACTAACGAAGTCCATGGTGATTCTCTCCCACTTCCACTACGGAATCTCGATTGGCTGAAGTAATCCCGATGGAACTTGGTGTTCAGCCTTAACTTGCTGACACGTCAGACATTTCCCCACGAATTCAGTAACTTCCCGCTTAAGATCAAGGCCACCGTAATCGTTTCCTTAAATCCCTATACAACTTAGTGCCTCGGGATGCATAACATATGGGCTACTATGCGCCTCCCGAAGAATCCTTTGTCTTAACTCCTCGTCTTTTGGCATACAGACCTTTCCCTTGAAGCACAATACTCCCTCATTGTTAACACCATAATCTTCTAACTCTCCGTTCTGTACTTGTTGTAGCTTAGTACTTAAGTCCTCATCCAAAAATTGACTTTCCTTTACTTCATTCAACCACGTGGGTTTGACTTGCAATTCTGCCAGCAGACTTCCATCATCATACAAACTTAAGTGTGCGAACATCGCTCTTAGATCCGACACCACTTTTCGACTTAAGGCATCCGCTACCACATTCGCCTTGCTCGGGTGATACTCGATCGAACAATCATAATCCTTTAATAGCTCCACCCACCTTCATTTGTCTTAGGTTTAACTCCTTACGAGTCAACAAGTACTTGAGACTCTTGTGATCCGTGTAAATTATCGACTTTTCTCCATAAAGATAGTGCCTCCACACCTTAAGAGCGAAGACCACTGCCGCCAATTCCAAGTCATGGGTTGGGTAGTTAACCTCATGAGGCCTTAACTGTCGAGACGCATAAGCGACCACTTTTCCATCTTGCATTAGAACACACCCTAATCCCGTATGCGAGGTGTCACAGTATACCACAAACTCCTTTCCTGCCTCCGGCTGAATTAACACTGGAGCTTCAGTCAAGACCTTCTTGAGCTTCTCAAAGCTCTGCTGTTGCTTATCCGTCCATACAAAGGGTACTTCCTTCCTCAATAACTTTGTCAAAGGCACGGCTATTGACGAGAACCCTTCTACAAACCTCCTGTAATAGCCTGCCAAACCTAAGAAACTTCGGATTTCAGCCACGGACCTAGGTGGTTTCCAATCCAACACTGCCTCGATCTTCTTAGGATCCACCCTTATTCCCTCTGCGGATACCATATGTCCTAAGAATGCCACCTCCTTAAGCCAAAATTCACACTTGCTGAATTTGGCATAGAGCTTCTTTTCCCTTAATACTTGTAGCACTATCCGTAGATGCTCGTCATGTTCTTCCTCAGACTTGGAGTATACTAGGATATCGTCGATGAACACAACAACGAACCGATCCAAGTAGGGTTGAAAAACCCGGTTCATCATATCCATAAACGCGGCTAGGGCGTTCGTCAACCCAAACGGCATTACTACAAACTCATAATGGCCGTATCTTGTCCTAAAGGCGGTCTTATGGATATCTGCCTCTTTTACCATCAACTGATGATATCCCGACCGTGAGATCTATCTTCAAAACACAATTTGCCCTTTTAGGTGATCGAACAAGTCATCTATCCTTGGCAAAGGATACTTGTTCTTAATGGTCGGGATTTATTCAATCGACGATAGTCTATGCACATTCGCATAGTCCCATCTTTCTTCTTCACAAACAAGACCGGTGCTCCCCATGGAGACACACTGGGTCGGATGAACCCACGATCCAACAATTCTTGAATCTGAGCCTTGAGCTCAACTAACTCCTTTGGCGCCATTCGGTATGGGGCGATTGACACAGGAGCTGTTCCTGGTAGCAAGTCTATTCCAAATTCCACCTCTCTATCTGGGGGTATTCCTGGTAATTCCTCTGGAAACACATCCACGAAGTCCCTTACCGCTCTAACTCCATTGACTCCTTCCTCCTTTTCATCTAACGCACTTACGAAGGCTAAAAATGCCTTGCACCCTTTCCGAACCATCCTTTCAGCCTTTAGTGCCAAAACTACATTAGACAAGTAGTTTCTTCTTTCTCTTATCGTGATAATCACCTCACCCTCCGGGGTTCTTAGTTCCATTCGTTTAGCCGCACAATCCAACATGGCTCGATGCTCTACTAGCCAGTCCATCCCAAGTATGAGGTTAAATTCTCCGAAGGGTAACTCCATTAAGTCAGCCCGAAAGTTCACTCCCTGAATTTCTAGGGGTACACTCGAAAGATCTTATCCACCACTACGATTTGGCCTAATGGGCTTACTACGATCATCATCCGCCTATCAGAGAGTTGAGTCTAGGCCTAGTGTTTCCACTACACTACATGCAACATAGGAATGGGTCGAGCCCACATCAATCAGAGCATAATAAGGTTTCCCAAATATAAGGAACGTACCGGTTATGACGTCCGACGCGTCTCCATCCTCCCTCCGGCGAACCGCATAAACCAAACCCGGTTGCCTTGCCTCGAAGATAGCGGCACCTCGCCCCTACGTTCCACGTCCTGCGCCAAGCACCATTACCTCTGTTATTCGAACCACGACCTCGTTGAGGTCTGTTGTACACCTCTACCGGCTGACTAACATTAACATTCCGCTGGTTGATTCCCATCCGGTTTCGTAGGACAATCCTTAATCATGTGGTCCTTAGACCCACACAGAAACATCCTCCCGTCTTTTTCCAACACTCTCCTAAGTGTTTCTTCCCACACTGGTCACAAGGACGACATCGCCCCGTAGTAAAACTTTGCGACCTCGCGCCTATCAACTCTAGGCCTTTTATTCCTGAGATGATCCCCTGACGAACCAAAGCCTCTTTTGTGCACATTGCGGTCGAAGTTTCGCTTTGTAGAATCCTTAATCCCCTCGGCTACCTTAGCTTTCTCCACTAAAGCGTAAAACTCTCATTCACGATGCGGAGCTATCAACGACTTTAAATCATCCTCAAACCGTCCTCAATCGGACACACCGTTCATGCTCGTAGCCACCACTCCTCGAGCATAACGGCTCACCCTCGAAAACTCACTTCATACTCATCACGGACTTGTTCCTTGAACCACCCATAAATGCCTTCCTTTGCTCATCAAGATATTGTGGTACCGACATACTTCTTCCGATAAGCCGTCTTAACATAGTCCCACGTCGGATCTCTCGGTGTGGCACCATCACGAATCGTGAGCCACCATTGGTACGCTTCATCGCGTAGGAACGCCACCATTCCTTTCACCTTCTCTTCGTGGGTTAGATCTAGTTCATCCATGATCCGCTCCGGTTGATTCCAACCAATACTCGCGTGATCTGGGTGCCACTCCCGACACTCCACGGAACACCTCGGCTCCTTTGGCACGAAGTCGCCTGTACCGACACGGGCTCCCAAATTTCCTCCCGCACCACCCACCAACTCTAGAACTCGCAAGACGACTGCGACATAGCATCATCCTATCATGCGTGCTTGCCGCTCAACACCAACAATTTGGGGGGGTGGTGGTGGCATCTCGTTGTCGGACTTCGACCGATCTAACGGGTTTCGACACACGGTCATTCTACTTCTACCGCGGCGTCCACATGCGTTACGACCGCGTCCCCTAGAGCTCATTTCTACCGTCGCGATCTGATAAAAAAAGTTTTATGAATTAGTGCTTGTTTCACTTATTACCCGCGAAGAAGTTTTATGAAAAGAAATTTTAGGAGTGGTTCTTTCGTATTCATACATGCACACGATCTTTGCATTCATACATCCATCAATCAATTATGAACTTCCGTTCATTCGGAGAAATGTTGTAGTTTCCATTGTTGTTGTTTTTCCACTACCTGTGGGTATTTTCGTAATTTGTCCTACAGGGGTATTTTCGTAGTTTTTCAAGATAAGGTTCCTTGTTGATTTTGTCAATAAGAATGTGTTGGTAATTTTGAATTCCCGGGGTACTTTGGAAACTTTTGAAATCCAGGGGTATTTTGGAAATTTTGAATCTCGGGGGTATTTTGGAAATTTCATAAACCAATGGCATTTCTGTAATTTTACCGCTAGAGGTATTTTAGTAATTTTGCAATTCGGAAATTTTTCGAACAATTTTGTAAAAATAGTTCTCACGAATTAAAAGGGTAATTTTAAGAGTTTTAGAACTAGGTTTTTTTAAAAAAAAAACACGGCTAGTTCCCTTCGGGTTTTAGTTATTGTGTTTAGCCTATGAACGAGTCCTCTTGGTGGGGTGAACCAAAGCTACGCACTGCAGTAGGATTCGAGTGGAGAGGAGGTGAGTCACGCAGATCGCTTAAGTACCAAGCTCCCACCGAAACCGGTCCTAGACATGCGCATTGAGAGGTTGCCACACCCACCTGAGTCTTCTTGGTTAGGGTGAACGAAGCTACGCACTGTAGGATTCAGCGAAGAGGAGGTGAGTCACTAGGATCGCTTAAATACCAGGCTCTTCAGGATCCAATCCTAGACATGCGCACAGGGGTTACCACACCCTAACTCAGTGACTTAGCCATAGGTTTGTGTAATGGTCCTTAAGTTTTATGTGTTTGTGTTTGAGTAGACTAGTCCTAGGGTTCAAGTTCCTATCATGCTATTCTACGTTCCATTCCTCTTCTACCCTTCCATAATTCAAAACATAAACCACATAATCACACAAATGGTTAGGGTACTTACACAGTGGATCATGGTCTGGAGACTTAGGTGCCATGCCAGAAAACCTGAAATAAAAGTCCATGTTTTGAAAAGCCCATTTTAAAAAAATATGTTTTTGGACCCAAAATCCACAGCCGAGTTTTGAACCGGGCTCTGATACCAAACTGAAACACCCCAAACCCGGCCCACGAGCTTTGACCAGATTTGGTATGTTCTTCAAGTAAACCGGTTCAAAGTTCTTGTCCTTAGGAAAAATTTGTGCGATTTTAAAAAAATTGTTTTGGGTTGGGCTTGTGTTGAAAACCAATTTACCTTATATTGAAATCCATTTATTTAAGGTGACAAAACATGTAGGGTTTATTTTAAATTTAATTAACCTAATCTTTAATAAATAAAATTTAATAACATAATAATTAAAAACAGAAATAAAAGAGTTCACTATGGCCTTATTACATCAATTAAAATCCCTAATAATTTAAAGTGCTTAAAAGTTAATAGTCCATAAAACAAAATATAAACTTCAAGTGAGCATGGCCACCACAAGTTCTGCTTTGTCCCTGGTCCATCACCGATTATCGCTCAAAAATATTCCCCAACGGGGTGAGTCAAACAGACTCAATGTGTACACAAACACTAAATCAAAATAGAATCAGGCATACAAATGTTACGCATTCATATCATAGCATACAAATTATGATGCATTCCCAAACCCAAACCTAATAAGCCATCCGCTACACTCCCCCGTACCGTGGGGACTACTAAGTCGACCCTCCTTCCGCTACACTCCATATCACGGTCTTAGGTTACCGCATTCGTGGTCTTAGGTTACCACATTCAGATATCGCGGTCTTAGGTCACCGTATTCAGATTACTGTGATCTTAGGTCACCACATTCAGATACCACGGTCTTAGGTCACCGTGTTCGTGGTCTTAGGTCACCACATTCACTTCCCCTTTCAATAACCCATATGCCCTATTTTGTAATATGCATTAATATGCCAAAGATCACATTCTTATTCTCATGTTACAAATATCATATTTCATATTCCTAGTAGGAGTAGGAAACGTACCTGAGTACTTAGTACCATAACATGGTACCTTAGCCACTTTCTTATTCTTATTATCACATATTTAATTAGACATAGCCATAAAACATATTATGAAGTAGTGTGTACACACACTGATTTGCTTAACAATTTCCTTGAAATCCCAAAATCTGATCTACCGCTTAGATCCTTAATCCCTACATTTGATTAATCACTTACTAATTTAATAAAAAGCCATTTGGCCATAAATCCAAATCCTAGTAGGATTAGTATACTTAAACTTACCTTGTGCCGATTGGATTAAAAATCAAATCCAGAAAACTTCTTTGAGTTCTTTCTTGAAATCGGCTAGCCACCAAAACTCCTAACTAGTTAGTTTTCGGCTTTTAAAACATATGAGAAATAGATCTAGAATACCAAACATGGCCTTAGCCGATTGTATTTAGACACTTACCTTGCGATTTCCAAATCTCGAAAGTATCCCTTGGTTATGGAGATGTCGAAACCTATAGGATATTTGTTAGATCCACTTCTAACATTTAAATCACCTTTTCATAGCCCTTGGCTGAATATGTACTTACCTTGGTTGGCTAGATCTCGAACTATCTCCCTTAAAAGTCGACACTAGCAAAGATCCCGAAATCTCTTCTTAATATTTCGGTCAAAGAATACAATAAGAATTAGCCTTTGAGATTTCGACAAGTCCTTAAAGGAAAGAACAGAAATCAAACTTTGATCTTACCTTTATTTGAAGAAGACGATTGCACCTTTGTTCGAAACCCTTCAAAGATTCGGCTATGAATACTTGGAAGCTAGATGGCTATGGTTCAACTGAATTGAAAAGAGAGGGATTTTCTCTTAGGGAGAATCGGCAATGGTGGATTTAGGGAGAAGAGGATTTCGGCTTGGCAAACATAAAGAGAAAGAAGAGAGTTTGCTAGGGATTTTCGGCAGAGACTTAGTTGGGAAGAAAAGAAAATAGGTAGAATGGCCTCTCTTTTCCCTAAATGCCGAAATTACTAGGCCTAGTATCCCTTACTTGGCCATCACTCCTCTTATCTTTATCTCTTTATTTAAAATTAATAAGAATAATCCTCTAATTATCTCTTTGAAAATAATCAAAATAAATCACCATTTATCCACCCCTTAGCCGAAATTTAAAGAGAATAGGACTCTTTTCCAAATGCCTTGGTGCCGTCCAACTCTCTGCTTCTGGAAGCAAAATAAAACTTCTTTTATTTGCTTCCCTTGTGACTCGAACTCAGGCCCAACACCCTTGCATGTGGCGCCATTTTCAGAGGCCCTAAGTGGCATCTTCAGGCCACTTTTCCAAGCCTGTTTTTGTGTCAAATTTCACATACTTTTTCTCTTAAGGCCACCTTGCCTTAATTTCCTCTTTTAGACTTTAAAACTCGACATTTTCTAGGTCATTTCCTTTCATTTCCAAGTTTCCAAAAATTTTCGTTTGGCTCTTTAAACTTGACATTTTCTTACATTTCCAAGTTTCCAAAAATGTTCACTTTCCTCTTTTGAATCATTTCTAAATCATTTCCATACATTTCCTAGTTTCCAAAAATGTTCGCTTTCCTCTTTTGAATCATTTCTAAATCATTTCCTTACATTTCCTAGTTTCCAAAAATATTCAGAATACATTCATAATACATAAGACATGTCATTTCGTACAATTAAACCGAAAATGCATAGGCCCTTTTTCAGGATGTTACATTTCATGATTTCCAAAATTCATACATTGTAATTTCAAAAGGGTATTCCACTATTCGGACAAACCAAAAACCGAAACCCAGCACGATTGGGCACGATTCCTCGAATTTCCAAACATGAAATATTGCCTTACGGTCAAAATCTTAAAAGGTTATTTAGTCATTTGGACGAACGAAAAATCGAAACCCAGCACGATTGGGCACGATTCCTAGAACCTCCAAACACGAAACATTGCATTGTTTAAAAATCCTTTTGATGAAATATAGTAATTTTACAAAATGTATTTTTATTTAATAATATAGTATTAAACTAAGAAAATAAATATAGATGTAAATATAGTAAATTTAATAAAACTAATAATAATAATAATAATAATAATAATAATATCAAATAATAGTAATAATAATAATAGTATGGTGTAATAATAATTATAAAACAATAATAATACTATATTAATGTGAACAATATATATATATATATATAATATTAGTGATAAAATAGAATAATAAAAACTATAATAATGAAAATAATAACAGTAATAACAATAATAAATAAGAAATATAATAATAATAACGTATAAAAACGAACACAATGCAATAATGATATTAGAAATAAAGTAAATAATAACAATGAGTATAATAATAACAATAGAAAAAATTAATAAAATAGTAAAGATAATGCTAAGAATAATATTTAAAATAATTATTGACTATAATATAGTAACATTAAAATAATAATGGTATAAACTAAAATTAATGCCAATAATAATAAATATAATAGTAATAACATAAATAATACACATAATAACAATAATAAGATTAAAAGTAGTTAATAAACGAAATAATAATAGTATTATATATATAAATAGTAATATAATAATAGTAATAATGGTAATAATAATAATAGTATAATAATAAAAATACTAAATAATAGTAATAAGAATAAAAATTGCAAAATAATTAAAAAAGGAATCAAATTGAATTTAAAACGGAATTTTGGGGTCAATTCGAAATAAAATAAGGGGGAAAGGCCTTATTTGAAGCGCGCGTGAAAGGAGGGGGACCAAAATGGAAATTATTCCCTTCTCCTAAAACGCAGCGTCTTGACAGGGACCAAAATGAAATAAAAAGAAACTGTAGGGCCAAATTTAAAAAACAAACAAAAGAACCTAATTGAAATAGGCCGAAAAAGTGGAAGGGCTAAAGGCGTAAATAGCCCTTCCGCAGGAAAACACGCGGATCCTGGCCTTGGGTCGGGTCGAATTCGGGTTGGCCCCCAAAACAACGCCGTTTTGGGCGTCTGGGGGCCTAATGAAACGACGTTGTTTCTTCTGGCTTTATAAGCCCATTTTTTTGCAAAAAATTCATTTCCTCCTATTTTTTTAAAAATAAAAACTAATCCTCTGTGTTCTTTTTCTCTCTGCAGGTCTGGGGATCCGGCGCCAGACCGCCGTGACGGCCGTCGGTCGCCGGCGACGGCTCCGCCGTCCATGGCGGTTGGAAAGGTAAAAATACTATTTTTTATTATTTCTTTTTTCTTAAAAATAATATAGCAATAATATATGCATATGTGCTGAGAAGAAAAGAGAAAAAAAGAAATATCTCTCAAAAATAAAATGAAAAAAAATCACCTTTTTAGCCTTGATTTAGGGATTTTCGGTGGTTTTTTTGCGTTTAACCGATACTTTTCGTGTTTAATCTATACTTGCTGGTATTTGTTTTTTAAAGTTTCTGTTTTGTATTGCAAAAATCTCTCCCTTTTACAAATGTTTAGATTGGCCTTTTATAGCCTTTTTTACATACTTTCTGTCATTTCTCTTTTATTGCTGCAGGTACAAGTGGAGTGGGCAGTGGAGACTTGACGTGGGCGGTGGCCGCTAGGTTTGGCAGAGCAAGTGGGGCAGCAGGCAGATACCCTAGGTGCGGCGCACCTAGGGTTTGTTTTTTTGTTTTTTCCTTTTCTGTTAGGGTTTGGGTTTGTGTACTTTGGGCCATTTTTTATTTTTTAGTGGGCCCGGGTCTGTTTGGTTTATTGGGCAGTTGTTTTGGGCCTTCGATTTTGTTTGTAAAATGGGCCTGTAAGCCCGGGTGAAATTGGGCTATGACAACCACGAGTATGCATATCGGCGTGGCAGAGGCCGTGCAGACCAAGGACGAAAAAATTCCCAAACCACGGGCTACGACAAAACACCACGACCGTGCGATTCGGCCGTGGTCGAAACTGAGTAAACGACACAGGCGTGCGACACGCCCGTTCCCTATAACCGTGGCCAAACCTGTTGAATTAACACGAGCGTGGGGAAGAATGAAACGAGCGTGGGAGAAGCGAACGAAGCTCAGCATGGCCGTGCGATACGACCGTGTGGACAACATGCCCACAACACACGTACGTGGGCCGCAAAACCAGGCGTACCAAACCCTAATTTTCAAAGCACACGGACTCAAAACGACTCACACGGGCGTGTGACACGCCCGTGTACCCCTGTTTCTATATAAACCCCTCACTATTCATCTTATCCACCAAACACTTTTCTCTCAACCCTAAATACCATAGTTCTTTTTCACCATTCCCATGTCGAAGAAGCGAAAGGACCCTAGCACAGTCTCCCCGTGCGAGACCGATCCTCATAAGTTCATGCCGGTCGCTTCATTTACTCGACAAGCCAAGGACATTTGAGTCCATTTATTTTACCTATTTCTTTTCTCTTCTCCTTTATTTTCCTTCTCTTTATCTCTCTTGTGATTAATTTAGTCTATTTTATTTTAGTTTCTTGGTTTTAGGTTCTAAAGGCTGCTTGGGAATCACCACACCACGACCCCAGTAACCACCAACTCGGCCCGAATTTCTCCGAATTTTTTTCTCTTACTCCATCCAAAATTCAGGAAGTTTCACCTCTCTCCCTTTCTTGTGTTTTTCTTATTATAATTGTTATATTTGTACATTGAGGACAATGTACATCTTAAGTGTGGGGGGTGAATTTTATCTTGAAAAGTTCTTAACTTTTTGCATTATTCTCAAATCCCTGAATTATATCTTGATCTTAAGTAAATGTTCTCATATTACTATTAGAATGAAATTTCCTTTGATTTATGATTTTTGTGATATGTTTTGGATTAAGGCATAGGTAATTGTGCAGTGATGATCTAAACTTTAAGATATTAGAGAATCAAGCATAATAAGTCTATTTTCAGAATTAAAAATCTGCTAGGTTATTTCTCTAAATTTAAATATTACTTTGAAGTTTGAAATTTGCAAGGTTGACATCAAAAACCATAATTTTTGTGAGATTTTGAGCCTTTAGAGCATACATTTTTCGTGCTCACTTTATTGATTATGAGTGTGTCAACATTGATTTGTTATTCAGAAACTTGCTTGATTATACATGTCGAGACCACACTTTTGATTTGATATACAGAGATGATAAAGGCACCTAGGATCTAACCCACTTACTCTATAAAAAGCCTACCTTCATAATTAACCCCTAGTGAACCCCTTTGAGACTAATAAACCGCTTATTGACTCAACCATTAATATTAACCCAAAACCCACTTTGTAATTTGTTATCACCATTTCTCTTGACTACCCTTATATCGAGATTTGATTTGGTCAGTTGCTTAACCATTCTCGTTATTTCAGTTGTTAAATTCTATCTTATTATTATTGTATGTGCTTATATATATAAAAAAAACGAAGTATATTCATTATTAGTTCTATGTTATTTGAGCTTAAACAGTTAATGGTACATTTTGAGAAGAAGCTCGTGTTATTAGTAATAAGTTTTTCAATTGATGTAATTATCAGTATTAGTCCAATTTTTCTAGTTAGGTAATTTATCAATTCAATCTCGATACTAACCCTCTAATTCAGCCTTTATCCACACCTTTAACCCAAGCCCCGTTACAACCCTTTTAAAGACCTTTTGATTTGTGTATCATCTCATTTTATAGTGGTGGAGATTTGATTTTCATGCAAGCCTATGGGATTAACTTTTCATGCTTGACTTATGAGTGCTTATCTTGAACCTTAAACACTTTGAGTGATTTGAGTGAATCCTTAGTGAGGATGTTAATCCTTGTCGGTTTTGAATCAAAAGTAATTATTTAGATAAATGGAAACACCTATGTTTTCGTGCTACAAAAATTTGTGACTTAGATTGTTTGAATCTTTAAGACTCTTTGAGTTAAATTATCCATGTATGAATTATTTATGAATTATGATGAGACATTGTTGATGAAAATTATGAATTGAGGGAAGTTAATTCTAATTGTGAGTTGAGGATTTTGCTTGAGGACAAGCAAACGCTTAAGTGTGGGGGTATTTGATAAACTATAATTTACACATATTTTAACCCCATGCTTGGCTTAATTTTGGATGAATATTCATTAGATTTGATGAATTCAATGCTCCTAATCTCTTAATTTCATGTTTTATACTCAGGAGAGCTTAGGGAGTCGAAAAGAACAAGAAACAGGCCAAAAACGGAGAAAATGGGCCAAAGTAAGAAATCAACACGACCTGGAGTTCACCACACGGCCGTGCCACTTTAGCAGACTAGAACACGGCCTTGGGCTCGATTCACACTGGCGTGTCCCTACCGTGACCCGTTTTAATTCCACTCGGAATAGGATACTTGTGGGCCAAGTAAGGCATCCCGAAAGTCTATATAAACACCCTAGAGGGCAACCTAAAAAGGGTGTCGACAGAAGCCTTCTGTCAGGGCTTTTGATGAAGGGAGAAGCCAGAGAGGGCTGAACACAGGAAATTACTTGAAGACAGCCAGTTGAATCATCCTGTCGAAATCACACTCAAGATGGAAGATCTTCCTTCAATTTCCTTCAGGGGTTTTAGGTTTTTCTTATGTTTTGTTATTTACTTTCTTCCGAGATGTATTCTTTATTAAACATGAACTAAACCCTCAAATACCCGAGGGGATGAAACCTAAGACGGATCTTGTTATTATTTTCTCAATGTATGATAAATACTTGATTTGTTCTTAATTATGTGTTCTTAATTCTTGTTTTAATATTTCAAGATATTGATTCAAGTATTGATGTACTTAGGCAGTGGAGCAAAAGTCCCTGTTTAAGAGTAGATCTAGCATAGTTAAGCGGAGTTGATCGCAACCCTAGAGATAGGATGACGAAAATCTGCACGGATTAGGGTCAAACCTAATATAGGAGTCCATAGATCGAGTTAATGCAACACTAGGGGTTTTAATTAGAAAGAGATTTCAATTAATCAACCTAGGGTTAGACGTTATTAGTCTCGAAAGGGATAATAATATAAATTAGGAATCCTACGGATCAAGTCAAGTGAATAAATAAATGCGGTTTGAGTTAAGTAACAAGTGAAGTCTAGGTGGATTCTTCCTCGGGTATTGTCTTAATCAACTGGTTTTCCCAAAAGTATTTTCCCAATTCAGTCTCTGTGTCTTAGCATCCTTAGTTTAGTAATTAGTTAATTAAACATCGATTCTCTTAATACTTAGGCTAGATAATAAAAAGATAGTAACTACTAGTACTCTTAGTCCTTGAGGATACGATATTTTCGGTCTTGCCATAACTATACTACCGAACGATAGGTGCGCTTGCCTTATTCGTTGTCATAGTTAGTTTGGACACGATCAACGTTAAATAATGCAACATTAACTAATAACATTATTATTCAAAACCCTAAACACCTAGTGATATTGTACCGGCAACACAGGTATGTGGACCTTTGTATTTTTTTATCTCCCACAAGCCTGTCTTTTTCCTAAGAGAAGCCATGATTTTCCATGAACATGTACCGTCTTGCACTGCACACTTGGCCTCAAACTTCTCGAATTTGGATTTAATCACGTTGTAGTTAACCCCGTGATTGATGCTATATTGTTTCAAAGCTCCAAGAAAACTATCCTTACTGGAAAACTCCTTACCAACTTCTAAATCACCCTAATCGAATGACGAACTTGTACGATCATGGGTTCTGTATGGTAGCTCTGGAAACTCCAACACATCATCTGCCGGTATGTCGACATTATGCATGTGGGCTAGAGGCAAGTACGCCCTGAATCACGGATCTTCTTCTTCTTCATCTAAACCCCCTTCAACGTCTTCAGGTTCGGATGGAACAGGCTCTGGTTCAGAAAATAATGCAACTTCTGCACCATCGGGGTCGGGCTCTCGAGGTGGATCCACATCGGACTCATCATCCAACCCACCATGATCTGCAATATACGAGGTCCCCTCACCGGTGGACGTCGTAGGGAGTACATCATCCCTTCTTGTGGATGTTTCGTAACGTCCCTAATTAGATGTGGATTGCCAACCACTAGAAGTTGATGTCATTCCCCAATACGTATTTCCAGTATCGAACATCGACCCACCGATGTGCATGTCCCATCCACTAACCGAGTGTCGTGTAGGAGTTGTGTTTTCCATACTGCCACCAAACACTGGCGCTTCCATGTTCTGTCTCCCACTAACGGAGTGTCGGCTAGGGGTCGTGTATTCCTCTCGAACAGCAGTTGATGTTGAAGTCGCAAATGTTTCATTTGGCGATGAAAATTGAACATATAACTCAAGATAGGGTGATCCACTAGCGAAACGAGTCTGCACCATCGCCTCAAAGCTACGAACACATTTGATATCAAATGCATCATATGTCATAGGATCAATCGAAGCACAAAATCGATACTTAATAGAAGAAACCCTACTTGGCGTTGTTCCGGAGATTTTACGCCTAATTCTTTTACGAAATTTTGTAAAATCTATACTCTGGTTAAAAACCATTCGCGCTGTGTTCTCCGATAAAAAAAACAACAT
The DNA here is from genome assembly GCA_025698515.1 of Gossypium sturtianum. Taxonomy (NCBI): domain Eukaryota; kingdom Viridiplantae; phylum Streptophyta; class Magnoliopsida; order Malvales; family Malvaceae; genus Gossypium; species Gossypium sturtianum. The sequence goes on from CM046951.1 coordinate 81,327,864, forward strand.
CGTTCTCGGTGTCACGGACCTCACCATTATAGTAAATAACAACACTAATACGTTCACTCATATTCAATTTCTATTCTGCTTAGCCTCTCTAATTTTTCTTGCTGTAACTTATGCAACCTGAGAATGATATTTGCCTCGTTTATAGCCTAAGGCCAAGCATGAACCATCAGAGAAAAGAGCGCCCACGTGGGAGCTTTTTCAAAAATTTTTTGCCGATAAAGTGCATCTTACTTGAAGCATTTTTGACACTATTTGTTGTAAACGTCTTCTCAAAATTATTTTTCAGAACTCATCAGAGAAAAAGAGCGCCCACGTGGGAGCTTTTTTTACGTAATTTTTTGACGACAAAGATGCATCCTTCTTGAAGCGTTTTTGACACTATTTGTTCTGAAATGTCTTCTCAAAATTATTTTTCAGGAACTACTGTAGAAAAAGAGCATCCACGTGGGAGCTTTTTTCTGTAATTTTGCTGACAGTGCATCCTTCTTGAAGCGTTTTTTACACTATTTATTCAGAAACGTCTTCTCAAAATTATTTTTTCAGGGTCAAAATAGTCATTTTTTTTAAAATAATAAACAAAATGTTATTTTTAAAAAAACTAAACCCTAATTTAATTAATTTTAACCATAAACCCTAAACCTAATTTAATTAATTTATTTAAACACCATAAACCCTAGTTTAATTTATTTAAAACCCTAATTTTATTTATTTAAAACACTAAAACCCTAATTTACTTAATTTATTTAAAAACCATAAACCTAATTTAAATAATTTTTACAAAATAACACTAAATCCTGATTTATTTTTAAAATCTACTAAAACTTTAAACCCGAACCTGTTTTAAAAAAAACCACTAAACCCTAACTTATTTTAGCAAAACTCTAACCTTAAAAACCCTAAAAAACACTAGGGACTAAACATGCAAATATCCCTAAATAAAAAAATGGAGCAAAGCGCGCCCCTGGAGAAGCGCTTTGTGCCACGTCAGCAAAATGCGTCCACGTAGGCGCGATTTCTGACGTGGCACAAAGCGCTCCCCCAAAGACGCGCTTTGCTGGAAATTTCCCCCTTAAATGCGGCCACGTAGGCGTGTTTTGCCAAAATTAGCCCTTTTTCATTAATAATGTTTTAATTGGCCCATTTCTGTAATTTTATTTGGAAATGGGCCTCTTGGGATAAATGGGTCGACTTTTTGAAGACATAAAATTTATCATAATTTTTTAGATAATTTAAAAAGTCACCATATTTTTCTAAATAATTTTTTAAAATATATTTTTATAATAAATTAATATTATGTTGAGAATAAAAATATTTACATTATAAAACATCAAAAATATTTGAATTTGTCTAATCACCTAATCAAAACTGATCTAAATATGAAAAAAAAATGAAAATTTCCAAAAGAGCCTAAGCTCAAAAATTAATTTGAGAAAGGTTAAGTCCAAGAAAATCTAATTCAAAAAAATATAAATTCGAAATAATTCAAATTTTAAAATAGCCTGATCGGGGCATGTCCGGAAACACTCATTTGCCAACTCTACTATTTGAACAAGTAGTTCCTGGTTTTTGGGAGTACTACCACCATGTCTTTTGTGGATGTCTACGAGGATTATACGTACAGCTTTGAGTGTCGCCAATCTCCAGCTATATATCATGTCCTTTGCATTAATCCAGTTGAAACATGGTGCTGAACCTGATGGTGCCTCTTTGTTCCTCACCACTGATGACTGAACTGTTCTTCTCCTATTATGGGAAAAAGAAAAAAGAAAAAGAAAAAAAGGGTTAAAAAATGGCAAAGGCAATGGAAGTGAACGTGGCACAATCTAATTAGCCAAAACAAAAGACAATAACTCAGATATGAAAAATCAGAAAATTACAGACACCCAAAATGCACTTTTAATTTATCCACATTATTAATGAACAAATATAATTACTTTACACTTCACTTGTTCAAGGAACTTAGGGTTTCCATTCCTTTCAATCCTTCCTTTTAATTCTTCAAAACTTCAAACTTTACCCCATTTTGAGCTAAAAAGATTGGAACTTTGATACCTCAAAACCCTATCTTCCATGGCGAAAACAAGACCTGGCTCCTTAGCTCCCAAGTCCAAACCAGGGAAAAAGGACCTCGACTCTTTCACCATCAGAGGCACTAACAAAGTTGTAAGAGGTACAGTGATTTATATGTATGTATACATGTATACATCTACGATACGTATATGCGACACTAAAAACAAATTGTTTATTCGAAGGAAAAAAAAATTGTGGGAATTTTCGAATCTTGTCATTTCGTGCCATATCAATTCGAAATTTTCTAATATGATAATTAGCATTGGGTTGTTTTTGTGGTTGGATTTTGCTTGTTGAACGATGTAAGTCTATTGGCAGAGTAAAGGTGGTGGCTTATGCAAATTTTTCTCTCAAATGTATATTAACATCAATCTATGCATATAAGTGTAGATAGATGTTATGAATAATGTAGTTTGTGGTCAATCACGCCATTGGTTTAGTGGGAAAACTTGTGTGAGTCCAAATTGATTGGGGTTAGGTCCGGGGTTGATCCTTGTATTGGTAACCCATTTTCCCTCACCATTTGATGATTGTAATGTAATTGCTTGTACAGAGAAAGAAAATGAAAAAGGTACTTTGTGATAGCTAAGAGTGGAAGTTTGATGTTTTTTTTGCAGTTGGGGATTGTGTTTTGATGCGTCCTCCGGATAATGGTAAGCCTCCGTATGTGGCACGGGTTGAAAAAATCGAATCAGATAGTAGGAACAACGTGAAGGTTCGAGTCCGATGGTATTATCGTCCTGAGGAATCGCTTGGAGGAAGGAGGCAGTTCCATGGAGCAAAGGAGCTGTTTTTATCTGATCACTATGATGTGCAGAGTGCTCAAACCATTGAAGGGAAGTGCATTGTTCATTCTTTCAAGAACTATTCTAAGCTTGAGAATGTTGGAGCTGAGGATTACTTTTGTAGATTCGAGTATAAAGCTGTTACCGGAGCCTTTACGCCTGACCGGGTTGCTGTGTGAGTACCATGATGTGTTGGTTTGTGGAATATGATTTTCGAGTATAGGAAATATGGCATTGATTCTTTGGTGTCACTTGGTTTTCTCTGTTTTTGAAGGTACTGCAAATGTGAGATGCCATACAACCCCGATGATCTCATGGTACAATGTGAGGGCTGCAAGGACTGGTATGGTGTTCTATATTTCCTTTTACGGTTTCCCGGTACCATCTCTCCAATAACTTTTGAGATTGATGTAATGTTCATCTTACCATTCTTGGAGGTATCATCCTGCTTGTGTGGACATGACAATTGAAGAAGCAAAAATGTTGGATCATTTCGTGTGTTTTGAATGTACCGAGGATGATGCCAAAAGATCACAGAACGGATTTCATTCATCACCGGTATCTGATTCTGATGAAAAGGTAAAACTGTTTTTAGACTAATTAGCTTTCCCTTTAACAAATACTGTTATCGACATATCGTGTGCAAATCATGCATCAACCACATGCAACATGGAAGGGGTATTGACATATTGTTGTTCGATAACAATTAACATATAACCGGTAGCTAAGTTATTTTAAAACAGTGATAAGAGTTCATGCTTTCTCACAGAATGTGACTTTGTATTTGACTCTATGTGCGTGTTTGTTTCACCAAGCCTATTGTTTTCCGTAGTAGCTTGCAAGCTCTACATTAGGTGCCATTATACTTGAGTGCTTCCAAACTGGGTTAGCCAATGAATTCAAAAATGTTTTACCTAAAAATAATGGGATGTATAGCCTGTATGGACCACGTGCACTCGAAATCTCAAGTTAATGTTGGTTTTCTATGTTAGTACTAGTGATTGTAAATAGATAGAAAAGCTCATTTTTTTCATGGAACATAGGGAATGGTAATCAATTTTCACCCTTTTCCCTAAAACGATGATTATATTTCTGTTTAAGTGCCATAGCGTTTTTGGATATAATGTTGGAGGTCATATCTGGCTGATTATCTATTGTAGTTTTCATCGATATAGATCTGGTTTGACTGCTTGCGTATCGCATGATATATTGTTGAAACCTACCTACTCACGTGCATTAGCTTTCGGTTGGTTTTTGGTCTTTATTGAGTATATAGTATACATAGTTATTCTTTTCATTTCACCTACATGTGTGCCCAAAAATTTAACCTAAGTGCATTAGCAGGTGGTCTCTTAGAGAGGTATAGGCTATCATATTATGCCAGCATGGTTGTAAAAACCATCCTGGACCAGCCTATTCAATTGTTTGTGTTGGAAACCGGTTGGTTTGGCAATTCAACTATAATAGTTGAATCGGAAAATTAGTGAACCTGTAAAAAAAGGGAAACTGGATAAACCAGTTAAATACCGGTAAAACTGGACTTTTTATCATATGTTGGTTACTTTCATCATTGTTTTTTCATTAATATATTTTGTCCTACTTTTCATCTTTTTTCGATCTCTTTCAGGTGGAGACGAAGCGACGAAAGAGATGAAATAAAGCAGGTTAAATTTTGTTGCATGAGAGGAGAAGAGTTGTTTATGGAGATTAAATTTAGCTTGTAGACTGTTATTAAATATTGTATGAGTTGTATAGTGGTTTGACCAAACTGTTGGCTGTTAGAAACATGTGTGTTGAAGACATCATAACTTAAGTCCATGCAGGATGATTTAAATGAAACCAATATTAGCCTATCTTGGCTTTCCTTATATTTTATATAACCTAGTTTCTTGTCATGTTGATCAATGAGGGGTTCGCCCGTAAAATGGCTCGTTCCATTGAAGATTTATGTCTATTTGTCATGTGGATCGTTGGCAGATCACATCAATATTATTTAGAGACTATTACTACCGCACTCGATAAAGTTCTCATAACTTTAGTTGACTCTACCTATCATGGAGGCCTTGTAGTAGGAGTTAAAGTGCATTTTATTTTTCTACTCAAAAAATGGGTAAACTAATTTCTGTGCATTAGATCAAAGAGTAAATTAATTTTTCTATTAAAAATTTCATCTGTTTTTAATGTTAAAAATTGGTCTATGTACGTTAGCATAATATATACTTGGCACATCATGTGTCATTGTAAGATTAATTTACCCATTTTTAAATAAAAAGAACAAAATACAATTTGACTCCTATTGTAAGGGCCTTGATGATATTTTTGCCACATATAAAACTTAACAAACTAGGATTTATTATGTCAGATCATCAATATTAAATTAAGAACAAAACTAGATGCGGAAATATACCTGAATCCATCGATTTCTTGAAATTTTCGGATTTTATGGTTTTGATCTTCCAAATTAGCACACAAGTAATTCAGAGAAGGTAACTCTCTTTTTTTAAAATGAGATATTAGAAAAGTTACGTATGTATAATTTGGGGAGAATAACCCTAATATATAAGTTTTGCATATTAACTTTAACTTTTAACAAGTCTATCATCAATTAGAAATTAGTTACTAAAGTATCTACATATATTTGGCCTATACTTTATTTAATAACTAAAGCCCAATAAACCTTAACCAAATTAGATCACTTTTAATTTGGGCTAATCTTTTATGATAGTAAATAATACGTAATTACTATTATTATACATGTGATGTCCACATTTTCCAATAATCTCCCACTTGGACTACATATATATATTTATTACTCTATAATTACAAGTCATTATATAACCTTATGAGCTCAAAACTTTACTATCATATCTAAATTGTATTCCGAACAATCTTGTCCATTAATTATGGTAACATAGAACCAATGTGACTTTCGTTACATATATTATAACTAAATTCATCCCTAATCACATATATTAGCATAACCAAATTACACATACGTAACTTTTCTAATATCTCATCTTTAGAAAAGAAAGAGCCACATTTTCTGAATTATAAGTATGGATGTGAAGCATGGAAATTACATGCAATGTGAACCAAACATGCCCATTTCCAATTGGTCCTCCTTAACCTTAGTAAGATCAAATTTTATTAATAGAGTGTGAATAAACTAAATAAACTTTATTTCCGCAGAAAATATCATTAATATTTGTAAACTGAAATAACTAAAAAAATGTGTCTATAACAGAAAAGTATTTAAAATTACAAACTCTCACTAAAATTGAATATCCGGGAATGATATTACACCCATATGAGCAGTGTGCTCTTTTAAAACCTTGGGTGTAGTCCCTTAGTAAGTGGGTCTGCAATCATAGAGTTTGTCGCAATATGCTTTATAGACACCTAATCACTCTGAACTTTTACTTTAACAATTAGGAACTTAAAGTCTATGTGCTTTTGACTTTGATATGCTTCTATTGTTATTAGAATATAAGACTACCAATTATTGTCACAATTTGCACCCTAGTGACAAAATTTTGCATCAATATTCCATCAAAATCGGAATCTGTATACCTATTGATCTCTAACTTATCAGTTCACCGATATGTGAGTATGTAATCTTTTGTTCTCTGAAGATACCTCATAACCGTCTTGGCTGCTATCCAATGGTCTATACTAGGTTGCTTAAATGTCTGCCTAACATCCCAACAATGTACTCAATATCCAAACGTGTACATATTTGAGCATACATTAGACTCCTAATAGTTGATGCATAGGGAATCTTTTTCATTTCCTAAATTTCAAGGTTACTTTTAGGGCATTGTGTAAGATTAAATTTGTCTCCTTTAGCAATAGGGGTGTCACCTAGTCTACAACCTTGCATGCCAAACCTTTTTAGTACTTTATCGATATAGCTCTTTTGTGACAATCCAAGAATATCCCGAGATCAGTCTTGATGTATCTGAATTCTTAAAACAAAAAAGGCATCCTCAGGATCTTTCATCTGAAAATACTTAGATAAAAACCTCTTGGTTTCGTGCAATAAGCCTATATCATTAGTGGCAAGCAAAATGTTATCGACATATAGAACCATGAATATATACTTACTCCCAATGAATTTGTGATACATGCAATCATCGACAATATTCATCTCAAAATTGAATGAGACAATTACTTGATGAAACTTGTGGTACCATTGATGGGAAGCTTGTTTGAGTCTATAAATGGATTTTGTTAATTTGCAAACCATATTCTATAGGTCTCCCAACTCAAACTTTTCTGATTGTACCATATAAATTGTTTCTTCAATGTCGCCATTGAAAAACGCAGTTTTAACATCCATCTAATGTAACTCAAGATCAAGATGAGCAACAAACGTCATGATTGTCCTAAAAGAGTCTTCCTATGAAACTGGAGAGAAAGTCTCTGTAAAATCAATGTTTTATTTCTAATTATATCATTTAGCTACAAGATGTGCCTTATACCTCTCCACATTATCATTTTCATCCCTCTTGGTTTTAAATATCCATTTACAACAAATTGATTTTGCACCTTCAAGTAATAGGACAAGTTCCCAAACTTTATTGTTTTGCATAGACTTATACTCTTCTTGCATGGCATCAATCCACTTTTGAGAATTAGAAATTTTCACGGCCTGATGAAAGTTGATTTGATCATCTTCCATCATCCCATTGTCATCCTCATATTCCTGAAGAAATACAACATAATCATCTGAAATAAAATTTCTCCTCTCTCATGGACCTCCTTAAGGACACTTGTTCTTGAGGTTGTTGAGTTTGTTCTTCTGGAACAATTACCTCATCTTGAATAGGGAGTTGTTCAACATTGTCTTGTTGAGGTCCTGGATTCACTTCTTGATCAATGATAAGTATGAGAACTTGAACATCGTCAAAAGTTATAGCAGGAACTGAGTTAGAATCCATTTCCTCCTCAAAAGCAATGTCTCTAACCTTATTTCTCCATCCAAACTCAACACCTTCAAAAAATGTTGTAGTACCTATCTAAAAAACATTCCTAATTGTGGGACCATAAAACTTATATCCCTTAGATCGCTCAGAATAACCAAGAAAGTAGCTGCTCACTATTTTATATTCCAATTTCTTTTCATGTGGCCTATAAGGCCTTTCCTCAACTAGACATCCCCAAATGTGAAAGTGCTTTAGACTAGACTTTCGACTTGTCCAAAGCTCATAAGGTGTTTTTGCAGCTGCTTTAGTGGGTATTTTATTTAGAATGTAAGTTTTTGTCTTTAAAGGCACTAGCCAAATGAGCACTTTTAGACTTATCATATTTCAACCTTTCTTCCTCTTGCACACAATGAAAAAATGAGCTTATTTAGAGTTCATTCACCTTTTGATAGTTGTAACTAATTTTAAATTGGTTAAACTGTGCAGGAAGCAATACCAAAATCATAAGAACAAGCAATTCCTCCAAAAGTTCGATCTTAAATGCCTTAAGTCTTGAAGCAACATGGAACATCTCCATAATGTACTCCATCTCGTTTCCTTGACCCTTATACTTCACAGACATTAAAGAAGTCAAAAGTGATGTCATCTCAATATTATCGTTTTTGGCAAAATGTTTCTTAATTTCATCAATGAAACCCTTAGCCAGAGTAATCTCTTCAGGTTTTGTGCCCCTAAAGGCTTTTGGAATGTTGTGCTCATGATCATTAGACTCATGCGGTTTGAATGATCACACCTCTCAAAATCTCTTTTAGCATTAAGGGTGCTTGCCGCAGTGATAGGTGCAGGTTGTTCTTCCCTTAGTGCAAGGTTTATGTCCATACAGCCAAGCACTATAAGCAAGTGCCTTTTCCATTCCTTGAAATTAGTCCCATTAAGTATGGGTATAGAATTTATATTAACAGATGTTGTGGCAGCATAAGATGAACTAGTTGAATATAGAACAAAATAGATAAAAACAAGCTTACATGAATATTAATAAGTAAACAATAAATTCAAAATAGTGGCTAATCTCATCTCAAGATACCAAACACAACATTAATATCAAGTCTTTGGACAATAATATTAACAGTAAGAGATACTCTTGTTGTAACAATCAAATATTGACAATAGATTATGTCAAACAATGAATCAACCGTTGGACTAACTTATTACTCACATAAAATACCTTATAATTGTCACACATTTATCACTATAGATGTCGTTGAAATTCTGCCAAATATTAACTTACCTTTTGGTCAATTAATAAATGCATGAATCACAAAAAAATATAATCATATTGATATTTTAAATAAACTAATATACACAAAAAAGGACTTTGGTGGCATTTTGTTTCAACTAATCTATTTAAAATATTAGACATCCTTAATTAAATCCCAAAGATAAAATCTGAATTTATTTGTTTCAAAATATTTCAAATTTAAATCAAAATAATTTGAATAAAGGTAAATCACATCTCAAGATATTAGACACTCCATTAATATTTCATCTTTGGAAAAAAATATTAACTTGCAAGTAATCAAACATTGACAATAAAAAACATATCAAATAATAAATCTTTTTTTGGACCGATTTATTACTCACATGTAAAACTAAATAATCGTCACAATATTAACATTTCATTGGGCCGATCAATATTAAAATAACTTAAGTTACATACACACAACCTTTTCTATTTTAAAACAAAATAATTTTAATAACAGATGTCACTTTGGCAACTTATTATTTCAATTAAGTTATTTTAAAAGATATATAAACATACCCATATTCAAATTTAATATTTCCATAACAATAACACAAAATAAAGTTGTCTCAGTGCTAAATGAGAAACCAAATACCTTAATCTTTGATGAATTACAAGTGGCCATTAAATTTTTATAATAAAATTCAAAATCAAATTTTATAAGACTGAACTTAATTTATCATGAGTTTACATCAAAATATCCCAAAATTAAACATATATATTCATATAAAAAAAAGATAACTCTAATGAATGTACATAAATCAATTTAATAATATATATAATTGAATCCATAAAAAATTATCACCACAACCTTAGCATCAATATACAAAATTTAAAATCATAAAATTTTATAGATTTAATAATATCCAAGTCACGCATTATATGATAAAAATATATAAACTCGTACATATATAAATATCAAAACCAATCATAAATTATATATAAATTGAAAGGCCAATAATTAACAATCACTTGTATATAAAATTTGGCCACACCAAAACTGTTCATAAATCTACTGCACCATTATCAATTTTTAATCAAATAAATTAAAAGAATAGATCGACGCCAAAACACAACATACCAAATCAAATTCTAATTTGATACTTCCTTGAAAACTTGACTTTTCATTTTTTTTTAAAAGCCATAATCAATGAATAAAGATTAAAAAAAAAAACTTACAAATAATAGAAGCATAAACCTACGTCCCTTCTTTAAACTATCAAGTTTAATAAAATTCAAAACCGAAAAAAAAAAAAAATTCAAAATTCTTTTTGTTTTCGCAGCACCCAAACAATCTATATATTTACAAAAGTAGCAATGTTTAGACTCAATCCAATTACTATCATAACAATCACTTCAAATCTGGTCTTTAATCACAAACTTCATTAATATCGCTAGCTCTCATATGCTTGTGTATATATGAACTTACAAAATCAAATCAATTGAAGCAAACAAGAATTTCAACTATCTTTGATTTTCAAGATCACGCATATATTCCAAACCCTAAAACTTAAAAAATTCTGACATATAGCCCTAAAATTTGTACAATTTTTATTTTAAACTCTAAAACTTTTAATATAAATTCAAAAAGTTTAATGTGTATAACCGAAACATCAAATCAATATATCAAATTTATAAAACCTGAAGAATGAATTAATCCAATAGTAATAATAAAATAACTCATTATCAATGATTCGACATGACGAGGCTCGGATGCCACTTGTTAGAACTGTAAAACAAGATCTAATATAAAACTTAACAAACCAGGACCTATCATGTTAGATCATCAAGAGTAAACAAAAAACAAAACTAGATGCAGAAGCGTACTTGAATCCATTGATTTCTTGAAATCTTCAGATCTTATGGTTTGGATCTTCTAAATTAGCACACAAGTAATTCAGAGAAGGTGGCTTTCTCTTTTCTAAAGATTAGATATTAGAAAAGTTACATATGTGTAATTTGGGACCATAATCCTAATATAAAACTTTTGTACATTAACCCTAATTTCTAATCAGCCCATCATAAATTAGAAATTAGTTACTAGAGTATTACACATATTTGCCACATACTTTATTTAATAACTAAAGCCCAATAAACCTTAACCAAATTAGATCAATTTTAATTTGGGCTAATATTTTATAATAGTAAATAATAACATATAATTACTATTATTATATATAATGTCCACATTTTTCAAAACCTATCACCACTCTACTAGATAAAACATAGGTTTGTTGAGTAATATTTTCCCGTGTGTTATTCATAGGAGTATTCGGGTATTTATACATGTTACAGGTGCTATTATAGCTCATGATAGAACCCCACTACTAGGACCCCACTATTTTGTCTTGGCTCCACTACCTCTAGTACTAATATTCTCGGCAGACTCCAAGCTTGCTGGACACGTGTATACGGAGCATTCAGTCCTTTCTATTTTTGGGACTAACGTTTTGAGTGGTCTCCGTACCTATTGGACATGCGCCTGGGTGGTTGCGCGCTCCTTAGGTATATGCGAACTGAGACTATGGCGGGCTGGGTCTGCGAGCTTGTCCTTTTTGCGAACTCCTTGGGCATACGCGAACTCACCTTGCTGTCCTCTAGCGGTTCGTCTTGCACCCAATCTTCTGGTGGGACCTATCCGGGTCATGGGTGGTGATCTGGATCCTATCTAGGACTCGAGTTGGTGATCATTGATGTATAACAATCTATTCCCCCTTACTGGGTTTAAGAAAGGTTACAAAGTGGCACTTTTTAGATCCATCACATCAAATTTAAATGTGTAACGGCCCGATTTAGGGGCTAGTCGGAACAGTGATCTCGGAATCACTAATTCGAGGTTAGAGAAAATTATTTTCATGTTATGTTATGTGTTATAACATGTTTATAAGGATGCATGAAAATTTTGGTGCCTTAATTTTAGCGATTTCTAGCTAAATTGTGAGAAAGGACTAAATCGCATAAAGTGTGAAAGTTCTATTTTATTGCTAAAGGTGCCAAATAGCTATGAAATATTAATTGAAGGTCTTTAAAGGAAAATTTGACCATCTAGGATGTGTTGGCCGGCCATGTAGACAAGGGAGACAAGAGCTTTTAATTTTGGTCAAAGTTGGTGGGTTAAATTGATGTTTTATAATAAAATAAAGAAAGGAAAAAGATATCATCTTTCCTCTCTTCTTCTCCAACGAAAGTTTCAGCAAACAAGGGGTGTTTGAAAGCTCAAAATTTCAGCAAGCTTTACTCCACTCAAGTAAGTGATTTTGATGGTATTTCTTGAAGAAAATTGTACTTTTGAGATCCCTAAAGCTAAAGCTTTCTAAAGATGGGACTATTTTGCATTATGGTAAAAAGTTTAGAGATTTACCATGTGAGATTTTAAGTTGTTAACTGAGTTTTTATGGAAGAAAATGAATGATAGGATGATGAGAAACAACTTTTGTGAAAGGTGTTGTCATGGAAACACCTATTTGGGACTAAAATGCAAAAGTTGTAATTTAGTCATTAAGGCATGAAATGGATGGAATTGTGAATAGTTGTAAGAGGATTAAATGTTCAGCTAGGCTTTTTTAACGAGAAAATGTGATAAAATTTATTTACGAGCCTAGGGGCAAAATCGTAATTTTGCCAAAGTATAGGGGAAAAATAGTCATTTTTGCCTAAAGTGTATATTATGGTATATTATAATTTATAAGTGATTAAATCAGTAAATTCCATTGTTCTAGATCAAAGAAAATGAGTTTTGGACCTAGAACGGGTGAAAAGAGAAATGTGGGTAAAAAGGTCCCTTTCGGCCCTTTTCGACATCGAGGTAAGTTCATGTGCAAATGTTGCAATTACGTATGAGTTAATTTAATGTTCCAATGTTGTATGGAATGTATGTTTACTCTATGAATGTATGAAATATCTTTGATGAGAGGTCAAAAGAATTGAATCTAAGAGTAGTGGGAAATGTATATAGAATGATATGATGATAGTTAAGGCCTCGTGTAAGACCGTATTGGAATATGGCCTCGATGTAAGAATTCATATAAGACCATGTCAGGGACATGGCAACGACATGTTAATACAAGTAAGACCCTATTGGGGTATAAATCCTATGTGACATTTTGTGTATGAGACTCAAGAGAGTTATTTAATAACTGAGTAATTCAACGTATATGTTGAAAGAAAGAAAGTATGTGGTTTTACCACGAAAAGCACAAGTGTGTGTTAGAATTAAATTGATATGGATTCAGTATATGATGAACCCTTAGTGGGTTATGTGTATTCAATACACCTTAGTTGCATGAGATAGATATATTAATGTATTGTGTGAATGCAAACGAGTATCGTAGAAAGATAAGTGAGAATAGAAGTGTGTGAGAATGTTCTCGGATGAATATTTGAAATAGAGATATACATGTGGATTACTATCCATGAATGTAAAATGAAAGGTGGGCTAAGTACGGAACCACCATAAGTGTAAATGATTGGTGGGCTATGTGCGATACCACCCTATTAGAGATTCAATGGTGGGCTAAGTGTGAAACCACCGAGATATTAGTAGCATGAGTGGCTTATCAAAAATGCTTGATGTGTTGTTTTATATGATCGTGTGGTGATCAGTGCAGGAATGTATGCTAATTATACGAGCAATTGGCTTGTGACATGGTAAGAATGTGGTAAGAAATAGAATGAGTAAGCTTAAAGAGTGGTTGAGTAAGTAACCATGAGTTTATGAGAAAAACCCATTATAATACCTTACAGTCGTGAATATTAGATGAATATCAATATTTGTCATATTATGTAGATGAACTTACTAAGCATTATTACTTACTCCTTTACTTTTCTCATCTCTTATAGGTTATTTTAACTAGCTCGGGTTGGAGACCGCCGGAGATGTTTTCACACTATCGAGTAGACACTTGGTATGAGGTATCAAGTCCTTATGAGTCATGGCATGTATAGAGATTCTTTTAAATTTGATTAATTTATAACCGATGTAGCCAAATTGTATTGGCCTAAGAGAACCTAGAGTTGGTTGTGTATGACCATAGATGATGGTTTAAGTTAGTTGTAATTGTATTGGATAGAGTTCTCCCTAGTGTATGGGATGAAGGCTTTATTTCTCCTATGATTAAATGTCTTTAATTCAAGAGTTACATTGAAGCTATGTGATTTTATGAGATGATATATCATTGTATGCAAGTGAGAGTGGAAAAAGGCTTGGTAGATAGCCTCTAAGTGCCCACACGGATAGACACACGGGCGTGTGTCTAGGCCGTGTGTCCCCTGCACATTAATGTCTTAAGTCAGAATAGACCACGAGCTCATCACACGACCGTTTGTTTAGGCCGTGTGTAACACACGGCTAGCACATGGGCGTGTGCCGAGGCCGTGTGAAGTCTGCACCTTGATCATGAAACTGCAAATTCCCCACGGCCATGATACACGGGTGTGTGTATAGGCCGTGTGGTTAAGTCAAAATGCTAAGGTTTTACACACGGGCTAGGGCCACGGGCGTGCCATGGCCGTGTGGATTTAGTCAGTGTCGACCACGGGTGGAAGGCACGGGCATGCCTTAAGGGCACACGGGCGTGTCCCTATACCAATACGGGCATGTGGCCCCTGTTTTAAAGAAAAGTTTCTTTTAGCTTGTAAAAGTTTTCGGACGCATGTTTAAGGCCTCGTAGGCCCACGATATGAATGATTTGACTAAGAAAGAAAAGTTTTAATTCGGAACAAAATTTTATAGCCCGTAAGTACATGTTTAAGGAAGTTCAAGCATAGTAATGTCTCGTATCCGATTTTAGCCTCGGAATCGGGTATGGGGTGTTACAAAATGCAACTTGCTAGGCACGTTGCGAGCTGTGATGCACAATAGCCATTCTGCCACAAGCGCGAGCGAATTTTAAGTGCATTTATCTGATAGTTGAAAGTTGAACAGTTTTCATCTGCTCGTATCTGGATCATTGATCTCCCTCAGTTATATGAATCGTCAAAATGCGGAAAGAGAAACCCTTCTTTAAAATAACTCTCGAAGCTCTAAATTCTTCACACTTAGCATTTTCTGCTACTGAAAGAAAGGTAATTTCAAAAACACTCTTGCTTTAAATTTCTGCTTTTTTCTTTTATCAATACTATGACGAAGATGAGAGGGATCAGTAATCGAATAGTCCAAGCCCGTCCACCGCAAGAACGATCATCTCAGGCTCTGGAGATGACCAAACTCTATCCATATACCACTAAGTGGGAGGAACTGTGATGGGTTCTGGTCGTGCGGGGGATAAAGCTCTCGAATTTTGTGTATGAGTTCTCCATCCTGGAGAGGTCACATCGATTGTGCGAAACCACCGAGGATAGCTTCCTGCTATCACTTCACGCATTCGAGGCTGGGTTCTACTTGCCGCTGTACCCTTTCTTCTACAGTCTGCTCAAGAATTACGAAATTACCCCCGATCAACTCTCGGGCTTTTCTTGGTGGATTGCCATGGCATATTTTATTGATTGTTGTCAGCGTGATGAGGTCCCTTTGCTCACCGTTTTCCAGCACTTGTATTAATTAAAAGGTCACAATCGGGAGAACTCAATAGAGTTCTACTATTTCACCCCTCGCAAAAAGGTGGTGACCATTATTGTAAATCAATGTTTAAATCTTCACCTAAACCGGAGAAGTATGTTCGAGTTCATAGAAAACTTGGTGATGGCTTTGGGTTTCTAGTAAAGTGGTCTTCGCCGAGTCGGGACATTTGCATGTTTCAATGGACCCTCCCCATAAATGAAGTCGTAGCCTAGTTTAGGAGGCTTCGCGCTAGGTGCTTGTTGGTTTTAGAGGATCTTATCACGGCGAGGAATGTTTTTCAATACTACTTGGAAGGTTTTAGCCCCAATGGGTAAAGATCTGGTGACAATAGAGTGGTCGTCCAATCTGTTGGTACACTTCCTGAAAAGAACACATGGCTCCATGGTGTTGTGGATGAGTTAGGTCTAATACTGCTGGGCTTTAAGGAGAAACCGATAAATTTCTTTTATTGCTTCTGCGAGATAAGTCTTTGCCCATTTTTTCTCGATGCGTCGTTGCAAGGGGAAAGTGGTAGGAGTAACGTTAATTTACTAACTGCTCCTACTGATCATAGAATTGTTACTGATGCAGGTGTCGATCGTAGCTTTGGGAACGATTTAAATGAAATTGACAGTGTTTCTCGCAAGATCAATAAGGCCATGGACATGGATTCGGTAATAAGTAGGGCGCGCAAGAAGCGCTAGTCTAGCGCGGGGGCTATGCACATCGCTTCTACCAGTGAGGAGGAGAGGAATAGTGTATAATTGGAGTGACATAGTAAGAGAAGGGAAAACCCTGTTGGTCCTATTTCTACTGTGGTTGAAACCCTAAGTATTCTAGGTTCTCCAGTGGCGAGCTTACCGCCTGTTCCCTTCATTAGTTCACCGATTGCCATCGATGAGGATACCCTTCTACATGTCCCTCGTGTCTCTCCTTTTGTGCATGTTGTTGGAGAAGCACCAATTTGAAGTAATGGAGGTTCATATTCGTGGCGTAGAGATTCGAAGGCGTATGAGTATCCCTATAATCCTGTTGATGTGTCCCTCAGATGGCAGGCCATTATACCAGAAGCTGCGAGGTTAAGCAGTACGTAAACACCCTCAGCGTAAAGCATTTCCTCATCTCTGTAATTCCTGCTTTCTAAAGCTTAATATGGTCGTGCTAAAATATGATGAGGCCTGCCAAAATGAGCTCACTGAGACTAAGGCAGAATTGGCAAGATTCCGTGAGTTGTATCTTAAGATGAGAGAGGAAAATGAGGTCATTAATACACAGAATGGGGACCTCACAGAACATTTTGCGGTTGCTGAAGTTAAAATGGAGGGGCTAGCTTGCGAGGTGGTCGCTGAGAGGCAGAGCAAAGAGGCTGCACAAGCTGAGCTAGATAGGGTTGTTACAGAGCATGCCATTCAAACAAATAAGATCATCAGTGAGTGCCATTCTCAAGTAGAGAGGATGAGGCAGGACTAGCTCGAGGCTCTGCAAAAATTTAAGGAGAAAATAGTAAAAAATGTGTGTAAGTCTATTTCTAAGCTGAAAATGAACATATTGTGGCATGCTCAGGTCGTTGGTGGCCCTTTCAATGCTCGTGGAGTGGATCTTGATGCTTTTGGTGAGGTAGATATAAATGAGTTGGATTTTGATGTGTTGTTCCCTTTGGGTGCTGCGTGGAACTCATTCGTGTCTATCTGAAAGAATTCACCAGATTCCTATCTAGACGAGGACCCAGTTGAGGATAACAATGCGACTCCTTTTCTCGTGAGTAACAATAAGGTCTCTTATGCTGAGAATGACATTGCGACCACTTCTGCAATGGGACAAGATACTAATAGGAAGAAAGAGGAAACCAATGTATCTTAGCTAGTTAATAATTTGTATTTTGTTGTTATTTTTTCAATGAAATGAAATTTTATGTTTTGAAGGAATTTGTTTTTAATAGTTGTTGCTTTCGTGTCTTTGTAAGTCCATACTTATCATACAACTATATTTGTTGTTACGAAGGCTTTAAATAAATCTTTAAAAAATCAGCAGTTACTAGCTACTTGGAAATTGAAGCAATTCCTTAAAGTTATTAATTTTGCGAATCATTAACTGGGAATATAATTTTGTGAGCTATTCTATACTTAGGCAAATATTTGAAAATAATCAACTAGGACTGTTAATCTGTGAGTTATTTTAGGGGTTGCGATTTTTCACCTGCAAGCCTTAATATGACAATTAAGAGTTTGTAACTCTCGCTAACTGTGTTGGAGGCTGTGGTTTTTTACCTACAAGCCTTAATATGACAGTTAGGAGTTTGTAACTCTCACTAATTGTGTTGGAGGCTGCGGTTTTTCACCTACGAGCCTTAATATGACAGCTGGAAGTTTGTAACTCTCGCCACTTGTATTGGAGGCTGTGGTTTTTCACCTGCGAGCTTTAATATGATAGTTGGGAGTTTGTAACTCTCGATAACTGTGTTGGAGGCTACGATTTTTCACCTGCAAGCCTTAATATGATAGCTAAGAGTTTGGAACTCTTGCTAACTGTGTTGGAGGCTGCGATTTTTCACCTGCGAGCTTTAATATGATAGTTGGGAGTTTGTAACTCTCGCTAACTGTGTTGGAGGCTATAGTTTTTCACCTGCGAGCCTTAATATGATAGTTGGGTGACTAGGGGAAGATTCTTCATCCAAAGGATAATGAGTTACACATAATATTATGTTACACATAATATGGCTTTGTACTCAGGGGTCGAACGGGAATTTTGAACAAAGAAATGACTGTGGAATGGGCGGAAATGAAAGCCATGGAGGAAAGCATTAATTACGCGAGGATGAACGAATGGGACAAAGTGGAACTTGGATCTGACTGTGCCAGTTTGGTCAACCGCTTCAAGAATAGGAACATTGACTTGACTAACATAGGCCACTGTATGCGGATTTTGTTTAAGCAAACCGAACTCTTTCATTTTTTTCATCTTTAATTGGGCCCCTAGATGTTGTAATAGAATAACAGACCAGCTTTGTAAGTTGGCTAAGGATAAAAGTTGTAACATGGATTTTAATGTGGATTATCCGATGGAGATCCACGAGTTAATTTTGAAAGATGCAATAAACTGATTGTGACCGTTGGGTCATTTTTATCAACAAAAAAAATGCTCCATAACCTATTTTCTTTATAACTTTGTATGGCCTCTCCCAATTTGGAGCCATCTTTCCTTGTTGCGAAGCGGGTAGAATAGCTTCGGTATTTCTTAAACCAAGGTCACCCACTTGGAACTAATTGTTTTTAACCTTAGAATTATAGTAGCGAGCTATTTACTATGTGCGTGTTGCGTTTCTAACTTTGGTTGTTTCTCTGAGATCATCAATCATATCGAGGTTGAGCCTGATGGCCTCCTGATTAGCTTCCTCGTTGAAGTGTTGCATTCTGTGTGACCTCAAACCAATCTCTACAGGGATTACAACCTTTGCACCGTAAACAAGAGAAAAAGTTGTTTCTCCTATTGTGGTATGGGGTGTAGTTCACAGGGCCCACAAAATTCTAGGTAGTTCTTCTAACCAAGCGCCCTTAGCCTCGATGACTTTTTTCCTGAGGGCTGTTAGGATTTTATTGTTCATTGCTTCGACTTGTCCGTTAGTTTGTGGCATTTTTACTGAACTTTGAGCTAGGGTTATCTGGAGGTCAGTGTATAATTTTTTAAACTTTCCCTGAAACTGTGTACCATTGTCCGTAATGATCACGCGAGGTATCCCAAACCTGTAGACAATTGATTTCCGTAGGAATGACTCCATCTGTTTCTCTGTGATAGTTGTCAATACTTCAACTTCAATCCATTTGATGAAATAATCTACAGCCACCATTATGAACTTTTTCTGCACCGTGGCTATTAGGAACAAACCAAGGATATCAACCCCCCAAGTTGCGAATGGCCAAGCGTCTGACATGACCTGTAGAGGCTCTGCTGGTTGTCACTGGATCTTGGCATTTCTTTGGCAAGAATCACACATGCGAACCAACTGGTATGCGTTTTTCTGGACTGCAGGCCAATAATACCCTTATTTAAAGATTTTTTGTGTGAGTAGTCTACCTCCTAAGTGATCACAGCAAATTCCTTCGTGGATTTCTTGCATAACGTATCCAGCCTCAGGTGGTGATAAGCATCATAGCAGTGGGTGCGATAACCTCTTTCTATATAGTACACCCTCCAAAAGGGTGTATCTATCAAGTGTAGGATAAAACGCGTTGTCTTAATTCATTATGTAATGAGTTCACAATATTCAAATATTCGATTCATGTATTGGGAGTTCTGCAAGCATTTATAATTAATGATAATGACATACCTCGCGACTTTGTGTTGTAGCTTTGCGAGCTCCTTCTTGTCTCAATTGTCTTATTCGCCTTAGCCTTAAAGAGTGCGAATTATTGGAGTCATCTCTGGTCTAGGCATAGTACTCGGGGCGTGTCATAACTCGGGGTATCCCTTTGCTCGAGTAGGATTTTTCCTCTTTGTTTAATGACAATGGAGGATGTTAACTTGGATAAAGCATCGACACGTGTATTATCATTTCTCGAAAGTTATTTAATTTGAGCTTTGTCGAACCCTGTAAGTAATTGAGTTGCCATTGCATGATATCTTCTCAGCACCATTTCTTTTACATTGTATTCATTGTTTATCTGTTTTTCCACAACTACGAATCTGTATGGGCAATTAGGCCCTTTGCTCCTAGCTAGCCCGCTAGTTACAGTCCCAATATCAAAGCTTCTTATTCAACGATGTTATTGGACGTTTGGAACCCAAATGATAATCCGTACAATTATTTGGTGCCATTGGGATCAATTATTAATGCACGTGCTCTTGATCCTGCTTTGGTTAAAGAGCCATTGACGTAAACTAGCCAACTTTTTGAATTATCAATTGCATGTGCACCTTCTGAATATGGGTTAGCTACTAAATGGCGTACAACAAGCGAAAAAAGATCCTAGTATGAAATACGATGTAAAATATGGAACATATCATGTTTCAATATAAAAGATCAAATTGTCAGTTTTTATCGATATTCATGTAACATACAATTTTTTATAGGATATTCATTGTCCGACATTTCCAATTGCACATTACGTTACCTGCGTGTCAATAGTTTTTTCAAAGGAACATTCCACTATGAAATCAACTAGCACTTTTCCTTTTATCGTCGTTCGTGGAGTGAAGTCTATCCTGAATTCGACTAGCTCAATATCTGAAGTTCATGTGTTTGATCCATGCTCACTGCACCAATTGTTGAGTAATATTTTCTCGTATGTTATTCTTGGGAGTATTCGGGTATTTATACATGTTGTTACATATGCTATTACAGCTCATGATAGGACCCACTACCAGAACGCAACTATTTTGTCTTGACTCCACTACCTCTAATACTGACATTCTCTGTGGACTCCAAGCCTGCTGAACACGTGTATACGGAGCACACGGTCCTTTCTTTTTTTAGGACTGACGTTCTAAGCGAGCTCTGTACCTGCTGGACTTGCGTCTGGGTGGCTGCGTGCTCCTTGGGTTTATGCAAACTGAGACTATGGCGGGCTGGGTCCACGAGCTTGTCCTTTCTGCGAGCTCCTCAAGTATATACGAACTGAGACCGTGGCGAGCTAGGTCCGCGAGCTTGTCCTTTCTACGAGTTCCTTGGGTATAGGCGAACTCACCTTGTTGTCCTCTCGCGGTTCGTCTTGCACCCAATCTTCTGGTTGGACCTATCCAGGTCATGGGTTGGTGATCTGGATCCTGTCTAAGACTCTGGTTGGTGATTACTGATGTATAACAAGGTTCAAAAAGGTTGATGTCAAACTCTTCCCCAATATAAACTTAAAAAGACTCTAAGCTACAACTTTAATATCGAAGCTCCCTTGAAACTTCATCATAACTCTCAAAACATTCCAAAACCATCATTGGTAGTTCTAAACACTTCTATGAACAACTTCCAACATCCAACATCATCTCTTATATAATACGTTCACGAAGACATCTAATATCAAAGTCTGTTTGACAATTACAATTAAATTTCTGTTTAGAAAAAAAATCATTATTTTGTCCCTAACATTAAACTTTATTAGTCCCTATATTTCACTCAATTTGTAGAACTAGTCTTTGTAGTTTAATTTTGGTGAGTTTAGTCTTTGTATTTTACGAGTTTGCAAATCTTACAGCACGTTTGATTCACTGGAAATGGAATAGCCATTCTGTGGGACTTTAATAAAGTTATAATGGAATTGAATAGACATAATAGTGGTTTGGTTGGATGGAATGGAATAAGTATTGTAATAGTATTCATGCATTTGGTTGAGAGAAATAGATAAGTAACAGAAAAAAATAATACTCAAATGACGAATATACTATTGTCTTCAAAAGTATTTATAAATATTATTTTTAAAAGAATCACAATAATATATGAATTATTTTTAAATAATTTAATAAAAATAAATTTTCAAAATTTTAAAAGTATATATAATTATCAATTATTTTTTAATTAGTATAAATTAGTATTTTTGAATAATTATGGTATAAAGTAATATTAATATTTAAGTGATTATAAAAAGTATTAATATTAATATAAAATAATAAATTTGTTGTCTTTTTTACTGGGTATAAACACCCAATTTATTTATTTTACTCATTTTATTTTTACTCTTCTCTCTCTCTTAGATATCTTCCTCTCTAGAATTTGTCTCTAAACCTCCAAAATTACAACTTTTATTCTCAATTTTGGTCAACCACCATAATTGTTGCTATCCTCCACCGTCCATCACAGATCCAATACCCAAAAACTAACGAAACTTCCTCCAAAGTTCAATTTTTTTGATTAGTTTGTCCTAAAAGCCCACCAAAACCCATAGATTCATACATACAAATCTTTCATGTGTTAATCTCTCACCGTCCATCACAGTTTTTTTTTTTTGGGTTGTTTTGTTTTCTAAATTTTATTACTGGGTTTTAAGTTTAATTTGTACTTTCTAGTGCAAAACTGATATTTTGGGTTTGGGAAAGTATTTTTGGTAATTCAAATACCAAAACTGAAATGAATATATAGTTGAAAAGCTTGCCCTTTTTTCTTGTTTGGTGGGTGAGAAAAGGAAAGGAAAATCTGAGATACAAGGGAATTTCTATGTATTGAATAATGGATCTAAAATCCCCTGCCATTGGGCTTGGAACATGGCAGAGTGGAGGAGACCTTGTGTTGATATTGTGAAAATAGTATTGTCGGATGAAATTGAAGTAGGAAAGCATTGAATCGAAGTTTGGTTTAATGATTGGGTTTAAAATTCTATTTCTTCTTGATTTTTCTTCCATGGCTATAATCCATTGATTGAAATTGTGGCTAATATGATGTTTTTGGTTTGGGATATTTTTTTAAAAAAAATTTGGTGGCTATTCCGTGAGAGGCTGGAATGGCTATTCCTTGATGGTAGCCTTGAATGGCTATTTTGTGAGAGGCCGGAATGAGGACGTAATACTACCCCGCCGTTTTACTCATTCAATCAAAATAAAAAATGGAATAGAGTTGTTGCGCCATTCATGCCAACCAAAAGTGCCATTAATATAATTGTTAACTTAACGGTTGGACCAAGATTTGCAAAACCAGTAAAATTCAGGACTAAATTTACTAAAATTACAGGGATTAATTCCATAAGTTGAGCAAAGTAGAGGGACTAACTATAGAATTTGACCATTTATGATCAAGACAAGGCGGTACAAGGTTCAGTTCGACTGTTTAATTACGAAACATGGTCAATGATGATGGCTCCAGTTTTTTGAATAAATTTGGTTTTCTTTTGGGGAGCTTCCAGGCTTGGACTTGCTTGACCAGCTTCAATAAAAACTGCTATATCTTCTGTAATAGGCCCAATTTGCGGGGCCCAAAACTAAATAAAAACCCAAAATAAAAATAATTAACAATCCTTTTTACAAGCCCAAGTACAAAAGACTAGCCCAACAAAATTACACTGCCCGATAGGCCCAAAATATTTAAAATTTTCAAAAATTTAGAAACCCTAGGGTTTTTGGCGCCACTGCCCTCCATGCCACGTCAGTGCCTCGTCCCGAGACTTGACATCCTCTACCGCCGTTTCACCAAAACAGCAAGAAGGTTGCTCCTCTTCTCCATTGACCAAGCAAAACCTGCAAAAAAAAGACAGAAACAAGGACACAAAGACAAAACCGAGAAACAGTAGTGGAAGCAAGAAGCAAATAGTAGCAAAAAATGTAAAACAGCTATAAAAGCCACCACCATCAATGTAATAATTTACACAGCATCAATTACAAAAAAAAAGAAAGAAGAGAAAATCAGATACAAAAATTACAAAAGGTGATCTTTTTATTTATTTTACTGTTATTTTTACTCTTTTAAAGAAAGAAATAAACAAAAAAATAAAAAGGGGGGTTGAAGTTACCTGACTCTTCGCATTCCGCCGCCGTAGGTGGCAAAGGTTCGTCGTTTCCGATGAAAAATGACGTCTTTTGGGGTTCGGAAGCTCGAAAAGTGAAAAAATGGCCTTTTTTATTTTTCTGGCCACCGTGGACGGCGACCGGCGGCAACTCTTTGGCCGGACTCAGAAACTGCTTCAGAGAAAAAAATGGGGGTTTAGGGTTTTTCTATTTAGGTAAAGGCTGAAATGATTTTTTTTCAAAAAATTTTAACTTAAATAGGCATGGTGAAACGACGTCGTTTTGGGGTCGAATCGGACCGACCCAACCCGCCCGCATAGGATCCGCGTGTTTTTGAATGAATGGGTTATTTACCCTTTTAGTCCTTCCGTTTTTCGAATGGTTTACAATAGGGCCCAAATCCTTTTCTTTTAATTTTTATAGATTTGGCCACTGAATTTTTTGCGCGTTTCAATTTAGCCCCTGGCTCGCTGATCTCCTGGAGAAGGGACGCGTGTCCAGAAGATTGGGTTAATTTCTTAATTAGTCATCGCCTGTTTTCGCACATTACATTTTAGCCCTTCTATTATATATTTTCTTCAATTTGTCCTTTTAATTTCGTTTAAGTTACAATTAAGCCCTTTTTATTTTAATTCATTTATTTATCCATTTATCTATTTACTTGTTTATTTATTCATCGTTCTTTTTATTTTATTCATTTGCTTATCCATTTACTTTCCTATTTATATATTGTTCATTCATTTATTTATTTTTATCCTTGTATTCACTTGTTATTCTTTCATTTCTTAATTTTTTTTTTATTTTCTTTCATTGATTATTTATGCCTTCATTATCATTATTATTTTGTTATTATCTATTCATCTATTTATTTATTACCTTCTTTCTTTTATACCTTTAAAAATTATATTATTTTTTTTACTTCTACATATATTATTATTATTATTTTATTTATTTATATATTTTATTACAAATTGTACCTTTAATTTCATTTATATTTTAATTTGGTTCTTTATTTTCAATATTTTTATAAACTATTTTCTCTCACATTATTTATATTATTTATTTCTTTATATTTTTTAAAGTTGGTATTGTCCTTTTTATGTGGATACTTTGTTATTATTATCATTGTTATTATTTATTTCATTTATCTTTGATTGCTCATATTATTGTTAAAATAGTGCATATTGTGCGATCCTCGTAAAAATTTTTTTTAGTATATTCATCATTTGCACGACATTTCATTCATATATCATCGTTCCATTTTTTACATCACCATTTTATCTCATTTCGTTAAAATCACGTCAAAAAAATCGCGTTTAAACGTATTTTTCCATAATAGGCCATTTTATATTATATCCCGAATAAGAAAAATACATCGTTTTAAATATTACGTTTGATATTATTCAAAAAAAAAGTTTTCAAAATAAGGCAATGTTCTATGTTTAGAAACTCGAGAAAGTCGTGCCCTAACTTACGGGGTTTCGATTTTTCTCGTTGAGTCTAAATAACCGAATATCCTTCTAAATTAAAACACATAAGATTTCAAACAAAAAATAAAGGCAAGCTTATTCTCAAAGGTTCAAGGTATCGTGTCCTAACTTGCAGGATGTGATATCTTGTTGTCTCGAGACAGGAAGGTCTTTAACGTATATTTCGATTTATTCAAGCAATTTTTAAACAAAATTAATATTAATACAAAGAGGGATCGTATTTTTTTAAAATTATTTTTAAATTTTTAGCTTTCGACACTAAGACATGAATTAATCAATTAGGTACCAATTTTGGGCGTCACGAGGGTGCTAATCCTTCCTCGTGCGTAACCGACTCCCGAACCCGTTTTCTGAATTTTTGGTAGACCGAAAAACATTGTTTTAATAAATTAAACCTTTTATTAAAAAGATCAAGTTTCAAGTTGATCCGATCACACCTCATATAAAAAGGATTGGTGGCAACTCCCATTTTTGGTTTTCAAAACAAAAGTCGATTTCAAAAAAATGGTTTCGACAGCTTGGCGACTCCACCGGGGATAAAATAAGAGAGTCAAGCCACGAGTTGATTATTTCTTGTCTTTTTTTCGAAAATTGATAATTTGGTTTAAATTTACGATCCTTTCGTTGCATTTCATTTTTATGGTTTGCATCATTTGGATATATTTGCTTTATTGGTTCGAGTCTTTGGATATACTTTCGCATATTGCATTTCATAACCGGTCGGTTATACCCTTTTAAGTGGGAGTGAGAAACTATTCCTTCATGAGGTCTTCACCTCCGTATAGGATAGTGGATCGCTTTCGGGATACATCCGTACGTGTGTCTTCGTGAGATTTTCATCTCCGTATAGCCATAGGGAAATGTATTCCCTTGAAATGAACTCGGTCCGTATGAACTTATAATGGGTGAGGATCGAGGAATCTGCCGATTCAGGTATCCTTACTTAAGAACCGAATCGCATATAGTGAGCCTGTAACATCCTGAATTAATGGGCCTTTGCGTTTAATGTGCTGTAATGTTTATGTTATCTCTAATGTGTAATTAGGGTGTTTAAGGGGTTGATTGGGCTCGGGGGTGGGCCGAGGCCTTAGTCAAATTTTTCTCTGCTTGGGCACTCTAGTGGAAAGCCAGTTAGAATAGGGGCTTAAAAGATATTATCTGTAAAATAAGACACACAAATGGGCTTGTGGCCAGTGGTCAGTGCCATTACTTAGGGGCTTTGAGGTGGCGTGATAAGCAATAAGGAGGTCCAAGGTTCGAGTCGCATTACCCACTTATTTTAAATGTTTTTGGCGTCAAAAGAGAGGAGTTGGAGTCGGTTGGAATACTTAAAAACAGGAGATTTAATGAGTGGGATAATGTGGATAATATGGCTGATAATGTGGCAGATAAAGGAAGGAAGAGGTGGCGTTATCTATGCCACTTGAGGATGAGTGATCAGATGGAGATAAGGGAGAAAATCTAGGAGTTATCTGGTAAGCTGAGTGGTGGCCGATTTTCAAACTCTAGGTGGGAAGGGGGAATCGGTTTTGTATGGCTAAGAAGTGCAGAGAAATTTCCTATTGATAGGATGGGTTTTTAGTTTGCAAAATAGGCATTTTTGGCATTTGTTTGGTAAGAGGCGAAATTCTCTTTAAGGGAGGGGAATACTTCTTTATTTTCGGCATTTGGGTTTATTCTCTTACTCTCTTCTCTCATTCTCTGCTAAAGTCGAAACCCCTAATTCTATTCTCTCATCTCCACTTTTATGCTAAAGCCGAATGTCCATTGTTTTTCTCTGCTTTCTCCTACAAACCAAAACCTCAAAATCTTCATTTGCATCTTTTTTTTTGATTCCTTCATTTCCTTTGCACCATCTTTCTTTTTGATCTTCTCAAAAGCCGAAATTCTCTAGGAGTTACCGAATTCTCTGTGTTAAGGTAAGTGTCGATTTCTTCTGTTCTTCCTTTCTTGTTTTGGTTTTTGTAGGCCAAAGCCGAAAAGCTAATTGATGTGATAAGATTAACTCTGGAGTAACGTTTTGACTGTTCTTGTGTTCTCATCTTGGGGTAACATTGCGGGAATCGAAGTAGGTCAAATCATCTAGATCTCAAAAGCTAAAAATTGCTAGTCTCTGATACCCATACCTCTTTTCGAGATTTCAAGGCAAGGGGTTCTCTTTAGATTTTCGTTAGGCTCGTTTATTGTATTTGTGGTCTTAACCCTGTGTTACGGATTAATAACCATATATGGGTGGTAGCAACTGATAAGGTCTTTTGATGGAATCAAATGTCGATCAGGCGAAGGAGGGGATTGGACCCGTAAATCCAACCCCTAAGTTTAAGAAACGAACGGTGTCAGCAGTTCGGGATTGGCCACCGGGTTGTGGACCGACTTCAGAACAAAACCAAAGGCAGTTAGCAGTCGTATCGGCTACCGATAGTGTTGACATAGAAAGTATCATCTTGACTGTAATCAGGTGTGTAGATCTCTATCACACTAATTAATCTATACTATATATGTTATGGGCTAAAAGCCGAAAAAAGGCTGTATGGACAGTCGTATTACCCGAAAAGGGTAGGCAAGGGATGCCAGGTATGTAATCATAGAAACTTCTCTATGTGTATCGATGTATGTGATAGACTGTGATCTTTTAGGTTGTATATTATTTTGCTTCTGCATGGATGTATGCATGGGATGGGGTTGATATGATGAAGGGGAAGAACATGTTAAAAGGTCACCTAGTGATCGGTGGTTAAACCACGATATATACACTTAGGTCACAATAGTGATCGGTGGCTCTGCCACACTTGATTATAAGGTCACACGTTGATCGGTGGCTCGCCACGAGTGGATTATAAGGTCACATAGTGATCGGCATTATAAGCCGACAGATGATGGTATCGATATGGTGTGTAGCGGTTGGTGGGTTGATTGTAGAAATCCTCGAGGTGTGATGGCTGGTACGGGCTGGTGTGTAGAGGATGGACTTTTAGGTTGGGTTAGGCCATGCAGCATGTGATTATTTTGTTGCCATTGTGTATGGGCCAAGGCCCATAATGTGTTTGTGGGCCTCAAGCCTTTTATGTGTTTTCGGGATTTGCACACTGAGTCTTGGTGACTCACCCCTTTATTTTCCCTAACTTTTCAGATGAGCAGTAGATCGTGGACATGAGAGCCGAGGCGAACTCGAGGGGCCATCAAGTCGTATATTTTCATAGACTATTTTTAGCTTTCCTTTAAGTTTTCAATTTTGGGACTATTTATGTAATAAGGCTCCATAGCTTAGGTTTAAATTATACTTGTTAATGTCTTTATTCTATTTTTTTAAAAAAATTTAACTTTATGTTCAAAGACTTATCTATAAGAAGTAATAATAATATGGGATTTTCAAACACGTTCAAAGAAAAAGCAAAGGTTTTCTTCAAATATCACTTGTTTTAGCTAATATTTAAATAAACAAACTGAATTTCCAAAAAAATCATCAAGTGAAGTTTTTAACATTAAACCCCGTAGCATACCAGATCTGGTCGTAACATTTGGGTCGGGTTTGGGGTGTTACAGAGCCCTAAGAGCCTACCCTAGGTAGAACCGCACCGAACCCCTAGTGGTCACCCAAATAGGTGCCTTATTTATTATTTCTTGCTTACTTTAGCTTTGTATAAAATGTATTGACTTGTTTTGTCTTGCTTTGACTGTGATTGCATGACATTTTCATCATAAAAAATGGTGTTGATTCACATTCAGTTACTAAATAGAGAGCTTGCCATGGAGAACAGATTTCTTGATAAAGTGGGAGATAATGCGGCTATCCGAATATGGTCCGAGAAAATGCAACTAGAGAAAGGTGATAGTCTGACGGAAGGGTACGTATCAGAATTGTGAGACTTCACTAATATCAGCGTGTCCCAGAACAATCTCCAAGAATTGAAAGAGATATGGGTACAAAGGGATGATGAAATCAAACAGCTATTTTACTGTAATTATGGTGATTTGCCCTATCTACTCGATATCAAAGTGGACAAGCATTCGTTTCGAGCTCTGGCTCAATTTTGGAATCCCGCCTATAGCAGCTTTACTTTTGGAAAAGTGGATTTGGTACCTGCTGTGGAGGAGTATAGCACTTTGCTTCGATGCCCGAGGATTCAAGCTAACAAGGCCTACTCTAGAGTCGCCAATATTCTGACTTTCCTAAAGAAACTAATTAGCATCACGGGGATGAGTGAGCAATGGGTCGCGGCCCGGATCAAGCAAAAAGGAGAAAGTAAATATATCCCTTGAGAAAGTTTGCGAGATCTGATTTTGGCGCATCCGGCCACAAAGAAAAGGTCGATATCTTCGCCTTAAGTATCTACGGGTTAGTAATCTTCCCTAAAGCAGTAGGGCACGTAGATGAGGCAGTTTCAGACTTGTTTGACCGGCTTGATAAAAGGGTCACACCCGTCCCGGCAATCTTGGCCGAAACTTTCAGATCTTTGAATGTATACCCGAGAAGAGGTGAAGGTAGGTTCATCGGGTGTGCGCAACTTCTGTTAGCATGGTTCCATAGCCACTTTTGGAGGGTAGAAGGGGTTTCTTATCGAGTATTCTCTGAGAACTACTCTCCATTAAAAGAACCAGTGACTCAAATACAAGAGGTGGCCAATCATTTGCAAACCCTAGCAGTTCAGGCCGACATGCTAAGTTTGAAGTGAATCAGAATCGGATCGGGGTCAAGAGTTAGCTTGGCTTCTTAGAAAAGTTAAGGCTCTAGGCATTAGGGCAAAGCCGTATATGTAATCCGTTTTATGTAAAGAATTTTTTTTTCTAGTAAAGTTGTTCTAACAGAATTGAGTCAGAGTCAATGCCTCTTTTTGCATTCATTTCATGCATTTGCATTACATTGCATCATATGTATTAAATTTCACAAAAAGATCCTAATTAAATGAAATTATTTCAGTTAATCTGGAAACCAAAAAAGGCCAACCAACCGAACATCATTACAGTACTCGCACCAAAACCAAAGTAATAGACCAAATATTGGAAAGGTTAGAGCAGATTCAGAGAGAGATGCAAGACCAGTTGCAAGCGCAACTGCAAGAACAGTTAGCAAAAGTACAATAGGAGATGAGGGATCAGGTACTGGAATCCCAAAGAAGTATGATAAGCCAATTGGCGCAGTTACTGGCTGGAGAACGTGAAAAAGGGAAGAGCACTACGGTCAACTCAGGGGATGATAATGAGGATCCTATTTACCCCTCAGGTTTTACCCCGATAAACATCCAGGCACAACCAGATGTGTAACCACGAAGGGTACCCGTTACAATATGACCCCAATAGTATCAAACCGGTACCTCGGCACCGATGAACTACCAAACAGGCTCAGGTTCCAATCTGGGGGATAACCCAACCAATCTCGTTGCTCCTGATCTAGATGATATGGCAGAAATGGAAAAACAAGAGTGGAACTGCCAAAGCAACTTGAGGATCGATGCAGATGGCTAGAAGAAAAATTCAGAGCAATGGAAAACGTTGATTATCATTGCAGAATTGATGCTAAGGACCTGAGTTTGGTCCCAAA
Organism: Gossypium sturtianum; assembly: GCA_025698515.1. Lineage (NCBI taxonomy): Eukaryota > Viridiplantae > Streptophyta > Magnoliopsida > Malvales > Malvaceae > Gossypium > Gossypium sturtianum. The sequence goes on from CM046951.1 coordinate 81,358,929, forward strand.
TTTAGTGCTTCCTCCAAAGTTCAAAACTCCAGAGTTTGAAAAGTATAATGGGACTAGTTGTCCAGAAGCTCACATCACTATGTTCTGTCGAAGGATGATAGGATACGTCAATAATGATCAACTGTTAATCCACTGCTTTCAGGATAGTCTGATCGGGTTAGCAGCCAAATGGTATAACCAGCTGAGTCGTGCCAAAATCAATTCATGGAAAGACCTGGCACAAGATTTTATGAAGCAATATAGTCATGTGACAGAATCACGCTGCAGAACATGGAGAAAAAGAAAAATGAGAGCTTCAGGAAATATGCCCAAAGATGGAGAGAGGTGGCAACGCAATTCCAACCACCTTTTCTGGAGAAAGAAACCTCAATGCTTTTCATCAACACTTTAAAAGCCCCATTCATCAACCATATGTTGGGGAGCGCTACTAAGAGCTTCTTGGATATAGCAATATCCGGTGAAATGATTGAAAACGCAGTGAGAAGTGGTATGATAGACGCGTGGGAAAACTCCAAAAGATCGACCCCGAGGAAGAAGGAAAACAAGGTGAATAATGCAAGCACATACAACAAGGTTTATTCGAAACCAATTACTGTAGGCCCGCCAAGGACAGTAACCACTAGCCATCAGGGCCCTCCAAGGCAAGAATCCAACCCGAGGCCAAATACAGAAAGGCTCCGGTTTACACCTATCCCGATGACATATAGAGAGCTGTATCAGAATCTGTTTGATGCACACGTGGTATCCCCCTTTTACTTGAAACCTATGTAACCTCCATTCCCCAAATGGTATGACACGAATGCTCAATGCGAATACCACGAGGGAATCACGAGACACTCAATAGAAAACTACACCACATTTAAAAAGTTGATTGAAAGGTTCATTAAGATGGGAATTGTAAAGTTCAACGACCCATCAGAGCCTAATGTGGTAGGAAATCTGTTACCCAGTCATTCTGATAAAGAGGTGAAAGCGATATTCGAGAAGAGAGGTAAGAGAACCAAGATGAATATAGCGAAAGTAAAAACCCCACTGAAATGGGTTTGGAAGAAAATGGTAGAGGGAGGATTAATCAAACAGGAGTCAGAAGAGAGACCTGAATGGATGAGGAACTACTGCGAGTTCCATGCTAATGAGGGTCATGAAATCCAAGAGTGCATTGAGTTCGGGACCCTAGTACAAAATCTGATGGATAACAAGGAAATTGAATTTTATGAGGAGGTTAAGAGCTCAGAAGAAGGGTCAACAGAGAAGGTCTATAAAGTCGACCACTCAGTGGTTATCATTTCACGACCAAAAAAAATGTTGGGAAATCTGAACATCAATGCCATATCAAAAGAAAGAATTGGGGGATAAAATTTATCAGGCATCTGCCCCTATGTACCTGAAAGTAATCTGAACAATTGGACTGCGGAAGAGATTCCTGTAGTTTTTAGAGCTAATTCAAAGTAATTTTCAAAACACGCTTATTGCTCTAAGCCTACGAGCAATAAGAATCCTTTTGTGAAATAGGCTTATGTCCAGCATCTTTATTTCAATAAAATGCATCTTTGCGTATCATCTTGAGTAAATATTCTTTTATTCTTTCTATTTCATTCATAATCATACCATACAGATAATTATTCTTAGATTTTTTTGTTCTTTGGATTTTTCTTCATCCCTATAACAGGTCTCCAGATATCAATGATATGAGCAACGCTGCTACTGACTCAGAATCTTCTTTTGAGCAAGATATGTGTATGGAGAATTCTCAGGATTTTGAAGATGTTCAAGACTGTAACATATCTTCTGATTTGTTGAGGATGGTAGAACAAGATAAGAAACAAATCCTGTCTTTCAAAGAGTTAGTGGAAATTGTGAGCTTAGGAGAGGAAAAAGAGGTGAAGATTGGAGCTTGCATTACCGCAGAGATGAAGCGAGACCTCATTTAGTTACTCCAAGAATTCAAGGATGTCTTCGCATGGTCGTATCAAGACATGCCCGGGTTAAGTACTGATATCGTGGTACACTGGCTCCCCATAAAGGAAGAGTGCAAGCCAGTTCAACAGAAGCTCCGAAGGATGAGGCTCGATGTTTTACTGAAAATAAAAGAGGAAGTCAAGAAGCAATTTGATTCTGGTTTCTTACGAGTGGTTAAATACTCAGAATGGGTAGCCAATATCGTCCCTGTCCCTAAAAAAGATGAGAAAGTACGAATGTGCGTAGACTACAGAGATTTGAACAAAGCCAGTCCGAAAGACAATTTCTCATTACCTCATATCGACACTTTAGTGGACAATACGGTAGGTTACTCGCTGTTCTCTTTTATGGATGGTTTCTCGGGATACAACCAGATAAAGATGCATCCTGAAGACATGGAGAAGACCACATTCGTAACCATGTGGGGAACATTTTGCTACAAGGTGATGCCATTTGGACTGAAAAATACGGGAGCAATGATCGCTGTGAATCAGAGCTTTAAAATTTATATAAAGAACGATCAAACCTGGAAACTAACTCTGACAACGATTGAGGCAAGTGCACCTATCGAGCAGTAGTATAGCTTAGGCAAGACCGGATTATCGAACCCAAAGGAACTAAAAGTACTAATACTAACTTTCTTCTTATTATCTAGCCTAAAAATAAAGAGAGATTGTTTATCTAATCTAAATTAATTAACTACTAAACTAAAGACCCTAAGACAAAGAAGAATGAATTTGGAAAATAACTTGGGAAAAACTCAGTTGATTTAGATGATACCCTAGGAAGAATTCACCTAGACTTCACTTGTTATCTAACACTGAACCATACGATTTATTCACTTAGTTTGATCCGTAAGACTCCCTAACGTATATTAAACCCTCTTTCGAGGCGAATAACGTCTAACCCTAGGTTAATTAGTGGAACTCTCGTTCTCTTATAATAACCCCCTAGAATAGCAGTAAATCGATCTATGGATTTCCATATTAGGTTTCACCCTAATCCAGCAAAATCTCATCACCCTATCTCTAGGCGTGCGATCAACTCCACTTAATTATGTTGGATCTACTCTTAGGCAGGGTCTATTCCTCCTCCACCTAAGCACATTAAATTTGGATTAAGCTCACATAATTAAGAACAAACTAAGTATTTATCATATAATTCAGAAAACAATAACAAGATTCATCATAGGTTTTATCCTCTTCGGGTATCCGAAGGGTTTAGTTCATAACAATAAAGGAAAACATCTCAAGAGAAAAGATAAAATAAAACATAAGAAATCCCTAAAACCCCTTGAAGGAATTGAATGAGAGATCTTCCGTCTTGAGTATAATTCTGGCTTATTGAGGTGGATCAACTGGCTATCCCTGAGTGAATCCCCACAAATCTGCCTTTTCTGGCCTAGCACGACGCCCCTAGACGATGGCTTTGGGCACCCCTCGATAGAGGGTTTCTGTCGAACTCTCGATTAAGTTGCCCCCTAGGGTGTTTATATAGGCTTTGAGATGTGTTACTTGGCCTCCAAGTATCCTAATTTGAGTGCAATTCCTAATTGGGGGTTTAATTAGACTTTGGAGTGTGTTTCTTTGCCTCCAAGCATCCAAATCTGAGTAAAACTCCTCTTGGCCGCGGCAGGGACACGCCCATGTCACACGCCCATGTGAATCGTGGCCAGGCTGTATGGACTTCATTAATGAGGCACGGCCGTGTAAATCATGGTCCAAGCCATGTTCGAGATCTTTAAGGAAGCACGACTGTGTGATCTTTGGTCCAGGTCGTGTCGATTTCATGCTTTGGTCCATTTGTCCCGTTTTAAGCCCGTTTTGCATTCTTTTCATCCCCTGGTGCTTTCCTGAGTATAAGACATTCAAAGAAAGGATTAAGAGCACATTTTTACATAAATCAAGGGATAAATCATCCGAAAGTATGCTAAATGTGGGATTAAAATATGTTACTATTTCGGTTTATCAAATACCCCCACACTTAAGCTTTTGCTTGTCATCAATCAAAATTCTCAACTTACAATTAAAACAAACTTTCTATAATTCATAATTCCTATCAACAATGTTTCATCATAATTCATAGATAATTTATACATGGATAATTCAATTCAAAGAGTTCTAAGGATTCAAACAATCTAAGTCATAGATTTGTAGTTCGAAAATATAGGCGTCTCCCCTTATCTAAGTAATTACCTTTAATTCAAAACCGACAAGGATTGACATCCTCACAAAAGATTCACTCAAATCACTCAAAGTGTTTAAGGTTCAGGAAAAAGCGCTCAAGAGTCGAACATGAAAAGTTAATCCCATAGGCTTGCCTGAAAATCAAATCTCCACCACTATAATATGAGATGATGCACAAATCAAAAGGTCTTTAATAGGGTTGTAACGGGGCTTAGGTTAAAGGTGTGGATAGAGGCTGAATCGGAGGATTAGAATCGAGATTGACTTGACAAATTACCTAACTAGAAAAATGAACTAATCCTTAATAATCATATAAACTTGTAATACTAATAATACGAGCTTTTTCTTCAAGATGTGGAATTTAAATATGTAAGCTCACTTAATTATAAGACTAATAATAAATATACTTTGTTGTTTTTTTTAAGAACAAATCATTAAATATTTAAAATAATAAGAAAGTACTTTAACAACTGAAATATAGAACATAGTTAGGTAACCGCTCAAAATCAAATCTCAACAAAAAGGGTAGTCAAGAAGAATGGTGATAACAAATACAAAGGGTTTTGGGTTAATATTAGTGGGTGAGTCAATAAAAAGGGTTGTTAGGATCAAAGGGGTTCACTAGGGGTTAATTGTGAAGGTAGGTTTTTTATGGAGTTAGTGGGTTAAAACCTAGGTGCCTTAATCATCTCTGTATATCAAATCATAGGTGTGGTCTTGATATGTATAAACGAGGCAAGTTCTAGAATAACAAATCAATGCTGACATACTCATAATCAATAAAGTGAGCATGAAAAAGAATATATGCTCTATAAGGCTCAAAATTTCACAAAAATTATGGGTATTTTGATATCAGCCTTGTAAATTTAAAACTTCAAAGTAATATTTAAATTCAGTTCGACAGCCTAGCAAATTTTAATTGAAAAAAATGGACTTATCATGCTTGATTCTCTAGTATTCTTAGAATTTAATTATCAATACACAATTATCAATGACTTAATCTAAAACATATCAATAAAAATCATAAATTATTAGAAATTTCATCCTAATTGGTAATATGAGAAAATTACTTAAAAACAAGACTAAATTCAGGGATTTTGAGAATAATGCAAAAAGTTTGGAACCTAATTTCAGAAATTTGAGAATAATGAAAAAAGTTAGGCACCTTTTTAGGTTGTCCACCCCCCCACACTTAAGATGTACATTGCCCTCAATGTACAAAGATAGATATATAGACAATTAAGTATAAATTCAAAAGATATGGAGAGAAGTGAAACTTCCTGAATTTTGGATGGAGTCAATGAAAAGAGACCGGATAGGAATTGGCAAAGGTGAACGTGGGGGAGCGTCTTGAACTGTTTGAGTCCTCGAAGCAGCCATCCTAATTTTATTGTATCCTAAGCTAAATCTAAATGGAATAAATAATAATAAGAAAATAATAAAGAAAATAAAAGAAAATTAAAATAAATAATAAAAAAAAAGTAAATAATGGAAAATGAAAAAAAGAAAAACAACTTGGAAAAGAAAAAGGAAGAAGGTGGTTAAATAAAAATTATGGATCTGGTGGTTACCCCCGCCCTTGTACCTTCCTGTGGTGGCCACACGGCTACGGCCACGGCCACGGCCGTGTGTAAGGCCGTGTGGTCTGAAAGTCTGCACTTTGTTTAGTTTATAGTTAGGTGCTAAAAAGGAAAAATAAAAGTAAAAGAAGAATTAAAAATGTAAAAATTAATGGGGTTAGTGCTCGGGTTGCCTCCCGAGAAGCGCTCGTTTATAGTCTTAAGCTAGACTTTACCTCTCATTCGTATGGTCATGGTGGTTTGAGGAGGTGAAAATCCTTTCTCATGCGATCAATTCGGTTTTTGATAAATAGTTTAAGTCGAGTAATGTTTACCTCAAAAGTGTTGAATTTAGGATTGCTTACCTCGACTGTGCCGTATAGGAAGACATTAAGTACCTCAAAAGTGATTTCTTCGTTTGTCTTGAGGTCTGAATTGGTGATTCGAGGGTCTTCCTTATTCAACAATACTTGATCCCCTATTTTGAAGTGATTTGTTGTTCCTATCAGCTCGTCTGGGGTTTCCTTTGGTTTCACTTCGTGTATTCCTAGTTTCTCTTTAAACGAGTTGCTAAAGGAGAAGTCTCTATGCTAAGACGTTACCGTTCGGATCCATCCCACGTGGTGTCGGTTGAAGAAATCGAAGTAAGATCCGATTTATCCTTTGAAGAGGAGCCAGTGGAAATCCTGGATCGTAATGTCAAAGTATTGCGGAGAAAGACAGTTCCATTGGTTAAAGTTCTGTGGCGGAATCACGGTTCTGAGGAGGCTACTTGGGAACCAGAGAAGCGGCGCGACGGCAGCAATACCCGCATCTATATTCGATCGGAGGTAATTTCGAGGCCGAAATTTCTCTAAGGGGGTAGAACTGTAACATCCTAAATTAATGGGCCTTTGCGTTTAATGTGCTGTGATGTTTATGTTATCTCTAATGTGTAATTAGGGTGTTTAATGGGTTCAGATTGGGCTCAGGAACTGGGCCGAGGCCTTTGTCAAATTTTCTGCTTTGGCACTCTAGTGGAAAGCCAGTTAGAATAGGGGCTTAAAAGATATTATCTGTAAAGTAAGACACACAAATGGGCTTGTGGCCAGTAGTCAGTGGAGTTACTTAGGGGCTTTGAGGTGGCGTGATAAGCAATAATGAGGTCCAAGGTTCGAGTCGCATTACCCACTTATTTTAAATGTTTTTGGCGTCAAAAGAGAGGGAGTTGGAGTTGGCTGGAATGCTTAAAAACAGGGAGATTTAATGAGTGGGATAATGTGGATAATATGGCTGATAATGTGGCAGATAAAGGAAGGAAGAGGTGTCGTTATCCATGCCACTTGAGGATGAGTGATCAGATAGAGATAAGGGAGAAAATCTAGGAGTTATCTGGTAAGCTTAGTGGTGGCCGATTTTCAAACTCTAGGTGGGAAGGGGGAATCGGTTTTGTATGGCTAAGGGGTGCCAAAATTTCCATATTGATAGGATGGGTTTTTAGTTTGCAAAATAGGCATTTTCGGCATTTGTTTGGTAAGAGCCGAAATTCTCTTTAGGGGAGGGGAATACTTCTTTATTTTTGGCATTTGGGTTTTATTCTCTTACTCTTTTCTCCCATTCTCTGCTAAAGCCGAAACCCCTAATTCTATTCTCTCATCTCCACTTTTATGCTAAAGCCGAATGTCCATTGTTTTTCTCTGCTTTCTCCTACAAACTGAAACCTCATAATCTTCCTTTGCATCTTTTTCTTTTGATTCCTTCATTAAGTCGAACCTCCATAGATTTCTTTGCACCATCTTTCTTTTTGATCTTCTCAAAAGCCGAAATTCTCTAGGAGTAGCCGAATTCTCTGTGTTAAGGTAAGTGCCGATTTCTTCTGTTCTTCCTTTCTTGTTTTGGTTTTTGGAGGCCAAAGCCGAAAGGCTAATTGATGTGATAAGATTAACTTTGGAGTAACGTTTTGACTGTTCTTGTGTTCTCATCTTGGGGCAACATTTCGGGAATCGAAGTAGGTCAAATCATCTAGATCCCAAAAGCTGGAAATCGCTAGTCTCTGAGACCCAAACCTCTTTTCGGGATTTCAAGGTAAGGGGTTCTCTTTAGATTTTCGTTAGGCTCGTTTATTGTTTTTGTGGTCTTAACCCTATGTTACGGATTAATAACCATATATGGGTGGTAGCAACTGATAAGGTCTTTTGATAGAATCAAATGTCGATCAGGCGAAGGAGGGGATTGGACCCGTAAATCCAACCCCTAAGTTTAAGAAACGAATGGTGTTAGCAGTTCGGGATTGGCCACCGAGTTGTGGACCAGCTTCAGAACAAAACCAAAGGCAATTAGCAGTCGTATCGGCTACCGATAGTGTTGACATAGAGAGTATCATCTTGACTGTAATCAGGTGTGTAGATCTCTATCACACTAATTAATCTGTATTATATATGTTATGGGCTAAAAGCCGGAAAAAGGTTGTATGGACAGTCGTATTACCTGAAAAGGGTAGGCAAGGGATGCCAGGTACGTAATCATAGAAACTTCTCTATGTGTATCGATGTATGTGATAGACTGTGATCTTTTAGGTTGTATATTATTTTGCTTCTGCATGGATGTATGCATGGGATGGGGTTGATATGATGAAGGGGAAGAGCATGTTAAAAGGTCACCTAGTGATCGGTGGTTAAACCATGATATGTACACTTAGGTCACAATAGTGATCGGTGGCTCTGCCACACTTGATTATAAGGTCACACAGTGATCGGTGGCTCTGCCACAGTGGATTATAAGGTCACATGGTGATCGGCATTATAACTGACAGCATGACTGTCGATATGGTGTGTAGCGGTTGGTAGGTTGATATTAGAAATCCCCGAAGTGTGATGGCTGGTACGGGCTGGTGTGTAAAGGATGGACTTTTAGGTTGGGTTGGGGCATGCAGCATGTGATTATTTTGTTGCCATTGTGTATGGGCCAAGGCCCATAATGTGTTTGTGGGCCTCAAGCCTTTTATGTGTTTTCGGGATTTGCACACTAAGTCTTGGTGACTCACCCCTTTATTTTCCATGACTTTTCAGATGAGCAGTAGATCGTGGATGGGAGCCGAGGCGGACTCGAGGGGCCATCAAGTCTTATATTTTCATAGACTATTTTCAGCTTTCCTTTAAGTTTTCAATTTTGGGACTATTTATGTAATAAGGCTCCATAGCTTAGGTTTAAATTATACTTGTTAATGTCTTTATTCTATTTTTTTTTAAAATTTAACTTTATGTTCAAAGACTTATCTATAAGAAGTAATAATAATATGGGATTTTCAAACACGTTCAAAGAAAAAGAAAAGGTTTTCTTCAAATATCACTTGTTTTAGCGAATATTTAAATAAACAAACTAAATTTCTAAAAAAATCATCCAAGTGAAGTTTTTAACGTTAAACCCCGTAGCATACCAGATCTGGTCGTAACGTTTGGGCTGGGTTTGGGGTGTTACATTTTGGTATCAGAGCCCAGTTGCAAAACTCGGGCTGTGAAATGGGTCCAATAGTAGTTTATAAATTGGTAAAATGCTGTGGTTGAGATATGGCCTTCGAGTCTACCGGCACCCGATCCACGCAGGTAAGTATTCTAACTCTTGATTTGATATGCATGTTGGGTTTGATGGGCTTCATGGACGTACACTAGTATGATAGGAATTAATGGACTTTAGGCCTAGTTTAAACAATTCTTTAAATTCATAAAACTTAATCCAACTAAACATGTCCAGTAAACCGTCATTTGGGTTAGGGTGTGGAAACAGCATGCGCATGTCTAGGATTAGATTCGAGGAGAGCTTGGTATTTAAGCGGTCCTAGTGACTCACCTCCTCTTTTTGGAATCCTACCAGTGCGTAGTATTTGTTCACCTTAGCCATGAGGACTTGTTGTGGGCCAAAGACCATAATTAAAACCCGAAAGGGACCAAATACCCTTAGTTTTGTAAATTACCAAAATACCCATGTTTTGAAAATTTACCCAAAAACCCCTAGATTTACAATAGCACCTGATTTACAAAATTATCGAAATTTGTGAAATTACCAAAATACCCTCGATTTGGAAAAAAAGAAAAAATTAAAATTTTCCAAAATACCCCTACTTTAAAAAAATAAAAAATACCAAAATATTTCTATTTAAAAAAAAACACCAAGATACTCTATTCAGGAAATTACTTGAAATACCCTCAGAGGATAAAATTACGGAAAAACCACAGGTAGTGAAATGACGAAAATACCCTTATGTGATGAATGTGAGTTCATGGATGCTACTTGTATGTTGATGTATGATGGTTGAATGTATGTGGTTTCTAGAACTAGGAGATCTGGACTTGAGACTGAAACTCGTGGATATAATTTTGAATTGAAAGAACTACTCTTGAAACTATCATCCATAAGATTGTTCGTGGTTAATCGGTGAAAGAAATTAATAATTCATAAAATTTCTAATCGGATAAACGCGAATCGGTAGAATGAGTACAATGGGTCGTGGGCGTCTGCGGCGTGGCGCGTGGTAGGGTAGGATGGTCGTGTCGAGAACAGTGTGAGAATCGGCTATGGAGTGCAGAAGCGAGATGCCGGTACCACCCGCTGCGGAGGTGGAATTTCGGGACCGGGCATCAGGAGATGATGCGATATCTCGAGCGATGTTAAGGGTTTTAGAGAGGGTTGTTGGGGCGTGCATGGGCACGAGGGCCCGAAAAATGTGTGTCGAGCGACTTAGAGCCAATGGGGAGAAATGTTTAGGGAATTTCCGGTATAGCCCAAATACTGGTGAGTATTGGTTGGAGGCGGTTGAGCGTATAATGGATGATCTTGAATTCACGGAAGAGGAAAAACTGAAAGGGGTTGTATCTCTCCTGTGGGACGAAGCTTATCAATGGTGGCTTACGGTTAAGGATGGTACGGTGGCTGACCATATCACCTGGGATGTCTTCAAAAAGCAGCGTTTGAGTAAATACATTGGGTCGAGTTATGTGGATGCGCGGCGTAGAGCGTTCTAAATCTGGTTCAGGGAAGTAGGTCGGTGGCTGCGTATGAAGCGGAATTCTTACGCCTTAGCCGTTATGCTCGAGGGATGGTGGCCATAGACCATGAACGTTGTGTTTGATTTGAAGATGGTTTGAGGGACGATCTGCGTGTATTGATAGCACCACGGCGGGAGAGGAATTTCTTTGTGCTAGTGGAAAAAGCTAAGATAGCTGAGGAGGTTAAGCGGACAGAAAAATTGAATCGGGATAGAGATAGGAGTGGAAGTAAGAGAAATTTTGGATCATCAGGGGCAGCTGGGCGTATTCAGAAAAGACCCAGGTCAGACGGGCCGAGACAAGATGAGAGACCTGCTGCTGCTAGTCAGACACAGAAGTGTGCTCGATGTGGTAAATTCCACGTAGGTGAGTGTTGGGCAGGCAGTGGGAAGTGCTTCAGGTGTGGATCTATGGACCACTAAGTTAGAAACTGTCCGCAGCAATGGGGCAGTGAAGGGCCCACGGGTTAAGGGAATGTACAGCCGGGAAGAGGTGGTCAGCAGCCACAGAAAGGTCGTGGTCCAGCCAGAGGTGGTAACGATTCCGATCGGGGCCGTGGAGCACCAGGCCGAGGGGCAGGAAACACCGAGGTGAGACAACCGAGGTTAGTTTATGCTGCCAGACGTCGAGAGGAGGCTGACACACCGGATGTCATAACTGGTACGTTCCTAATTTATGGTTTACCTTATACTGCCTTGATTGATATTGGTTCGACGCACTCTTATGTTGCTAGTGCTATAGCGGGAACTTTGAACTTAGATTATGAGACTTCTTCTAGGGAGATGACTGTAGTGAGCCCTCTAGGACAAACTGTAGTGGTGAGTAAACTGTATAAGGATGTACCCCTGGAAGTTCAAAGGGTAGCTTTGGGTGATCTAATGGAGCGCCATTTGGGAGTTCGATTTGATCTTAGGAATGGATTGGTTAGTGAAGTATCAAGCAAATTTAGACTGTGCAGCCAAGCGTATGGTGTTAAAAACTCCCGAGGGTGGCGAAGTGTTGGTGATAGGTGAAAGGGGGAACTATTTGTCAAATTTGGTGTCTGCCTTAAGAGCAGAAAGGATGGTGAGGAAAGGATGCGAGGCAATTTTAATGTTTGTTCGGGCTCTAGAAGCCAAGGAACTAACTGTTGGGGACGTTAGGACGGTGAGGGAATTTCTTGATGTTTTCCCAGAAGAGCTTCCGGGATTACCCCCAGATCGTGAAGTGGAGTTTGGTTTTGATCTTCTTCCAGGAACAGCGCCAGTATCTATCACTCTGTACAGGATGGCGCCGAAGGAGTTGGTGGAATTGAAGGCTCAGATCCAAGAGTTGCTGGATAGAGGGTTTATCCGACCAAGTGTGTCGCCTTGGGGAGCGCCGGTGTTATTCGTTAAGAAGAAGGATGGATCAATGCGTATGTGGATTAACTATCGCCAGCTGAATAAGTTGACCATCAAGAATAAATAACCGTTGCCGAGGATCGATGACTTGTTCGATCAGCTGAAGGGGGCTTCAGTTTTCTCAAAGATAGATCTGAGGTCAGGGTACCATCAGCTTAAGGTCAAGGAGGCGGATATTCATAAGACGACTTTTAGGACTCGCTATGGTCACTACGAATTCATGGTAATGCCATTTGGGTTGACTAACGCACCAGCAGCGTTTATGGATATGATGAACCGAGTATTTCAACCCTACTTGGATCGGTTTGTCGTGGTGTTTATAGATGATATTCTGGTTTATTCAAAATTGGAAGAGGAGCATGATTCACATCTTCGGGTGGTTCTGCAGATTCTGAGGGAGAAGCAGTTGTATGCCAAATTCAGTAAGTGCAAATTTTGGGTAAGGGAAGTTACTTTTCTAGGTCACGTTGTGTCGGCGGAGGGGATTAGGGTTGACCCTTGGAAAATTGAAGCGGTGTTGGATTAGAAGCCGCCTAAGTCGGTAGGAGAAATTCAAAGTTTCCTTGGTTTGGCCGGGTATTACAGAAGGTTTGTTGAAGGATTTTCATTGATTGCAGCACCGTTGACTAAGTTGTTACGGAAAGGGGTTCCGTTTGTTTGGTCTAATAAGCAGCAAGAGAGTTTCGAGAAGTTAAAAAGGATTTTAATGAGGCTCGGTATTGATTCAACCGGAGGTGGGAAGGAGTTCGTGATTTCTTGTGATGCTGCTTCACACGGGACTAGGATGCGTGTTGATGCAAGGTGGAAAGGTTGTTGCGTACGCATCTCGGCAGTTAAGACTGCACGAAGCAAGTTATCCCACCCATGATTTGGAATTGGCGGCGGCGGTTTTTGCTTTGAAGATTTGGAGACATTATCTGTACGGGGAGAAATCTGTCATTTATACCGATCATAAGAGCTTAAAATACCTGTTGACCCAAAAGGAGTTGAATCTAAGGCAAAGGAGGTGGATCGAGTTGTTAAAAGATTATGACTGCTCGATCGAGTACCATCCGGGTAAAGCCAACGTGGTGGCGGATGCTCTAAGTCGTAAAGTAATCTCTGACTTGAGAGTAATGTTTGCTCACCTTAGTCTATATGATGATGGGAGTTTATTAGCTGAACTTCAAGTTAAACCCTCTTGAGTCAGTCAGGTTAAGGAGAAACAGCAAACTGACGAGTTGCTAAAGGAGATGTCTCTATGCTAAGACGTTACCGTTCGGATCCATCCCACGTGGTGTCGGTGGAAGAAATCGAAGTAAGATCCAATTTATCCTTTGAAGAGGAGCCAGTGGAAATCCTGGATCGTAATGTCAAAGTGTTGCAGAGAAAGACGGTTCCATTGGTTAAAGTTCTGTGGCAGAATCAGGGTTCTGAGGAGGCTACTTGGGAACCAGAGGAAGCGATGCGGCAGCAATACCCGCATCTATTACGATCGGGTAATTTCGAGGCCGAAATTTCTTTAAGGGGGTAGAAGCGTAACATCACGAATTAATGGGCCTTTGCGTTTAATGTCTTTGTGATGTTTATGTTATCTCTAATGTGTAATTAGGGTGTTTAATGGGTTGATTGGGCTCGGGGTGGCAGAGGCCTTAGTCAAATTTTACGCTTGGGCACTCTAGTGGAAAGCCAGTTAGAATAGGGGCTTAAAAGATATTATCTGTAAAGTAAGACACACAAATGGGCTTGTGGCCAGTGGTCAGTGGAGTTACTTAGGGGCTTTGAGGTGGCGTGATAAGCAATAATGAGGTCCAAGGTTCGAGTCGTATTACCCACTTATTTTAAATGTTTTTGGCGTCAAAAGAGAGGGAGTTGGAGTCGGAATGCTTAAAAACAGGGAGATTTAATGAGTGGGATAATGTGGATAATATGGCTGATAATGTGGCAGATAAAGGAAGGAAGAGGTGGCGTTATCCATGCCACTTGAGGATGAGTGATCAGATGGAGATAAGAGAGAAAATCTAGGAGTTATCTGGTAAGCTGAGTGGTGGCCGATTTTCAAACTCTAGGTGGGAAGGGGGAATCGGTTTTGTATGGCTAAGGGGTGCCAAAATTTCCATATTGATAGGATGGGTTTTTAGTTTGCAAAATAGGCATTTTCGGCATTTGTTTGGTAAGAGCCGAAATTCTCTTTAGGGGAGGGGAATACTTCTTTATTTTTGGCATTTGGGTTTTATTCTCTTACTCTCTTCTCCCATTCTCTGCTAAAGCCGAAACCCCTAATTCCATTCTCTCATCTCCACTTTTATGCTAAAGCCGAATGTCCATTGTTTTTCTCTGCTTTCTCCTACAAACCGAAACTTCATAATCTTCCTTTGCATCTTTTTCTTTTGATTCCTTCATTAAGTCAAACCTACATAGATTCCTTTGCACCATCTTTCTTTTTGGTCTTCTCAAAAGCCGAAATTCTCTAGGAGTTGCCGAATTCTCTGTGTTAAGGTAAGTGTCGATTTCTTCTGTTCTTCCTTTCTTGTTTTCACTTTTGTAGGCCAAAGCCGAAAGGCTAATTGATGTGATAAGATTAACTTTGGAGTAACGTTTTGACTGTTCTTGTGTTCTCATCTTGGGGCAACATTTCAGGAATCGAAGTAGGTCAAATCATCTAGATCCCAAAAGCCGAAAATCGCTAGTCTCTGAGACCCATACCTCTTTTTGGGATTTCAAGGTAAGGGGTTCTCTTTAGATTTTCGTTAGGCTCGTTTATTGTATTTGTGGTCTTAACCCTGTGTTACAAATTAATAACCATATGTGGGTGGTAGCAACTGATAAGGTCTTTTGATGGAATCAAATGTCGATCAGGTGAAGGAGGGGATTGGACCCGTAAATCCAACCCCTAAGTTTAAGAAACGAAGCAGTGTCAATGATTCAGATTGGCCACGGGTTGTGGACCGGCTTGAGAACAAAACCAAAAGCGATTAGCGATCGTATCGACTCACGATAGTGTTGACATAGAAAGTATCATCTTGATCAGTAATCAGGTGTGTAGATCTCTATCACACTAATTAATCTATACTATATATGTTATGGGCTAAAAGCCGGAAAAAGGCTGTATAGACAGTCGTATTACCCGAAAAGGGTAGGCAAGGGATGCCATGTATGTAATCATAGAAACTTCTCTATGTGTATCGATGTATGTGATAGACTGTGATCTTTTAGGTTGTATATTATTTTGCTTCTGCATGGATGTATGCATGGGATGGGATTGATATGATGAAGGGGAAGAACATGTTAAAAGGTCACCTAGTGATCGGTGGTTAAACCACGATATATACACTTAGGTCAAAATAGTGATCGGTGGCTCTGCCACCCTTGATTATAAGGTCACACAGTGATCGGTGGCTCTGCCATAGTGGATTATAAGGTCACATAGTGATCGGCATTATAACTGACAGCATGACTGTCGATATGGTGTGTAGCGGTTGGTGGGTTGATTGTAGAAATCCCCGAGGTGTGATGGCTGGTACGGGCTGGTGTGTAAAGGATGGACTTTTAGGTTGGGTTGGGCCATGCAGCATGTGATTATTTTGTTGCCATTGTGTTTGGGCCAAGGCCCATAATGTGTTTGTGGGCCTCAAGCCTTTTATGTGTTTTCGAGATTTGTACACTGAGTCTTGGTGACTCACCCATTTATTTTCCCTAACTTTTCAGATGAGCAGTAGATCGTGGACATGGGAGCCGAGGCGAACTCGAGGGGCCATCAAGTCTTATATTTTCATAGACTATTTTTAGCTTTCCTTTAAGTTTTCAATTTTGGGACTATTTATGTAATAAGGCTCCATAGCTTAGGTTTAAATTATACTTGTTAATGTCTTTATTCTATTTTTTAAAAAAAATTTAACTTTATGTTCAAAGACTTATCTATAAGAAGTAATAATAATATGGGATTTTCAAACACGTTCAAAGAAAAAGCAAAGGTTTTCTTCAAATATCACTTGTTTTAGCGAATATTTAAATAAACAAACTGAATTTCCAAAAAAATCATCCAAGTGAAGTTTTTAACGTTAAACCCCGTAGCATACCAGATCTGGTCGTAATGTTTGGGCCGGGTTTGGGGTGTTACAGAGCCCTAAGAGCCTACCCTAGGTAGAACCACCGAACCCCTAGTGGTCACCCAAATAGGTGCTTTATTTATTATTTCTTGCTTACTTTAGCTTTGTATAAAATGTATTGACTTGTTTTGTCTTGCTTTGACTGTGATTGCATGACATTTTCATCATAAAAAATGGTGTTGATTCACATTCAGTTACTAAACAGAGAGCTTGCCATGGAGAACAGATTTCTTGATAAAGTGGGAGATAATGCGGCTATCCGAATATGGTCTGAGAAAATGCAACTAGAGAAAGGTGATAGTCTGACGGAGGGGTACGTATCAGAATTGTGAGACTTCACTAATATCAGCGTGTCCCAGAACAATCTCCAAGAATTGAAAGAGATATGGGTACAAAGGGATGATGAAATCAAGCGGCTATTTTCTTTGTAATTATGGTGATTTGCCCTATCTACTCGATATCAAAGTGGACAAGCATTCGTTTCGAGCTCTGGCTCAATTTTGGAATCCCGCCTATAGTAGCTTTACTTTTGGAAAAGTGGATTTGGTACCTGCTGTGGAGGAGTATAGCACTTTGCTTCGATGCCCGAGGATTCAAGCTAACAAGGCCTACTCTAGAGTCGCCAATATTCTGACTTTCCTAAAGAAACTAATTAGCATCACGGGGATGAGTGAGCAATGGGTCGCGGCCTGGATAAAGCAAAAAGGAGAAAGCAAATATATCCCTTGAGAAAGTTTGCGAGATCTGATTTTGGCGCATCCGGCCACAAAGAAAAGGTCGATATTTTCGCCTTAAGTATCTACGGGTCAGTAATCTTCCCTAAAGCACTAGGGCACGTAGATGAGGCAGTTTCAGACTTGTTTGACCGGCTTGATAAAAGGGTCACACTCGTCCCGGCAATCTTGGCTGAAACTTTCAGATCTTTGAATGTATACCCGAGAAGAGGTGAAGGTAGGTTCATCGGGTGTGCGCAACTTCTAGTAGCATGGTTCCATAGCCACTTTTGGAGGGTAGAAGGGGTTTCTTATCGAGTATTCTCTGAGAACTACTCTCCATTAAAAGAACCAGTGACTCAAATACAAGAGGTGGCCAATCATTTGTAAACCCTAGCAGTTCAGGCCGACATGCTAAGTTTGAAGTGAATCAGAATCGGATCGGGGTCAAGAGTTAGCTTGGCTTCTTAGAAAAGTTAAGGCTCTAGGCATTAGGGCAAAGCCGTATATGTAATCCATTTTATGTAAAGAATTTTTTTTTCTAGTAAAGTTGTTCTAACAGAATTGAGTCAGAGTCAATGCCTCTTTTTGCATTCATTTCATGCATTTGCATTACATTGCATCATATGTATTAAATTTCACAAAAAGATCCTAATTAAACGAAATTATTTCAGTTAATCTGGAAACCAACAAAAGCCAACCAACCGAACATCATTACAGTACTCGCGCCAAAACCAAAGCAATAGACCAAATATTGGAAAGGTTAGAGCAGATTCAAGAAGAGATGCAAGACTAGTTGGAAGCGCAACTGCAAGAACAGTTAGCAAAAGTACAATAGGAGATGAGGGATCAGGTACTGGAATCCCAAAGAAGTATGATAAGCCAATCGGCGCAGTTACTGGCTGAAGAACGTGAAAAAGGGAAGAGCACTGCGGTCAACTCAGGGGATGATAATGAGGATCCAATTTACCCCTCAGGTTTTACCCCGATAAACATCCAGGCACAACCAGATGTGTAACCACGAAGGGTACCCGTTACAATATGACCCCAATAGTATCAAGCCGGGTGCCTCAAGACCGATGAACTACCAAGCAGAGCTCGAGTTCCAATCCGGGGGATAACCCAACCAATCCCGTTGCTCCTGATCTAGATGATATGGCAGAAATGGAAAAACAAGAGTGGAACTGCCAAAGCAACTTGATGATCGATGCAGATGGCTAGAAGAAAAATTCAGAGTAATGGAAAACGTTGATTATCATTGCGGAATTAATGCTAAGGACCTGAGTTTGGTCCTAGATTTAGTGCTTCCTCTGTAGTTCAAAACTCCAGAGTTTGAAAAGTATAATGGGACTAGTTGTCCAGAAGCTCACATCACTATGTTCTGTCAAAGGATGATAGGATACGTCAATAATGATCAACTGTTAATCCACTGCTTTTAGGACAGTCTGATCAGGTCAGCAGCCAAATGGTATAACCAACTGAGTCGTGCCAAAATCAATTCATGGAAAGACCTGGCACAAGATTTTATGAAGCAATATAGTCATGTGACGGGCATGACACCCGACAGAATCACGCTGCAGAACATGGAGAAAAAGCAAAATGAGAGCTTCAGGAAATATGCCCAAAGATGGAGAGAGGTGGCAACGCAAGTCCAACCACCTCTTCTGGAAAAAGAAACCTCAATGCTTTTCATCAACACTTTAAAAGCCGCATTCATCAACCATATGTTGGGGAGCGCTACTAAGCGCTTCTTGGATATAGTAATGTCCGGTGAAATGATTGAAAACGCAGTGAGAAGTGGTAAGATAGACGCGTGAGAAAACTCCAAAAGATAGACCCCGAGGAAGAAGGAAAATGAGGTGAATAATGCAAGCACATACAACAAGGTTTATTCGAAACCAATTACTGTAGGCCCGCCAAGGACAGTAACCACTAGCCATCAGGGCCCTCCAAGGCAAGAATCCAACCCGAGGCCAAATACAGAAAGGCTCCAGTTTACACCTATCCCGATGACATATAGAGAGCTGTATCAGAATCTGTTTGATGCACACGTGGTATCCCCTTTTTACTTGAAACCTATGCAACTTCTATTCCCCAAATGGTATAACACGAATGCTCAATGTGAATACCACGATGGAATCACGGGACACTCAATAGAAAACTGCACCACATTTAAAAATTTGATTGAAAGGTTCATTAAGATGGGAATTGTAAAGTTCAATGACCCATCAGAGCCTAATGTGGCAGGAAATCCGTTACCCAGTCATTCTGATAAAGAGGTGAAAGCGATAATCGAGAAGAGAGGTAAGAGAACCAAGATGAATATAGCGAAACTGAAAACCCCACTGAAATGGGTTTGGAAGAAAATGGTAGAGGGAGGATTAATCAAACAGGAGTCAGAAGAGAGACCTGAATGGATGAGGAACTACTGCGAGTTCCATGCTAATGAGGGTCATGAAATCCAAGAGTGTATTGAGTTCGGGACCCTAGTACAAAATCTGATGGATAACAAGGAAATTGAATTTTATGAGGAGGTTAAGAGCTCAGAAGAAGGGTCAACAGAGAAGGTCTATAAAGTCAACCACTCAGTGGTTATCATTTCACGACCAAAAGAAATGTTGGAAAATCTGAACATCAATGCCATATCAAAAGAAAGAATTGGGGGAGAAAATTTATCAGGCATCTGCCCCTATGTACCTTAAAGTAATCTGAACAATTGGACTGCGGAAGAGATTCCTGTAGTTTTTAGAGCTAATTCAGAGTAATTTTCAAAACACGCTTATTGCTCTAAGCCTAGGAGCAATAAGAATCCTTTTGTGAAATAGGCTTATGTCCAGCATCTTTATTTCAATAAAATGCATCTTTGCGTATCATCTTGAGCAAATATTCTTTTATTCTTTCTATTTCATTCATAATCATACCATACAGATAATTATTCTTAGATTCTTTTGTTCTTTGGATTTTTCTTCATCCCTATAACAGGTCTCCAGATATCAATGATATGAGCAATGCTGCTACTGACTCAAAATCTTCTTTTGAGCAAGATATGTGTATAGAGAATTCTCAGGATTTTGAAGATGTTCAAGACTGTAACCTATCTTCTGATTTGTTGAGGATGGTAGAACAAGATAAGAAACAAATCCTGCCTTACAAAGAGTTAGTGGAAATTGTGAGCTTAGGAGAGGAAAAAGAGGTGAAGATTGGAGCTTGCATTACCGCAGAGATGAAGCGAGACCTCATTTAGTTACTCCAAGAATTCAAGGATGTCTTCGTATGGTCATATCAAGACATGCCCGGGTTAAGTACTGATATTGTGGTACACTGGCTCCCCATAAAGGAAGAGTGCAAGCCAGTTCAACAGAAGCTCCGAAGGATGAGGCCCGATGTTTTACGGAAAATAAAAGAGGAAGTCAAGAAGCAATTTGATGCTGGTTTCTTACGAGTGGTTAAATACTCAGAATGGGTAGCCAATATCGTCCCTGTCCCTAAAAAAGATAAGAAAGTACGAATGTGCGTAGACTACAGAGATTTGAACAAAGCCAGTCCGAAAGACAATTTCTCATTACCTCATATCGACACTTTAGTGGACAATACGGTAGGTTACTCGCAGTTCTCTTTTATGGATGGTTTCTCGGGATACAACCAGATAAAGATGCATCCTGAAGACATGGAGAAGACCACATTCGTAACCATGTGGGAACATTTTGCTACAAGGTGATGCCATTTGGGTGAAAAATACGGGAGCAATGATCATTTGTGAATCGAGCTTTAAAATTTATATAAAGAATGATCGAACCTGGAAACTAACTCTGACAACGATTGAGGCAAGTGCACCTATCGAGCAGTAGTATAGCTTAGGCAAGACCGGATTATCGAACCCAAAGGAACTAAAAGTACTAATACTAAATTTCTTCTTATTATCTAGCCTAAAAATAAAGAGAGATTGTTTATCTAATCTAAATTAATTAACTACTAAACTAAAGACTCTAAGACAAAGAAGAATGAATTTGGAAAATAACTTGGGAAAAACTCGGTTGATTTAGATGATACCCTAGGAAGAATCCACCTAGACTTCACTTGTTATCTAACACCTGAACCATACGATTTATTCACTTAGTTTGATTAAGTAAGACTCCCTAACGTATATTAAACCCTCTCTCGAGGCGAATAACGTCTAACCCTAGGTTAATTAGTGGAACTCTCGTTCTCTTATAATAACCCCTAGAATAGCGAAGAAATCGATCTATGGATTCCCATATTAGGTTTCACCCTAATCCAGCAAAATCTCGTCACCCTATCTCTAGGCGTGCGATCAACTCCGCTTAATTATGTTGGATCTACTCTTAGGCAAGGTCTATTCCTCCTCCACCTAAGCACATTAAATTTGGATTAAGCTCACATAATTAAGAACAAACTAAGTATTTATCATATAATTCAGAAAACAATAACAAGATTCATCATAGGTTTCATCCCTTTCGGGTATCCGAAGGGTTTAGTTCATAACAATAAAGGAAAACATCTCAAGAGAAAAGATAAAATAAAACATAAGAAATCCCTAAAACCCCCTGAAAGAATTGAAGGAGAGATGTTCCGTCTTGAGTATAATTCTGGCTTCTTGAGGTGGATCAACTGGCTATCCCTGAGTGAATCCCCACAAATCTGCCTTCTCTGGCCTAGCACGACGCCCCTAGACGATGGCTTTGGGTTCCCCTCGACAGAGGGTTTCTGTCGAACTCTCGATTAAGTTGCCCCCTAGGGTGTTTATATAGGCTTTGAGATATGTTACTTGGCCTCCAAGTATCCTAATTTGAGTGCAATTCCTAATTGGGGTTTAATTAGACTTTGGAGTGTGTTTCTTTGCCTCCAAGCATCCAAACCAGAGTAAAACTCCTCTTGGCGCGCGGTAGGGACACGCCCATGTCACACGCCCGTATGAATCGTGGCCAGGCCGTGTGGACTTCATTAATGAGGCACGGTCGTGTAAATCATGGTCCAAGCCATGTTCGAGATCTTTAAGGAGGCACGTCCGTGTGATCTTTGGTCCAGGTCGTGTCGATTTCATGCTTTGGCCCATTTGTCCCGTTTTAAGCCCGTTTTGCATTCTTTTCATCCCCTGGTGCTTTCCTGAGTATAAGACATGAAAAGAAAGGATTAAGAGCACATTTTTACATAAATCAAGGGATAAATCATCCAAAAGTATGCTAAATGTGGGATTAAAATATGTTACTATTTCGGTTTATCAAATACCCCCACACTTAAGCTTTTGCTTGTCCTCAAGCAAAATTCTCAACTTACAATTAAAACGAACTTTCTATAATTCATAATTCCTATCAA
This sequence comes from Gossypium sturtianum, assembly GCA_025698515.1. Lineage (NCBI taxonomy): Eukaryota > Viridiplantae > Streptophyta > Magnoliopsida > Malvales > Malvaceae > Gossypium > Gossypium sturtianum. The sequence continues at coordinate 81,381,171 of CM046951.1, forward strand.
CAATGTTTCATCATAATTCATAGATAATTTATACATGGATAATTCAATTCAAAGAGTTCTAAGGATTCAAACAATCTAAGTCATAGATTTGTAGTTCGAAAATATAGGCGTCTCCCCTTATCTAAGTAATTACCTTTAATTCAAAATCGACAAGGATTGACATCCTCACAAAAGATTCACTCAAATCACTCAAAGTGTTTAAGGTTCAGGAAAAAGCGCTCAAGAGTCGAACATGAAAAGTTAATCCCATAGGCTTGCCTGAAAATCAAATCTCCACCACTATAATATGAGATGATGCACAAATCAAAAGGTCTTTAACAGGGTTGTAACGGGGCTTAGGTTAAAGGTGTGGATAAAGGCTGAATCAGAAGGTTAGAATCGAGATTGACTTGACAAATTACCTAACTAGAAAAATGAATAATCCTTAATAATCACATAAACTTGTAATACTAATAATACGAGCTTTTTCTTCAAGATGTAGAATTTAAATATGTAAGCTCACTTAATTATAAGACTAATAATGAATATACTTCGTTGTTTTTTTTAAGAACAAATCATTAAATATTTACAATAATAAGAAAGTACTTTAACAACTGAAATATAGAACATAGTTAAGTAACCGCTCAAAATCAAATCTCAATAAAAAGGGTAGTCAAGAAGAATGGTGATAACAAATACAAAGGGTTTTGGGTTAATATTAGTGGGTAAGTCAATAAAAAGGGTTGTTAGGATCAAAGGGGTTCACTAGGGGTTAATTGTGAAGGTAGGCTTTTTATGGAGTTAGTGGGTTAAAACCTAGGTGCCTTAATCATCTCTGTATATCAAATCATAGGTGTGGTCTCGATATGTATAAACGAGGCAAGTTCTAGAATAACAAATCAATGTTGACATACTCATAATCAATAAAGTGAGCATGAAAAAGAATATATGCTCTATAAGGCTCAAAATCTCACAAAAATTATGGGTATTTTGATATCAACCTTGTAAATTTCAAACTTCAAAGTAATATTTAAATTCGGTTAAAATGACCTAGCAAATTTTAATTGAAAAAAAATGGACTTATCATGCTTGATTCTCTAGTATTCTTAGAATTTAATTATCAATACACAATTATAAATGACTTAATCTAAAACATATCAATAAAAATCATAAATTATTAGAGATTTCATCCTAATTGGTAATATGAGAAAATTACTTAAAAACAAGACTAAATTCAGGGATTTTGAGAATAATGCAAAAAGTTTGGAACCTAATTTCAGAAATTTGAGAATAATGAAAAAAGTTAGGCACCTTTTTAGGTTGTCCACCCCCCTACACTTAAGATGTACATTGCCCTCAATGTACAAAGATAGATATATAGACAATTAAGTATAAATTCAAAAGATATGGAGAGAAGTGAAACTTCCTAAATTTTGGATGGAGTCAATGAAAAGAAACCGAATAGGAATTGGCAAAGGTGAACGTGGGGGAGCGTCTTGAACTGTTTGAGTCCTCGAAGCAGCCATCCTAATTTTATTGTATCCTAAGCTAAATCTAAATGGAATAAATAATAAGAAGAAAATAATAAAGAAAATAAAAGAAAATTAAAATAAATAATAATAAAAAAAAGTAAATAATGAAAAAAGAAAAACAACTTGGAAAAGAAAAAGGAAGAAGGTGGTTAAATAAAAATTATGGATCTGGTGGTTACCCCCGCCCTTGTACCTTCCTGTGGTGGCCACACGGCCACGGCCACGGCCGTGTGTAAGGCCGTGTGGTCTGGAAATCTGCACTTTGTTTAGTTTATAGTTAGGTGCTAAAAAGGAAAAATAAAAGTAAAAGAAGAATTAAAAATGTAAAAATTAGTGGGGTTAGTGCTCGGGTTGCCTCCCGAGAAGCGCTCGTTTATAGTCTTAAGCTAGACTTTACCTCTCATTCGTATGGTCATGGTGGTTTGAGGAGGTGAAAATCCTTTCTCATGCGATCAATTCATTTTTTGATAAATAGTTTAAGTCGAGTAATGTTTACCTCAAAAGTGTTGAATTTAGGATTGCTTACCTCGACTGTGCCGTATAAGAAGACATTAAGTACCTCAAAAGTGATTTCTTCGTTTGTCTTGAGGTCTGAATTAGTGATTCGAGGGTCTTCCTTATTCAACAATACCTGATCCCCTATTTTGAAGTGATTTGTTGTTCCTATCAGCTCGTCTGGGGTTTCCTTTGGTTTCACTTCGTGTATTCCTAGTTTCTCTTTAAACTATGTTTTCCACTCGTCTAGTTCATCGTCCTGAAGCCTTAGTTCTTCATGAATTATTTCTTTATGGGTACGAGGTCTAAGATCTAGCTCAGCTAGGTGATTTCGTGATGCTTCCTGTAAAGGAGGTTGAACCAAATGGTTATCAATAGAATTAACGTTCGTACCTTTATTACTCGATGTCCTAGCTGAGTCAAGAGCTTGAAGAGTGATTGTTTCATCGTCTACACGAAGTGTGAGTTCACCGACTTCTTCTTCTGTGTGGTCTTTTTTTATTGCATCGGGATATGGCACACGAGGTTGGTACTCTGTAATTGTCAGTTTTGGTATATCATGGCACACTTCAACCTTACCTTCACTTACCACAAGTTCTTCCCTTGGGTTTGGTTCGTCTAACCCTTCACTATCGTAAATGGCTTGATTTTGCTCTCTCGGGTTAGTTTCAGTATTGCTTGGCAAGCTTCCTTGTGTTAGTTTTGAGATCAGCTTAGCAAGTTGTATAACTAACTTAGTAAGTTCCCCAGCTGACTTAGTTAGTTCCCCAACTTGGTTCTTGATCCCTTTGATCGATGCTTGTTGGTCATTAAGTGTTGTCTCAGTTTTTTGGAGACGGTTATCTGTAGCTGCCATGAATTTTGTCAGCATCTCTTCAAGGTTTGACTCCTCTTCCTGTTGGTGAGGTGGTTGTTGAAAGTTTGGAGGAAGTTTCGGTCTTTGGCTACTTTGATCATCCCACAAGAAATTGGGATGGTACCTACAACTTGCATTATAAGTGTTATCATAAAAAAAATTTTGAGGTCTAGAATAGTTACCCGTATAGTGAGCTTGATCGTTTTCCATGCCATATCCGTAGGGTGGGTACTCAGGATTCGCCACGCCTCCTAAATTTGAATCATATTGTATTTCTGGGTGTACCTACGAGAGACTATTCAAACCATCAAATTTTTTATTCATCATCTCTAATCGATTAGATAACTTTTGGTGACCACGTCGAGGTTGAAGACACCGGGTCGCTTTAGTAGGAATTGTCCAAATAAACACCATGATAATTATTGAGTGCCATCTTCTCTATAGACTAAAATTATCTGCCAAAAGCAAAATAGAGGAAAAATTAGCAAAGTAAAAAAAAATTACAGAGAAAAAAAAAGGCTAAAATAATAAAAATAGAGTTTTCTTAATATTTTAGTTCCCCGGCAACGGGGCCAAAAACTTGATCACTATGAATCAGAGATTTAAAATTTATAAAAATAATGATCGAACCTGGAAACTAACTCTGACAACAATTGAGGCAAGTGCACCTATCGAACAGTAGTATAGCTTAGGCAAGACCGGATTATCGAACCCAAAGGAACTAAAAGTACTAATACTAACTTTATTCTTATTATCTAGCCTAAAAATAAAGATAGATTGTTTATCTAATCTAAATTAATTAACTACTAAACTAAAGACTCTAAGACAAAGAAGAATGAATTTAGAAAATAACTTGGGAAAAACTCAGTTGATTTAGATGATACCCTAGGAAGAATCCACCTAGACTTCACTTGTTATCTAACACTGAACCATACGATTTATTCACTTAGTTTGATTCGTAAGACTCCCTAACGTATATTAAACCCTTTCTCGAGGCGAATAACGTCTAACCTTAGGTTAATTAGTGGAACTCTCGTTCTCTTATAATAACCCCCTAGAATAGCAGTAAATCGATCTATGGATTCCCATATTAGGTTTCACCCTAATCCGGCAAAATCTCGTCACCCTATCTCTAGGCGTGTGATCAACTCCGCTTAATTATGTTGGATCTACTCTTAGGTAGGGTCTATTCCTCCTCCACCTAAGCACATTAAATTTGGATTAAGCTTACATAATTAAGAATAAACTAATTATTTATCATATAATTCAGAAAACAATAACAAGATTCATCATAGGTTTCATCCCTTGGGTATCATCCAGAAGGGTTTAGTTCATAACAATAAAGGAAAACATCTCAAGAGAAAAGATAAAACAAAACATAAGAAATCCCTAAAACCCCTGAAGGAATTGAAGGAGAGATCCTCTGTCTTGAGTATAATTGAAGCTTCTTGAGGTGGATCAAGCTGGATATCCCCTGAGTGAATCCCCACAAATCGCCTTCTCTGCCTAGCACGCGCCCTGAGGCGATGGCTTTGGGCTCCCCTCGACAGAGGGTTTCTGTCGAACTCTCGATTAAGTTGCCCCCTAGGGTGTTTATATAGGCTTTGAGATGTGTTACTTGGCCTCCAAGTATCCTAATTTGAGTGAAATTCCTAATTAGGGGTTTAATTAGACTTTGGAGTGTGTTTCTTTGCCTCCAAGCATCCAAATCCGAGTAAAACTCCTCTTGGCCGCGGCAGGGACACGCCCATGTCACACGCCCGTGTGAATCGTGGCCAGGCCGTGTGGACTTCATTAATGAGGCACCGCCGTGTAAATCGTGGTCCAAGCTGTGTTCGAGATCTTTAAGGAGGCACGGACGTGTGATCTTTGGTCCAGGCCGTGTCGATTTCATGCTTTGGCCCATTTGTCCCGTTTTAAGCCCGTTTTACTTTCTTTTCATCCCCTGGTGCTTTCCTGAGTATAAGACATGAAAAGAAAGTATTAAGAGCACCTTTTTACATAAATCAAGGGATAAATCATCCAAAAGTATGCTAAATGTGGGATTAAAATATGTTACTATTTCGGTTTATCAAATACCCCCACACTATTTCGGTTGAATTTAAATGTGTATAGACCAAGAAAGGAGAGGTTCGGATCGAGATCGAGGCAAAGACAAAGTGCTCGATTAATCGACCGTTTCGATATTTCGACGTCCGAGGTAAGTTTGGATATAATACTAGTTGTAAATTATATCTATGTGATGTGAATTGAATGAATATATATATATAACTATGAGATTTGAAATGCTATGTGCGGATTTGAATTGGAGGGCACTAAGTGTGCAAAATTAGAAACGAGACAGAGATGATTAGCACTGTGTGTGCGAAAAGATGGAAGCTTCGGCTTATCAAATTGGCACTGTGTGTGCGATACCGATATAAGTTCAGTTTATCATATTGGCACTAAGTGTGCGGTGATGATTATGTTACGGTTATGAAATTGGCACTAAGTGTGCGAATGAATCAAAGGAATAGCAAAGGTTAAACGAGAGGTAATATCGAGCAAGAGAGTAGCATGAATGGTGAGTAACTATGTGATGATCAAGGTACGTTTGAACCTATGTGGTTGATGATAGCCTTAAAAGTTGAATGAATAGATACTTGAGCATATGGTTGAGATTGATGATGAGCCTATTTGTGCATTTATCTATGTGATAGTTTAATTATGTATTGATGTGGTATTATTGAGTAATATGTATTATATTACGAACTTACTAAGCTTTGAAAGCTTACTGTGTGATTTGTTTCTTTGTTTTACAGTGTCAGTAAAGCTTGCTCAGATCAGGTGATCGTCAGCGACTAAATCACACTATCGGCTAACCATTTTGGTACTTTTGGAAAGATGTATATAGTTGAAATATGACATGTATAGGCTAGAAGTTATGGCATGTTTTGATATGTTTAATCCTTGCCATGTGATTTGACTTGGAAGTTGAATGATGTTGAACTTGTAAATGAGCTATGAATTTAGTATATTTCATGATTATGTGATTGATGAAAGATGTGTGTAAGAGGCCCATTTTGCCCGGGCCCATTCCAAAATAAATAAATAAAAACCAATGTTTTTTTTAAAAAAAAAAACAGTCCAGTTACAAAATTAAACCCAGTAGCCCAATTACAGACTCCAAAACCAGACCCAATACCCCATTGCACCCGAGCCCAAACAGATTACAAATCACTAACCCAACAGACTACCCAAACCCGTAGCCCACTTACACCCAACAAACCCAGACCCAAAACAAACCTAAACTAACCCAGACCCAACAGACCCAAAACTAAGATGGCCCAAGTGGCCCAAAGAGCTTGCGGACGCAGGAAACCCTAGGTTTCCACTACGCCGCAAGCGCCTCAGCAAGCAGCCCTTCTTCACACTGAAGCCACTAATCGCGAAGCAAGTCGTGCCTAGTCATCGCCGCGCTCCTCGTCACCGATCTGCAAACAAAGAAAGAACACCACAGCAAAGGAAAGAAAGAAATAACTGAAACAGAAAGAAATATTTGTATTTATTTCTAATTTATTTTCAGGGTTATAAATAACCCTAATGAATCTGTAAAACGGATACACAGACAGAAACAAAAATAAACAGAAATAGAATACAGAGATTTTTAGCAGAAGGTGATTTTCACGTTATTTTATTTCGTTTATTTTTAGATCTATGCTATTTTTTTTTCTCGTATGAATATTAAATAAGAAAAAGTCGAGAAAGCTACCTGTGTTTTGGCTTCAAAACAAAGGGGTTTGGCTCTCTGGCCACCGACCACGACTGCGCGTGCGGCGCGTGCAATGAAGGCCCGAGGTTGGAGGACCGATGAAGGCAGAGCAGTTTTTTTTTTTTTTTGAAAAGCTTCTGTTTTTCTTTAAAACTAGTTTTAAAATGATTTTTAGCCCAATTTTTTTACTTATATAGTAATATGGAAACGACGTCGTTTTTTTTTAATCTAATAAGCACAAAACGACGTCGTTCAGGGCTGGGGATCCGCGCATTGACCCGAAAACCCGGGGAAGATCCGCGTGTTTTTGTTAAAAGGTCTAATTGCCATTTTAGTTCTTCCTCAAATTTTTTATTTTTAATTTCGTTTAATTTAAATTTTTTTCTCTTTTTAATTTTTTTTAATTTGACCCTAAATGTTTGCTTATATTTCAATTTAACCCCTTGGGCCATTAAAGGGCTGGTAATAGAACGGCGCCGTTTAGGAGATGGGGTATAATTGCCCAATAGGTCCCTACATTTTGGCGCACGTTCTAATATCATCTTTTTCGCATTTTAACCTTATTTTTTTTATCATTTTAATTTAATCCTTACTCATTTTTTTATTTTTTTTATTTTCATTTAATTTTTATTTTAAATTATTATATATATTAAATTATTATTATTTATCACTATTTTTCAATATTATTCATATATTGTATATTATTTTAAAATTTTATATATTAGTTATTATATTATATTTTTATTTTATATATTATACATTATTATATTATATTTTATATATAACTTTTAAATTATTTTATCCTTAATGTTGCATGTAATTTTGTATAATATATTGTTTATTTTTAAATATGTAGTTTTATATGTATTAGATTACTATAAATACGTTTTATTTAAAATCATTTATTTATTTTCAAAACGTATTTTATTTATTTTCTCAATATATATATTGTTTTTTTTATTTTTTTATTTTGTAATATTTATTTATTATTTGGTATATGTCATTGCATGAAAGTTTAATATTGTATGAGAAATTTTCATATTTATTTAGTTTTTTTTATATATATTAATTTGTCATTTATTGCTTTAAATATTCTATTTGTTCACACTCTTTCATTTATTTATGATTGCCTTAATGTAGTTATTTTTATTAGTTGTTATGTTATATTTTTATTTCTTTTATTTTCTATATTAATATGAAATGTTAGTATTTCACGATTGCTTTTGATATTTATATTTGATGATGTATTAATATGATATTTTCATAGATCATCGTTTTAAAACAAAATACATTTTGCAAAATTACTATATTTTATCTAAAGATTTTTTAAATAAGGCAATGTTTTGTATTTAGAAATTCGGGAAATAGTGCCCAAACGTGCTGGGTTTCGATTTTTCGTTTGACTTAATAACTAAATATCCTTTTAATAAAATTTTGTAAATCATGAGATGATTTTAGTTACGAGGGTTTAAAAATATCATGTCCTAACGCACTGGATGTGGTGTTTATATTCTTTCGGAACAAAGAAATCTCAAATTTTAACTCACATTGTTCAGGTTTTTTTTTAAGAAATCAAATTTAAATTTTTAAAATTTTCAACATTAGGACATGATTTTATCGTTTAGGTACCAATTTTTGGGCGTTATGAGGGTGTTAACCTTTCCTCATACGTAACTGACTCCCGAACCCGTTTTCTTGTATTTCGTGGACCAAAATCAAATGTTTTGAAATAAAACGTTTTACAAGGTGATCTAATCACACCTAAGTAAAAAGGGATTGGTGGCGACTCCATTTCCGTTTTTTTTAAATTCGATCCCCATTTTTTTCAAAATTAAAAATGGTTTCGACAGCTTGGCGACTCCACTGGGGATACTAAGAAGAGAGTCAAGCCGTAAAATCAATAATTTCATGTCTTTTTGTCCAAATTTAAAAGTCTGATTTGAAAAACCATGATCCTTTTATTGCATGTGGTTCTAATTTTTAATATATCTCTCTGCATTGCACTGCATGACCGTTGTGGTCACACCCTTAAGTGGGAGCGAGAAACTATGCCTTCGTGAGTTTTTCACCTCCGTATGGGCTAGTGGATTGCTTCCGGGATACATCCGTACCTATGTCTTCGTGAAGTTTTCACTTCCGCATGGCCATAGGGAAATGTATTCCCTTGAACCGAACTCGGTCCATATGAGCCTATAACGGGTGAGGATCGAGGAATCTGCTGGTTCAGGTACCTAAACTTTAGATCTAAAAGCACATATAGAAAACCTAAGGGCTCACCCTAAGTAGAACTATACCAAGCCTTAGTGGTTACCCAGATAGGTGTTTGTTTATTTTATCTGCCTTATGTTTTACTTCGTGTTACTAACTGATGGTGTTTTATGTTGTTGCATGTCATTTCATATTTTAAGAGGTATCGATTCACAGTCAGTTTCTAAGTTAGAAAGCTGGTTATGGAGAACGAGTTCCTTGATAAAGTGGGAGACAATGCAGCCGTCCATACATGGTCAGAGCGAACGCAATTGGAGAAAGGGAACAACTTAGCTGACGGGTACGTATCTGAACTATGAGATTTTACTCGTATTAGTATTATGCAAAATGAGTTCCGAGAGTTGAAAGAGATATGGACTCAATGGGATGATGAGGCTAAGAAGCTGTTTTATCACAATTATGGAGATCTACCCTATTTACTCGACATCAAGGTAGATAAGCATCTGTTCCAGGCCATGACTCAGTTTTGGAACTCTGCTTATACTTGTTTCACTTTCGGGAAAGTAGATTTGGTGCCCACGGTGGAGGAATATACAACCCTGCTTAGCTGTTTGAGGGTCCAAGTCGACAAAGCTTATTTTAGGGCTGCCAATGTTCCAACTTTTGTAAAGAAGTTAATGAGTATCACGGGGATGAGTGAACAGTGGGTTGCAGCTAGAATCTAAGAGAAAGGTGAAGGTAAATGTACCTTGGGTGAGTTTGAGGGACCTGATCCTAGCACATCCAGATGTAAAGAAGAAGATCGACATCTTTGCCTTATGTATTTATGGTTTGGTAATTTTCCCTAAAGCTCTAAGACTTATAGATGAAGCAGTTACTGATTTATTCGACTGACTTAACAAGGGGGTCACACCTGTACCTACGATCTTAGCCGAGACGTTCAGATCTTTGAATGCATGTTAGAGAGCTGGTGAAGGTAGATTCATTGGATGCACACAGTTATTATTAGTTTGGTTCCACAGTCATTTTTAGAGGATTGACAAGGCTCTTTACCGAGTGTTCTTTGAAAGTTATTCCCCTTTAAAGGAGGCCACAACTACGGCAAGGAGGGACGATCTATCAGAGGAAAGGTGGATGGAAATTCTTCAAAACCTCCGAGAGGAAGATGTTGAGTGGAAAGCCCCTTGGTTGGTTCCCGACGAAGTCCTTTATCGGTGTGGAAATTTTGATTGGGTACCTCTTCCTGGAATCCGAGGAGCTGTTGGATATGCACCGTTGCTCATACTAAGGCAATACAAAGTAAGACATTTCATACCGGTGACATATGGGTTAGCTCAAAGTGAATTCTCGTATAATGGGGATAATTATAAGAAGAGGATTCGAGAGATTTCTGAGGCTTGGAAGCGAGCTCGCTATATGAAGATATTGACTGGAGGACTGATGACAACCCTGGAATACAAGAAATGGTTGAGTAAAAGGATTAATGATAACATCCCTGAGCTGAATCCAGAAGCTGCCCGATCAAGAGAGGAATGCTTGCAAGTGGTCCCATCGGAGTTAGAGATTATAAAGCAAGACTTCGAGAGGAAAAGTGTAGAGCTCAGAAAGAGGATAGAGAAGCTGGAAGAAGAAAAGATGTACTTGAGGCTAGATGTGGATGTCCAAAAATCAGAGGTCGAGAGATTAAGAAAAGAAAAGAGGAAGATAGAGGAAGATCGAGATAGTTTGAAGACAGAATATAAGAAGATACGTCTGACGATGAAGAACGCTGAATTGGGAAAGATTTCGGAACAGTGGCAACAAGAGGTTCAAGAGGAAAAGGCCAAAGCTAACTATTGGGAGAGAAAGTTTCGAGAAATGCAAGCGCGAAATGAGGCCTTAGAAAAGATTTTGGCAGAAAGTCGAAATGAAAAAGGAGAATTAAAAGCTAGAGTGGCTGAACTTGGGCGGTCTCTTCATCACCATCGAAGTCGTAATTCTAAAATCGAGCTAAAATCAAGTCTGAACAAGATCGAGGAAATGAAGGGTAAGATTGAAGAGTTAGAATCAGCATTGCATAATTGTGAACTTCGGATCGAGTTTCTTGAAACAAGAGAAGGGCGTTGGAAGGAATAACTTCACCATTCTCATGATCAAGTTAGAAGTCGGGATTATCTCATGGGTGAAGCAATAGTCCAGATTCGAGAGGTAGCTGATCACCTACAGACTTTGGCAGTACAGGCTGATACTTTGAGCACGAAGTATGAGCTACAGTTAGATCGTGGCCAAGAATTAGCTTTGTTGTTTAGGAAAATCAAAACTTTAGTCCTTAGGGCGAAAGCATGTTTGTAGTCCATTTTATGTAAAGGATTTTGTTTTCTAATAAAGTTTTCTGAAATGAAGTTGAATCTGAATCGATGCCTCCTTGCATTCATGCATTTGCATTACATAACATCATATGCATTTAAGTCCGTAGAGAGAGTCTAATTAGTTGAAATTATAACAGAGAGAGAGAAAGAAAGAAAAATCTGGAAACTGAGCACCACTACGGTACACGTGCCAAAACAAAGAAAATGGATCAAAGACTTGAACAATTCCAGAGGGACATGCAAGACCAGATGCAAGAGCAAATGGCAAAGCTCCAACAAGAAATGAGAGACCAAATATTGGAAGCTCAAAGGAACATGATGGCTCAAATGGCCCAAATGCTGAACGGAGCAATGGACAAAGAAAAAGGTCACATGGCTATTGCTGGAGAAGAGAGCGAAGGTATTCCTCCGGGTTTTACTCCACCACATGCGCCAGCACAGCCTGAAGAGTACCCCCAAAGGCCATCTGTTACGATTAGGCCTCAACAGGGGCAAGCTGACCCCAGACCGTCTATGAACTTCCAAGTGGGCTCAGGATCTAACCCAGGAGATAACCCTGCTAATCCCGTTATCCCTTATTTGGATATAGCAGAGATGGAAGGCACAAGAACTGAATCTTCGAGGCAGTTAGAGGATCGCTGTAGATGGTTGGAGGAAAAGTTCAAGGCTTTGGAAAATGCCGATCATCACCATGGTATTGACGCAAAAGACTTGAGTTTGGTTCCAGATTTGGTGCTTCCTTATAAATTCAAGATGCCAGAATTTGAGAAGTACAACGGGACTAGCTGCCCTGAAGCCCATATCACTATGTTCTGTAGACGGATGACTGGCTACGTGAACAATGATCAACTTTTAATTCATTGCTTCCAAGACAGTTTAGTGGGGGCAGCATCCAGGTGGTACAATCAACTCAGCCGTGGTAGGATTAGCTTTTGGAGAGACCTAGCCCAAGCTTTCATGAAGCAATACAATCATGTCACGGTCATGACGCCTGACAGAATCACCTTGCAAAACATGGAGAAGAAGTCAAATGAAAGCTTCAGGCAATACGCGCAAAGATGGAGGGAAGTTGCCATGCAAGTTCAACCACCTCTCCTAGAGAAGGAAACCACCATGCTTTTTATCAATACCCTGAAAGCTCCGTTCATCACCCACATGATAGGAAGTACTACCAAAAGCTTCGCGGATATAGTGATGGCAGGAGAAATGATAAAAAATGCCATAAGAGGTGGCAAGATTGAAGTAGGGGAAACCACTAGAAGGTCTGCTCCTAAGAAAAAGGACAATGAGGTGAATAATACGAGTGCATACAACCAAGGGTACTCGAAGGCAATCACTGTTAGTCAACCGAAAGTAGTTACTGCCGGACAACAAGGGTCGACAAGACAAGAATCAAGGGCAAGGCAAAATTCTGAAAAGCTCCAATTTATGCCAATCCCAATGACATATAAGGAGCTATATCAAAGTTTATTTGACGCGCATGTGGTGTCCCCATTTTATCTAAAACCGTTACAGCCCCCATATCCAAAATGGTATGACTCAAACGCTCAATGCGATCACCATGCAGGAATAATGGGGCATTCAATAGAACACTGTACTGCTTTCAAAAAGTTAGTCGAGAGATTCATTAAGATAGGGATTGTGAAGTTTGATGATACACCTAGTGCGAAGAACCCATTACCCAACCACGGGGATAAGGGGATAAATGCGATCGGTGAAAAGGTCGTGAGAAAAATCAAAGGGGATGTATCGGAGGTGAAAACCCCGTTAAGAATGGTTTGGAGGGAAATGGTAAGAAGAGGACCGATATTATCCGATTCTGAGAAAAGATGTGAAGAAATAAGGGACTACTGTGAGTTCCACAAAGTAGAAGGACATGAGATCCAAGAATGCGTTGAGTTCAGGGTCTTGGTACAAAGCCTTATGGACAATAAGGAATTGGAGTTTTATGAAGAAGGCTTGGAGGGAGGAAACATACATGCAACCAAAGGAGAATTGACGAAAAAAAGTCAATTATCTGAGGATCATTATCTCCCGACCAAGAAACACGGAAGGCGGAGCACAAATCGCTCCTAAAGTCGTAATCCAGAAACCTGTTTCTTTTCCTTATAAGGATAACAAAATGGTGCCTTGGAATTACGACTGTAATGTGACAATACCAGGAGGGGAAAACTCAGCTAGCACTTTCGAGAAAGTCCAAAATGAAGGGTCCTACACACATAGTGGAAGGCGCTATGATTCAGGAAACGTTAGAGCAGAATCAGTGAAATCAAATACTGTGGCAGTTGAACGAGAGAAGGGACCTGAGGCCCTTATTAATGAACCAGTGAAAGAATAAGAGGCTAAAAAATTTTTTAAATTCTTGAAGCCACGATGAATACACGCAGTAGTAGAGCATTGCGCAAGCAACCGGCTCGCATATCAGTGCTAGCCTTACTCTTAAGTTCAGAAGTGCATCGTGAAGCATTGATGAAAGTGCTGAACGAAACTTATGTTACTAAGGATATATCTGTCAATAAACTTGACCGTCTGGTTAGTAACATAAGTGCCGATAATTTCATTTACTTCAGTGATGATGAAATTCCACCTGGAGGTATGGGATCAACAAAGGCTTTGCACATCACCACTCGTTGCAAGGGATACACTCTGCCAAGTGTGTTAATCGACAATAGATCAGCCTTGAATGTCTTACCATTGTCAACACTGAAGAGGTTGCCGATAGACAGTTCTCACATGAAGTCATACCAGAACATAGTGAGAGTATTTGATGGCACCGAGAGAAAAGTGATGGGAAGAATTGATATACCGTTGTTGATTGGGCCAAACACGTATGAAGTGGATTTTATGGTGATGGATATCAAGCCCTCATACAATTACTTACTGGGAAGGCCCTAAATTCATTCAGCAGGAGCAGTGCCCTCATCGCTGCATCAAAAATTGAAGTTGGTGACAGAAGGTCGGCTAGTTACCATAAACGCAGAGGAGGACATCATAGCCACTGTTACCAACGACGCGCCATATTTAGAGGCGAGTGAAAAAGCAACTGAATACTCTTTCCGGTCTTTAAAATTCATGAACGCGACATTTATTTTAGAGGGGAATGAGGTTTCAGTGCCTAAGATATCCAAGACCACGAGGATGGGCCTAAAAATGATGATGGGGAAGGGAGACCTATCAGGATAAGGACTGGGAAGACATCTCCAAGGGGAAGTTCAAGTTCCAATGCTGAAAGAGAAGAGAGATTGTTTTGACTTGGGTTTCAGGCCAGATGCCAGACAGAGGAGAAAAGAAATAGAGAAAAAGCAGAAAAAAAGGAGAGCACGGTTGAATGGGGAAGAAGTCAAGTGGGAATCGATGACATTTCCCCATATATCCCAGACCTTTGTATCCGGAGGGATAATTCACCCTGAGAGAGGGTTATTGGAAAGTCCTCACGTCAATGCCATACATGAGGAGGGAATTGAACAAAGAAACCTGTGGGGCATTCGCCCTTATGAACCTGGAAGCGTTTTGAACAATTGGACTGCAGAGGAACTTCCTGTAGTTTTTAGAGATTATACAGAGTAATATTCAGAACGCTCTTGTTGTTTTTTAGCCTAGGAACAATAAGATTTCTTTTGTGAAATAGGCTCATGTTTAGAAATTGTTTTTTCAATAAAATACATCTTTGATAATTAACTCGAGCAGATATTCTTTCATTTTTTTCATTCTTTTGATTTTCTAATTTCATTCCAATTTTTTTATTATTCCCATTCATACCATATAAATAGTTTTTCTCGAATTTATTTTTTCTTTGTACATTCTTTGGTGCCCACCACAAGTCCCTAGATATCAATGACATGAGCAACGATACTACAGATTCAGAGTTCCATTTTGAACAAGACATGTGTTTAGAGGAATCTCAGGATTTTGATGGTGACAGAGATTGTGACTTGTCTCCAGATCTGTTAAGAATGGTAAAGCAAGAGGAGAAACAAATTTTACCCCATGGAGAGGAGGTAGAGAACATAGCCTTGGAGGAAGGAAAGGTTGTGAAAATCGGAACCCACATATCCGAAGAGACGAAACAATACCTTGTTGGGTTACTACAGGAATTCAAGGATGTCTTTGCATGGTCATACCAAGATATGCCTGGGCTAAGTACTAATATTGTAGTGCATCGCCTTCCCATAAGATGAGAGTGCAAGCCAGTTCAGCAAAAGCTATGAAGGACGAGACCTGATGTAGTGTTGAAAATAAAAGAGAAGCTCCAGAAACAGTTTGATGCTGGTTTTCTATAAGTGGTCAAATACTCAGAGTGGGTTGCCAACATTGTTCATGTCCCTAAGAAAGATGGAAAGGTCCAGATGTGTGTAGATTATAGGGACTTAAATAAAGCTAGCCCAAAGGAAAATTTCCCTTTGCCTCATATTGACACGTTAGTGGATAATACGGCGGGATACTCATTGTTTTCTTTCATGGATGGTTTTTTGGGATACAATCAGATCAAGATGCACCCTGAGGATATGGAGAAAACTACTTTCATAACATTATGGGGTACCTTTTGTTATAAAGTAATGCCATTCGGACTGAAGAATGCAGGAGTGACATATCAAAGAGCCATGGTAACTTTGTTCCATGACATGATGCACAAAGAGATTGAAGTATATGTCGATGATATGATTGCCAAATCTCGAACAGAGAAGGAACACATTGAGGTTTTGAAGAAATTGTTTTAGAGGTTGAGGAAATTTCAGTTGAAGCTCAACCCAGCAAAGTGTACTTTCGGAGCTCGGTCAGGGAAATTACTGGGTTTTGTGGTCAGCAAGAGAGGAATTGAAGTTGACTCAAACAAGGTCAAGGCAATACAAGAGTTGCCTCCACCACGCACCCAAAAGGAAGTTCGAGGCTTTCTTGGAAGATTAAATTACATTTCTCGGTTTATTTCATAATTAACCGAGAAATGTGATCCCATATTTCGTCTTCTCAAGAAACACAACCAAGGTGTATGGGACGAGGAATGCCAGAGAGCTTTTGACAAAGTCAAGCAATATCTGTCAAATGCCCCAGTATTATCTCCTCCTAATCCAGATAGACCATTGATACTGTATTTGCCAGTGTTCAATAACTCCATGGGATGTGTGCTTGGTCAACATGATGAGTCAAGAAGAAAAGAAAAGGCGATATACTATCTCAGTAAAAAGTTCACTGAATGTGAAATGAGATATTCGTCGATTGAAAAATTGTGTTGCACCTTGATTTGGACAACTCGGAGATTGAGACAGTATATGTTATATCATACAAGTTGATTTCGAAGCTTGATCCGCTAAAGTATATGATGGAGTCAACTGCTTTGAATGGAAGGATGGCAAGGTGGTAGATTTTGCTGTCTGAATTCGATATAGTCTATGTGAACCAAAAGGCTATAAAAGGAAGCGCAGTAGTAGAATTTCTGGCTAGCAGAGCTTTAGAGGATTATGAACCTTTGAGCTTTGATTTCCCCAATGAAGAGTTAATGTATGTGGCAAATATTGAAGAATGTCCGTGGAAGCTTAATTTTGATGGAGAGTCAAATGCTGTGGGAAACGGAATTGGGACAATCTTGGTATCCCCTAATGGTGATTATTATCCATTTACATGCAGATTGGATTTTGATTGCACGAATAACATGGCCGAGTATGAAGCGTGCATCATGGGCATTCGAGCAGCTATAGAGCGTAAAATCAGAGTGCTAGAAGTATATGGAGATTTTGCACTAGTGATTTACCAGCTTAAAGGTGAATGGGAGACCAGAGATCCTAAACTGATTGATTATCGAAAGATAGTTTTGGGATTAATTGAGGAGTTCGATGAAATTACTTTTAATTATCTCCCACGCGAAGAAAACTAGATGGCGGATGCTTTGGCAACCTTGGCTTCTATGATCAAAGTAAACAGACTAGAGGACATGAGACCTATTCAGATGAGTATCTGCGAAGTTCCAACTCATTGTTATAATGTGGAAGAAGAGGAAAGAGATGATCACCCTTGGTATCATGATGTATTGCGATACGTAAAGAATCGTGAATACCCGGAGCATGCAACTAAGAATGAGAAAAGGACATTAAGAAGATTGGCCTCTGACTATGTTTTAGACGGGGATATCTTGTATAAAAAGAGAAAAGATCAAGTATTATTGAGATGCGTTGATGCTGTTGAAGCTAGGAAAATCCTAGAAGAATTCCATGAGGGCGTTTGTGGGATACACGCTAATGGATTCACAATGGCCAGACAGATAATGAGATTTGGATATTATTGGTCCACCATGGAAGGAGATTGTATCAACTATGCCAAGAGATGTCATAAATGCCAGATTTATGGAGACAAAATTCATGTGCCTCCATCACCTTTGCATGTTATGACTTCCCCATGGCCTTTTTCCATGTGAGGCATGGATGTTATTAGACCAATCTCACCGAAAGCTTCAAATAGGCATCGATTCATCTTTGTGGTTATTGACTACTTCACAAAATGGGTAGAAGTTACTTCATATGCTAGCGTCACTAAGTCAGCAGTTAGTCGATTCTTGAAGAAGGAGATCATTTGTCGATATGGAATGCCCGAGAGGATCATATCAGACAATGCACTAAATTTGATTAACAGCACGATAGCAGAAATTTGTAGTCAATTTGGGATCAAACACCACAATTCGTCTCCGTATTGTCCAAAAATGAATGGGGCAGTGGAAGCGGCCAATAAAAATATCAAGAAGATAGTAGGAAAGATGACCGAGACTTACAAAGATTGGCATGAGAAACTACCGTTTGCACTTTATGCTTATCGAACGTCCATCAGAACCTCTACTGGGGCAACGCCTTTCTCATTGGTCTATGGGATGGAGGCAGTTTTACCGATTGAAGTGGAAATACCCTCTCTTCGAGTTTTGCCCGAAATAAAATTGGATGAGGCTGAATGGATCCAGGCTCGATATGATCAGTTGAACTTAATTGAAGAAAAGAGGCTAAGGGCTATTCGTCACGGTCAGATGTACCAAAAACGAATGATGCGAGCCTACGATAAGAAAGTTCGCCCAAGAGAGTTTCATAAGGGGGACCATGTATTGAAAAAGATTCTTCCCATACAAAAGGATTTCAGAGGAAAATGGATGCCGAATTGGGAATGACCATATGTGGTGAAGAAGGCTTTCTCTGGAGGAGCATTGATCTTGACCGAAATGGATGGGAAAAGCTTACCCAATCCTATGAACTCAGATTCAGTCAAAAAGTATTTTGCTTAAAGAGAAGAAGAGGCCAAGGTGAAAACCCGCAAAGGGCGCTTTGAGTTTCTAAAAAAAAAGAGAGGCCAAGGCGAAAACCCGCAAAGGGCGCCTTGAGACCAATGGGGTTTTGAGTTGAAAACCCGAAAAGGGCGGCTCAAATTCTGAATGAACACACAGTCATCTTGCTATACTTGAATCAATAAGAAATGAAGTATGTTGCATATCGGGGCATCAACAAAGTACTTTGGGTCTTCTAAACACATGTTAAGTACAAAACAGTCTGCGTGGAGTTTGTATATAGAAGCCCAATCTGCGATATCTAGGGCATCTGATCTTTGTCCTATTCATTTTAATATCTTTGGATTCTTTTTCTTCTCAAAGATACGTTCCCAGTTAATCTTCTTTGTATTTTTGATAATTCATTTAACTCTCTTTGAGATCAATTTATTTGTTACCCATTATTCATAAATATGTTGTATTGAAATAATGATTGACGAACTAACAATTTCACAAAAGAAGTTTTACATATTACTTTGGAAATTTCTAGATGAAATAAGGAACCGAAACAAGACAATTGTTTAGAATTTCCATGTGTATAGATTGGAAATATTTGAGAAAGAAGAGTCTGGATAGAGACTATTTCTCTGAATTCTTTGTCGAAATGATAAATGGACCAAATAATGAGTTGATGTGATGAAAGTAAGAGATGTCATCAGGTCATAACATTCGGGGAATGGTGTGACAAACTAAGTTGATAAAAAATTCAGAACCCCTGAATTATGGTGGAATGGGTTGAATTTGAAATAAATCCTATACCCTAAAATTGCAGATAGGACGGATTGAAAAAGTTTCAATTCCTATCGTGGTAGGATGATACAAGCCTTGTGTCCTCAAGTTTCAAGCGAAGTTGACTTTGAAATTACAGTGGGGCAAGCTTGTCGAGCAGAATATGATTGATGTTTCGAGAGGAACAAAGATGAAGAACAAATGAGTGATGACACCTAGAGTAGGAATCATACTCATAAAATTTTTTTTCATATATCATAGCAAATCTCATTAGGAGCATTTGATTCATTCCAATCATTGCATCCTAATCCTTAAAGGAATCATTTTCATGACATGTTGCATTCATGTCACTCATAACACATGTAGCTAGAAGCATTTGATTCATTATGATCATAGCATCTTGGTCATGTGACATAAACATATGGAACTGAGTCTACAGGACATGTCCCTCAGTGGACGGTGTAGCAATA
The DNA here is from genome assembly GCA_025698515.1 of Gossypium sturtianum. NCBI lineage: Eukaryota > Viridiplantae > Streptophyta > Magnoliopsida > Malvales > Malvaceae > Gossypium > Gossypium sturtianum. The sequence goes on from CM046951.1 coordinate 81,400,833, forward strand.
TCGATGAATTTCCAGATCTTATCTCCCTAAGCAGTAGTGGAGCAGATCAAATTTGGCGAATCTTATCTTCCCGAGGTAGCAGGGGAGCAGATTTTAGCCACCAGCCTTATCTCCCTAAGGTAGCAAGGGAGCAGGTTAAAGTTCGTAGTCTTATCTTCCTGAGGTAGCAAGAAAGCAGACTAAAGATTGCAGATTTTGTCTTCCTGAAGTTACAGTGGAGCAAATCGAAGACGGCGAATCTTATCTCCCCGAGGTAGCAGAGGAGCAGATTTTAGCCACTAGCCTTATCTCCCTGAGGTAGCAAGGGAGCAGGCTGAATATTGTAGTCTTATCTTCCTGAGGCAGCAAGGAAGCAGACTAAAGATTGTAGATTTTGTTTCCCTGAAGTTGCAGTGGAGCAAATCGAAGACGGTGAATCTTATCTTCCCGAGGTAGCAGGGAAGCAGATTTTAGCCACCAGCCTTATCTCCTTGAGGTAGCAAGGGAGCAGGCTGAATATTATAGTCTTATATCCCTGAAATTGCAGTAGAATAGACTGAAGACAGCAGATCTCATCTTCCTGAAGTTGCAGGAAGCAGATCAAAAACATCAGATCTTATCTCCCTGAGTTTGCAGTGGAGCAGATCGGAAAATAGTAGATCTGGCATTCCTGAAGTTGCAAAAAGCAGATTGAAGCCATCAGACTTATTGAAAGGAAGTTCCAATACCGTTGAAATTGCAGTGGAGTTGGAGCCATTTGAAGAAGACGAGGATCAAGAAGTCAAGGCTCGGCAAAGACCGGGCAAAATTGGACCTTCTATTGTCTTTGCTCTATTCTCGTTTCACAACAATGAGCAAAGAGGGGCAGCTGTAAGAGGCCCATTTTGCCCGGGCCCATTCCAAAATAAATAAAAAAAACCAATGTTTTTTTTTTAAAAAAACAGTCAAGTTACAAAACTAAACCCAGTGGCCCAATTACAGACTCCAAAACCAGACCCAATACCCCATTACACCTGAGCCCAAACAGATTACAAATCACTAACCCAACAGACTACCCAAACCCGTAGCCCACTTACACCCAACAAACCCAGACCCAAAACAAACCTAAACTAACCCAGACCCAACAGACCCAAAACTAAGATGGCCCAAGTGGCCCAAAGAGCTTGCGGACGCTGGAAACCCTAGGTTTCCACTATGCCGCAAGTGCCTCAGCAAGCAGCCCTTCTTCGCACTGAAGCCACTAATCGCGCCGCAAGTCACGCCTAGTCATCGTCGCGCTCCTCGTCATCAATCTGCAAACAAAGAAAGAACATCACAGCAAAGGAAAGAAAGAAATAACAGAAACAGAAAGAAATATTTGTATTTATTTCTAATTTATTTTCAGGGTTATAAATAACCCTAATGAATCTGTAAAACGGATACACAGACAGAAACGAAAATAAACAGAAATAGAATACAGAGATTTTTAGCAGAAGGTGATTTTCACGTTATTTTATTTCGTTTATTTTTAGATCTATGCTATTTTTTTTTTCTCGTATGAATGCTAAATAAGAAAAAGTCGAGAAAGCTACCTGTGTTTTGGCTTTAAAACAAGGGGGTTTGGCTCTCTGGTCGCCAACCACGACGGCGCGTGCGGCGCGTGCAATGAAGGCCCGAGGTTGGAGGACTGATGAAGGCAGAGCAGTTTTTTTTTTTTGAAAAGCTTCTATTTTTCTTTAAAACTAGTTTTAAAATGATTTTTAGCCCCATTTTTTTACTTATATAGTAATGAGGAAACGGCGTCGTTTTTGTTTAATCTAATAAGTACAAAACGACGTCGTTCAGGGCTGGGGATCCACGCGTTGACCCGAAAACCCGGGGAAGATCCGTGTGTTTTTGTTAAAAGGTCTAATTGCCATTTTAGTTCTTCCTCAAATTTTTTATTTTTAATTTCGTTTAATTTAATTTTTTTTCTCTTTTTACTTTTTTTTTAATTCGGCCTAAATGTTTGCTTATATTTTAATTTAATCCCTTGGGCCATTAAAGGGCTGGTAATAGAACGGCGCCGTTTAGGAGATGGGGTATAATTGCCCAATAGGTCCCTACATTTTGGCGCACGTTCTAATATCATCCTTTTCGCATTTTAACCTTAATTTTTTTTATCATTTTAATTTAATCCTTACTCATTTTTTTTATTTTTTTATTTTCATTTAATTTTTATTTTTAATTATTATATATATTAAATTATTATTATTTATCACTATTTTTCAATATTATTCATATATTGTATATTATTTTAAAAATTTATATATTAGTTATTATATTATATTTTTATTTTACATATTATACATTATTATATTTTATTTTATATATAACTTTTAAATTATTTTATCCTTAATGTTGCATGTAATTTTGTATAATATATTGTTTATTTTTAAATATGTAGTTTTATATGTATTAGATTACTAAAAATGCGTGTTATTTAAATTCATTTATTTATTTTCAAAACGTATTTTATTTATTTTCTCAATATATATATTTTTTTATTTTGAAATATTTATTTATTATTTGGTATATGTCATTGCATGAAAGTTTAATATTGTATGAGAAATTTTCATATTTATTTAGTTTTTTTATATATATTAATTTGTCATTTATTGCTTTAAATATTCTATTTGTTCACACTCTTTCATTTATTTATGATTGTCTTAATGTAGTTATTTTTATTAGTTGTTATGTTATATTTTTATTTCTTTTATTGTCTATATTAATATGAAATGTTAGTATTTCACGATTGCTTTTGATATTTATGTTTGATGATGTATTAATATGATATTTTCATAGATCATCGTTTTAAAACAAAATACATTTTGCAAAATTACTATATTTTATATAAAGGTTTTTTAAATAAGGCAATGTTTTGTATTTAGAAATTCGGGAAATAGTGCCCTAACGTGCTGGGTTTCGATTTTTCGTTTGACTTAATAATTAAATATCCTTTTAATAAAATTTTGTAAATCATGAGATGATTTTAGTTACGAGGGTTTAAAAATATCATGTCCTAACGTGCTGGATGTGGTGTTTATATTCTTTCGGAACAAAGAAATCTCAAATTTTAACTCAAATTGTTCAGGTTTTTTTTTTTAAAGAAATCAAATTTAATTTTTTTAAAATTTCAACATTAGGACATGATTTTATCGTTTAGGTACCAATTTTTGGGCGTTATGAGGGTGTCAACCCTTCCTCATACGTAACCAACTCCCGAACCCGTTTTCTTGTATTTCGTGGACCAAAATCAAATGTTTTGAAATAAAACGTTTTACAAGGTGATCTAATCATACCTAAGTAAAAAGGGATTGGTGGCGACTCCATTTCCATTTTTTTTTAAAAGTCGATCCCCATTTTTTCAAAATTAAAAATGGTTACGACAATGTGGTTTGAAGATGAATTATGATATGGATTACATGATGTTTGATATATATATGCTTTGAGATGTACAATTGTTACTTTGAGTGGACTTATTTGTAATGTTATTAGGTATGGAAGTAGATGGTATTATTGGTGATTAATTGGTGCATGAAACGGAATGATTGAATGCATTTAGAAGCATGAATTAGCATTGACTTGAAGCTTGTAGGGATGACCCTTGTGTGGGTGGAAAATTGGCCTTGCAAATGGCCTATTTTGCATACACGGCCAAGGGACACGGGCGTGTGTCTCTGCCGTGTGGCTCAAGGGCCACTTCGATGTGTGCTTGGGCAGGTTACACAGCTGTGGCACACGGGCGTGCTTGGTGGCCGTGTGATCAAGTCAGTAGCTAGCTTAATTTCACACGGCCATGGCACACGGGTGTGTCTGGTGGCCATGTGGACAAGTCAGTATGTATGCCCTGTTTTGGCACGGCCTAGACACATGGGTGTGTCTGGTAGCCGTGTGAGGCACACAGCCTGACCACACGGGCGTGTGACCTCTATAACTTTGAAAAGTTTTAAATTCTGAGAATTTTTGTAAGTGTTCGGTTCAGTCCCGACCCCTTTCTAGCATGTGATTAAGGTCTCGTAGACCTCAATAAGGGACTATATGTTTATGATTGAATATGTTTGACTGATGAATAACTATGTGTTATAAAATGGATGTGATATGTTTCGATTATTCGGTAATGCCTCTTAACCCTATTCTGGCGACGGTTTCGGGTTAGGGGTGTTACATTTTATTGGTATCAGAGCTACGGTTTAGTAAATTCTCAGACTAACGTAGCGTGTGTGAGTCTAGCTATATATGCTATATATATAATTGCGATAGTGTGTTGAATCCTGATAGTTGAAAATGTGTTTTTTATATAGTAATGGATCCCGATCGAGCAGTTGCTGACGATGTTGAGAGTAATGCGCCTGCTCCCGCTCAAGGGACAGTGCCGGCCACATCTAGGCCGAATGTTAGTGGTGAGGGAGGAGAGGCTAAGCAAGCCTTCTTCCAATTGATGAGTGAGTGGTTTTCAGAGTTCGTTCGAACGAATCCAGCTTCTCCACAACCTCCACCTCCACAAGTACCTGTTGTGCCACAAGTGATAGATCCGATCTGATTAAATAAACCTCCTGTGGATAAGATTCGTAAGTATGGGGCCGAAGAGTTTAGGGCCACAGTTGATGATGATGCTGAGCGAGTCGAGTTTTGGCTCGAGAATATAATCCGAGTGTTCGATGAGATGTCGTTGACCCCTGAAGATTGTATTAAGTGTGCAGTTTCTTTGTTGAGAGGTACAGCATATAACTGGTGGAAAACGTTGATTTCTGTGGTTTCGAGAGAGAGAATCACTTGGGATTTCTTTCAAGTTGAATTTAGAAAGAAGTATATTAGTCAACGATTCATAGATCAGAAATGTAAAGAGTTTCTAGATCTGAAGCAGGGCCGTATGTCCGTTATTGAGTATGAACGGGAGTTTGTGAGATTGAGCCAGTATGCACGGGAATATGTTTCGACCGAAGCTACTATGTGCAAACGCTTTATAGAAGGGCTGAATGAAGATATTAAGTTGTTGGTCGGGATACTCGACATAAACGAATTCGTTGTGTTAGTTGAAAGAGCCTGCAAAGTCGAGGAGCTCAGTAAAGAAAAGAAGAAAGTCGATTCTGAAGCTCGAGATGAAAGAAAAAGATCGATGAGTAAGTTGTCTCAACCTTCGACGAAGAGATTTAGAGATGTAAGAAAACGATCAAATGCTTCATTTGGACATCTGAGTAGAGATCGTGTGAGACAAAGCATCGGTCCACGAGTTTAAATTCTGACTGAATCAAGTGTTGGAAGTGCCAAAAACAACAAACCTAAGTGTAGACAGTATGGAAGGCGACATGTGGGAGAATGTTGGGGCAAGTACAATAATAGAACTTGCTACAAATGTGGATCAAGAGATCACTTCATTCGAGACTGACCAAAGTTAGTTGAGGAAGAAAATGTTTAGAGTGCGAGATCGAATAATGCGACAGCTAGGGGCAGACTACTCAGAAACACTGGAAATGTGAGTGGGAGTCAAAGAGGGACTACCGATACAGCTGTGAGATCAGAGGCAAGTGTGTCTTGGTGGATAAGGTGTGCAAGAACTGCCCGTTGATGTTTCGGGATGTTTATTTTCTAGCTAATTTAATGTTGCTACCTTTTGATGAGTTTGATATCATTCTGGGTATGGATTGGCTTACTTTGCATAATGCCATAGTGAATTGTAAAAGAAAGAGTATTGATTTGAGAAGTCAGAACAGTGAGATGGTTTGAATTGAATCCAGTGACTTAAAAGGGTTACCAGCTGTTGTATCTACAATGAAAGCTTTGAACTATGTGAGAAAGGGTTGCGAAGCTTATCTGGCTTATGTGATTGATACAAAAGTGACAGAAAAGAAAGTTGAATCCGTGCCTGTGGTTTGTGAGTTTCCAGATGTGTTTCTTAAAGAGTTACCGGGATTACCTCCAATACGATAAGTTGAATTTGGAATTGAATTAGTGCCGGGGACTACTCCTATCTCAATAGCTCCGTATAGAATGGCACCAACGGAATTGAAAGAGTTAAAGTCTCAGTTGCAATAGTTGATTGATAAAGGATTTGCACGACCGAGTTTCTCGCCTTGGGGTGCTCCTGTGTTGTTTGTGAAAAAGAAAGACGGCACTATGAGAATGTGTATTGATTACCGACAGTTGAACAAAGTGATGATCAAGAATAAATATCCGTTGCCCCATATTGATGATTTGTTCGATCAATTGAAAAGAGCTACAGTGTTTTCTAAGATAGATTTGAGATCGGGCTACTACCAGCTACGAGTCAAAGAGTCAGATGTACCGAAGACTACTTTCAGAACGAGGTACGGGCATTATGAGTTTTTAGTTATGCCTTTCGGACTAACAAATGCTCCTGTAGACCGTATTTGGATCGTTTTGTTGTGGTGTTCATTGACGATATTCTAATTTACTCTTATGATGAGACGCAACATGCCGAGCATTTGAGAATTGTGTTACAGACTTTGCGTGAGAAGAGATTGTATGCAAAGTTTACGAAATGTGAGTTTTGGTTGCGTGAGATTGGTTTTCTGGGACATATTGTATCAGCTGCAGGAATACGAGTTGATCCGAGTAAAATTTCAGCTATTTTAGAATGGAAGCCTCCGAGAAATGTGTCTGAAGTCCGTAGTTTTCTGGGACTAGCAGGATATTGTAGACGGTTTGTGAAAGGTTTTTCGATGATTGCGACTCCGTTGACGAAGTTGTTACAGAAAGATGTTAAATTTGAGTGGTCAGAAAAGTGCCATCAGAGTTTTGAGCAATTGAAAGCGTTGTTGACGGAAGCACCAGTGTTAGTTCAACCTGAATTGGGTAAAGAATTCATAGTTTACAGTGATGCATCGTTGAATGGTTTAGGCTGTGTGCTGATGCAAGAAGGCAAAGTCATTGCTTATGCTTCGAGGCAGTTAAAGCCGCATGAAAAGAACTATCCGACGCACGACCTTGAATTAGCCGCAATTGTGTTTGCATTGAAGATTTGGCGTCACTATTTATTTGGTGAGAAATGTCATATTTATACTGATCATAGGAGTTTGAAGTACTTGATGACTTAGAAAGAATTGAATTTACGACAGAGAAGATGGTTAGAATTGTTGAAAGATTACGAAATTGTGATTGATTATCATCCGGGCAAAGCTAACGTTGTGGCTGATGCTTTGAGTCGAAAGTCTTTATGTGCTTTGCGAGTTATGAATACTCAGATAGATTTATGTGATGATGGTTCGGTTTTGGCTGAGTTGAAGGTGAGGCCGATATTTATACGTCAAATTTGTGATGCTCAGAAGAGTGATGTTGAGATGATGACTAAGTGAGCTCAATGTGATTTGAATTCTGATTCAGAATTTTGAATTGATAGTGATGATTGTTTGAGATTCATAAATCGGATTTGTGTTCCGAAGAATTCAGATTTGATTCAGTTAATTTTGAACGAAGCTCATAATAGTCATTTGACTGTACATCCGGGGAGTACGAAAATGTATAACGATATGAAACAGTTTTATTGGTGGCATGGTATGAAAAGAGATATCTCTGTCTTTGTGTCGAAATGTTTAATTTGTCAGCAAGTTAAAGCTGAACATCAGGTTCCGTCCGGTTTGTTACAATCGATTATGATTCCTGAGTGGAAGTGGGAGAGAATCACAATGGACTTTGTGTCGGGGTTGCCTTTGACTCCGGGAAAGAAAGATGCAATCTGGGTGATAGTTGACAGATTGACGAAATCAGCTCATTTCGTCTTGGTGAGAACAGATTATTCACTTGATAAGTTAGCTGAATTGTATATTGATGAGATTGTGAGATTGCACGGGGTACCGCTATCCATTATATCTGATAGAGATCGGAGATTTACCTCACGATTTTAGAAGAAATTGCAAGAGGCTTTAGGCATGAAATTGCATTTTAGTACTGCATTTCATCCACAAACGGATGGTCAGTCCGAGCGGATTATTCAGATTCTCGAAGATATGTTGAGATGTTGTATACTTGAGTTTGAAAGTATGTGGAAAAAACATTTGTCGTTGATTGAGTTTGCGTACAATAATAGTTTTCAAACTAGTATCAAAATGGCACCATATGAGGCTATTTATGGTCGAAAATGTCGAACTCCATTGTATTGGACTGAGCTGAGTGAGAATAAGATTCACGGGGTTGATCTAATAAAAGAGACTGAACAGAAAGTGAAAATGATTCGTGACAGTTTGAAAGCGGCTTCAGATCGTTAGAAGTCTTATGCAGACTTGAAACGGAAAGATATTGAATTCGAAGTTGGTGACAAAGTTTTTTTGAAAGTGTCTCCATGGAAGAAAATACTTCGATTTGGCCGAAAAGGCAAGCTGAGTCCGAGGTTCATCGGGCCGTATGAGATCGTTGATCGAGTTGGGCCAGTTGCTTATAGATTAATGTTGCCACCTGAGTTAGAAAAGATTCATAATGTGTTTCATGTGTCGATGCTTCGACGGTACAAATCTGATCATTCTCATGTGATTGCTCCTACTGAGGTTGAGATTCAATGATTTATCGATGATGAAGAAGCCGATTCGAATTTTGGCACGAGAGACCAAAGAGTTGAGAAATAAGAAAATCTCTTTAGTGAAAGTGTTGTGGCACAAACACGGAGTTGAAGAGGCTACGTGGGAGCCTGAGGATGTAATGAGAGAGCAATATCCACACCTATTCACTGGTAAGATTTTTGGGGACGAAAAATCCTACTGGGAGAGTTGTAATGGCCAGTTTAGACCCTAGTCGGAACAGTGGTTTCGAGACCACAAATTCGAGGTTGTAAAAATATTTTAATATTATTTTCTGTGTTTACAGTATGTGATTTAACCTATGTGAAAATTCTGTGTGGTAATTTTATCAATTGTGTGTCGAATTATGGAAAAGGACTTAATTATGTAAAGTGTAAAATGTTGTGTGCTGATTGTTAAGTGCTTAATTGTTGTTTTCTTTATAATGTGGAGGCCTTATGAGGCAATTAGCCCATCATTAAGTTAGTGGATGGTTAAATGACATAATAACCTTAATGTTTATTTGTTTTATATGTTTAATAAAAGGGCAAATTGGTAAAATGATTATTAAGTAATTACAAAACAAATGAAATGGCCATTCTCTCATCTTTCTTCCACCGAATTTTGAAGAGAAGAACAGCCATGGAAGCATTTTAGGTTTCGGCAAATCCATAGCTTGATAAAAGGTCCGTTTTTGTTCGGTTTTTAATAATTTCTACGTTTTTGTGATTGTTGCTTAGTGTATTATCAAACCCATGCTTAAATTTTAGAAATTGATGGTGATTTTGATATATTCCATTGATGGATATGTGAGCCTTGTGCTGTTAGTTGGTGGAATATGAAAGCTTGGTGTTGGGTTAACATAGTTTGTATTTGGATTTTTGGTGAAATTTAGTAATTTGGGCTAAATTGTTAAAATGAGAAATTTGAGGATAAATTGTGAAATAAATGAAATGTGTGAGCTTGTATGAGTATAGTGAGAATTTGGCTAGGCATGGGTACAAGCAAATTATATGTTTTTGATGATTTTATGAATTAGGGACTAAAGTGTCAAAATGTGAAAATGTGAGGGCTATTTTGTAAAATGCCCTAAATTTGTGTGTGTCGACTAAATTGAATGAATTGGTGATTGAATGAGTTGAATTTAAATGTGTATATACCAAGAAAGAAGAGGTTCGGATCGAGATCGAGGCAAAGACAAAGTGCTTGATTAATCGACCGTTTCGATATTTCGACGTCCGAGGTAAGTTCGGATATAATACTAGTTGTAAATTATATCTATGTGATGTGAATTGAATGAATATATATATATATATATATAACTATGAGATTAGAAATGCTATGTGCGGAATTGAATTGGAGGGCACTAAGTGTGCGAAATTAGAAACAAGACAGAGATGATTAGCACTGTGTGTGCGAAAAGATGGAAGCTTCGGCTTATCAAATTGGCACTGTGTGTGTGATACCGATATAAGTTCAATTTATGATATTGGCACTAATTGTGCGGTGATGATTATGTTACGGTTATGAAATTGGCACTAAGTGTGCGAATGAATCAAAGGAATAGCAAAGGTTAAACGAGAGGTAATATCGAGCAAGAGAGTAGCATGAATGGTGAGTAACTATGTGTTGATCAAGGTACGTTTGAACCTATGTGGTTGATGATAGCCTTAAAAGTTGAATGAATAGATACTTGAGCATATGGTTGAGATTGATGATGAGCCTATTTGTGCATTTATCTATGTGATAGTTTAATTATGTATTGATGTGGTATTATTGAGTAATATGTATTATATTACGAACTTACTAAGCTTTGAAAGCTTACTGTGTGATTTTTTTTTTTGTTTTACAGTGTCAATAAAACTTGCTCGGATCAGGGGATTGTCAGTGACTAAATCACACTATCGGCTAACCATTTTGGTACTTTTGGAAAGATGTATATAGTTGAAATATGACATGTATAGGCTAGAAGTTATGGCATGTTTTGATATGTTTAATCCTTGCCATGTGATTTGGCTTGGAAGTTGAATGATGTTGAACTTGTAAATGAGCTATGAATTTAGTATATTTCATGATTATGTGATTGATGAAAGATGTGGTTTGAAGATGAATTATGATATGGATTACATGATGTTTGATATATATATGCTTTGAGATGCACAATTGTTACTTTGAGTGGACTTATTTTTGATGTTATTAGGTATGGAAGTAGATGGTATTATTGGTGATTAATTGGTGCATGAAACGGAATGATTGAATGCATTTAGAAGCATGAATTAGCATTAACTTGAAGCTTGTAGGGATGACCCTTGTGTAGGTGGCAAATTAGCCTTGCAAATGGCCTATTTTGCATACACGGCCAAGGGACACAGCGTGTGTCTGCAGTGTGGCTCAAGGGCCACCGATGTGTGCTGGGCGGGGTTACATTTGTGGCACACGGGCGTGCTTGGTGGCCGTGTGATCAAGTCAGTAGCTAGCTTAATTTCACACGGCCATGGCACACGGGTGTGTCTGGTGGTCGTGTGGACAAGTCAGTATGTATGCCCTATTTTGGCACGGCCTAGACACATGGGTGTGTCTAGTAGCCGTGTGAGGCACACAGCCTGACCGCACGGGCGTGTGACCTCTGTAACTTTGAAAAGTTTTAAATTTCTGAGAATTTTTGTAAGTGTTCGGTTCAGTCCTGATCTCCGACCCTTTCTAGCATGTGATTAAGGTCTCGTAGACCTCAATAAGGGACTATATGTTTATAATTGAATATGTTTGACTGATGAATAACAATGTGTTATAAAATGGATGTGATATGTTCCGATTGTTCGGTAATGCCTCTTAACCCTATTCCGGCGACGGTTTCGGGTTAGGGGTGTTACAGATAAATTGTGTTGCGCCCTTATCTGGACAACCCGAAGACTGAGACAGTACATGTTATACCACACAACTTGGCTCATCTCAAAACTGGACCCTCTAATGTACATGATGGAGTCTACTGCTTTGAATGGAAGAATGGCCCGGTAGCAAATTCTACTTTCCAAATTTGATATAGTCTATGTGAATCAGAAAGCTATAAAAGGGAGTGCAATAGCAAATTTTCTGGTCAGTAGAGCTCTAGAAGATTACGAGCCTTTGAGTTTTGATTTCCCAAATAAAGATCTAATGTATGTTGCAAGAAGACCCTCAAGAAGGTCATCCTTGGAAGCTAAACTTCGATGGAGCCTCAAACGCTGTGGGTAACGGAATTGGGGCAGTCCTAGTATCCCTAAAAGGAGATCATTATCCATTCACTAGTAAATTGGATTTTGACTGCACGAATAATATGGTAGAATACGAAGCATGCATCATGGGAATCCATGCAGCCATAGAACGTAAGATCAAAGTGCTAGAGGTATATGGAGATTCTGCACTAGTGATCTATCAACTCAAAGGTGAATGGGAGACGAGAGACCCCAAGTTGATCAATTATCGAAGGCTGGTTCTAGAGCTAATTGAAGAGTTTGATGACATCACCTTCTACTATCTTCCACGAGACGAAAATTAGATGGCTGATGCTTTGGCCACCTTGGCTTCGATGGTCAAAGTGAATAAACAATAGGATGTAAAACCTATCCAGATGAGTATTTATGAGACTCCGGCTCATTATTACAACATCAAAGAAGAAGAAGAAGAGGACGATCACCCTTGGTACCATGATATACTGCGATATGTGAAGAAGCGTGAATACCCTGACCAAGTAACTGAGAACGATAAAAGGACGTTGAGAAGACTGGCCTGTGACTATGTCTTAGATGGGGAGATCCTATATAAAAAGAGAAAGGATCAGGTGCTACAAAGATGCGTAGACGCTGTCGAGGCTAAGAAAATCTTGGAAGAAGTCCACGAGGGTATCTGCAGAACATATGCCAATGGTTTCACAATGGCCAGGCAAATCATGAGATTCGGGTATTATTGGTCCACCATGGAAGGAGATTGCATAAGTTATGCCAAGAAATGCCATAACTGCCAAATTTATGGAGATAAAATTCATGTACCTCCCTCACCTCTTCATGTTATGACTTCTCCGTGGCCTTTCTCTATGTGGGGTATGGATGTCATTGGGCCAATTTCACCCAAAGCTTCTAACGGGCATCGATTCATCTTTGTGGTCATCGATTACTTTACAAAAATGGGTAGAAGCCGCTTCATATGCCAATGTCACGAAGTCGGCAGTAAGCAAGTTCTTAAAAAAAGAGATCATATGTCGATATGGAATGCCAAAAAGGATCATATCTGACAATGCACTGAATTTGAACAACAGTACGATATCAAAGTCTGCAATCAGTTTAAAATCAAACACCACAACTCATCACCATATCGCCCAAAAATGAATGGTGCAGTGGAGGCAGCTAATAAGAATATCAAGAAGATCGTGGGGAAAATGACTGAGACTTACAAAGATTGGCATGAGAAGTTACCATTTGCCCTCTATGCTTATCGAACATCTGTCAGGACCTCAACCGGGGCAACGCCTTTCTCTTTGGTTTATGGAATGGAGGCAATTTTACCCATTGAAGTCGAGATTCCTTCTCTCCGAGTTTTGGCAGAATTGAAATTGGATGAAGCAAAATGGATCCAATCCCGATATGATCAGCTAAACTTGATTGAAGAGAAAAGGTTGAAAGCCATCCGTCATGGTCAGATGTACCAAAAGTGAATGATGCAAGCTTAAACAAAAAGGTTCATCCCAGAGAATTCCATAAGGGGGACCTAGTATTAAAAAAAGATCCTGCCCATACAAAAGGATTTCAGAGGGAAATGGATGCCAAATTGGGAAGGACCTTATGTGGTAAAGAAGGCCTTTTCTGGAGGAGCGTTGATTTTGACTGAGATGGATGGCAAAAGCTTGACCAATCCTGTGAATTTAGATTCAGTCAAGAAGTACTTCACCTAATAAAAAAAAAAGGGAGAGGCCAAGGTGAAAACCCGCAAAGGGCGCCTTGAAGCCAAAGGGGTTTTGAGTTGAAAACCCGAAAAGGGCGACTCAAATTTTGACCAAAGGATGGGGCATGTGGTAGTCTTGTTCCCTCAGAAATAACAAGGAGGAGAAACTTTACATCTTGGGGCATCAACGAAGTACTCTGGATCTCTTAAGCATATATCAGGCTTAAAAGAGTCCTCGAGAAGTTAGTGCAGAAAAGCTCATGCTGTGATATCTGGGGCACCTATCTTCATCTTACTCATGTTTGTATTTTAGCAACATTTTCTATCTTTGATTAATCTATTCATTTCGAGCTCTACTCCTAATAAATTTCAATCTTGTCCATTGTTACGATATTTTTCAAGCATTTTTCATTGAAATAATGATTAAAGGACTGATAATATTCAACTAAAAGGAGTTCTGCATATTACTCTGAAAAGCTTCTAAATAGTACAAGGATCTGAAAACAGGACCACTATTCAGAACTAAATAAACTTAAGGGTTGGAAACATCGGGGAAAGAATAGTCTGAGTTGTGACTATTTCTTCAGATTTTCTGTTAAAGATACCAGTTGAACAAGAAGGCATGGTAACACATCAGTGATAGAACCTTGATGAACAGCAGGTAATGACAACCTAAGCATTAAAAAGGGATCATTCTCGAAAAATGACATTCTGCATTCATGCAAATATCATTCATACACATCTAGTTAGGAGCATTTGATTCATCCTGATCATTACATCCTAATCACTAGGCATAAATAGGCCCATGAAAGGGATTCTACAGGTCATGTTCCCCAGAGAACGGTGTAACAGATCAGTGAAAACAAATTCTATACCCCTGAAGTTGCAGTGGGACAGATTATAGTCATCGTAGAGAATTTTATTTCCCTAAAGTTGCAGTGGAACAGATTAAGGCTACAAATTATAAACCTTACCTCCCTGAAGTTGCAGTGGGGCAGGTTGAAGTTACAAGTCTTATCTTCCTGAAGTTGCAGTGGAGTAGATTGAAGATAGAATATCTTATCTCTCTGAAGTTGTAGTAGAGCAGATTAAAGCTATAAACCTTATCTCCCTGAAGTTGTAGTGGGGTAGGTTGAAGTTACAAGTCTTATCTCCCTGAAGTTGCAGTGGAGCAGACTGAAAATAGCGAATCTTATTTCTCTGAAGTGACAGTGAAATAGATTAAAATTACAAATTACAAATCTTATCTTCCTGAAGTTGCAGTGGAGCAGATTAAAGTTACAGATCTTATCTCCCTGAAGTTGTAGTGGAATAGATCGAGGATAGCAAATCTTATCTCCTTGAAGTTGTAGTAGAGCAGATTGAAGTTACTAATCTTATATCCCTGAAGTTGCGGTGGAGTATATTGAAGCAACAAATTCTATACCTCTGAAGTTGCAGTGGGTTAGAAAGAGGCTACTTGAAGAAAAGGAGCACCAAGAAGTCAAGATTCGGCAAGGCCGGGCAAAGTTGGTCTTTCTTAAAAGTCTTTGCTCCATTCTCGTTACACAACAACGAGCAAAGAGGGGCAGCTGTAATAGGCCCAATTTGCCCGGGCCCAAAACCAAATAAAAAACCAAAATAAAAATAATTAACAGTCCTTTTTACAAGCCCATGTACAAAAGACTAGCCCAATGAAATTACACGGCCCGACAGGCCCAAAATATTTAAAATTTTCAGAAAGCCAGAAACTCTAGGGTTTCTGGCGCAGCTGCCCTCCATGCCACGTCAGTCTTGTCCCGAGACCTGACATCTTCTGCCGTCGTTTCACCAAAATAGCAAGAAGGTTGCTCCTCTTCTCCATTGACCAAGCAAAACCTGCAAAAAAGACAGAAACAAGGACACAGAGGCAAAACCGAGAAATAATAGTGGAAGCAAGAAGCAAATAGTAGCAAAAAATGTAAAACGTCTATAAAAGCCACCACCATCAATGTAATAATTTACACAACATCAATTACAAAAAAGCAGAAGAGATAATCGGATATAAAAATTACAAAAGGTGATCTTTTTATTTATTTTACTATTATTTTTACTCTTTTAAAGAAAGAAATAAACATAAAACATAAAAAAGGGGTCGAAGTTACCTGACCCTTTGCCTTCCGCCGCCGTAGGTGGAAGAGGTTCGTCGTTTCCGATGAAAAACGACATCTTTTGGGGTTCAGAAGCTCGAAAAGTGAAAAAATGACCTTTTTTATTTTTCGGCCACCGTGGATGGCGGCGCGCCGTCGTCGGCGACCGGCGGCCGCCACGGTGGTCGGCGACAACTCTTTGGCTGGACTCATAAACTGCTTCAGAGAAAAAAATAGGGGTTTAGGGTTTTTATTTTATTTTAGGTAAAGGTTGAAATGATTTTTTTTAAATTTTTTTTTAACTTAAATAGGCATGGTGAAACTACGTCGTTTCATCCATGCCGAAAATGCCCCAAAATGACGTTGTTTTGGGGCCGAATCAAACCAACCCAACCCGCCCGCATAGGATCCGCGTGTTTTTGAACGAATGGGTTATTTACCCTTTTAGTCCTTCTGCTTTCTGAATGGTTTACAATAGGGCCCAAATCCCTTTCTTTTAATTTTTATAGATTTGGCCACTGAATTTTTCGCGCATTTCAATTTAGTCCCTGGCTCGCTGATCTCCTGGAGAAGGGACACGTGTCCAGAAGATTGGGTTAATTTCTTAATTAGTCCTCGCCTATTTTCGCGCATTACATTTTAGCCCTTCTGTTATATACTTTCTTCAATTTGTCCTTTTAATTTCGTTTAAGTTACAATTAAGCCCTTTTTATTTTAATTCATTTATTTATCCATTTATCTATTTACTTGTTTATTTATTCATCGTTCTTTTTATTTTATTCATTTGCTTATCCATTTTATTTTATTCATTTGCTTATCCATTTACTTTCCTATTTATATATTGTTCATTCATTTATTTATTTTTATTCTTGTATTCACTTGTTATTCTTTCATTTCTTAATTTTTTTATTTTCTTTCATTGATTATTTATGCCTTCATTATCATTATTATTTTGTTATCTATTATTATTTTATTATTATCTATTCATCTATTTATTTATTACCTTCTTTTTTTATACCTTTAAAAATTATATTATTATTCTTTACTTCTACATATATTATTATTATTATTATTCTTATTATTTTATTTATATATATATTTTATTACAAATTGTACCTTTAACTTCATTTATATTTTAATTTGGTTCTTTATTTTCAATATTTTTATAAACTATTTTCTCTCACATTATTTATATTATTTATTTCTTTAAATTTTTTAAAGTTGGTATTGTCCTTTTATGTGGATACTTTGTTATTATTATCATTGTTATTATTTATTTCATTTATCTTTGATTGTTCATATTATCGTTAAAATAGTGCATATTGTGCGATTCTCGTAAATTTTTTTTTAGTATATTCATCATTTGCGCGACATTTCATTCATATATCATCGTTCCGTTTTTTACATCACCATTTTATCTCATTTCGTTAAAATCACGTAAAAATCGCGTTTAAACGTATTTTTCCATAATAGGCCGTTTTATATTATATCCCGAATAAGAAAAATACATCGTTTTAAATATTACGTTTGATATTATTCAAAAAAAAAATTTCAAAATAAGGCAATGTTCTATGTTTAGAAACTCGAGAAAGTAGTGCCCTACCTTACGGGGTTTCGATTTTTCTCGTTGAGTCTAAATAACCGAATATCCTTCTAAATTAAAACACATAAGATTTCAAACAAAAAATAAATGTAAGCTTATTCTCAAAGGTTCAAGGTATCGTGTCCTAACTTGCGGGATGTGATATCTTGTTATCTCGAGACGGGAGGGTCTTTAACATATATTTCGATTTATTCAAGCAATTTTTAAACAAAATTAACATTAATACAAAGAGGGATCATATTTTTTAAAAATTATTTTTAAATTTTCAGCTTTCGACACTAAGACATGAATTAATCAATTAGGTACCAATTTTGGGCGTCACGAGGGTGCTAATTCTTCCTCGTGCACAATTGACTCCCGAACCCATTTTCTGAATTTTTGGTAGACCGAAAAACATTGTTTTAATAAATTAAACCTTTTATTAAAAAGATCAAGTTTCGAGGTGATCCGATCACATCTCATATAAAAAGGATTGGTGGCGACTCCCATTTTTCGTTTTTAAAATAAAAATCAATTTAAAAAAAATGATTTCGACATCTTCAACTTCAAATTGAACCGTTAATATTATCAGTAAAATTTTAGAAACGTAATGTTGATGACCCTAATACCATGGGCTAAAAGTAATATATACAAGAAAAACCTGGGGCAACCCTGGTGCTGGGAAAATAGGAATTTGCATATTTATATAATAACACCATTTTTCTTAAATATAATTCCATTTTATTTGCATCTTTCACTCTCGTTTGCTCGAAAAAAAAAACATTAAATCCCTCCGAAATAAATTCTGAAAGAAGGAAGAGTGCACCACCCTTCACTTTTGGCTACTATTGCCACTTTTTAAGGTAATTTGCTTCCCCATGAATTTGGTTTTTTTTTTCCATATTCAGCAATGCATGCATGATTCTTCTTCTTCTTCTTCTCTTCTTCTTCTTCTTCCTTTTGGTTTTGATTTTTCTGTTGCTATATGAATCCAGAAAATGCAGGACTTTTTTCGGTAGAATTGAATTATAATTTCTTTTAGAAAGGTTAAACTGCAATTTTCTATTGTATTAATTTGTAAGTTTATAATTTTAAAAGGCCTAAACCTAGAGTTTTACCCTTTTAGGGTGCTGGTTGTTTATGCGAGAAAAGATCTTCGAAGGACTAAGCCTAGAATTTTACCATTTTGGGATGTTTGATTTTAATTACTTTTTGTTTAATAGTTGGGAATTATTACGTGCCTTGTGTGTTTCTCATTGATTAGCTCCACGCGGCATGCAAAAGATAGTCACCTGGGAGCAACATACTCGTGTTAAAATATATTAATATATTATAAATCTATGTACTTTTTATAAATTTTAATTTAGTCCCTTACTTTTATTTTATGAATTTAGTTTTTTTTATTTTTTAAGTCTTAAAATTTTGATTTAATTGTTAACCTTGTTAAAATTATTTTGTTAAATTTAAATTCATTACAATGTTATTTTTAATTACATTTCTATCAAGTGAAATGTTTTTTTCATTTCAAAATATCATACCAACAAATTTAATAAAAAGAAATTTAACAGTGTTAATAGTTAATTTTAAATTTTGAAATAAAAAAAGTAAAAAAAAAAAATCTTTAAAATAAAAATATAATAATTAAATTTTAAATTTGTAAAGAATATAATCACCTATTGTATCCAATTTCTTATTATTATATTTCCGAGTGAAAACTCGAAATGAAACCCTTGTGCTTTTTGTCTCTACACGTAATAGAAAGTGGAGCCCACAATAACCCTTTTGTAACTTCTTAGATATAAGTTTAAGTCCCAGATTAGTTTTCAGTTTAGTACTTAATTTTTTTTCGATATTTAAAATTTTATTATTTTATTATATTTTATCTAAATTCGTGTTTAATAAGAATTTGTCATATATTACGGTTTCATCAGCAACTCTTTTTGGTCAACTGACATTAAAATAATAATTCAAGATAAAAAAATTAAATTCCAAGTTGGGAAAACAAATATAATATATGAATTAAATCATGATATAAGTTTTTTTTTTTTTTTTACAAAAAGATGTTACAAAGTGATTACATCAAACTCTCAAACTAAATCTGCATGAAAGTGTTGCAATCAGCCAACAATAAATTAACCACAGAGGATGATGGCTCCTCAAAATATTATAGAAGTACGAGCCCACTTACAGTACCTTTTGTTATATGAGCATCCACTTTATTTAGAGATCTCGAAATATGACGAATCCGTATTTTTCAAATCTTGCTTAGAAGTTGATGTACTAACTGTAACTTCATTGATCTACCATCGGCATGCCATCAAGTTAAAAGAAACTCGACCAAAAGTGCATTATCACATTCTAATTCAATCTGTCTGAACCCCTTGTCCCACGCAATGTACAGGCCTTCCAACATTGCTCGAGCTTCAATTCTAAAGATAGATTCTTTGCTAATCCTCATTGAATAGCCATCCAACCAATTTGCATTAGAGTCCCTAAACACACCTCCAATAGAAGCAGTAGTGTCACATGAAGCCAAAGCTTCATTAGTATTAAGTTTAATCCAACCATTCTCCGAAAGAGCTCAATTCCCAAATGAGACCATAGGATTAGGTTGTAGGATCTTTGAGAGTGACGTTGCAAAACTCATTTTCCAAGTAAAACCTGTATTCAGAATATCAATTACACAATTATGGCCATTAGAAAAACAAAGAGATTGCGGTTCTTCCAAAGCAACCAACATAGTATAGAAAACAAAGTTTGTTAATCCACCTCTGTACTACCACAACTTCCTATACCGTGCAAATGCTGTAATAACCATTCATTAAGAGGCAATGAGAAAAACATAATTTGAGCATGAATCGACACCACTGCAAACCACACCGATCTCGAGAAAGGGCACTCCCGAATCACATGGAGACCAGTTTCTAACACACTACCGCATCTAGGGCAGTGACCATCACTGGACATGTGCCTCCTCACTCGCTCCCTATTCGTCAGCAACTTATTCTGCCACAGCAACTAGATGAAAACCCAAACTCTTTGAGGTATTTTCGCCTTCCAAATTAGCCTCCAAATATTAGCAGGCTCGATTCCCTCTAATACATATTTCTAAACCTTTTCGCTGTGGAAAAACCGTCTTTCTTCATCCATTTCCAAGCTAACCAATCTTGACCTACATCACTGGAAGGGGGCACAATAGATGCTATTTGTGTAACAATATTAACAGATAATAGCGAGAATAGACGATACCAGTCCTAACAACCATTTCCGTCTACCAAATCACATACTCTTAAAGCATCATCCGGCTGACCGCGACCTGTATAAAACCCTCGAAGAGGACCAATCTACCAAACCCAAACGTCATTCCAAAAGTTTACAAGTCGACCATCCCCAATAGACCAATATACATTTGTGATGACATCAGACCAGACCCTCATCAAAGATCTTCAAATAAACGAACAATTACTCCTAGCAATAGCGACCAACAGCACCTCATGTATATTATACTTATTCCTCAAAACCTACACCCACAAGGCCTCCGTATTGGTAAGCAGCTGGAAACATAGCTTCAATAGAAAAACTTGATTCTGATTAGCAAGGCTTCACAACCTTAGACCTCCATTATCTATTGGACAAAAACAAGCCCCCCAAGACAAAAGAGACGACTTCTTGGATTTAATGCAAGTACCCCAAATAAAATTATGGGCAATCCTTTCAATCTCATTACACACCGAGACCGGAATGCAAATCGTACTCATAAAATAATTTGGTATAGCTAAAACCACCAACTTGGCCAACGTTATTCTGCCTGGTAAAGAAAGCTTCCTCGCATCCCAACCAAATAGCTTCTTACGGACCTTATCAACCACAAAGTCAAAAGTACTCGACGTAAAATTGTTATGCATCAATGGTAACCCCAGATAAGTACCGAGATCAATCACACAAACAAACCTCACAATATTACAAATAACACCAGCTAACTCTTATGGTATATTAGGAGGAAAAAAAATCTAAGACTTGCATCTATTAACCTTTTGACCCAAAAAGTGACAACCTATTAAGAATATCATTAAGAAGCACCGCTTGACCCATATTAGCCTTGCAAAAAAAGCATAAGATCGTCGGCAAAAATAAATGGGATAAAGTCGACCCTCTCCTAGATAGAAATAACGACTTCCAATTCCCATGATCAACTGCATCGCCGATTAGGTTCCTTAATGACCGGTTGCACGCGTGTGCATTAAAACACTGAAGTTATGAAAATATTTTGAAACTCTGGTTTTACTAAAAGCGTATAGTGTCACCTGTAATATTTAATGAAACACCAAAGTATTTTAAGGATCGAACCCAAAGGAAGAGGCAATTGAACAATGATTAGCTTACACAATAGAGTCTAAATGGCTACTAATACAATTTTATAGTACAACAATTCATAAAAGAAGATTTTGCAAGAAAATTAAATATTCTACTCTAAGGACTAAATTGTAAGAAATGTAAACTAACGAGACTATCCAACATATCACTAATGAGGGTTGGTTGACTTCGATGTGGTTCACCAAATCTCGGGCTAGAGACATAATAGCTTAAATTACTAAGTGACTCCATTTTATCTCTCAATCTCAACTTCACCGACTTAGACGAATTAGGTCTAGTTTATCTCTCGATCTCGCCGATTAATCCGGAACTAATGAACGGGTGCGCGACAAGATTACCTCTTGGTCTCACTTTATCTTGATATTCCCTTAGGGGCGTCACTACCTAAGTTATTAGTTCTATTCAAATTAATCCAATTTGTTATGATTTAGTCTTTTGTTCAAATATTTTAATTTATCCACATCTCCATCAACCAACCTCTTTAAAGGTTTAGTTAGTCATGTTTAAAGTGAAGAAAATAAACATAACAATGGAAAACAAGGCAACCATGAAAGTAAAGTCTAAGAAAAATGTAAAAGTTGAGAATTTTATGCAAGAAAACTTAAATAGCATGAAACCAAAAACATTTAACAAGAATCTAAGGTAATAAACATAAAAGGAACAAGCTTTAACATATTTAAAGCAAAATAAACTGAAATACATTAAGCTAAAGCTTAAAAAGTCTTGAGAGTAAAGTATATGGACTAAAATGCAAATAAACCTTAACTACAGTGTTAACTAACTTAACTAACATCAAGAACAAGAAGTAAATGTAGAAAATAAAGTCTAATCTAAGGTGGAAGAAAAGAAAAACTAAAAACCCTAGAAAAGTGCAGAAAAAACTAAAGAAAACCTAGAGAAAACTAAACCTAAAACTAAGCTAGAATGTATCTCTCTCCTCCTCAGCAATTTTTGGTTGTTTTGAAGGGTATCTAATGACTTTTCGATGCTAAAATTGCCCCTACACGGGTCTTGTGTGATTGGTGAGCCGGGTAGACAAAGGTTGCCCTTTTTGTCCAAGTTTGTCCTATTGATGAAGGCAATATCATGATATCTCAGGTAGTATTGAACTTGGGGTCTTCCTTGAGAGGTGGTTATTACAATACCCAAAGAGGATATCGTGATGCCACTGAAGGTTTCATTGGTCTTTTACACTGTCGGAGGTATAGCGATTCTAGGGGTTGGATATTGCGATACCCTTGCCCTAGATGCCGTTCTTGCTTATTTTTTACCTCCGACACGTCCCTACAGTACTCAAACACACGTTAGGCCTCCAAATGACACTATCGACCAATTTGGATAAAAATGAGATAAAAAGGAGGTGTTTTCACTTATTACCCGGAAATATTAAAATAACGAAAATAACAAAAAACTAAGCTAAAAACTCTATTTTTCTCGAGAAAAAAATCCCTAAGTGTGTTAGAAAAGCCTAATTTTCCACGTCGATTTGTGGCAGATCAACTCTCCTACACTCAAGTCTTTTCTTGTCCTCAAGCAAACACACAAAACATGCAAAAAGATGACCCTTGGACTAAATCAAGCAATTAAGCTATATAGCTATACAACATCAAATTTGTACAAGAATTACTTCACATACAACTTAGGAATGATATCTAGTTAATTTACCTACTCCTAATACAAATATTATTAGTTTAAGAAGTTAAAGTGTCAATAGAGATAGAGGCAATGTAAATGAATATATGTAAAAAAGGTTACCCGTCAAAATAAATTATACGAATCACTCATAGATATTTAAAAAGAATTGTTCACGCTCATTCTAAAAAATGCAAGCTATATACAAATTAATGTGTCTTTTAGGCTTGTATCGTTCTGAGGCTGAGGTTGGTATGGATTCAAAATAAGTTCATCTCAAAATGGTTCAAGCACTATGAATAGTATAGCACATAACATTGTTCCCAACTCCCCCCGAATGTGATCGTTACATCTCACCGCTTTATTTCTCCCTCTCTCACATTCCTTATCTTTTCAACAATGTGGAAGAGGTTAATTGATATTAGCTCATTTTTATGCACTATGATTTCAAAACTATTTTATTCTTTTTTTATTCTTTTTTTTGAGCATTTTTACACTTTGTTTGTTCTTTTCTCTCATAATACTTTTGATCCTCACTTTTCTTCCTTTTCTTTAATCACTATTTCTAGCGAGAACCATTTACGGGCTAACTCAACCCCTCTTCACTAATCACTCGAGTACATTTTTGTGAGAAACCACCGTAATGTTCCTACCTAACCCTCGATGTCCATGGCCTAATGTCCATTCAATAATGCGTTACATAGTTCAAGGACAATGAAGGGTTGAGTTTTGAACTCAATTTAGGTTCAAGGTTTCAAACACAATGACTCATTAAGAAGGGTTATGTAAGGCTCAAATTTTGGAACTAGGGGTAATGTAGTGTTTAAGATTATCCTTTAGGCTCAAGGCTATACAAACAATGCCTAAGGTCTTTCCCGAATTAGTCACCTAGCAATAATTATTTAAGCATATATCTATTTAAATGAGAAATTAGCAATTCGAATTATTTATCTACAATGATCCGTATCTTTTATTCATTCTACCGTACATTTTATACATTTTCATTTTGGTTATTGCCTCTAACCTCGAGCTAGTCTGACGCTCAATTCTAGGGAAGTCCGGTAACCTCCTATTCCTTCTTTTGCACACATTGGGAACAATGTGTAGTTTGAGTGTGGGGGGTGCACATAAGCTTTATGTGTATTTATGTTAATTTTCATGTATTTTTTAAAAAAATAAAAAAAATCCCAAAAATGCTTTTTGATTTTATTTTTAATATTTCAAAAATCCAAAAATATTTTTCTTTTTCTTTTTGTTATTGCATGGTGCTTGGACTTTAATTGAGTAATAACTTAATAGTTGTGCATATCAAATGTGTAAATTATTGCATGGTGCTTGGACTTCTATTGAGTAATAAATTTTGAATGATATTAGATAATTTCTTCCTCTTAATTATAGATCAATTAGTTCATTTAGTTGTCCACCTCCTCGTTGAAGCTCTAAATGTTGTGTAGTCTTTCAGGGTAACTCGTTGCACATAAGAAAACACAGAAAACAAACAAAAACAAACCAAACCATAATAATAATATCCAAAGAAACAAATTCAAAAGTGTTTGATAATTTACATGTCGCAAAAAAAAAACGCGAAAGCATGTAAATAAGCATTGGATGTGTCGTCCCCTGAATCAGTCTCGTCAACTCTCGATATGTTTTTTTTTTTTCCTTTGGGAGTAGTCTTCTTCACTTTTGTTCTTCTGAGAGGCATGCTCTGCTCACCTGTATCTACATCCTCGGACACGGGACCTGTAGACATAGCGGTGTCCTCCATAGTCTACACCCAAGGTGACGCTTCACGACCCTCTGACGTCTTGTCATCGGCCTTTGCACCTCATTCATTCCCCTTTGACTTTACTTCCTTCTCTCTGTCACCCTCACCCTCGAATGAGTCATTCGATCGAGTGGGCCATTGTAATACTTCTATTGTTGACTTGCCATGAATGTGCTTAAAAAAGGTTTTATCGTCTCAAGCATCCAGTTGTTGCAGTGTATATCACGCCTTAACCTATGTTCCCACCGTGTGAGCTCACCCTTGGTTTGCCTTTCAGCGATTGATTTCTTCGTAGGTCGAGATGCTTCCCTTCTCTCGTGACTTTGTTGATTCCCTTCTTACAGTTGTTTCCCATGAAGCTCTTGGAATTGCTTGAGCAAGGAATCACCGATGATGATGCGCATGAGATATTGAGTTTGCTCAGTGGCTGCAATGTCGACACCAACCCTGCGACAGCGGTTGATGACCAAGTGTGGGAAGTAAATAACAATCTTACCACTTGTGATGCTACGCTTTAAATGTCAGTTTATCAAAGTACCTACACAAATTCGTTTATGCTGCAAAATAGAATACAACAGGGCTGCTCTAAACATATTCACATTATTAGTGTCCAATGCAGGGCAAATACGAGTGCATATGAATTGCATCCAAATTTTTTCCATAGAAAATGTAACACCCCTAACCCGTATCCGTTGCCGGGTTTGAGTTTGAGGTGTTACAAGACCGAACACGAATCTATATAAACCTTTGTAAATAACTACAAGCAATTTCATGCCATTCTATTTTAGCAAGCATCTCAATCCCATTCAAAATTTAATGCATACAAAATATCATGAATGATTTCATGAGTAATTTCTAACAAATCATCAACCATTTTGATGATTCAAAAGTGAAGGCCGAATAGGCTTATGTCAGTTATTATTTCAATGCAATTCTATAACTAATATTCCATTCAAGCTTATAGCATTTTTCTATATAATTGACACTTCTAATAACATACATTTCAAGCATAACATTTGTATTACTTTACTCACAACTAAATCACCTAACATAGCAAAACAACCATTTTCATATGGCCTCTTTACATATTTACATTCGGTTCATTTAAAACTAAAACATTTCCATACATCATTTAGCCTATACATGCCATGGACATTGGATTCAAAATAGCAAAATACCAACAGAGGTGATAATGTGATGGACTTGACGATGATTCCCGAGCTTGAGCTTTAACTTCAAAATCTAATGAACAATGCATAGAACAAACCAAGTAAGCTATCATAGCTTAGTAAGTTTAAGCAATTAATATTCATTAAGAACATAAACACATTTTCATTCAAATTTTGAACCCTACTCTCTTAATAGAAACCATACCAATCATCAAAACCATTTAGAGATGAAATTATATTCTCATCATCCATTTATAATAACTTTTCTATACCATACTCGCATAAAAGTAATTTACTAACATACTAGTAATGTACTTACCAAATCCCCTACTTGCAATTTAGACTACCAAAATCTCAAATCAATAGGTATAATATCCATACCTCAAAATTTTTTTTTACCCATCCGAATTAACCATTCTTGCCTCACAAGTGATAATACCCTAGTATAATTTCTAAGTGCATAGTATCTTTAACATTAGCAAGATCTTTAACGAACCTTAAACTTACCCACTTATTAATAGAACTTAGTAACGTATCGCTCACACAGAGCCGTTACTTCACATCTATTGTAACGTATCGCTCACACAGAGCCGTTACTTAAAAGTTTGCATGTATAATGCGCCTCAAACCGTTTCGCAACTTGTGTTTCTCACAACTCATTATTCATTCAATATGCATACTTTACATATATATATATCATTTATACATCCATGATCCGATCCATACCATTACATACACACATATTCACACTAGTATAATATTATAATCTCATGCTCAAATAAAATTTCACATTCGGCTATCATAATATCAAGTAACTAGTTTCAATTGAATTATACATTCATATCAAAATTTAATACTCCACCTAATTTCATACGTCACAACAATTAGATATGCACTTATTACTTTAAATTTCATATCTCCAAGCAACCCCACATTGAGCTAGCTTATACTAAATGTAAATACACATTCGGCACTTAGTGTTTCAAAATATTTATCACCCCTAATCTTAGTCATCATATGAAATGTAATTCCATTTAATACAATTGCTTAAAACTTACCTCAATACTTGACCAATTAAGCTTCTTGGCTACTCGTCTAGTTTGGCTTTCCCCCGTTCTTTTTCCAAATCTTTTCTTCCTTGATCTAAAACCAAATTTAAAAGAGCCTATTCAAATAAATTTCATTCATCGCCATTTGTGACATTTTATTACACCATTCTTCCAATCTATTATTCATAATTTGAACCTTTTACAATTTCATACTAGTTCTTTCCATGCATTCGAACATACCTAAATAATATAAACATTTTATACATCCTAAATCTAAAGGCCGAATACTCCTCAAGTTAAATAAATTTCCTTATAACTAAAAAAAATAATAATTCATAGCATATAACTCACCATTTTGCAATTTACTCCTCTAACTTAACTTTTTTGTAAATTAACCCCCAAGCATAAACACAAGAATTTCATGAAATTCGGGCAAGTCTCTCAACTATTTACTTTCATAATTTTAAGCCATCATACTCCATCTCATTCAAACTTCCTACTCAAAACATGTTGATCACAAACACATATTTAATATTTACTCCTCAAGCATAACCCTTCAAAGTTTATTCATCATGACCGAATCTATGACTTGTTTAAAACTCAAAAATTTAACATGGTTTCATTAATACTCATGAAAATGAACTCAACAATGCAAAGACTTTCAAAAATAAAAATCAAATGCTAACCTTTTTGTAGCATGCAAAAACCCGAAAATGGAGACTCAACTTCCCTTTTTTTTTTCTTTGAGTCTTCGTGAAGAAGAAGATGAATAGAAACAAAAATAATAATAAAATTTTAGAAACAAAAATAATAATAAAATTTTCTTTTTCTAATTTACTAACATTCATGAATAAAATATTACCTCACTAACTTAACATAATAATAAAATAAACAAGCATTAGTGCTTTTCATCATGCTTGCCGTCCACTATACTTATTTTAGGGTAAATTGACATGCAAGCCCTTCCTTTCAACAATACTACAATTAAACCCTTCAATTTCACGCTTACTACTTTTGCCGCTTTAGCAATTTAATCCTTTTATTAAATTAAACATCCAAACATTTAAATTATCCTACGATATTTTCACTCATGCACAAACACTTAACATAGGCATCAATAAATAAAAATATTTTTTTTTTGATTCGAATTCGTGGTCCCGAAACCACCGTTCCGATTAGGGTCGTAATTGGGTTGTTACAACTCCCCCCCTCCTAAAAAGAAATTTTCGCCCCCGAAAATCTTACCGGCGAATAAGTGCGGATAAAGTTCTTTCATCGATTCCTCAGTCTCCCAGGTTGTTTCCTCAACCCCGTGCTTAAGCCACAGTACTTTAACTAACTCTATTTTCTTATTCCGCAACTCTTTCACTTCACGAGCTAATATGCGAATCGGTTCCTCTTCATAAGTCAAATCAGACTGAATTTCAATTTCTGCTTGACTAATCACGTGAGAAGGATCGGATCTGTATCGTCGAAGCATCGACACGTGGAACATATCGTGGATTCTGTCTAATTCAGAGGGTAACTTCAATCTATACGCCACTGGCCCGATACGCTCAATAACTTCATACGGCCCAATAAATCTCGGGCTCAACTTTCCTTTACGGCCAAATCTAATTATTTTTTTCCACGGCGAAACTTTCAAAAACACCCTATCGCCAATCTAAAACTCAATGTCCTTACGTTTCAAGTCTACATAAGATTTTTGACGATCCGAAGCTGCTTTCAAACTATCACGAATTACGGCCACTTTCTGCTCAGCCTCTTTGATCAAATGAACCCCGTGTATCTTATTCTCACCGAGCTCGGTCCAGAACAATGGTGTGCGGCATTTACGACCATATAAAGCCTCGTAAGGAGCCATTTTGATACTAGATTGAAAGCTATTATTATAAGCGAATTCAATCAAAGGTAAGTATCGCTCCCACGTACCTCCGAACTCGAGAATGCAACATCTCAACATATCCTCGACTATTTGGATAATACGCTCGGATTGACCATCCGATTGAGGATGAAAAGCCGTACTGAAGTGCAACTTAGTTCCCAAGGCATCTTGTAACTTCTTCCAAAACCGCGATGTGAATCTCGGGTCCCTATCCGACACAATAGAAATAGGTACTCCGTAACCGCAGTACTATCGTGATGTGTGCGGCTCGGCTAGCTTATCAAGTGAAAAATCGATGACGCATCGGAATGAAATGAGCCGACTTTGTCAATCTATCTACAATAACCCAGATTGAATCTTTCTTACTCGGTGTCAATGGCAAACCCGATACGAAATCCATCGTGATTCGATCCCACTTCCACTCAGGTATCAAAATCGGTTGAAGTAGTCCCGACGGCACCTGATGCTCAGCTTTCACTTGTTGACATACTAAACACCTTGTCACATAGTCTGAGATGTCTCGTTTCATACCATGCCACCAGTAATGCTGTTTCAAGTCGTTATACATTTTTGTGCTGCCCGGATGAATCGACAATTTACTATTATGAGCTTCTTCACAAATCATTCGAATCAATTCAGAATTCTTAGGCACACATATCCGATTCTTAAATCGTAGACACCCTTTGTCATCTATTTGAAATTCCGAATCCGCATCCGCATCACACAGGCTCCTTTTTGCCCTTAAGTCATCATCAATCTCCTGAGCTTCTCGAATTTGTTGAACAAACAATGGTTTTGCCTTTAATTCAGCAATGAGTACACCATCATTGGTCATGGCCAAATTTGCATTCATTGTATGCAGAGCATATAACGATTTTCGACTAAGCGCATCGGCAACTACATTAGCCTTTCCCGGGTGATAATCAATCACAAGCTCATAATCTTTCAACAACTCCAACCATCGTCGTTGTCTCAAATTCAGATCCTTCTGAGTCATTAAATACTTTAAGCTCTTATGATCCGAATAGACATGGCATTTTTCGCCGAAAAGATAGTGTCGCCATATCTTCAAAGCATAAACTATAGCGGCCAACTCAAGGTCATGCGTTGGGTAATTTCTCTCGTGCGGTTTCAGCTGCCTCGAAGCGTAAGCTATAACTTTACCCTCCTGCATCAGTACACAACCCAAGCCATTTAAAGATGCGTCGCTATAAACAACAAACTCTTTACCCGATTCTGGCTGAACAAGTACCGGAGCTTCAGTCAATAAGGCTTTTAGCTGATCAAAACTTTCCTGACACCGTTGTGACCACTCAAATTTAATATCTTTCTGTAACAATTTTGTCATCGGAGCTGCTATCATAGAAAATCCTTTAACGAAGCGTCTATAATATCCGGCAAGTCCTAGAAAACTACGGATCTCAGAAATATTTCGCGGGGGCTTCCAACTAAGTATAGCTGAAACTTTACTAGGGTCAACCTGAATACCTGATGTCGAAATAATATGCCCCAGAAAGCTAACTTCACTCAGCCAAAACTCACATTTGCTGAATTTCGCGTATAATTGTTTCTCGCGCAAAATCTGCAACACTAATCTCAAATACTCAGCGTGCTCAGATTTGTCTCGTGAATAAATCAATATATCATCAATGAACACAACTACAAATCGATCTAAATACGGTCTGAATATCCGATTCATCAAGTTCATAAAAACAGTAGGGGCATTAGTGAGCCCAAATGACATTACTAAGAACTCATAATGATCGTATCTCATTCGAAAGACAGTCTTCGGTACATCCGCTTCTCTAACCCGTAATTGATAATACCCCGACCTCAAATCAATTTTTGAAAATACCGAGGCTCCCTTAAGCTGATCAAATAAATCATCGATGCGTGGTAGAGGGTATTTATTCTTTATGGTCATCTTGTTGAGCTGCTGATAATCAATACACATTCTCAATGTTCCATCATTCTTTTTCACAAATAGAACGGGCGCACCCCAGGGAGAAAAACTTGGTCGGCCAAAACCTCTATCTGTCAATTCTTGCAATTGAGTCTTTAATTCTTTTAATTCAGTCGGTTCCATTCTGTATGGAGCTATTGAAATTGGGGTAGTTCCCGGCACTAACTCAATCCCAAATTCTACCTCACGAACTGGGGGTAGTCCTGGTAATTCCTCCGGGAACACATCTGGATATTCAGTAACAACCCGTACCGATTCGATTTCTTTCTCAGTTACCTTCTCATCAATCACGTACGCGAGATAGGCTTCACAACCCTTCCTTAAATACTGCCGGGCCAACATCGCCGATATCACCATCGGTAGTCCGTTTAAATCTGTAGACTTGATTCGGATTATCTCGTTATTTTGGCATCTCAAGTCAATAGTCTTTCGTCTGCAATTTACTACTGCATCATACATTGTAAGCCAATCCATACCGAGAATAATATCAAACTCGTCGAAACGTAGTAGCATCAGGTCAGCCGGGAAACACGTATCTCGAATCATCAATGGACAGTTTTTACACACCTTATCGACTAACACACATCGACCTAGGGGGTTTGAAACTCGTATCACAACATCAGTAGACTCAACCGATAAAGTCTTACTGGATACTAATGCTTCACACATATACGAGTGAGTCGAACCGGGATCAATCAAGGCAGTTACATTAATACCAAAAAGAGTAAAAATATCGGTAATGAAATCGGGGGATGAAGCCTCCTCTCTAGCACGGATGGCGTAAGCTCTGGCTGGTACACGAGCATCTGATCGAATAAGCGCATCTGAAGCCCCCCTTTGTGCACCACTCCTACCTCCCCCAAAACGAGATGATCTGGCTCGAGCTGTAGCACCTCTCGGTCTCGCATTCTGAACAGTACCCCTTCCAGCGGTCTCTGGGCAATATCGAACGAAGTGATCTTGTGAGCCACACTGATAACACGTGCGAGAAATAGATTTACCCCAACACTCTCCATAATTTCGTCTGCCACACTGCTGACACTCTGGTTTGTTCTATTTCTTATTATCCACACTTACAACTGATGTAGCCTGAGAACTCACTGGCGGCCGTTCTCGTATAGAAATCCCGATGTTAGGCTTGAATCGACCACCGTCATTCTTAAACTTCTTCATAGACATCTGTGGAAATTTGCTTGCAGACCTCTTCCGAGTGTCTTTAGATTCAAACTCCGCTTTTTGTTTTTCCTTTCCTAATTCTTCAGCTTTACAAGCTCACTCAACCAGCACAACGAACTCATCAATTCCCAAAATACCAACTAGAAGCTTTATATCTTCGTTTAAACCATCCTCGAATTTCCGGCACATAGCAGCTTCTGACGAAACGCACTCGCGAGCATAGCGACTAAGTCGCACAAACTTGCGCTCGTATTCAGACACAGTCATACGACCCTGTTTGAGTTCAAGGAATTCCTTTCGCTTAGAATCAATAAAGCGCTGGCTTTTATACTTTTTACGGAATTCTACTTGAAAAAAGTCCCAGGTAACCCTTTCTTTCGGGACAATTGACACGAGCGTATTCCACCAATAGTAGGCAGAATCCCGTAACAAGGATATAGCACACTTCAAACATTCATCGGGGGTGCAGAACAGTTCGTCGAATACACGAATGGTGTTATCGAGCCAAAATTCGGCTCTCTCCGCATCGTCGTCATCCTCGGCTCTAAATTCCTGAGCTCCATGTTTCCTAATACGGTCAACCGGAGGTTTTGTTACTCTATCAAGATTAGCAACTGGAGGTACCACAGGTGTTACTGGGGGTATATTCGGATCTTGAGGTGGTTGAACAGCCGGAGTGGTTCGTAAGTAATGGACCGAACCAATCGTTCATCATATTATGGAAGGCACCTTTACCCTCTCATCGGGGCCACCACTCGCGCAGCAGTCGAGATTCTTCCCGCGAGGTCCCTTGCGCGGAGCAGCGCCACACTCTCGACATCATCGGCTAATACTTGCTCGGGATCCGGATCCATTACTATAAGAAAGAAACAATTACACCGCCGTCGAAGTCATCACATTATCTTATCACAAAACATGGCATGTATAGCTAGACCCTTACGCGCTACGTTAGTCCAAGAACCGACTAAACCGTAGCTCTAATACCAATTAAAATGTAACACCCCTAACCCGTATCCGTTGCCGGGTTTGAGTTTGAGGTGTTACAAGACCGAACACGAATCTATATAAACCTTTGTAAATAACTACAAGCAATTTCATGCCATTCTATTTTAGCAAGCATCTCAATCCCATTCAAAATTTAATGCATACAAAATATCATGAATGATTTCATGAGTAATTTCTAACAAATCATCAACTATTTTGATGATTCAAATGTGAAGGCCGAATAGGCTTATGTCAGTTATTATTTCAATGCAATTCTATAACTAATATTCCATTCAAGCTTATAGCATTTTTCTATATAATTGACACTTCTAATAACATACATTTCAAGCATAACATTTGTATTACTTTACTCACAACTAAATCAGCCTAACATAGCAAAATAACCATTTTCATATGGCCTCTTTACATATTTACATTCGGTTCATTTAAAACTAAAACATTTCCATACATCATTTAGCCTATACATGCCATGGACATTGGATTCAAAATAGCAAAATACCAACAGAGGTGATAATGTGATGGACTTCGACGATGATTCTCGAGCTTGAGCTTCAACTTCAAAATCTAATGAACAATGCATAAAACAAACCAAGTAAGCTATCATAGCTTAGTAAGTTTAAGCAATTAATATTCATTAAGAACATAAACACATTTTCATTCAAATTTTCGAACCCTACTCTCTTAATAGAAACCATACCAATCATCAAAACCATTTAGAGATGAAATTATATTCTCATCATCCATTTATAATAACTTTTCTATACCATACTCGCATAAAAGTAATTTACTAACATACTAGTAATGTACTTACCAAATCCCCTACTTGCAGTTTAGACTACCAAAATCTCAAATCAATAGGTATAATATCCATACCTCAAAAATTTTTTTACCCATCCGATTAACTGTTCTTGCCTCACAAGTGATAATACCCTAGTATAATTTCTAAGTGCATAGTATCTTTAACATTAGCAAGATCTTTAACGAACCTTAAACTTACCCACTTATTAATAGAACTTAGTAACGTATCGCTCACACAGAGCCGTTACTTCACATCTATTGTAACGTATCGCTCACACAGAGCCGTTACTTCACATCTATTGTAACGTATCGCTCACACAGAACCGTTACTTAAAAGTTTGCATGTATAATGCGCCTCAAACTGTTTCGCAACTTGTGTT
This sequence comes from Gossypium sturtianum, assembly GCA_025698515.1. Taxonomy (NCBI): domain Eukaryota; kingdom Viridiplantae; phylum Streptophyta; class Magnoliopsida; order Malvales; family Malvaceae; genus Gossypium; species Gossypium sturtianum. The sequence continues at coordinate 81,435,143 of CM046951.1, forward strand.
TCTCACAACTCATTATTCATTCAATATGCATACTTTACATATATATATATATATATCATTTATACATCCATTATCCGATCCATACCATTACATACACACATATTCACACTAGTATAATATTATAATCTCATGCTCAAATAAAATTTCACATTCGGCTATCATAATATCAAGTAACTAGCTTCAATTGAATTATACATTCATATCAAAATTTAATACTCCATCTAATTTCATACGTCACAACAATTAGATATGCACTTATTACTTTAAATTTCATATCTCCAAGCAACCCCACATTGAGCTAGCTTATACTAAATGTAAATACACATTCGGCACTTAGTGTTTCAAAATATTTATCACCCCTAATCTTAGTCATCATATGAAATGTAATTCCATTTAATACAATTGCTTAAAACTTACCTCAATACTTGACCAATTAAGCTTCTTGGCTACTCGTCTAGTTTGGCTTTCCCCCGTTCTTTTTCCAAATATTTTCTTCCTTGATCTAAAACCAAATTTAAAAGAGCCTATTCAAATAAATTTCATTCATCGCCATTTGTGACATTTTATTACACCATTCTTCCAATCTATTATTCATAATTTGAACCTTTTACAATTTCATACTAGTTCTTTCCATGCATTCGAACATACCTAAATAATATAAACATTTTATACATCCTAAATCTAAAGGCCGAATACTCCTCAAGTTAAATAAATTTCCTTATAACTAAAAATAATAATAATTCATAGCATATAACTCACCATTTTGCAATTTACTCCTCTAATTTAACTTTTTTGTAAATTAACCCCCAAGCATAAACACAAGAATTTCATGAAATTCGGGCAAGTCTCTCAACTATCTACCTTCCCAAAGGTAAAACAGTTGTAGGCGGGATTTCAAAATTGAGCTAGAGCTCGAAACAAGTGCTTATCCACTTTGATATCGAGTAGATAGGGAAAATCACCATAATTACAGTAAAATAGCTGCTTGATTTCATCTTCCCATCGGTCCCATATTTCTTTCAATTCTTGGAGGCTATTCTGAGTCACGCTGATGCGATTGAAATCCCACAATTTTGACACATACCCCTCCGTCAGACTATCACCCTTCTCTAGTTATGTTTTCTCAGACCATATTCGGGCAGCCGCATTATCTTTCACTTTATCAAGAAATCTATTCTCCATGACAAGCTTTCTATTTAGTAACTAAACGTGAATCAATATCTTTTTTATGATGAAAATGCCATGCAATCACAGTCAAAACAAAACAAAACAAGTTAGTACATTACATACCAAGCTAGAATTTAAAGCAAACAAGAAATAATAAATAGAGCACCTATTCGGGTGACCACTAGGGTTTGGTATGGTTCTACCTAGGGTAAGCTTTTAGGGCTCATTACATGCGGTTCGGTTCTAAAGTAAGGGTACCTAAACCGGCAGATTCCTCGATCCTCACCCATTATAGGCTCATAATACGGAGATGAAAATCTCACGAAGACATAGGTACGGATGTATCCCGAAAGTGATCCACTATCCTATACGGAGGTGAAAAGGGTATAACCGATTGGTTATGAAATGCAATATGCAAAAATATATCCAAAGACTCGAACCAATAAAGCAAATATATCAAAATGATTCAGACCATAAAAATGAAATGCAACGAAAGGATCATAAATTGAAACCAAATTATCAATTTTCAACAAAAAGATAAGAAATAATAAACTCGTGGCTTGACTCTCTTATTTTGCTCCCCAGTGGAGTCTCTAAGCTGTCGAAACCCTTTTTTTGAGAACGACTTTTTATTTAAAAAAAAACGAAAAAATGGGAGTCACCACTAATCTTTTTTATGAGGTGTGATCGGGTCACCTCGCAATTTGATTATTTTAATAAAAGATTTGATTTACTAAAACAACGATTCTGGTCTAAAAATTCAAAAAATGGGTTCGAGAGTCGGTTACGCACGAGGAAGAATTAGCACCCTCGTAACGCCCAAAATTGGTACCTAGTTGATTAATTAAAGTCTTAGTGTCGTAAGTTGAAAACTCGAAAAAATTTAAAATACGATCCCTCTTTGTATTAATGTTAATTTTACATAAAAACCTCTTGAATAAATCGAAACAAACGTTAAAGACCCTCTCGTCTCGAGATAACAAAATGTCACATCCCGTAAGTTAGGACACGACACCTTGAACCTTTGAGAATAAGCTTACCTTTTTTTTTTTTTTTGAAATCTTATGTATTTTAATTCTAAAAGGATATTCGGTTATCTAGGTTCAACGAGAAAATTGAAACCCCGTAAGTTAGGGTACGACTTCTCGAAGCTCCAAATATGGAATATTGCCTTTATTTTTAAAATTTCCTTTCTTTCAAAAAATAACAAGTGTAATATTTAAAATGATGCGTATTTATCTTATTTTAAACATGGTGTACGGGGTAGTGATGATGAATAATAAGTAAATACAGAAATGTCATGATAGCAATAACGAAATTATAATAATAACATTGATATTGTTAATCACATCATGGTAATAACGAACGAAGAATGTAGTTTTTAGATAAACATAAAAGGTGGAATATGCACAAAAATAAGTAAACACAACATGAGGATATCAGAAATAAATGATAAGGTGACACGGAATAAAATAATAATGACGGAGATAAGAAAAATTGCACACGTGAAAGAACAATTTAAATTTTAAATGTAAAAGATAATAAACAAAATAATGAATAGATAAATAAATGAGTAAATAAATAAAATAAATATATATAGTATTAAATTTGGATATTTTAAAAGGTAAAAGAATAATGAACCAAAGTAAAAAAAAAAAAAAAAAAAAAAGCTAATAAACATATACACAATCCAATTTTTAAGCACATATATAAAAAGGAGTAATAAAGTAAAAATAATAAAGCAAAATAAATAAAAATACCCAATAAAAAGAAAATAATAAGAGAACAGTTTTAAATATAAACTAAAAAATAAAATAATACTAAATAAGCTAGCAAGTAAATAAAGAGTTAAAATGAATAAAGGACCCGATTGCCACTCAAATTAAATTAATAGGATAAATTAAGATAAAAAAATAAACAAAGGACTAATTCGAAAGGCGCGAAGACAAACGAGGACTAAATGGCAAATAACCGATCCTCTAGACATGCGTCCCTTCTCCAGGAGATCAGCGAACTAGGGACTAAATTGAAATACATGAAAATCATGCAGTATAATCTATAAAAATTAAAAGAAAAGGATTTGGGCCCAATTGTAAACCATTCGAAAAGCGGAAGGACTGAAAGGGTAAATAGACCTTTATTTAAAAACACGCGGATCCTTTGGGTCGGATTCTAGGTCAGGGGTAAAACGATGCCGTTTTGAAGCCTGAAGGTTAAGCCCAAAACGACGTCGTTTCATAGGGCTATAAAAACAAAAATAAATTAAAAAATGCCTTTTGCAACCAGTTTTAGAAAAAAAAAATTCCTTCTCCTTTTTTTTCTCTGTAGCCACCCCACCGCCCGACCATAGGGTCGCCACGAGCCACCGTGGCCACCTGTCATCGGCGACAGCGGCCGTCGCCTCCGGTGGCCAAAAAAAAAGGTATATTTTTTTTTTGTTTTTCTAAAAGAAAAAAAAATTTTCAACTCCTTTTAACCACCCTTTTTTTTTAAAGAACAATGAAACCAATTTTTTTTTTAAAAAAAAGACCCTTCGGTTTCTTTCCTCCGATAGTACTGTCTTTCATCGGAGAAGTGGCCTCGGCTTCGCACGGCGAAGAACGAATGGCGCAGGTATGTTTTCAACATTTTCTTTTTATTCTATGTTTTTATATAAATGATTTGTAAAAAAAAATAAAAAAATCACCTTCAAAATTTGTATTCTGCTTTTTTGATTGCTTCTTTTGTATTTCTTTTTTTTTTCTTTTTGTCTCTAAAAAAAATACATTGGAATTGTTATGGCCTTTTATAGCCAATTTACAATATATTTATTTATTTATTTTTCTATTGTTTTAATTGCTTGTGTTTGGTTTCTGTCTTTTCTTTCTTTTCCTTGTAGGTGATGAAAGTGTGGTGGTGAGCGGTTGGTGGTGGCAGAGACTAGGAGCACAAGTGCACTGAGGCTAGGATTTATTTAAAAGTGCGGCTTTTTTTTTTTTTTTTGCTGAAAATTATTTAGGTGTTTGGGCTATTTGGGCCGTTAGGATTTTTTAATTTTTTGGACTTTGTAATTGGGTAGTGTATTTAAATTATTTGCTGTAAATAAACTCTAATTTTTTAATTCTTTTGTTTAGGCCCTGGCCGGACGAAATTGGGCTTTCACAGTAATCTATGGAATACCGTCCACCATTTTTGTTACCACATCTCCACCAGGGAGTTCAAAATCCTCCTCCATGCCAACGGGTTGATTAAGCCTCGTGGAAGACCCCTTTAACGTGGATTTGTACGACGCCTTCACTTGGGGATGCATTCTGTACTATTTAACCGTTTACGTCCACCGTTGGGTCATCTAGATCCAATGAAAGATCCGACCATCAACGAACCTTATTCGTCACCCTACCAACTCCACTATTCGACCCTAAAGGATTACCGCCCACTATAAACTCCGACGTAGGCAGTGTCTCATTCCCAAAAGCCATTAGCATTACTTTCCAACGATTGCTCTTATATTCTAATTATTATTTGACTCACATTTAAAAATAATTTTATATTATAAGTCTAATATTTTATTAGATTGATAGTGAATAAATTTTATATGGAATCAAATAATATTTGACAATAAGATCTCCATCATGTGCTCAAAATCGATTTTTAAAATTATCTCTTTTAACTTTAAATAATAAAATTCTTCTTATTTAATTTTAAACATTTTAGACATTTTTATTTGTGAATTATTATTCTATACATTGTTAAATGTAATATATAAAAAATTACAGGAAGGTTTGGTGACGTATATTCTTACCAACTATCATATATTAAAAAAATAAAAAAATAAAATGAAAAGACACATTAGGATAAATAAAAATATTTAAATATCTTAAAAATAAATAGGTAACATTTAATATTAAATAATTTTTTTAAAAAAATATATTAATATTAAGTTATGGTTATTTAAATTATTATAGATTAAAAAAAATCAATTTTTTTAAGGAAAAAAAATCATCTGAAATCCAATAAAGATATCTATTTAGAAGAGAAAATTTTCTATTTTAAAAAAATTATGTGGTTCTAAAGGAGTTGGGTTAAAGAAAACGTGATTTCAAACACATTAAAATACATTATTTTCCTAAAAAGCTCGGAGGAGATAAGAGTAATATTAATTGTATAAATATAAACTATAAAAAAATAAAAAAAATATCTATCTGGCCCCACGTTCTTCGTGTATATATAAACAAAACGCAGCTTTGGAATAGGCTGATTTCTCACTCTGTTCTCTTTATACATAAAAATTTAAAGAAAATTTGGATCAACGATCTTTGAAAGAGATTTTTGGGCTAATTATATAATACATTTAATTGATTCGACTCTTTGAATCCACCATATTTCCATCAGGTAAGTCTAAGTCTTCTTCTTCTTCTTCTCACTCTTTGATTCATATTTTACGTTTAATTTCGTTCAAAACAATATCTCTGTTTCTTTTCCTTGCGATTCAAGAATGTTCGCGGTGATTTTTTTTTCTTGATTTTTTTCCTTTTTTTCTGTATTTAGATGAAAATTAATCCTAAAATTCAGTTGACTTTATCTGAGACAATGCTGCTGGTTCTAATATCTGCATCGGTTATATATTTCAATGGATCATGAAGTTTTATCGATGAATTTGTTGTAATTACTTTGCGAATTACTTGCGTTTCAAGATTATTCGTTGTGATTTTGTTGATGTTAGGTTTCGTGTTAATTTTCTGCGTTTAGATGAAAAATTCATCCTAAAATTCAGTTGACTTGACCTGAGTCAACGCTGCAGTTTTCAATATCTGGATTTGTTTTATTTCAATAGATCGTAAATTCTTATCCTGCGATTTATTGTTATTAATTTGAGCTGATTTTTTTCTTTAATACATTTAATTCACCGACATATAAGAGGTATAATGCTTGGAGTTTTTTTCTTTTATATAATTAGATATACAAAACTTATGCTGTTTGCTTGAAATTAGGCTCTTTTCTTCTTCTTCTTCTTTTTGTGATTTCTGTTATATAAACAGGGATGCCAAGTCTTTAAAGTTTGATCACCATTTTTTTGCTATATAGTGAGGTCTTTGCAGGTTCTGATAAATTATAATCTTTCTCAATGGCGGCGATGATTGAGCGAGAACGACTGAACTGTAATACTGGTCAAAGTAAGCAGATAACCTTAAATTCATGGCCTGCAACAAAGAAAAGAATTCCCATGGCAGTGCATTGTGGAAATAAAAGGGCCAAATCTGAAAATAAGGGCAATGCGAAGCAATTGTTAGCAAGGAAAAAGAATCCGTCAAAGAGACGAAAGCTAAGTAAGGATTTTGAATTCTTAGAGGATGAGAAAATTCCCAAGGCTAAGAGACATTGTAATGGAATAGCCAAGACAGCTACACTGGATGAAGAAGAATTGGATGAATGGGAGGAGGAAGCTATCGTGTTTATGAACTTGAAAGACCGGCGCAAAAGCCGAAATTTTGACAGTGTGATGGTTGAAAGAAGGCCTAAGGAGATTACAAGGAAACTTTCTGATCATTTAGTTACTTCATTGTCTAATTCTTCATCTTTCTCCTCATCATCATCTTCAGGCTCTCCAGTTTCACATTTGGAAAGTGACTTTAGCAGCACTGACAGATGCAAAAAGAACAAAGTGAAGGTATTTTATTTCTTTTTAGTCCGGTAAAGATTATTCAATTTGATATTCATTTTCCTGACTACAATTATGAGAAATCTTGCTTTAAACAGGGCAAAAGAAAATATGTGAAGTGTCACCAGTGTATGACTGAAGAAAGGACCATTGTTCCATGCATGAAATGTAAAGAGAAAGTGTATTGCATCAATTGCATCAGACAATGGTAACATGCTCAACCTAATAGGCTTAGATTTTTTTATTTCTAATACTCTTTGTTTCTCATTTATTGTTACTGTTGTGGTGCATTAGGTATCCCAATATACCAAAAGAAGAAATAGCAAAGCAGTGCCCATTTTGTTGTAGGAATTGCAACTGCAGCAGCTGTTTGCACTCAAGTGGATTAATTAAGGTCTACTTTTCTCTTTAAATAAACTATGACTAAATCATATAATGGCCTCAGATTTATTCTTTTGGAAAAACTGTCTATTTAGTAAAAGATTTTACCATGGTGGTGCTTTGAGTGAAATCTAATGTTTTTGCTTATGAGGTTGATTACTTATTTCATCAGTACAGGGCCATGAGTATTCCAATAAAATTATCACATAATAATTTTCATTCTGCTTAATCCACAGACATCAAAGAGTGACATCACATATCAGGAAAAGATTAAGCATCTGAAATACTTGATTGAGTCAATGCTTCCCTTCCTGAAACAAATATGCAAAATGCAAAAGCAGGAGATAGAAATTGAGGCAGAAATTCAAGGTTTGAGCTCTTCTTTTCTTTTCTTTTTTTTACCAAACTTCGGCCGCAAGTTCTCTCTTGTTCTTACAAAAGGTTCTCTGTTTAGAGTTGCTGCCTTCTGCAGTTGACATACCACAGACTCTTTGTTATAGTGATGAGCGTATCTATTGGTAAAGCACTTCTCTTTCTATAAGCATACAATTTATCTTGTCATTGTACTATTGTTCACTAGTTCTCAATTTATATTCACCTCCACTTTTTCATCTCTTTGGAACAGTAACCACTGTGCAACTTCCATCTTTGACCTTCATCGTAGCTGCCCAAATTGTGCATATGAACTTTGTCTTCGTTGTTGTCAAGAAATTCGGGAGGGAAGGCTTTCTAGACGTGATGAAGTTGCATATGAATACAGGAACAGAGGTTATGATTATATTCATGCTGGCGACCCTTTACCAGGATCTTATCTAAATGAAACAGCGAAGGATCGAACTAAGCGATCAATTCAATGGAAAGCCAATAATGATGGAAGTGTTACTTGTCCCCCCAGAGAAATGAATGGTTGTGGTGATTGCAGATTGGAGCTAAAATGCATCTTTCCAGTTGGATGGATTTCGGATTTGGCGGCAAAGGCTGGGGAAATTTTGCGCACCTGCAGAATTAGACAAGGAATATTGAAGCATAAATGTGCTGTAACAGGCAGAGATACATTACATCACAGGGTTTCTAGAGAAGGAACCAATGACAATTGCTTACATTCCCCAACTTCATATGACATTCAAAAGGAAGACCTTTCTCACTTTCAAATGAAATGGGCTAAAGGTGAACCAGTTATTGTTCGCAATGCTCTTTCAAATTCAACTGGTTTAAGTTGGGAACCAATGGTAATGTGGCGAGCTTTATGCGAAACAGAGGATTTACATACTAGTTTGGAGATGTCTGAAGTTAGGGCTATTGATTGTCTAGCCTGCTGTGAGGTTAGTTCTGTTCTCTCCTTTTAGCTTTTAAGCCACTTTCTTTTTCTTTCTCATGCATTCTTTTCACGGGCTACATTATGTTTGAAGTCTGATTTTGCAATATATACAGGTGGGGATTAATACTTACCAATTTTTCAAAGGCTATATGGAAGGAAGATGTTATCATAACTTCTGGCCAGAGATGCTAAAGTTAAAGGATTGGCCGCCGTCTAATAACTTTGAGGATCTTTTGCCTCGGCATTGTGATGAGTTTATAAGGATATTGCCGTTTCAAGAATACACTGATCCTAGGTCCGGTATCCTTAACCTTGCTGTCAAGTTGCCAGCTGGTGTTCTGAAACCAGACTTGGGCCCGAAAACATACATTGCTTATGGGATTTCACAGGAGCTTGGAAGAGGGGACTCAGTCACCAAGCTTCACTATGACCTGTCAGATGCGGTATGCCTTAATTAGCCAAAAGAAATAGTAGCCAACTATTCACTATATTTTGTTTATCCTGCACGTTATATTTACACATCAATCATAAGAATATCAAAACTTATTGTCTAGCTTTTAATCCATCAAGAAGTCATTATAAGAGAGCCTAGTGTTCAGATATAGAATTCTTTGTTTTCTACCTCATTTGGGTACTTGTTATAATATCTTCTGACCTTTTTGTTTTTTGTTATTAATTGGTGTAGGTAAATATTTTGACACATACTGCAGATGTAGCCTTAGGTGAGGAGCAGCTTACTGCAATAGAAAAATTGAAAATGAAACACAAGGCACAGGATGCAAAGGAAAAGTTAGAGAGAGAGAGAGAAGACAAGCATCCAATTAATGAAGGCAGAAAAGGAATCACAGATCAGAATCGGTACTCGGATAATAACATAGATGAGCTCGGAGCTAGAAATTCAGGCCACTCAAAGAACACAGGTGGTGCGCTTTGGGACATTTTCAGAAGGGAGGATGTTCCTAAACTGGAAGCTTATCTTAGAAAGCATTCTAAAGAATTCAGGCATATCTATTGCTCCCCAGTTGAAAAGGTAATCTATAAGAATTGAATATATCTTTTAGTTAGCAGTTGAGCTTATCTTTGCTCGTTAGAGTGAAAAGAAAATTGAAGAATAAAGTAAAAAGGATTAAAACAAAACACTTATTTCCATTGGTGCACTTGATAGGAATGCTGGAAAAATATAGAGAAATTAATTTTTTACCATCCATTGCTTGATGGAATTGAAAAATGAAAGACTTACATTTTCTCTCCTTTTTATAAATGAATCTCTTATTTGCTTCTCACTTTTTTCTTACCAAAGCACATTGGAAAGAAACAGTTTTAAGTTACATTTGCTTACATTCTTGTTGGTTGCATTTATGCTCAGGTAATCCATCCAATTCATGACCAATCGTTTTACCTTACCATGGAGCACAAAAGGAAATTGAAGGAGGAATTTGGTTAGTACAACAAATACACTTTGATGTTCAGTTTAGACACTTACTCGGTACTGGATTCCTTATGCGAGTATTTGTGCTATCTAGGAGTTGAGCCATGGACGTTCGAACAGAACCTTGGAGACGCAGTTTTTATTCCTGCCGGATGTCCGCACCAAGTTAGGAATCTGAAGGTATTAATCAATACATCAATCCTCATTCTTTGTACAATTTCGTTTTCTGTCTCTCATGCTCTCATTGTCTCTGTTTCTGCAGTCATGCACCAAAGTTGCTGTGGACTTTGTATCTCCCCAGAGTATCAAGGAATGCCTCCGATTAACTGAGGAGTTCCGCCAACTACCAAAGAACCATAGAGCCAGAGAAGACAAACTCGAGGTTTATATCCTTTCATCTAGATTCTGACACTTTTGTTGTCTTTGATTTTTACTTATTTCACTTGCTTTCAAACAGATCAACAAAATGGTAATTTATGGAGTAGAACGGGCAATTCGAGAGTTATCAGGTCTAATATCAACCCCAAATTGAGCCCCTCTTTGCAAGCTTCTCCATCTGTACCATTGGAACCGGCGTTTCCTTTCTGTTGATCCAGCAATGAAGAACATATAGCTTACTGTAAATTCATGCATAACGGGTTAAGTTCTATATTGTGGCCCCTGAAATTTTAACTTTTTGCACATTCAGGGCCTCGAGGCAGCCTCTGTTAATTTCTTTTGGCCATTCCAGTCGATAGATAAGTTTTTCCATTCTCAATTTTCATCCTTGTTGCTGCATTTTATTTACATTGCATCTCTTCTCCTGCAATTCCAAAGACTGGTAAACGAAATTATGGGCCAAAGAAATTAACAATAGCAAGCAAATAATTTATGCTTTGTTTAATATTAAAATGACTCTACGATCCCAAAAATTTAGATTAAAGTTTTGTATATAATACTGTATTAGTTATATTTATATAACGTATAAGCCATGTTTATTAGTTTTAAGAAAATGAATTTAAAGTTAAAACTAAATCTCTATATCAAATTATTAAACAATAAAATGATGTGAATACAATATTAATACAATGTATTAATATCTATATAAATGAATTATTAATGTGTAGAATATATAAAAATTTATAATACTCTGAACAAATAAAAAATAATATTATGAATTGACATCATGAATAAAATTGTAATGAATTTCAATGCATCACTTTAAACAAAAAGTTATTCAAAATAAACCATAATAACAAATTATGCAAAATATAAATACAACTATCAACATGTAAAAATTTTCTTAAAAAAAAAAAAAAAACTAAAACATAAAAGGAAGACATTTGTTACATTATCAATAATTTAAACTCTATAAGTAAAAAAATAACTAAAACATAAAGCAAAAATATTGGTTTTTTTTTTTTACCTAGATAATGCAAAAAATTAATTACAAAAATAAGACAAAAAGTATTTATGAGAATGGTATGTTTTCTATTGTAAAAATGGATGTCGTCAATGTGTCAAGTGACGCCGGCCCAAAATACGCACCATCATCACCTAATCATTCTAGGTGAATAAAAATACTTTCTTAAGTGGTGCCGCCACCTTGTCAGGCAACACAAAAAAATAAGAGTATTTTCTTTAAACACTTGATAAATACCATACGTGTAAGAAAAAAATATTCTTTAAGGTGGTACCGCCCAACACATTGGCGGCACTGGTTGGGATTTAAAAAAAAGATGGTTGTTTTAAATAAAAAAGATGGAAAGGAAAAGAAAAAGCTGCTAGTGACATGGGTGGGTGCCGCCTGACAGTTTGATAGCACTAGAACTCTATTTAACCCCCTCCCCAACCCCCCAAAAAATATTTTGTTATTTATCAGTTCTAAAACAAACCGAGAGAGAAAAAATTGAGTTGTTAAAGTTAAATGCTAGAAATCTTAAGTTTGAAATAGTGAGAAAAGTCTCAAACTTGGGTCCCTACCGTTATTAGAAATCAAGATTGAAGATCAAGAATATTTGTTTTTCATTTCAAAAATCAAGTTTGAGTTTATAAGGTTAGTTGATAATTATGTAATTATATGACTATATATTGATAATTAATTTTTAGTATGAGATGTAAGTTATATTATTTGATAAAAAGTTTTTTTTTATTGCTTTAAAATGGTATAAATGGTTTTAATAGCAACTAATATATATATTATTTTTAATTTATTTTATAGATTTAGTATTGAAGATGGACCAATTTTTCGTATATGTCCATTTCGATGGGGTAATTTTTCAAATCGAAGTTGGTTTTACATTTGAATCGCGCCATCAAATAAGAATAATGTTTAACAAGAGTATAAAACTTGATAAAATCAAACAAAAGATTGTTGCGAAAATCGCTTGGCGTTGTAGAAGGAAGATGTCCAGACTATTTTTACAAATTTTCAGTTTCGTCAAATTCGTACATAGGGAGATGCAACTTGTAGAGGATGATGATGTGGAGACTATGATCGCACTGTATTGCTCGCTTGGTAATTGAACCAATTGAGTTATTCGCTGAGTTAGCTGATGTTGAGCCGGTACAAAATGTCACTCCATTAAATCAACAATATGAAGTTCATTACCCTTATACAGAGGTTTCAAGAACGTCTGTGGATAGGTGATCTTTTGCACAAAATGTCACTCTATTAAATCAACAATACGTTGGATGGGTAGAACTGTGTGATTATGGAGCAACATTGACATCGGGCGACAATCCACACAATGCTCCTATTGTGTATAATAACCCTAATCTGGGTCCACGTTTACAAATATATGCATTTGTGATTGGTACCAAAACATATGGTGAAAAAGGATTTGATAATGATGATGACACTTATCACCAGGGTGAGGACTTTACTGACCTCGTTCTTGAAGAGGTTTTAGATGATATCAACGACGAAGGCATAGACGATGATGATAATGTAGACACCCCTTCGCTCAGGAATCCAACTCATGGCATTGTTATATGGAATGATCATTCAACTTACATACTGAATGTAGATCCTAATGTTGCGTATGCATCTGAGTTCCAAGAATACCCAAATATAATACCTTTCCACATGTTGGTGCCAGATCCTAAATCAGAAGAGTTGGTTGTAGGTCAATAATTCCCAAATAAGGAGGAATGTGTAGCTACCATCAAGAAGTATAGAATGAAAGTGTCAATGACTACAAAGTCATTGCATCTAAATTGACATTATATACCGAGGAGTGTTAGAGGTCAGCAAAAGGTTGCAACTGGTATGTACAAGTTGCATTAATGTAGATGTCACAACTGTGGGAGATTCAGAAATATGTAAGGCATCATACATGTACTTTTGATAGGATGATGGGAGATCTTGAGAAACTTGATTCGAAATTAATTTGTAACTGCGTCATGCCACTGGTGGAAGATATGCTCACCATTCCTGTATCGGTCTTGATTGCTGACATGCAATTTTAGTTTCAGTAAAAAGTGTCATATAGAAAAGCTTGGTAGGATAAACAGATGGAAATGGAACAGTTGTATGATGATTGGGATGTGTCGTACAACAAACTTCAAGCGTGGTTAGCCGCTATATAGGAGTACATGCCAGGGATTGTGGTTGACTTGCAGACCCTGCCTGCTTACGGCTCGAATGACAACTTAGATCTAGGGAAAATAATTTTCCACCGCTAGTTCTGGACATTCGATCCATGCATTAGGGTCTTTCCTCACTGCAAGCCACTTGTGTAAGTTGATGGAACCTGACTGTATGAGAAATACGCAAATATTCCTTATTGCAATTGCACAAGACAATAACTAGAACATACTACCAATACCCTTTTCCATTTTGGAGACTGAGAACATGGAATCATGATAATTTTTCTTAATGAACTTGCAGAGACATTGTTAGAAAATATGACATTTGTATTAATTTTGATCAGCCAAAAGGGCTAATTGTGGCAATTAGGCGTTCCAGAGTTCCATGGAGACTTGTGTACTGCATCCGTTACTCTGTGGTTCACTTTCATAGGGACTTTAAAATGCATATTGACGTAATTAAGTTGTGAACATTGGTAATTCAACAGTCATATTTTTTTATCTTTTCAATACATTTAGAAACTCAAAGGAATGATAACACGTCTTATGGAAATACGTATGTAGGTTACGAGTTGCAACAACACCAGTTTAGACAGAGGATAGCGAGGCTTCAGGATGAAACAAACAGTGATGTACATGACTAGTTCAGTAGCATGAAGCCGTGTCAATGAGCTCAATGTTTCAATAACGGGTCTCGCTATGGTCATATGACCACCAATCTCACAGAATCTGTTAATGCCATCTTGAAGTGTACACAACATTTGCCTATTCCAGTCGTTTTTTCAGCTACGTTCTACAAGCTGGCAATTTTGATGCTAAGAATAGGGAAGAAACAAGAAAAACATATAGAGGTACGACACGTTCACTGCGGGGAGCTTAGGAAGGAGATGGCGGTCAATACACGGAGAGCGAGGTCGATGTCTGTACAAATATATTCCCAGTAGTTGGAAACTTTCTAGGTGACAAAGTTCGTTGGGCACCGAGTGGATATCCTGGCCAGGTCTTATGGAGTTGATCTCTGAAACAGGTGGTGCGACTATGGGAGGTTTTAGATTCTTTGGTACCCATGTTTACACGTCGTTGCAACATGTGCATGGGTCAAGGTCGATTCGGTACACTTCGCTGCAAGTTTAGGTTCTTCTGCATTCTCTTCAACAACTGCAGGTTTCAAGTCCGAGAGTAAGCAACGGATGTCTTCGGCGAGGATAAGAGTTACTCGGTACAGTTTTTTGATGTCCTCATTGATGCATGTATCTAGGGACTACCATCAACTGGCCACTAAACAAATACGGTAACTCGTTTTCCATATACCAGCGTTGGTAGTGAACCAAGGGCGTGAAATCCCCCATACAACAGTCCATTCGAGGCCTTCTATCCATCCAAGCATTCCACATTACGATCTACTATTGATGCTCCAGTGTCTAATTCTTTGCATCTTTTCCCATCTTATTAATGCAGTGGACATTGTCGAAGTTGACTAGAACGTCCAGAACATCTTTGCTTACACCCGAATTGTCACATATACCACTTAATGGTTGAAACATTCAGGATGGGTGCATTAATGCACCACATGTATGAATGGTCGTAAGCCAACCAGAGAATTACACTCGCAACATCTGACGGAACATATGACATCCATACGAACTGCACAATTAATAACATGATTATAATGACATGAATAAAATAACATAACTAAAATAATTACATGACACGGATATAATTTTATTTTGAAAAAAGGTTTACCCCCTCTCCGGTGTATGCCTTATTCATTTGTCCATATAGAACAAGGGTTTTCGACTTCCCAATCCACGGACAAGTGCACCATCTAAAAGGAAAACAAAATTGTTAGATAACATTTTCATAAAAAAAACATTCTTAATCAATGTTTTAATTTTTTTTACCTATTTACAAGTGGGAAAACATATTGTTGGTGATGTGTCTCTAACTAACTATGATCACAATAAAGGCAAGCACACCTATCGTTTAATAGTATAGTTATGGTAAGACCAGAAATATCGTATCCACAAGGACCAAGAGTACTAGTAAATACTATCTTCCTATTATCTAGCCTAATAATTGGAGTGGTTTCTTTTAAACTAAAATTAATTAAAAACACGACAGAGAATGAATTGGGAAAATACTTTTAGACAACTTTATGAGAAAGGCAATACCCAAGGAAGAATCCACCTAGACTTCACTTATTACTTCTGTTCATACGATTTATTCACTTGACTTAATCCGTAGAAATCCCTGATTTATGTTAATATCTCTTTCAAGACTAAAAACAACTGACTCTAGGTTAATTAATTGAAATCTCTTTCTAATTAAAACCCCTATTGTCGCATTAACTCAATCTATGGATTCCCTTATTAGATTTGACTCTAATCCGACAGATTTATGTCGCCCTATTTCTAGGGTTGCAATCAACTCCGCTTAATTGTGTTGATCTACTCTTAAACAGGGACTTTTTCTCCTCTGAATAAGCACATTCGACTTGAATCAATAACTTGAATTATCAAGACAATAATAATAACTCACAATTAAGAATAAGAACAAGTATTTATCTTATAAATCAAATAGTAATAAGATCTGTCATAGGTTTCATCCTTTTAGGTATTTAAGGGATTTAGTTCATACTGATAGAGGGAAACATCTTAAAATAAGGAAAACAACAAAACATAAGAAAACCCAAAAACTTCAAGAGAAATTGATAGGAGATCTTCAGTCTTGATGGAGATCCTTCTTCTGAGCTGCTCCCGATGGCTGTCTTCGAGTATTTTTTGCCTTCTCCTCTGCGTCTCTTTTTAGGTCCTCCCCTAAGGTGTTTATATAGGCTTTGGATCACCTTTCTTGGCTCTCGAGTAGTCTTTTTCGAATAGAATTAAACTTGGGTTCGACAGGGACACGCCCGTGTGACACGACCGTGTTCGATAGCTTAGGCCGTGCTCGATTCTTCTCGTCACACACGGCCATGTGGTCGGCCCGTGTATGATAGTCCAGGCCGTGTTCGCTTCTGCTCGTCACACACGGCCGTGTGGTCTGCCCGTGTGAGGTAGTCCAGGCCATGTTGATTTTTGAGGTAGGCCTATTTTGTCCAATTTTGGCCCGTTTCTCGTTCTTTTCGACTCCTTAAGCTCTCATGAGTGTAAAACATGAAATTCAAGGATTAGGAGCATCGAATTTATCAAATCTAATGAAAATTCATCCAAAAATAAGCCAAGCATGGGATCAAAATATGTATAAATTGTGGTTTATCAAATATCCCCACACTTAAGCCTTTGCTTGTCCTCAAGCAAAATCCTCAACTCACAATTAAAATTAACTTCCTCAATTCATAATTCTCATCAATAATGTCTCATCATAATTCACAGATAATTTATACATTGATAACTTAACTAAAAGAGTTCTAAAGATTCAAACAATCCAAGTCATAATTTTTATAGCACGAAAACATAGGCGTTTCCCCTTATCTAAACAATTACCTTTGATTCAAAACTGACAAGAACTAACATCCTCACTAAAGATTCACTCAAATCACTCAAAGTGTTTAAGGTTCAGATTAAGCATTCAAAAGTCAAACATGAAAAGTTATTACCATAAGCTTGCATGAAAATCAAATCTCCACCACTATAAAATGAGATGATACACAAACCAAAAGGTCTTTAAAAGGGTTGTAAAGGGCCTTGGGTTACAGGCGTGGATAAAGGCTGAATTAGAGGGTTAGAATCGAGATCGAATTGACAATTTACCTAACTAGAAAAATGGACTGATACTGAATAATTACATCAATTAAAAACTTATCACTGATAACACGAGCTTCTTCTCAAAATATGGAATTAATCGTTAAGAACAAATAACATAGAACTAATAATGAATATTTTTTTACGTACAATAATAAGAAAGAATTTAACAACTGAAATAAAGAACATAGTTAGGCAACTGCTCAAATCAAATCTCGACAAAAAAGAGCTAAAACAATGGGAAAAATTCTCAATGAATCAAAAAGAATGGGTCTTGGGTTAATATTAATGGTAAATCAAGAAATGGTTTATTAGGATCAAAGGGGTTTACTAGGGGTTAATTATGAAGGTAGGCTTTTTTGGGGTAAATGGGTTAAAACCTAGGTGCCTTTATCATCTCAGTATATCAAATCAAGGGTGTGGTCTCGACATGCATAATCGAAGCAAGTTCTAGAATAACAAATCAATATTGACACACTCATAACCAACAATAAAGTGAGCAAGAAAAGAATATGCTCTAAAAGGCTCAAAATCTCACAAGAATTATGGTTTTTGATGTCAACCTTGCAAATTTCAAATTTCAAAGTAATATTTAGATTTAGGGAAACAACCTAACAAATTTTTAATTCTGAAAATAGACTTATCATGCTTGATTCTCTAATATCTTAAAGTTTAAGCCATCACTGCACAATTACCTATGACTTAATCCAAAACACATCAATGAAAATCATAAGTCAATAGAAGTTTCATTCTAATAGTAATATGAGAAAATTACTTAAGAATAAGACATGATTCAGGGATTTTCTGATAATGATATAATAAACCTCCCCACACTTAAGATGTACATTGTCCTCAATGTACAAAGATAGATAATAGTAATATAGTAAGAAAATCATAAGATAGGGAGAGAAGTGAAACTTCCTGAGTTATGGATGAAATCCTTAGGGAGTGAAATTTGTAGAAATAGAGCCAATGATAAGCATGATGAACTAGGCAGAGGTGAAGGTGGGGGAGAATATTCCGGTAGTTTGTTCATTCCTGAGTAGCACCTTGAACCTTTTGAAACTGCGGAGTCATCAGTAAAGTTTTAGGGAGTTTTATTAATAGACTTTGTTATGGTTACTCGATAATAGACAGCCAGAGATATAAAGAAATCAAAATATACTAATATAAATTAAAGACAAGAAAGATTAAGAAAAAGAGTTCAAAAATTAAAATAAAAGAAAAAGAAAAAAATAAATGGACTCAAAGGTCCTCATCGGCAGATAGATCGCGAGGTGGGGGTGGTGGCAATATGTGAAAATGCTGAAAAATCTATTGGAAAGTCGCCTCAATGCCGTCGAATCGTCGAGCGTTGTCGTTAAATTGATGAGTACAGTACTGCTCGAAACGAGTGAGGCACTCAGAGATGTCAGTCAGTGAAGCAACCGCATGAACTGGTCGGTGAGGTGGTGGTGGTACAGACTGTGGCTCCTCATGAGGCAAAGGGACATCATCAGTAATGTCCTCTGGGTCGTCCTGATCAGTGGCTCACAATAACCGGTACTGAGGAGGATCAAACCCACGGCGACACTCAATCATCCTCATATGAAGCATCGTCTGGATGCCCTGTGGGGACATCTGCCCGATAAGTGTGAGCGAGGAGGACTGGGCTGCGGTGTTGATGAGGCCAAAGTGGCGAGCCAGGCGCATCACGTAAGGGCCAATGGAGAGGATTCCTCTCCTATGTCGCTCCGTCTGATGCCGAATGGTGAGGGCGATGAAGTAGGCTAAGTCAAACACGTACCCATGCGCCATGCACCATAAGAAGTAGGCATCGTGAGTGTTGACGACGCCGGTGCTCTCTCGCCTACCCGTCAAAGTATGAGCCAGGATGGCGTGTAAGTACCTCAATGATGGTGCGAGAGATGACGCCTTGGAGCGACTATAGTCATAGGTGGCCGAGGCGGGTACTAAGTCTCTCCAACAGGACGAAGGGAAGTAGTGGATGTTGCGATGAAGGTCCTCGAAGTCGTCGTCCTCCATGAATTCCTCGGTATAAAGTCCCAAGGTGACCCCAAACTCTGGATGCTCATCTCTCGTACGAGGCCTCCAAGACGGAACTGGAGAGTGCCTGAGTCGTCAAAATTTGACATCACCGTCTGAAGGTGGAATGTGGAACAGAGCTCCAAAGTAAGCTCTAGATATGTCAGCTTGACAATCTCAAAAAAGTGTCCCCACGGGTCGGTAGTCAAAAGGGCCTGAACGGTGTCAGTTAGTTGGACCTTCTCTAGAGCGTCCCAATCGATACATCTCCCTATGCTGAGGGGTCGTGCACAAAGTATCTGGAAAAGCTCCTCCTGATGCCAAAGATTTTCAATAAATCAAATATCATTGCCAGCCAAAAATGTATCATCCTAGTAGTTCTAAATAGTATAATCCTATAATAATTAATTAGATTATCAAGTAATACTAAAAACACTAAGAAGTAGTATCAAAATAATGATTAATTTTAGTAATAAAATCAAACTAAATAAAATAAATAATCAAAAGCACTTAGAAATAGAAATCTAAATCATAATGAGAATGAAAATAAGAACAAAGAATAATATAAATAAATAAAAATTAAAGCAATAAATAACAACGGTGGAGAAGGGTGAACCGATGGAAGTGTTGAAAGGGGGTGCATGGACGTGGCGGTGGCGTACGGGCGTAGTGGTCGTGCATGGGCGTGTACTGTGGGGGCTGGTTCGTCGGGGAAAGAAAAGGAGAAGAGGAGAAAAAGGAAAAGGGAGGGAGAGTTTCAGGTTGGG
This sequence comes from Gossypium sturtianum, assembly GCA_025698515.1. NCBI lineage: Eukaryota > Viridiplantae > Streptophyta > Magnoliopsida > Malvales > Malvaceae > Gossypium > Gossypium sturtianum. The sequence continues at coordinate 81,455,178 of CM046951.1, forward strand.
GAAGAATGGAGAAAGGAGGAAAGTGGAGGATGAGGGCGGTGGTCGGAAAGGGGGTGTGGCGGCTAGGGTTTGGGAGGGGGAAATTTTAGGGAAGAAAGTGAATAGGAGACGGGGTTTAAATAGGGATTGGGATACATGGTCAGGGGCCACGCCCGTGTGCCCTTTATTTAGCCCATGTGTTTCAAAATTTTGATTTAGAGCGCATTTGAGTCGTGTCCCACGCCCGTGTTCCCTGGGCGTGTTTGGTTACACGACCGAATCGCACGGCCGTGTGATGGTTCTTTCACTTCTCCCATTCCCGTGTAGAGGTTCACACACCCGTGTTAATTAGTCAGTGTCGACTACGGTCCATAGGCACGGGCGTGTCGCAGGCCCGTGTGACTCATTCAGTTTCAACCATGATTTTAAGGCACGCCCATGTGGGTTTACCGCAGCCCGTGTTCTTTAGGCAGGTTTGAACACGGCCGCATCGTACGGTCGTGGCATTTTATCGTAACCCGTGTTTTGGGAAAAAAAATTGTCCTTGGCCCGCACGGTCTCTGCCACGCCCTTGTGCCTACTCGTGGTCGCCACACGGCCACGGCCACGGCCACGGCCACGGCCACGCCCATGTGCAAGGCCGTGTGGTAGTGAAACCTGCGCTCATTAATCTGGTTAGTTTTTAGTTAGGTGCTAAAAATAAAAAATATGAATATTAATGGGGTTAGTGTTCGGGTTGCCTCCCGAGAAGCGCTTGTTTAGAGTCCTAAGCTAGACTTACCTTGTATCCGCTCTTTATGGAGGTTCACAGAGCTGAAGCTCCTCTCTACTACCCCTAAAATCCTCACCATTATATAGTTTGAGTCGTTGACCGTTTACCTTAAATGTGTCATAATTAGGATGAGTTACCTCGATTGTCCCGTATGGGAAAACATTGAGTACCGTGAAAGGAGTTGCTCCGTTTGTTTTAAGCTCCGAGGTGGTTATTTGAGGATCGGTTGCATCTAACAGTACCTGATCTCCAATCTTGAAGTGATTTGCTTCTCCTTTAAGCTCGTCATGGAGTTGCCTCGGTTTTGCTTCGTGTTTGGCATGTGTCCTCCACTTGTCTAGTTCATCGATCTGAAGCCTTCGCTCCTCATGAGCTATTTCTTTGTTGGCACAAGAACTAGGATGTTGCTCATTTTTATATTTTCGAGGTGCTTCCTAAAAAGAGGGTTGAACCGAATGGTTATTAATAGAATGTAACAGTCTGGTTTATACCCTAGTCGGAACAGCAGTTTCGGGACCACAAATCTGAGTCCGTATAATATTTTAATATTATTTTCTATGCCGTTGATAAGTAATTAAGCATGTGCTAAATTTTCGTAAGTTAAATTGCTCGTTTGTGTGTTTAATTTGATGAAAAGGATTGAATTGCATTAAATGTAAAACTAGCATGCTATTTGTTAAAGTACCTTTGTGTTGTGGCTTTTTAAATAAGGAAGCCTTATGTGGCAATTATGCCAATACTTGAGATAGTGGAATGAAAATGGTCAATAATGACCTTGTATAATATGTTTTAAATTTTTTATGTTATAAGGTTGAAATTGGAAATGAATTATTAAGTCATAATATAATAAAACCAAAAGCATAAAATTTGCTATGGTTATCATCTTTCCACCGAAAACAAAAAAAAATAGGGAAGAAAGGCTTTGTTATATTCGGCCATTTGAGAGTTTAATTCAAGGTTAGTTTTTGATCCGTTTTTGATAATTTCTACGTTTTTGTAATCGTTGTTTTGAGAGCTACAAAACCCATGTATCAATTTTGTGTATTGATGATATTTGTGAAATATGCCATTGATGTTATGTTGAGCTTTGTGTTGATCTATGGTGTTAAACGAAAGATTTGAGCTAGATGAACATACCTTGTTCTTGAAGTTTTGATGAATTTAGCTAATTAGGGCTAAATTGAGAAAATATTATTTTTGAGGACTAAATTGCAAATTTGATGGAAAATATGGGCTTGTATGAGATGTATGAATATTCGGCTAAGCATGGTTAAAAGATGATTTTGTGAATTTGATGTTTTGAGAAATATGGACTAAATTGATAAATTGTGCAAATGTGAGGGTTAATTTGCAAATAGCCCTAAATGTGTGTCATTGGATTGAATTGGATAAATTAGTGAATAAAAGGATTAATTCTGAATATGTTTAGATCAAGAACCGAGGAAAACGGACTTAGACCGAGGGAAGGCGAAAGTAACTGAATAGCCGTTTTCGTTTCTGTTAAACCGAATCCGAGGTAAGTCATATTGCAAATAAATGTTGTTATATTGAATTGAGTTTATTCATATGATTATTTGTGAAAATGAATGCTTATGAGATACTTTGAATATGAATTCTGAGATATGGATGATATAGTGTTAAGTCCGAGAAGTCCCGTACGAACCTAGGAATATATAGGATTAGCTATGTCATGACATAGGTATCTGTTCTGTTTTATCATGTAAGACCACGTTTGGGACGTTGGCATTGATTTGAAATTTCGTGTAAGACCTCGTCTGGGACGTAGGCATCGACATGAGCATTACGTGTAAGACCACGTCTGGGATGTTGGCATCAATATGATCTTTACGTGTAAGACCATGTCTGGGACATCGGCATCGTATTGATTCGTGTAAGACCCTGTCTGGGACAGTGGCATCGATAGTTGATTACATGTAAGACCTCGTCTGGGACGTTGGCATTGTACGACCATTCTGAGCTTTCTGAGTATCCTAATAGATTCCTTACGGTTCAACGGGCAAGTCTATGATACGAATGGCTAAGTGAATTGTATATCCGTTTCAGGTACGTTGATTTATACACTAAGTGTGTATATAAGGTAAGTACCTATGTGATCTTACTATGATTCTTAAATTGATGAATGTGGCAAATTTGGCAAAGGATATGGATCAAAGTATATATATATGTGAGAAATTTGCTATGTATATGAATTGTGCCAATGTAGTTATATGCTTATATGCTTTACATATTAAGATTATTTGTATATGACTTACTAAGCTTTTGAAAAGCTTACTCTGTGTGTGTATTTTCTCTATTTTATATGTCGTTAAAGCTACTGAAGGCTCGGGACCGTCAAGGATCGTCGTCACACTACTAAACCTATTTTGGTACATTTTGGAAATGTATAAAGCTAGATATGGCATGTATAGGCTAGCTTTTGGTATAAGTTTGTTCTATGAATTTAGCCATGTGATTTGGCTAGTTATGATGTTGGGAATTTGCTTGAATGAATGTGATATATGAAGTATGTTTTGGTATGGTTAGTTGAGGCATAATATGGTCAAGTTTTGATTAAGTGAATGAATGAAATATGTTTGTGATGAGATGAGTTTTAACCTTGTATTTTAGCATGTTTGGAATTGGTATTGAATGTATAGATTGAATGGTTAATTTGGTATGTTTTTGTGTGTCATTTGAGTATAAAAGGAGTTGGTAAACATTGCTTGTAGATATGACCTAGGTGGGTGACATTTTGGCCTTACAAATAGCCTATAATGTTACACGGTTGTGGCACACGGGCGTGCCTAGTGAACGTGGGGCTAAGTCAGTAGCTAGCCAAATAGCACACGGCCATGACACACGGGCGTGTCTAGTAGCCGTGTGAGAAAGTCAGTATTGGCCTATGAGTACACGGCCTTAGCACACGGGGTGCTGGGTGGCCATGGGTGTAAAGACAGATTTGACCACGGCCAAGGCACACGGGCGTGCTGGGTGGCCGTGGATGTGAAGTCAGATTCGACCACGGCCAAGGCACACGGGCGTGCTTGGTGGCCGTGGATGTGAGGTCAGTTTCGACCACGGGTAGGACACACGGGGGTGTCCAGCAGCCGTGGGAGGCACACGGCTTGCCTACACGGGCGTGTAACCCCTGAAACTTAGAAAAGTTTTAAATTTCTGTGAAATTTCGTATGTGTTCCGGTTTAGTCCCGACCCTATTTATGAGCATGCTTTAAGTCTCGATGACTTACTTAAGGGACAATATGAATGTAATTGATGATTTACTTGATGAATTGTCTGTTAAAGTTTCCGATCTGTTCGGTAACGCTCTTAACCCTAGTCCGGTGTCAAACACGGGTTAGGGGTGTTACATAGAATTTATGTTCTCACCTTTATTACTTGATGTCCTAACCGAGTCACGAGCCTGAAGAGTGATCGTTTCATCACCTACACGAAGTGTGAGCTCACCTGTACCAACATCAATTCTAGTATTAACAGTTGCTAAAAAGGGTCGTCCTAAGATTAACGGTGCGTCACTGCCCTCATCCATATCTAGAACAACAAAGTCAACTGGGAATATAAATTTATCAATTTTTACAAGCACATCCTCAACAGTTCCCCTAGGAAATCTAATAGTTTTATCTGCAAGTTGAATACTCATCCTAGTTTGTTTAGGTTTCCCAAGACCTAGTTGCTTAAACATTTTATAGGGCATGACGTTAATACTCGCCCCTAAATCAGCTAAAGCATGTTTAACATTTAAACTACCAATTAAACAAGGAATAGTAAAACTTCCTGGATCCTTTAATTTATCGTAGTTTATTCTCAGCCAAAATGGTCGAGCAAACTGCGTTTAACTCCACGTGCGACACATCATCTAACTTCTGCTTGTTTGCTAGAAGCTTCTTCAAAAATTTCACTGAGTTGGGCATCTACGAAAGAGCTTCAATAAACGGTAAGTTAATATGTAGTTATTTTAAAAGTTTAAGAAGTTTACCGAATTGTTCATCTGTGCGGTCTTTCTTCGTCGCGTTAGGGTATGGTACACAAGGTACATACTCTTTACTTACCGGTTTTTGTGTATTGTGGCTTTCCCTACCCTTACCTTTACTTACCACAGGTTCTTGCCCCGATTTAGATTCAGATTCTACTAACCCTTCGTTGTCGCACACCGTGATGGCATTGATTTGCTCCCTTGGATTAGGTTTAGTATTACTTGGCAAGCTACCTTGTGGTCATTCTGAGATCAGCTTAGCAAGCTGACATATTTGGTTTTCGAGCCCTTGAATCGATGCCTGCTAATTTTTGAGTGCTGTTTCGGTGTTTTGAAAACGGGTTTCTAACACCAAGATGAATTTTGTTAGCATCTTCTCAAGGTTCGGCTTCTTCTCCTGTGGGTAGGGTTGTTGTTGAAAGCCTGGATGGAGTTGTTGTCTCTGATTTCCTTGACCACCCCATGAGAAGTTTGGGTGGTTCCTCCAACCTGGATTGTAAGTGTTACTATAAGGGTTATTCTGAGGTCTAGAATTATTACCCATATAGTTCATTCATCCGCTTTCTATGCCGGGGTTGTGGGATGGATATTCTATATTGCTCATTCCTCCTCCATTCGTATCGCACTGCATCACTGGATGTACCTGCGAAGAACCACACAAACCATCAATCTTTTTATTTAAAAGCTCTACCTGGTTTGATAGCATGGTGACTGTGTTGAGGTTGAAAACACCGGCTACCTTTGTTGGCTTCGTCCTCATAACTTGCCACTGATAGTTATTCAGTGACATCTCTTCAATGAATTCGTAGGTAACCTCAGGTGTTTTGTTGTTTAGTGTACCGCCGGCGGCTACATCTATCAATTGCCTCGTTGAGGGGTTCACACCATTGTAAAAGGTTTGAACCTGTAGCCATAATGGTAACCCATGGTGAGGACATCTTCTCTGTAGATCCTTGTATCTCTCCAATGCATCATAAAGTGTTTCTACATCCATCTGCAAAAAAGAAGAGATATCATTCCTCAACTTAGCCGTTTTAGCCGGCGGAAAATATTTAAGCAAAATTTTTTCGGTCATTTGTTCCCATGTAGTGATTGATCCTCGTGGTAATGAGTTCAACCACAGTTTAGCTTTGTTCCTCAATGAGAAGGGAAACAACCGAAGGCGAATGACATCATCAGAAACGCCATTAATCTTGAAAGTTTAGCAGAATTCCAGAAAATTTGCCAAGTGGTTGTTTGGATCCTCATCCTGCAAACCATCAAACTGAACAAACTGCTGAATCATCTGGATAGTTTTAGGTTTCAGTTCAAAATTATTTGCAGCAACAGCAGGTCTAACAATACTTGATTCGGTTCCTGTTAAAGTAGGCTTAGCATAATCATACATAGTACGAGGAGCAGGATTTTCGGCAACCACCGGGGGTAGTGGATTATTATCAGCCATCTTCTTGGTAGTATTAGTATTGTCCTCTTGCTCTTCCTCTATGTATTGTAGACTTCGCCTTATCTCCCTACGATTTCTATGAGCGGTGCCTTCTATATCACTGTCGTAAAGCAAAGGTCCTGACGGGTTTCTTCTAGTCATAAACTAGAGACACCTACCAAAAACAAAGGAAAAGAAAATTTAGAAAAGTAACTATAAAATAAATTGCAATAATATAAAAAATGGCTAAAGTAATAAAAATTTAGTGTTCCTAATATCTTAGTCCCCGGCAACGACGCCAAAAACTTGATGTGTCTCTAACTAACTATGACCATAATAAAGGCAAGCGCACCTATCGTTTAATAGTATAGTTATGGTAAGACCGAAAATATCGTATCCACAAGAACCAAGAGTACTAGTAATTACTATCTTCCTATTATCTAGCCTAAGAATTGGAGTGGTTTCTTTTAAACTAAAATTAATTAAAAACACGACAGAGAATGGATTGGGAAAATACTTTTAGACAACTTTATGAGAAAGGCAATACCCAAGGAAGAATCCACCTAGACTTCACTTACTACTTCTGATTCATACGATTTATTCACTTGACTTAATCCGTAGAAATCCCTGATTTATGTTAATATCTCTTTCAAGACTAAAAACAACTGACTCTAGGTTGATTAATTGAAATCTCTTTCTAATTAAAACCCCTATTGTCGCATTAACTCGATCTATGGATTCCCTTATTAGATTTGACTCTAATCTGGCAGATTTATGTCGCCCTATTTCTAGGGTTGCAATCAACTCCACTTAATTGTGTTGATCTACTCTTAAACTGGGACTTTTGCTCCTTTGAATAAGCACATTCGACTTGAATCAATAACCTGAATTATCAAGACAAGAATAAGAACTCACAATTAAGAATAAGAACCAGTATTTATCTTATAAATCAAATAGTAATAAGATCTTTCATAGGTTTCATCCCCTCAGGTATTTAAGGGATTTAGTTCATACTGATAGAGGGAAACATCTTAAAATAAGGAAAACAACAAAACATAAGAAAACCCAAAAACTTCAAGAGAAATTGATAGGAGATCTTCAGTCTTGATGGAGATCCTTCTTCCGAGCTGCTCCCGATGGCTGTCTTCGAGTATTTTCTGCCTTCTCCTCTGCGTCTCTTTTTAGGTCCTCCCCTAGGGTGTTTATATAGGCTTTGGAGCACCTTTCTTGGCTCTCGAGTAGTCTTTTCCGAATAGAATTAAACTTGGGTTCGACAGGGACACGCCCGTGTGACACGACCGTGTTCGATAGCTTAGGCCGTGCTCGATTCTGCTCGTCACACATGGCCGTGTGGTCGGCCCGTGTACGATAGTCCAGGCCGTGTTCGCTTCTGCTCGTCACACACGACCGTGTGGTCTGCCAGTGTGAGGTAGTCCAGGCCGTGTTGATTTCTGAGGTAGGCCTATTTTGTCCCTTTTTGGCCCGTTTCTCATTCTTTTCGACTCCCTAAGCTCTCCTGAGTGTAAAACATGAAAATCAAGGATTAGGAGCATCGAATTAATCAAATCTAATGAAAATTCATCCAAAAATAAGCCAAGCATGGGATCAAAATATGTATAAATTGTGGTTTATCAGTTGGTGAATCAATGATGCTAGAAATGGCATCCTGTACAGTGTACATGATTGTAACAGTAGTAGGCAACCACCTATATATTGTGTATCGTGCTTTGTCACCCGACAAAACTCACGATACAACATTGCCAATACTGCTGAACCCCAATTATATGAACGAACAACTTGAAAATCTGCCAACATAGGCAAGTTCATCAGATGCACTTTATTATTATATAAGTCTAGCATAAGTACCCCCTATCAGCTCCATTATATACTCCTGAGTAGCGCACATCTTCTCCCACTCAAAGACAGTACTTGATGAAGTTTCAAAATTTTGCTTAAGCCAAGAAAAGTTTAAACTAGTAAATTCAGTAGCACCATTAGCCAATGATTGTCTAAGCAACTGATAGCAAAACGATGCAGATTCAATCTTTTTACTTGAACCCGTTACCACAACATTGTCAACTGGGAGCCTGAGTTACAATGCAACATCTTCTAAGGTGATGGTGCACTTCCTACACGACAAATGAAATGTGTGGGTCTCTGGGCATCACCTCTCAACCAAGGCCGATATCAAGTTAGCCTTAAGCTTAAATGTGCTAATCAGTGCCGTCGTTCCAAATTTCACGGCATCCAAATATGGGAAAATATGTTTGTCCAATCGGTAACTCGGACCATGGACATGCTCTCTTAATATGCAGTATTCACCTTGCCCATAACAAATTACCATATTAGTTAAATATGCCAATTAGAATATTAATGACGCGCAAATTTATAAAATACCCATTAATAGCAAGTAGCAATTTTTTTTATTGACACATGAACCATCAAGGCAACGTGATCGATTGCTCTAATCAATGAACCCATTTTAATATTTGCACAAACAAACTTTAATAAACATATCATTTTAAAACAATAACGCTTCCACAAAATAATATTTAGCATAACCCATTTTCATAAATAAATTTATTTTTTATTTAAATAAAATATTCACAAAATAATATTAATCACCAACTAAAAAAATATTAAAATAAGTTACCTTAATTTGGATGTTTGCAACTGAAATTTTCTATTCTAAACAAATTAATAGTAAAACATAAATATCTTTATTAAGAATATATATATATATATATACACATAACTAATCCAGTAAAATATAATTAAAAAACATAAAAAAATAAAATAAAAAAGCCAAAAACTTAACATACACGTTACTAGAAACAGTTTCACAAGCTGCCGTAAACACTAACAAATAAAATATAAACATAATATATAATAATATAATTTTAAACATTTAATATAAATATTAAAAATAAAATATAAACATTAAGTATACAAATTATTATTTCAAGCAATAAAAAAAATCATACCTTCAAAATTTCACAATCTCTCCCTAAAACTACAACACAAACAATTAACAATTTTTTTCTCCCTTTACTTTAGCTGAGATTTTTGTATTTGGAGGGGGAGGGGGGACCAAATGCAATATATAAGCTAAGAAAGGAAAAAAAAATTTGCTAGTGTTGGATAGGCTGCTATGATTGATTGGTCACGGTAATCTATCACGACACTGACTTGACATCCTACTGCCAATGTGACCAATCGATCACGATAGTCTATCCAACAGTAGCATCTTTTTTTTTTCCTTTTCAACTTTTTTTTTAAAAACCAGTTTTTTTAAAATCTTAACCGATGTCACCAATGTGTCAGGCAACACTACCTTAAAAAATATTTTTTTCCTTACACATACGATATTTATCAAATATTTAAAGAAAATACTCGCATTTTTTGGTATTGCCTAACAAGGTGGCTGCACCACTTAAAAAAAGTATTTTTTTTCCTCTTGGAATGATTGGGTGATGATGGTGTGTATTTTGTGTTGGTGCCGCCTGACACATTAGTGGCACCCATTTTTACAGTAAAAAACTTAGCATTCTTGTAAATAATCTAAAACATGCCCTATTTTTTAATTAATTTTTTTGTATTATCTAGGTAAAAAACATGACAATATTTGGTACATTTCTAATAGAATTTTTAAACTTCACAAGAAAAAAATAACTAGCATAAAGGGAAAATATATGATAAGTGATAAAAGTAACATGTTTTAATCTCATTCTTAATGCGTTTTTGGATGATTATTCGATGCAAAATGATGAATTTTATGCTCATAATCCTTTAAATTCATTTTTCTATACTCATTAGAGCATTTGAGAGAAAAAGGAGCGAAAAACAAGCGAAAATCAAAAAATTGGAAACTTAGAGCCGTGTGAGCCACACAAACGTGTGCCAGACCGTGGAAAAATCGCGATTTGTACTCCAAACAGCGGAGAAACATAATTTTTAGGTTTTTCGGGCATTTTAAGACCTATATATGATAAAAATAAGAAGATATGAGAGAGCCGTCATAGAATATTCAAGAAAACAACTCGGAAAACACCATTGAAGCTGACTCTGAAGTAGATTTTCATCAAAATTGAAGATCTCCTTTTGATTTCTTTGACGTTTATTATGTGTTCCTTTGTTTCTTGTGATTTTACTACCTTTCGGATGTTTTTATTTGCTATCTGTCGCGTGTGAATATATAATGCGAATGTGCAAGTATACACGTTGAATCAAATAATAAAGTGATAAGCGAGATCGTCTCCACAGGGACCGGAATAGGTAAAAATATGGTTGAGTTATTACTAGCAACTATACTAATTAGGCTTATGGTAAAGTAAACAGAACAATAATTTGAAGTGAAGTATTAATGTATGAAATATAAAAATCAAATAATGAATAAAATGATGTGGCAATTCTATGAGATAGTTGAGAGGATTTATGTTGTTGAATGGGAAGGTTGGAATTACTTGGATTATATCTTAATAACATAATAATGTCATGGAAAAATCTTGACCAAATTACTGCTCAGAGTATAACTACTGCATTTTGCTTTTTTCGAGAGCTAGAATTAAAGCTATCATTCTAAGTCTTTGTACGTCTACAAGTCTCAAGAACAATACCTAACAATATTCTTCTTCACTCTGTATAGATCACAACTCTATGTCTAAAGTGCTATGAGTATTCGCTCGAGTACTCACTTGTATCATTCGATCACGATCCAACTTATTTAACCTTTTCAGAATTAAATCAAGTCTAAGGATATACCATGCATTCATCTATGTCTAGAGCTTGCATGTATATGTTTAAAATAATCCAAAGCGAATAAAATAGTAGATCTACTCAAAATATCACCATGATCATCAAATATATCAAGATAAATCCAGTAATTCTAACCCAAATGAAATTAGCTCATAGGTTAGGATTTAGAATCCAAAATTAGAATAACATTCAACATCATCACTAACAATATAGAAATCACAGAAATTAATTAATAGAATGAAGGTAGAACTGCATAAAGCTTTTGCCACTCCAGCTTTCACTTCGACGCTACTGAATTGTGCAGGACCCAAGGCTGATTGCTCGTCCCTTTCGTAGTGTCTCCGCTCTCTTCTTAAACTTTTACTCTCTCCATTTTCTCTGGATTTTTTCTCACGAGTTTCTTGCAGAGAAAATTACTCTCCAAAATCCCCATCCAAAAAGCCTATTCTTTTCTTTCTTTTCTATTTTCCCTTTTATAGGGTAGGCTCCCCCTCTCAGCACGTACTTTTCTCCTTCTTTTTTAAGGTGGATTTATCTGGTACATGTCTAGTTGGCTGAGAGTGACAAGGACTGAGTGCTGCGCCAACATTTTACTAGAACTGCCATTGCATTTGTGTTGACAATCCATCCAACCTTTTGCCATGGAAATATGTCACTTCATTCACTTCCTCCTTTTTCTCCTTTTTTTCATGTAACACCCCAAACTCGGCCCAGAAGTTAGCCCCGAATCTGGCGTGTCACATTGAAGTGTTTTTCGAAACCATGTTTTCATTGAAAACCCTCCTTAATATTTAAAAAACTAAAGCCTCAGTTTGTGTTCGTTCGATTTCAAAACGTGGTTCATTTAAAAGTTAATCACTTTTAAAAATGTTATTAACTTCGTTAAAAATCTCTTTTAGTTGCGGAAGCTAATTTAAGGTAAATAAGTTTAAAACGTATGTTTTTAAAAACAGTAATTGGGTTGAAAACTCGTCTACGTCTAACTGATATAAAACGTAACAAAATCCCCAAATTCAGAATTAAATCCAGAGAGGCCTTATTACAGAAATTAAAACCCAAAATAAAAATTTAAAACATATATAAAGTCAAAAGCATAACAGCCGTAGTCGTGTGGTCACCTCCGAGTCCCTCGCAGCACCGCTTCTCCTAACGCTGGGGATTACCTGCACAGTTAGAAACGGGGTGAGTTTACGAAAACTCAGTGTGTAATCCTCTTACTAGAGTAACACAAGATATCGTAAAATGTAATCAAAATGCCTGGGCCAAAGCCCTATAACAGCAACAATACAGTCCAGTTCAGAGCATACGTGGGCCAAAACCCACTACAATATCATTTGGGTCACAGCCCATAACAGAATCAATTGGGCCCATCCCAAACCAATACAGAACAAGTGGCCCTAAGCCCAGTACAATGATAGATCTCATAAACAGATATGCAACAGTATGAGGATGCATCCCACCCCGATCCAGCCAACACACTACCCATACCAACCCTACACTTATGTGGGGATAAAATTGACCCACCCAGCCAACACACCAAGCTTAGCACCAGTTTTGGCACTAAGTCAATAGAACGGCTTGACACCGTGGACAGAACGGCTAAAAGCCATAAATATCGCAGCAATGCTGCCAGTTAACAGAACGACTAAAAGCCATAAATAGAATGGTTATAAACCATAATCAGGATGGCACAGAGCCATAATCAGGATGGCACAAAGCTATAGGTAACTGTGATAAGTTTGCCATATAGCCATCAGCGACGGTAATATAATCGGTACACAGCCATAGGTAATTATGATCGACACAGAGTCATTAATATATATGTTAGGCACATAGCCACGGGTAAATACGATTGGCACAAATCCCTAATCAAGATGGCACAGAGCCATATTTAGGTTGGCATAGAGCCATAATCAGATTACGTGGCTTTAAGCCGTTCGTCGGTCCACAGTCGTCTCATGCGACCCGTGCGACCTTAACAGATCCATAATGGATCCACAGTCGTCTCATGGGACCCGTGCGACCATATCAGAACTTCCTCCGTATCAATGTCCCAACCCCATGCAATATGTCGTGTATGTCATGCTCAATCATTACACGTGTATGCAAAATGGCCATGCTCAGTAAAGTCATTTAAACACATATTAAAAGCATATTAGTCACACGACCACAGTCAAGTCGCTTAAAACACAAATCATACGATCACGATCCAAATCAACCAAATTCATAGTCTAAGTCAGTCATTTACCCACAAGAGCAAAATAGTCATTTTACCCTATAAGGGTATTTCAGTCATTTTACCCTACAGGGGCATTATGGTCATTTTATAAACTGAGGGTATTTTAGTAATTTTGCAAACCGGGGGTATTTCAGTAATTTTGCAAACTGGGGGTATTTCAGTAGTTTTGCAAACTGAGGGTATTTCGGTAATTTTGCAAACAGGGGTATTTCATTAATTTTACAAATCAGGGGTATTTTGGTAATTTCACAAATTAGGGGTATTTCGGTAATTTCACAAATTGGGGGTATTTCAGTAATTTTGCAAACTAGGGGTATTTTAGTAATTTTGCAAATCGGGGTCTCAGCGACCCAACAGAAAGTCCACCATCGCCTCGAGCGACTTAAGTAACCTAATGATGCAAGCGGTGCAAATGGGCCTAAAGCCCATTACTCGGCCCAAGTGGGCCCACACACTCGTGTGGCCCATTTAGCCCAGAAACAACCACAGTTATGCAAACATCACAGTCCAAACAACACTTACCACATCACATACATTTTATCCGCGTGGGCCTACAAGCCCATTGGGCCCCACATGACCATTTCGCCCAACGAGACCCGAGCGGCCCAAGACCACGAGCGCTCGTGGTGGTGGCTCTCTGATGCACTAACGCCCATGTTCGTGGGCTCGGTTCACCACACGCACAATCGCACGCTCGTGTGGCATCATACGCCATATTTCTGGCTTTTCGGCATTTTGCCGATCTACAGTCATAGCAGTGTAAACAATACATACTTTCGGCTTTTCAGCCGGTTATCAAACATAGCATACAGTTACTCACACTTTATCGGCTTTCTTGCCGACTATCGAATACAGGGTACTGTTACATACCTTTGTTGCGAAGAAAGCGAATAATCCTTGAGCACCAAGACCTTCTTAATACTTAGCCCCAAAACATTCACCACCCTTACTTTGATTGAGTGAGTACCTCCAGTCCTCTAAGATCGCTAACTATGATAGATCACACGCCTTGCCGACAACTGCACTATGATAGATCTCTGTTAGATAGTACTGATCATAGATGCAGCCTACAACCCAATTTTACTTAGCAAACCCATAGGGCCTAATTGGTCTATACCCAAAGAGTAAGATAACAAATTACCTTAATCGGACGGTGAGAGAAAAACCTCGACAGCCTTAGCACTCTAGAACTTCTTCGCTCCTCGGATTTGACTAGCCCCCAATGAGCATAATATCGTGCAAGAGAATCAAGAGCGTAATTAGAGTCCAAAAGAACAGAAGCATTCGGCTTCCAGAGAAATACTAAAAGAGATCAAATTTGAGTGTAAAGGAGAAAGTATAAACACCTACCCTTCAGTCAGGAACACTTGCAGAACCGATTAACAATACCAACAGTGGAGCATAGAAATATTCGGCCAAGGATAGGGAGAGAAGAAGGTTGAGTACCTTCGGTCTACTAAGCAGAAGAAAGAAAAGGGAGAAGAAGGAATAGAGAAGGATCAATCGGCTAGGCTAGAAACCGAAAAGAAAGAATGACACTGCAAGGAAGAATAAAAGATAAGTATTCGGCCAATCGAGGTGTAAAGGAAAAAAAGGTAAAAGAAGAAGAACATTCTGCAATACCCACTAGTTTTTCCCAAATAGTCAATTTGACAACCCCAGTAACAAAAACGCAAACAGAAAGTGAACTAATACGACACTTTAGAGCTCAAAACAACTCGGCATAGAAAGGAGATTTTTCCCAACCCAAAAAGTGACCAAAAACTAAACCAAATGGGAGAAAAGCCCTCTTGGCCGAATTTCCCTAAGCATAACACCCAAATTAGGCACAACTTCACTCCATAACAAACTCCCCTTTTTCCTCCCCCTTATCCCTCTCCTAAAATCTCTCCACCTTATTCTACTCAACCACCTATTCAAACTCCTTTCAAACTCCTCCAAGTCCATATCCCATAAATCTCTCTCCCAAGACCAATTCCACAACCACTTGAGCAGAATTCAATTCCAACACAACCACTGGGCGACATAGCTGCAAAATAAATAATCCATAGCTTACTCCAAGTCTCGAACCTTTGACCTCCTTGCCACACTTGTGACGCCACCTTCCACCACACCACCAACTCCTCTTTTGTCACCTTCCACCACATTTTATTTATAACCCTGCTAACCAAAGATAAAACACAAAATTTTTCTTAGGCCTAGGTTTAAACCCAAGGCTTCTCCAATACTCGTCAGGACCCTTAATCACCAAAGCAGACATACATTTGTGTTATTCACTTGCAAAACTAAATTCCAATTCCTCTGATACGCGAAGCCCATTTCTTTTAGGCCCAAAAGTCGGGGTGTTACATTTCATCCTTCCTGCACCTGTTGCATACAACAACCAATTCCCTTCTTCCCAACAGTAAAAGTAACATGAAATGACATTTGAAGCACAATCTAAGCGTTATTATGCAATGTTCTAAAAATAACTTAAAAATGCAAATATATCTATTTAAGTACAAACATTTAATCAAGCTTAGAGGTTCGAAATATAACTCTTTTCAAGAGTTATCACACCCCAAACCTGAGTTCTTACTTGTCCTCAAACAGAATATGTATTAATGCATGAATACATGAATGCATGAATTTGCCATAACTACACAATTGCTTCTTGTACTGCTGAACCAAACGAAAGATATTTTTACCTCCATTCTCATAAGTCTTCAGTCTAAAAAAATTGGTTCAAATTTTATATTTTTGTTTAGCATACAAAGTGCAGAAAATGTTACCTAAAAATACAATTAATATTCATGTAATTCTGACTATAGTAAGCACCTCCTAATGTATTTAGTTTTTCTTCTCATACTTATTCTGTCATTGCATTATAATTTTTTTAGGGAATTCATCTTGTCACATGATTTCTTTACTTGACAATCTCAATAGACCATACACTAGATTGTCAGGTATTATATCACGCCACAATTTGAATGTAATTGACTCATGAAGCTAAAACTTTTGATTAAAAAGATGGATGGAGCAAACAACTACCCCTTAACTACTCAGCCTACTACTACATTGGAGTGCCCCTAAACTTTTTTTTTTACTTACTCTTATTTGATCTTGCTTTTTTGATCAATAATACAATGGAACAAACAAAGTATTACTGGCCTACTCAACAATTTCAAACATTGGAGTGCTTTATAGTGTCTTTTTACATTTTATTTTATTTTGCTGTGGTATTTATTATTACACAATGATAATTTACTAATCTTAGTTTCAAGACTTCTAAGTGTATTAAAAGAAACCTACTATAGACTAATTGCGATTATACATATTTCATTATACTTTTAGGCATCAAATTTCACACGGCTATTCTAAGCTAAACATACCTAATCAACTATCACAATTTTCACAGTTTGAAGAGTTATTATCCTCATCGAACATCATAAATAACAATATACTTCTCATGGTATAACAGTCATTTAGTGTAACGCCCCAAAATTTTAATTTTTGATTTTGTGTATGTGTGACACACAATGTCTATCTGCTTCAGTGGTTATGTGTTCTGGGTGTGTGTGAGAGGTCCTAAGTTCAAGCCTTACTTGGGAAAATTTTGGTATTTTTATAAATAAAGCCTTAACCTTGTGCATAGGGCTTAAGTTTAAATGTTGGGTAAATTATATCAGAATGGGCTTGCTAGTCTGGTGGTTAAGTGGTGTGTTATTATGGTGGAGGTCTTGTGTTCAAATCCCTACGCAGGCAAAGGTATTATTTTTTTGCTTAGATTTCGGGATAGAGTTGTGTAATAGGGGGATTCTGAGTAGTGGATGTGAAGTGGGAATTAGGGGAGAAGATTAAGGGATTTTGGGGGTTATCGGGATTTTTTTTCCCATAACCGAATTTTGGCTCCCTTTTCCAAAAAAAAAAATCTACTGTCTATTCTTCTCCCTCTCCTCTTGCCAAAATTCTCTGAGTTTTTCCATCTTTCTCTTCTTTTTTTTCTTCTTGATTTTTCCCTAATCCATTTATTTTCCTTCGTTTTCACACGTGGTTAGTGCTCGCTTAGTTTCGTAAGTGTTTCTCTTCGTTTCGTCATGAATCTCTTAGCGATCAAGTGGTAATGTTTTTTCTCGCGATTTGGGGTAGGGGAGGCTCGATGGTGAATTCAGTATTCTCGTCTTAACAATAGTTAAATGGAGGGTTATCGTTATGTAAGTTGGGTTTCTATTCGTTCTTGGTTGTCAATTCGCTTGTAAATCCGTTAAATTGATGTTGAGTATCATGATTTTAGGCCTTGAAGTGCTCGGGAGTGATTAGGCATCAAAACGATACTGTGTAAAATTCAAACGCAAAAACGGGTTCGATTTAAAAGCCAAAATTGCTTGCTGTCGAGAAATAAGAGAAATAAGAGAAAATGATGCGAAAAGTTGTAGAGAAAGGAAATAAGGGTGTTAAAAACTAGGAAATCAACATTTTGCACTAAAACAGTTTTGGGCAGCAGCAGTAGTCTAACTTTGAAAAATCATCAAAAATAGTGTAAATTGAGTTAGAGGTTGAATAAAATATGAAATTAAATTTTATTGAGTCTAGTATTTCATGGAAGAAACAGTGTAAGCAATGGAATTGTAAACCATGAGTTATAATAAATTTTGTGAGACAAGTTCAGAATGATTTCGGGTTCCCCTGTTCTAACTTGGGAAAAACATCAAAAATTGTAAAAATAATAATTAGGGGCCTATATTTATATTTTCAAATTCTTAATGAGTTTAGTTTCAAGAGAAACAAACGAAAACATCATCTAAATTCTGTACTAAGAGATAAATAATTTTTAGTAAGGAAAGGTCGAAGCTGTCAAACAGCAGGATAGGGATAACTTTAAAGATTTTACTGTACTTATTTAATAAACTATAAATTCTGAAAATTTTATGGTAGAATTTATTTGAGTCTAGTTTCAAAAACATTAAGCGGATCTTAATTTGAAATTTTGTCGCTCAAGATGTAAATAATATAGTGATAATGACTCAAGTAGACAGCTTTGAATGAACATATAAGTAAATAGTGAAAACATATATGAGTATTGAGCTAGCACGGGTTACTTTAAAAAAATGGATCACACGGCCAAGGCCAATTAGGGCCGATTAGGCCACACGGGCGTGTGGGCCCATACGGGTAGGTCACATGGGCGTGTGGGCCCATTTTTACCGAAATGTTTTTAAGGTTGCACAGGTTGCCCAAGTCGACTATGAACCTACTGTAGGGTCGGTAAGCGCTACTTAGACCCCTAAATGTGTGAAATTAACTGAATGATATCTGTACTGGGCATGTTAATATCTGAACTGAATATATGTATTGAAATTGCATAATAGCATGTCATCCATTGTATGTTGCATTTCATTGGGTTGGGGTTCTTATTCGGAGGAGTGTCTTCAAGGGCTTTAAGCCTAATTTATCGATTTCACCGCAAACTCACTTTTTGTGCCGCATTCGGTACTACTTGGAGTGTAGGGATGGGTGGGTTGATTATATCCCCACATGGAGTGTAGGGTTGGACGGAGATGGTGTGTAGAGGTGGTTGGGTAGGATTCTCTCATCGCATAATCTATCGCGCATCGATCATCGTGATGGGCTAAGGCCCTACTGCATTTTTAACATCAGATTGAGATGGGCTAAGGCCCAAATCATCATCGAGCATCTTGAAAAGGGCTTAGGCCCAAGATCATTCAAGCGTAATCGTGAATACCGATTGTTTGTTTGTTTCTGCAGATTACACACCGAGTTTACATAAACTCACCCTTTTTTTAATGTGCATGGGTAATCCCCAGACTTAGACGGATCGGTGCGACGAAGGACTCAGCGGTGACCACAGTAATTTTTGGACTTCATGGTTTTCAATTCACGGTTTATGATTTGATTATTATTGATTATTTGGGTTGTAATTTAAGGACCCTCTGGGACTTTGGTTTTAAATTTGGGTTTTTATTTATTTATTTTACTTTATGGATTTATACCTGCTGGTCGTAGAAAATTTAGTTTTCAAAAAGTTAAAGTATTTCCTAAACGCATGATCACCTAGACTGCTTTATTAAAGCTTTCGTAACGAGGAATGTTTTCATCGTAACAACGAGGTTTCAAATACACTATCGTGTGACATTGCCAGATACGGCCATAACATCTAGGCCGAGTTTGGGGTGTTACATTTAGCATTTGTATGTCATGGCAAAGTGAGTGACAAAATGATCTAATGTTCAAACAAAATATCACATTCATGCAATATGTGCAACACACCCCCAAGCCTAAGGGATGCATTATCCTCAATGCATAATTAGAGACAAAATTTTACTTATGCAAGAACAAATAGATATGTAAAACATGCAATAAAAACAAATATGAATGCAAGTAAAAATGAAAAATATGGAATTGAAAAGAAAATCAAAAGCTTGAAAAGGGTTTGTGTTACTTTAGTTGGGTCGAGTGGATTTCCTGGTAGCGTGCTTGTAGCGCTGCTTCCATTTGAGCTGATTGATTGGCACCTCTTCATCATCATCATCTGATTTCGTGAGATCATCAATTAGTTGATTAATCTCACGATCTTACTCCGATATGGTTGTAGTGGTTTGAGGTGCAGTAGCAAGTTCCTGTGGTGCAGAAGTTTGATTCATGTTATCTCCTTCCTTATCTGATTCAATGTTCACCGATTCTATTTTCTTGTCTTCCCCCTCTGTTTCTTTGTTTGTCTTTTCTGTAGTGGCTGGATGTGTGGTAGTGTCCATCACAGAGGCTTCAACTTCATCCTCTGGATCCGATAATAACTCTTTGGGAAAAGTAGGGAATGCAGGCATGGGCCTTGTAAAGTTTTTCTGAATAGATTTCTTAATGGCATTATCCCTCATTGTGACATAGCCCAAAATAAAGTCATTTCGTCTTAAGCCCTTCTTAGATCAGTAGCTATCCTGAGTTGTTGCTTCTCTATCAAACGAAACTGTTGTTTCAACATCTCAAAAGCACCAAGTACTTGCTGCTCGAAATCATTGTGAGATGTGGACGGAGCATAATGGGTACCAATAGGTGGGGAAGAGGTCGATGTAGAGCCAGGATACCGTGGCACTTCTTCCCCTAAAAATCTCATGGAAATCTGTTTGGTAATGGCTCATTTGTTAGAGATTTTGTCCTCATTTTCTTGGATAGAGACATTGACCCATTGATAAAATGCAGTAATAAGAGATGGAAAATTCAGAGTGCCAACATTCTTTTGTGTGCAATGATGAACTTCTCTAAAAATGATTTTTCCAACATTTATCTTTCTTCCAGTCATAATAGAGTGCAGTAACAACATGCTTTCCTTGGAAATAAAAGAGTTATGAGTTGAAGGACTAAGGTGAGATTTAAGAAAATGGTACCGTACCCTACAATGAGGCTTCAAAGAAACACGATCGATGGTGTAGCAGTCATTCTGAGAAACTGTCAATTTGGTCCCTTCCATGCCTAAATCCTGAAGAACTTGATTGAGTCCTTCTGCTGTTGATAAACCGTAATAGTAACATATTTTATCTCTACATTTAGCATGCTTTTGGATGATTTATCCCTTAAATTATGGAATTTGGTGCTCTTAATCCTTTAATTTCATGTTTTATACTCAGGAGAGCATAGGAGGATGAAAAGAACAAAAAACGGGCTTAAAACGGGCCAAATGGGCCAAAGTAGGAAATCAACACGGTTTGGGCCCAAAGCATACGGCTGTGCCCCTTTAGCAGGCTCGAACATGGCCTGAAGTTGATTCACACGGGCGTGCCACACGGGCGTGTCCCTGCCATTACAAAGAGGAATTTCACTCGGAATAGGATACTTAGAGGCAAAGAAACACATTTCAAAGCCTATATAAACACCCTAAGTACAACCTAAAAGGGGGCTTTTTCCAGGGGGCGTCCAGCTAGGCCAAGGAGCCAAGCCAGAGAGGTCGGAGTCGTGGGATTTACTTGAAGAAAGCCAATTGATTCATCTCAAGAAGCCGCAATCATACTCAAGACGGCGGATTTCTCCTTCAATTCCTTCAGGGGGTTTTAGGGTTTTCCTATGTTTTGTTTTATCTTTTCTTCTGAGATGTATTCTTTTATTATTATGAACTAAACCCCTCAGATACCTGAGGGGGATGAAACCTAAGACGGATCTTGTTATTGTTTTCTGAACTATATGATAAATACTTGATTTGTTCTTAATTATGTGTTCTTAATTCTTGTTTTGATATTTCAGGATATTGATTCAAGTATTGATGTGCTTAGGTAGTGGAGCAAAAGTCCCTGTCTAAGAGTAGATCTAGCATAGTTAAGCGGAGTTGATCGCAACCCTAGACATAGGATGACGAAAATATGCCGGATTAGGGTCAAACCTAATATGGGAGTCCATAGATCGAGTTAATGCAATTCTAGGGGTTTTATTTAGAAAGAGATTTCAATTAATCAACCTAGAGTTAAACGTTAGTAGCCTCGACAGAGGTATTAATATACATTAGGGAATCCTACGGATCAAGTCAAGTGAATAAATTGTCTGGTTCAGAGTTAGATAACAAGTGAAGTCTAGGTGGATTCCTCCTTGGGTATTGTCTTAATCAATTGGTTTTTCCCACAAGTATTTCCCCAATTCATTCTCTTTGTCTTAGCGTCTTTAGCTTAGTAGTTAGTTAATTTTAGATTAAACAATAATTCACTTCAATTCTTAGGCTAAATAATAGAAAGAAAAGTAGTATTAGTACTTTTGGTTCCTTTGGGTTCGATATTCCAGTCTTGCCACTAAACTATACTACTGTTCGATAGGTGCGCTTGCCTCAATCGTTGTCACAGTTAGTTTGTAGGCTAGATCATTCATTATATAAATTTTTAAGACTCTGACATAAATATCAAGTTTTTGGCGCCGTTGCCGGGGAACTAAAATATCAAGAACACTTGATTTTTATTACTTTAGCCATTTTATTTATTTACAATTTATTTTTATTTTATTTTAACTTTGCTAATATTTCTCTTTCTTTGCTTCTGGTAGGTATTTCCAGTTTATGACTAGAAGAAACCCGTCAGGACCCTTATTTTTTACAGTGAAATAAAACATACCACTCGCAGAAATCGAAGAGATGTCACTGAATAATTATCAATGGCAAGACATGAGGACAATGCCTAATAAAGCAGCCGGTGTTTTCAACCTTGACGTGGTCACCATGTTATCTAACCAGGTAGAGCTTTTAAATAAAAAGATTGATGGTTTGTATAGTTCTTCGTAGGTACATCCAGTGATGCAGTGTGATACGAATGGAGGGTCGAACAATACGGAACATCCACCCTACAACCTTGGTGTAGAAAGCGAGCAGATGAACTATATGGGTAATAATTTTAGATCTCAAAATAACCCCTATAGTAACAATTATAATCGAGGTTGGAGGAACCACCCCAATTTTTCATGGGGAGGTCAAGGAAATCAGAGACAACAACCCCCTCCAAACTTCCAACAACAACCCTACCCACAGGAAAAGAAGCCGAACCTTGAGGAGATGCTGACAAAATTCATAGCGGTGTCAGAAACACGTTTCCAAAACACCGAAACAATATTTAAAAATCAACAAGCATCGATTCAAGAGATCAAGAATCAGGTAGGTCAACTTACCAAGATCATGTCAGAACGACCACAAGGTAGATTGCCAAGCAACACTGAAACTAACCCAAAGGAGCAACTTCAAGCCATAACTGCTCATGATAGTAAAGGGTTAGATGAGCCCAAATTAAGGCAAGAGGATGTGGTAGAGGAAGGTAAGGTCAAGGTAAGTCATGATAAATCAAAACCGGTAATCAAAGAGTACCAACCTCGCATACCATATCCCGAAGTAATGAAGAAAGATAATACATAGAAGCAGTTCGGTAAGTTTCCTAAACTTTTAAAGAAATTACATATTAACTTACCGTTTCTCGAAGCTCTTTCGTAGATGCCAGATTCAAGGAAATTTTTAAAAGAGCTTTTGACAAACAAACGGAGGTTAGACGAGGCATCGCATGTGGAGTGAACGCAGCGGTGTGCTCGGGTGATTCTACAAAACAAACTACCACGAAAATTAAAAGATCCAGGGAGTTTTACTATTCCTTGTTTAATTGGTAGTTTATCGGTTGATAATGCTTTAGCTGATCTAGGGGCAAGTATAAATGTCATGCCTTATAAAATGTTTAAACAGCTAGGTCTAGGGAAACCCAAACAAACTAGGATGAGCATTCAATTAGCTGATAAATCTATTAGAATTCCTAGGGGTATAGTTGAAGATGTACTCGTAAAAATTGATAAATTTGTATTCCCAGTAGACTTTGTCGTTTTAGACATGGATGAGAACAATACAATCTCTTTAATTTTAAGAAGATCCTTTTTAGCAACTGCTAGAACAAAAATCGACATTGATACAGGCAAACTCATACTTCGTGTAGGTGACGAGACAGTCACTCTTAAAGCACTTGACTCGGCTAGGACATCAAGTAATCAATGTGAGAAAATTAATTTTATTAATGACCATTCGGTTAAATCTTCTTTTTAGGAAGCACCACGAAACTACACAACAGAGCCAGATCCTAGACCTCATGCAACCAAGGAATTAACTCATGAGGAACGAAGGCTTCAAATCGATGAACTAGACGAATGGAAGACACATTTTAAAGAGAAATTAGGGATACACGCAGCAGAACCAACACCATTCCATGGGACAAACAAATTTAAGATCGAAGATCAGGTATTATTAGATAAAACAGATCCTTGAATATCTCCTTCAGACCTTAATACAAACGAAGAAATCCCTTTTACGATGCATCAATGTTTTCCTATCTGAAACAATGAGGTAAGTAACCTTATTTTTGGCAATTTTAAAGTAAACTCTACTCGACTCGAGTTATATCATGATAGTAGAACTGATAGCATGAGAGAGGATGTTCAACTCTTCAAACCACCATGAATGTGCAAATGAGAGGCAAGTCTAGCTTAAGACTTTAAACAAGCGCTTCTCGGGAGGCAACCCGAGCTCTAACTCCGTTTATTTTTACATTCTCTTTGTCTTAGCGTCTTTAGCTTAGTAGTTAGTTAATTTTAGATTAAACAATAATTCACTTCAATTCTTAGGCTAAATAATAGAAAGAAAAGTAGTATTAGTACTTTTGGTTCCTTTGGGTTCGATATTCCGGTCTTGCCACTAAACTATACTACTGTTTGATAGGTGCGCTTGCCTCAATCATTGTCACAGTTAGTTTCTAGGCTAGATCATTCATTATATAAAATTTTAAGACTCTGACATAACGATCAGCTGTTATTGTCTTGACAAATTGAGAATGTTCATCAGGGACTTTAGGTAAACCATATTGTGCGTTGATGGAGTATTCATCAAATAACACCGAAGCACCGCGTACATAGATGAAATAATACCTGGAGAGGTTAAATGGGCATAAAATTCCTTTACAATTTTTGTAAGAACATCGTCAGGATGAAGGCAAAAGAGTTGCCATCCATGTTTTTCTACCACGGAAGAAATTGCTTCAGTGTATCCCATAAAGGCTGCGTCTTGAAAAAGAAAGCCTTTTTCCATACACAAGGGTCGCTTTGATGTGTTCGTGTTGTATTTTTCTTTAGCGACTTTGTTGAAAAATGTTCTTGGAGGCATAAAGGTTTATAGAGATGACATACGTCGAGCAATTTGAGAAGAAATAGTAACTGTAAAAAGAAAAAGTTAAGACCTTTACAGTTATGGAGGAAAAACTGAAAATGATGAAAAAGAAGAAACTGAAAATAACTTGGAGAGAGAAAATGAATCGACTAGGGTAAAAATGAGAGAGAATATAGCAATGACGTGGGGATAAGATTAGCCCGAAATTATGGCCTGACACAGTAAAGTAAAAATTAGGTGGGAAAAGAGAAAAAATATATATAAAAATTAAGCTAAAAAATTCACAAGTATGCTAAGTGGGCTAACTATGACAAAGCCTGGGCCAAAATCTACCTGCAACAAAAGAAAGAAATAAAAATCAATTAAACCGATAAAAGAAATAAATCAAAAGCAAATTAATTAAAGAAAATCAAGCAAAATAAAACACTATGCAATTCGAAGAGTAATGGAATGTTTATCACGAAGTATGGTAGCTCCCCAATAATGCTTCAAATATTGGCCATTAACTTTGAAATTAAATCCAGTCTTGCCATCTTTGACTTCTATAGATCCATGAGGGTAAACATGAACTACCTCGAATGGGTTAGACCAACGAGACTTCAATTTGCTAGGAAACAATTTCAGCCTGGAGTTGAACAACAACACTTGTTGTCCAAGTTCAAATTGCCATGGCAAAATCTTCTTATCATGTCATCGTTTTGTCTTTTCTTTGTATAGTTTGGCATTCTCATAAGCTTGAGCTCTGAATTCCTCCATCTCATTCAACTCTAGTAGTTCATTATTGCTATCATTAATCCAATCCATGTTTAATTTCTTAATTGCCCAAAATGCCTTATGTTCAAGTTCAACAAGCAAATGGCAAGGCTTTATAGATGAGCTTGAAAGGCGACATTCCCATTGGTGTCTTGAATATAGTACGATATGCCTACAAAGCGTAATCCAATATGAATGACCAATCTTTGCAGGTGGGACTGACTACTTTCTCCAAAATATGCTTAATTTCTCTATTTGAGACCTCAGCTTGTCCATTTATCTGGGGATGATATGCCGTGGCAATTTTATGTTTAACCCCATACCTATTCAAGACAATAGCAACTAATTTGCAGTCAAAATAGGAGCCTTAATCACTAATAAGGGCACAAAGAGTACCAAACCTGGTGAAAATATTCTTATGCAGGAACTTTAATGCCGATTTGGCATCATTCGTAGGGAGAGTGACAGCTTCAACCCACTTGAAGACGTAGTCTACAGCTACAAGGATGTATATATTGCCCTAATAGGGTGGAAATGGACCCATAAATTCGATTCCCCACAAATCAAACAATTCAACTTCTAAAATATTTTGCAATGACATTTCATACCTCTTTGATAAGTTCCCAGATCATTGACAACGATCGCAAGCTTGGCAAAATTCATGTGCATCTTTAAACATGCTTGGCTAATAAAAGCTAGATTGGAGAACTTTTGCAGCAATTCGCATTCCCCCAAAGTGTCTTCCATATGGTGCTGAATGACAGTGGTGTAAAATACTCTGAATCTCTCATCCAGAACACATCTTTGAATTATTTGATCTGCACAATGTTTGAATAAAATTGGCTCATCCTAATAATATTGCTTAGCATCATGGAGAAATTTTCTTTTTCTTTGATTGTTAAGCTCAGGTGGCAGCAATCCACTTGCTAAGAAATTGATAATATCAACATACCAAGGTAATGCCGTGGCAACGAGCAGTTGCTCATCTGGAAAATCCTCCTTAATGAGTTAAGTATTGTCGTATTCATTTGCTGCTTCAAGTTTCAACAAGTGGTCAGCCACTTGATTCTCTGTGCCTTTCCTATCTAGAATTTCTAGATTAAATTCCTGTAGCAGCAATATCCACTGAATCAATCTTGGCTTGGCGTCTTTCTTGGTCACCAAATACTTAATCGTAGAATGATCTGTATAAACTGTAACTTTGGTGCCAACTAAATAGGATATGAATTTGTTAAATACAAATACCACAGCCAATAGTTCTTTCTCAGTAGTGGTGTAATTCATCTACGTATCTGTCAGCGTCCGACTTGCATAGTAGATGGCATGAAACACTTTATCCTTCATCTGTCCAAGCACTACTCTTACAGCGAAATCACTGGCATCGCACATAAGTTCAAAAGGTAATGTCCAATCCGGTGCTATGACAATCGATGCTATTACCAGTTGCTTTTTTAATTCCTAAAATGCTTTCATGCCAGGCTCATCAAACTTGAAAACTCTATTAAGTTCTAACAATGCACACATGGGTTTGGATATCTTCTAAAAATCCTTAATAAATCATCGATAAAATCCTGCATGGCCAAGGAAACTTTTAATACCTTTAACTTTCGTGGGTGGTGGCAATTTTTCAATAACCTTAATCTTCGCTTTATCTACGAAAATCCCTTGCTGTGAAATCTTATGTCCTAGAAAAATGCCTTCACAAACCATGAAATGACATTTTTCCCAATTCAGAACAAGGTTAGTCTTTTCACACCGACAAAGAGCTAGATCCAATTTTTTAAACAACCTTCAAAAGTATTGCAAACACCGAGAATTCATCCATAAAAACTTCTAAAAATTTTTCCACCATGTCCGAAAATATTGCCATCATGCAACATTGAAATGTTGTAAGGGCATTGCACAATCCAAACTACATTCGTCTGAAAGTGAAGGTTCCATAAGGACACATGAACGTAGTCTTTTCTTGGTTAGTAGGAGCTATGGCAATCTGGTTATACCCCGAATAACCATCCAAAAAGTAATAAAAGGTTTTTCCCGCTAATTTATCTAACATTTGATCAATGAATGGAAAAGGAAAATAGTCTTTCCTGGTTGCTTTGTTGAGCTTCTGATATTCCATGCAAACTCTCCATCCCATGACAGTATGAGTTGGAATGAGTTTGTTGTTATCATTGCTAACCACAGTAACACCCCCTTTCTGGGGTACACATTTAATAGGGCTCACTCACGAACTATCAGAAATATGATAGATTATTCCAGCATCAAGCCATTTGATAATCTCTTTTTTAACGACTTCCTTCATAATGGGGTTCAATATTCTATGTTGCTCGATAGAATTGCTAGGGAAATCCTCTAGTGAAATATTATGCATGAAGATGGCCGGATTGATTCCCTTTCTATCCACCATTGTCCACCCCAATGCCTTCTTAGATCTCTTCAAAACTTCTAGCAGTTGAGTCTATTGATCAAATGTTAATTCTGTAGAGATAACTACTGGTAATGTGTTGTTGTCTCCCAAGTAGGCGTACTTTAAATGTATTGGCAAAAGCTTCAACTCCAAAGTAGGAGGGTCCTCTACAGAAGGTCGAAGAGGTTTAAAAGAATGCTCTGGTAAATTTAAAGATTCAAAACTCCTCATTGCTCCATTTTCTAGTTGCTTAGCCTCCATCAGTTCACTAAGTTCTTCAATCAGTTCCTCTTTATTCAACTCCACTGTGTTTGCTTCATTATCAAAATTATTGTAACAAAATTCTACCAATTCTTCCTTCACTGCTGTGTCAATAATCCCAATGGTGTGACAATCTTCATCTGTATCTGCACACTTCATTGCATCAAAAACATTAAAGGTTATCTGCTGGTCATTAACTCTCATTGTTAATTCACCTTTCTGTACATCAATTAATGTTCTATCAGTGGCTAGAAAAGGTCTTCCAAAAATAGTTGGTACATCTTTATCAGTTTCACATTCTAGAATAATAAAATCTATCGAGAAAGTGAATTTGTCAACTTTTACACATATTCGATTTTACCTTCCGGATGTGCATAAGAACAACCAGCTAAATGCAGCGTGACAGTTGTAGGTCTTGCCTTCCTAATTCTCAATTTCTTGAAAACAGACATAGGCATTAAATTTATGCTTGCACCTAAATCACATAATGTCTTGCCTACATAATGATTTCCAATTGAGCAAGGAATAGTAAAACTCCCTAGGTCCTTCAATTTTGGTGGCAATTTGTTCATCAACATTACTGTGCACCCTTCAGTCAGAGCAACAGTTTCAAATTCCCCTAGTCTGTGCTTCTTTGACAATATGTCCTTTATGAACTTTATGTTATTGGGCATTTGCTTCCACTAGTGGTATGTTGATACGAAGCTACTTTAGGACATCCAAGAATTTTTTGAATTTAAAATCTTACTTTGACTTTTGAAATTTTTAAGGAAAAGGTGGTGGTGGCCTTCCTTCAACTTGTTAAGGTTGTTTTTCCATGGCATTCTTATTTGCAACATGAGTTGATTCTACTTCAACATTTTTTTGTTTGCTCTTCTCAATTGTAGATTGCTCCACTACTGGTTCTAAATTTGCCTTCTGTGTGAAATATAAGCTATCTTCTTCAACAGCGGAATCATTAACAACTCTAGGTAGCTGAGTACCACTTCTGAGTGTAATGGCCTTATAATGTTCCTTCCCTTGAGATCTTGAATTTTTAGTATCACTCGACAATGCTCCTTGAAAGCTTGAGCTTAATGCAGTGGCAATTTGCCCCACTTGGTTTTCTAAAGCTCTTAAAGATGCAGTTTGACTCTATATTACAACATCGTTCTTAGCCATGTATTCCTTCAATAGAGCTTCCATAGATGAAGATGATGATGAACTTTGCTAAACATTTTGTTGTGGCATAGGTTGAATGTATCTTGTTGGTGCACTTGTGACATTCTATCAAACAACATT
Source organism: Gossypium sturtianum (assembly GCA_025698515.1). Lineage (NCBI taxonomy): Eukaryota > Viridiplantae > Streptophyta > Magnoliopsida > Malvales > Malvaceae > Gossypium > Gossypium sturtianum. The sequence continues at coordinate 81,484,692 of CM046951.1, forward strand.
ATTGGAATTTCCCATTCCTTGATTACTCCAACTGAAATTAGGATGTTGTTTCCATCCTGGATTGTATGTATTGGAATATGGGTTTTTGTTTCGATTGAAATTTCCCATGTAATATATTGAAGCTGGGTTCGATGGGCAATCATCAAAAACATGATCTTCCCCACAATAAACACATGTCAATTCTGTTGCATTCATTTCTTGCACTATAACTAGTCTCTTCAAAGTTTTAATAATTTTAGTTAGGGATGATACCTGAGTTTTTAATGAAGTGATCGCATCATGCTCCATAGCTCTAGCAACTCTTTTGCCAGTACCCACTCTTGTAGTTGGATATTGATAATCATTGTTAACTATCCTTTCTAGAATTTCATATGCCTCATTATACAATTTATCTAGCAAAATCCCATTGGCAGATGCATCAACTACCATTCATGTATGTGCATTCAGTCCATTATAAAACATTTCCATTTGCATACAATGTTGGAAACCATGCATCGGACATTTTCTAATCAATTCCTTGAATCGTTGCCAAGCTTCATACAATGTCTCATCTTCAGATTATTGAAAAGATGTAATATCGTTCCTCAATTTGGCATTCATGTTTGGAGGGTTGTATCACAACAAAAACCTTTAACAAAGTTCATTCCAAGATGCCACCATTCCTGACGGCAAAGCATTCAACCATGCTCTGGTACGATCTCACAATGAGTAAGGAAATAGCTTGAGTCTCAGGGCATTTTTAGGAACACCATGCTGCCTGAATGAGTCTTAAATGCAGTCGCAAATTTTCAGTAGGTAATCCACTGAACTGTCCTACTGTTTGTAGCATTTGAAACATCACTGGTTTCAACTCATAATGCTGAGCTTGAATATGTGGCATGACAATCCTTGGATTCAAATCATCCAAGATTGGCACTTCATGTTCTCTAATGGGTTTGTCTTTATCATCTATCACATGAGGAATATCAACGTCCCTACCAATCTGATTTAATGGGTCTTCTCTGCCTGGATCATTTCCAATCCTTGTCATTTCTCACAGTCCTTTTCTGATTCTTCTCAAGGTTATCTCAATTTCAAGATCAAAATAATACTCTTCGTGCTCAGGAATACCTCTACTCCTAAACTAGCAACAAACCTGACAAAAAATCAAAAACAACCAAGTAAGCTAAAATTAAATAGATAATAACAAACAAAAATTCACCAATTTTGTCGATCCCCGGTAATGACGCAAAAAACTTGTCGCGTGTGAATATATAATGCGAATGTGCAAGTATGCACGTTGAATCAAGTAATAAAGTGATAAGTGAGGTAAAAATATGGTTGAGTTATTACTAGCAACTATACTAATTAGGCTTATGGCAAAGTAAATAGAACAATAATTTGAAGTGAAGTATTAATGTAAGAAATATAAAAATCGAATAATGAATAAAATGTTGTGGCAATTCTATGAGACAAAGTTAAGAGGATAGACGCTGTTGAATGGGAAGGCTGGAATTACTTGGATATAACTTAATAACATAATAATGTCATGGAAAAATCTTGACCAAATTACTGCTCAGAGTATAACTACTACATTCTGCTTCTTTCGAGAGCTAGAATTAAAGCTATCATTCTAACTCTTTGTACGTCTACAAGTCTCAAGAACAATACCTAACAATATTCTTCCTCGCTCTGTACAGATCACAACTCTATGTCTAGAGTGCTACGAGTATTCGCTTGAGTACTTGCTTGTATCATTTGATCACAATCCAACTTATCTAACCTTTTCATAATTAAATCAAGTCTAAGGATATACCATGCATTCATCTATGTCTAGAGCTTGCATGCATATGTTTAAAATAATTCAAACCGAATAAAATTGTAGATCTACTCAAAATATCACCATGATCATCAAATATATCAAGATAAATCCAGTAATTCCAACCCAAAGGAAATTAGATCATGGGTTGGGATTTAAAATCCAAAATCAATAACAATCAACATCACAATATAGAAATCACAAAAATTAATTAACAGAATGAAGGTAGAACTGCAGGAAGCTTTCGCCACTCTAGCTTTCACTTTGACGCTACTCAATTGTGTAAGGCCCAATGTAACACCCCTTACCCGTATTCAACGTTGGAACAGGGTACGAGGCATTACTGGACATAAACACAAGCAAACATACATTTTCGAGTCATAAATTTCCATCCAAATTAAAAACTTTTCATACACATTCATATCGTCCCTAAAACGAGCCTACGAGGCTCAATACAGGCTTTGGAAGTGGTTCAGGACTAAATCGAGAACTTTAGAAAATTTTACAAAACTTAGAAAAATTTTCATGTTACAGGGCTCACACGCCTGTGTAGTCCAAGGGACACGCCCGTGTGACCCTTAGACACGCCCGTGCTACAGGCCGTGTTAAAAATAGGTTGCTCTCTGACTTGTGCCACACGGCCGTGCCACACGCCCGTGTGCTAGGCCGTGTGGTCGATTTAATTTCCATAATTTTTCATAAAATAGGTGCAGACTTCACACAGTCAAGACACACGTCCGTGTCCAAGGCCGTGTAGCACACACGGCCGAGACACACGCTCGTGTCTTTGCCCATGTGCTCAATTTTGGACATTCTGTTTTGCAACAATTAAGGTGCAGGGGACACACGGCCGAAACACATGCCCATGGGGCAGGCTGTGTGTCACACACGGCCTAGTCACACGCCCGTGTGTCTACCCGTGTGGACAACAATAAGGCTATTTACCAAGCCATTTTGCCACCCTTACTTGTACATACGTACACAACATCATATAGCACCAATCCAAGCATATTACATACAACCAAACCAGCCACAATCAAGACATCAACACATCATTCACATGCTACCATCTATCATACACAAACATCACATGCTTATCACTCAAATCATGTAAATTCCCACATCCATGAAAGGCATCATCATATAAATTGCTCATACCAATTGTAGCCAATTTTCAATGGCCTTATACAAAATGAACTTTCAACCAATATAAGCTAACACATTTGGCCAAATCAATTATGACACATAACAAAATGACCAAGTCCCTTATACATGCCATAACTCAAAATGCTAAATTCATTGGTACCCAAAATAATTGTTGATAGTGTGAGTAGATCCCCGACAATCTCCGAACCCTGAGCTAGCTTGGTGACACTATAAGACATGGAAAGAAAAGGGGAGTAAGCTATATAGCTTAGTAAGTTCCTATGCAAATAATAAGCATCATAACCACATATTTAACATACAATTAACATAATGTAAGTTAACATAAATGTTACTAAAATCTCATAGTCATAATTTACTCAATCACAACCTTACCGAGGGTTCATCACATATCGATCTCATTAGTTATGAGTTTTACGTACATACCTGTACCAATTCACAACATAACCATAGTCTTTCACAACTTTGCCATTCCCGTGAAATTTTCTGTTGAACCACTTGGAATACTAAAGGATACTCGGGAATCTCGTACACACAGTACCGTACCAATGCCATATCCTAGATATTGTCTTACATGAAATCTCATATCGATGCCAATAGCCCAGCTATGGTCTTACACGAGTCTCATATCGATGCCATATCCCAGATATGGTCTTACACGTAATCTTAGTAACCCTAATGTCATGACATTTGTATCCTATCTATTCCTAAGGTTCAACCAGAATTTCTTGCTTGTCGAAACTTTGTTGGATACATCCAAAGGGTAAATCGTAATCCATACAATATTAAAGCATTTAAAATATAAATAACAATGCATTATTTACATACTAACTTACCTCGGTACAAAGATAGTAGAATTTGACCTAATCGTCAAATACTTTGTTTTTCCCCCGGTCTAGGTCCGTACCTCGTTTTTCTTAATCTATGATAAAAAAATTTAACTCATTTAATACTCGCATTATTCAATTTAACCCAAAAATACATTATGGCAAAAATTGCATTTTTGCCCCTAAACTTTTGACATTTTACATTTTAGTCCCTAGGCTCGTAAAATGAAATATGTTCAATTTCTTCAATACACAAGCCTAGCAGAACTATTTTTATGCTCATATCAGCCCACATTTTTCATTAAATTGCACTTTTACTACATATTTTATAACTTTTACAAATAGGTCCTTTTTGACATTTTTACCGAAAATCACTTAGTAAAAGTTGTTTATCCAACATCAAATTTGCATAATCTACCATTAAACATCAAAATACAAAAAACCCTAGACCTTAAACATACTTCAAATTAGTACTAGAATTAGGTAGATCGAGTTACAAGGATTTCAAAAACATAAAAATCATTAAAAACGGGGCTAGAACGGACTTACAATCGAGCTTGAAAGCTTGGCCAAACCCTAGTTATGTCTTCTCTTCTAATTTTCAGCTATGGGGATGAAATTGAAGAAGATGACATCTTTTATTTTAGTTATTTTGGCTTTATTTACCAAATGAGCAAAATGCCCTACACTTAAACTTTGATATTTTTCACTAACCATGTCCATTTTTGTCCATACTAAAGTATAATGGTCTAATTATCATCTAAGGACCTTCAATTTAAAGTTTCATAGCAAGTAGACACCTCAAGCTTCTAGAACATACATTTTTCACTTTTTGCAATTTAGTCCTTTTAACTAAATTGAGTGCCCAAACGTCAAAATTTTCAAATGAAATTTTCACAAATTCATTTCATAAAACTGTAGACCATAAAAATATAATAAAAACAAATTTTAATGTGTCATATTTGTGGTCCCGAAACCACTGTTCCGACTAGACCCAAAATCGGGCTGTTACAACTCTCCCCCTAGGGATTTTCGTCCTTGAAAATCTTACCAGAAAATAGGTTTGGGTACTATTTTTGCATAGCTTCCTTAGGTTCCCACGTAGCCTCTTTGACTCCGTGTCATTGCCACAAAACTTTAACTAGGGCTATGGTTTTATTTCTCAACTGTTTAACTTCTCGAGCCAAAATCTTGATCAGTTCTTTACCGTAAGTCATATCGGGTTGAATTTCAACCTCCGTCGTAGAAATCACATGTGAAGGGTCGAATCGATAATGGCGTAACATAGATACATGAAACATGTTGTGGATCCTTTCCAACTCTATCGGTAAAACTAACCGATATGCCACCGGCCCTATTCTTTCAATAACCTCATACGGCCTAATAAAACGTGGACTCAACTTGCCTTTACGGCCAAATCTTAGGATCTTCTTCCATGAAAATACTTTCAGAAATACTTTATCACCAATCTGAAATTCGATCTCTTTTCTTTTCAAATCTTCGTATGACTTTTGTCGATCTGAAGCTGTTTTCAAACAATCACGAATTACCTTTACTTTTTCTTCGGTTTCTCTAACCAAGTCAACCCCATCTATCAGTTTTTCACTAAGTTCGGTACAATACAACAGAGTTCGACACTTGCGGCCATACAATGCCTCATACGGTGCCATCTTTATACTCGACTAAAAATTTTTGTTATAAGCAAATTCGACTAAAGGAAGATATTTTTTTCCCAACTATCTTCGAACTCTAAAACACAACAACGAAGCATATCTTCGAGAACCTGAATCGTTCTCTCTGATTGGCCGTCGGTTTGTGGATGAAATGCGGTACTAAAGTTTAACTTTGTACCTAAAGCTTCTTGTAACTTTTTCCAAAATCGAGACGTAAACCTCGGATCTCTATCCGAAATAATAGAAATAGGCACTCCGTGCAATCTCACAATTTTAGCAATTTACAGTTCAGCTAGCTTGTCAAGTGAGTAATCGGTACATACCGGTATAAAATGAGTCGATTTCGTCAACCTATCGACAACGACCCAAATGGCATCTTTCTTTTTCGGAGTCAAAGGCAAACCCATTACGAAATCCATCGTAATTTTGTCCCATTTCCATTCGGGTACCATCACTGGTTGAAGTAAGCCCGAAGGTACTTGGTGTTCGGCCTTTACTTGTTGAAAAACTAAACATCTTGAAACAAACTCCGAAATATCTCGTTTCATACCTGACCACCAATACCATTTCTTCAAATCATTATACATTTTCGTACTACCCGGATGAACTGATAAGCAACCACTGTGTGCCTCGTGTAAAATCTTCTGAATAAGTTCATCATTTTTCGGTACACATATTCTATCTCGAAACATCAAACAATCATCCAAACTGATCCAAAAATCTGAATCATTACCAGATTCACACTGAGCTCTTTTAGCTTACTATTCACTATCACTTTTCTAAGCTTCATAAATTTGCTGAAGAAACACTGATCTAGCTCTCAACTTAGCTAGAACCGAACCGTCATCAAATAAATTCAACCTTGTGTTCATAGCTCTCAAGGGAAACAAGGACTTTCTGCTCAAAGCATCTGCGACTACGTTTGCCTTTTTGGGATGGTAGTCGATTACCAACTCATAATCTTTTAGTAACTCGAGCCATCTCCGTTGTCACAAGTTCAAATCCTTTTTAGTCATCAAATACTTCAAACCCTTGTAGTTAGTATAGATGTGGCACTTCTCACCGTACAAATGATGACGCCAAATTTTCAAAGCAAAAACAATGGCGGCCAATTCCAAATCGTGCGTCGAATAATTCTTCTCATGCGATTTCAACTGTCTCGAGGTATAAGCTATCACTTTGCCCTCTTGCATCAACACACATCCTAATTCATTCAGTGACGCGTCACTATAAATTACGAACTCTTTTCCCGGTTCAGGTTGCACCAAAACTGGCGCCTCAGTCAACAATGCTTTCAACTTTTCAAAACTTTGCTGACATTTTTCGGACCATTCAAACTTAACATCTTTTTGCAACAGCTTAGTCATAGGAGTAGCAATCATTGAAAATCCTTTGAAAAAACATCGGTAATAACCGACTAAGCCCAAAAAACTTCTGACCTCTGATACATTCTTCGGCGGTTTCTAGTCCACAATTGTCGATATCTTACTTGAATCAACTCGAATACCGTCTCTAGAGACAATATGTCCCAAAAATCTGACTTCTCGGAGCCAAAAATCACTTTGCTAAACTTAGTAAACAATTTCTTATCTCTCAAAGTTTGCAACACAATTCTTAAATGTTCGGCATGTTCAGACTTATCTTGAGAATAAATCAAAATGTCATCGATGAACACAACCACAAACTTATCTAAGTACGGTCGAAAAATTCGATTCATCAAGTCCATAAAAATAGCAGGGGCATTAGTTAATCCAGAAGGCATAACAAGAAATTCATAATGCCCGTACCTTGTCCTGAAAGCAGTTTTTGGCACATTCGACTCTTTAACTCTCAACTGATAGTAGCCAGATCTCAAATCAATCTTCGAAAATACTGTGGCCCCTTTCAACTGATCAAACAAGTCATCGATTCTTGGCAAAGGATACTTGTTCTTTATAGTTACCTTGTTGAGCTGTCAGTAATCGATACAAAGTCTCATGGATCCATCTTTCTTCTTGACAAATAACACCGGTACACCCCATGGTGAGAAACTCGGTCTCGTAAAATCCTTATCTGTCAACTCTTGCAACTGAGCTTTCAATTCTTTCAATTCAGTCAGAGCCATCCTATATGGAGCGATCGATATCGGTGAAGTCCCTGGTACTAAATCAATACTAAACTCAACCTTTCTGATCGGAGGTAACCCAGGTAACTCCTCAAGAAACACATCCGGATATTCACAAACTACCGGTACTGATTCAATTGTTATTTCAGACACTCTTGTACTCAACACATAAGCTAGATAAGCTTCACAACCCTTTGTCACATATCTTTGGGCAGTCATTGAAGAAATCACAACAGGTAACTCACCCGACTCATCTAAATCAATTCGAAGAATTTCACTATTCTCACATTTCAATTCAATAATCTTCTGTCTACAGTTCACTACATACCCAAAATGACATCAATCTCATCAAATGGAAACAACATTAGATCAGCCAGAAAACAGTGACCTCGAATCATCAATGGATAATTCTTGCAAACTTTATCAACTAGCACATATTTGCCTAAGGGGTTTGACACTTTAATAAAAAATTCAATAAACTCAACAAGCAAGTTATTACTAGCTACCAATTTCATGCAAACATAAGAATGAGTCGATCCAGGATTAATCAATGCAACTACATTAGTATTAAAAAGAGAAAAAGTACCAGTGATAACCTCGGGAGATGTCGCTTCTTTGCGAGCACGGATAGCATAGGCTTTGGCAGGTGTCCTGGCCTCAGATCTTACAGCTGTATCTTTTGTCACACCTTTACTACTAGCTCCATTTCCAGTGTTCCTTGATGATCTCCCTTTAGAGGCAGTGTTGCCCGATCTTGCAGTCTGAAACTTCTCTTTTTCAACCATCTCTGGGCAATCTCGAATAAAGTGGTCTTGAGAGCCATACTTAAAACAAGCCCGATCATTCATTCTACATTCGCCAGGGTGTCATTTGCCATGAGGTCGACATTGTGCCTACGGACTTAGCATTACCAACGCTCGCTACTAATGTAGTTTGGGCTTTAGAACCCGAGTATTGTTTCCCACTATCTCTGTTGGGATACCCAACTGAAGCACTCGATCGAGCATACAAATCTCTCGATTTCTTAGACTGAGATTGAAATGACTTACTTATCGGCCTTTTTCTTGCATCTCTAGCTTCAGACTCGGCTTTTCTCTTCTCCTTGCTTAATTCTTTAGCTTTACAATATTGGTCGAATAGCACGACAAATTCTCTCAGCTCAAGGACTCCAACTAACAATCAGATATCCTTATTCAACCCATCTACGAACCTTTTGCACATGATAGCCTCAGTGGAAACACATTCCTAAGCGTACTTACTGAGCCTGACAAACTCTCGTTCATACTCGATTACAGACATTTGACCCTGTTTCAGCTCTAAAAACTCCTTACGTTTCTGATCAATGAACTGTTGGCTGATATACTTCTTCCGAAATTCATCTTGGAAGAATTCCCAATTAATCCTCTCTCTCGATACTACTGACACAAGAGTTTTCCACCACCGGTATGCTGAGTCTCTCAGAAGTGGTACGACACATTTCAGACATTCATCTAGTATGCAAGACAGTTCATCAAATACACTGATAGAAATCTCAAGCCAAAATTCTGCCCTTTCGAGATCATCGTCAACATTTGCCCTGAAATCTTCAGCCCCATGCTTTCGGATCTTATCAACCGGAGGCTTACTCACTCTTACATACTCCATACCTTGAGGAGCTACTGGAATCGGCTGAGGAATAGGTGGGGGTGGAGGGGGTTGAGCATTCGGATTTGTTCGAAAAAATTTCGTATACCACTCGCTCATCATGTGGAGGAAGGCTTCCCTACCCCCTTCTGCTCCTCCCTGACTAACCGTGGGAGGTTTACTTTCAGATGGTGCTGCCCCTTGAGCGGGGGCCGGCGCATTACTTTCTACGTCATCAGCTTCAGCTCGATTGGGATTCATTTACTATATGAAAACACATTTTAAAATTGTCAGGAGTCATCACACTATCACAGTTCATTTATGGCAAGTATAGTTAGACTTTCACACACGCTACGTTAGTCTGAGAATCGACTAAATCTTAGCCCTGATACCACTAAATGTAACACCCCTTACCTGTATTCAACGTCGGAACAAGGTACGAGGCATTACCGGACATAAACACAAGCAAACATACATTTTCGAGTCATAAATTTCCATCAAAATTAAAAACTTTTCATACACATTTATATCGTCCCTAAAACAAGCCTACGAGGCTCAATACATGCTTTGGAAGTGGTTCGAGACTAAATCGAGAACTTTAGAAAATTTTACAAAACTTAGAAAATTGTTCATGTTACAGGGCTCACATGCCTGTGTGGTCCAAGGGACACGCCTGTGTGACCCTTAGACACGCCCGTGCTACAGGCTGTGATGAAAATAGGGTGCTCTCTGACTTACGCCACACGACCGTGCCACACGCCCGTCTGCTAGGCCGTGTGGTCGATTTAATTTCCATAAATTTTCATAAAATAGGTGCAGACTTCACACGGCCGAGACACACACCCGTGTCCAAGGCCGTGTAGCACACACGATCGAGACACGCGCCCGTGTCTCTACCCGTGTACTCAATTTTGGACATTCTGTTTTGCAATAATTAAGGTGCAGGGGACACACGGCCAAAACACATGCCCGTAGGGCAGGCCGTGTGTCACACATGGCCTAGTCACACGCCTGTGTGTCTACCCGTGTGGACAACAATAAGGCTATTTACCAAGCCATTTTTCCACCCTTACTGTACATACATACACAACATCATATAGAACCAATCCAAGCATATTACATACAACCAAACCAGCCACAATCAAGACATAAACACATCATTCACATGCTACCATCTATCATACACAAACATCACATGCTTATCAACTCAAATCATGTAAATTCCCACATCCATGAAAGGCATCATCATATAAATTGCTCATACCAATTGTAGCCAATTTTCAATGGCCTTATACAAAATGAAATTTCAACCAATATAAGCTAACACATTTGGCCAAATCAATTATGACACATAACAAAATGACCAAGTCTCCTATACATGCCATAACTCAAAATGCTAAATTCATTGGTACCCAAAATAATTGTTGATAGTGTGAGTGGATCTCCGACAATCTCTGAACCCCGAGCTAGTATGGTGACACTATAAGACATGGAAAGAAAATGGGAGTAAGCTATATAGCTTAGTAAGTTCCTATGCAAATAATAAGCATCATAACCACACATTTAACATACAATTAACATAATGTAAGTTAACATAAATGTTACTAAAATCTCATAGTCATAATTTACTCAATCACAACCTTACCGAGGGTTCATCACATATCAAGCTCATTAGTTATGAGTTTTACATACATACCTGTACCAATTCACAACATAACCATAGTCTTCCACAACTGTGGCATTCCCATTGAATTTTCTGTTGAACCACTTGGAATACTAAAAGATACTCGGGAATCTCGTACACACCGTACCGTACCAATGCCATATCCCAGATATGGTCTTACATGAAATCTCATACCGGTGCCAATAGCCCAGCTATGGTCTTACACGAGTCTCATATCGATACCATATCCCAGATATGGTCTTACATGTAATCTTAGTAACCCTAATATCATGACATTTGTATCCTATCTATTCCTAAGGTTCAACCAGAATTTCTTGCTTGTTGAAACTTTGTCGGATACATCCAATGAGTAAATCAAAATCCATACAATATTAAAGCATTTAAAATATAAATAAAAATGTATTATTTACATATGAACTTATGATAAACTGAAATAGTAACATATTTTAATCCCATATTTAGTATGCTTTTGGATGAATTATCCCTTATTTTATGTAATTTGGTGCTCTTAATCCTTTCTTTTCATGTTATATACTCAGGAAAGTACTAGGGGATGAAAAGAACACCAAAAACGGGCTTAAAACGGGACAAATGGGCCAAAGCATGAAACCGACACGGCCTGGACCAAAGATCACAGTCTCGAACACGGCCTGGACCATGATTTACACAGCCTTGCCTCATTAAAGAAGTCCGAGCACGGCCTGGCCACGATCCACACGGGCGTGTGCCATGGCCATGTCCCTGTCGCTGGAAAGAGCAATTTCACTCGGATTTGGATGCTTGGAGGCAAAGAAACACACTTCAAAGTCTAATTAAACCCCCAATTAGGAATTGCACTCAAATTAGGATACTTGGAGGCCAAGTAACACATCTCAAAGCCTATATAAACACCCTAGGGGGCAACTTATTGGTAGAGTTCGACAGAAGCCCTCTGTCGAGGGGAGCCCAAAGCCATCGTCTAGGGGCGTCGTGCTAGGCCAGAGAAGGCAGATTTGTGGGGATTCACTCAGGGATTGCCAGTTGATCCATCTCAAGAAGTCAGAATTATACTCAAGACGGAGGATCTCCTCTTCAATTCCTTCAGAGGGTTTTAGGGATTTCTTATGTTTTGTTTTATCTTTTCTCTTGAGATGTTTTCTTTTACTATTATGAACTAAACCTTCGAATACCCGAAGGGGATGTAACCTATGATGAATCTTGTTATTTGATTTTTTGAATTATATGATAATAACTTAGTTTGTTCTTAATTGTGTGAACTTAATCCAAATCTAATGTGCTTAGGTGGAGGAGGAATAGACCCTGCCTAAGAGTAGATCCAACATAATTAAACGGAGTTGATCGCACGCCTAGAGATAGGGTGACGAGATTTTGCCATATTAGGGTGAAACCTAATATGGGAGTCCACAGATCGATTTACTGCTATTCTAGGGGGTTACTATAAGAGAAAGAGATTTCCACTAGTTAACCTAGGGTTAGACGTTATTCGCCTCGAGGGAGGGTTTAATATACGTTAGGGAGTCTTACGGATCAAACTAAGTGAATAAATTGTATGGTTCAGTGTTAGATAACAAGTGAAGTCTAGGTGGATTCTTCCTAGGGTATCGTCTTAATCAGCTGAGTTTTTCCCAAGTTATTTTCCAAATTCATTCTTCTTTGTCTTAGAGTCTTTAGTTTAGTAGTTAATTAATTTAGATTAATAAACAACTTCACTTATTTTAGGCTAAATAATAAAAAGAAAGTTAGTATTAGTACTTTTAGTTCCTTTGGGTTCGACAATCCGGTCTTGCCTAAACTATACTACTGCTCGATAGGTGCACTTGCCTTTAATCGTTGTCGAGTTAGTTTCGTGTTCGATCATTCTTTTATAAATTTTAAAACTCGATTTATAAATGATCAAGGTTTTGGCGCCGTTGCCGAGGAACTAAAATATTTAGAACGCTCTATTTTTATTACTTTAGCCAATTTTTTTATTATTTTTGCAATTTATTTTTACTTCTTATGTTATTTTATTTTTCACTTTGCTAATTTTTCTTTTATTTTGGCAGATAGAGGAGATGGCACTGAATAACTATCAGTGGCAAGTTATGAGAACAAAGCCAACAAAAGCAGCCGATATCTACAACCTCGACCCAATAACCAGGCTATCAAACTAGTTAGAGATGTTAAATAAAAAGTTTGATAATTTGTGTTCTTCGCAGATACATCCAGTTATGTAGTACGAAACAAGCGGAGGCGTGGCGAATCCTGAGTACCCACCCTACGGATATGGCATGGAGAACGAACAAGTCCACTATATGGGTAACTATTCTAGACCTCAAAATAATTTTTATAATGACACTTATAATGCAGGTTGGAGGTACCATCCAAATTTCTCGTGGGATGATCAAAGTAGCCAAGGAATAGACCCTTCCTCCAAATTTTCAAAAACCACCTTACCAACAGGAAGAGGAGTCGAACCTCGAGGAGATACTGATAAAATTCATGGCAGCCACAGATAACCGTCTCCAAGAAACTGAAACCACCCTTAAGACCCAACAAGCATCGATCAAAGGGATCGAGAGCCAAGTTAGGGAAGTCACTAAGTCAGTTGAGGAAGTTTCTAAGTCGGTTGGACAACTTGCGGTGATTTCGAACAACTACAAGAAAGCTTGCCAAGAAACACCGAAACTAACCCAAAAGAGCAAATTCAATCAGAACGACCACGATAGTGAAGGGTTAGACGAACCAAACCCAAGGGAAGAACCTGTGGTAAGTAAAGGTAAGGTTGAGGTGTGCCATGATTTACCAAACTCGGTAATTACAGAGTACCAAGCTCGTGTGCCATATCCCGATGCAATAAAGAAAGACCACACAGAGGAAGAATTCGGTGAATTCACACTTGATATACGCATTTAAACAATCACTCTTCAAGCTCTTGACTCAGCTAGGACATCGAGTAATAAAGGTACGAACGTTAATTCTATTGATAACCATTTGGTTCAACCTTTCTTTACAGAAGCATCACGAAATCACCTAGCTAAGCTAGATCTTAGACCTCGTACTCCATAAAGAAATAATTCATGAAGAACTAAGGCTTGTGTCGATGAACTAGACGAGTGGAAAACACACTTTAAAGAGAAACTAGGAATACACGAAGTGAAACCAAAGGAAACCCCAGACGAGCTGATAGGAACAACAAATCACTTCAAAATAGGGGATCGGGTATTGTTGAATAAGGAAGACCCTCGAATCACTAATTCAGACCTCAAGACAAATGAAGAAATCAGTTTTGAAGTACTTAATGTCTTCCTATACGGCACAGTCGAGGTAAGCAATCCTAAATTCAACACTTTTGAGGTAAACATTACTCGACTTAAACTATTTATCAAAAACCGAATTGATAGCATGAGAAAGAATTTTCACCTCCTAAAACCACCATGACCATACGAATGAGAGGTAAAGTCTAGCTTAAGACTATAAACGAGCGCTTCTCGGGAGGCAACCCGAGCACTAACCCCATTAATTTTTACATTTTTTTAATTCTTCTTTTACTTTTATTTTTCCGTTTTATCACCTAACTATAAACTAACCAAAGTACAGATTTCCAGACCCCACGGCCTTACACACGGCCGTGGCCGTGGCCGTGTGGCAACCACAGGAAGGTACAAGGGCGGGGGCAACCACCAGATCCATAATTTTTAACCCCCTTCTTCCTTTTTCTTTTCCAGTTGTTTTTCTTTTTTCATTTTCCATTATTTACTTTTATTTTTATTTCTTTTAATTTAATTTTATTTTCTTTATTATTTTCTTCTTATTATTCATTCCATTTAGATTTAGCTTAGGATACAATAAAATTAGGATGGCTGCTTTGAGGACTCAAACAGTTCGAGACGCTTCCCTACGTTCACCTCCAATCCTATCCGGTTTCTTTTCATTGGCTTCATCCAAAATTCAGGAAGTTTCACTTCTCTCCCCATCTTACGATTTTATGATTATTTTGATATTATATATCTTTGTACATTGAGGACAATGTACATCTTAAGTGTGGGGGGGTGAACAACCTAAAAAGGTGCCTAATTTTTTTCATTATTCTCTAATTTCTGAAATTAGGTACCAAACTTTTTGCATTATTCTCAAAATCCTGAAATTGGATCTTGTTTGAAAGTAATTAATTTCATATTACTAATTAGGATGAAATTTCTATGATTTATGATTTTTATTGATATGTTTTAGATTAAGTCATTGATAATTGTGCATTGATAATTAAAATTGAAGAATACTAGAGAATCAAGCATGATAAGTCTATTTTTCAGAAATTAAAAATTTACTAGGTTGTCAAACTGAGTTTAAATATTACTTTGAAGTTTGAAATTTACGAGGTTGACGTCAAAATACCCATAATTTTTGTGAGATTTTGAGCCTTATAGAGCATATATTCTTTTTCTTGCTCACTTTATTGATTATGAGTGTGTCAACATTGATTTGTTATTCTAGAACTTGCATCGATTATACATGTCGAGACCACACTTTTGATTTGATATACAGAGATGATAAAGGCACCTAGGTTTTAACCCACTAACTCCATTAAAAAGCCTACCTTCACAAATTAACCCCTAGTGAACCCCTTTTAATCTTAACAACCCTATTTATTGAATTAACAACTAATATTAACCTAGAAACCCTTTATTTTTGTTATCACCATTCCTTTTGACTACCCCTATATCGAGATTTGATTTGATTAATAGCCTAACTATGTTTTTTATTTCAGTTATGTATTTATGATTTGTTCCTAAAAAAAAAAACGAAGTATATTCATTATTAGTCAGGTGATTAAATGAGCTTACACATTTAAATTCCAAATATTGAAGAAAAAGCTCGTGGTATTAGAATTATTAATTTTCAAATAATGTAATTACTTATTATTCAGTTCATTGTTTCTGGTTAGGTGATTTGTCAATTCAGTCTCGATTCTAACCCTCTAATTCAGCCTTATTCCACACCTTTAACCCAAGCCCCGTTACAACCCTTTCAAAAGACCTTTTGATCTGTGTTTCATCTCATTATATAGTGGTGGAGATTTGATTTTCATGCAAGCCTATGGGATTAACTTTTCATGTTCGACTTTTGAGCGCTTTTTCCTGAACCTTAAACACTTTGAGTGATTTGAGTGAATCTCTAGTGAGGATGTCAATCCTTGTCGATTTTGAATTAAAGGTAATTATTTAGATAAGGGGAGACGCCTATATTTTCGAGCTACAAATCTATGACTTAGATTGTTTGAATCCTTAGAACTCTTTGAATTAAATTATCCATGTATAAATTATCTATGAATTATGATGAGACATTGTTGATAGGAATTATGAATTATAGAAAGTTCGTTTTAATTGTAAGTTGAGAATTTTGCTTGAGGACAAGCAAAAGCTTAAGTGTGGGGGTATTAGATAAACTGAAATAGTAACATATTTTAATCCCATATTTAGTATGCTTTTGGATGAATTATCCCTTATTTTATGTAATTTGGTGCTCTTAATCCTTTCTTTTCTTGTTATATACTCAGGAAAGCACCAGGGGATGAAAAGAACGCAAAACGGGCTTAAAACGGGACAAATGGGCCAAAGCATGAAATCGACACGGCCTGGACCAAAGATCACACGGTCGTGCCTCCTTAAAGATCTCGAACACGGTCTGGACCACGATTTACATGGCCGCGCCTCATTAAAGAAGTCCGAGCACGGTCTGGCCACGATCCACACGGGCGTGTGCCATGGCTGTGTCCCTGTCGCTGGAAAGAGCAATTTCACTCGGATTTGGATGCTTGGAGGAAAAGAAACACACTTCAAATTCTAATTAAACCCCCAATTATGAATTGCACTCAAATTAGGATACTTGGAGGCCAAGTAACACATCTCAAAGCCTATATAAACACCCTAGGGGGCAACTTATTGGTGGAGTTCGACAGAAACCCTCTATCGAGGGGAGCCCAGAGCCATCGTCTAAGGGCGTCGTGCTAGGCCAGAGAAGGCAGATTTGTGGGGATTCACTCAGGTATAGCCAGTTGATCCATCTCAAGAAGTCAGAATTATACTCAAGACGGAGGATCTCCTCTTCAATTCCTTCAGGGGGTTTTAGGGATTTCTTATGTTTTGTTTTATGTTTTCTCTTGAGATGTTTTCTTTTACTATTATGAACTAAACCTTCGGATACCCGAAGGGGATGAAACCTATGATGAATCTTGTTATTTGATTTTTTGAATTATATGATAATAACTTAGTTTGTTCTTAATTGTGTGAACTTAATCCAAATCTAATGTGCTTAGGTGGAGGAGGAATAGACCCTGCCTAAGAGTAGATCCAACATAATTAAGCGGAGTTGATTGCACGCCTAGAGATAGGGTGACGAGATTTTGCCGGATTAGGGTGAAACCTAATATGGGAGTCCACAGATCGATTTACTGCTATTCTAGGGGGTTACTATAAGAGAAAGAGATTTCCACTAGTTAACCTAGGGTTAGACGTTATTCGCCTGGAGAGAGGGTTTAATATACGTTAGGTAGTCTTACGGATCAAACTAAGTAAATAAATCGTATGGTTCAGTGTTAGATAACAAGTGAAGTCTAGGTGGATTCTTCCTAGGGTATCGTCTTAATCAACTAAGTTTTTCCCAAGTTATTTTCCAAATTCATTCTTCTTTGTCTTAGAGTCTTTAGTTTAGTAGTTAATTAATTTAGATTAATAAACAACTTCACTTATTTTAGGCTAAATAATAAAAAGAAAGTTAGTATTAGTACTTTTAGTTCCTTTGGGTTCGACAATCCGGTCTTGCCTAAACTATACTACTGTTCGATAGGTGCACTTGCCTTTAATCGTTGTTAGAGTTAGTTTCCAGGTTCGATCATTCTTTTATAAATTTTAAAACTCTGATTTACAGCGATCAACTTACCTCGGTACAAAGATAGTAGAATTTGACCTAATCGTCAAATACTTTGTTTTTCCCCTAGTCTAGGTCCGTACCTTATTTTTCTTGATCTATAATAACAATTTTAACTCATTTAATACTCACATTATTCAATTTAACCCAAAAATCACATTATGGAAAAAATTGCATTTTTACCCCTAAACTTTTGACATTTTACATTTTAGTCCCTAGGCTCCTAAAATGAAATATGTTCAATTTATTCAATACAAAAGCCTAGTCAAACTATGTTTATGCTCATACCGACCCACAATTTTCATTAAATCACACTTTTACTACATATTTTATAACTTTTACAAATAGGTCCTTTTTGACATTTTTACCGAAAATCACTTAGTAAAAGTTGTTTATCCAACATCAAATTTTCATAATCTACCATTAAACATCAAAATACAAAAATGTCTAACATGGGTCAAACCCTAGACCTTAATCATACTTCAAATTAGTACTAGAATTAGGTAGATCGAGTTACAAGGATTTCAAAAACATAAAAATAATTAAAAATGGGGCTAGAACGGACTTACTGATCGCTGTGATTTGTCAAAGTTTTAAAATTTATAAAGAGAATGATCGAACCTGGAAACTAACTATGACAACGATTTGAGGCAAGCGCACCTATCGAACAGTAGTATAGTTAAGGCAAGACCGGATTGTCGAACCCAAAGGAACTAAAAGTACTAATACTAACTTTCTTTTTATTATCTAACCTAAAATAAAGGGGATTGTCGTTTAATCTAAATTAACTAACTACTAAGCTAAAGACTCTAAGACAAAGAAGAATGAATTTGGGGAAATACTTGTGGGAAAAAAACAATTGATTAAGACAATACCCGAGGAAGAATCCACCTCGACTTCACTTGTTATCTAACACTGAACCAGACGATTTATTCACTTGACTTGTTCCGTTGGATTCCCTAAGTTATATTAATACCTCCGTCAAGGCTACTAACGTCTAACCCTAGGTTGATTAATTGAAATCTCTTTCTAATTAAAACCCCTAGAATTGCATTAACTCGATCTATGGACTCCCATATTAGGTTTGACCCTAATCCAACAAAATCTCGTCACCCTATGTCTAGGCGTGCGATCAACTCCGCTTAATTATGCTAGATCTACTCTTAGGCAGGGACTTTTGCTCCCCCACCTAAGCACATCAAACTTGAATTAATATCTCAGAAATATCAAAACAAGAATTAAGAACACATAATTAAGAACAAATCAAGTATTTATCATATAGTTGAAAACAATAACAAGATTCATCTTAGGTTTCATCCCCTCGTATCTCGAGGAGTTTAGTTCATAATGATAAAAGAAAACATCTCGAGAAGAAAAGATAAAACAAAACATAAGAAAAACCCTAAAACCCCTGAAGGAATTGAAGAGAGATCCTCCATCTTGAGTATGACTCGCTTCTTGAGATGAATCAACTGGCTTTCTTCGAGTAAATTCCCACAAATCGCCCTCTTTGGCCTATTTGGACGCCCGACGACAAAAGCCTTGGGCTCCCCTTTTAGGTCATACTTAGGGTGTTTATATAGGCTTCAAATGTGTTACTTTGCCTCTAAGTATCCTAATCAATAGAATATCTCTTTGCCCACAGGCAGGACACGCCCCTTGGCACACGCCGTAAGTCGTGGTCGCCGTGTTCGAGTCCATTAATGAGGCACGGCCGTGTGGTCTTAGCCCAGCCGAGTGTCGATTTCGTGATTTAGCCTATTTGGTCTATTTTAAGCCCGTTTCTCGTTCTTTTCATTCTCTGGTGCTTTTCTGAGTATAAAACATGAAAACAAAGGATTAAGAGCTTTAAATTACATAATTCAAGGCTTAAATTATCCAAAAGCATGCTAAATGTGGGCTTAAAATATGTTACTATTGCAGTTTATCAAATACCCCCACACTTAAGCTTTTGCTTGTCCTCGAGCAAAATTCTCAACTTACAATTAAAACAAACTTCCTCGATTCATAATATTTATCAATAATGTTTTGTCATAATTCACAGATAATTTATACATGGATAATTCAACTCAAAGAGTCCTAAAGATTCAAACAATCTAAGTCATACATTTTTGTAGCATGAAAATGTAGGTGTTTTCCCTCTTCTAAATAATTACCTCTTGTTTGAAATCGACAAGGATTGACATCCTCACTAAAGATTCACTCAAATCACTCGAGGTGTTTAAGGTTCAGGAGAAAACACTCATAAGTCAAACATGAAAAGTTAATCCCATAGGCTTGCATGAAAATTAAATCTCCACCACTATAATATGAGATGATACACAAATCAAAAGGTCTTTAACATGGTTGTAACGAGGCTTGGTTAAAGGTGTGGATAAAGGCTAAATTAGAGGGTTAGAATCGAGATTAACTTGACAAATTACTTAACTAGAAAAATGAGCTAATAATTACATCAACTAAAAACTTGTAATACTAATAATACGAGCTTTTTTTTCAAGATGTGGAATTTAAATATGTAAGCTCACCTACTAATAAAACTAATAATGAATAAACTTCGTCATTTTTTTAGAACAAATCAAGTAATAATAAGATAGAATTTAACAACTGATAAAGAAAATAGTTAAGTAATCGATCAAATCAAATCTCGATATAGGGGTAGTCAAGAAGAATGGTGATAACGAATACAAAGGGTTTTGGGTTAATATTAGTGGGTGAGTCAATAAAAAGGGTTGTTAGGATCAAAGGGGTTCACTAGGGGTTAATTATGAAGGTAGGCTTTTAGTGGAGTAAGTGGGTTAAATCATAGGTGCCTTTATCATCTCTGTATATCAAATCAAAGGTGTGGTCTCGACACGTATAATCGATGCAAGTTCTAGAATAACAGATCAATGTTGACACACTCATAATCAATAAAGTGAGCAAGAAAAAGAATATATGCTCTATAAGGCTCAAAATCTCACGAAAATTATGGGTTTTTGATGTCAACCTCGTAAATTTCAAACTTCAAAGTAATATTCAAATTTAGGTAGGCAACCTAATTTTTTTTAATTTCTGAAAAATAGACTTATCATGCTTGATTCTCTAGTCCCTTAAAGTTTAAATTATCAATGCACAATTAACTATGACTTAATCTAAAACATATCAATAAAAATCATAAATCACAGGAAATTTCATTTTAATCGTAATATGAGAAAATTATTTAAGAACAAGATATAATTCAGGATTAGAGAATAATGCAAAAAGTTTGGCACTTTTAAGTTTTACCCCCCCACACTTAAGATGTACATTGCCCTCAATGTACAAAGATAGATAGAAATTTATAAAAGATAGGGAGAGATGAAACTTCCTGAATTTGGATGGATTCCTTGAGTTGGAGGTGTGGAAACTTGATTTGGAGGTGAAAGATAAGTTGGAGGAGGCGTCTCTCGGTGGTGGTATGGGTGCCCACTATTACTGCGCTAGATGAAGAAATTGGGTAGCCCGTGAAGAAATAGCCAAGAAATACTAAGAAAAATTCAAAATAAACTAATTATTTATTTAAAGACAAGAAAGATAAAGAGAAAGATCGTAAAAAGTAAAAAAAAAACAAGAAAAAGAAAAGACTTATGGACTAAGGAGTCCTTATTATTGGATGGTTTGCGAGACGGGTGTGATTTCTAAGGCTGCGGTGATGTTGGCAGAGGTCGTGGTGGGGTGATTCCCAAGCAGCCTGAAGAACCTAAAAACAAGAAACTAAAATAAGATATACTAAATTTAGTGGAAGAGAAGTTAAGATAAGGAAAATAAAAGAGAAGAGAAAAGAAAAATAAGAGTTAAATGGCCTCAAAGACCATTGGCTTGTCGAATAATTGAATCGGTCGGCATGAACTTATGTAGATCGATCTCCCACAGGGAGACTGTGCTTGGATCCTTCCACTTCTTCGACATAGATGTGGAGGTCAAGGGTTTGGGGAAGGACTAAAGAAGAAAAGTATGGAAGGGGAGGGATCTGAAGAATAGGATGGGAGAAAGGAGGTGGGAAGTAGGTAAGAGGAAGGAGGAACGGTTTAAATAGAATTTTCATGTCTGGTACACCCCCACGCCTGTGTACCATGGGTGTGTCGAGTCGCACGGCCGTGTCGCACGGCCGTGTTATGTGTAATATCCTGATTTGGTGGGTCTGTGCATTTGGTAGGTTTGGTGGCTAAGTTAGTAAGTTAAAAGGCTTTGAGGTGTGTATTGGGCTCAGTTTTGGGCCTAAATCTGGGTAAAAAATTATTAAAAATAGTGCTCGTAGTATTTTAATTTTAATTATTATGTTTAGTGGCAAGTTGGGCTTGTGGCCCAAATTTTGGAGGTGTTTTAAGTGGGCATTAAGGTGGAGTCACAAGGGGGAGGAGTTGGGCCTAGTGTGGCCGCTTGGGGCCCAAATTGATGGGTCAAATTTTGGCACTTCAAGGGGGAAGGGGTGGACGACATAGTGGCTACATTTTAGGAGCTTTAATTCTTTTTATTTAAGTGATAAAAGATGATAAAAGGAAGGAAAGAGTTGGGAAAGAGTTGGGTTGAAGATGGTCTCTTTTAAAGGTAAGATAAGAGATGTGTTATGAGATGGATGAGATAAGGGATTAAGGCTATCAGGAGAGGGGAGAGTTGGCCGAAACTCCAACTCTGAGGTGTGTGCATGTGTAGCCGAATTTTGAAGCCTAGTGTCCATCTTTTCCATTCGTTTTCTTTTCTTTCTTTCTTACTTACTCTTCTAGCCGAAAATTCTCTTCTTCTCCTATTCTCTCAAATTCTTTTCTTTGCCGCAACTCTTCAACACATTCTTCTTTTCATTCTTTTCTTCCAAAGCCGAATACCCTGGTCTTCATCTTCCTCTCCCATAGCCGAATCTACAAGGGTGGATTTCTCTCGAAGGTGCACCATAAGCCAAGTACTCCTCTTTAATCTGGCCCTGTCGATTTCACTCTCTACCCCTAGAAGCCGAATCCTGTCTTGCTGTGCCCTGTATGGCCGATTTGTGGAAAGCCAAAGGTAGGTTGGTAGGTTCGGCCGAATGGCCTTTCTTGTTCTTTTGGCTTGGCCGAATGTGTTTTGGTACTCATTTGATTGCGTTTAAGGGATTGGTTTAATACTTTAGTGATGGCCGAATATAGGTGGGAAGGTGAAGTTTTCTTAAAGACTTTCGGGATTCGTTGATGATTGTAGGTAAGGATTCGTTTTAAGTGATATCATTATTTAATTAGTGAGATCTCATCGTTTAATTGGTTTGGTGATTAAAGGATTATTTTGAACTCGATTAACAGTCAGGCAGAGGAGGTTGGATCTGTAAATCCAAATGAATAAGTATCGGGAGTTGGATCGTAGACCGATAGTGGTAGTCTCGAGTGTGATGAGCGTAGAAGCAAAGAAGAGCGTTAGTATCACGCAACCAGGTGTGTAACTCTTACACACTTTGTATACTTGATATGTTAATGTTGTGTGTTGTAAAAGCCGGAATGACGTCAAAGGTTACTAAAATACCCTTGTGGGTAAAAGCGAGGATGCCGAGTAAGTTGTTATTATTGCTCGCCTTAATTGTAATCTATGAAGGCATGTTATTCTGTAAACGTAGTTATATATGTTAAGCATGATCATACTGGTATGGATTGTATAAGTATATGCCATGGGTGATGAGAGGAGGGGGAGTATGATCTATCAGACTGTCACCAGTGATTTGGTATCACACAGTGGGTTAGCCCCACATATATTATAAAAATTGTGACTAAGTCTCAGTGGTTTGGCACCACCAGTGGTTTGGTACCACAAGGGGTAGATTTGGGAGACCCGGATGGATACTTAGGTTGGATGGGTTGCATGACTTGCATATTAATGTATGAATTTTTGTAAGAGCATAATTTCTCTTGGGATGGGGACTTACACACTGAGTCTAGGTGACTCACCCCTTCCTTTACATTTTGCAGATCAGACTTAGATCGTGGATATGGAGCCGGAGTGGACTCGAGGTGGCCTTGCTCAGCATTTGTTTTATATCAAAGTTTTCTGTTTGGACTTAGCTGTTTTATTTAAATTTTTGGTTTTCCTCGTTGTAATAAGGCCGCCTAACTTTTATTTCTGTGATGTTTTATTTGGTTGTTTTTTTTATAACTTTCGATAAGCATACTTGGTAAATGTGAATTGGTTGTTTTTAAAACCTCGATAAGAATGTGTTTTTTGAAATGTTCACTGATTAAGTAATAAGTATGGAGTAACAATTGAGCAACTAAGTTTTTCTAAAGCAAGATTTAACACGTTTTGAACACCACAAGATTCAAATTCGTTTTCTCTAAAATCATTCAACAGTTTTCTCCTCAAACAAAATTGACAAGTCGATTTTAAAACATTTTCTTTCCCGTAGCACGTCGGACTCGATTATAGTGGTTAGACCGGGTTTGAGGTGTTACATTTGGTATCAGAGCCAAGTTCAAAAGCTCGGTTGTGGTTTTATGGCCCAAAATATGTTTTAAGAGTTTGTGAAATAATTTTCTTTCGGAAAGCATGGCACCTGAGTCTCCAGCGCCGATCCACCCAGGTAAGTACCCTAACCTTTGATTTAATGTTTATGTGTGGGCTTTGGGGGCTTTATACGTAGTTGAGCATGGTAGAACTGATGGACCATAGGGTTAGTTTACACAACTTCTTAATTACATAAGACTTAAGCCGAATCAAACAAACCTGTGAGTAAGTCGTCGAGTTAGGGTGTGGCAACCACCATGCGCATGTCTAGGATTGGATTCAGGAAGAGCTTGGTATTTAAGCAGTCCTAGTACTCACTTCCTCTTCGCTTGAATTCTACCTGGTGCGTAGTGACTGTTCACTCTGACCATGAGGACTTGTTCACAGGCTAAATCCGATAATTAAAACCCGAAAGGGACCAGACCCACTTGCTTTGTGAAAACCCTAGTTTTGAAATTAACAAATTACCCCTTGATTTGTGAGAACTACCCTGAATTTGGAAAAAAAGACCAAAGTACCCCTGGTTTGTAAATTACCAAACTACCCCTGATTGACAAAATTACCAAGATACCCCCGAGTTGCAAAATTACCAAAATATCCCTGCTTCACAAAATTACCAAAATACCCTTAATTTAAAAAATCACCCGAAACTTTGTTTTGGAAAAATTTTGAAAATACCCCTGTAGGTAAATATTACGAAAATACCCCCGGGTAGTGAAGATGATGAAAATACCCCTACACGTTGAATGTGGTCTGTGGATGTTGTTTGTGTGATGAATGCACTTAGAACTAGGAGATAAGCCTGAAACTGAAACTATAGATAGATTCGACTTCGAAAGAATCACTTTTAAAACTATTTTCCATAAAAAAATGCTCGTGGATAAACAGTGAACATAATTAATAATACATAAAATTCTTAACCAGATAAATGCGAACGGGAAGAATGAGTACACGAGGTCGTGGACGTCTGCCGCGTGGCTGGGGTACGGGTAGGATGACCTTGTCAGAGCCAGCAGGGTCTGGCCATGGGTCAGGGAATGTGCTGCCAGATCTACCGGTAGAGGAAGCTGAGTTTCAGGATCAGACTGATGATAATGATGTAATATCCCAGGCGGTACTGCGAGTTTTGGAGAGAGTTGCCGGGGCAGGCGCGGGTACAAGAGCCCGAAAATCGGTGGCTGAGTGACTCGAGCTAACGGAGCGGAGGTGTTTAGGGGTGTCGGTGTAGCTCCCAACACCTGCTGAAAATTGGTTAGAGGCAACAGAACGTATAATGGATGACTTAGACTTCTCTACTGAGGAGAAGTTGAAGGGGATAGTGTCTCTTCTCCGGGATGAGTTGTATCAGTGGTGGCTCACGGTCAGGGATGGTGTAGTGGCTGATGATATCACCTGGGATTATTTTAAGGCAGCCTATCAGAGGAAGTATGTGGGAGCTGGTTATACTGATGCGCAACGTAGGGCGTTCTTGAATTTGGTTCAGGGGAATAAGTCGGTACCTGAATATGAGGCAGAATTTTTAAGGTTAAACAGGTATGCTCGGGGTATGGTGGCTACGGAACATGAGCGCTGTGTTAGGTTCGAGGACGGGCTAAGAGATGAGCTGCGGGTGTTGATTGCCCCTCAGGGAGAAAGGGAATTCGCCGTTCTCGTGGAAAAGGCCAAAATAGCTGAGGAGGTTAAGTGAACCGAGAAGCGGAATCAGGATAGAGACAGGGATAAAAGGAGTTTTGGGCCATCAGGGTCTAGTGGAAATACTCAGAAAAGGGCTAGATTTGATGGACCGGATCTAGCCGCAAAGCCTGCTGCTGCTCGGTGGCTACCTCAGTGCGTTAGATGTGGGAAGTCTCATTCGGGAGAGTGTTGGGCTGGTAATAGAGGGTGCTTTGAGTGTGGGTCAATGGAGCACCGGGTAAGGGATTTTCCGCGGAAGTTAGCTAGGACTCAAGCTGAGGGTCAAGGACGTGGTCAATTCAGGAGAGATGGCCAGCAACCACAGAGGGGTCGAGGTACAGTTAGGGGTGGTAATGGTAATGGTAATGGTAATGGTCGAGGCCGTGGAGCACCTGGCCGAGGTGATGGGGGTGCTAATGCTAGACAACCTGGGTTGGTCTATGCAGCCAAACGTCGAGAGGAGGGCGACGCACCGGATGTCATAACCGGTACGTTTTTAATTTTTGGGTTGCCTTATACTACTTTGATTAACGTTGGTTCAACACACTCATATGTAGCTAGTAGCATAGTGGGAACTCTGAACTTAGCCTATGAGATTTTCGCTAGAAAGATGATGAGAGTTAGCCCTCTAGGACACTCTGTGGTAGTAGACAAATCAGATAGGGATGTACCCCTAGAACTTGGGGGGTCGTGTTTCAAGCGGATTTGATGGAACTACCCTTGGGAGTTCGATTTAATCTTAGGAATGGACTGGTTGGTTAAGTGCAAGGCGAGAACTAGACTGTGCGGCTAAGCGCATGGTGCTAAAATTGGCCGAGGGTGAAGAGGTGGTAATGATAGGTGAAAGAAGGAATTACCTATCTAATGTGGCGTCCGCGCTGAAGGCGAAAAAGATGGTAAGGAAAGGATGTGAGGCGTTTGTGGTTTATGTTTGTGCCCTGGAAGCTAAGGATTTGGCTGTAGGAGGTGTTCGAACGGTGAAGGACTTTGTCGATGTCTTTCCGGAGGAGCTTCCAGGTTTGCCACCGGATCAGGAGGTGGAGTTCGGTATTGACCTTCTATCAGGAGCAGCGCCAATGTCTATTGCTCCGTATAGGATGGCGCCAAAGGAATTGGTGGAGTTGAAAGCACAAATTCAGGACTTATTGGATCGGGATGTTAAGGTTTTGCGTAGGAAATCGGTCCCTTTGGTAAAGGTATTATGGCAAAACCATGGATCGGAGGAAGCGACGTGGGAGCCGGAGGATATCATGCGACAGCAATACCCTCAACTCTTTTGACTAGGTAAATTTCGAGGTCGAAATTTATTTTAAGGGGGGTAGAACTGTAATATCCTGATTTGGTGGGTCTGTGCATTTGGTAGGTTGGGTGGCTAAGTTAGTAAGTTAAAAGGCTTTGAGGTGTGTATTGGGCTCAGGTTTGGGCCTAAATCTGGGTAAAAAATTATTAAAAATAGTGCTCGTAGTATTTTAATTTTAATTATTATGTTTAGTGGCAAGTTGGTCTTGTGGCCCAAATTTTGGAGGTGTTTTAAGTGGGCATTAAGGTGGTGTCACAATGGGGGAGGAGTTGGGCCTAGTGTGGCCGCTTGGGGCCCAAATTGATGGGTCAAATTTCGGCACTTCAAGGGGGAAGGGGTGGACGGCATAGTGGCTACATTTTAGGAGCTTTAATTCTTTTTATTTAAGTGATAAAAGATGATAAAAGGAAGGAAAGAGTTGGGTTGAAGATGGTCTCTTTTAAAGGTAAGATAAGGGATGTGTTATGAGATGGATGGGATAAGGGATTAAGGCTATCAGGAGAGGGGAGAGTTGGCCGAAACTCCAACTCTGAGGTGTGTGCATGTGTAGCCGAATTTTGAAGCCTAGTGTCCATCTTTTCCATTCGTTTTCTTTTCTTTCTTTCTCACTTACTCTTCTAGCCGAAAATTCTCTTCTTCTCCTATTCTCTCAAATTCTTTTCTTTGCCGTAACTCTTCAACACATTCTTCTTTTCATTCTTTTCTTCCAAAGCCGAATACCCTGGTCTTCATCTTCCTCTCCCATAGCCGAATCTACAAGGGTGGATTTCTCCCGAAGGTGCACCATAAGCCGAGTACTCCTCTTTAATCTGGCCTTGTCGATTTCACTCTCTACCCCTAGAAGCCGAATCCTGTCTTGTTGTGCCCTGTATGGCCGATTTGTGAAAAGCCGAAGGTAGGTTGGTAGGTTCGGCCGAATGGCCTTTCCTTTTCTTTTGGCTTGGCCGAATGTGTTTTGGTACTCATTTGATTGCGTTTAAGGGATTGGTTTAATACTTTAGTGATGGCTGAATATAGGTGGGAAGGTGAAGTTTTCTTAAAGACTTTTGGGATTCGACAGTGTAGGTAAGGATTCATTTTAAGTGATATCATTATTTAATTAGTGAGATCTCATCGTTTAATTGGTTTGGTGATTAAGGGATTATTTTAAACTCGATTAACAGTCAGGCAGAGGAGGTTGGATCTGTAAATCCAAACGAATAAGTATCGGGAGTTGGATCGTAGACCGATAGTGGTAGTCTCGAGTGATTGTAGCATAGAAGCAGTAAGAGCGTTAGTACGATAACCAGGTGTGTAACTCTTACACACTTTCTATACTTGATATGTTAATGTTGTGTGATGTAAAAGCCAGAATGACGGCAAATGTTACTAAAATACCCTTGTGGGTAAAAGCGAGGATGCCGAGTAAGTTGTTATTATTGCCCGCCTTGATTGTAATCTATGAAGGCATGTTATTCTGTAAACGTAGTTATATATGTTAAGCATGATCATACTGGTATGGATTGCATAAGTATACGCTATGGGTGATGAGAGGAGGGGGAGTATGATCTATTAGACTGTCACCAGTGATTTGGTATCACAGAGTGGGTTGGCCCCACATATATTATAAAAATTGTGACTAAGTCTCAGTGGTTTGGCACCACCAGTGGTTTGGTACCACATATGTTATTTTGTAACCCGGTTACAGTGGTTTGGCACCACCAGTGGTTTGGTTCCACAAGGGGTAGATTTGGGAGACCCAGATGGATACTTAGGTTGGATGGGTTGCATGACTTGCATATTAATGTATGAATTTTTGTAAGAGCATAATTTCTCTTGGGATGGGGACTTACACACTGAGTCTAGGTGAGTCACCCCTTCCTTTACATTTTGCAAATCAGACTTAGATCGTGGATATGGAGCTGGAGTGGACTCGAGGTGGCCATGCTCAGCATTTGTTTTATATCAAAGTTTTCTGTTTGGACTTAGCTATTTTATTTAAATTTTGGGTTTTCCTCGTTGTAATAAGGCCGCCTAACTTTTATTTCTGTGATGTTTTATTTGGTTGTTTTTTTTATAACTTTCGATAAGCACACTTGGTAAATGTGAATTGGTTGTTTTTAAAACCTCGATAAGAATGTGTTTTCTGAAATGTTCACTGATTAAGTAATAAGTATGGAGTAACAATTGAGCAACTAAGTTTTTCTAAAGCAAGATTTAACACGTTTTGAACACCACAAGATTCAAATTCTTTTTCTCTAAAATCATTCAACAGTTTTCTCCTTAAACAAAATTGACAAGTCGATTTTCAAACATTTTCTTTCCCGTAGCACGCCAGACTCGGTTGTAGTGGTTAGACCGGGTTTGGGGTGTTACATTATGCTTCTTTTCATTTCTCCCACGCCCAGGTTCAGGTCACCATGCCCGTGTAGGATCAAACAGTGTCGACCACGACCGCATCGCACGGCCGTGGCGAGTTAGTTGGAGCCTTTATGACTTCCCTTAGTGTCGGCCACGGCCATATCACACGGCTGTGGCAATTTGTAGTCGTCCGTGATATGGAAATCTTTCGTCATTGGCTCGCACTACCTCTGCTATGTCAGTACGAAAATCCGTAGTGTCCACACGGCCACGGCCACGGCCGTGTGCAAGGCCGTGTGGTATGGAAAACTGCACTTTGGTTAGTTTAAAATTAAATGCTAAAAAGGAAAAATAAAAGTAAAAATAAAAATGTAAAAATTAATGGAGTTTGTAACATCCTGAATTTTTGGGCCTATGCATTTTATGGGTGAATATGTGTAATGAGTTAATTTGAGCATTAGGGGTCCAAATTGGGCTCAGGATTAGGCTGAAGCCTTAGTTAAATTTTTGTTTGGGCACTATAGGGTTTAAAAGGTGGTATCTGAGTTTAAAATATCAAAATGGGCTTGTGGCCCAGTGGTCAGTGGCGCCACTTAGGGAGCAAGGAGGTGACGCCACACAAGGGAGTAATGGGCCCAAATTTAAGTTACATGGAGCCCAACTCTTTTAATTTAAGTTAGCTAAATTTCGGCATTAGGGTTAGGTAGAGTGGACGGCAACGAGGCTCAAAAATAAGAGGATTTATGTGAATGGGATAATGTAGATAATATAGTTGATAATATGGAAGAAAAAAAAGGAGAAAAGATAGGAGCTATCTACAAGGCTAGGAGTTGGCCGAAATTCCATCACCTAGAGAAGTGAAGAAATCGGTTTCTTTATGGCAAATGGGGTACCGAATTTTCCCTTTTTATTTGATTAATTTTTAGTTATCAGGAAGGGCACTTTCAGTTTTTCATAGGTAAGTGCCGAAATTTCTATAAATAGGGAGGGTTCTCTTCTTTATTTTTTGGCATTTAGGGTTTCCACCTTTTCTTTCTCTTCTTTCTTCTAAAAGTCGAAAACCCCATTATTCTTTTCTCTTCTTTCTCCTAAAAGCTGAAAACTCCATTATTCTCTTCTTTCTTCTAAAAGCCGAAAGCCGAAAACTCTATTATTCCTTTCTCTTCTTTCTTCTAAAAGCCGAAAACTCCATTATTCTCTTCTTTCTTCTAAAAGCCGAAAACACCATTATTCTCTTCTCTTCTTTCTTCTAAAAAGCCGAAAGCTGAAAACTCCATTATTCTTTTCTCTTCTTTCTTCTAAAAGCCGAATCTCTATAGATTTCTTCGAATCATCTTCTCTTACTGATTTTTCGCAAAAAGCCGGAATCCTCTGGGAGTAGCCGAATCTTCTCTAGTAAGATCTCTTAGATCTAAAAGCCGGAAACACTAGTTCCAGAATCTCATATCACTTTTCGGGATTTCAAGGCAGATAGCGTTGGTGTTGGCTACGGATAGCGTCGACTTAGAGGGCCTCGTTCTAACAGTAATTAGGTGTGTAGATCTCTAACACACTAATTAATCTGTACTAAATATATATTATGGGCTAAAAGCCGGAAAAAGGCTGTATAGTAATCTGTACTAAATATATGTTGTGGGCTACAAGCCGAAAAAAGGCTGTATAGACAGTCGGATTACCCAAAAAGGGTAGGCAAGGGATGCCAGGTACGTAATCATAGAAACTTCTCTATGTGTATCGATGTATGTGATTATCTGTAAACTTTTAGGTAGTATATTGTTTTGATTTTGCATGTATGTATGCATGGGATGGGATTGATATGATGAAGGGGAAGAAGGTCGCATAGCGATCGGTGGCTTTTCCACATAGGTCACATAGTGATCGGTCTTTATGACAGGCAGCTCAGCTGTCGAAATGCTACGATGTATTATTAAGGTCGCATGGCGATCGGTGGCTTTGCCACATAGGTCACACGATGATCGGTCTTTAAAGACAAAGCGGCCACAAATTTGTCGATATGGTGTGTAGCGGTTGGAGGGTTGATTGTAGAAATCCCCAAGGTGTGATGGTTGAGTGCGGGTTGGTGTGTAGAGGATGGATTTCTAGGTGGGATGGGCCATGATGCATATATAGTTACCATTGTATACAGGCCAAGGCCATAATGTGTTTGTGGGCCAAGCCTTTGATGTGTTTTCGAGATTTACACACCGAGTGCTGGGTGACTCACCCTATTATTTTTCCCTAACTGCGGATGAGCAGTAGATCGTGGACATGAGAGCAAAGGCGGACTCGAGGGCCATCAAGTTTTTATTCCTATAGATTATTTTGGTTTTCCTTAAGTTTTTAATTTTGGAAACATTTATGTAATAAGGCCCCATAGTTTATTCTCACTACTTAGTTTTTAATATTTGCAACTTATGGAACTTTGTCAAAGGTTTTATTATTCAAAATAATAATAATACAAGGTTTTCTTTTTAAAAGTCACTTGTTTATTCGAATTTTACCTAATAACTTATGATTTACTAAAACCAACTTAGCAAAAGTTTTCAACGTACAACCCGTAGCATACCAGATCTGGGTGAAACTTATGGGCCGGGTTTGGGGTGTTACATTTTAGTATCGAGCCAGTTCAAAACTCTGGGTGTGAAATGGGTCTAATCTTGTTTTGAAGTTGATAAGAATTTGGAAAAGTTTGGGTTGAGAAATGGCCTTCGAGTCTACCGGCACCCGATCCATGCAGGTAAGTATTCTGAACTTTTGGATGTGATATGAATGTGGGGCTTGATGGGTTTTATGGACTAGACTAAGTATGATAGTATTGATGGACTTTAGGGCTAGTTTACACAACTCTTCGATTTCATAAGATTTAATCCAACCAAACAAACACGTGAACAAGTCGCCGAGATAGGGTGTGGCAACAGCATACGCATGTCTAGGATTGGATTCAGGGAGAGCTTGGTACTTAAGCAATCCTAGTGACTCACCTCCTCTTCATTTGGAATCCTACTGGTGTGCCAAAGGATCTGTTCACCTTAGCCACGAGGATTTGTTGACGGGCCAAAATCTATAATTAAAACCCGAAAAGGACCAGCCACCCTATTTCACAACCAAAATACCCCCAAGTTTTGTAAAATTTCCAAAATACACTTGATTTGTGAAAATTTCCAAACAACCGTGATTTTATAAAATACCCATGTTTTGCAAATTTACCCGAAAGCCCTTAGATTTACAAATGTGACCCGGTTTGAAAAATTAAATTTTCCAAAATACCCCTGCTAAAAAAAACGAAAACAACAACACCACCAAGATACCCTATTTTGAGAAAATCACAAAGACACTTTATTTTAGAAAATACCCTATAGGGCAAAACTACGGAAATACCCCTGGGTAGAGGAATGACGGAAAAAAAAACCTTATGCGATGAATGTCTGTGCATGGATGCTACTTGTGTGATTGATGTATGCGGGTTGATGCATGTGGTTTCTAGAATTAGGAGATAAACTTGAGACTGAAACTGTAGATAGGTTCGAATTCGAAAGAACCACTCTTAAAACTATTTTCCATAAGATTGTTCGTGGTTAATCAGTGAAAGAAATTATAGTTCATAAAATTTCTAATTCAGATACTACGAGAATCGACGATGAGCGCTAGGAGAGGAAGAAGAGGCCGCGGCCGAGGCCGTGGAAGTATTAGGACTGATGTGCTAACTTAGCTAGTTAGGGAGGTACTGAAGGAGGTTAAAGAAATCGGTGAAACATTTCGGGTTGGGTGCGTGGACTGTAAGAAAAAAAGAGATCATAGTTTTCGAGGGTTGCAGTCTCGTTCTGTGAAGCATGTTAAGGTACGTCCAAACTTTCGGGTTTGCAAATATTGCGTAGGCGTCATCGGGTGAATGTTGGAGGAAGTCAGGAACGTGTTTAAGATGCGGGTCTGAGGAGCATAAGGCTCGGGATTGTTCAATCACCATTAAGTATGGTATGTTTTGTGTGGATACTATATTTTTGGGTATAGAAAGCGTATCGTGCAATGGTTATATATTATTAAATTAGAGTGCAAATGTAAAGCATAGTGGTGAGACTTGGGTAGTACGATTAGTAGTTAGTTGGAAATTTCGAGGACAGAAATTTCTCTAAGGGGGTAGAACTGTAACATCCTGAATTTTTGGGCCTATGCATTTAATGGGTGAATATGTGTAATGAGTTAATTTGAGCATTAGGAGTCCAAATTGGGCTCGAGATTGGGTGAAGCCTTAGTTAAATTTTTGTTTGGGCACTATAGGGTTTAAAAGGTGGTATACGAGTTTAAAATATCAAAATGGGCTTGTGGCCCAGTGGTCAGTGGCGCCATTTAGAGAGCAAGGAGGTGACGCCACACAAGGAAGTAAGGGGCCCAAATTTAAGTTACATGGAGCCCAACTCTTTTAATTTAAGTTACTAAATTTTGGCATTAGGGTTAGGTAGAGTGGACGGCAACAAGGCTCAAAAATAGGAGGATTTATGTGAATGGGATAATGTAGATAATATAGTTGATAATATGGAAGAAAAAAAAAGGAGAAAAGATAGGAGCTTTCTACAAGGCTAGGAGTTGGCGAAATTCCATCACCTAGAGAAGTGAAGAAATCGGTTTTTATGGCAAAGGGGTGCGAATTTTCCCTTTTATTTGATTAATTTTTAGTTATCGGGAAGGGCACTTTCGGTTTTTCATAAGTAAGTGCCAAATTTTTATAAATAGGAGGTTCTCTTCTTTATTTTTGGCATTTAGGGTTTCTACCTTTTCTTTCTCTTCTTTCTTCGAGAAAGTTGAAAACCCCATTATTCTTTTCTCTTGTTTCTCCTAAAAGCCGAAAACTCCATTATTCTCTTCTTTCTTCTAAAAGCCGAAAACTCCATTATTCTCTTCTTTCTTCTAAAAGCCAAAAACTCCATTATTCTCTTCTCTTCTTTCTTCTAAAAAGCCGAAAAGCTGAAAACTCCATTATTCTTTTCTCTTCTTTCTTCTAAAAGTTGAATCTCTATAGATTTCTTGAACCATCTTCTCTTCCCGATTTTTTCGCAAAAAGCCGGAATCCTCTGGGAGTAGCTGAATCTTCTCTAGTAAGATCTCTTAGATCTAAAAGCGGAAACACTAGTTCTGAATCTCATATCACTTTTCGGGATTTCAAGATAGATAGCGGTGGTGTTGGCTACGGATAGCGTCGACTTAGAGGTCTCGTTCTAATTGAGAATCAGGTGTGTAGATCTCTAACACACTAATTAATCTTTACTAAATATATGTTATGGGCTAAAAGCCAGAAAAAGGCTGTATAGTAATCTGTACTAAATATATGTTATGGGCTAAAAAGCCGAAAAAAGGGTGTATAGACAATGATTACCCAAAAGGGTAGGCAAGGGATGCAGCACGTAATCATAGAAACTTCTCTATGTGTATCGATGTATGTGATTGTCTGTGAACTTTTAGGTAGTATATTGTTTTGATTCTGCATGTATGTATGCATGGGATGGGATTGATATGATGAAGGGGAAGAAGGTCGCATAGCGATCGGTGGCTTTGCCACATAGGTCACATAGTGATCGGTCTTTATAATGACGACTCATTTGTCGAAATGCTACGATGTATTATTAAGGTCGCATGGCGATCGGTGGCTTTGCCACATAGGTCACACAGTGATCGGTCTTTAAGATAGGTAACACAGCTGTCGATATGGTGTGTAGCGGTTGGAGGGTTGATTGTAGAAATCCCCAAGGTGTGATGGTTGGTACGGGTTGGTGTGTAGAGGATGGATTTCTAGGCTGGGATGGGCCATGATGCATATATAGTTACCCTTGTATACGGGCCAAGGCCATAATGTGTTTGTGGGCCAAGCCTTTGATGTGTTTTCGGGATTTACACACTGAGTCTGGGTGACTCACCCTATTATTTTTCCCTAACTTTGTAGATGAGCAGTAGATCGTGGACATGGGAGCAAAGGCGGACTCGAGGGGCCATCAAGCTTTTATTCCTATAGATTATTTCGGTTTTTCCTTAAGTTTTTAATTTTGGAAACATTTATGTAATAAGGCCCCATAGTTTATACTCACTACTTAGTTTTTAATATTTGCAACTTATGGAACTTTGTCAAAGGTTTTATTATTCAAAATAATAATAATACAAGGTTTTCTTTTCAAAAGTCACTTGTTTATTCGAATTTTGCCTAATAACTTATGATTTACTAAAACCAACTTAGCAAAAGTTTTCAACATACAACCCGTAGCATACCAGATCTGGTTGAAACTTATGGGTCGGGTTTGGGGTGTTACAGAGTTAGTGCTCGGGTTGCCTCCAGAGAAGCGCTCGTTTTTAGTCTTAAGCTAGACTTACCTCTCATTCGCATAATCAGGGTGGTTTGAAGAGTTGAACATCCTCTCTCATGCTATCAGTTCTATTATCATGATAAAGTTTGAGTCGAGTAGTATTTACTTTAAAAATGCCGAAGATAGAATTACTTACCTCGACTGTTCCGTATGGGAAAATATTGATTACCTTAAAAGAGATTTCTTTGTTTGTATCAGGGTCGAGCGGAACAATTCGAGGGTCTGTTTTATCTAACAATACCTGATCCCCTATTTTGAAGTGATTTGCTGTTCCTACTAACTCGTCTGGTGGTTCCTTCAGTTTTACTTCGTGTATTCCTAGTTTCTCCTTGAAATGTGTCTTCCACTCGTCTTGGTCATCAACTTGAAGCCTTCGATCCTCATGAGTTATTTCCTTATTGTCATGAGATGTAGGATCTGGCTCGGGTGTGTAGTTCCGTGGTGCTTCCTGAAAAGAAGGTTTAACTGAATGGTCATTAATAGAATTTATTTTCTCACCTTGATTGCTCGATGTCCTAGCTGAGTCGAGAGCCTGAAGACTGATTGATTCGTCACCTACACGGAGTATTAATTCACCTGTACCCACATCAATTTTAATTTTGGCAGTTGCTAAAAAGGGTCTTCCTAAAATTAAGGGGATGTTATTGTCCTCATCCATGTCTAAAACTACAAAGTCTTCTGGGAATACGAATTTATCAATCTTTACGAGAACATCTTCGATTATACCCCTAGGAATTCGAATAGTCTTATCAGCTAATTGAATGCTCATCCTAGTTTGTTTGGGTTTCCCTAGACCTAGTTGTTTAAACATTTTATAAGGCATAACATTTATGCTTGCCCCAAAATCAGCTAAAGTGTTATTAATAGATAAACTACCAATTAAACATGGAATTGTAAAACTCCCTAGATCTTTTAATTTTTGTGGTAGTTTATTTTGTAGAGTTGCTGAGCACATTGCGTTTAGCTCTACATGCGATGCCTCATCTGATCTCCGTTTGTTTGTCAGAAGCTCTTTTAAAAATTTCCTCGAATCTGGCATCTACGAAAGAGCTTCGAGAAACGGTAAGTTAATATGTAATTTCTATAAAAGTTTAAGAAACTTACCGAAATATTCCTCTATGTTGTCTTCATTGCTTCGGGATATGGTATGCGAGGTTGGTACTCTTTGATTACCAGTTTTGATTTATCATGACTTACCTCGACCTTACCTTCCTCTACCATATCCTCTTGCCTTAATTTGGGTTCATCTAGCCCTTTACTATCATGAGTGGTTATGGCTTGAAGTTGCTCATTTGGGTTAGTTTCAGTGTTGCTTGGCAATCTACCTTGTGGTCATTCTGACATGATCTTGGTAAGTTGACCTACCCGATTCTTGATCTCTTGAATTGATGCTTAGCGACTTTCAAGTGTTGTCTCGACTTTTTGAAGACGGGTTTACGAGATCGCTATGAATTTTGTCAACATCTCCTCAAGGTTCGGCTTCTTTTTCTGTGGGTATGGTGATTTTGAAAATTTGGAGGGTTGTTGTCTTTGATTTCCTTGACCACCCCATGAAAAATTGGGGTGGTTCCTCCAACATGGATTATAAGTATTACTATAAGGGTTATTGTTAGATCTAAAGTTGTTACCCATATAGTTCATCATTAAGCTCTCTGTGCCGGATGGTGGGGTGGGTACTCAAGATTCCACGCCTCCACTTGCGTCGCATTGCATGACCGGATGTACTGCGAAGAACACAAACCATAAATCTCTTTTATTTAGCACCTCTACCGATTTGATAGCGGGGTTATTTGCGTCGAGGTTGAAAACTCCGTTTGCTTTTGTTGGCCTTGTCCTTGTAACTTGCCACCTGGTAGTTATTCAATGACACCTCTTCTATAAACTCATAGGCCGCTTCGGGAGTTTTGTTATCCAAAGTTCGCACGGGAGTGAATCGATTAATTGCCTTGTTGAGGGGTTCACACCGTTGTAAAAAGTTTGGACCTGTAGCCACAAAGGTAATCCATGGTGTGGGCACCTTCTCAACAAATCCTTGTATCTCTCCCATACATCGTAAAGTGTCTCTAAATCCATCTGCACAAAAGAAGAGATATCATTCCTTAACTTGGCCATTTTGGCCGGCGGAAAATATTTCAATAAAAATTTTTCGGTCATTCGATCCCATGTAGTGATTGACCCTCGTGGAAGAGAATGCAACCACTGTTTGGCTTTATTCCTCAAAGAGAAGGGAAATAACCGAAGACGGATGGCATCGTCAGTAACGCCATTTATTTTGAAAGTGTCACAAAATTCTAGGAAATTTGCCAAGTGATTATTTGGATCTTCATCCTGCAACCCATCAAACTGAACAAATTGTTGTATCATCTGAATTGTGTTAGGTTTCAGTTCAAAATTATTTGCGGCAATAGCAGGTCTAACAATACTTGACTCAGTTCCTGTTAAACTAGGTTTAGCATAATCATACATAGTTTGAGGAGCATGATTGTCGGCTATCTCTGGAGGTGGCGGATTGTCCTCAGCTATCTTTTTGGTAGTATTAATTTCGTCTTCTTACTCTTCTTCTATGTAGTTTAAGCTTCGCCTTATTTCTCTACGATTTCTGCGAACTGTGCTTTCAATTTCACTGTCGTAAAGTAGGGCTCCTGTCAGGTTTCTTCTAGTCATAAACTAGAGGTACCTGAAAGGAATAAAAGAAAGAAAATTAGCAAAGTTCAAAACAAACTAAGAAATAAAGGTAAATTGCAAAAAAAAATAAAAAAAATGGCTAAAGTAATAAAAATTGAGCTTTCTTAATATTTTAGTTCCCCGGCAACGGCACCAAAAACTTGATTGCTGTGATTTGTCAAAGTTTTAAAATTTATAAAGAGAATGATCGAACCTGGAAACTAACTATGACAACGATTTGAGGCAAGCGCACCTATCGAACAGTAGTATAGTTAAGGCAAGACCAGATTGTCAAACCCAAAGGAACTAAAAGTACTAATACTAACTTTCTTTTTATTATCTAGCCTAAAATAAAGGGGATTGTCGTTTAATCTAAATTAACTAACTACTAAGCTAAAGACTCTAAGACAAAGAAGAATGAATTTGGGGAAATACTTGTGGAAAAAAAACAATTGATTAAGACAATACCTTAGGAAGAATCCATCTAGACTTCACTTGTTATCTAACACTGAACCAGACGATTTATTCACTTGACTTGTTCCGTAGGATTCCCTAAGTTATATTAATACCTCCGTCGAGGCTATTAACGTCTAACCCTAGGTTGATTAATTAAAATCTCTTTCTAATTAAAACCCCTAGAATTGCATTAACTCGATCTATGGACTCCCATATTAGGTTTCACCCTAATCTGGCAAAATCTCGTCACCCTATGTCTAGGCGTGCGATCAACTCCGCTTAATTATGCTAGATCTACTCTTAGGCAGGGACTTTTTATCCTCCACCTAAGCACATCAAACTTGAATTAATATCCCAGAAATATCAAAACAAGAATTAAGAACAAATCAAGTATTTATCATATAGTTCAGAAAACAATAACAAGATTCATCTTAGGTTTCATCCCCCTCAGGTATCTGAGGAGTTTAGTTCATAATGATAAAAGAAAACATCTCAGAAGAAAAGATAAAACAAAACATAAGAAAACCCTAAAACCCCCTGAAAGAATTGAAGAGAGATCCTCCGTCTTGAGTATGACTCCGCTTCTTGAGATGAATCAAGCGGCTTTCTTCGAGTAAATTCCCACAAATCGCCTCTTTGGCCTAGTTGGGCGCCCCCTGACAAAAGCCTTGGGCTCCCCCCTTTTAGGTCATACTTAGGGTGTTTATATAGGCTTCGGAATGTGTTACTTTGCCTCTAAGTATCCTAATCCGAATAGAATATCTCTTTGCCACGGCAGGGACACGCCCTTGGCACACGCCCGTGTAAGTCGTGGTCAGGCCGTGTTCGAGTCCATTAATGAGGCACGACCGTGTGGTCTTGGGCCCAGGCCTTGTCAATTTCGTAATTTGGCCTATTTGGCCCGTTTTAAGCCTGTTTCTCATTCTTTTAATTCTCTGGTGCTTTCTTGAGTATAAAACATGAAAACAAAGGATTAAGAGCACCAAATTACATAATTCAAGGCTTAAATCATCCAAAAGCATGCTAAATGTGGGCTTAAAATATGTTACTATTGCGGTTTATCACTTACAATTGAGCTTGAAAGTTTGGCCAAACCCTAGTTATGTCTCCTCTTCTAATTTTCGGCTATGGGGATGAAATTGAAGAAGATGACATCTTTTATTTTAGTTATTTTGGCTTTATTTACCAAATGAGCAAAATGCCCTTCACTTAAACTTTGATATTTTTCACTAACCATGTCCATTTTTGTCAATACTAAAGCATAATGGCCTAATGATCATCTAAGGACCTCCAATTTAAAGTTTCATAGCAATTAGAAACCTCTAACTTCTAGAACACACATTTTTCACTTTTTGCAATTTAGTCCTTTTAACTAAATTGAGTACTCAAACGTCAAAATTTTCGAACGAAATTTTCACGAAATCATTTCATAAAACTGTAGACCATAAAAATATAATAAAAATAAATTTTACTGTGTCGGATTTGTGGTCCCGAAATTACTGTTCTGACTAGACCCAAAATCGAGCTATTACACCCAAGGATAATTTCTCGTCCTTTTCCTTGCGTCTCCACTCTCCTCTTAAACTTCTACCCTCTCATTTTTCTCTGGATTTTTTCTCATGAGTTTCTTCAAGAGAAAACTACTCTCCAAAATCCCCATCCAAAAATCCTCTTCTTTTCTTTCTTTTCTCATTCCACTTTTATAAGGTAGGTCCCTCTCTCTCAGCACACACTTTTCTCCCTCTTTTTTCTTGTGGATTTATCTGGTACACGTCCAGCTGGCTGAGAGTGACAAGGATTGTATGTTGCGTCAGCATTTTCTTGGAATTGCCATGGCATTTCCAAGAAAATCCATCCAACCTTTTGCCATGGCAATATTTCACTTCATTCATTCTCTTCCTCCTTTTTCTCCTTTTCTTCATCTTCCCGCACCTGTTGCATACAACAACCAATTCCCTTCTTCCCAACAATAAAAGTAACATGAAATGACATTTGAAGCACAATCCAAGCATTATTACGCAATGTTCTAAAAATAACCTAAAAATGCAAATATATCTATTTAAGTACATGCATTTAATCAAGCTTAGAGGTTCAAAATATAACTCTTTTCAAGAGTTATCACACCCCCAAACCTGAGTTCTTGCTTGTCTTCAAGCAGAATATGTATGAATGCATGAATACATGAATTTTCCATAACTACACATGATTGTGTCCAAACTAACTATGACAACGAATAAGGCAAGTGCACCTATCGTTCGGTAGTATAGCTATGGCAAGACCATAAATATTGTATCCTCAAGGACCAAGAGTACTTGTAGTTACTATCTTTTTATTATCTAGCCTAAGTATTAAGGGAATCGATGTTTAATTAACTAATTACTAAACTAAGGATGCTAAGACACAGAGAGTGAATTGGGAAAATACTTTTTGGGAAAACCAGTTGATTAAGACAATACCCGAGGAAGAATCCACCTAGACCTCACTTGTTATTTAACTCTGAACCAGACGATTTATTCACTTGACTTGATCCGTAGGATTCCCTAATTTATATTAATACCTGTTTCGAGGCTACTAACGTCTAACCCTAGGTTGATTAATTGAAATCTCTTTCTAATTAAAACCTCTAGTGTTGCATTAACTCGATCTATGGACTCCCATATTAGGTTTGACCCTAATCCGGCAGATTTTTGTCATCCTATCTCTAGGGTTGCGATCAACTCCGCTTAACTATGCTAGATCTACTCTTAAACAGGACTTTTACTCCTTCGCCTAAGCACATCAATACTTGAATCAATATCCTGAAATATTAAAACAAGAATTAAGAACACATAATTAAGAACAAATCAAGTATTTATCATATAGTTGTAAAACGATAACAAGATTCGTCTTAGGTTTCATCCCCCTCAGGTATTTGAGGGGTTTAGTTCATGTTTAATAAGGAACACATCTCAGAAGAAAGTAAATAACAAAACATAAGAAAAACCTTAAAACCCCTCTGAAGGAAATTGAAGGAAGATCTTCCATCTTGAGTGTGATTCCGCGCAGGATGAATCAACTGGTTTGTCTTCGAGTAATTTTCGTGTTCAACCCTCTCAAGCCGCCTCGTCAAAAGCCACCGCGGAAGGCTTCTGTCGAATTCCCCTTTTAGGTTGCCCCCTAGGGTGTTTATATAGGCTTCGAGATGCCTTACTTGGCCCAAAAGCATCCTAATCCGAATGAAACTCATCTTGGCCACAGCAGGGACACGCCCGTGGTGGACTCCCTTGGCTGTGGTCGACCCTACTCGCCACACACGGCCGTGTGATCTGCCCGTGGTTGATAGTCCAGGCCATGTCTAGGTTGTTGCTCGAAACACACGGCCGTGGGTGATAGCCCAGGCCGGTAGGCCTATTTTGTCCCTTTTTGTCCCGTTTCTCGTTCTTTTTGATTTCCTAAGCTCTCCTGAGTATAAAACATGAAATCAAGAGATTAGGAGCATCGAATTCATCAAATCTAATGAATATTCATCCAAAATTAAGCCAAGCATGGGGTTAAAATATGTGTAAATTATGGTTTATCAACACAATTGCCTCTTGTACTGTTGAACCAAACAAAACATATTTTATACCTCCATTCTCAGCAGTCTTCTGTCTAAAAAAAATTGGTTCAAAATTTATAGGTTTGTTTAGCATACGAAGTGCAGAAAATGTTACCTAAAAATACAAGTTCCTAAATATTCATGCAATTCTGACTATAGCAACTACCTCCTAATGTACTTAGTTTATATTTCCACTAAACTCAATTTTTCTTCTCATACATAATATATAATAATATAATTTTAAACATTAAATATAAATATTAAAATAAAATATAAACATATAATATACAAATTATTATTACAAGCAATAAAAAAAATCATACCTTCAAAAATTTCACAATCTCTCCCTAAAACTCCAACACAAACGACAAAACTCTTTTTTCTCCCTCTACTTTAGATGAGATTTTTGTGTGGTGGGGGGGGGGGAAGGGGGACGAAATGCATTATATAAGCTGAGAAAGGGAAAAAAAGGTTGTTAGTGTTGGATAGGCTGTTGTGACTGATTGGTCACGGTAACCTATCACGACATCGACTTGACATCCTACCGCCAACGTGACCAATCGGTCACGACAGCCTATCCAACAATAGCATCTTTTTTTTCCTTTTTAGCTTTTTTTAAAAACTAGTTTTTTTTTTAAATCCTAACCGGTGCCACCAATATGTCAAGCAACACTACCTTAAAAAATATTTTTTCCCTTACACGTACGATATTTATGCAATATTTAAAGAAAATACTCGTATTTTTTTGTATTGCCTAACAAGGTTGTTGCACCATAAAAAAGTTTTTTTTTTCCAGTTGGAATGATTGGGTGATGATTGTGTGTATTTTGGGTTGGTGCCGCCTGACACATTAGTGGCACCCATTT
Source organism: Gossypium sturtianum (assembly GCA_025698515.1). NCBI lineage: Eukaryota > Viridiplantae > Streptophyta > Magnoliopsida > Malvales > Malvaceae > Gossypium > Gossypium sturtianum. The sequence goes on from CM046951.1 coordinate 81,528,172, forward strand.
TTACTATAAAAAACATAGCATTCTTATAAATAATCTAAAACATGCACTATTTTTTTAATTAATTTTTTTTGTATTATCTAGGTAGAAAACACGACAATATTTGGTACATTGCTAATAGAATTTTTAAACTTCACAAGAAAAAAAAAACTAGCATAAAGGGAAAATATATGATAAGTGATAAAAGTAATATGTTTTAATCCCGTTCTTAACGAGTTTTGGGATGATTATTCGATATAAAATGATGAATTTTGTGCTCCTGATACTTTAAATTCATTTTTCTATACTTAGTAGAGCATTTGGGAGCAAAAGGATCGAAAAAATAAGGGAAAATTAAAAAATCAGAAAATTAGAGCAAGGTACAAGGGCCACATAGGCTAGACTCTCTCGTACGGGTTGGGCACATGGCCGTGTGAGCCACACAAGCGTGTGCCAAACCGTGTCAAAATCGCGATTTGCACTCCAAAAAGCGCAGAAACGCATTTTTTAGGTTTTCCAGGCATTTTAAGACCTATATATGAGAAGAAAAAAAAGATATGAGAGAGCCGTCATAGAATATTCAAGAAAACAACTCGAAAAACACCATTGAATCTGACTCTGAAGCAGATTTTCATCAAGACTAAAGATCTCCTTTTGATTTCTTTGACTTTTTTTATGTGTTTTTTTTTTGTTTCTTATGGTTATATTGCCTTTGGGATGCTTTTATTTTCTATATGTCACGTGTGAATATATAATGCGAATGTGCAAGTATATACGTCGAATCAAGTAATCAAATGATAAGCGAGATCGTCTCCACAGGGACCGGAATATTAGGTAAAAATATGGTTGAGTTATTACTAGCAACTATACTAATCAGGCTTATGGTAAAGTAAACAGAACAATAATTTGAAGTGAAGTATTAATGTATGAAATTTAAAAATCAAATAATGAATAGAATGATGTGGCAATTCTATGTGACAAAGTTGAGAGGATTGATGTTGTTGAATGGGAAGGTTGGAATTACTTGGATTATATCTTAATAACATAATAATGTCATGGCAAAATCTTGACCAAATTACTACTCAGAGTATAACTACTGCATTCTGCTTCTTTCGGGAGCTAGAATTAAAGCTATCATTCTAAGTCTTTGTACATCTACAAGTCTCAAAAACAATACCTAACAATATTCTTCCTCGCTCTGTATAGATCACAACTCTATGTCTAGATTGCTACGAGTATTCGCTCAAGTACTTGCTTGTATCATTCGATCACAATCCAACTTATCTAACCTTTTCAGAATTAAATCAAGTCTAAGGATATACCATGCATTCATCTATGCCTAGAGCTTGCATGCATATGTTTAAAATAATCCAGACCGAATAAAATAGTAGATCTACTCAAAATATCACCATGATCATCAAATACATCAAGATAAATCCAGTAATTCCAACCCAAAGGAAATTAGCTCATGGGTTAGGATTTAAAATCCAAAATCAGAATAACAATCAACATCATCATTAACAGTATAGAAATCACAGAAATTAATTAATAGAATGAGGGTAGAACTGCAGAAAGCTTTCGCCACTCCATCTTTCACTTTGACGCTACTGAATTGTGCAGGATCCAAGGCTGATTGCTCGTCCCTTTCGTTGCATCTATGCTCTCAACTTAAACTGCTACCCTCTCACTTTTCTCTGGATTTTTTCTTACGAGTTTCCTGCAGAGAAAACTACTCTCCAAAATCCCCATCCAAAAATCCTCTTCTTTTCTTTCTTTTCTCTTTCCTATTTTATAAGGTAGGTCCCCCTCTCTCAGCACACACTTTTCTCCCTCTTTTTTCATGTGGATTTATCTAGTACACGTCTAGCTGGCTGAGAGTGATAAGAACTGAGTGTTGCGTCAGCATTTCCTGGAATTGCCATGGCATTGGTGTTAACAATCCATCTAACCTTTTTTCCATGGCGATATTTAACTTTCTTCATTTTCTTCCTCCTTTTTCTCCTTTTCTTCATCGTTCCTGAACCTATTGTATACAACAACCAATTTTCTTCTTCCCAACAATAAAAGTAACATGAAATGACATTTGAAGCACGATCCAAGCGTTATTATGCAATGTTCTAAGAATAACCTAAAAGTGCAAATATATCTACTTAAGTACAAGCATTTAATTAAGCTTAGATGTTTGAGATATAACTATTTTCAAGAGTTATCACTATCATGAAGTAATTTTTTAAATACTAATGGAGATGAACCCTAAAATGGATTCTGTTATTTAATTTCTATTTTTACTCAATAAATACTTGGATCTTGTTCCCAATTATGTGTGTTTGATTCTTGGTTTAATATTTCTAGACTATTAATCCATGTTTGATGTGCTTGAATCAAAGGAGGAATATACCCTGTTTAAGAGTAGATCTAGTGTAATTGAGTGGAGTTGCATGCAATCCTAGAAATAGGATGACATAAATCTATCAAATTAGAGTCAAATCTAATAGGGGGATGCATAGATCGAGTTAATGCGACAATAGGAGTTTTAATTAGAAAGAAATTTCAATTCATCAACCTAGAGTCAGTTGCTCTTAGTCTTGAAGAGAGATATTAGCATAATTTAGGGATTTTTATGGATCAAGATACTAAGTCAAGAAATTGCATAATATAGATTGATAATGGCAGATGAAGTTTAGGTTGATTCTTCCATGGTGATCGACTGTTTAACGTCATAGCAATAATGTGCAAGCGTACACTATCGATGCAAGTATAGTAGACAGATATGAGTCTGTCGAATATTGATCCCACGAGGATGGTTGTCTTTTGTCTATTAATGTTAGTGCAATATATAGATAAAATGAGATAAATTGTGAGAGTAGTTGTCGAAGCAATAACTTGAAAATAATAAGATAAAATATGATAGTGAGAAACTGGGATCCCCAACGTGAATATTCAACAGAATGCTAAGTGCTCACAAAGTAAAAAGGATAGGTGATTGTCGATGCATTAAACTGCAATGAATATCTTACCAAGCTTAACTTCTATATTTTTGATCTAAGACTTAAACATTCATATTAGCCACACCTTCCGATGATGGCAATGGAACACTATTAAGAACAACTGGATTAAATTCCTCTAATCATCAAGCAACTTCCGTTGTCATGCTTGTTAGCTTGAACTGTCACCGCACCTTCCAATGTCAGTTACTGCAATAACATTTCCATGCTAAAAACATTCAAACCTAAAGATTAAACCGTAGAAGCAAGATTGAATAAAATAACATTAAACCCAGAAATCATGTGTACTTCCATACTAACATGAAATCGAAAGTAATCACCAGCGTTAGAAAAGAAAAATAAAAGAAACAAGTGGAGAATACTATTCCTAGACAACTTGACATGAATCTATCTATTCCCTCTTGTATCGCACTCAGGGCTCCTCGTCAAGAGCTAGTCTGCATCCTTTTCACGTCGGTTCACCCGTCGGAGCTTAAGCCACCATAGCTGAAAGCTTCATGAGGTAAGTTGAAGAAGATGATCCAAAAAGCTCTCTTTTTTTTCTCTTTTTCTGAATATTTATCTATTTTTTCCCCAAATAGCCCAGGTGTCCTTTCATTAGAATCATGCTGCCTCTGTAAGTACAAGTTAGTTGTACTAGATTGGACAGCTCACGCATTTTTTTTTCCTATCCAGATAGTTGTCAGGTGCGACGATAATTCTGGGCACAATTTGAAATTACTCATGCAGCGACATCAGTACCAAAATATGACAAAATTAAGGATAAATAGGCTAAGATCCACTGAGTTTTAAAATGTAATTTACTGAACTGAAAATGCTAAAATATGTGCTAAAGATAACTAAATGGGTACAAATTAACCAATAAGTAGGGATAAAACATATGTTCTTTCTAGCACTACCACACCCCCAAACTTGAGTTTTTACTTGTCCTCAAGTAAAACAGAAACTGGCAAGGCTATACAAGAATTCACTAAGGTAAATGATCATTCTAGAAACTTTAATCACCTAAAATTCCAATGAATGATTAACATTCAGATGACAAAATATTGCATCAACAATACATAAGTATGAATGACTAAGATTGCATCTTCATCAAAACCAGCATCATGCCTCAAATATTAAATTCTATCTACCAATACAACATTTATGGTATATATATATATAATTTTTATTTTATTTTATTTTATTTTGTGTGAATAAAGGATATCGTTGAATTATTGTACCTTTGTTCTTGAGAAGCAACGATAGAGTGCAACAAACCCCCATGAAGTACGTAATTGCACCGACATACACTCATGCAGCGACAGCCTTTGGCTAGATTCATTTTTCTAACACTTGCATTGGAGTGTTCGCTTTTTAACATTTCACAATACACCCACCTTGGAATGTGACTTATTCATAACTATATATACATATGAGTAGTTGTAAAAGGCAGATTCATTCAAGATTCAAGGAATGCTACTAGTTATCCATTACTAATGCAAGCCTAAACCATTCATCAAATAATTGAATATACAACATTCAGTCTAATTTATCCAACTCATTCATTAATAGTTCACATGATTCAAGAATTAAACATTGAATGTAACAAAAAATTTCAACACATTTGCATTAACCACAAATAAACCTTGCATGTTTCATAATTTTTTTTTTTGAAATGTGGGTGTATTTCCAATCCCCATATACATTCCCCCAAACTTAAAGTTCGCATTGTCCCCAATGCACTAAGATTAAAATGCGATGATAACAACAATGCAACGACAATATTCACTAACAAAATGAAAATTACAGCTACATGCAATGCATGAATACTACAGCTAAAACGTAAAATAAAATAACTCAGTTTTCCTCAGCCATCAATGTGGCTGTACGATGTTTCTTCTTCCTCCTCTTTTTCTCCTCCTTCTTACACTTTTTATCTTTGGACTGCTATCTCTTCTTTCTTTGGGCTTTGCACAGTCCTCGGATCACTCCTCAAGTTCCGGCTCTGCCCTGGCATCATCGGCTACTTCTTGTGTAGGAGGGGTCACCTTGAGTGGTTTGGTATAGACCACTATAGCCAACGAATTGTGGTGCTCCTCACTTATTACCTCTACAGCTTCTACCGGTCTAGCTCTATCTTTCCTTAGATTATCTTTAGTTGCATCCATAAACTCAGATGCATTGACAATGTCCTCAACAAATTCTTTTTCAGCAATTTCTGTCTCAGTATTTTCTTCTTTGGCCTTCTCGTTCACAATTTCAACACGAACGTCCTCCTTTTCTACAACAACTTCCTCCTCAACAGTAGGTGCTTCTTTACCATCAATGAAGTCACCTTCGACCAGGCTATCAATCCTTCACATGCACTCTTCAACATCCTTTGAGTCCTCTTCTTTCTCAACATCAGAGATGTGCATAATGGGAGGGGATTCCAACGATTTGTCTTGGTCCCCTAGGTCATCTTCCTCAGAGGAGGGTTCATACTCTCGGATAATCGGTGGGAACACTAAAAATTTAGGGAGTGGGGTTGGGCTTAACTGATGTAATGTGGCTACAATAGAGCTATTATAGTCCTTGGTATAAGCGTAGAACAAATATTGTGATCTGTCCATATCCTCTATTGTAGCGACAAGCCTGATATGTTTATTGCTGATGGAATTGGCCAACTTCTTAATATCCTTCATTTTGCACAGCAAGGATGTCTCTGGAGTTAAGTTTGTTCCTTTGCTTTCTGCTGTGGTTTTGCTTGTCTCTGCCTCCTTCATTATCGGCGTATCTTTGCCACGAGTCATTATTTCAATAGACTCTTTATTGATCGGGCCCTTATTTTCAAAGATCTCTTCATCATCACGAGGCACGATCCCTTTCTGCTGGCACAGTAGCATCACCAACGATGGAAAAACCAAAATTCCATTTTGTCTTGCAGTGCAGTTAGCAATTTCCTAGTGGAGTATTGCACCGACATCAATCAATCTGCCCTTGACAATTGAATGTATCAGACACATTCTATCCAGGTTGACTGTGGTGCTGTGAGTGAAAGGTAGTAGCCTGCAGTTGACAAAATGAAACCAGATTTTGCTTTGCAGTGTCAGGAAGTGGCGGTGCATCGTATAATTCTTTTGATGTGAACCCGTCCACAATTTTCCTTCGACACATAAATCCCTCACCAACAAGTCCCTTTTATCGTCTGTGATATCTTCAATAAACTTGGAGTGTTCATCGATATCTACCTTAGTGTTGTACAGCTCATTAATTTTTGTAGCATCCCATGGAATTAAACCTTCTCAAACAAAGATAAACTCCAACTCATGGTCATAAAGGTTAGCGTAAAACTCACGTACCAATGAAGGAGAATAGTTTCCAGGATGCGTACAGAAAGTCGCCCACTTTAACTTAGAGATGGTTCTAGATATTTGTTTGCCCAAATCTTGCTGTTGTAAAAGGAGAATGCCCTGTTCTGGGTGGAAGTTTCAGTTTAAGATGTTGTTTTGAAATCAATCTTTAGCCGCTTTCGTTAAAAAGATCACCGGCTCTTTTTTATCCGTTGGCATGGAGGATTTTGACTCACGAACTGCAGTTGCAGAGGATGAGTGTTCTTCAACAGGATTGATGGCTTTCTTAACTGATCCTCTCGTTCTTGCCATATTTTTCTTATTCTGTGGAGTGAAGATGGTTTAAAGGTGTAAAGGTACGAACTTGGGGAAGAAAAAGGGAATAAAAATTGTTGCTTGGGTGTTTCACATTCGGCACAATAAAGAGGGGTTTATAGTGAGTGAAAGAAGAAGATAGAAAGACGTGATTTTTTGAAGGGAAATAAAGCTGGCAGGAATAATTACATCCAATGATAATTGCGCCCGTTCAGACAAATTAGATGGCTAGGTGACTTTTGATCAAACGGTGGGATCTAAATTTCCTGCGTTGCCCTCATTCTTACTAAGTCAGAAGTGACAATACAAAAGTACGAACTGCGTTGACAATAAAACCCAAGTGCATTGACAATGGTACCTATTTATTCTGCAAAAATAAAAATAAAAATAAAAAAATAATTTTTGAACAGAAGCAAAAATAAAATAAAATTACCTAGTAATAAATTGCAGAAAAAAGAAAGAAAGAAAGAAAAAATTAAAATTGTTCGACCAATTTAATGGTCTCTGCCTTCTTTTGATCAATATTCCCAAGATAATGTTTCAATCGTTGACCATTCACTTTGAATTGGTGTCCATCATTTAAATATTTGATTGTGACTACACCATGAGGAAATACTTCGACAACTTTGAAAGATCCAAACCAACGAGAGCACAATTTACCTGGGTGCAATTTCAGTCTAAAATTGAATAATAAAACTTGTTGACCCGCGATAAATTGTCACTGCAAAATAATTCTGTCAGGCCATCTTTTGGTTTTTTTCTTGTAAATTGTAGCGTTTTCATAGGCATTTTGCCTAATCTCCTCTAGTTCAATGATATCCAACAGTCTTTTCTTTCTAGCAGCTTCATAGTCCATGTTCACTTGTTTAACTGCCCACATTGCTTTGTGTTCCATTTAAACAGGCAAGTGACATGCTTTCCCAAAAACAATTGATACGGTGACATCTCTAATGGATTTTTGTATGATGTCGGCAAAGCCCATAAAGCGTCATCCAATCTGGAAGAACAATCTTTCCTTGAAGGGTTCACAACCTTCTCAAGAATGTTTTTAAGTTGTCGATTCGACACTTCGGATTGTCCATTAGTTTGCGGATGATAAGTAGTAGCTACTCTATGATTGACTCTATATCTTTTCAGTCCAGCTGCCACTCGGTTGCAATGAAAGTGTGTACCCTGATCACTAATCAATGCCTTTGGTGTGCCAAAGCGAGTGAGTATATGCTTGTGAAACAATTTAAGCACTGTCTTTGCATCATCCTTTGGGACTGCAACAGCTTCAACCCACTTCGAGACATAGTCAACAGCTACTAATATATAAAAAATTCCAAATGAACTTGGAAATGGTCCCATAAAATCCATACCCAAACATCAAATAATTCAACCTCTATAATTGGCTGTTGCAACATTTCATTGCGTCGATATATAGAACCTGTGCGCTGACACCTGATCGTGTCCAAACTAACTATGACAACGAATAAGGCAAGCGCACCTATCGTTCGGTAGTATAGCTATGGCAAGACCGGAAATATCGTATCCTCAAGGACTAAGAGTACTAGTAGTTACTATCTTTTTATTATCTAGCCTAAGTATTAAGGGAATCGATGTTTAATTAACTAATTACTAAGCTAAGGATGCTAAGACACAGAGAATGAATTGGGAAAATACTTTTGGGAAAACCAGTTGATTAAGACAATACCCGAGGAAGAATCCACCTAGACTTCACTTGTTATTTAACTCTGAACTAGACGATTTATTCACTTGACTTGATCCGTAGGATTCCCTAATTTATATTAATACCTCTTTTGAGGCTACTAACGTCTAACCCTAGGTTGATTAATTGAAATCTCTTTCTAATTAAAACCCTAGTGTTGCATTAACTCGATCTATGGACTCCCATATTAGGTTTGACCCTAATGGCGATTTTAAATCATCCTATTCTAGGGTTGCGATCAACTCCGCTTAACTATGCTAGATCTACTCTGAAACAGGGACTTTTGCTCCACTGCCATGCACATCAATACTTGAATCAATATCCTAAAATATTAAAATAATAATTAAGAACACATAATTAAGAACAAATCAAGTATTTATCATATAGTTCAGAAAACAATAACAAGATCCGTCTTAGGTTTCATCCCCCTCATGTATTTGAGGGGTTTAGTTCATGTTTAATAAAAAATATATCTCAGAAGAAAGTAAATAACAAAACATAAGAAAAACCCTAAAACCCCCTAAAGGAATTTGAAGGGAAGATCTTCCGTCTTGAGTGTGATTCCGGCTTCTAGGATGAATCAACTGGCTTTCTTGGAGTAATTCCCCTGTGTTCAGCCCTCTCTGGCTTTGCCCCCGTCAAAAGCCCTGACAGAAGGCTTCTGTCAAACTCCCCCTTTTAGGTTTCCCTCTAGGGTGTTTATATAGGCTTTCGGGATGCCTTACTTGGCCCACAAGTATCCTAATCCGAATGGAATTAAAACAGGTCAAGGCAGGGGCACGCCCGTGTGAGTCGAGCCCGGGCCGTGTTTGGGTCTGCTAAAGTGGCACGGCCGTGTGGTGAACTCTAGGCCGTGTTGATTTCTTACTTTGGCCCATTTTCTCCATTTTTGGCTCGTTTCTCATTCTTTTTGACTCCCTAAGCTCTCCTGAGTATAAAACATGAAATTATGAGATTAGGAGCATCGAATACATCAAATCTAATGAATATTCATCCAAAATTAAGCCAAGCATGGGGTTAAAATATGGGGTTAAAATGAAGGCCAGTAGAATCCTTATTAGAGAACCTTAGCAGCAGTTCACATGCCACCAAAATGACCTCCATAAGGAGTATCATGATAGTGCTTCAGGATTGAAAGCATCTCCTCTTCTAGAGCACAACGCCAAATAATGTTGTCCTTGCATACCTTGAATAAATATAGTTCGCTCCAATGATACTTCACTACTTCACGAAGAAATCTATCTTTTTTATGGCCTGTGACACCCAATGGGAGTTTTCCACATACTAAATAATTAACCAGATCTACATACCAATGGGTTGCATCTACAGCAAATAACTTCTCATATGGGAATGCGACAATAATTTAAAGTATGTTTCCATCTTCGCTGCAAACTTCCAATCGAGATAGATGGTCTGCAACTTGATTTTTTGAACCCTTACGGTCTTTTATCTCGATGTTAAATTTTGCAACAGTAAGATCCAGTGTATCAATCTTGGTTTTGTATCCTTCTTCGCAAAAAGATATCTCAACACCGAGTGATCAGTAAATACGATAACCTTTGCACCGACAAGATAAGAACAAAACTTATCGAAAGCAAAGACTACAGCCAACAACTCTTTCTCTGTAGTGGTATATTTGATTTGAGCCTCTGTAAAAGTTTTGCTAGCATAATAGATGGCGTGAAATATTTTTCCCTTACGTTGTCCTAGAACAGCTCCAATAGCAAAGTCTCTTGTATCGCACATAACTTCAAAAGGTTGAGACCAATCGGGTGCAATGACAATGGGTGCATTTACTAGATGCATCTTCAATTGAATGAATGCATCCAGACATGCATCGTCAAAGAAGAATTTTTTATTCTGTTCCAGCAATAAGCATAAGGGTTTTTCAATTTTCAAGAAATCTCTAATAAATCTTCGTTAAAACCCCGCATGCCCAAGAAAACTACGAATACCTTTCACATTTATTGGTGGAGGCAATTTTTCAATAATTTCCACTTGAGCTTTGTCGACTTCAATTCCTTGACGAGAGATACGATGGCCTAACACAATGCCATCCATTGCCATGAAATGGCATTTTTCCCAAATTAGAACAAGATGTGTGTCTTCACACCGCTGTAATACTTTATCCAAATTGTCAGCGCAATGATCAAAATTAATCTCATAGACTGAGAAATCATCCATAAAAACCTCCAAAGAGTCTTCAATCATGTCCAAGAATATTGCCACCATGCACTTTTGAAATGTGGCTGGTGCGTTGCAAAGACCAAAAGGCATTCGATTAAAAGCGAAAGTACCAAAGAGACAAGTGAAGGTAGTTTTTTTCTTGATCCTCTGGTGCAATAACAATCTGATTGTATCTAGAAAAGCTGTCTAAGAAGCAGTAATAGGCTTTTCCAGCAAGCTTATACAACATTTGTTCAATGAAAGGAAGTGGGAAGTGGTCCTTTCTTGTGGTCGTATTAAGTTTGCGATAATCCATACAGACTCGCCATCCCATAGGAATACGTGTAGGAATTAATTCGTCTTTGTCGTTGCTAACCACAGTGATGCTACTTGATAAACCATAATTTATACATATTTTAACCCCATGCTTAGCTTATTTTTGGATGAGTTTTCATTAGATTTGATGAATTCGATTCTCCTAATCCTTTAATTTCATGTTTTACACTCAGGAGAGCTTAGGGAGTGGAAAAGAACGAGAAACAGGCCAAAAAGGGACAAAATGGGCCTATCTTAGAATTCAACACGGCCTGGGCCATTGGACACGGCCGTGTGCTACGAGCAGGATTGACCACGGCCTAGACTATCGTCCACGGGCAGACCACACGACCGTATGTGGTGGGCAGGAGCAAGCACGGCCTAAGGCAATCGAACACGGGCGTGTCCCTGCCGTATCACAGACTAGTTCTATCCAGAAAAGGTTACTTGTGGGCGAAGAAAGACATTCCAAAGCCTATAAAACACCCTAGGGGGTGACCTAAAGGGGGACGCTGAATAGAACGTAGAAAATACTCGAAGACAGCCGTCGAAAGCAGCTCGGAAGAAGGATCTCCATCAAGACTGAAGATCTCCCATCACGTTATTTAGAAGTTTTTGGGTTTTCTTATGTTTTGTAGTTTTCCTTATTCTATGATGTTTCTTTTTTTCAGTATGAACTAAATCCCTTAGATACCTAAGGGGATGAAACCTAAGACAGATCTTATTACTATTTGATTTATAAGATAAATACTTGTTCTTATTCTTAATTGTGAGTTCTTATTCTTGTTTTGATAATCCAGGTTATTGATTCAAGTCGAATGTGCTTATTCAGTGGAGCAAAAGTCCCTGTTTAAGAGTAGATCAACACAATTAACCGGACTTGATTGCAACCCTAGACATAGGGCGACGAAAATCTGCCGGATTAGAGTCAAATCTAATAAGGGAATCCATAGATCAAGTTAATGAGATAATAGGGGTTTTAATTAGAAGGTGATTTCAATTAATCAACCCAGAGTCAGTTGTTTTTAATCTTGAGAGAGATATTAACATAAATCAGGGATTTCTACGGATTAAGTCAAGTGAATAAATCATATGAATCAAAAGTAATAAGTGAAGTCTAGGTGGATTCTTCCTTAGGTATTGCCTATCACATAAGTTGTCTAAAAGTATTTTCCCAATTCTTTCGTTGTCGTGTTTTAATTAATTAGTTTTAGTTTAAAAGAAATCACTCTAATTTTTTGGCTAGATAATAAAAAGATAGTAACTACTAGTACTCTTGGTCCTTGTGGATACGATATTACCGGTCTTACCATAACTATACTACTGTTCGATAGGTGCGCTTGCCTATATTGTGGTCATAGTTAGTTTTAGACACATCAAGTTTTTGGCGCCGTTGCCGGGGATTAAGATATTCGGAACGCTAAATTTTTATTACTTTAGCCATTATTTTTATTTTATTGCAATTTAATTTCTTTTCTACTTTTCTAATTTTTCTTTCTTTGCTTCTGGCAGGAACTTTTAGTTTATGACTAGAAGGAACCCGTCAGGACCATTACTTTTTGACAGTGATATAGAAGGTACAGCTCGTAGAAACCGAAGAGAAATAAGGCGAAGTCTACAATACATAGAAGAAGAGCAAGAAGATGAAATTAATACTACAGAAGAGATGGTTGATAATAATCCGCTACCTCTTGTGGTTGTCGCAAACCCGGTGAATCAAAATCCTGCTCCTCGTACTATGTATGATTATGCTAAACCTACTTTAACAGGAATTGAATCAAGTATTGTTAGACCATTATTCTTTGCAAATAATTTTGAGCTGAAACCTAACACTATACAGATGATTCAGCAATTTGTTCAGTTTGATGGTTTGCAGGATGAGGATCCAAACAATCACTTGGCAAATTTTCTGGAATTCTGCGACACTTTCAAAATTAATGGCATTTCTGATGATTCCATTCGCCTTCGGTTGTTTCCCTTCTCGTTGAGAAGCAAAGCTAAACAGTGGTTGAACTCGTTGCCACGAGGATCAATCACTACATGGGATCAAATGACCGAAAAATGTTTACTTAAATATTTTCCACCGGCTAAAATGGCTAAGTTGAGGAATGATATCTCTTCTTTTGTGCAGATGGATTTAGAGACACTTTACGATGCATAGGAGAGATATAAGGATTTACTGAAAAGGTGCCCTCACCATGGGTTACCTTTGTGGCTACAGGTTCAAACCTTTTACAACGGTGTGAACCCCTCAACTAGGTAGTTGATTGATTTAGCCGCCGGTGGAACCCTAAAGAACAAGACCCCTGAAGTGGGTTATGAGTTTATAGAGGAGCTGTCACTGAATAACTATCAGTGGCAAGTTATGAGGACGAAGCCAACAAAAGCCACCGGAGTTTTCAACCTCCACGCAGTGACAATGCTATCAAACCAGGTAGAGCTTCGAAGTAAAAAAATTGATGGTTTATGTGGTTCTTCGCAGGTACATCCAGTGATGCAGTGCGATACGAATGGAGGAGGAATGAGCAATATAGAATCTCCATCCTACAACTCTGGCATAGAAAGCGAGCAGATGAACTATATGGGTAATAATTCTAGACCCCTGAATAATCCTTATAGTAACACTTACAATCCAGGTTGGAGGAACCATCCCAATTTCTCATGGGGTGGTCAAGGAAATCAGAGACAACAACCCCCTCCAGGCTTTCAACAGCAACCCTACCCACAAGAGAAGAAGCCGAACCTTGAGGAGATGCTAACGAAATTCATCGCGGTGTCAGAAACCCGTTTCCAAAACACCGAAACAGCACTCAAAAATTAGCAAGCGTCAATTCAAGGGCTCGAGAACCAAATAGGTCATCTTGCTAAGCTGATCTCAGAACGACCACAAGGAAACTTGCCAAGCAACACTAAAACTAACCCAAAGGAGCAAATTCACGCCATTACTGTTCACGATAGTGAAGGGTTAGAAGAACCAAAACAGAGGCAAGAGAACGTGGTAGATAAAGGTAAGGTTGAGGTAAGCCATGATAAACCGAAATCAGTAAATACAGAGTACAAACCTCGTGTACCATACCCCAATGCGACGAAGAAAGACCGCACAGATGAACAATTCGGTAAATTTCTTAAACTTCTAAAGAAATTACATTTTAACTTACCATTTATTGAACCTCTTTTGCAGATGCCCAATTCAGCAAAATTTCTAAAAGAGCTCTTATCGAACAAACGGAAGCTAGACGAAGCATCGCATGTGGAGCTAAATGCAGTGTGCTCAGCAATTCTACAGAATAAACTACCCCGCAAATTAAAAGATCCAGGGAGTTTTACGATTCCTTGCCTAATTAGTGGTTTATCTGTTAGTAATGCTTTAGCAGATTTAGGGTCAAGCATAAATGTTATGCCTTATAAAATGTTTAAACAGCTAGGTCTTGGGAAACCCATAAAAACTAGGATGAGCATTCAATTTGCTGATAAAACTATTAGAGTTCCTAGGGGTATAATTGAAGATGTACTAGTAAAAAATTATAAATTTATATTCCCAGTAGACTTTGTTGTTTTAGACATGGATGAGGACAATAATGTTCCTTTAATTTTAGGAAGACCCTTTTTAGCAACTGCTAAAACTAGAATTGATGTTGGTACAGGTGAACTCACACTTCGTGTAGGTGACGAAACGATTACTCTTCAGGCTCTTGATTCGGCTAGGACATCGAGTAATAAAGGTGAGAACATAAATTATATTAATGACCATTTGGTTCAACCTTCTTTTCAGGAAACACCACGAAATTACACAACTGAGCCATATTCTAGACCTCGTACCAATAAAGAAATAACTCATAAGGAGCGAAGGCTTCGGATCGATGAACTAGACGAGTGGAAGACACATGTTAAGGAGAAACCAAGAACACACGAAGCAAACTACTTCAAAGTGGGAGACTGAGTTCTAATGGATAATACAGATCCTCGTGTTGCCACTTTTGAACCTAATGGAATAACTCCTTTCACGGTACTTAATACTTTCCCATACGGTACAGTCGAGGTAACTCATTCTCAATTTGGTACCTTCAAGGTAAATCGTACTCGTCTAAAACCGTTTTTTGATACAATTGATAGCAAGAATGAGGAGTTTCAACTCCTCAAACCACCATGATTATGCGAATGAGAGGAAAGTCTAGCTTGAGACTTTAAACAAGCGCTTCTTGGGAGGAAACTCGAGCACTAACCCCTTTAAGTTTTATATTTTTGATTTTTAGCACCTAACTAAAAACTAACCAAATTAATAAAGCGCAGGTTTCCCTACCACACGGCCTTACACATGGGTGTGGCCGTGGCCGTGTGGACACCACGAATACGCACATCGGCGTGGCAGAGACCGTGCGAACCAAGGATGACACTTTTCCCAAAACACGGGCTGCGACAAAATGCCACGGTCGTGCGATACGGCCGTGGTTGACACTGAGAAAGTAACACGGGTGTGGGACACGCCCGTGTCCCAAGGCCATGGTCAACACTGATTAATCAAACATGGGTGTGGAAACCTCTACACGGCCGTAGGAGAAATGAACGAAGCATCACACGGCCATGTAACTCGACCGTGTGACCTAACACGCCCAGAGCACACGGGCGCGGACAGCTACCTAACCCCCTTCTTCTGTTCATCTTCATCCCCAATTCTTCTTCTACCTAACCCTAGCCACCAAAGCTTTTATCCACTTTCACCACCGGCCACCGCCTCCTCACTCCACTTACTTCACTTTACCCCATTCCTTTTCACTTCTCCCCCAGCCCGGAAACCCCCTTCTTCTTTTTCGTTTCCAATTATCTTTCTCTCTTCATTTTCCTTTCCCCCTTTATCTTCTTCTTTCTTCACACCACCACAACACCGACCACCATCCTTGCCACCATACTAGAAGAAAGATCAAAGCCACCATCTCCATGTTGAAAAAGTGAAAGGCTCCTAGCACGGTCTCCCCGTCCGCAACCACACTAAATGCGAAGCCCCACCAATTCAGGATGTTACAGTTCTACCCCCCTTAAAGAAATTTCGGCCTCGAAATTACACGTCGATCGAATAGATCGCGGTATCGCCGCGCATTGCTTCTTCCAGTTCCCAAGTAGCCTCCTCGTAAGCGTGATTACGCCATAGAACCTTAACCAACGGAACCATCTTCCTTCGCAATACTTTGACATCACGATCCAAAATTTCCACTGGTTCCTCTTCAAAGGATAAATCGGGTCTTACTTCGATTTCTTCCACAGACTCCACGTGGGATGGATCCGAACGGTAACGTCTTAGCATAGAGACGTGGAATACATTGTGAATCTGGCTTAGCTCAGAAGGTAGCTCTAGCTTATAAGCTACTGGTCCCACTTGTTTCAACACCCGATAAGGTCCGATAAATCTGGGACTTAATTTACCTTTCTATCCAAACCTCAGTACTTTCTTCCATGGCGACACCTTCAAGAACACCTTGTCACCCACTGCAAATTATATGTCCTTACGCTTCTGGTCAGCATAGGACTTCTGTCAGTCTGACGCTTCCTTTAATCGAGCCCGAATTAACTCTACCTTCTCCTCTGTCTTGGTAACCAATTCCAGACCCAAAATCTAACGTTCCCCTAATTCCGTCCAATAGGTAGGTGTACGACACCTCCGCCCGTACAATGCTTCATAGGGCGCCATCTGAATACTTGACTGGTAGCTATTGTTGTACGCAAACTCCGCCAACGGTAAGAACTCTTCTCAACTACCCTCGAAGTCAATGACACATCCTCTTAACATGTCCTCTAAGATCTGGATTACCCGCTCAGACTGTCTATCGGTCTGAGGATGAAACGCCGTACTGAAATCCAACTTCATACCCAACGCTTGATGCAACGCCTTCCAAAATCGTTAGGTGAACCTAGGGTCCCTATCCGATATGATTGATACTGGTACCCCATGCAACCTCACTACCTCCGCTATGTATAGCTTAGCCAATTCTGCGAGAGTAATCGACACGCATCTTGGTATGAAATGAGCGGACTTCGTCAAGCGGTCAACAATCACCTGCACCGAATCTTTCTTAGTAGGCGTGAGGCGTAGCCACTAACAAAGTCCATTGCGATCCTTTCCCACTTCCATTGTGGAATCTTCACCGCCGCAACAACCACGATGGTAATTGATGTTCGCCTTTACCGTTGATGAGTCAAACACTTCCCCACAAATTCGGTCACCTCTCGTTTCAAACCCGGCCACGTAGGCGATCTCACAAATCTCGATACATCTTACTTCCTCCAGGTGCATAGCGTATGGACTACCATGCGCTTTTCTTGCAAAATCTTATGCCTCAACTCAGGATCTTTCGGCATACACACTCTCCCTTGAAAACATAATAGCCCTTCCTCATTCACACTAAATTCTGTTGATCCTTCACTTGATCCTACCGGAAACTTCTCCTGTAGCAACTCATCGGTCTGCTGCTTCGCCTTAACCTGGCTGACCCAAGAGGGTTTCACCTGAAGTTCAGCTAATAAACTCCCATCCTCGTATAAATTGAGGTGAGCAAACATTACTCTCAAATCAGAGATTACTTTACGACTCAGAGCATCCGCCACCATGTTGGCTTTTCCCGGATGGAACTCAATCGAGCAGTCATAATCCTTTAACAACTCAATCCACCTCCTTTGTCTTAGATTCAACTCCTTCTGGGTCAAAAGGTATTTTAAGCTCTTATGATCGTATAAATGACGGATTTCTCCGCATGAGATAATGCCTCCAAATCTTTAAGGCAAAAACCACGCCAATTCCAAATCATGTGTGGGATAATTTGATTCATGCGGTCTTAGCTGCCGAGATGCATACGCAACAACCTTCCCATCTTGCATCAACACGCATCCTAGTCCCGTGTGTGAAGCATCACAGTAAATCACAAACTCCTTTCCAGCCTCGGGTTGAATCAACACGGAGCCTCTGTCAAGATCCTCTGTAACCTCTCGAAACTCTCTTGCCGCTTACGGACCAAACAAAGCGGAACCCCTTTCCGCAATAACTTAGTCAAGCGGTGCGCGATCAATGAAAATCCTTCAACAAACCTTACGTAATACCCGGCTAAACCAAGAAAACTTGAATTTCTCGCTCACCGACTTAGGCGACTTCTAATCCAACACCGCTTCAATCTTTCGGGGATCGACTCTTATCCCTTCTGCCGACACCACGTGGCCTAGAAAAGTAATTTCACTTAGCCAAAATTTGCACTTACTGAATTTGGCGTAGAGCTGCTTCTCCCTCAGAATCTGCAGAACCTCCCGAAGATGTGAATCATGCTCCTCTTCTAATTTCGAATAGACCAGGATGTTATCTATAAATACCACGACAAACCGATCCGAGTAGGGTTGGAACACTCGGTTCATCATGTCCATAAATCTTTCTGGCGCGGCGTTGGTCAACCCAAATGGCATCACCATGAATTCGTAGTGACCATAGCGAGTTTCAAAGTCGTCTTATGAATATCCGCCTCCTTGACCTTAAGCTGATGGTACCCCAATCTCAGATCTATCTTTGAGAAAACTGAAGCCCCCTTCAGCTGATCGAACAA
Organism: Gossypium sturtianum; assembly: GCA_025698515.1. NCBI lineage: Eukaryota > Viridiplantae > Streptophyta > Magnoliopsida > Malvales > Malvaceae > Gossypium > Gossypium sturtianum. The sequence continues at coordinate 81,546,551 of CM046951.1, forward strand.
GTCATCGATCCTCGGTAACGGGTATTTATTCTTGATTGTCAATTTATTCAACTAACGATAGTCAATGCACATACGCATTGATCCATCCTTCTTCTTAACGAATAATACCGGTGCTCCCCAAGGCAACACACTCGGTCGGATAAACCCTCTATCCAGCAACTCTTGGATCTGAGCCTTCAATTCCACCAACTCATTCGATGCCATCCTGTACGGAGCGATAGATACTGGCGTTGTTCTCGGAAGAATATCAATACCAAACTCCACTTCACGATCTGGGGGTAATCCCGGAAGCTCTTCTGGGAAAACATCAAGAAATTCCCTCACCGTCCTAACATCCCCAACAGTTAGTTCCTTGGCTTCCAGAGCCCGAACAAACATTAAAATTGCCTCGCATCCTTTCCTCACCATCCTTTCTGCTCTTAAGGCAGACACCACATTTGACAAACAGTTCCCCCTTTCACCTATCACCAACACTTCGCCACCCTTGGGAGTTTTTAACACCATACGCTTGGCTGCACAGTCCAAATTTGCTTGATACTTCACTAACCAATCCATTCGTAAGATCAAATCGAACTCCCCAAATGACAGTTCCATCAGATCAGCCTGAAAAGCTACCCCTTGAACTTCCAGGGGTACATCCTTATACAATTTGCTCACCACTACAGTTTGTCCTAGAGGGCTCACTACAGTCATCTCCCTAGAAGAAGTCTCATAATCTAAGTTCAAAGTTCCCGCTATAGCACTAGAAACATAAGAGTGCGTCGAACCAATATCAATCAAGGCAGTATAAGGCAAACCATAAATTAAAAATGTACCGATTATGACATCCGGTGCGTCAGCCTCCTCTCGACGTCTGGAAGCATAAACTAACCCTGACTGTCTCGCTTCGGTGTTTCCTGCCCCTCGACCTGGTGCTCCACGGCCCCGACCGGAACCGTTACCACCCCTGGCTGGACCACGACCTCTCTGTGGCTGCTGACCACCTCTTTCCGGTTGTGCATTCCCTTAACCCATGGGCCCTTCACTGCCCTATTATTGCGGACAGTTTCTAACTTGGTGGTCCGTAGATCCACATCTAAAGCACTTCTCACTGCCCGCCCAACACTCATCTACATGGAATTTACCACATCGAGCACACTTCTGTGTCTGACTAACAGCAGCAGGTCTCTCATCCCGCCTCGACCAGTCTGACCTAGGCCTTTTCTGAGTACGCCCAGCTGGCCCTGATGATCCAAAATTTCTCTTACTTCCACTCCTATCTCTATCCCGATTCAATTTTTCTCACCGCTTAACCTCTCAAGCAATCTTAGCTTTTTCCACAAGCACGAAGAAATTCCCTCTCCCATTGTGGTGCTATCAATACACGCAGATCATCCTCAAACCCGACTTCAAATTAAACACAACGTTCATGGTGCTGTGGCCACCATCTCTCGAGCATAACGGCTAAGGCGTAAGAATTCCGCTTCATACACAAACCACCGACCTACTTCCCCGAACCGATTTGAAAGCGCTCTATGTTGCGCATCCACATAACTCGACCCAATGTATTTACTCGAACGCCGTTTTGAAGAGATCCCAGGTGATACGGTCAGCCACCGTACCATCCTTAACCGTAAGCCACCATTGATAAGCTTCGTCCCGCAAGAGAGATACAACCCCTTTCAGTTTTTCCTCTTCCGTGAAATCCAGATCATCCATTATACGCTCAACTGACTCCAACCAATACTCAGCTGTACTCGGGGCTATACCAAAAATTCCCCTAAACATTTCCGCCCCATTGGCTCTAAGTCGCTCCGACACAGATTTACAGGCCTCTGTGCCCATGCTCGCCCGCCCAACAAACCTCTCTAAAACCCTTAACATCGCCTGAGATACCGCATCATCTCCGGCTGTCTGGTCTTAAAATTCCATCTCCGCAGCGGGTGGTACCAGCATCTCGTTTCCAGACCCATGGCCAGATCCTACTGGTTCTGACACAGCCATCTTACCTCTCCCACGACCACGCGGCAGACGTCCACGACCCCTTGTACTCATTCTACCGATTCACGTTTATCTGATTAGAAATTTTATGAATTATTAATTTTTTTCACTGGTTAACCACGAACAATCTTATGGACAGTAGTTTCAAGAGTAGTTCTTTCGAATTCAAAATTATATCTACGGGTTTCAGTCTCAAGTCTGTATCTCCTAGTTCTAGGAACCCCATACATTCAACCATCATACATCAACATACAAGTAGCATCTATGAACTCACATTCGTCACATAAGGGTATTTTCATCATTTCACTACCCAAGGGTTTTTCCGTAATTTTATCCTACAGGGGTATTTTCATAATTTCTTAAATTAGAGTATCTTGGTGTTTTTTTTTCGAAATAGAAATATTTTGGTATTTTTATTTTTTTATTTGTAAAGCAGGGGTATTTTGGAAAATTTAATTTTTTTTTCAAATCGAGGGTATTTTGGTAATTTCACAATTTTTGATAATTTTGTAAACCGGGTGCTATTGTAAATCCAGGGGTTTTTGGGTAAATTTTCAAAACATGGGTATTTTGGTAATTTACAAAACTAAGGGTATTTGGTCCCTTTCGGGTTTTAATTATGGTCTTTGGCCCGTCAACAAGTCCTCGCGACTAAGGTGAATAGTCACTACGCACCAGGTAGGATTCCAGCAAAGAGGAGGTGAGCCACTAGGGCCGCTTAAGTACCAAGCTCTCCCTGAATCCAATCCTAGACATGCGTATGCCTGTTACCACACCCTAACCCAGCGACTTGTTTACGGACATGTTTAATTAGATTAAGTTTTATGAAATTGAAGAGTTGTTTAAACTAGGCCTAAGATCTATTAACCGTATCATACTAGTCTACGTCCATAAAGCCCATCAAACCCAACATGCATATCACATCAAGAGTTAGAATACTTACCTACGTGGATCAGGTGCTGGTAGACTCGAAGGCCATATCTCAACCCAAAGCATTTTTCTTAAATTCACATCAATTTTACAACACCCTACGAGACCCATTTCACAGCCCTGTTTTGCAACTGGGCTCTGATACCATAATGTAACACCCCAAACCCGGCCCAAACGTTACGACCAGATCTGGTATGCTACGCGGTTTAACGTTAAAAACTTCACTTGGATGATTTTTGGAAATCCAGTTTGTTTATTTAGGTATTCGCTAAAATAAGTGATATTTGAAGAAAACCTTTTCTTTTCTTTGAACGTGTTTGAAATTCCCATATTTTTACTTCCTATAGATAAGTCTTTGAACATAAAATTAAATTTAAAAAAAATAGAATAAAGACATTAACAATTATAATCTGAACCTAAGCTATGGAGCCTTATTACATAAATAGTCCCAAAATTTAAAACTTAAAGGAAAACTAAAAATAGGTTATGAAAATATAAGACTTGATGGCCCTTCGAGTCCGCCTCGGCTCCCATGTCCATGATCTACTGCTCATCTGAAAAGTCAGGGAAAAATAAAGGGGTGAGTCACCAAGACTCAGTGTGCAAATCCCAAAAACACATAAAAAGGCTTGAGGCCCACAAACACATTATGGGACTTGGCCCATACACAATGGCAACAAAATATTCACATTCTGCATGGCCCAACCCAACCTAAAAGTCCATCCTCTACACACCAGCCCGTACCAGCCATCACACCTCGGGGATTTCTACAATCAACCCACCAATCGCTACACACCATATCGACATTCATGCTGTCAGTTATAATGTCGATCACCATGTGACCTTATAATCCACTGTGGCAGAGCCACCGATCACTGTGTGACCTTATAATCAAGTGTGGCAGAGCCACCGATCACTGTGTGACCTTATAATCAAGTGTGGCAGAGCCACCGATCACTATTGTGACCTAAGTGTACATATCGTGGTTTAAACACCGATCACTAGGTGACCTTTTAACATGCTCTTCCCCTACATCATATCAACCCCATCCCATGCATACATCCATGCAGAAGCAAAATAATATACTACCTAAAAGATCACAGTCTATCACATACATCGATACACATAGAGAAGTTTCTATGATTACGCACAGTATCCCTTGCCTACCCTTTTCGGTAATACGATTATCCATACAAAGCCTTTATCAGGCTTTTAGCCCATAACATATATAGTGCTGATTAATTAGTGTGATAGAGATCTACACACGATTCTGCACAAGACGAGACTTTCTATGTTGACACTATTAGAAGCCGATACGACTGCTAACTGTCTAAGGTTTTGTTCTAGAGCTGGTCCACAACCCGGTGGCCAATCCCAAACTGCTGACACCGCTTGTTTCTTAAACTTAGGGATTGGTTTAACAGATCCAATCCCCTCTTTCACCTGATCGATATTTGATTCCATCAAAAGACCTTATCAGTTGCTACCATCATAACATATGGTTAAAATCACAATTACAATAGCGAATCTAACGAGAATCTAAAGAGAACCCCTTACCTTGAAATCCCGAAAAGAGAGATATGAGGTTCAGAGACTAGCGGTTCCAGCTTTTAAATCTAAGTGATCTACTTCAATTCCCGAATGTCGCCCAACACGTAAACACAAGAAACCATCAATCCATTAGCCTTTCGGCTTTTTCTTCTAAAAACTAAAAGAGAAAAAGAATAGATCAGAAGAAATTGGCACCTACCTTTACAGAGAATTTGGCAACTCCTAGAAGATTTCGGCTTTTTGCGAAAATTAAAAAGAGAAGATGATTCAAAGAAATCTATGGAGATTCGGCTTTCAATGAAGAAATCGGAAGAAAGAAAAAGAATGGGCACTAGGACATTCGGCTATGGCAGAAGAGAAGGAATACTTAAGGGTTTCGGCTTATAGAAGAAATCGGGAAAAGGTGTAGAGAAAGGCTATGAGGTTTTGGCTTTAGCAGAGAATGAAGAAGAATATGGAACTTTAGGAGTTTTCGGCTTTTTGAGAAAAGAAACAACTAAGAGAAGAGAATGAGAATATATGCCGAAATTAAGAAGTACCCTATTTTCTAATCAAATTTTCGGCACACACACTAACCAAAAGCCGGAATTGCCCTCTTTTGAAGACTAAGACTAATTAATTAACAAGGGAAATTTCGGTACCCCCCTTAGCCTCATCAAAACCGATTTCCTCTTTCCCCCAGAGTTGGAAATTCGGCCACTACTATGATCAGTAGATAATTTCTAAACTTTCTCCCTTATCCTTACCTGATCTCTCATCCACAAGTGACCCAGATAACACCACCTCTTCTTCTTTTTATCTGCCACATTATCCACATTATCCAAACACATAAATCTCCTAATTCCAAGCATCCTAGCCGCCCCCAACTCTCCTCTCTTTTGACGCCAAAAACATTTAAAATAAGTGGGTACTACAACTCGAACCTTGGACCTCCTTATTGCTTATCACGCCACCTCAAAGCCCCTAAGTAGCGCCACTGACCACTGGGCCACAAGCCCATTTGTGTGTCTTAATTTACAAATAATATCTTTTAAGCCCTATCCTAGCTGGCTTTCCACCAGAGTGTCCAAGTAGAAAATTCGATTAAGGCCTCGGCCCAATCCCTGAGCCCATTCTTAACCCCTTAAACACCCTAACTAGCACATCAAGCGTAACATAAACATCACAGCACAGTAAATGCGAAGCCCCACCAATTCAGGATGTTACAGTCAAAAATACTGAATTATGCCTTGTTCTTAAGTAATTCTCTCATATTACTATTAGAATGAAACTTCTATTGATTTATGATTTTCATCAATATGTTTTGGATTAAGTCATAGATAATTGTGCATTGATGGTTTAAACTTTAATATATTAGAGAATCAAGCATGATAAGTCTATTTTCAGAATTAAAATTTTGCTAGGTCATTTCCCTAAATTTAAATATTACTTTGAAGTTTGAAATTTGCAAGGTTGACATCAAAAACCATAATTTTTGTGAGATTTTGAACCTTTTAGAGCATATTCTTTTCTTGCTCACTTTATTGATTATGAGTGTGTCAATATTGATTGGTTATTCTAGAACTTGCTTCGATCATACATGTCGAGACCACACCTTTGATTTGATATACTGAGATGATAAAGGCACTTAGGATTTAACCCACTTATTCCACTGAAAATCTTACCCTCATAATTAACCCCTAGTGAACCCTTTTTAGCCTAATAAACCATTTTTTTGACTCACCTATTAATATTAACCCGAAACCCATTTTGATTTGTTATCCCCATTTTTCTTGACTACCCGTTTGTTGAGATTTGATTTGATCAGTTGCCTAACTACATTCTTTATTTCAGTTGTTAAATTCTATCTTATTATTGTATGTTCTTATCTAAGAAAAAATGGAAATAGTTCTTTGTTATTTGAGCTTAAGCAGTTAATTTCACATTTTGAGAAGAAGCTCGTGTTATTATTGATAAGTTTTCAATTATTGTAATTATTCAGTATTAGTTTATTTCTCTAGTTAGGTAAATTGTCAATTCGATCTCGATCTTAACCCCCTTTTCAACCTTTATCCATACCTTTAACCCAAGCCCCATTACAACCCTTTAAAAGACCTTTTGATTTGTGTATCATCTCATTTTATAGTGGTGGAGATTTGATTTTCATGCAAGCCTATGGTAATAACTTTTCATGTTTGACTTCTGAGTGCTTAATTTGAACCTTAAACACTTTGAGTGATTCGAGTGAATCTTTAGTGAGGATGTCAATTCTTGTCGGTTTTAGATTAAAGGTAATTATTTAGGTAAGGGAAAACACCTATGTTTTCATGCTATAAAAATCTATGACTTAGATTGTTTGAATCTCTATGATTCTTCTAATTAAATTATCCATGTATGAATTATCTGTGAATTATGATGAAACATTATTGATGAGAATTATGAATTAAGGAAGTTAGTTTTAATTGTGAGCTGAGGATTTTGCTTGAGGACAAGCAAAGGCTTAAGTGTGGGGATATTTGATAAACCATAATTTATACATATTTTAACCCCATGCTTAGCTTATTTTTGGATGACTTTTCATTAGGTTTGATGAATTCGATGCTCTTAATCCTTTAATTTCATGTTTTTCACTCAGGAGAGCTTAGGGAGTCGAAAAGAACAAGAAACGGGCCAAAAAGGGACAAAATGGGCCTATCTTAGAATTCAACACGGCCTGGGCCATTGGACACGGCCGTGTGCTACGAGCAGGATCGACCATGGCCTGGACTATAGTCCACGGGCAGACCACACGGTCGTGTGTGGTGGGCAGGAGCGAGCATGGCCTAAGGCAATCGAACACAGGCGTGTCCCTGCCGTATCACAGACTAGTTATATCCTGAAAAGGTTACTTGTGGATGAAGAAAGGCGTTCCAAAGCCTATATAAACACCCTAGGGGGTGACCTAAAGGGGGACGCTGAATAGAACGCAGAAAATACTCGAAGACAGTCGTCAGAAGTAGCTCGGAGGAAGGATCTCCATCAAGACTGAAGATCTCCCATCACGTTCTTTAGAAGTTTTTGGGTTTTCTTATGTTTTGTAGTTTTCCTTATTCTATGATGTTTCCTTGTATCAGTATGAACTAAATCCCTTAGATACCTAAGGGGATGAAACCTAAGATGAATCTTATTACTATTTGATTTATAAGATAAATACTTGTTCCTATTCTTAATTGTGAGTTCTTATTCTTGTTTTGATAATCCAGGTTATTGATTCAAGTCGAATGTGCTTATTCAATAGAGCAAAAGTCCCTGTTTAAGAGTATATCAAAATAATTAAGCGGAGTTGATTGCAACCCTAGACATAGGGCGACGAAAATATGTCGGATTAGAGTCAAATCTAATAAGGGAATCCATAGATCAAGTTAATGCGATAATAGGGGTTTTAATTAGAAAGAGATTTCAATTAATCAACCTAGAGTCAGTTGTTTTCAATCTCGAGAGAGATGTTAACATAAATCAGGGATTTCTACGGATTAAGTCAAGTGAATAAATCATATGAATCAAAAGTAATAAGTGAAGTCTAGGTGGATTCTTCCTTAGGTATTGCCTATCACATAAGTTGTCTAAAAGTATTTTCCCAATTCTTTCGTTGTCGTGTTTTAATTAATTAGTTTTAGTTTCAAAGAAATCACTCCAATTTTTTGGCTAGATAATAAAAAGATAGTAACTACTAGTACTCTTGGTCCTTATGGATACGATATTATCGGTCTTACCATAACTATACTACTATTCGATAGGTGCGCTTGCCTTTATTGTGTCATGGTTAGTTTTAAACACATCCCTACTCTTCTTAGGAACGCGCACTGGACTTACCCAAGTGCTATCAGCAATAGGGTAAATAATTCCAGTATCATAATTTCTTTCTTTACAACTTCCTTCATCTTCTCGTTTAATCTTCTTTGTTGCTCAATTGATTGCTTGTCTTCATCTTTCAACTTGATCTTGTGCATGCAAAAAGATGGACTAGTGCCTCAGATATCGGTAATACTCCAAGAAATAGCTCGTTTATGTTGCTTAAGAATATGGACCAATTTCTCTTTTTGAGTTACATCTAGTGTTGCGGAGACAATAACTGGAAGAGTATTATTATCACCAAGAAAGACATATTTAAGATGAGTAAGCAGTGGTTTCAAATCCAAGGTAGGAGCTTCGTCGATAGATGGCTTGAAAATTAAAGTCATTCTGTTGGCTAAGTCTAAGGATTCGATCTGCCATCCATGCCTGAGTTCAATATTATTAGCTTCAACCATGCTGTCACAATCATCTACAAATTCATCGTTAGATGCCATTGCAAACTCCTTAGAAAGTATTGTGCATTGGTTATTCAATTCTGCCTTAATTAGATCATATAGCACATCGACAGTATGGCATTATTCTTTTTCCTTGCATGGAATAGATTTGAAAACACTGAAGGTAACGTGCTCATGATTAAGTCTCATGGTTAGTTGACCTTTGTAAACATCAATAAGAGTTCGTTCGGTGGCTAAAAATGGTCGTCCCAAGATTATGGGAACCTCCTTGTCTACCTCGCAGTCAAGTATGATAAAATCAGCCGAAAAAATGAATTTATCCATACGAACTAAGACATCTTTAATTTGCCTTTCAGGTTGAGCCAAAGATCGATCAACTAGTTGCAACGTCATTGTAGTAGGTTTCATGTGACCAATTCCCAACTTTCTGAAAGTTGATAGTGGCATTAGGTTGATGCTAGCCCCCAAGTCGCATAAAGCCTTGCCCAAATAATGGTTTCCAATTGAACATGGGAATGTAAAGCTCCCAAGATCTTTCATTTTTGGAGGCAACTTATTTGTCAAAAGAACTACAGCCCTCTGTGAGTGCAATAGTTTCTATGTCACTGAGCTTCTTCTTCTTAGACAAGAGCTCCTTCATAAATTTCCCATAATTCAAAATTTGCACAAGATCATCTACTAAAGGAATATTGACCTGAAGTTGCTTCAGTGTGTTTAGGAACTATTGGTATTTCTTATCCTTCTCATTCTTCTTGAATATTTATGGAAAAGGTAAGGGAGGAGAGACATTTGATTAAGTTGACACCCTTGGTTGTGTCGACAGTTTCGAGGGTCAGACATTAGGCATATGAGTGACAATTTGTGGGACTTCTTTGTCTGGTACATCGGCAAGCTTTTCAGATTCAACCTTCCCATTAGGGATCATTTCACCAGTAGTTTGAGTTGTGACAGTAGAGTCTGTAGTTGGTTCGCCAGTTTGTTTACCACTCATAAGCGTGATAGCCTTGTAATGTTGTTTTCCCCTCAGACTGGGATTTTCCGTGTCACTAGGTAGTGTGCCCGGTGGTCGAGTATTCAGATTTGAAACAAGTTGTCCTAATTGTGCCTCCAACGCCCAAATAGAAGATGAATTCCCTTGCACAATAGCTTTTATGAGAGTCATATGCTCTCGCATTAAAGCTTTAAGAGCTGCTAACGGGTGAGAAGGAGAAGCCTGCGTGTACTGTTGTCGTCGATGTTCTTGACCATGCTGATTCAGTATTGAAGAATGTTGTGGCTGTGTCTGGGTCTGGTGTGGATGCATCTGGCCCTGTTGTAGATGCATCTAAGTGTGCTGATTGTAGTTCTGCTGTTAAGGATTATAATTCCCTTGTCTTAAATTATAATTGCCTTGAGTGGATATACTCTCATATCTGAATGTGGCAGCATTTTGTCCAGCATTCTGAGTTCCCCAAGGTTGTTGATTGCGTGCGGAATTATTATAAGAGTTGCCATAAGAATTGTTGCGGATGTTACTGACATAAAAGGCATTCTCTGCATTTTTTGGACAATCTTCATAGCTGTGATTGTCACTGCAAATCTCACAACAAAAGGTAGGAACATCAACTTGTTGAGCGACTTGTATAGGTGCAACCTCACTAGCCCCTTGTATATTTTTTTTATCATATTTGTAAAAGAAGAAACTTGAGCACTAAGTGAAGATATTGCGTCAAATTAAATAACTCCTGGAATAGCTTTTGCTTGTGCAGCTCTAAAGATTGGATATTTGTAATCATTCTGAGCAATTTTCTCCAGAATTTCAATAGCATCATTATAAGTACAATCCAGCAAAGGTCCATTGGCTGATGTGTCGACAAGATTCCTCTTGTGTGAATTTATCCCATTATAAAAAATCTCAATTTGTGTTTCCTATTGAATGTCGTGCATGGGACAATGTCAAAGCAAAAATTTATAATGTTCCCATGTAGTATGAAGATTCTCATCGTCTAGCTGATGATAAGTTGTAATATCATTACAGAGACGAGTATTCATTGTCGGCGGATTAAATCACAAAACAAACCGTGTTGCTAGTGCATTCCAAGAAGTAATTGATCCGGTAGGTAACCTAAAGAACCATGTACGAGCTCTTCCCTGTAAGGAATAAGGAAATAAATGCATCTTCAAAGCGTTATCAGGAACGCCTTTTTGACTAAAGGAAGCACAAATCAATAAAAATGATTTTAGATGTTCTCGTGCATCTTCATGTGGTAGTCCAGCATATTGCCCAGTAGAATTCAATATTTGGAACATTACTAGCTTGAGTTCAAAATTTCCATCTTCGATTATTGGCCTAACAACTCCTGGTTGTAAATCATCCAAGACAGGTACTACAAAATCTCGTATAGTCCTATTTTGTATTTGACCGTCTTGCTGCAACAGTGGGTCATTAGCATTTTGGTTCTGTATCAGGGGTATAACTGCAGTGTTTCTTGGCAAAGCCATATTCCTTTGTTCTTGTAGTCTCCTCCGAACAGTTCTTTCAATTTCTGGATCAAAATCAGCAATAAACTACAAATTGCTTTGGGTCATACAACACCTAAAATAAAATGTGAAAATAACGACAAAAAGAAAACAAGTTAGTAGCAACTAAATATTATGAAATAAAAAAAAACAAAAATAAACATCAAACAAACGCCATCTCGGCAACGGCGCCAAAACTTGATCGGTTGTTTAACGTCACAGCAATAATTTGTAAGCGTACACTGTCGATGCAAGTATAGTAGATAGATATGAGTCTGTCGGATATCGATCCCAGGAGGATGGTTTTCTTTTGTCTATTAATGTCAGTGCAATAAATAGAAAAAATGAGATAAATTGTGAGAGTAGTTGTCGAAGCAATAACTTGAAAATAATAAGATAAAATATGATAGTGAGAAACTAGGATCCCCAACGTGAATATTCAACATAATGCTAAGTGCTCACAAGGTAAAAATGATATGTGATTGTCGATGCATTAAACTGCAATGAATATCTTACCAAGCTTAACTTCTATATTTAATCTAAGACTTAAACATGCACATTTGCCACACCTTCCGATGATGGCAATGGAACACTATTAAGAAAAAGTGGATTAAATTCCTCTAATCCTCTAGCAACTTCTATTGTCATGCTTGTTAGCTTGAACTTTCACCGCACCTTCCAGTGTCAGTGACTGCAAAAACACTTCCATGCTAAAAACATTCAAACCCAAAGATTAAACCGTAGAAGCAAGATTGAATAAAATAACATTAAACCTAGAAATCATGTGTACTTCCATACTAACATGAAATCGAAAGTAATCACCAGCGTTAGAAAAGAAAAATAAAAGAAACAAGTGGAGAATACTATTCCTATACAACTCGACTTGAATCCATCTATTCCATCTTGTATCTAGACAACTCGACTTGAATCTATCTATTCCCTCTTGTGTCGCACTCAGAGCTCCTCGTCAAGAGCTGGTCTGCATCCTTTTCATGTCGGTTCACCCATCGAAGCTTAAGCCACCATAGCCAAAAGCTTTACGAGGTAAGTTGAAGAAGATGATCCATAAAGCTCTCTCCTTTTTTTTCTCTTTTTCTGAATATTTATCTCTTTTTTCCCCAAATAGCCCAGGTGTCCTTTCATCAGAATCATGTTGCCTCTGTACGTACAAGTTAGTTGTACCAGACTGGACAGCTCACGCATTTTTGTTCCTATCCGGACAACTACCAGGGGCGGCGATAATTCTGGGCGCAATATGAAATTACTCATGCAGCGACATTAGTACCAAAATATGACAAAATTAAGGATAAATAGGCTGAGTTCCACTGAGTTATAAAATGTAATTTACTGAACTGAAAATGCTAAAATATGTGCTAAAGATAACTAAATGGGTACAAATTAACCAATAAGTAGGAGAAAACACATGTTATTTCTAGTACTATCACTTGGGTATTGTTTTGCTTCTTAGTTGTGAATCGATTATTTTCCTATTTTGTTCTTTGTCGTGTTCTTTAGTTAATTTCATTAGTTAATTTTAGTTTTCAATCAATCACTCCAATTTTTCCATTAAATAATAGAAAGATGGTAATTACTAGTACTTTTAGTCCTCGTGGGGACGATATCTTTCCTCACCATAGCTATATTATCAATTGATAGGTGCACTTGCCTTAGTCAGATTTATAGTTGGTTTATGATTGCATCAAGTTTTTGACGTCGTTGCTGGTGACTAAAATATTAGGAAAACATTATTATTTTAGCCTTTTTTATTTTTATTTTAATATTTTTATTTTTAATTTAAATTTTACATTCTAATTATGCGTTTATTTGCTTCTAGTAGGTTCTTTTGATTTATGACTAGAGGAAACCTGATGGATCCATTACTTTTTTACAGTGAGATCGAAAAGACTACTCGCAGATATCATAGAGAGGTTAGAGAAACAAACCAAAATCAACAGAATATAGTAGACGATCAAGAGGAAAATGATATTATTGTGGAGATGGGTGACAATCAAAATAATCAGCAGCTTCCTGCAGCTCCTGCTCCTTGTACTATGTATGATTATGCTAAGTTAACTTTGATTGGGGCTGAATCGAGTATTTTGAGACCAACTATTACTGCAAGCAATTTCAAGCTGAAGCCGAACACAATTCAGATGGTACAATAGTATGTTCAGTTTGATGGTTTGTAAGATGAAGATCTGAATACTCATTTGGCTAAATTCCTAGAAATTTACGAGACATTTAATATCAATGGCACTACTGATGACGCCTTACGCTTACGGTTGTTCCCATTCTCTTTGAGGAGCAAGGCAAAACAGTGGTTGAATTCATTTCCACGAGGTTCTATCACGACTTGGACTCAAATGACTAAGAAATTTTTTATAAAATATTTTCCATCGACTAAAATAGCTAAGTTGAGGAATGACATCTCTCCTTTTGTTCACTTTGATATTGAGACTCTTTATGATACACGAGAGAGATTTAAAGATTTGTTGAGAAGGTTTCCTCATCATGGACTATGTTTGTGACTCCAAGTTCAAACTTTTTACAATGGTTTGAACCCCATGACTAGACAGATGATTGATGCAGCAGTTGGCAGAACATTGAATAAAAAAACACCTGAGGCATTTCAAGAGTGTATTGAGGAGATGGCACTAAATAATTACCAGTGGCAAGTTATGAGAGTAAACCCTGTCAAGGCAGCCAGAGTTTTTGATATTGATGCAGTTTCTATGTTGGCAAATCAGGTTGAAGCTCTTAGTAAGAAATTTGATGGTTTAAATTTTTCTCAGCAGATGAATCTGGTGATGCAATGTGATGCAAATGGAGTAGGGATGATTAATTCAGAATATTCACCCTTCAAGTCTAACATGGAGCATCCAAATTTCTCTTGGGGTAGTCAAGGAAATCAAAATTCACAACCCCTTCTGGGTTTTTAGCAACCTTATCAATAAGAAAAGAAACCGAACCTTGAGGAGATTTTAGCTAAATTTATTTCAGTGTCAGAAACTCAATTTCAAAACACTGAGACAGCTGTGAAAAATCAGCAAGCATCAATTTATGGACTCAAAAATTAGATTGGACAACTTGCTAAACTAGTTTCAGCAAGACAACAAGGTAGTTTACCTAGTAACACTCAACCTAACCCAAAAGAGCATATGAAAGGCAGTTACATTGAGGAGTGGGAAAGTGTTGTCTGAACCTGAAAAGAAGCTGAAACAAGAAACCGGTGATAAAGATGATGGGGTGACAAAAACTAAAAAAATTCAAACACTGGTGCTTAAAGAATACAAACCATCTATCCTATCTCCAGCAAAGTTTAAGAAAGACCGCATGGATGAACAATTTGGTAAATTTCTTGAACTTTTAAAAAATTACATATTAACTTACCTTTTGTTGAAGCTTTTTCAAAGATGCCCACATATGCAAAAATTTTAAAGGAGCTATTAAAAGTTAGAAGAAACTGTGGAACTCAATGAGGAGTGTTCAGTCATTCTCCAAAATAAACTGCCCACTAAGCTAAAAGATCCAGGAAGTTTTAATATCCCTTGTTTTATTGGTAGTTTAAACATTGAAAAAGCATTGGCTGATTAGGTGCTAGTATAAATTTAATGCCTTATAAAATTTTCAAGCAACTCAGACTTGGGGAACCAATACCCACTAGGATGAGTATTCAATTAGCTGACAGATCTGTTAAATATCCTAGGGGTATTATTGAAGATGTACTTGTGAAAGTAGATAAATTTATATTCCTTGTTGATTTTGTTATACATGATATGTATGAGGATATTGAGGTTCATTTAATTTTAGGCCAACCCTTTTTAGCTACTACTAGAACTATTATTGATGTGTGTAATGGTAAACTTGTGCTTAGAGTAGGTGATGATGAGATTGTTTTTAAAATATATGATGCCATGCGATTTTCTAGTGAGCAAGATGATTCCTGTTATTTTATTGATTCTATTTATCATGTTATTCAAGATTCATTGCATGAAATTATTCATAAGGACACATTGGAAATGTGTATTGTTCAAGATGAAAAGGTTGATGGAGATAATTATGTGATAAGTGAAACAAAAACTGATTTGGATGCTAATGAGTCTCCATTGAGACAAAAATATTTTGAGGCCATTGAGGTAGGTAAAGAATTGAAGTTGAAACCCTCTATTGAAGAACCTTCCAAATTGGAGTTAAAGTAATTATCAAATCATTTGGAGTATGCAATCATTGGAAATAATTCTACACTGCCAATGATTATTGCTTTAGAGTTAAAGCCGAATGAATAGGATGAGTTATTGCAAGTGTTGAAGGAACACAAAAGAGCTATAGCCTGGAAAATTTCTGATATTAGAGGGATTAGTCCTTCTTTTTGCACCCATAAGATTTTAATGAAAGATGAGTATAAGCCATGTGTGCAAGCTCAAAGGAGGTTAAATCACAACATGAAGGAAGTTGTCAAGGCTGAGGTAATTAAACTTCTAGATGCTGGAGTTATTTATCCTATATCTGATAGTACTTGGGTGAGTCTTGTGCAGGTTGTTCCTAAGAAGTGAGGCATGACTGTTGTGGCTAATTAGAAAAAAGAGTTGATTCCAACAAGAAAAGTCATGGACTGGAGAGTTTGTATTGACTACAGGAAGATGAACTATGCTACAAGGAAAGATCATTTTCCTCTACCGTTTGTGGATCAAATGTTGGAGAGATTATCTGGTCACATGTATTATTGCTTCCTGGATGGATTTTCTAGCTACTTTCAAATCCCGATAGCTGTTGAGGATCAAGAAAAGATGACATTTACATGTCTATATGGTATGTTTGCTTACTGAAGAATGCCTTTTGTTGAAAAATAATTGTGAATCCACAAGGTTTGAATGCTTCCACAATTCAGATCTCTCGAGATCAACAAAAATAATTTAAATAAATCTAAAACCTAATAACGAAAGAAAAACTAAACTAAATTTAACAAAGGGAATTTATGTTAAAGGAATTGTATCTATAACATGTGTCAAAGGAGCCTATTATAGCCTTCAGGTGGCCGTCGTCCTTAACCCTAGATTAGTTGATGTTCCTGAGCTTTAAGTTCGATTGTGTTGACTAAAACGCCCCTGTTTCATATTTAATTTTTGTCCCAGAGTCAATGTTGTGACACAACAGGACCTATGTCGCGACATAGAAGTCAATATGCTCCTCATTGGGATGGCTTCAGGGGTATGTCGCGACACCCTTAATCAGTATCGTGACATTAAAAGCAGTTTCATACTTTCTCCATCCTGCTTTCTATGTTGCGGCATCAGATCTCCCATGTTGCAACATAGTGTCCAGTATCGGTCTAAAATGCCTTCTAATGGTCTCCTGCACACTCACAAAGTACATTAGCTCTCCCTTAGGCCTCATCGGCCCTTAAGGTCAATAAAAGACTCAATTTGCACATTTTATTGAATGTAAGTAAAGCTAAAGAAACTGAACTAAAATATAACAAAAATGTTTGTATTCAGACTCCTTAAGTGCGAATACTAGTTTAACCTGCTACATCGAATTACGATAGATCAGGATTATTACATCTAGATCCATGAGTAGCTAATTTCCTTAGGGAGATTAATGAACGGATATGTGGCTGATTAACGGATGAATTTGGGTTTAAATTTGAGTTAGTTGGTTTAAATGATGTGTGATTAAACCCTAGGAAGTAAAGCCCCTATGAAGTAATTTAGGATAAATGAGATCAAGAGATAAGTTTACTGAGTAAATCATAATTTATCCCGATCAAGAAAGTGAGGCCTAGAGGTAAGTGTGTATTGGTTAATTAGTTAATTAGTTAGAAGTCGAGAGGTAATAACTAGTTAATTAATATATAGCTCGACAAAATTCGAGTTCCGAAGTTAATTAGGAACACTGAAGTGAGTTAATCTTGCCAATTTTACTAGAGTTAATTTCGATTTTTAATTGGTCAATTTTATTTTAGATAATTTTAGATTAATTTAATTAATCCATTTTAATTTGGTTTTTCGTAATATAATTTTAAATTAGTACTATTTAGTCCTATTAGTATAGAAAGTTAATTTAAGTTTAATTCAACCCCTATTGGGTACGATCCTCGAAATGCTTCCCGTAGTGTTTCATTGTAACATTATTTAATATATTTATAATTTGACCCGTATACTTGCGGACACTGCTGTTTAATCCTATATTTATTTGTTGCAGTATTTCCAATCTAGATGTTAGAACGTCTAGCGGAGGCCAATCATCCTGGATTGCCCGACAACAATGGTTTTCTTAATTCAATCAATTGTCACCTGAGGTTTCCCAACAATAATGACTCAATGCATAATGTCTACCACCCCAGAATGCTAGGCAACGATGGTTTTACTCAATACTTTAACCCTATGGCATGCCAACTATATATGACTTAGTCCGAACAACAAATAGGGTCCATTTCTGATTCATTATATACAGTTCAATTTATAATTTAATAATCACAATTCAATTAACATATCACAATTTCGTAACTAATATAACATATTTCAACATAATTTCATGCCAATTATTAAGTATCAAGTAAATTCTAAATTTTTTATTATTTAATTTAGTCTCTGTCTTGAAAATCAATCTTAACCACATCAAATCAGTTCAAGTAATCCTCAATAACTCACCTCAACAATGTATGATGTAAAATGACAAGAAAATGCATCAATTAAATTAGTCTCGAATAATAGAAATACAAACCAGAAATTTCGAGCTACTTGTTGACGACATTGGATTATCCTTTCCCTCTCGACGAATCTGAGTCGACGTTAGCTACAAATTAACATAAGACATATGTCACTATCAATAATCAGCCAATTCACAATCAAATATCAATATTTATAATTTTTTCAATTTATTCAATTTAGTCCCTAAAATCGAGACTAACATAACTTTCAATTTAAAGCTCATTAGGGACATCCTATTTCTTATTCCTACAATCAATTTTACATTTTATTCAATTTGGTACCTTATGTACGAACTATCAATTAAGCTTTGTAATTTAGTCTTTTTTCACATTTAAACTGTAACGCCCCGAATTTTTGGGCCTAGTAGAATTAGGCTTATTAGGCCTTGGGCATGGGAGCATTTAAAATTTTTTTTTTGAGAACAAGAGGACGGAACTAATGCGAGTTGGACCTATTAGGTGAGTGATTTTGGAGTGTTTAGAGGGTACTACGAAGTCCCGGGTTCAAGTTACGCCATAGGAAAAATTTTGATTTTTAGCCTTAGTGGAACCCTGATCTCTAATGGTATGACTCATAAATAAATTAGGGTAAAATAAGACACAAAAGGAGTTGTGGTCTAGTGGAAAATGGCGCCACATGGGAGACAAGGAAGTGATGCCATAGAAGAAGCAAGGGGTCCAAGGTTCAAGTCTTGGCTCTTGAAATTTATTTTGGTTTCTCTTTTAAATAAATCTGGAAGCGAGTAGGTAGGCTTTATAGTTAAATGTGTTGGACTTATGACACAAAGGAGCTTGTGTCCTAGTGGTAGTGGCGTGACATGGCTATTGAGAGGACTTTGGTTCGAATCCCTTTGCATGCAAAGGTGGATTATTTTGCTAAGGAGTCAATTTTTGAGGATTGATAGAGAATCCCACATCGGGAAGCTAGCATGAGGATAGGCAAGAAGCTGGCTTTAAATAGAGCAAACCATGAGGAGAGTAGGCATACCTTTCTTGGCTTATCCCTTTCGCTTTGTGGCATGCTCGTTTGGGTTAGGCGTTGGATCATTCGTTGATCTGTATGCCGTTGGGTCGCGGTGGTGGTGACTGAAGTTGATCGACACACCCCTTGGGGGGCAAGGGTACGATCATTGTTGGCTTTTGCGCAGAACAGTGTTCAGAACGCGGATTAACTTCAGATTCCTATCAAGTGTGTATTTCGCACTACTCTAGCTATAGAGCGGCAAATGCCGAAATACCGGTCACACAGCGATGGTAGCCACACGAGCGTGCGAGCGCACGTGTGGGAGCTTCGACGCGATAGTTGAGGCCCTCATGAGTGTTCTCATGGGTTTAGGCTGCCTTGGGTCGAGTGGGCCCATGTGAATAAATTGTATGATTGTGTAGTATATATTGGACTGGTCTATGTGAATCTCATATCTGTGGCTAGATTTGGGCTGAATGGGCCACACGAGCGTGTGGGCCCATTTGGGCTAAGAATGGGCCCTAGGCCCATTCGCATCATTATCTCTGTTTAGAATACTTTGGTTTAACTAGGCAAATCGTAGTTGATCGCTCTAGTGAAGGTGACGGCGCTCATGATTATTTAGTACTCTACGTGATAAGGTGTGTATCCGTATACACTGTTCTGATTGTTGATCGGTTGAAAAGTCGAATGTGCGTATATTGTACTATTTTGACTGTTAATTGGCATTATGTCGAAAAGCTGAAATACCGGCGAACGATGCCATACGAGCGTGCGATCGCGCGTGTGGTGAACCGTGCTCACGGAGCGTGAGCGTGTGATGGGAAAGGCCACCATGAGCGAATTCATGGGCTTGGGCCGTAGTGGGTCACTTGGGCTGGAATGGGCCTTGATGGGCCAATGGGTCGTAAGGCCCGCGAATGCAATCACACTGTTAAAAGGGAAATAGATAGGCTTATCATGTCGCGCACATGACTTTGGTGCTTTGGGCCGCGTCAGGCCGAAAGGGGGCCGTGTGGGCCCAATGGGCTTATGGGCCCACACAGATGAAATGTCCGTGATGTGTTAAGTTATTGATTTGGGCCGTGCCATTGCATAGCCGTGGTTGTTTTTAGGTTAAATGGGCCACACGAGTGTGTGGGCCCACTTGGGCAGGGTAATGGGCCTTAGGCCCATCTTTGCCGTTAAGTCAAGTTAGATTTCCTAAGTCACTCGAGGCGACGGTGGACCTTCTGTTAGGTCGTTAATACCCTCGGTTTGTAAAATTACTGAAATACCCTCGGTTTGTAAAATTACTGAAATACCCTCAGTTTGTAAAATTACTGAAATACCCTCGGTTTGTAAAATTACTGAAATACCCTCAGTTTGTAAAATTACTGAAATACCCTCGATTTGTAAAATTATGAAAATACCCTCGATTTGTAAAATTACTGAAATACCCTCAGTTTGTAAAATTACAGAAATACCCTTAGTTTGAAAAATTACTAAAATACCCTCAGTTTGTAAAATTATTGAAATACCCTCAATTTGTAAAATTACTGAAATATTCTCGGTTTGTAAAATTACGAAAATACCCTCAGTTTGTAAAATTATTAAATACCCCCGATTTGTAAAGTTACTGAAATACCCCTGATTTGTGAAATTACCGAAAGACCCGTGAGTTATGAAATTACTGAAATATTCTCAGTTTGTAAAATTCTTTGAAATACCATTGGTTTACAAATTCTTTGAAATACCCGATTTATAAAATTTTGAAATACCTAATTTGTGAAATTCTTTGAAATACCCTGTAGGGTAGAACTACCGAATTACCCCTGTAGGGTAGAATCACCGAATTACCCAGTAGGTGGGATCAGAAATACCCACGAGAGGTAGGATTATCGAAATACCCTTATAGGGTAAATAACTGTTTTGCCCTTGTGGGTAAATGAGTGACTTGTGCTATGATTTGTGCGATTTGTTGTGATCGTATGACTGTGTTTTAACTGACTTGACTGTGGGCGTGTGAGTGATATGATGTTAATATGTGTTGAAATGACTGTTACTAAGCATGGCTATGTAGCATAAATGTGTAATGATTGAGCATGACATACACGACATATTGCATGGGGTTGGGATTGTAATTGGAGGAAATATCGTACGATGGGTGCGCCCACGTTTCTTGCTCTAGTGGCCGCCGCCACGTATACTAATTTTAGTGGCACGCCATGTTCTTTGTTATTAGTAGCTCTGCTGCATTAGTACTATGTACTAGTGGCTCTGCCATGTTTTACTGTTATAGTGGCATCGCCCGCGTCACCGATTTAAGTGGCTCGACCACGATATTTATTAATGTGACTTTCTTTGCATTGTTATTAGCGACTAGGCTGCGTTATTAGTGTCTTTGGTGGGTGGGTCGACTTGGTCCCCATGTGGTGGGTTGGTTGGTACGGGAGGTGTGTTGGGTGGGTGGGTTGGGATGCATCCTCATCTTGTTGCATATCTGTTTATGAGATCACATCCGCATCTTGGGCTTAGGCCACTTGTTCGCTATTGGTTTGGGGCTAGGCCTAATTGATTCTGTTATGGGTTGTGACCCAAATGATATTGTAGTGGGCTTTGACTCACGTATGCTTTGAAGCCCAGTATCTTTGTTACTCTTAAAGGGCTTTGGCCCAGTCGTTTCGATTTCTATTTACGTATCTTGATTGTTACTCTAGTAAGGGGATTACACTTTGAGTTTTCATAAACTCACCCGTTTTTAATCGTGCGAGGTAATCCTCAGCCTTAGACGGATCGGAGCTGCGAGGGACTCGGAGAAGACCACACACTGCTTATGCTTGTTGTTTTGATTATTTTTAAATATTTTTATTTGGGTTGTTATAAGGCCTCTCTAATTTTAACTTATTATTTCTGATATTTATTTATGATGTTTTCTAACTGCTAAAAGTGGGATACGATTTCCAAAGCGATAAACCGACTTCAAAACACTACGTTTCATAGCGTTTTCAAAATGCTACGCTACTCAATTTTTAAACATCACGTTTTCGTATATTATTTATTTTAAATATGCTTCCGCAATAGATAAAGTTTTAAAAGTTACGTTTGCAAGTGGTTAACAATTGCTTAAGTGTTTTGAGTTTTAACAAAGAGGCTTTAACTCTCAAACAAGTTTTAACAAACAAGAAACATGGTTTTGAAAAACACTTCCATGTGACATGCCAGATTCGGGCCTAACTTCTAGGTCGGGTTTGGGGTGTTACATAAACTTAAAATCTATCAATTTAACTCCTAAAACTTCCAATTCTCAACAATTTCATCTTTCAAAACTTTAACAAAGTACAAATTGATACATGGGCTAGCTAAATCAAGCTGGCATGATCTCAAAAACATAAAAATTATAAGAAAATGACTTAATTTCCATACCTAATTATAAAGTTAAAAGCATGAAAAACTTGAACTCCCTTCTTCAATGGCGTCCGGTCTTGTGAGGAAGAAAAGGTGATGCTTTTCTCTTTCCTTCCACAAATTTCTTTCTTTTATAGTAGGATTGTTTTACTAATTAAGTTAATTAACTTTTACTTAATTAAACAAAGTTTATTTTAATCAATTTTAATTATCATACAACCATACCGTCCACTAATATATATAATAGTATATTCTAATTGCTATTTTAAACTTTTGATTAATTTCAATTTAAATCCTCAAATTATTTTCTAATTAAAAACTTATAGCGATTAGAATTTACAATTTAGTCATTAGGCCCTAATTAACCACAATTTCGGTTAAATTAAATATCCAAAATTTAATTCACCTATATATTAACTTCATAAATATCTTTATTTAACATTTTCGAACTTGGTTTACAGAAACGGGGTCCCAAAACTACATTTTCCAACACCACTAGAAACCGAGTCGTTACAAAAAGTTATCACATTTCATGGTGATGAATTATGCCTCTTAAATTCAAAAATCATCACTTTATTATTAACAATGAATCATGATTATTCAATAAGACATCTATTGAATAATTATGCTTATTGTTAGATGTAACTATCCATTTAGATAGTTGTGTTCCTATGAAGAGATATGAGAACTCCTATAAATAGAAGTCAAATTTCATTTGTCTCACCCACCAAAAAACATAAAAAAATTTGTTTCTATAACAAAGTTTCTTTATATTATTCTCTCATCTTTCATATTCTTAGATTGTTCTATAAAGAATTTTTGCAAATTGATATCCTTATTATACTTTGCTCAGTGTTCAGTGGACTGTTTTCGTTAGTACAAAACATGGACAGTCATTGGGATTCATCGTATCCTCGAGGTTCTTTTGTCAATAACTCTTTTGCACACCATAATATAGGTGGGACGAATAGAACCTTAAAGAAAGTGACATTGATACATGCCTTGAAGCCTTCATTAATTTCTCAAAAGTTCTATCTGTCCTTCCTCGGTCTTCTACTATTTTTAGATTGTTCTAATTCTTTATAGAAATTAATTTTCTTGTTATACTTTGCTCAGTACATAGTGAACTATTTTCATCGGTGCAATACACAAATAGTCATTGGACTTCATTGTATCCTCGACGCACATTTGCTTGAAACTCATTTGCACACAGACTGTAGGTGAGAGCGAATAAAACCTTAAAAGATAGTGGCTTAATACACACCTAGGAGCCTTGTTATATTGCTTCGTTTTTCTGTTCAAATTGTTGTTCGTGTCTCGTTCGTGTGTTCAAGATTTTCCTCATCGAAATTGTGCATTGAAACCTAGCAAACCCCTTTCGTCATCTATACAAACTATTGTCTTGGATTTTATCACGTTAAAATCATCCCATACACCAAAAGTCACCCATTAACCTCTCCCTTTCCATCCGATATGGGTACTTGAGAATAATTTTTTTCTTTAGAAGGAAGAGTAGCCATTGAATCGATCTATATTAACTTCAATCATGTATCTCCATTTTCATAACCATTTTTTTGAAAACGGGGTTTACTTTATATTTTGGAAATGAAAACGAAAAACGGGAGTCGCCACCAATCTTTTTTGATGAGGTGTGATCGGGTCACCTCGTAATTCAATCATTTTAATAAAAGTTAAAATTTATCAAAACGATGATTTTTGGTCTACAAAATCTAGAAAATGGGTTCGGGAGTCGGTTACGCATGAGGAAGGATTAGCACCCTCGTGACGCCCAAAATTGGTACCTAATTGATTAATTAACGTCTTAATGTCGAAAATTTGGAAAGATTTCAAAATACGATCCTCTTTATTTGAAAACTCGAATGAATTAAAATGGATGCTGGGACCCACTTATTTCGAAGAAGTAAAACGTCATGCCTCGTGAGTTAGGATACGACATTTTGAACCCTCGAAACTAAGCTTGTCTTTTGACCTTTAAAACTCGTGCATTTAAGCTTGAGAAGGATATTCGGTTATTTGGGTCAAATGAAAAATCGGAACCCAGTAAGTTAGGGCACGATTTCTCGAAGTTCCAAATACAGAATACTGCCTTTGTTTTTTTTTTAGAAATCCTTACCTCGAAATAAGAAAATGTCACATCCAGTGAGTTAGGACACGACATTTTCGAATCCCCGAGAATAAGTTTTTATTTAACTTATGCTTTGATTTTAAATAAAAAAAATGGTTCTTTAGACTCGGTGAGAAAAATCAAAACCCAGTAAGTTAGGGTATGATTTCTTTCGAATCTTAGAACACAGAGTATTCTCTTATTTTGAAACAAATATTAATGTATTGGGTAAAATGTAGCATGATTTTGTTGTAATATGTAAAATAAATTACGGTGCTTATGCGCATACGGAATAATGAATAGGTCAATGCATGACAATATAAAAGACGAAAGTAAATTAAACGAGCTCTAAATAGATGAAAATAATAGTAAAGAAAAAAGCTAAAAATTTAGAACCAAAGAATTAACACTAAACAAATAAACGAGCAATGTATCACAAATTTAAAAAAAAAAATATTATGCTAATAATAATAATGGTGAAAAAAATAAAGTTTGAAGCATCAAAACTATATAAAAAGATATAAATAAGTGAATAACAAAATGATAAAATAAATGAATGTATTAAAAAATTTGAGCAAATTAATATTAAGGGAATAATGGTAATAATAACGTCAATTAATAATATATTAATAATATGTTAATAATACAATCAATAATAATAGTAATAATAATATTAAAAACAATAGTAAGAATAATAAGAATAATAGTAACAAAAATTAATAATAATAATAATAATAATAATAATAATGATAATGATAATATTAAAATTAATAATAATAATAATAATAATAATAGGGAAAGCAATAATAATAGTGAATATAATAATAGTAATAATAATATTGATAAACCGTAAAAGTAACATATTTTAATCCCACATTTAGCATACTTTTGGATGATTTATCCCACGATTTATGTAAAAGGTGCTCTTAATCCTTTCTTTTAATGTTTTATACTCGGAAAGCAGGAGGATGGAAAGAACGAGAAGCGGGCTCAAAGCGGACCAAATTGGGCCAAAGTGAAAATCGACACGGCACGGACTTGAGCCAACACGGGCGTGTATCCTTGATGAGACTAGAACACGGCACGATCATGATTTACAGGCGTGTCACCTCATTAAAAGTCCGAACACGGCCTAAAGGCGATCCACACGCAAGGCGTGTGCCATGGCGTGCCCTGCTGCGGAGAAGAGCAATTTCACTCGGAAAAAGGATACTTAGGGGCAAAGAAACCTATTTCAAAAGCCTATATAAACACCTAAGTATAACCTAGAAGGGGCGGTGAGCTAGGCCAAGGAGCCGAGAGCCAAAAAGGTCGATTTGTGGGAAACACTCGAAGATAGCTAGTTGATCCATCTCAAGAAGCGAATTCTACTCAAGACGGCGGATCTCTCCTTCAATTCCTTCAAGGGGTTCTAGGGATTTCTTATGTTTTGTTTTATCTTTTCTTCTGAGATGTTTTCTTTTATTGTTATGAACTAAACCCTTCAGATACCTGAAGGGGGTGAAACCTAGATGAATCTTGTTATCGTTTGCTGAACTATATGATAAATACTTGATTTGTTCTTAATTATGTGTTCTTAATTCTTGTGTTGATATTTCCGGGATATTGATTCAAGTTTGATGTGCTTAGGTGGAGGAGCAAAAGTCCCTGCTTAAGAGTAGATCTAGCATAATTAAGCGGAGTTGATCGCGCGCCTAGAGATAGGGTGACGAGATTTTGCCGGATTAGGGTGAAACCTAATAGGGGGGTCCATAGATCGAGTTAATGCAATTCTATGGGTTTTAATTAGAAAGAGATTTCAATTAATCAACCTAGGGTTAGACGTTATTAGCTTCGAGAGAGGGTTTAATATACATTAGGGAGTCTTACAGATCAAGTCAAGTGAATAAATCGTCTAGTTCAGAGTTAGATAACAAGTGAAGTCTAGGTGGATTCTTCCTAAGGGTATCGTCTTAATCAACTGAGTTTTTCTAACAGTATTTTCCCAATTCATTATTTTTGTCTTTGCGTCTTTAGCTTAGTAGTTAGTTAAATATAGATTAAATAACAACTTCACTTATTTTAGGCTAGATAATAAAAAGAAAGTTAGTATTAGTACTTTTGGTTCCTTTGGGTTCGACAATCCGGTCTTGCCTAAGCTATACTACTGTTCGATAGGTGCGCTTGCCTCAAATCGTTGTCATAGTTAGTGTAACACCCCAAACCCGGCCCAAACGTTACGACCAGATCTGGTATGCTACGGTTTTAAGGGTAAAAACTTTACTTGGAATGATTCTGAAAAACTTAGTCGTTTTTGTAGATAATCTTTAAATAGGTGGCACCGGTAGAGAATCTTTGAAATTTTATTTTTTTCCAAAACAAGTGTTATTTTAAATAATGGGTGAAGATCCCATTTTTATTTCTTTTAATCATAAGTCTTTGATCATGAATAAAAAACATAAACATTGACAAGTATCAACCTATAACCTAAGCGATGGAGGCCTTATTTCATCAAATAATTCCAAAATTTAAACTTAAAATAAAATGGAAATTTAATAAATAAAAGACTTGTTGGCCCCTCGAGTCCGCCTCGGCTCCCTTGTCCACGATCTACTGCTCACCTGAAAGGTTAGGAAAAATAATAGGGTGAGTCACCAAGACTCGGTGTGCAAATCCGAAAACACATAAAAGGCTTTAGGCCCACAAACACATTATGGCCTTGGCCCATACAAGGGTAACTAACTATGCATCATGACCCATCCCAGCCTAAAAATCCATCCTCTACACACCAACCCGTACCAACCATCACACCTTGGGGATTTCTACAATCAACCCTCAATCCGCTACACACCATAACGACAGCCGTACTGCCTATTGCTATTAATCAGGAATCATTAAACGTGGCATGGCCACCGATCACTATGTGACCTAACATTTATATAACGTGGGATTTCTATCACCGATCACTATTGTGACCTATCATGCACTTCCCCTTCATTATCATAATCCCACCCCATGCATACACACATAAATAAAACATCATACAAGCTTTCATATATTTCGATACACATAGAGATTTCTATGATTACGTACCTAGCATCCTTGCCTAACCCTTTTAGGGTTTTATTCGACTGTCTACACAACCCGGCCCATAAGTTTCGACCAGATCTAGTATGCTACGGGTTGTACGTTGAAAACTTTTGCTAAGTTGGTTTTAGTAAATCATAAGTTATTAGGCAAAATTCGAATAAACAAGTGACTTTTGAAAAGAACACCTTGTATTATTATTATTTTGAATAATAAAACCTTTGAAAAAGTTCCATAAGTTGCAAATATTAAAAACTAAGTAGTGAGTATAAACTATGGGGCCTTATTACATAAATGTTTCCAAAATTAAAAACTTAAGGAAAAACCGAAATAATCTATAGGAATAAAAACTTGATGGCCCCTCGAGTCCGCCTTTGCTCCCATGTCCACGATCTCTTGCTCATCCGCAAAGTTAGGGAAAAATAATAGGGTGAGTCACCAAGACTCGGTGTGTAAATCCGAAAACACATCAAAGGCTTGGCCCACAAACACATTATGGCCTTGGCCGTATACAAGGGTAACTATATATGCATCATGGCCCATCCCGACCTAGAAATCCATCCTCTACACACCAACCCGTACCAACCATCACACCTTGGGATTTCTACAATCAACCCTCCAACCGCTACACACCATATCGGCAATTTGTCTTTCGCTTTGTCTTAAAGACCGATCACATGTGTGACCTATGTGGCAAAGCCACCGATCGCCATGCGACCTTAATAATACATCGTAGCATTTCGACGGCGGTGAGTGCACTGTCATAAAGACCGATCACTATGTGACCTATGTGGCAAAGCCACCGATCGCTATCGACCTTCTTCCCCCTTCATCATATCAATCCCATCCCATGCATACATACATGCGAGAATCAAAACAATATACTACCTAAAAGTTCACGATCTATCACATACATCGATACACATAGAAGTTTCTATGATTACGCACTGGCATCCCTTGCCTACCCTTTTGGGTAATTCATTTGTCTATCTGACCTTTTTAGGCTTTTAGCCCATAACATATATTTAGTACTGATTACTATACTGACCTTTTTACGGCTTTTAGCCCATAACATATATTTAGTCTGATTACTATCTGACCTTTTACGGCTTTTAGCCCATAACATATATTTAGTACAGATTAATTAGTGTGTTAGAGATCTACACACACGATTCACCGTTAGAAACGACACTCTCTATGTCGACACTATCGAAGTCGATACAAGCTGCTACTTGCCTAAGGTGTTGTTGGAGCCGGTCCATAACACGGTGGCCAATCTCATACTGCTGACACAGCTCGTTTCTTAAACTTAGGGATTGGGTTTACAGACCCGATCCTCTCCTTTGCCTTAAAATCCCGAAATTAGAGACTAGCGATTTTCGGCTTTTAAATCTAGATGATCAGGTTTCCTTCAAATCCCGGAATGCCGCCCAAGCGCAAAAGAGAGGAAATATTAGCTTCATTAGCGACTTTAACAACCAAGTGGCCATTCGGCCTTGTCTCTTAAAAACTGAAAGAGAGATTGAAGAGATAGGAAAATCGGCACTCACCTTAACATTTCGACTACCCCTTAGATATTTTGACTTTTTGAGAAGATCAGAAGAGAAGATGATTCGAAGAAATCTATAGAGATTCGGCTTTTAGAAGAAAGAAGAGAAAAGAATAATGGGGTTTTCAGCTTTTAGAAGAAATAAGAGAATAATGGAGTTTTTGGCTTTTAGGAGAAAGAAGAGAAAAGAATAATGGGGTTTCCGGCTTTTAGAAGAAAGAAGAGAAAGAAAAGGTAGAAACCCTAAATGTCGAAAAATAAAAAAAGAGAACCCTCCTATTTATAGAAATTTGGCACTCACCTATGAAAACCGAAAGTGCCCTTTACGATAACTAAAAATTAATCAAATAAAAGGGAAAATTGGCAGCCCCCTTTGCCATAAAGAAACTGATTTCTTCACTTCTCTAGGTGATGGAATTTGGCCAACTCTAGCCTTGTAGATAGCTCCTTTTGTATCTAAAATCATGCGCAACTAAATATAACCCTATGGCAAAATTCTAGAATCCATTTAAAAAAAAAGAAACCAAAAGGCAAGAGCCAAGACTTGAACCTTGGACCTCCTTCCTTCCTTGTGGCGTCACCCCCCTTGTCTCTTATGTGGCGTCACTTTGCCACTACACCACACACTCCACTTGTGTCATTTTTCCACATTTTATTCTTAAAGCCTACCTATTAACTCCCAGGGTTTTATTCACCTAAAACCAAAATTTCCCTAAAGCTAAAGTTTGAACCCGGGACTTTATAGAAGCCCCCTAACATTCCAAAATCCCTCACCTACTAGATCCAACTTGCACTAAAGCCGTTCTCTTATTCCCAAAAATTTTAAACGCTCCCACGCCTAAGACCCATTGGGCCCAATCCTACTAGGCCCAACTTTGGGATGTTACAAATCTACCCTCCTTAAAGAAATTTTGTCCTCAAAATTTCCAGCTATAAACTTGATGCACATCCTAACCTACAACACTACACTCACGCTGCGCACTCTGATTCTAAAGCAGTAATACACTTTCTAACTTAAGCTTGCAACCTCTTCACACAACCAAATATCTGTCTGAGAATCAAGCGGATATTTAACACTCCTACATAAAAAAATTTCATTCAAACATCACATCCAAAACATACACGAATAAATCTGATCATTATAGCATATAATAAGTAAGGGGACTTACGGATATGGTGCAGAGAGACTCGGGTGCCATACTTCCAATAAAGATACTTTTAAACCAAATTTCAAATAACTCGAGAAAAAACATTTTCGAACCCATTCCACAGCCGAGTTTTGCAACCCAGGCTCTGATACCACTAAATGTAACACCCCAAACCCGGCCCATAAGTTTCGACCAGATCTGGTATGCTACTGGTTGTACGTTGAAAACTTTTGCTAAGTTGGTTTTAGTAAATCATAAGTTATTAGGCAAAATTCGAATAAACAAGTGACTTTTGAAAAGAAAACCTTGTATTATTATTATTTTGAATAATAAAACCTTTGACAAAGTTCCATAAGTTGCAAATATTAAAAACTAAGTAGTGAGTATAAACTATGGGGCCTTA
Source organism: Gossypium sturtianum (assembly GCA_025698515.1). Lineage (NCBI taxonomy): Eukaryota > Viridiplantae > Streptophyta > Magnoliopsida > Malvales > Malvaceae > Gossypium > Gossypium sturtianum. The sequence goes on from CM046951.1 coordinate 81,577,130, forward strand.
TTACATAAATGTTTCCAAAATTAAAAACTTAACGAAAAACAAGAAATAATATATAGGAATAAAAACTTGATGGCCCTCGAGTCGCCTTTGCTCCCATGTCCATGATCTCTTGCTCATCTGCAAAGTTAGGGAAAAATAATAGGGTGAGTCACCAAGACTCGGTGTGTAAATCCGAAAACACATCAAAGGCTTGGCCCACAAACACATTATGGCCTTGGCCCGTATACAAGGGTAACTATATATGCATCATGGCCCATCCCGACCTAGAAATCCATCCTCTACACACCAACCCGTACCAACCATTACACCTTTGGGATTTCTACAATCAACCCTCCAACCGCTACACACCATATCGATACAATTTGTCTTACTGTCTTAAAGACCGATCATCGTGTGACCTATGTAGCAAAGCCACCGATCGCCATGCGACCTTAATAATACATCGTAGCATTTCGACAATTTGAGTCGCTCATTATAAAGACCGATCACTATGTGACCTATGTGGCAAAGCCACCGATCGCTATGCGACCTTCTTCCCCTTCATCATATCAATCCCATCCCATGCATACATACATGCAGAATCAAAACAATATACTACCTAAAAGTTCACGATCCTATCACATACATCGATACACATAGAGAAGTTTCTATGATTACGTACTGGCATCCCTTGCCTACCCCTTTTGGGTAATCCATTATCTATACTGACCTTTTTACGGCTTTTAACCCATAACATATATTTAGTACTGATTACTATCTGACCTTTTTAGGCTTTTAGCCCATAACATATATTTAGTACTGATTAATTAGTGTGTTAGAGATCTACACACGATTCACAGTTAGAACGACACTCTCTATGTCGACACTATCAAAAGCGATACAAGCTGCTACTTGCCTAAGGTGTTATTTGAAGCCGGTCCACAACCTGGTGGCCAATCTCGTACTGCTGACACAGCTCGTTTCTTAAACTTAGGGATTGGGTTTAGAGACCCAATCCTCTCATTTGCCTTAAAATCCCAAAATTGGAGACTAGCGATTTCTGGCTTTTAAATCTAGATGATCATGTTTCCTTCAAATCCCGGAATGCCGCCCAAACGCAAAAGAGAGGAAATATTAGCTTCATTCGACAGCTTTAACAACCAAGTGGCCATTCGACCTTGTCTCTTAAAAACCGAAAGAGAGATTAAAGAGATAGGAAAATCGGCACTCATCTTAACGTAGAGAATTCGACTACCCCTTAGAGATTTCGACTTTTTTAGAAGATCAGAAGAGAAGATGATTCGAAGAAATCTATAGAGATTCGGCTTTTAGAAGAAAGAAGAGAAAAGAATAATGGGGTTTTCAGCTTTTAGAAGAAAGAAGAGAATAATGGAGTTTTTGGCTTTTAGGAGAAAGAAGAGAAAAGAATAATGGGGTTTTCGGCTTTTAGAAGAAAGAAGAGAAAGAAAAGGTGGAAACCCTAAATGCCAAAAAATAAAGAAGAGAACCCTCCCTATTTATAGAAATTTCGGCACTCACCTATGAAAAATCGAAAGTGCCCTTCCTGATAACTAAAAATTAATCAAATAAAAAGGGAAAATTCGGCACCCCCTTTGCCATAAAGAAACTGATTTCTTCACTTCTCTAGGTGATGGAATTTCGGCCAACTCCTAGCCTTGTAGATAGCTCCTTTTATGTCTAAAATCATGCGCAACTAAATATAACCCTATGGAAAAATTCTAGAATCCATTTAAAAAAAAGAAACCAAAATGCAAGAGCCAAGACTTGAACCTTGGACCTCCTTCCTTCCTTGTGGCGTCACCCCCCTTGTCTCTTATGTGGCGTCACTTTGCCACTACACCACACACTCCACTTGTGTCATTTTTCCACATTTTATTCTTAAAGCCTACCTACTAACTCCCAGGGTTTTATTCACCTAAAACCAAAATTTCCCTAAAGCCAAAGTTTGAACCCGGGACTTCATAGAAGCCCCCTAACCTTCCAAAATCCCTCACCTACTAGATCCAACTTGCACTAAAGCCGTTCTCTTATTCCCAAAAAATTTAAACGCTCCCACGCCTAAGGCCCATTGGGCCCAATCCTACTAGGCCCAACTTTGGGATGTTACAAATCTACCCTCCTTAAAGAAATTTCATCCTCGAAATTTCCAGCTATAGAAACAGTCGCACATCCTAACCTACAACACTACACTCACGCTGCACACTCTGATTCTAAAATAGTAATACACTTTCTAACTTAAGCTTGCAACCTCTTCACACAACCAAATATCTAATACAAAAGCAAACAGATATTTAACACTCATACATAAAAAAAAATTTCATTCAAACATCACATCCAAAACATACACAGAATAAATACAGTCATTATAGCATATAATAAGTAAGGGGACTTACAGATTTGGTGCCAGAGACTCGGGTGCCATACTTCCAATAAAGATACTTTTTTAAACCAAATTTCAAATAACTCGGAAAAAAACATTTTCGAACCCATTCCACAGCCGAGTTTTGCAACCCAGGCTCTGATACCACTAAATGTAACACCCCAAACTCGGCCCATAAGTTTCGACCAGATCTGGTATGCTACGGGTTGTACGTTGAAAACTTTTGCTAAGTTGGTTTTAGTAAATCATAAGTTATTAGGCAAAATTCGAATAAACAAGTGACTTTTGAAAAGAAAACCTTGTATTATTATTATTTTGAATAATAAAACCTTTGACAAAGTTCCATAAGTTGCAAATATTAAAAACTAAGTAGTGAGTATAAACTATGGGGCCTTATTACATAAATGTTTCCAAAATTAAAAACTTAACGAAAAATCGAAATAATCTATAGGAATAAAAACTTGATGGCCCCTCAAGTCCGCCTTTGCTCCCATGTCCATGATCTACTGCTCATCTGCAAAGTTAGGGAAAAATAATAGGGTGAGTCACCAAGACTCAGTGTGTAAATCCCGAAAACACATCAAAGGCTTGGCCCACAAACACATTATGGCCTTGGCCGTATACAAGGGTAACTATATATGCATCATGGCCCATCCCGACCTAGAAATCCATCCTCTACACACCAACCCGTACCAACCATTACACCTTGGGGATTTCTACAATCAACCCTCCAACCGCTACACACCATATCGGCAATTTGTCTTTCACTGTCTTAAAGACCGATCATTTGTGTGACCTATGTGGCAAAACCCACCGATCGCCATGCGACCTTAATAATACATCGTAGCATTTCGGCGGTGAGTTGCTGTCATAAAGGCCCGATCACTATGTGACCTATGTGGCAAAGCCACCGATCGCTATGCGACCTTCTTCCCCCTTCATCATATCAATCCCATCCCACGCATACATACATGCGAGAATCAAAACAATATACTACCTAAAAGTTCACGATCTATCACATACATCGATACACATAGAAGTTTCTCGATTACGTACCTTGCATCCCTTGCCTACCCTTTTTGGGTAATCCGAGTATCTATCTGACCTTTTTTACGGCTTTTAACCCATAACATATATTTAGTACTGATTACTATCTGACCTTTTTAGGCTTTTAGCCCATAACATATATTTAGTACAGATTAATTAGTGTGTTAGAGATCTACACACCTGATTACCGTTAGAACGACACTCTCTATGTCGACACTATCAAAAGTCGATACAACTGCTACTTGCCTAAGGTGTTGTTCAGAAGCCGGTCCACAACCTGGTGGCCAATCTCGTACTGTTGACACAGCTCGTTTCTTAAACTTAGGGATTGGGTTTACAGACCCAATCCTCTCCTTTGCCTTAAAATCCCGAAATTAGAGACTAGCGATTTTTGACTTTTAAATCTAGATGATCAGGTTTCCTTCAAATCCCGGAATGCCGCCCAAACGCAAAAGAGAGGAAATATTAGCTTCATTCGGCAGCTTTAACAACCAAGCGGCCATTCGGCCTTGTCTTTTAAAAATCGAATGAGAGATTGAAGAGATAGGAAAATCGGCATTCACCTTAACGCAGAGAATTCAACTACCCCTTAGAGATTTTGACTTTTTGAGAAGATCAGAAGAGAAGATGATTCGAAGAAATCTATAGAGATTCGGCTTTTAGAAGAAAGAAGAGAAAAGAATAATGGGGTTTTCAGCTTTTAGAAGAAAGAAGAGAATAATGGAGTTTTCGGCTTTTAGGAGAAAGAAGAGAAAAGAATATTGGAGTTTTCGGCTTTTAGAAGAAAGAAGAGAAAGAAAAGGTGGAAACCCTAAATGCCGAAAAATAAAGAAGAGAACCCTCCCTATTTATAGAAATTTCGGCACTCACCTATGAAAAATCGAAAGTGCCCTTCCTGATAACTAAAAATTAATCAAATAAAAAGGGAAAATTCGGCACCCCCTTTGCCATAAAGAAACTGATTTCTTCACTTCTCTAGGTGATGGAATTTCGACCAACTCCTAACCTTGTAGATAGCTCCTTTTGTGTCTAAAATCATGCGCAACTAAATATAACCCTATGGCAAAATTCTAGAATCCATTTAAAAAAAAGAAACCAAAAGGCAAGAGCCAAGACTTGAACCTTGGACCTCCTTCCTTCCTTGTGGCGTCACCCCCCTTGTCTCTTATGTGGCGTCACTTTGCCACTACACCACACACTCCACTTGTGTCATTTTTCCACATTTTATTCTTAAAGCCTACCTACTAACTCCCAGGGTTATATTCACCTAAAACCAAAATTTCCCTAAAGCCAAAGTTTGAACCCGGGACTTCATAGAAGCCCCCTAACCTTCCAAAATCCCTCACCTACTAGATCCAACTTGCACTAAAGCCGTTCTCTTATTCCCAAAAATTTTAAACACTCCTACGCCTAAGGCCCATTGGGCCCAATCCTACTAGGCCCAACTTTGGGATGTTACAAATCTACCCTCCTTAAAGAAATTTCGTCCTCGAAATTTCCAACTATAAACGATCGCACATCCTAACCTACAACACTACACTCCTCAGCTGCGCACTCTGATTCTAAAACGATAATACACTTTCTAACTTAAGCTTGCAACCTCTTCACACAACCAAATATCTAATCTGAAGCAAGCGGATATTTAACACTCATACATAAAAAAATTTCATTCAAACATCACATCCAAAACATACACAGAATAAATACGATCATTATAGCATATAATAAGTAAGGGGACTTACGGATTTGGTTAGGAGACTCGGGTGCCATTCTTCCAATAAAGATACTTTTTTAAACCAAATTTCAAATAACTCGAGAAAAAAACATTTTCGAACCCATTCCACGGTAGAGTTTTGCACCTGAGGCTCGATACCACTAAATGTAACACCCCAAACCCGGCCCATAAGTTTCGACCAGATCTGGTATGCTATGGGTTGTACGTTGAAAACTTTTGCTAAGTTGGTTTTAGTAAATCATAAGTTATTAGGCAAAATTCGAATAAACAAGTGACTTTTGAAAAGAAAACCTTGTATTATTATTTTTAATAATAAAACCTTTGACAAAGTTCCATAAGTTGCAAATATTAAAAACTAAGTAGTGAGTATAAACTATGGGGCCTTATTACATAAATGTTTCCAAAATTAAAAACTTAAGGAAAAACTAAAATAATCTATAGGAATAAAAACTTGATGGCCCCTCGAGTCCGCCTTTGCTCCCATGTCCATGATCTCTGCTCATCTGCAAAGTTAGGGAAAAATAATAGGGTGAGTCACCAAGACTCGGTGTGTAAATCCGAAAACACATCAAAGGCTTGGCCCACAAACACATTATGGCCTTGGCCCGTATACAAGGGTAACTATATATGCATCATGGCCCATCCCGACCTAGAAATCCATCCTCTACACACCAACTGTACCAACCATCACACCTTGGGGATTTCTACAATCAACCCTCCAACCGCTACACACCATATCGGCAATTTGTCTTTGCTGTCTTAAAGACCGATCCTTTGTGTGTGACCTATGTGGCAAAGCCAGCGATCGCCATGCGACTTTAATAATACATCGTAGCATTTCTACAATTTGGTACACTGTCATATAAAGACCGATCACTATGTGACCTAAGTGGCAAAGCCACCGATCACTATCGACCTTCTTCCCCTTCATCATATCAATCCCATCCCATGCATACATACATGTAGAATCAAAACAATATACTACCTAAAAGTTCACAGATCTATCACATACATCGATACACATAGAGAAGTTTCTATGATTACGTACCTTGCATCCCTTGCCTACCCTTTTTGGGTAATCCATTGTCTATCTGACCTTTTTCGGCTTTTAACCCATAACATATATTTAGTCTGATTACTATCTGACCTTTTTTGGCTTTTAGCCCATAACATATATTTAGTCTGATTACTATCTGACCTTTTTTGGCTTTTAGCCCATAACATATATTTAGTACAGATTAATTAGTGTGTTAGAGATCTACACACACGATTACGATTAGAACGACACTCTCTATGTCGACACTATCAAGTCGATACAAGCGCTACTTGCCTAAGGTGTTGTTTGAAGCCGGTCCATAACACGGTGGCCAATCTAAATCTTCTTGACGCAGCTCATTTCTTAAACTTAGGGATTAGGTTTACAGACCCAATCCTCTACTTTACCTTAAAATCCCGAAATTGGAGACTAGCAATTTTCGGCTTTTAAATCTAGATGATCAGGTTTCTTTCAAATCTCGGAATGCCGCCCAAACGCAAAAGAGAGGAAATATTAGCTTCATTCGGCAGCTTTAACAACCAAGTGGCCATTCGGCCTTGTCTCTTAAAAACCGAAAGAGAGATTGAAGAGATAGGAAAATCGGCACTCACCTTAACATAGAGAATTCAACTACCCCTTAAATATTTTGACTTTTTGAGAAGATCAGAAGAGAAGATGATTCGAAGAAATCTATAGAGATTCGGCTTTTAGAAGAAAGAAGAGAAAAGAATAATGGGGTTTTCAGCTTTTAGAAGAAAGAAGAGAATAATGGAGTTTTCGGCTTTTAGGAGAAAGAAGAGAAAAGAATAATGGGGTTTTCGGCTTTTAGAAGAAAGAAGAGAAAGAAAAGATGGAAACCCTAAATGTCAAAAAATAAAGAATAGAACCCTCCCTATTTATAGAAATTTTGGCACTCACCTATGAAAAACCGAAAGTGCCCTTCCTGATAACTAAAAATTAATCAAATAAAAAGGGAAAATTCGGCACCCACTTTGCCATAAAGAAACTGATTTCTTCACTTCTCTAGGTGATGGAATTTCGGCTAACTCCTAGCCTTGTAGATAGCTCCTTTTGGGTCTAAAATCATGCGCAACTAAATATAACCCTATGGCAAAATTCTAGAATCCATTTAAAAAAAAGAAACCAAAATGCAAGAGCCAAGACTTGAACCTTGGACCTCCTTCCTTCCTTGTGGCGTCACCCCCCTTGTCTCTTATGTGGCGTCACTTTGCCACTACACCACACACTCCACTTGTGTCATTTTTCCACATTTTATTCTTAAAGCCTACCTACTAACTCCCATGGTTTTATTCACCTAAAACCAAAATTTCCTTAAAGCCAAATTTTGAACCCGGGACTTCATAGAAGCCCCCTAACCTTCCAAAATCCCTCACCTACTAGATCCAACTTGCACTAAAGCCGTTCTCTTATTCCCAAAAATTTTAAACGCTCCTACGCCTAAGGCCCATTGGGCCCAATCCTACTAGGCCCAACTTTAGGATGTTACAGTTAGTTTCCAGGTTCGATCATTCTTTTTATAAATTTTAAGACTTTGACATCGCGAAAGCAACGATCAAGTTTTTTTGGCGTCGTTGTCGGGGAACTAAAATATTAAGAAAGCTCTTTTTTTATTACTTTAGCCTTATTTTCCTCAATTTACTTTTATTTTTATTCTTATTTTTGTTTTGTTTTTAACTTTGCTAAATTTTCTTTCTTTCTTTTCCTAGCAGGTACCTCTAGTTTATGACTAGAAGAAACCCGAGAGGACCACTAGTATACGATAGTGATATTGAAGCTACCGCTCGCAGGAATCGCAGAGAAATTAGGCGAGCCCTAAATTACACAGAAAAAGAGCGAGAAGGCAGATCCAATCCTACTAAAGGGATGGACGAGAATAATCCACCACCACAAGGTGTGGCAGAAAATAATGCTCCGCGTACTATGTATGATTATGCTAAACCTCATTTAACAGGAGCAGAATCAAGTATTGTTAGGCTTGCTATAGCTGCTAATAATTTTGAATTAAAGCCTAACACTATACAAATGATTCAACAATTTGTTCAATTTGATGGTTTGTAGGACGAAGACCCAAATACTCATATAGCTAATTTTCTAGAGTTCTGTGATTCTTTCAAAATAAATAGCGTTTCTGATGATGCCATACGGCTTCGGTTATTTCCCTTTTCATTAAGGAATAAAGCCAAACAGTGGTTAAACTCGTTACCACGAAGGTCAATCACTACATGGGATCAAATGACCGAAAAATTTTTATTAAAATATTTCTCACCGGCCAAAATGGCCAAATTACGGAATGATATTTCTTCTTTTGTGCAGATGGATTTAGAGACATTATACGATGCATGGGAGAGATACAAGGATCTCTTGAGAAGGTGTCCGCACCATCGTTTACCCTTGTGGCTCCAAGTCCAAACTTTCTATAACGGTGTAAACCCCTCAACGAGGCAACTAATTGATTCACCCATGCGGTGGAACCACGAACAACAGAACTCCTGAAGCAGCCTACAAGTTTATTGAAGAAATGTCACTGAATAACTATCAGTGGCAGGTTACAAGGACAAAACCAAAAAAATCAGCCAGAGTTTTCAACCTCGACGCAGTAACCATGCTATCAACACAGGTAGAGATGATGAATAAAAAGCTTGATAGTTTGTGTTCTTCGCAGGTACATCCAGTAATGCAGTGTGACACAAGTGGAACTGTGGCGAATCCTGAGTACCCACCCTACCAACCGGGCACAGAAAGCGAACAGATGAACTATATAGGTAATAATTTCAGATCTAATAATAACTCTTATAGTAATACTTATAATCCAGGTTGGAAGAACCACCCAAATTTTTCATGGGGAGGACAAGGAAATCAAGGAATTCAAAGACAACAACCTCCTCAAAATTTCCAAAATCAGCCCTATCCACAGGAAAAGAGGCCGAACCTTGAAGAGATGCTGACAAAATTTATGGCAGCTATAGATAATCATCTCCAAGACACTGAAACCACCCTTAAGAATCAACAGCCATCAATTAAGGGGATCGAAAGTCAAGTTGGGGAACTTACTAAGATAGTTGGACAACTTGCAAAGATAATTTCCGAACGACCGCAAGGGCGTCTACCAAGCAACACTAAGATTAACCCAAAGGAGCAAATCCAAGCTATCACAGCTCATGATAGTATAGGGTTAGATGAACCCAATCCAATACAAGAAAACGAGGTAGAGAAAGGTAAAGTTGAGGTAACACAAGAAAAGCCAAAACTGGTAATCAAAAAGTACCAACCTCGCATTCCTTATCCCGAAGCGATGAAGAGAGACGATACAGAGGAACAGTTCGGTAAGTTTCTTAAACTTTTAAATAAATTACATATTAACTTACCGTTACTTGAAGCTCTTTCACAGGTGCGGGATTCTAGATAGACGAGGCATCACACGTGGAACTAAACGCAATGTGCTCGGCAATCTTGCAAAATAAACTACCACAGAAATTAAAAGATCCAAGGATTTTTACGATTCCATGTTTAATTGGTAGTTTAGCTATTGATAATGCATTAGCTGATTTAGGGGCAAGCATAAATGTCATGCCTTATAAATTGTTTAAACAACTAGGTCTAGGGAAACCCAAACAAACTAGGATGAGCATTCAACTAGCTGATAAAAACTGTTAGAATTCCTAGGGTATTATGGAAGATGTTCTTGTAAAAATTGATAAATTCGTTTTCCCAGTAGATTTTGTTGTCTTAGACATGGATGAGGATAATTCGATTCCCTTAATTTTAGGAAGACCCTTTTTAGCAACTGCTAGAACAAAAATTGATGTTGGTACAGGAGAACTCAAACTTCATGTAGGTGACAAATCGATCAGTTTACAAGCTCTTAACTCGGCCAGGACAACACTTGATGAAGGTGAGAAAGTAAATTCAGTTGATAACCAAGTTGTTCAACTCTCACCGCAGGAAACACCACAAGGTTACAAACCTGAGCCGAATCATGGACCACGTGACAACAAGGAAGAATTACATAAGGAACGAAGCCTTAGGGTCGACAAATTAGAAGAGTGGAAAACACAATTTAAAGAAAAACTGGAACCACACGAAGTAAAACCGAAGGAGCCCCCAGAAGAGCTCATAGGAACAACAAACCACTTCAAAATAGGAGACCAGGTACTGTTAGATAAAGCAGATCCTCGCCTCAGCACATCAGACCTGAACACAAACGAAGAAATTCCTCTTGAGGTAGACAATATTTTCCCATATGGAACAGTCGAGGTAAGTAATCCTATTTTTGGTACTTTCAATATAAACGCTTCTCGACTTAAACTTTATCAAGGAAATAGAACTGATAGCATGAGGGAAGATATTCAAATTTTTAAACCACCCTAATTTTTGCGAATACGAGGAATGTAACACCCCAAACCCGGCTCATGCGTTACGACCGGATCTAACATGTCACATAAATAAAACGTATTAAGAACTTGTAATTCGTACTAAAATAGGTATTATTTGGTTATAATTAAGAAAACCAGTTTGATTAAAAATATTCGATAAAAATACTACTAATCTCGAGAGGTTAATTGAAGAATTGATATTCAAATTCGTGATATTTTAAAACAGTGACTTTTGAAAATATTGTTGATAATCCAAAAAAGAATCCGAGTTAAATTATTTATAAATATGTTATGAAATCCTTTCGTTACTCAGCTTTGGAAAACCGTTATTTATGATTTTAGAAAAATCCCCATTTAAAACAATTTAAGAATAATAAATAAGTCCAAACATAAAGCAAATTAAAGTTTATCCCAGAGGCCTTATTACAACTTTAAACCCAAAATAGTAAAAGTAATGAAATAAAGCGAAAAATAAAAATTTGCTAAAGTTCGAAAACACCATTTCTAAAGTATGACCTCCACCGAGTCATCCATGGCCCAAGTCCTCATTACGGAGCATTACCTGCAAGGGTTAAGAAAGAAGGGGTGAGTTACTAGAACTCAGTGCATAATCTCCTTACCGTCATCCACTAGGCCTAAACCCGCATAGCATAATCTTGGACCTAAGCCCATATAGCATATTCTTGGGCCGAAGCCCATTTACAGAACAATATTTATATAAAGTAAATGTATGCAACCCAACCTATCCATCCATCACACCCCCGACCAGCCAATCACACCTGTGGGGATCAAGTCAACCCACCCCGCCGCTCACACCAAATTTGCAGTTAAACTGCTATAGCATTTTATTTTTGTGGTCAAACCACTGAAATCATAATTTAGGCACAATAATATACAATTTTTGGCAAAGCCACCAGGCTACACTACTCTTCATACAATTTTCCCGTCCCATGCAAAATGAAAAAAAATGCAACATACATAATTAAATAAAATATCCATATTTATAAAACAACCATTTTCTATTGAACAATTTTGGTGATTCAGCCCATTAAAGCATTTTAATAATTCGGCCCACTAAGGCATTCTAGCAAATCGGCCCATAGGGGCATTTTGGTAAATCAGCCCATAGGGGCATTTTCATAATTTAGCAATTTAATACCGATTTTGACAGATCTTTAGAAATAATATTAATTTAAGCAAGTTACTCGATTTATGCCATATTACAATTTTTAACTCTGTAAATAATAACGATCTATTTTTCCAACATAATATCGAATCTCGAATCTACGGGATTTCGGTGTGAGATTACATACCTGATTACGGTAAGGACTAAACCTTCTTGATCGTCAGCACCTAAATCACCATTACACCCAATTAACCAACAAACGAGGTTTTATTAATCTAAATCAGACGATCTAATGAAATGCTTACCCTTAATATCGTGAACGACCACGATTTGTCTATTCTCACCAAATGATGGTCCACAACCCGGTAGGAAATCCCGAACTACCGATACCGCCCTACGTTTGAACTTAGGAGTAGGAATTGTAAATCCACTCCTTTTGTGTTCTCCTATCGCTTTTCCTTTCAAATCGTTACCACTTGCCTCCATTGAAAAAGTCTCGGTCAGAAAAATACTACTATGAGAGAATACTACTATGAGAGAAAGTAGTTGTTTAGGGATAGGATTCAGCTTACCACTACTTCCGAAGAACCAACAAGTAAAGAAAATGAGCGATTTAATCCCTATAACAATCGATTAGTCAAATCTATCATTCTATTTTAACGGAATAACCAAGTATTGAGAGATCGAAATAATCCATAAAGAAACTCCTTACCTTAACGATAATAGATCCGACTTCCATCGATTTACTTAAGACTAGAGATGAATCGGCAAGGATGTGATATTCGGCCAACCCACTAGAATACTATAAGAATGATCAAGATTTGAGAGTTTGGGAGGGGATGATATTTCGGTTTAGAACAAAGTGAAACAACCGAATAGTGATGGACACACATTCGGCTAGGAAGAAAAGAAAATGAAAGGAAAAGAACGAAGCCACTTACCCGATTTAACCAAAAAAGAAATGCCCAATACGTAAGATGGAAAAGAGAGAAGATGATAAAGATTCGGCTATTGAAGAGAAAGGAACAAAGAAGGTTCGGCCACAAAGTAGTGTCGATTTAAGAGAAAAGGAGAATGGTTGAGGAAATGGTAAAAAAAAAGTGATGGACAAAGGAGTATTAGAGAGGTTCGGCTATTACCAAAAGAAAATGAACCAAAATGGATTGAGTGTTTTGGTCATTTTGTGTTTCGGCAACAAAGGAAAAAGATTGGAAAATTTTGCACAAAAATGTTAAAAGAAAACCAACCTTTCATGCACAATCTTGCAAATAAGCTATAGGAATTTCGGCTCTCCCTTCCCCCTAACAAAACCGTGTGCCCATAACACTCAAAAGATGATGGTTGACCAAAAATATTCTTTCCCAAACACCTTCCACAAAATCGGCCAACATGTCCCCTCCCTTACCTTTTTCCTTTATGTCTTTCATTATTCTTCCCTTGTTTCTCTCCTTACTCTTCTCCATTGTGTTCTTTCCTTCAATAAAAAGTCTTCCTTACCATCTTTGATGCCATGGCCGACACTTACCATATAGCACAAAAAAGAAATTTAATCCAAAATATTTGCACTAGGTGGGATTCGAACCCAAGTTCTCCCCTCTGCCATTTCACGCCATAACCACCTTGCCAATGCTCCATTTGTGCTAGCAAAATTACATACTTAATTCCTTAAGCCTTGATGCCACTTACCTTCTCTCCTTAAAGTGCTTAAACACAAAAATTTTGCTAAGGCCCAACTCAATCCCAAGTCTTCTTAGGGCCCCTAAACATACACAATTAACACTATTTACTAGCCTATCGCATGGTATAATGTAAAACATAAATTCTCGAATTTCAGGATGTTACAAGGAAAGTCTAGCTTAAGACTGTAAACGAGCGCTTCTCGGGAGGCAACCCGAGCACTAACCCTAATTACTTTCGTATTTGTTTTCATTTTATTTTCTTCTCTTCTCTTAGTCTTAAACACCTAGTTTTAAACTAACCAAAAGTGTATATTTCCAACCCACACGGCCTTGTACACGGCCGTGGCCGTGGCTGTGTGGAGGTACAGAATCTCCGTACTAACAATGGTAGAAGAGGTACAAGTCAGAAAGAATCAAATTTTCAGAGTCACGGACTCCAACCACCACCCCACAGGCACCGACAAAATGCCACGGCCGTGCGACGCGGCCGTGGACGACACTGACTTTTCACCAATGGGCATTGCAATCTATAAAATGGGCGTGGGAGACATGAATGACGCTCAACACGGTCGTGCGATGCAGCCATGGTCGACACTGGTAGTTTACACATGGGCATGGTAACCGGAACATGGGCGTGGGAGAAACGATACGATGCATAATACGGCCGTGCGAGGCAACTGTGTGAATCAACACGCCCATGGTACACGTGCGTGAGAATGTACCTGACTTGAGAATTCTATTTAAACCACCCACCCCTCCTTCTTCTCACCCAGTCAGCCCATTCAGTTTTTCTTTTCTTTCTCAACCCTCTCCCTACTTTTCTTCTCCAATACATTCCCAAAACCCTTGAGCTACACCAAATGCCGAAGAAGCGGAAAGAATCGAGCATAGTCTCCCAAAGGGAGACCGACCTATATAAGTTCATGCCGGCCGCTTCAATCATTTGACGAGCCAAGGATATTTGAGGCCATTTAGTTTTTATTTCGTTTTTCTCTTTTGCTTCAATTTCCTTATCTTTACTTCTCTTCTGCTTAATTTAACTTATTTTATTTTAGTTTCTTGGTTTTAGGTTCTTCAAGCTGCTTGGGAATCACACCACGACCACCATTATATCCACGGCCTTAGAAATCACACCCAACAATAAGGACTCTACGGTCCATTTATCTTTTCTTTTAATATTAGTTCACTTTTTATTTTTCTTCACTTTAGCTTGCTTTTCTTTAATTATATAATTAGTATAGTTTTAATTATTATTATTATATCCTGGCTAATCCTCCATGATCTACCCAATTTCTTCATCTAGCGTAGGATTGTCATCAAGAACGACCCCTCCAACTTATCTTTTACCTCCAACGCAAGGATTTCATCCATCATTCAGGGAGATTCACTTCTCTCCATATCTTTTGAATTTATACTTAATTGTCTATATATATATCTTTGTACATTGAGGGTAATGTACATCTTAAGTGTGGGGGGGAGGGTGAACAACCTAAAAAGGTGCCTAACTTTTTTCATTATTCTCAAATTCCTAAAATTAGGTGCCAAACTTTTTGCATTATTCTCAAATCCCTGAATTATGCCTTGTCTTAAAGTAAATTTCTCATATTATCATTAGAATGAAATTTCCATGATTTATGATCTTTATTGATATGTTTTAGATTAAGTCATTGATAATTGTGCATTGATAATTAAATTCTAAGATACTAGAGAATCAAGCATGATAAGTCTATTTTTCAGTATTAAAAATTTTTCTAGGTTGTTAACCTGAATTTGAATATTACTTTGAAATTTGAAATTTACAAGGTTGATATAAAAAATACCCATAATTTTTGTGAGATTTTGAGCCTTCTAAGAGCATATATCCTTTTTCATGCTCACTTTTTGATTATGAGTGTGTCAACATTGAACTGTTATTCTAGAACTTGCATCGATTATACATGTTGAGACCACATCTTTGATTTGATATACAGAAATGATAAAGGCACCTAGGATTTAACCCACTTACTCCATAAAAAGCCTACCTTCATAATTAACCCCTAGTGAACCCTTTTTTTTAATCCTAACAACCCCATTTATTGACTCACCCACTAATATTGACCCAAAACCCTTTGTATTTGTTATCACCATTCTTTTTAACTACCCTTTTTGTCGAGATTTGATTTGACCAGTTGCCTAACTATGTTCTTTATTTCAGTTGTTAAAGTTTTTTATTATTACTTGTTCTTAAAAAAAATATCGAAGTATATTCAGTATTAGTATGATGAAAAGCGAGCTTATACAGTTAAAGTCTATTTATTGAAGAAGAAGCTCGTATTATTAGTGTCAAAGTTTCAACTCATGTAATTTTTTATTTTTCAGTTCGTTGTTTCTAGTTAGGTAATTTTTCAGGTCGATCTCAATTCTAACTCTCTAATTTAGCCTGTATCCACACCTTAACCCAAGCCCCGTTACAACCATTTTAAAGACCTTTTGATTTGTGCATCATCTCATATTACAGTGGCGGAGATTTGATTTTCATGCAAGCCTATGGGATTAACTTTTCAGGTTTGACATTTGAGTGCTTAATTCTGAACCTTAAACACTTCGAGTGATTTGAGTGAATCTTTTGTGAGGATGTCAATCCTTGTAGGTTTTGGATCAGAGGTAATTATTTAAATGAGGGGAAACACCTATGTTTTGTGCAACAAATGTATGACTTATATTGTTTGAATCTTTAGGACTCTTTGAGTTAATTTATCCATGTATAAATTATCTATGAATTATGATGAGACATTGTTGATAGGAATATTGAATCATGGAAAGTTCGTTTTAGTTGTAAGTTGAGAATTTTGCTTGAGGACAAGCAAAAGCTTAAGTGTGGGGGTATGTGATAAACCGTAAAAGTAACATATTTTAATCCCACATTTAGCATACTTTTGGATGATTTATCCCCTGATTTATGTAAAAAGGGGCTCTTAATCCTTTATTTTCATGTTTTATACTCAGGAAAGCACCGGAGGATGGAAAGAACGAGAAACGGGCTCAAAATGGACCAAATTGGGCCAAAGTGAAAATCGACACGGCCTGGACTTGAGCCAACACGGGCGTGTATCCTTGACAGACTAGAACACGGCCTGATCACGATTTACACGGGCGTGTCACCTCATTAAAAGTCTGAACACGGCCTAAAGACGATCTACACGGGCGTGTGCCATGGCCATGCCCCTACCACGGAGAAGAGCAATTTCACTCAGAAAAGGATACTTAGGGGCAAAGAAACCTATTTCAAAAGCCTATATAAACACCCTAAGTATAACCTAGAAGGGGGCGGTGAGCTAGGCTAAGGAGCCGAGCCGAAAAGGTCAAATTTGTGGGAAACACTTGAAGATAGCTAGTTGATCCATCTCAAGAAGCCGGAATTCTACTCAAGACGGCGGATCTCTCCTTCAATTCCTTCAGGGGTTTTAGGGATTTCTTATGTTTTGTTTTATCTTTTCTTACGAGATGTTTTCTTTTATTGTTATGAACTAAACCTTTTGAGATACAGAAGGGGATGAAACTTAGATGAATCTTGTTATCGTTTAGTGAACTATATGATAAATACTTGATTTGTTCTTAATTATGTGTTCTTAATTCTTGTGTTGATATTTAGGGATATTGATTCAAGTTTGATGTGCTTAGGTGGAGAAGCAAAAGTCCCTACTTAAGAGTAGATCTAGCATAATTAAGCGGAGTTGATCGCGCCTAGAGATAGGGTGGCGAGATTTTGCCGATTAGGGTGAAACCTAATATGGGAGTCCATAGATCGAGTTAATGCAATTCTAGGGGTTTTAATTAGAAAGAGATTTCAATTAATCAACCTAGGGTTAGACGTTATTCGCTTGAGAGAGGGTTTAATATACATTAGGAGTCTTACGGATCAAGTCAAGTGAATAAATAAATGCAGTTTGAGTTAGATAACAAGTGAAGTCTAGGTGGTTCTTCCTAAGGATATCGTCTTAATCAACTGAGTTTTTCCAACAAAGTATTTTCCCAATTCATTCTTTTTGTCTTTGCGTCTTTAGCTTAGTAGTTAGTTAAATTTAGATTAAATAACAACTTCACTTATTTTAGGCTAGATAATAAAAAGAAAGTTAGTATTAGTACTTACGGTTCCTTTGGGTTCGACAATCCGGTCTTGCCTAAGCTATACTCTTTGTTCGATAGGTGCGCTTGCCTCAAATCGTTGTCATAGTTAGTTTCCAGGTTCGATCATTCTTTTTATAAATTTTAAGACTTTGACATCGCGAAAACAACGATCAAATATATAAAAATAATAGTAATAAAAAATGGAAATAATAATACTGTTAATAATAAAAATAATAGTAATAGTAATAACAATAAGATTAATAAAAAAAATAATAACAGTAATATTAATAATAATAACAATATCAATATTAGAATAATGATAAAAATAGAAAAATTAATAAAAGAAAATAAAAAAGGGACTAAATCGAAACATAATTGAGATAAGAAGGATAAATTAAATAAAAAATGATAAGAGGACCAAAATATAATGTATCGAAACTCGCAAGGGTCAAATGGGACAATATCCTAGATTTTATGCGTTGCGTTTCAACTAATAAGGTCACGGACTAAATTAAACATGAAATAAAATAAGAGGGGTAAATTTAAAAAAGATTTGGACCGAATTAAAGGGCGCGTGAAGAAACGAGGACTAAAGGGGAAATTATCCCTGTCCATCAAAACGCACCGCTTTAACAAGGACTAGAACGAAATGAAGGACAAATTATCGGGCCAAATTAAAAAAGGAAAACGAAAAAGACTCGATTGAAGCAGTTAGGAAAAGCGGAAGGACTAAGGGCACAAATAGACCCTTAGTCCAAAACACGCGGATCCTGAGGCCTGCGGGTCGGCCTGGGAAACGGCGCCGTTTCAGCGCCTAAATGAACTGCCTAAAACGACGCTATTTCGTGTATGTATATAAATTAAATAAACCCCCAAACAAATCATTTGAGTCTGTTTTTTTTTTTAAAAAAATCCTTTTTCCCTTTCATTTCCTCTACAGGCACTCTAGGTCCAGTGGGATTCCGATGGGCCACCGCCGTGCGCCGCTACCGACACCGCCACTGGTGCCACCGTATACGGTGGCCGAAAAGTCATAAAGGCTAGATTTTTTTTTTGCTATATTTATACGTATGTATACTATTTTTTAAAAGAAAAAATAAAGAATATTTAAATATGTATGTACGTTCGAAGTGCAAAAATGAAAAAAAAAAGATAAAGTAAAACGAATGAAAAAAAATAAAAAAATTAATAATAAAAGAATCAATATCTTACGAATGATATTTTTTGAATCTGTTTGTATTTGAAGTTTCCTTTTTTTTATTTCAAAATCCTCTCTTTACATTCATTTTGGAATGGCCTTTATAGCCAATGAAATATTACAAAATATTAGTATTTCTACTGCTTTTGCTTGTTTCTTGCTCTGTCGTCTATTTTGCGTGTTTGCAGGTGACTAGGGGAGGTGGCAGAGGGCTGGCGTGGGCAGTGTACGGATGTCAAAAGAGGCTGCGGTGTTAGGGTTTCAAAAACCCTAGTTTTTTTGAAAAAAATTTAGTGTTTGGGCCTATTGGGCCATTTGTAATTGGGCTTAAAAAAACTGTAATCGGGCCAATTTTTGGGTTGAAATTGGGCCTTTTGATTTTGTATTTTTTTGGTTTATTTTGGGCCCGGGCAATAATTGAGCTGTACAGCTGCCCCTCTTTGCTCGTTGTCGTGTAACGAGAATGGAGCAAAGACTTTAAAAAGACCAATTATGCCCGGTCTTGCTGAGTCTCGGCGCTTCTTTTCTTCTTCTTCAAGTAACCTCGCTCTAACCTACTGCTCTACTGCAAATTCAGGGAGATAAGGTTTACTGGCTTCAATCTGCTCGAATGTAATTTTAGGGAGAAGAGATTTGTAGCTTCGATCTACTCCACTGGAACTTCAAAGAGATAAGAATTGGTAATTTCAACCTGCTCCACTGCAACTTCAGGGAGATAAGGTTTGCTGGCTTCAATCTGCTCGAATGTAATTTCAGGGAGAAGATATTTGTAGCTTCGATCTACTCCACTGGAACTTCAAAGAGATAAGAATTGGTAATTTCAGTCTGCTCCACTACTATTTTAGGGAGAATAGGCTGATGGCTTCAATCTGCTCCATTGCTACCTCATGGAGATAAGATTCGCTGTCTTCGATCTACTCCATTGCTACCTCATGGAGATAAGATCTACAATCTTCAATCTGCTCCATTACTGCTTCAGGGAGATAAGATTGATGGCTTAAATCTATTCCATTGCTACCTCATGGAGATAAGATTCGTCGTCTTCGATCTGCTCCATTGCTACCTCATGGAGATAAGATCTACAATCTTCAGTCTGCTCCACTGCCGCTTCAGGGAGATAAGGCTGGTGGCTTAAATCTGCTCTATTGCTACCTCATGGAGATAAGATTCGCCGTCTTCGATCTACTCCATTGCTACCTCATGGAGATAAGATCTACAATCTTCAATCTGCTCCACTGCCGCTTCAGGGAGATAAGACTGGTGGCTTAAATCTATTCCATTGCTACCTCATGGAGATAAGATTCGTTGTCTTCGATCTGCTCCATTGCTACCTTATGGAGATAATATCTACAGTCTTCAGTCTGCTCCACTACCGCTTCAGGGAGATAAGGCTGGTGGCTTAAATCTGCTCCATTGCTACCTCATGGAGATAAGATCCGCCGTCTTTGATCTGCTTCACTACTGCTCGGGGAGATAAGGCTGGTGGCTTAAATCTATTCCATTGCTACCTCATGGAGATAAGATTCGCCATCTTTGATCTGCTCCATTGCTACCTCATGGAGATAAGATATACAATCTTCAGTCTGCTCCACTGCCGCTTCAGGGAGATAAGGCTGGTGGCTTAAATCTGCTCCATTACTACCTCATGGAGATAAGATTCGCTGTCTTCGATCTGCTCCATTGCTACCTCATGGAGATAAGATCTACAATCTTCAGTCTGCTCCACTGTCACTTCAGGTAGATAAGGCTAGTGGCTTAAATCTGCTCCATTGCTACCTCATGGAGATAAGATTTGCCGTCTACAATCTTCAATCTGCTCCCTTGCTACCTCAGGAAGATAAGACTACAAACTTCAGCTTGCTCCCTTGCTACCTCAGAGAGATAAGGCTGATGGCTAAAATCTGCTCCCCTGCTACCTCGAGAAGATAAGATTTGCCGTCTTCGATTTGCTCCACTGCTATCTCAGGGAGAAAAAATCTACCATCTTTAGTTTGCTCCCTTACTACCTCAGGAAGATAAGACTACAATCTTCAGCCTGCTCCCTTGCTACCTTAGAGAGATAAGGCCAGTGGCTAAAATCTGCTCTCCTACTACCTCGAGAAGATAAGATTTGCCATTTTCAATCTATTCCACTGCTATCTCGAGGAGACAAAATCTACAATCTTCAGC
This sequence comes from Gossypium sturtianum, assembly GCA_025698515.1. Taxonomy (NCBI): domain Eukaryota; kingdom Viridiplantae; phylum Streptophyta; class Magnoliopsida; order Malvales; family Malvaceae; genus Gossypium; species Gossypium sturtianum. Next base: position 81,598,001 of record CM046951.1, read on the forward strand.
CTGCTGCTACCTCAGGAAGATGAGACTACAATCTTTAACCTGGTCCCTTGCTACATCAGAGAGATAAGGCCAGTGGCTAAAATCTACTCCCCTGTTACTTCGGGAAGATAAGATTCACCATCTTCGATCTGCCCCACTGCTATCTCGAGGAGACAAGATCTACAATTTTTAGTCTGCTCCCTTTCTACATCAAGAAGATAAGACTAATCTTCAGCCTGCTCCCTTGCTACATCAGGAAGATAAGGCTAGTGGCTAAAATCTGCTCCCCTGCTACCTTAGAAAGATAAGATTCGCCATTTTCTGTAACATCCCAAATATGGGGTTATTTGGAATTAGATTATTTTCTTATTATGAACTGTTGTGATATTATTAATGGAGTAATAGAGCTTAATTTAAGGCTTTGAGTGTGCCCGGTTTGATAGAAAAATTTTAGTTTTTAATCTTAAAAAGGAAGAGAGCCTTAGCAAGTGGGTGTTATAAGAATAAATGGGTGTAATCTGACACTAATTAGGCCTTGGATAAGTGGCAAAGCAAGCCCACTTAAGAGCTAGCATGTGACGCCACCAAGGAGCAAGGGAGAGCCTTGGTTCGAGCCACAAAATCCTCCTTTTTGCTCTTTATTTTGGACGGCAAAAGAGAGAGAGAAATGCTCAATTCAAACACTTCAGGATAATAAGGATTTTATTTGGATTTTATTTGAATATTTGTTTAAAAGTTGGCAGAGAGAAAAAGTAGGAACCTGATTAATTCAAATTCTTTTGAATGATTTTAAACAATTGGCCAAGAGTAATTCAGGGTGTTGGCCGAATCTAGGACTCCTTGTTGGAGAGGAGTAATCGGCAAGGGAACTATGTAGAGGGGGAGGCCGAATTCTCTTAGTCTCTTACTTGACAATTTCGGCTAGGCATTTTCTCATCTTCCACCCCTTTTTCCTTCTTTTTCATCTTTTCTCAAAACCGAAACCACCATTAATCCCCTACCCCTCTTCTTCTTGTTGTAAAAACCGAAACTCTCTACCCTTTCTTCGTCGAATCCCTATCTTCTTTTCCCCTTCTCTTCTCTTTCTCTATTAGTCGAATCTACTCCCTACCTTGTGCCGAAATTCCCTTCTCCTATCTAGAAGCACTTTGGCCGAATATTAGGAGTAGCATAAGTCTCTTCGGGATTTCTTTTTTTCAAACGATTGGTGAAGGTAAGTATTGCCGAAACCCTCCTCCCACAATCTTTTGTTCTTGGTTGACTTGGATGAATGGGAAGCCGAAATTCGGCACATGTTGATGGTGTGGCTAACTATTCTCCTCCTTTGAAACCGATTTCTTAGAAGGTGCTCGGGATTTGAAGTACACCGTCCAAACCTCTATTCTCGACAATCGGCTTTGGTAAGGGTGGTAAGGATCCATTTAAGATCATTAATTCTTTTAAGTAATCGAAAGAAGAGAAGGCTATCATAGTGGCTACTAATAATTGCCGATTGTAGGGTAGTAAAGTAGATTCACCAAAATGTGTCTTTGTGGCTAGTATTCAAAGCGAGTAGGTAAGGATTCGGGTTCAAGCAATAACCCTAAAAGGATTTTTTGTTTGGCCGAATGGCCCATATCACTAACACTATTTTGGCCGAATATAGGGGCTAGTGGATCTAAGGTGGCCGACTTCTTCATTCGGGATTTAGATTATTAAGTGGGTGTGGTGTGTACATACACACTTATAGCAGTTAATGTTGTGTTATATATATATTTGTATGAAAATCTGCTTGATGTAGATGCGGATTGGTACCTTAACGGTACAAGTGAGGATCTCGGTAAGTCTCTGTTAACATGAGATTACTTTAATGCTTTTGGGAAGCATGGCTTATTGACACATGTGATGAATGCATGAGATCTGTTGTTAACTGTTTATCTACTGTGGGTTATATGAGAGGAGGGGGCAGTGATGTTTCGTGCTGACGAGCACCAGTGTTTTGGTAACACACTGTGACTATATGTCACCAGAGGTTTGGTACCTCCAGAGGTTTGGTACCTCATAGCGACTTGTCCCTGTGGTTAACACCACCGTGGGTTGGCCCCACTTGAGATATGGGATCGTGCGCGGTGATTTGGTATCACACGATGGGTTGGCCCCATCACCCGATTTGTGTCTACGGACACTAGTGCTTTGGTAGCACATTGTGACTATATGTCACCAGTGGTTTGGCACCACCAGTGTTTTGGTAACACATCGTGACTACGGTCACCAGTGGTTTGGTACCACATGGGGTAGACAAAGGCGTTTGGTTGGCTAGGTTGGGCACACGGTACTCTGCATATTAATTGTTATATGTTGTGTATGAAATGTTGTTTTTCTTTAAAAATGGGGGAAGGGTTACATACTGAGTCTTGGTGACTCACCTTCTCCTTTAACATTTTTCAGGTGACCCGTAGATGGCGGTTGAGGAGCCGGTTGGACTCGAGGTGGCCATGCAGTGGTTTTAAATTTATTGAACTTTTTATTTGGTTATTTTTATTTTGGTTGTAATAAGGCCTCCATAAACTTTATTTTTGTTATTTCTTATATGTTGGATATTTTATTTAAGCTATGTTATTAAAATTGAACTAAGATCACATGTTTTCTTAAATTAACACGAAAAATGTTTTATCGTGCCATCGGGCACACTCGAAACTTGTATAATACTTAGGACTTAATTAAATTTCCAAATTAAATCTAAGTGTAGTTTTGGCAAGATAACCAAAAACGAGAAGTTTTCAATAAAACTTAAATGGGTTTTGAAATGGTGTTCACAAGGTTTTTCCCGTAACAATTCAAATTCGGTCGTAATGTTTGGGCCGGGTTTAGGTTGTTACAAAATTGGTATCAGAGCCCAGTTCAAAACTCGGCTGTGGGGGCCCAAGGCCCAAAAATGTTTTGGTAGGCCTTATGGAGTGATTTTTGGTTTTTGAACAGCATGGCCCGAGTCTCCGGCACCGATCCACCCAGGTAAGTACATCTAAACCTCTGTGTGAATTATATTCTGTAGAAGGGTAGGAAGCATGGAACGTAGATAGACTTATAGGAACTTGAACCCTAGGTTTAGACTACTCAAACACACAAACAAGACATAAGACTTAAAGAACTAAACCAACCTATGACTTAGTCAATGAGCTAGGGTGTGGTAACCCCTGTACGCATGTCTAGGATTGGATCCGGAAGAGCCTGGTATTTAAGCAGTCCTCGTGACTCACCTCCTCTTCGCAGGTATCCTACCTGGTGCGTAGCTTTCAGTTCACCCTAACTCGGAGGGGCTCGGTGGTGTGGTAACCCTGCGTGCGCATGTCTAGAAAGGTTGGTGAGAGCTTGGTATTTAAGCGGTCCGCGTGACCCACCTCCTCTTCACTCGAAGTCGCACAGTGCGTAGCTTTGGTTCACCCCGACCGGGAGGGCTCGGTCATAGGCTAAACACAATGATTAAAACCCGAGAAGGGAATTAGCCTTGTTTTTCGAAATTGAATGAAACAACAAACCCTAACGTTTCCAAAACTTGTGCAATAACTTTCTTAAACCCTAGAACATTACTTTTACAATGTTTTTCTCGGAAAACTTGACTTGTGAAAAAAATTACAGAAATACCCTTAGAAGTAAAATTACCAAAATACCCCTGTAGGAAAAAGACGAAAATACCCCTGGGATAGAAATGGGCAGAAATGTCCGATGAGTGAATAGGTATGGAAAGCATTAAGGAATGGATGCATGAACTTCTTTGTGTGAATTAGGAAAGAAGACTGAAACTTGGTTTGCTCGAAAGAATCTCTGATTAAACCTTATCCATAAAATTTCTTCGCGAGTAATAAAGTGAAACAAATACTAACGCATAAAAATTTTTCTTAATCAGATTAAAAGCGCGGTAGATAGAATGAGTTCTAGAGGACGTGGACGCCGTGGACGTGGTAGGGGTAGGATGATTATGTCCGAACCCGTCAGTCGAGGACAAGGTTCGAGAAAATGAGGTACCATCGCCACCACCACCTCCTACTTTTAGAGCCGAGGAGCCGGATCGGACCAGGTGGCGTAGTCGGTATCGTAAGTCGTGTGTTGCGAGTTTTGGAGATGGTGGTCGGGTGGTGGAAATGTGGGAGCTCGGAAATCTGTCCCGAGCGACTCGATCTAACGGAGCGGAGGTATTCCGAGGTGTGTCGAGTGGCACCCGGTCTGTGCGGAACATCGCTAGAGTCAACCGAAAGAATCATGGATGACCTTGACTGGACCGAGGAAGAAGAAAAGTCGAAAGAGGCGTTGTCGCTTCTAAAGGATGAAGCGTATCAGTGGTGGCTTACGGTTCGAGATGGGGCTACAGCAGATGATTTGACTTGGGAGTATTTCAGAACCACCTATCAGAAGAAGTATGTGGGTACCAGCTACACTGATGCGCAGAGAAAGGCTTTTCTGGGATTAGTGCAAGGAACTAAGTCCGTGTCGGAATATGAGGCGGAATTTTTAAGGCTGAGTAGGTATGCGAGAGGCATCGTGTCTACTGAACATGAGCGCTGTGTCCGCTTTGAGGACGGACTCCGAGATGATTTAAGGTTACTGATTGCCCCACAGCAGGTTCGTGAGTTCTCATCTCTAGTGGAGAAGGCTAAGGTAGCCGAAGGAATCAAGGAGGCTGTGAGGCAGAGCTATAGTAAGAACAATCAGAAGAGAGGTTTTGGGTCAGCTGGATCAAGCGGTAGTGCTCAGAAAAAGGCTAGGCCAAGTGGGCCCAATCAGGCAGCAAGGCCCACGACTGCTAATCAGAGGCCGACTCAGTGTAACCGCTGTGGAAAAACCCATTGGGGAGGTTGTTGGACCGGTGACAAAGGATGTTTTGAGTGTGGGTCTTTGGAGCATCGTGTCAGAGATTGTCCCCAAAAGCGGCTAAGAAGCGACGGAGAGGGGCGTAATCGTGCTCAGGATAGAAATGTAGGACCACAAAGGGGTCGTGGTAATGGCAGAGGAAACAACGGTCCTAACCGAGGTCGTGGAACTCAAGGCAGAAGTTCAGGCAACACAGAGGCTAGGCGGCTGGCTTAGTTTACGCAAATGAGGTGTCGCGAAGAAGGTGACGCACCGGATGTCATAACCGGTACGTTTCTAATTTTCGGTTTTCCTTATGTTGCATTGATTGATGTGGGCTTGACGCACTCGTACATTGCTAGTAGTGTGGTAGGAACTATGGACCTAGACTCTGAAACTGCTTCTAGGGAGATGACTGTAGTTAGCCCTTTAGGTCACTCCGTAGTCGTAGATAAACTCTATAGAGGCGTACCCCTAGAACTTCAAGGGGTAGTATTTGTAGCTGATCTAATGGAACTACCGTTTGGGGAGTTCGATTTGATCCTCGGTATGGATTGGTTGGTTAAGTACCAAGCAAGGTTGGACTGCGCGGCCAAGCGCATGGTTCTTAAGACGGCTGAAGGTGATGAGGTGGTTATGATAGGAGATAGGAGGAATTACCTATCCAACGTAGTGTCTGCCTTGAAGGCCGAAAGGATGGTCAAGAAGGGTTGTGAGGCGTATTTGGTTCAAATCTGTGCTTTGGAAGCTAAGGGGTTAGTAGTTGGAAAGGTCCGAACGGTTGGGGAATTTGCTGATGTATTCCCAGAAGAACTTCCGGGTTTGCCTCCGGATCGGGAAGTCGAATTCGGTATAGACTTGCTACCGAACGGCTTTTTGTGTCCATAGCACCATACCGAATGGCACCAAAGGAATTGGTGGAGCTAAAGGCTCAACTTCGTGGAGCTCTTGGATAGAGGGTTTATACGACCAAGTATATCTCCGTGGGGGCGCGCTGTGTTGTTTGTCAAGAAGAAGGACGGTTCTATGCGGATGTGCATCGACTCACCGTCGATTAAATAAGTTAACGATCAAGAACAAGTATCCGTTGCCTCGGATTGACGACTTGTTTGATCAATCGAAGGGTGCCTCGGTGTTTTGAAGATAGACCTTAGGTCGTTACCATCAACTTAAGGTGAAGGAGGCGGATGTTCACAAAACGGCATTCCGAACTCGGTATGGGCATTTTGAGTTCTTGGTAATGCCATTGGGTTGACTAATGCGCGGCGGCATTTATGGACTTGATGAATAGAGTTTTTCAACAAGACTTGGACCAGTTCGTCGTGGTGTTCATAGACGACATATTGGTTTATTCAAAGACGTAAGAGGAGCATGACAAGCATTTACGGATAGTTTCGCAAGTATTGAGGAGAAGCGATTATATGCCAAATTCGAAGAAGTGTGAATTTTGGCTTAGGGAAGTGGCTTTCTTAGGTCATGTAGTGTCACCAAGGAATTAGGGTAGACCTCGCAAGATTGAAGCAAGATTGGAGTGGAAACCACCTAGGTCGGTGGTGAAATACGAAGTTTTCGGGTTTAGCAGGTACTATCGGAGGTTCGTAGAAGGATTCTCTCTAATAGCAGCGCCGTTGACCAAGTTGCTAAGGAAAGGTGTTCCATTTGTATGGACGGAGAAGCAGCAAGGAAGCTTTGATAAGCTAAGGAAAATTTTGACGGAAGCCCCAGTGTTGGTACAGCCTGAAGCAGGAAAGTTATTCACAGTCTATTGTGATGCATCTCACACCGGTTTGGGATGTGTGTTGATGCAGGATGGGAAGGTAGTAGCCTATGCATCCCGTCAGTTAAGACCGCATGAGGTTAACTACCCAACGCACGACTTGGAGTTAGCGGCAGTCGTCTTCGCTCTGAAGATATGGAGACATTACCTGTATGGGGAGAAGTCGATAGTCTACACGGATCACAAAAGCTTGAGGTATCTTCTGACTCAGAAGGATCTGAATCTGAGACAGCGTCGGTGGATTGAACTACTAAAGGACTACGATTGTTCAATCGAGTACCATCCGGGTAAGGCTAATGTGGTAGCTGACGCATTGAGCCGGAAGGTGGTGACGGACTTAAGAGCAATGTTCGCTCGGTTGAGTCTATATGATGATGGGAGTCTTTTGGCAGAACTTCAAGTAAAGCCGACTTGGATTGAGGAGATTAAGGAAAAGCAGTTAGTGGATGCAGGCTTGAGCGCTAAGAGGTACAAGTTCGGGATGGTGGCTTGGAAGGGGTGCAATCTGTCTAGTGATGGAGTGCTTTGTTTTCAAGGACGAGCTTGTATGCCAAGGGATACAGAGTTAAGGCAGAAAATTCTCCAAGATGCACATAGCAGCCCATACGCTATGCATCCTGGGGGAAGCAAGATGTATGGAGATTTACTTAAAACAGATTACCGTGTCCGGGGTTGAAGCGTGAGATAACGGAGTTCGTAGGAAAGTGTCGACATGTCAGCGAGTTAAGGTGAACATCGATTACCATCGGGACTACTTCAACCGATAAAGATCCTCAATGGAAATGGGAGAGGATCACCATGGATTTCGTTAGTGGGCTACCCTTACGCCCACCAAGAAGGATGCGATTTGGGTAATTGTGGATCGCCGACTAAATCAGCTCACTTCATGCCGGTGAGAATGGATTACTCACTCCGAAGCTAGCTAAGTGGTGTATGTGGGTGAAATAGTAAGGTTGCATGGTGTGCGATATCGATTATCTCGGATAGGGATCCCGATTCACGTCAAGGTTTTGGAAAGCGTTGCATCAAGCTTTGGGTACACGGTTAGATTTCAAGACGGCTTTCCATCCACGATCGACGGACAATCGGAAAGGGTGATCTGATTTTAGAAGACATGTTAAGAGGTCGTGTCTTGGATTTTAGTGGTAGTTGGGAGGAGTACCTACCATTAGCGAGATTCGCTTATAACAATGGTTATCAGCGAGTATTCAAATGGCTCCATATGAGGCCCTATATGGACGAAAGTGCCGTACTCCTACATGTTGGACGGAGTTGGGGGAAAGACAAGTTCTGGGTCCAGAATTGGTAACCGAGACGGAAGACAAAGTCAAGGTGATTCAGTCTCGTCTCAAGGAAGCATCGGATAGGCAAAAGTCTTATGCCAATCTCAAACGCAAGGAAATGGAGTATACTGTGGGAGACAAAGTCTTTTTGAAAGTGTCGCCTTGGAAAAAGGTGTTGAGATTTGGACGGAAAGGGAAGCTGAGCCCAAGGTTCATCGGGCCATATACAGTTGTAAAGCGTGTAGGACCAGTAGCTTATCAGCTAGAGCTGCCGGCAGAACTGAATCAGATTCATGACGTATTCCATGTATCAATGCTGAGACGGTATCGGCCAAATCCTTCGCACGTTGTGCCAGTAGCAGAGATTGAGGTGAATTCAGATTTATCTTTTGAAGAGGAACCGGTTCAGATTGTAGACCGAGATGTGAAGGTTCTACGTAGGAAGGCAGTGCCCTTAGTGAAAGTGTTATGGCGGAACCACGGAGTGGAAGAAGCTACGTGGGAGCCCAAGGAGGTGATGCGCAATACCCCCATCTCTTTTGATCAAGGAATTTCGAGGACGAAATTTATTTTAAGGGGTAGAATCAGAACATCCCAAATATGGGGTTATTTGGAATTAGATTATTTTCTTATTATGAACTGCTGTGATATTATTAATGGAGTAATAGAGCTTAATTTAAGGCTTTGAGTGTGCCCGGTTTGATAGAAAAATTTCAGTTTTTAATCTTAAAAGGAAGAGAGCCTTAGCAAGTGGGTGTTATAAGAATAAATGGGTGTAATCGACACTAATTAGGCCTTGGATAAGTGGCAAAGCAAGCCCACTTAAGAGCTAGCATGTGACGCCACCAAGGAGCAAGGGAGAGCCTTGGTTCGAGCCACAAAATCCTCCTTTTTGCTCTTTATTTTGGACGGCAAAAAGAGAGAGAAATGCTCAATTCAAACACTTCAGGATAATAAGGATTTTATTTGGATTTTATTTGAATATTTGTTTAAAAGTTGGCGAGAGAGAAAAAGTAGGAACTCTGATTAATTCAAATTCTTTTGAATGATTTTAAACAATTGGCCAAGAGTAATTCGTGGTGTTGGCCGAATCTAGGACTCCTTGTTGGAGAGGAGTAATCGGCAAGGGAACTATGTAGAGGGGAGGCCGAATTCTCTTAGTCTCTTACTTGACAATTTCGGCTAGGCATTTTCTCATCTTCCACCCCTTTTTCCTTCTTTTTCATCTTTTCTCAAAACCGAAACCACCATTAATCCCCTACCCCTCTTCTTCTTGTTGTAAAACCAAACTCTCTCTACCCTTTCTTCTTCGTCGAATCCCTATCTTCTTTTCCCCTTCTCTTCTCTTTCTCTATTAGCCGAATCTACTCCCTACCTTGTGCCGAAATTCCCTTCTCCTATCTAGAAGCACTTTGGCCGAATATTAGGAGTAGCATAAGTCTCTTCGGGATTTCTTTTTCAAACGATTGGTGAAGGTAAGTATTGCCGAAACCCTCCTCCCACAATCTTTTGTTCTTGGTCGACTTGGATGAATGGGAAGCCGAAATTCGGCACATGTTGATGGTGTGGCTAACTATTCTCCTCCTTTGAAACCGATTTCTTAGAAGGTGCTCTGGGATTTCGAAGTACACCGTCCAAACCTCTATTCTCTGACAATCGGCTTTGGTAAGGGTGGTAAGGATCCATTTTAAGATCATTAATTCTTTTAAGTAATCGAAAGTCAAGGCTATCATAGTGGCTACTAATAATTGCCGATTGTAGGGTAGTAAAGTAGATTCACCAAAATGTGTCTTTGTGGCTAGTATTCAAAGCGAGTAGGTAAGGATTCGGGTTCAAGCAATAACCCTAAAAGGATTATTTGGTTTGGCCGAATGGCCCATATCACTAACACTATTTTGGCCGAATATGGGGCTAGTGGATCTAAGGTGGCCGACTTCTTCATTCGGGATTTAGATTATTCGTGGGTGACAGTGTGTACATACACACTTATAGCGATTAATGTTGTGTTATATATATATTTGTATGAAAATCGCTTGATGTAGATGCGGATTGGTACCTTAACAGCACAAGTGAGGATCCCGTAAGTCTCTGTTAACATGAGATTACTTTAATGCTTTTGGGAAGCATGGCTTATTGACACATGTGATGAATGCATGAGATCTGTTGTTAATCTGTTTATCTACCGTGGGTTATATGAGAGGAGGGGGCGGTGATGTTTCGGTCGACGAGCACCAGTGTTTTGGTAACACACTTTGTGACTATATGTCACCGTGAGGTTTGGTACCTCCAGAGGTTTGGTACCTCATAGCGACTTGTCCCCGTGGTTAACACCACCGTGGGTTGGCCCCACTTGAGATATGGGATCGTCGCGCGGTGATTTGGTATCACACAATGGGTTGGCCCCATCACCCGATTTTGTGTCTACGGACACCGGTGCTTTGGTAGCACATTGTGACTATATGTCACAGTGGTTTGGCACCACCAGTGTTTTGGTAACACATCGTGACTCACGGTCACCAAGTGGTTTGGTACCACATGGGGTAGACAAAGGCGTTTGGTTGGCTAGGTTGGGCACACGGTACTCTGCATATTAATTGTTATATGTTGTGTATGAAATGTTGTTTTTCTTTAAAAATGGGGAAGGGTTACATACGAGTCTTGGTGACTCACCTTCTCCTTTAACATTTTTCAGTGACAGTAGATGGCGGTTGAGGAGCCGGTTGGACTCGAGGTGGCCATGCAGTGGTTTTAAATTTATTGAACTTTTTATTTGGTTATTTTTATTTTGGTTGTAATAAGGCCTCCATAAACTTTATTTTTGTTATTTCTTATATGTTGGATATTTTATTTAAGCTATGTTATTAAAATTGAACTAAGATCACATGTTTTCTTAAATTAACACGAAAAATGTTTTATCGTGCCATCGGGCACACTCGAAACTTGTATAATAACCGGACTTAATTAAATTTCCAAATTAAATCTAAGTGTAGTTTTGGCAAGATAACCAAAAACGAGAAGTTTTCAATAAAACTTAAATGGGTTTTGAAATGGTGTTCACAAGGTTTTTCCCGTAACAATTCAAATTCGGTCGTAATGTTTGGGCCGGGTTTGGGTTGTTACATTTTCGATCTGCCCCACTGCTATCTCGAGGAGACAAAATCTACAATCTTCAACCTGCTTTCTTGCTACCTTAGGAAGATGAGACTACAATCTTTAACCTGCTCCCTTACTACATCAGAGAGATAAGGCCAGTGGCTAAAATCTGCTCCCCTGCTACTTCGGGAAGATAAGATTCGCCATCTTCGATCTGCCCCACTGCTATCTCGAGAAGACAAGATCTACAATTTTTAGTCTGCTCCCTTTCTACATCAGGAAGATAAGACTAATCTTCAGCCTGCTCCGTTGCTACCTCAGAAAGATAAGGCTAGTGGCTAAAATCTGCTCCCCTGCTACCTCGGAAAGATAAGATTCGCCATCTTCGATCTGCCCCACTGTTATCTCGAGGAGACAAAATCTGCAATCTTCAGCCTGCTTCCTTGCTACCTCAGGAAGATGAGACTACAATCTTTAACCTGCTCCCTTGCTACATCAGAGAGATAAGGCCAGTGGCTAAAATATGCTCCCCTGCTACTTTGGGAAGATAAGATTCCCCATCTTCGATCTGCCCTACTGCTATCTCGAGGAGACAAAATCTACAATTTTTAGTCTGCTCCCTTGCTACATCAGGAAGATAAGACTAATCTTCAGCCTGCTCCCTTGCTACCTCAGGAAGATAAGGCTAGTGGCTAAAATCTGCTCCCCTGCTACCTCAAAAATATAAGATTCGCCATCTTCGAGCTGCTCCACTACTGCTTAGGAAGATAAGATCTGTGATTTTGCCGATGTTGCTACACCGTCCTCTGGGGGACATGTCCTGTAGACTCGATTTCATATGCTTATGTTTATGCCAAATGATTAGGATGTTATGATCAGAATGAATCAAATACTCCTAACTGAGTGTGTTATGAATGATGAATACATGAGAATGATTCCTTTTTAATGTTTGGGTTGTCATTGCTCATTGTTCATCGAGGTTGTATCACTGATGTGTTACTATGCCTTCTTCGTTGTTCATCAAGGTTCTATCACTGATGCGTTACCATGCTTTCTTGTTCAGCCGGTATCTTTGATAGAAAAATATGAAGAAATAGTCACAGTTTAGACTATTCTTTCTCAAACGTTTTCAATCATTAGGTTTGGTTGGTTCTAAATAATAGTCTTGTTTCAAGTCCTCGTATTGTTTAGAAGCTTCCAGAGTAATATGTAGAACTCCTTTTATGAAAGTATTATTAGTCCATTAATCATTATTTCAATGAAAAATGCTTGAAAAATTATTATCACAATGGACAAGATAAAATTTTATTGGGAACAAAATCTGAAAAGAATGAATTAATCAAAGAAACCAAACATTGCTGGAATAGAAATAAGTGAGAGGAAAATAGGTGCCCCAGATATCGCAGCATGAGCTTCTCTGTACGAACTTCTTGAGGACCATTTTGAGCTCAATATGTGCTTAGGAGATCTAGAGTACTCTGTTGATGCCCCAAGATGTAACATCTCTCCTTCTTGTTAATTCAGAGAAAGCGAGACTACCGCATGCCCCATTTTTTATTAAAAATTGAATTATCTTTTACGGGTTTTCAATTCAAAACCCCTTTTGTCTCAAGGCGTAACGTCTCTCCTTCTTGTTAAATCAAAGAAAACGAGGCTATCGTATGCCCCATTTTTTATTAAAATTTGAATTGCCCTTTACGGGTTTTCAATTCAAAACCCCTTTGGTCTCAATGCGCCCTTTGCGGGTTTTCGCCTTGGCCTCTCCTTTTTCTTTTTCTTTTTCTTTTTTATTTTTTCTTTTCTTTTCTTTTCTTTTTATCTTCTTCTTCTTCTTCTTCTTTTTCTTTTCTTTTCTTTTCTTTTTATCTTCTTCTTTTTCTTTTTTTCCCTTTTTACTGAAATATTTCTTTATTTGAACTCATAGGATTAGGCAAGTCCTTGTTATCCCTCTCGGTCAAAATTAACGCTTTTCCAGAGAATGTCTTCTTTATCACATAAGGTCCTTCCCAGTTTGGCATCCACTTTTCTCAGAAGTCCTTTTGTATGGGAAGGATCCTTTTCAAAATTAGGTCTCCTTAATGGAATTCTCTAGGGCGAACCTTTTCGTCATAATCTCAGATAGCTTTCAACCTCTTTTCTTCAACCAGGTTTACTTGATCATATCGAAATTAGATCTATTCTGTTTTATCCAACTCAAACTCTGGCAAAACTCGGAGGGAATAAATCTTGACTTCAATGGACAAAACTGCATCTATTCCATAAATCAATGAGAAAAGCGTTGCCCCGGTGGGGGTCCTAACAGATGTTCGACAAGCACAGATGCCAATCTTCATGAGTCTCAATCATTTTCCCCATGATCTTTTCTTTTTTTTTACCGTTCATTTTGGGGCGATACGGTGTTTAATCTTGAATAGGCTGCGAACTTCTGATGTCGTGCTGTTGTTCAAATTTAATGCATCGTCAGATATGATCCCTTTTTGGGACTCCATACCGACATATAATTTGCTGACTGTCGACTTTGTGACATCGGCATATGAAGCAGCTTTCGCCCACTTGGTGAAGTAATTGATGACCACAAAGATGAATCGATACTCTTTAGAAGCTTTTGGCATGATCGGCCCACTGACATCCATGCCCCACATAGAGAAAGTCTATGAAGAAATGAAGGAGGCACTTGAATCTTGTCTTGATAAATTTGGCATTTACGGCATAACTGATGCGATCCCCTTCCATGGTAGACCAGCAGTACCCGAACCTCATGATTTGCCTGGCCATTGTAAAACCATTAGCATGTATTCTTCAGACACCCTTATGGACCTCTTCTAAGATTTCCTTAGCTTTAACCGCATCCGTACGTCTTAGTAGCCTAGGCATATCACGCGAAAACATCCTTGAATTGGGAATAACTCAATGATGTCTCGCTTTGTCTTTGTGGTGAGCTAGGCTTCGATATTCACCTCTTTCCTAGGCTCGCAATGCCTATTGACCCTTTGCAGAGTAGGATCTATTTTTCATCATGTTCTACTATTCTTAACAAATCAGGAGATAAGTTACAATCTTTGTCATCTTCAAAGTCCTGAGATCCCTCTAGACACATATCTTACTCAAAAGTAGACTCTGAGTCAGTAGCAGCGTCGCTCATGTCGTTGATATCTAAGGACCTGTTGTAGGTACGAAAGAATATTCAAAGAATAAATGAATCCAAGAATAATTATTTATGTGGTATGAACATGAATGAAATAAAGGAATAAAAGAATATTTGCTCAAAGTGAGACACAAAAATGCATTTTCATTGAAAATATAGATGTTGAACATAAGCCTATTTCACAAAAAGATTCTTATTGCTCCTAGGCTTAGAGCAATAAGCGTTTTGGACATTACTCCGAATTTGGCTCTAAAAAATACAGGGATCTCTTCCACAGTCCCATTGTTCAAAACATTCCTCAGTATGTAAGGGCAGACGCTTGGAAAATTCTATTCCTCGGTTCCCTCTTCAGATACGGCGTTAATGTTCAGATTCCCCGATATTCCTTCCAGGCTTTTGACTTCTTCAAGAAATTCCAATTCTTTCGATTAATTAGGGTTTTTTGTGAAATTTAATGAATGTAATGCAATGTAATGTAAATGCATGAAATGAATGCAAAAAGAGGCGTTGACTCTGATTCAATTATGTTAAAACAACTTTACTAGAAAACAAATTTCTTTACATAAAACAGATTATATATACGGCCTTGCCCTAATACTCAAAACCTTAACCTCTCTAAGAAGCCAGGTTAACTCCTAACCTTAATCTGATTCTGATTCACTTCAAACTTAGCATGTCAGCTTGAACTGCTATGGTTTGCCAATGATTGGCCACCTCTTGTATTTGAGCAACTAATTCTTTAAATGGAGAGTAGTTCTCAGAGAATACTTGATAAGAAACCCTTTTCACCCTCCAAAAGCGGCTATGAAACCAATCCAACAAGAGTTGCGCACATCCAATGAATCTTCCTTCACCCATTCTTCGGCATGCATTCAAAGATCGGAATGTTTCGACCAAAATTATAGGGACGGGCGTGACCCTCTTGCCAAGTCTATCGAACAAATCTGAAACTGCCTCGTCAACGGGCCCTAGTGCTTTAGGGAAAACATCCGGCCTGGGTGTGCTAAGATCAAATCTCACAAATTTCCTAATGGATGCCTTTAGTAGCTCCTTTTTGATTGATCTGGACTGCGACCCATTGCTCACTCATCCCCGTGATGCTTGTTAACCTCTTTAAGGAAATCGAGGCGTTAACGGCTCTCGGATAATCTTTGTCGGCTTGAATCCTCAGGCAATGAAGCAAAGTCGTGTATTCCTTCATGGACTATCAACCTTCTCTTGTTGTTTACTCGGACCCTATTCGAACGTCCGTATTATATTCCACTTTATCAAAAAATCCATTCTCCATGACAAGCTTTTCTATTTAGCAATCGAATGTGACTCAACACCTCCTTTCTATGATGAAAATGCAATGCAATCAAAATAAAAGAAAACATGTTAGCACAGGAGAAATAAACAAAATAGAGTACATATCCGGGTGACCACTAGGGGTTCGGAGTGGCTCTACCTAGGGTGGGTTCTTAAGACTCGCTATATGGGGTTTGGTTCTAAAGAAAGGGTACCTGAACCAGCAGATTCCTCAATCTTCACCCATTATAGGCTCATATAGATCGAGTTCAGTTCAGGGGAATACATTTCCATATAGCCATGCGGAGATGAAAATCTCACAAAGACATAGGTACGGATGTATCCCGGAAGCAGTCTACTAGCCCATGCGAAGGTGAAAACCTCACGAAGGCATAGCTTCTCACTCCCACTTAAAAGGGTAAGATCGACCGATCATGCAATGCAATATGCATAAAGATGCCTAAACTCAAACCAACACAACAATTATAAACCACAATGATAAGGATCGTAACAAAGACGAATAAAAATGCAACGAAAGGATCTCTTACGATGAAAATGCAATGTGATCGAAGCAAAATCAAACGCATTAGCACAGAAGAAATAAACAAAATAGAGCACCTATCCGGGTGACCACTAGGATTTGGTGTGCCTCTTAGGGTAAGCTCCTAGGGCTCTCTATATGCGGTTCGGTTCTAAAGTAAAAGGTACTCGAACCTGCAGATTCCTTGATCTTCACCCATTATAGGCTCATATGGACCGAGTTCAGTTCAAGGGAATAATGGTAAAATAAATGAATGTATTAAAAAATTTGAGCAAATAAATATTAAGGGAATAATGGTAATAATAACGTCAATTAATAATATATTAATAATAATATGTTAATAATACAATCAATAGTAATAGTAATAATAATAATAATAATAATGATAATATTAAAATTAATAATAATAATAATAATAATAATAATAATAATAGGGAAAGCAATAATAATAGTGAGTATAATAATAGTAATAATAATATATAAAAATAATAGTAATAAAAAATGGAAATAATAATACTGTTAATAATAAAAAACAATAGTAATAGTAATAACAATAAGATTAATAATAAAAATAATAACAGTAATATTAATAATAATAACAATATCAATATTAGAATAATGATAAAAATAGAAAAATTAATAAAAGAAAATAAAAAAAAGGGACTAAATCGAAACATAATTGAGATAAGAAGGATAAATTAAATAAAAATGATAAGAGGACCAAAATATAATGTATCGAAACTCGCAAGGGTCAAATGGGACAATATCCCAGATTTTATGCGTTGCGTTTCAACTAATAAGGTCACGGACTAAATTAAACATGAAATAAAATAAGAGGGGTAAATTTAAAAAAGATTTGGACTGAATTAAAGGGCACGTGAAGAAACGAGGACTAAAGGGGAAATTATCCCTGTCCATCAAAACGCACCGCTTTAACGAGGACTAAAACGAAATGAAGGACAAATTATCGGGCCAAATTAAAAAAGGAAAACTAAAAAAGACTCGATTGAAGCAGTTAGAAAAAGCGGAAGGACTAAGGGCGCAAATAGACCCTTAGTCCAAAACACGCGGATCCTGAGGCCCGAGGGTCGGGTCGCGCAGGTCAGCCTGGGAAACGACGTCGTTTCAGCGCCTAAATGAACTGCCAAAAACGACGCCGTTTCGTGTATGTATATAAATTAAATAAACCCCCAAAAAAAATCATTTGAGTCTATTTTTAAATAAAAAAAAATCCTTTTTCCCTTTCATTTCCTTTGCAGGCACTCTAGGTCCGGTGGGATTCCGATGGGCCACCGCCGTGCGCCGCTACCGGCACCGGCGCTGTCGTATACGGCGGCCGGAAAGTCATAAAGGTGAGATTTTTTTTTTGTTATATTTATACGTATGTATACTATTTTTTAAAAGAAAAAAAAAAGAATATGTAAATATGTATGTACGTTCGAAGTGCGAAAATGAAAAAAAGATAAAGTAAAATGAATGAAAAAAATAAAAAAAAATAATAAAAGAATCAATATCTTACGAATGATATTTTTTGAATCTGTTTGTATTTGAAGTTTCCTTTTTTTATTTCAAAATCCTCTCTTTACATTCATTTTGGAATGGCCTTTATAGCCAATGAAATATTACAAAATATTAGTATTTCTACTGCTTTTGCTTGTTTCTTGCTCTGTCGTCTGTTTTGCGTGTTTGCAGGTGACTAGGGGCGGTGGCAGAGGGCTGGCGTGGCAGTGTACGGAGGTCAGAAGAGGCTGCGGCGCTAGGGTTTCAAAAACCCTAGTTTTTCTGAAAAAAATTTAGTGTTTGGGCCTATTGGGCCATTTGTAATTGGGCTTAAAAAAACTATAATTGGGCTAATTTTTGGATTGTAATTGGGCCTTTTGATTTTGTATTTTTTTTGTTTATTTTGGGCCCGGGCAATAATTGGGCTGTACATCCATAAACTATGACCATTCAAGCCCTTAATCGCATTCTTTACATTCATTATATTGAAAACAAGACTTGGCATGCCTTGATCGATTTGTTCATGTCATCCAGAACCTTTTTCTTTTAGCTCCTTTACATAGTACAAAAGCAATTAAAAGTAAAAATTCCACGTACAACCCAATTGGTAGGGATCTTTCAATGTTTCCCAATCTTTTTAAAACGTTAATTGAAGAACTATTTTCATTTTAATCTTGATTTTTCTTTGCAAATGTTGAAGAATCCAAAGAGAGCATTTTATTGATATGGGAGTGGTGGAAAAAGATAATTGTGAAGCTTCAGCTTTTATACCCTTTTGTATGAATAAGAAATAAAAAATGATAATGAGGTTGAATTTTGACAAAAAAATGCATACAAATGCAACTAGAGACTGCTATCTTGGATACGTCTCGCTAATGGAAAGCTCATTTTCTGATACTACTCCAATATCATTTTTGGATCGACTTGATGCTGTTGCCTCGGAATCTAAGTCCTCTAACTGTTGCATCGCCGGTTGAGTTCTGCTGTGCAAAAGAAATGCAGGTTCTGAGGGTAGTGGGAGAGTGGTGGAGTAGCTAGTAAGCATTAGAGCAACTGAACCCATGTTTGGTCTCTGAGCTACATTTTCTTGAACACAAAGCAGCCCTATGTGGATGCATCTCATCACCTCACTTGTTGATCCATCCCTCAAATTGGGGTCTACAAGGTCCATTGCTGTCCCAGCCTCCCAATTTCTCCAAGCCTGAAGGGTTTAATTCATGCAAATTGATGAACTCTACATTCATTTAATGCATCATAATATTCAGAATCAAAAGATTTGGATACTTACAAAGCTTGGAAGATTTTCCATGTAGCTCCCATTTTGAAAAGCATTGTTCCTTTGACCATTTAAAATCTCCAAAACCAGTACACCAAAACTAAAAACATCTGATTTAACCGAAAATTGACCATGCATTATATATTCAGGTGCCATGTATCCGCTACAGATCAATCAATGTAAGAAAAACCAATGACTTATCAAATTTTGAATTGTTTGATTTATGTTATTCAAAGCCAAGATTATTTAGTAATACTTACTATGTCCCGACAATTCTACTAGTAGCACCTTGTGTTTGATCAACAGGACACAATCTTGCCATGCCAAAATCTGCAATTTTAGGAGTCATCTCTGCGTCCAATAATATATTGCTAGCTTTGAGATCACGATGAATAATTCTGAGTTGAGAATCTTGATGAAGGTAGAGAAGCCCACGAGCAACACCTTTTATGATTTTGTATCGTATTTCCCAATTCAAATACAGTCGCTTAGCTGGATCTACATCACCATAATTGTGCAAATCCGAATTAATTCTCTGTAACATCGAATCTCTAATGCAGTAATACACGGATATATCATACCAAATAAGAATTTGTCCAAACTTCCATTATGCACAAACTCATAGATGAGAAGTCTTTCATTTCCTTCAAGGCAAAAACCTTGGAGCCTAACCAAGTTCCTATGCTGAAGGTTGGCCATTAACTGAACCTCGTTTTTGAACTCAAGGTCTCCTTGTCCAGAATCCGTAGACAGCCTTTTCACTGCTATTAATTTTCCACCAGCAAGTATGCCCTGACACGATATCATAATGAATTAATATATATGAATATGCTAATTGAACTTATGATTTGGTGCAATACCCTTCTTTGTATTTTGACGTCTTACCTTATAAACTGCTCCAAATCCACCTTGTCCGAGCTTATCTGCATCAGAAAAGCGATTTGTAGCAGCTCTAATGGTGTTGAAATCATATTGTAAGGAGTCTGCAGTTGCGATTTCATCCCCTTCTTCAGTTGCTTCATGCTCTTTAGAAGTGTAGCAAAGAAAACAAAAACAAGTAAATTGTAGATTCAGTCACAACGTTGCAAAAGAATGAAAAACAATAAACTGATTCTTTTTACTTAATAAACTGATTCTTTTTACTTACTTTGAGGTTTCAGCTTTCGCTTCCTAAACCGTAAAATGATGCAGATGACATTGGATATGAGTAGTGCAGCAAAAGCAACAGCCAAGATGGATATGATAATAGTAGTTCGAGATGAATTACTCTTATATCCTGTTGTTGTGGTATCGTTTGTGTCTATATCAGCAGAAGTTCTATTGTAGAAGCGTACAATCTCAAACCTAAAGTTACAAGAAGGCAGAGATACCCTGCCTCCTTGTTTGCTGTCGCAGCAACGCGGTATATAAACAATGGCCTGCGACAAGCAAGATCGGCAATCATACTGTGTCAAATCATTACTACATTGAACACGCGCATATATTGTTTGAAAAGGTGTAACTTGTATGCTTCCTGTCGCAAACTTTCCAAGGGAAGTCCCCACTTGAACGACATCTCTTAGCTTGTCCATTAAGGAACCCAAGGCCTGATTAAAAGCATCTACATTTGACACATTATTTGAATTCCACATGAAGAAATGAGGGTCGATGTCCCTGACACCAACAATGGAGCGATTTGTGTAGCGGAACGTGCAATAGTCATACCATATAATCGCCTCTATTCGGTAAGGGCAGCGATTTCTGAGCTTTTGGTATGCGTCATTGATGCAGTTAAAGCAATCACTTGAGTTCAAATCCCCTCTGCAAAATGCAACTGCGTTAGCTATGGTGGAGCCTTGGCCAGATGAAAAATTGTAGAAGCCCCTGTCATTTGGTGTGTTGAGGGAGAAAGATGAAAGCAGTTGATTGAGGTTTGTCTCGTAAGTGCTGTTGCTGGTGAAGTTACCAGTGCTGTTTATACAAAAATGGCGTAGAGGCTGTTGTTGAGCAACGGTAACAGTAACAAGGAATGCTGTAACTAAAGAAGAGAACAAAAACTGCCATGAAAGATCCATTGCCATGTTTGCCTGCGGATATTCTAAGCTTAATGTATGATTTTCAGAGTACATTAAAATGATCAATGGTTGCTTGCAACCTTCATGATTTAGGGTTGATGCAGACTTAACTGATCGTAAAATTTCTAAGAAAGTCACTACATGGCTGTGGTCCCGTGGATTTGGATTGATCTGGAATAAGCTAGTCAAAGTCAATGGTGGCTTCAAAATTGTCATGCACAGACATGTAGGAACTAAGAAGTTCCTTTAGGTTACTTGGCAAATAGTTCTGGTTCCGTGACCTTTGACCATACGCTCTAATATACCAGTCATCTGCAATAAGAAGACAAAGCCAACTTGTTTGGTTACTAGCATGGGATTAGACAAAGCCAACTTGTTTGGTTTTGTCTTCTCTGCTTGCAAACGATGGACTTAGTAGGAGAAGCTTTATCCATGGTTATTGACCCTAAAGTTACAAGTAGATGCAATGATTGGATAATAATTTCCTGCTTCAAATGTATGCTGGTGCTGGTGTTATCATTCTGCATAAGCCCTCTCTGTTATTGCTAATTTTTTATCGATTTCAATGGCTAATTTTCTCATGTCATTTGATTCTTCTGTAAATTAAGGTTGTAGGAATACATAAAACATTCTGTGCAACATTATTCGTATAATATAGTTTTATGTGTATTTCTGAACTCACATACATACCAAGTCTTATATATAAATAATTTCAAGTACTCAAAAATATTAAACTAAAACATAAAAATACAATTTAATAATCATTGATAAAGTTAATTTCTTCCATTAAGAAAATAAAATTCCAAGTTCATCGTCAAGAACAGAAACCATAGCCTAAGTGGAACCATTGAGAATTTACGCCTTTCCCTTTTAGCTATTTACATAGATTGATAATAGCGTAGTGCTAAAGAAGTTATGGGGAACCAAATGTGTTCTCTCCACTGTAAGTCATATACAGAAAGCCATCTTCATCCTTGTTTTCTTCATAAATTGCAGACATCAAAGCAGCTGCAACCAAATAAAAGAACCAAATTCAACCTCACACTCAACAAAATTGTAATATGTTATGACACTTGAAAGTAATATATTATCACTAACCAGTAGGAGGGAGAGTGTTCTTCACAAAGACAAATATAGCTTTCTCCGCACTAAGCTTAATCCTTTTGCGTACAACATAAACGAATTGCCCCACAGTCAAATCAGATGGAACAAGATACCTGAATCCATAATCAAACAAGAATATGTATTAAGAAAACCAGAAACAGTCACCGGTAAACAAGTCGTATATCTTGTTCGGTTCTCCAAAAAAAAAAACCACATTAAGCTTCGGCAAATAAATGACATAAAACATCAATTCACTAGAAACCAAGTTTGGAATAAGAATAGTTAAGCATTGCTGTACCGATGTTTCGTTAGAATCGATTTCCTTCCTGCACAACTTAGCAGGAGACTTTACAAGTAGTTAAAACTACTAGAAGGTCCCTTGTACTATTATAGACAGGGTCTCTGCTATAAAGGTGAGCGAATTAGTCTTTAGTCTTTGTACATTTAACTTTGAAGCAAAAAGGACAAAATTTCAAATGAGTTAAAAACTGCCAACTTGTGTTTTAAAGTAATGCGAAAAGAAAAATCAAAATTAAACATTTTTAAAGCATGACAAACGGAATAAACTGCTCATTTTCTTTCACGTCACTTCAAAATACAAGTTGGCATTTTTTGATGTTACTCTACTGGCATTTATGACCCATTTTCTTGAATGTACAAAAACTAGATTGCTCACTTCTATAGTATGACTAATTTGCTCCAAAGCCTATAAGGACCCTCCATGTGGTTTAACCCTTTTGACGCATAGCAAAGATTAGATAACAGTCTCAGGAAAATAAAAACAACGAAAAAGTGTGACAGAAAATGAAAATTTAAACTTTAATATGGTCAAACGTGACTAACTTCTTTTTATCAATGTCAGGAATGTCACTCCTTTCAGCCTTCTCCACGATAACCTGCATGGTTGCAAGTATAGAAGAATATTAAAAGAGTGATGCAGGACGAAAATTATTAAGCAGAAAGGGAAGATAGCAGCTTAAATATTCTTACGGGAACTCTGTCTGGATACTTCTCCCTGATGCGACCAGATTCAGCCTGCCTCCTTTCTGAGAATTGGAAACAAGTAAAACAAAATTTTAATTAGCTTAATCGGATGGGAGAATAAGAGCAGCAAGACAAGCAAAGGAAATGAGGATGCTGCAACAATAGCATCCATTCCTATACAATATAACCCTAAAAGGCTAATATACTAAAAAAGACTTAAACTAGTACACTTGGTTCAAATAAGCTCTTATGTTTTTTTTTTGGTAACTAAATAACTCCTAAACTTTTATTTTTATTCATGTAAACCCTTAGTTTTAACTAAAAATACCATCGGAGAAACTCAATACCAAGTTACAATCAATATTCTTGAGATATTAAGTTATCAATATTTGATTTTTGTTTTTTCTATTATAGAGCTAAAAGGCTAATGTACTAAAGAAGGCCTTAAACTAGTACACTTTGTTTAAATAAGCCCTTATGTTTTTGTATGACTAAATAAGTCCTATGCTTTGATATTTATTCATGTAAGCCCTTACTAAAAGTAAAACTCTTTTTGGAGAAACCCAAATACCAAGTTACAACCACTGTTCATGAGATATTCAGCTGTCAATATTGAATCTTAGTATTTTTTTTTTTTTTAATTTTAATAGGTTAAACTAGTTTTAATCACATAGATAGATATTTAGATTCAATCTTCTATAATCAATAAAATTGTGAAGCCTCAAACTGAAACAAAAAGGATGCAATTTTTTTTTTAATGATTTTGACCAAATCAACAAAATTTTATTATTTCATTCTGCCAGATTAGCAATTTAGCTTGAAATTCCTTTTTTCCTTTTTTACTTTTAGTTAAATTCAACACTTTCACGAATAAAAATAAAAGTATACGAGCTTATTTAGTTTTTCTTTTTTTTAAAAAAAAAAACATAAGAGCTTACATGAAAAAGTGTACTAGTTCAAGGGTTATTTTTAGTACATTAGCCTAAACAATGTAAGTGCAATAAAAAATAGATTAAAATAAGTTGTTAGTCCCTGTACTTTGACAAATTTTGAGATATAGTACTTGTATTTAAAAATTAAGCCCTACTTTTTTTATTTAAATATCCCAATCCAGTCATTAAAATTGTAAGCATTTTTTGTCAAAAAATTTCAAGGGAATTTTTATTAGGGTGTCCTCATATGAGGTGGCTTATGATTGACAAAAAAAAGTAAACATGTTAAATTTACAAATTTTGACAGAAACTACCAATGACAATAATGATGGGACTAGAATTTTTTAAATTGAAAAAGGAGGATTGAATTTTTAACTTTTAAAGTACAGGGATTAAATCTCAAATTTAATACAAGTAAAGGGACTAACAGCATATTTTAACCTTAAAAAAATCCTTTGCTAAGCAATGTTGAGAGAAATAAAGAATCAAATACCAATGTTTCCAATCAAATTTCATTACCAGCAATGAAAGGAATAACCTAAAAAAGCAAACCAAAGAAGACTGTAGCAGAACATAGAATACAAGCAAACTTCTATTCATCATCATGTTCCTCATTTCAAAATTTGCAACAGCTTTATCAAGGTAATTTAGGACTATCAATATAATGATTCAACATCTCACACATTGGACAAAGAATGCCCAATTGCACCCAAGATTTAGCAGAATCTGACTAAGCCTCACTAATAAATCAAAACACAAAGTATATTTAAGCAAAATTTAAAGAATACCCAAATCAAAAATTAATTCAATGAAGCAGAATGTTCAACAAAAAATCATGAAAAGGAGAAGAGGATCAATGAAACTAACCCAAAGGATGTTCAAGCTTAAAGGAACTTTTCGCCATTGCTAAATCTGATCCTTGATTATCCACTGCGAATTTCAAAACATCGAAACATCAATGAAAATTTCAACCCTTTTTTTTCTAAATTAGACAAAACAGAAAAGGGCGAAAAAAAATACCCAGAAAAAAAAAAACAATGGAGGCTTGAAGAAATTAGGGTTTCAATTAAAAACAAGAACCCAATTGATTGATAGAGATAATTAGAAAAAGGGTTTGTTCCAATTTGAGTTAGATAGAAAGGACAGATTTTTCAAGCGAGAAGGAAACTTTTTAGAGATTTAATTCGAAGCCAACACGAAAGCAATGCTAATTGGATTTTGCCGCGGTAAAAAGGAATCTCTTAATCTAGTCCTGGTTTACCAGAGTTTGCTTATGAAAACGATGCCGTTTCAGTCGTTCTAGTTGAAATTACCCTCCGAATGTGCTGCCATGAAGGACGAGTGGATTGGTTTGGTTTATTTATGGGATTATAGTCTAACAAATTTTAACAAATGAAGTTGATTTGTTATGTATTTTTATTGTTTTTTAAATATATTTTTAACATTTTTTTACAACTAAATCAGTATTATTATTTTTTCATTATAAAGGTTTTTAGTTATCTATAATTTGGCCATTTTACAAAAAAAAAAAAAACCCTTTTCTAAAATTATTTACGGAAATGGGCCAACTTTTTGATTATTTACCGGAAAGGGCCGAATTCCCTGAAAACGAGTCCACGTTAGTGCGATCTCAGGTGATGTGTCAGTAGAATGCGTCCCTGGGGGAGCATTTTGTCCACGTCAGCACAAAGCGCTTCCTTGAGGGTGCACTTTGTGCTAATGTGGACGTAACGCTCGCCCACGGACGCGTTTTGCCCTTTTTTTTAGGGTTAGGGTTTTCTACATTGGTTTAGGGTTTTAGGGTTAGAGTTTTTTAAAATCAATTAAATTAGGGTTTAGAGTTAATTAATTAAATTAACTATTAATTTAAAAAAAACAATTAGATTAGGGTTTAGGATTTTAGGGTTAATTAATTAAATTATGGATTAATTTTTTAAAATAATTTTGTGTTTAGGGTTTTAGAAAAAATATATTAGCAATAAAAAAAATTCTACAGTAGTTTCAAAAAAAATAAATTTGAGAAGATGTTTCTGAACAAATAGTGCCAAAAACGCTTCAAGCAGGATGTACTGTCAGCAAAAGTACTGAAAAAAAGCTCCCACGTGGATGCGCTTTTTCTACAGTAGTTTCTGAAAAAATAATTTTGAGAAGATGTTTCTGAACAAATAGTGTCAAAAACGCTTCAAGCAGGATGCACTGTCAGCAAAATTACTGAAAAAAGCTCCCACGTGGACGCACTTTTTCTACAGTAGTTTCTGAAAAAATAATTTTGAGAATATGTTTCTGAACAAATAGTGTCAAAAACGCTTCAAGCAGGATGCACTGTCAGCAAAAGTACTGAAAAAAGCTCCTATCTGGACGCGTTTTTTCTACAATAGTTTCTGAAAAAATAATTTTCAGAAGATGTTTCTGAACAAATAGTGTCAAAAACGCTTCAAGCAGGATGCACTGTCAGCCAAATTACTAAAAAAAGCTCCGATGTGGATGCTCTTTTTATACAGTATTTCCTATTTGGCCCTAGACTATAAATGAGCCAAATTTCATTCTCAGGTTACATAAGTTACAGCAAGAAAAATTAAATAGGCTAAGAAGAATAGAAATTGAATATGAGTGAACGTATTAGTGCTGTTATTTACTATGATGGTGAGGTCCGTCACACCGAGAACGACGTTATTTTTTTATCGGAGAACACAGCGCGAATGCTTTTTAACCAAAACATAGATTTGACAGAACTTCGCAAAAGAATTAGGCGTAAAATCTTCGGAACGACGCCAATGAAAGTTTTGTCTATTAAGTATCGATTTTGTGCTTCGGTTGATCCCGTGACATATGACTCGTTCGACATCAAAGATGCTCGTACCTTGGAGGCAATGGTGCAGACTCATCTCGCTAGTGGGTCACCCTATCTTGAGTTATATGTACAATTTTCATCGCCAAATGATGCATTTGCGACTTCAACATCTACTGTTGTTCGAGAGGAATACACGACCTGTAACACCCCTATCGAAACCATTTTTTTGTTTGGAAAACGGGGTCGACTTTTTAAAATGAAAATGGTGTCGCCACCAATCTTTTTTGAGGTGTGATCGGGTCACCTTAAGATTGATCGTTAAAACATTTTGATTTATTAAAATGATAGTTTTGGTCTACGAAATTTAGAAAAACGGGTTCGGGAGTCGGTTACGCACGAGGAAGGATTAGCACCCTCGTGACGCCCAAAATTGGTACCTAATTGATTATTTAATGTCTTTATGTCGAGAATTTGAAAAGATTTTAAGATACAATTCCTTTTAAAGAATGTTTGTATAACCCGTTTTGGAATATTAAGACTCATTTGGTCCAAAAGGATAAAATACCACATCCAGTACGTTAGGGTGCGACATTTTAACCCCCGAAACTAAGATCGTCCCTTAATTTCCCAAAACACGAAATTAAAAGGATATTTAGTTATTTGGATGAACGAAAAAAATCGAAACCCAACACGTTAGGGCACAATTTCTCGAACTTCCAAACACGAAACATTGCCTTGTTTTCTGAAGTCCTTATCCCGAGATAACCAAACGTCATATCCAGTGAGTTAGGATACGACAATTTTGAATTCTCGAGAATAAGTTTTTATTTAACTTTTAAAAAGAAAGTAATAGGTTCTTTGGACTCGAAGAGAAAAATCGAAACCCAGTAAGTTAGGGTATGATTTCTTTCGAACCCTAGAACGCGGAGTGTTTGCTTATTTTGAAAATTGGATAAAATGTAATGCCTTGAATAAAATGTGATATGGCCGTAATAGAATGAAAGACGAATTATAGTAGACATGCATACTAGGGTGGAAACGAGAGAGATACTATAAATTGCAATAATAAAAGTAAAAATAAATGAAAATTCAAACAAATAATATGCAATAAAAGAAAAATAGTAGCAAAAATGCAATAATAACAATAATAAACAAATAATAGTAATAATAAAAATAATAGAAAAAATATTTAAAATAAACAGTAGCATTAATAACAAAAATAATAGTAACAGTAATGATGAGTAGTAATAATAATAGTAATGAAAAAAAATTGAAATAAAAAAATAATAAAAATAGTAATATTAGAACTAGTAAAAATAAAAATAATATTAATAATAAAATAATAGTAATAATATTAAATTTAATAGTAATAATAAAAAATAATTGATGTTGTAAAAATAAAAGTAATAATAATAAAGTTAATTATAAATAAAAAAAGAAAAAATAATAGTAGTAGTAATATCAAAATAATAATTACAATATTAGAATTAATAGTAATAAATAAAAACATAGTAGTAAAAATAGAAATAATAATACTAATAATATTAAAAGTAATAATAATAAATACAATAATAATAATAATATCAAAAATAATAACAATAATGAAATAATGACAATAGTAGCGAAAATAATAAGAGAAAATAAGAAAAAGGACCAAATTAAACTTGAAAATAAAATTTCGGGGTAAAATGGGAATAAAAAGAGAGAGGGAGGATCAGATTGCAGTGCGCGAATGAAATGGAGGGACCGGAATGGTAAATATCCCTTCCCTCTAAAACACGTCACTTTGTGCGGGACTAAATTGGAACAAAAGAAAATTTATAGGGCAAAATTGAAAAAAAAACTGTATTAAAAGATATAAAAAAGCGGAAGGACCTACAGCGCAATTATCCCATCAAAGGGAAAACGCGCGGATCCTGCCTTCGGGTCTGGTCAAAGTGCGGGTCTGAGGTCTTAAAACGATGCCGTTTTGAGGCAACTTAAACAAGCCTAAAACGACGTCGTTTTAAAGGCTTATAAAAGGGAAAATTTTTGCTGAAAACTTCATTTCTGCTGGGTTTTGGAAAAAAAACAAAAAGGGAAGAATTTTTGCTCTGCTAGGGTTCCTTTAGCCCACTTGCGTCGTCGCCGGACCATCACCGTTTGCCGCCGTCGGCTTCGCCGTGCACGGCGGCCGGAGTACAAAAAGGTGAGTTTTTTTCTTCTTTTTTTATATTATGTTATTATATATATATTATACATATATATAAAAGAAAAACAAAATTTGTATATGTATATATGATGTTTCGAAAAGAAAGAAAAAAAATGAAAACAAAAAAAAAAAAAACCTTTGCTGATTTTTTCGATCGTGTATTCGTATTGATTCCGTAAAAAAAAGTAGGTATTGCTCTCGTATCTAAAAATTGTGTGTATTTCCCCTTTTTTGTTTAGTTACACTCAGTTTTTATAACCGAAATCAATCCTAAAATAATAAATACAAGATCCAAATTTTCACTGTTAATTACGTTTTTACAGGCATGTACGGCGGCGATAGGGGCAAGATTCACGCACTGATGGCGGCATGATGTCCGACGGTGAAGGCTGGTATGGAGGCGGCGGCGCGAGGCCCCTGCTAGGGTTTTCCAGAAGCTGAAAATGTTGAAAAGAAATGGGCCTGTCGGGCTTGTTAATTGGGTTAGGGTTAAGTGATTTTGGTCTAGGTGTAATTGGGCCTGTTTTGTAATCTGGACATTGGACTTTTATTAAT
This sequence comes from Gossypium sturtianum, assembly GCA_025698515.1. Lineage (NCBI taxonomy): Eukaryota > Viridiplantae > Streptophyta > Magnoliopsida > Malvales > Malvaceae > Gossypium > Gossypium sturtianum. The sequence goes on from CM046951.1 coordinate 81,627,317, forward strand.
TGTTATTTTTGGTTTTTGTATTTATTTATTTGTATGGTTTGTCGGCCCGGGCGTATTGGGCCTATTACAGCTGCCCCTCTTTGCTCATTGTCGTGTAACGGGAATAGAGCAAAGACTATAAAAGGATCAATTTTGCCCGGTCTTGCCGAATCTTGACTTCTTTGTCCTCGTCTTCTTCAAGTAACTTCCAACCCATCTGCAATTTCAGAGGTATTGAACTATATGTTTGACGGCTTCAATTTGCTTCACTGTAACTTCAGGAATGCAATATCCGCTATCTTTAGTCTGCTCCACTGCAAACTAAGGGAGACGAGACTGGTGTCTTCGACCTACTTCACTGCAACTTCATGAAAACCAGATCTGCTATCTTTAGTCTGCTCCACTGCAAACTCAGGGAGACAAGATCTGATGTCTTCGATCTACTTCCTGCAACTTCAGGAATGCCAAATCTGCTATCTTCAATATGCTCCACTGCAAACTCAGGGAGACAAGATCTGATGTCTTCGATCTGCTTCCTGTAACTTCAGGAATGCCAAATCTGCTATCTTCAACCTGCTCCGCTGCAAACTCAGGGAGACAAGGTCTGATGTCTTCGATCTGCTTCCTACAACTTTAGGAATGCCAAATCTGCTATCTTCAATCTACTCCGCTGCAAACTCAGGGAGACAAGGCTGACGTCTTCGATCTTCTTCCTGCAACTTCAGGAAAGTAAGATCTGTTGTCTTCAGTCTATTCCGCTGCAACTTCAGGGAGACAAGGCTGAAAGTGTCAATTTTCCCTACTACATTGTCCTATAGAGGACATATCCTGCAGAATGGGTATATGCTTATGCTTAGAATGATTAGGATGCCCCGATCGATATGAGACAAATGCTCCTAATTAGACGCATTTATGAATGCAAAAATGTTATGAGTATGATTCCTACTCAAGGTGTCATCACTCATTTATTAAATCAAGGTTTTATCTTCGTTCCTCTTGAAGTATCAATCATATTCTCGCTTAAATAATTTTCCCCATGGTAATTCTGAGTCCACTCCACCAACCTTGGGACATAAAGTTTGTACCTCCCTTCGCAACTTCGGGGAATAACATTTGGTTTCTTCCATCCATCCTGTTACCACTCGTGAGGTATGGAATTTGTATCATCTTCAATCAATTTGATCTGTTACACCATTCCCTGGGTGTAATGACCAGATGTATGTGCCTGAAATTTACATGAATACAGGGTATCATTTTTCTTTTCCTGAGAATGATCCCTTTTTACACTTGGGTTGACATTGCTCGTCATTTGTCAAGATGGTATCACCGACGAAATGTCTTATCCAATAAAAATCTGAAGAGATGATCATCTTTCAATATTTCCAACCCTTAGGCTTGGTGAGTTCTAAACAATAGTCCTATTTCATATTCTCATATTATTTAGAAGCTTCCAGAGTAATATGCGAAACTCTTTTTATGAAAATATTATTAGTCCATTAATCGTTATTTCAATATAAAATGCTTGAAAAAGATCACAGCAATGGACGTGAAAGAAATTAATCAGGAGCATAGCTCGAAACAAATAAGTTAATCAAAGATAACCAAGGCAATAAATAAATAAAAAATGATTGGGGTGTATCTTGAAAAGAATAAAGTAATCAAAGATAGCCAAGGCCATAAAAGAAAATTGATTGGGGTGTATCTTTGAAAAGAATAAAGTAATCAAAGATAGCAAATTCAAAATGGGTAAGATAAAAGCTAGGTGCCCCAGATATCGCAGCATGAGCTTCTTTGTACAAACTTCTTATGGACCATTTTGAGCTCAATATGTGTTTAGAGGATCCAGAGTACTCTGTTAATGTCCCAAGACGTAGCATACTTCCTCATTGTTAATTTAGTCATAGCAAGACTAACACATGCCCTATCTTTGATCAAAATTTGAGCTGCCCTTTTCGGGTTTTCGGCTCAAAACCCCTTTGGTATCAAAGCGCCATTTGCGGGTTTTCGCCTTGGCCTCTCCTTTTTTTTTTCTTTTTGAACTTGATCCCAAGGCGCCCTTTGCGGGTTTTCACCTTGGTCTTTCCCCTTTCAGGTAAAATACTTCTTGACTGAACCTGAATTCGCCGGATTGGGAAAGTCTAACTCAGAAGCTTGCCATCCATCTCGGTCAATATCAATGCTCTTCTAGAACAGGCCCTTTTTACTACATAAGGTCCTTTCCAGTTTGGCATCTGCTTTCCTCTGAAATCCTTTTGTATAAGAAGGATCTTCCTCAATACTAGGTCCCCATCATGAAATTCCCTTGGGTGGACCATTTTCGACATAAATCAGCATCATCCATTTTTGGTACATTTGACTATGATGAATACTTTCAAACCCTTTTCTTCAGCCAAGTTCACTGGAGACATTCTACTTCATTCAATTCTTGACTCAATCAAAGCTTGGATCAAAGGAATCTCGATTTTCATGGGCAAAACCACTTCTATTCCATAAACCAATGGGAAAAGTGTTGCCCCAGTGAAAGTCCTGGTCGATGTTTGATAAGCATAGAGAGTAAATGGTAGCTTCTTATGCCAATCTTTACAAGTCTTGGTCACCTTTCATATTTTTTGTTGTTTTTTTACTTTTATATTTTTTCTTTTGGAAACCTTTGTTGCTTTATGATATGGCGTCTGATCTTTGAACAGACTACAAACTTTTGACATTGTCCTTTTTGGCATTCTTTGTCGGCGCCTGATCTTTTTTTTATGACTGTTGACTTTGCAATATTGGCATATGAAGCAACATTCAACCTCTTAGTGAAGTAATCGATGACCACAAAGATAATTCGATGTCAACTAGAAGCTTTTGACGAGATCGACCCCATAACATCCATGCCCTACATATAGTAAAGTCTGTGAAGAAAATGGAGGAGTCACATAAATCTTGTCTTCTTCAATTCAAGTATTTATGTATAATAAGCGATGCAATCCCCTTCCATGGTAGACCAACAAAGGTTCTGATCCTCATGTTTAGCCCGCGTCTTAGTAGCCCAGGCATGTCCTGATATGATCGTGTGAAAACATCTTTGAAAATAACTCAATGATGTCTTGCCTTATTTCTGTGGTGAACTAGGTTTCGATCTTCACCCCTTTCTTAGGCTCGCAATGTCCATTGACCCTATGTAAGGTAGGATCTGTTTTTCATCATGTTCTACCATCCTTAACAAATCAGAAGATAGGTTACAATCTCTATCATCTTCAAAGTCTTGAGATCCCTCTAGACACATATCTTACTCGAAATGAGACTCTGAGTCAGTAGCAGTGTTGCTCACATCATTGATATCTGGAGACCTTATTGTAGGTCCGAAGGAAGATTTCCAAAGAATAAATAATTTAAAGAATGATTATTTGTATGGTCATAAAGAATGAAAGAATACTTGAAAGAAAGTCTAAAGAACAAACAAAAAAAAAACAATTGTTTGTACAGTATGAAATGGTAAAAATAAAAGAATATTTGCTCAAAAAGATGCATTTTATTGAAATAAAAATTCCAGACACAAGCCTATTTCACAAAAGGGTTCTTATTGCCTCTAGGCTTAAGGCAACAAGCGTGTTTTGAATATTACTCTAGATTAGCTCTAAAAATACAGGGATCTCTTCCACAGTCCCATTGTTCAAAATACTCCCAAGTATGTAAGGGCAGATGCACTAAAGCCCTGAACTCGATGCATTCTTGGATCTCATAGATCTCATAATATTTACCCCTTTATCTAGATGGTTGGGTGATGATTTTTACGCTGCAGAGGATCATCGAATTTGACAATACCCATTTTGACAAGTCTTTCGATCATCTTTTTGAAAGTGGTGCAGTTCTCGATCGAGTGTCCTGTGATTCTCGCATGGTATTCGTATTGGGCGTTCGTGTCGTACCATTTAGGGTATGGAGGTCGTATAGGTTTTAGGTAGAAAGGGGATACTACATGTGCATCAAACAAAATTTGGTACAGCTCCCTATACGTGATTGGGATGGGCACAAATTGGGATTTTTCTGAGTTCGGTCTTGGATTGGGTTCTTGCCTTGAGGAGACCTGATGGCTAGTAGTTGACTGGCCTATGGTATTCGGTTTTGAATAACCCTTACTATACATACTCGTGTTATTCGCATCATTTTATTTTTTCTTCGGGGCCCTTAAAGTATTAACTTGGGAGCTCCAGTTTTGCTTTTTCCTTTTGTAACGGTCTTCACATTGTTTCGGGATCTCCACACTAGCCTTCCTTGTTTCTTCTATACTAGCTAGATCAATAACAATGGGATTGGTTGGGTTGCCCCCCGGATTGGGACCTGAGCCTATCTGATAGTAACGGGTACCCCTTTCGGATGTGCGTCTGGTTGAGTCTGGACGCTTATTGGAGTAAAACCTGGGGGATAGACGAGGTCTTCATTATCATCCCCACTGTTGACTACTGGGCATTTCCTCTTTTCAAGCCCTTCGGCTAGTAATTGACTTAACTGGCCAATCACATTCTTTTGAAATTCTAACATTTGATCCCACATATCTTGTTGAATTTTGGTCAATTGCTCTTTCATCTGTATTTGCCTTTGCTCTAATCTCTCCAACCTTTGTTCCATGTTTTCCAGGTTAACTGAAATAATTTTACCTAATTAGGGTCCTTTTGTAAAAATCTAATGCAAATGATGCAATGCAAAGCAGATGCATGGAATGAATGCAAAAGAAAGAGAGGCGTTGATTCTGAATTCAATTCCATTAGAACAACTTTTCTAGAAAGCAAATTTCTTTACATAAAACAGATTACATATGCGGCCTTGCCCTCATATTCCAAGCAAAAACATCAATCCCCTTCTTCGCAAAGGTCAAATCTTGCAAACTTCTAATAGATGCCTCCACTAGCTCCTTTTTGCTTAGGCCGCGACTCATTACTCACTTATCCTCGCAATGCTCGTTAGCCTCTTCAAGAAAGCTGAGACGTGGTGCTTCTCGAATAGTCTTTGTCAGCTTGAATCCTTGGGCAATAAAGTCTTGTATTCCTTCACAGGCTATCAGTCATCTCTCGTTGTGTTTACTTGGACCATATTCGGACGACCGTATTATAATCCACTTTATCAAGAAATCCATTTTCTCATGACAAACTCTTCTATTTAGCAATCGAATTTGAATCAACACCTCTTTTCTATGATGTGAATGCAATGCAACCAAAACAAAACAAAACACATTAGCACAGGAGAAATAAACAACATAGAACACCTATCTGGGTGACTACTGGGGTTTGGCATGGTTCTACCTAGGGTAGGCTCCTAGGTCTCTCTATATGCGGTTTAGTTCTAAAGAAAAGGAACCTGAACCAGCATATTCCTCAATCTTCACCCATTATAGGCTCATACAGATCGAGTTCAGTTCAGGGGAATACATTTCCCTATGGCTGCACGGAGATGAAAATCTCACGAAGACATAGGTACAGATGTATCCCAAAAGCGATTCACTATCCTGCACGGAGGTGAAAACCTCATGGAGGTGAAAACCTCATGAAGGAGTAGCTTCTCACTCCCACTTAAAAGGGTGTGACCACAACGGTCATGCAATGCAATGCAGAAATACTTTACAAGATTAGAACAACATGCAATAAAAAGGATCATAATTTTTCAAATCGGATTTTCAAATTTAGACAAAAGGACAGGAAATAATCAATTTTACAGCTTGACTCTCTTATTATCACAACAGCAAAACAGACATATAGCGGTGTTTTTAGTGGCGTTTTAAGGAAAAACGCCGCAAATATTATACATTAGCGGCGTTTGAAGGAAAACACCGCTAAAAAATGACATATAGCGGCGTTTATTTCAAAAACGCCGCTAAAAATAATATATAGCGGCGTTTATCACGAAAACGCCGCTAAAACTCTGACTTTTAGCGGCGCTTTGCTAAAAACGCCGCTAAATGTCCGACCTTTAGCGGTGCTTCTCTAAAAACGCCGCTAAAAGTCGGACCTTTAGCGGCGCTTCTCTAAAAACGCCGCTAAAAGTCGGACCTTTAGCGTCGCTTCCCTAAAAACGCCGCTAAAAGTCGGACCTTTAGCGGCGCTTCCCTAAAAACGCCGTTAAAAGTCAGACCTTTAGCGGCGCTTCTCTAAAAACGCCGCTAAAAGTCGGACCTTTAGCGGCGCTTCTCTAAAAATGCCGCTAAAAGTCGGACCTTTAGCGGCGCTTCTCTAAAAAACGCCGCTATAGGTCTGAGAATTAGCGGCGCTTGTGGAAAAACGCCGCTAAAGGTCTGAGCATTATTTTAAAGTTTTTGTGGATATATATGACTGATTGTTTTTAAATTTATATATTAAATAATTTCTTATATAATTGTAAAAGAGATAATATTAATTTTAATATATTAAAATTATGATTCTATTTTAAATTATGTAAGAGAAAAATATTTGTTAAAAATGAAAAAAATATTAAATAATTTCTTATATAATCGTAAAAGAGATAGTATTAATTTTAAAATATTGAATATTAATTTCATGATTGTTTAGGGTTTATGGTTTAATATATATAGTTTATGATGTAAGGTTTAGAAGTTACTATTTTAGGGGTTAAAGGTTAAGTGCTTAGGGGTTAGGGTTAAGGGTTAATGTTTAGAGTTTAAAGTTTATGATTTTAGGGTTTAGGGTATATGACCCAAAATCCAGAAACTAAAATCCTCAAATCGATTTTTTCCTAAATCAAACCCACAAAATCCCTAGAATCGTATAACTTAGGCCAGAAGCTATTAAATCCAACCATTGTATACCCATCCTTCCTTTTATTGTAAACTGTCTTCCCATAACCCAAAATGGTAAATGTATCAATTATCCTCTTTGTTTATTTATTTAAAATAGGTTCAAGTCTTTAACCTTAATTTATATATTAAATAATTTATTATATAATTGTAAAATAGATAATATGATTTTTAATATTAAAATTTTATCATTATATAGTTTGGGGTTTGGGGTTATATGTTAGAGATTAGGGTTTTAAAGTTTGAAGTTGGGGCTATATCTTTTGTGTGGTTTGTGGTTAATTAAATATTTAAATTTATATATTAAATAATTTATTATATAATCGTAAAAGCGATATTATAGTTTTTTAAACCTTTTTTATATCATATTTTGAAATTTTTTGTATATAAATTTTCTTACATAAAAATTTTATAAAAAAATTATGTCATGTATCTAATTCTTTTAAATATTAGTCACGATTTCCAAAATTATTTATTTAAAATTGATATGAATTATGTAATAATTAAATATAAAATTGTAATAAAAGTACTCAAGCACTCTTTCATTGATCTCTTCTTATAATTATTATTTAACTTCGTATTAACTAAAATGTAAGTTTTTTATTATATATTTAAATAATTTAGAAAAATTAATAACACATAGAAAAATTTGAAACAAATTACAACATAGAAAAACTATGTTAAAATGGAAAAAATTAAAATACTATGATTTAAAATAATTTTAAAGATTTATGGGTATATGATTTAAAGATTTCAAATTTATATATATAATAATTTTAAAGTTTTAAGTTTTAAGTTTTAATGGTTTAGATTAATTAGGGTTAATAAGAAAAATTTGGAACAAATTATAACATAGAAAAAATATGTTAAAATGGAAAAAATTAAAATACTATGATTTAAAATAATTTTAAAGATTTATGGGTGTATGATTTAAAGATTTTAAATTTATATATATAATAATTTGAAAGTTTTAAGTTTAAAGTTTTAATGGTTTAGATTAATTAGGGTTAATAATATTAATTAATTGGAGTAATTAATAATAGTATAAAAATATATAGATTAAAATACATTAAAATTTACCGGCGTTTTAAAAAAAAACGCCACAAAATCCATCAACACATATTAAGACGGCGTCGTTTGGAACTTTGTTCTTTGGATTAGTGGCGTTTGTTGACTAAAACGCCACAAAATATAAACTCTGTTGAGCAAGACGTCGCTGCTTTTTCTTTGTGTGCATTTATCCCCTTCACCCCGAAATCCCTAAGTGTTTTCTCGCTTCAACTTTTCCCCTTCATCCCCTTCATCCCCGTCGTCCCTAAACATTTCTACTGAAGCTTCTCCGTAGGTTCTCGCTGTCCTTTGTTTTCTGCTCAAATTTCCCAATATTCCGACATTCAACAAACAAAGACGGTATGGAATTTGGAAATGAAACTTTTGTTTTAGGGATTTTGTTTATTTATATAATTTTGTTTTTCATTTTGTTTAACTTCTTCATTTTTTTATGCTGAGTATGAACTAGGTATAAAAAAATTGGTTGATTTGGTGGCCGTAGGATCGTCTTGACAAAGGTACGAGGTGGGTTGTCATTTGGGTATGTAATTACTTGTCGCCAAATTATGAGTTCCTCGTCTGGATAAATAGTAATCAAGACCCAGATCTTCCTTCATTTTCTTTTTCTTTCTTGTTTTTGGGTTGTCTTCTAATCTTTGAAATTCATGAATTTGGAAAGTACATTTATAGCTTAAAGATTAGTTCTTCCAGGAAAGATTAAATGGGGAAAGCTTACAGTTATAGAGCTGATGAAACCCATTGTTGAACAGCTTTCTCTCCGTTGAAAAACCATTGGCCGCACTTTTTGGTATGAATTTTGCTAATTTGCATCTATGATCCTCACTTTCTGGTATATTTCCTTAATTGCCCCACTTTTCTTTCCCAAGCACTATTATTTTTATTTGTATAAAGTAAAAATATATTATTTTGAGATTGTTTTCTTGTTTTTATATTTTCATATAAAATTAATAAAAATTCGTACATGATAAGATTTGAACTTAAAGCACTATAATTCCTTTAGATTTTATCTATTCACCAACTTCGATTATGTCTTGTTAAAGTTTCATTATATATACCATTATGTAAATTTATCATTTATTTGCTAAATGATTTAAGTCACTATGACATAACCTCTAAACAAGTTTCATTTAGATCAATTATATAATGCCTTTAATACAGGGGACGAAGCTATAAGTTTATCTTGGGTATTGACTTATTTGCTTACAACTTTTATTATACTTTAGTCTACATTACACCAAAGTGTATGCACTCAACAAAATCATCATAGTGGCATGTACTTTATCAAAAATATAACAAACAACATGGTTGGCAATTTTTCAACAAATATTCACATAATTTTATCTTTGAAAAGAGTTGTTTCAACTAGATATTGTCAAGATGATTCTTCTTATTTAAGTTGATGATGATATGTTTTCAGATTAGGAAAAATAGAAAAGCACTACTATGCGACCATTTAAAGTTCTTTGGAACTAGTTATAAATTGACCGTAAAACTTATCGCTATATAGTTCAAAATAGTCGGATCGTTAGTTTTATCTTTTGCCAAGAGTTGTTTCAACTAGTTCTTGCCAAATGATTCTAACATTTGCTTATTAAAGTTAATGATGTTATGTTTCAGATTAGGAAAAGTAGAAAAGCATATAGAGAAGTTCCAAGGGAGTTCTTACGAGGTGGTTGTCCTTGCACACCAAGTCCCCGCTATGCTTCAGATTCGCCAAGATGAGTAAGTACTCAATAATTGTTTATGGGTGAACATAATATTTTAACATGATTAATATATTTATGAACTAAAATATGCACATAAATATTCAATTAAAAGAATAATGAATGTCTTTTTTCTAAGAATTATTTATTGAAAGTTATTTAAAAAATTGTGAGTATATATTTTCTTGTAATAGAGCATCTTTATTCTGAGTGATGGAGTAACTTGACAGCTTCCAATTTCATCCTTTGAGCTTGAAGTTTCGACTTTGGTTTTCCTATGTTTGGCGACCACTACATCCCTTTGTTCTTCGAGGGTCATGGCATTTTTTCCTTTCCACTTCAAGCCAGGACCCTTCTAAACATGATCAAATGTGGTAGGACCGGTAACTCCAAGAAAAATTCCTTTCATTTCGTCTTCCACGCTGTCAAAAGTAATACCATAAACATTAAGATCTTTAAAGCTAAGACAAATTTAAAAAATATAAGCATTTAGGAATACTTGTATTCCATACTTGTTTACCAATTCCTTCAAACATTTTTTTCATTTCAGTGGTCATTGTATTTTCTCTAGGCTTTGTATTCTCGGAGACATTATCTTCTGCTTAGGCATCACTAGTTTTCTATATATTAAATACATTAATAAAACCAAAATTTAAAAGTTATTCATTTCTTAAAATGGTTTATGATTAAGTTTAAAAACTATACCTTCGAAGATAAACTTTTATCATACTTATTATGCTTACAACTTATTTGCTTACACCGCTGCTAGAAATTCAGGCTGTCCAAAATGTTGACCCCAAATTATATTTAAAGGTTTATAATTGTATTCCACAATTGCAATCATCACAGCATTATTAATTTCCTTCAACACTCTCCCACTAACTTGGAAATCTGATTTACAATTCTTCAAACAAAAGAAGACCTGATTTACAGATAAATTTTGACCATTGATTCTTTTTTTACAGATAAATTTTCTTTCGGTCAAACAAAACGTTTTGTTTTTTTCAACTTAACAAAATTAGAATACTAGTGTTTAATAATGTATGTGAATAGACTTTTTGTGTTAATAAATTTCATATGTATTTGTTATAGGTTGTATTGAGAAAGGTATCCGTACTTTAAAAGTGAGTAAAATTGAAGAGGACTCTGATCGACTACTGAATTGACTATTTATCTTTCGGTCAAAGAATGTGAGTATTAGTTTTTAGTAAATAGCATTTTTGTAATTAATCAATAGCTTTTGTTAATTCATATGTTGTTTGTATTTGATTCATCGCTTCCCTCTGCTCCCGCTGAATCGTCGGATTGGATTTCTTTGGTAAGATTTTACGGTTCGTTTTAGTTCAAAATTCAGATCAATAAAAAGTTATATCATGATGAATTTGACCAAATTGTCTTTGTCCAAATTGCGGTTTTTATCCTCGCTTGGTTGGTATATATGTTGTTTTGTTCTATTGCTGTCCAAAAAAAAAAAAAGATTCAAAGTATATAGGCTGGAAACCTAAGGGGTTGCCTTATATCTCACTGTAAGATATAACGGATCCTCCCCAGGTGTAACAATGCCACGTATGATGAATCTTAAAGAAATTCTGTCTAAATTGCTGTTGTTTACTATTGTTGTTTATTATTAATAATGCTTGAACAACCTCCAAATTGCTATCTAATCATGCCGCTTAGATTTTTACAAGCTCCGTGTATTATTTCTTAAAATTTAAGGTACTGAGTACGATATAAAAATAACATAAACAAAATATAAAAGTTCATTTTTTAAGAATACTTAGATTTATATGGCTTTTTGGTTTATTACTAATTACTAATTTTTATATTAATAATGAGCGATTTTAATATTTAATATTTTCAATGTTTTCCAAAATGGTAATAATATTTTGTTATCAGTATAATAATATTGATCATTATTTAAATATGTTTTATTATTAAAAAAATATTTTTAGAAGAAGTAATTTAAGAACTTTTAAATTTAAAAACTTATAAATATTTTGTTATCAATATAATAATATAGATCACTATTTAAATATGTTTTAATATAGAAAATAAATTCTTTTTTAAAAGAAGTAAGTTAAAAACTTTTAAATTTAACAACATCGTAACTTTTAAAAGAAGTAACTCAACCGATTCTCGATTTGAAATTTTAATTTAAGCGACATAATACATAATACATAACTTACATAAAATTATTTAACTTACATAATACATAACTTACATAGCTTTTTCGTCAAATTATTTAACTTACATATTTCATAACTTACATAATTTACTTGTATAGATTAAAGAAAAAAGATTCAAAGTATATAATTTGAAAACTGACTTGGGGTTGCCTTATATCTCACTGTTAGATATAATGGATCCTCCCTAGGTGTAACAATGCCACGTATGATGAATCTTAAAGAATACATAACTCAACTGATTCTCGATTTGAAATTTTAATTTAACTGACATAATACATAATACATAACTTACATAAAATTATTTAACTTACATAATACATAACTTACATAGCTTTCGTCAAATTATTTAACTTACATAATTCATAACTTACATAACTTACTTGTATAGATTAAAGAAAAAAGATTCAAAGTATATAGGCTGGAAACCTGACGGGTTGCCTTATATCTCACTGTTAGATATAATGGATCCTCCCTAGGTGTAACAATGCCACGTATGATGAATCTTAAAGAATACATAACTCAGTTATATATGTGATCATATTAGTACTTACATAAATTATAAATTAACAATTTAGCCCTGTAATTTATTGTCAACTTTAGACTTCGACAACTACGAAATGGATAGGAGTTGGATGAAATTGTCAAGGGTAAGCAACGGCTATAGAAATGGAGTAGAAACTTTTCTGAATTTCGCATTTCAAAATGCAAGCCAAGAGAATATGATTCTTTGTCCGTGTAAGAAGTGTTGCAATATTAACTGGCATTATCGTGAAGTGGTCAACGAACATCTAGTTGTTGATGGCTTTGTCCGGGGGTACAAAATATGGTTTTTTCATGGAGAGTGTACATCTACTGGAGCATCTTCATCGATGAATCCGGGGTATCCTCATAGTGCTTTCAATCAGAATGTTAGAGACGATAACATGGAAAACATGTTGCGGGATGCTTTTAATATGCGTTGCAATGGTGGTTTCGGGTCATTTCCACCTAACTTGGGTGCAACCGATGATCATAATTTTGGTGGAAATACTTTCACCGAAGGGGGAAGAAGTGTACCGGATGAACAGCCAAATGAAGAAGCGGCGAGGTTCTACACGTTGCTTGGTGAAATGAATGAAGAACTGTATGAGGGATCAAAATTTTCTAAACTGTCATTCTGTATTCGTCTTTTTCACTTGAAATGTTTGGGGGGTGGACCGAAAACTCATTGACAATGCTGTTAGAGTTTTTGCAAGAAATGTTCCCGTTTGCAAAAATCCCTCAATCTTCCAAAGACATGAAGAAATTGATAAAGGATTTGGGCCTTGGCTACAACAAATTTCACAGTTGCCCAAATGACTGTATGTTGTATTGGGGCGACCGCATAAACCAACAGTGTTGTCATGTATGCGGCCAATCCCGTTGGATTAATAGAAATATAGAGGATGGTAACGAGGATGAACACGATACACAGTCAAAGAAGCAGCCAATTAAGATTTTGCGGTATTTTCTACTAATACCAAGGCTTCAACGGCTTTTCATGTCGTCAAAGACAGCCGAATCAATGACGTGGCACCGTGATGGACGAACAGATTATGGGTTGTTAAGGCATCCTGCAGATTCTTTTGTTTGGAAATCTTTTGATTCCAAATTTCCAAGCTTTATGAAGCGATCTCTGAGTGTGAGGTTTGGGCTAGCATCCGATGGATTTAACCCTTATAAACTCATGAGCACAACGTCAAGATGCTTGGCTGTGGTGCTTGTTCCCTACAATTTGCCTCCATGGGTTTGCATGAAACAATCTTCTTTTATCTTGTCTATGATTATACCGAGAGAAAGGGCGGGAATGATATTGACATCTATTTGCAGCCACTTGTTGACGAGTTAAAACAACTATGGGTGGTGTTGGATATACGATGCAATGAGAAAAGAGAACTTTAATTTACGTGCGGCTTTAATGTGGACTATTAACGACTTCCGGCTTACGCTAATTTATCCGGGTTGGAGTACGGGAGACGTTATGCTTGTCCGTGTTGTCAGTCTTGTGACATGTTCGCAATGGCTATATAATGGGAAGAAGTTTTCTTACATGGGGCATCGTCGGTGGTTACCAGAAAATCATACATTTAGATTTCAGAGTGCTCAGTTTGATGGTACTGAAGAGTTCAGAATAGCTCCTTCGCAGACCTGTGGATCCGAAATATTCTTAATGTTGAAAGATATGAATTTCATTTATGGGAAGATGAATCAACCAGCCAACCCGCAAAGAAATAGAAGATCTAGGGATGAATCTGATGAAGAGGATGATCCTCATGAGGCGGACTTGTGGAAAAAAAGAAGTATTTTTTTCGAGTTGCCTTATTGGAAGCATCAGATTTTACGCCATAATCTTGATGTCATGCACATAGAGAAAAATGTCTGCGAGAACATCATTGGGACTATTTTGAATGTCGATGGAAAATCGAAAGATAATCTTTAGAGTCGACTTGATTTAGTCCACATGGGAATTCGGCGTGAGCTTCATCCCCGAGAACTTCCGAATATGAAATATCGGTTGCCGCCTGCTATTTTTTCAATGTCGAAGACGGAGAAAGAAGTGTTTTGTACGGTGTTGAAGGATATAAAGGTCCCGGATGCGTATGCATCAAATATATCGCGATGTGTGAGTCTTAAGGATCGAAGACTATATGGCTTAAAATCGCATGACTATCACATCTTGATGCAAGACTTACTACCAGTTGCTATGCGGTGTTGTATGTCGTAAAAAGGTGACGGCTCGTAATTGAACCACAAATATAATGAAAGGCATTTGTGGTAAAGTTTTGAATGTTCAAGAACTTGAGAGACTACAAGATCGAGCCGCATTGACTTTATGCAACTGGAGAAGATTTTCCGCCTTCATTCTTCACTATTATGGTGCACTTGTTAATTCATCTCTGCGTGAAGCACTTCTTGGTGGACCCGTTTTCTATCGATGGATGTATCCCATTGAAAGGTCTTACTTTACTTGCAAAAAAGTCGGGCATTCAGCTCAATGCCTTTAGTTGCAACTTCCGAATGTTGTATACCGTGTTTAGGTTCCTTTCCAAATTGAAGTCATACTGCCGCAATAAACATTATCCGGAAGGATCAATTGCCGAGGCTACTTGGCGAGGAATGTATGACTTTCTGTTCGAGGTATTTGGAAGATGTCGAAACAAGAATGAACAGACCAAGTAGAAATGCTGGGCTCACAGATCATAATTTGGCCGAAACTTATTTATTTCAAAGTTTCGGAGAACCGATCGGCAAAGTCAAAATTGCAGAATTAGACGATAGATCGTGGGTCCAAGCACATCGATACATTCTTTTTCATCACGATTCAATGGAACCATTTCGGACGTAAGTTCTAGAATTTGATAAATACTCATCAATTATAATTTGTTTATTTTTCTAACAAAGTAAAACCTTTTTTACCGGATAGTGAGTACAAATAAATATTGAGAGCTCGTTCACGATCCTGAAGGTTAAATCGACGAGAAATTAATAAGTTGTTCACAGAATCATTCCATGAATGGTTAAGCCAAATGGTATGCAATTTAAGTTTTCGTTGTCAAGTCATAATGTTTTCTCATAACATTCATAATTACTCGATTTACTTTCTATCAATAGGTTTGGAGTCGGAATGAAGTAAATGACGACGTTAAATGGCTTTCACAAGGTCCAAACAGAATAGTTAAAAGATATAATGGCTTCCTCATCAACGGATACAGATTTCATACAAGGTATCGCGAGAGATTGAGGAGAACCCAAAATTGCGGAATTGTTGTTAATTCTTCGATTACAAGTTATGCTAGTGCTAGGGACAGTAATCCGGTCGAGGGGAATCTGGAGTATTACGGACTTATTACTGACATCATTGAGTTGGATTATTACGGAAAATGCAAAGTTGTCTTATTTCGAGGTGATTGGGTTGATGTGAATACGGCTCGTGGAATTAAAAACGATCAATATGGCTTTACAATGGTGAATTTCTCTCGATTTATTCACACCGGAGAACAATTGATGGACGAGTCGTATGTGTTTTCTTCTCAAGTTAAACAAGTTTTTTACTCCGAAGATCCAACTGATGAGGGTTGGTACGTTGTACTTCGAAACACCCCTAGAGACTTGTTCGACATTGGCAGTGGAAGTAGAGATGACATAGTCGAAAGATCGTAAACTTTGCCTTTTCGAACAAGACTTAATCGAAAATATCCCTAGTACTAGTCAACAATTTCAATGGGTTCATCGGGATGTGGACGAAGATATTTACGAAATATGATGCAAAGAAGATTTAACGATTTATTATTTATATGTAATATTATAATTTTCATGTTCGTCATGTTATATAATTTAACTATTTTAAATGTCCTATTATTGTTGTTATTTGTTACTAATATTTTGAACTATTTTATGTGTATTGCGGGAAAAATGCCTAGAAGACGATTACGAGGTTTAAATATTAGAAATTATACTCCAAATCCGTAAGACGTAAATAGTGGACGGGATACGCTTGTTGGATCTTCTAGTCTCATTTAGGACATAGATGATGAGCATGGAGAATTCCAAAGTAATGTTAAGTTTATTTTACATGCATGTTGAATTTTATTATTGATTCATTTTTCAATTTTAATATAATAATATATCATTTTTCAGTGAGGGTGGTGGGGACGCGCAGAGCTCGGGGGACGACACGTTACTTACGATTTATATGACTTAGAGCCTACCCAGCGTGTTGAAGTAAGGAGAAACAATCATGGCCACCTATCGGATCTGAAGCTCGATTGTTGGCGAGCTATTTGGGCATTATAGCACGAAATTCGAATATGTTGCCCATTAACTACTTAATCATGGCATCACATGCCCGATGCCAACAAAAATCAAGGCTCTCGATAATATTAAGGTAATAAAAGGTGAATGCAATTTATAATACTTTAATTTAACCTTCATTTATATTAACTTTTTAAAACCAAATTTCAGGTAGATTTGCTTTAGAGGTCTCAGATGACTATGTTAAGAAGACGTTGGGTAAAAATGGAGAGACAATAAAAGCACCTAAAAAAACAATATTTTAAGAAAGACATAAGCCTCGATTTAAAAATCTGCGAAATGTCCCACGGAATGTTGAGGTACCAATGGGAAGATCAAGTTAGATTCTGAATTCAAAGAAAGGAGAGGTATTTACGACTTTCAAAGTCTTAGAAATTTTTGGTTTATCGTATTTACTATATAAATAATTTAAATCCCATTATGTAGGACCGTGAGCGAGTTGGAACAAGCGTGACGAAACAACAATTCACGCACACAGCAGTTCCGTAAGTTTTACTTGTGTAGCCGAGGTGAGGTATTATAATTTATTACTTCTTTCAAATATTAATGATTTATACTATTAAATTATATTTTTTCTGCCATAATGTAGGAAGTTTCGTCAGGTCAAACAGTTGGACGCCTTCAACTTTTTGACATTACGCATAGGAAGAAGGATGGATCTCCGATGACAGCCAAGGCCCTGCAGAAATTTTGGTATATTTATTTAATAAAATTTGATTTTTTATAAATATTTATAATGTTTAATTATAATGGTTTAATTCATCTTTTGTAGTTTTAAATTTCTAATTTTAAGTTATGTTTCATTCCTTTTATTATATATTTCGTTTTTAACTCTTTTATTGATTTATTAGGATAAACTAAAGGAGAAGAAGGCGGAGTATGAAGCGGTTGTTTGTCGATTGATTCTGTTAATCTCGAGGAGATTGATAACGTAATTATTGCGATGTTTTGGGTCCCGAAGGTACGACTCGAGCAATACATGCCTTTGATTGATAGTTTTGTTAATCTTGAGTATATTTATAATGTAATTATCACTAATGTTTTGGGTCTTACAAGGTATGGTGGGTTCGATGTCAAGGATCAGTGTTACTCCGACCCAATATTTTGGATCCGGCCTGTGTAATACATGCCTTCCGAGAGTCAATCTCGTCTTTGAAGTTCGAGACTGAAAGACCAGATTTCTCGATGGAAGCGAGCATAGTGAGCAAATTTCTCGGCTTAGAGCGAGGCAAAGAAATGAGAGAGGCGGACCATATTGCTCAACTTAGAGCGAAGGCAAGTAATACGGAGGAGGAGCGAGAGTAAGTAAAGTATGAAGAACTCCACCACAGTGCAGACTATGATGCGATTGTTCAAAGAAGATAATGCAGAGGCCGCCCTCTTAGACATTTCTTTTCTTCTTGTAAGATTTTTTTAACATTGTTACTGATTAAACATTATTGTAAGAATTGTTTGAATTATGTTTCATTTATTAATAAATATCATATATCTTCTATTAAATTTGAAGTATCGTTTAGATTTAATGCTTTTCTTGAGATTTAAATATTTTATTTGTGCCTTGGGTTGGAATTATATGCAATTGTTCTTTGTTTTTGGTGGTTTTTAATGCAGGAGGGTAGGATATTGGAAAAAGATGAGCAGAATCTGTGCAAATTAGTGGCGTTTTGAAACAGACGCCACTAAAAGCCCCTACCTTTCGCGGCGTTTGTAAGAAAAGCGCCGCTAAAAGCCCTTACCTTTAGCGGCATTTTTTTGAAAAGCGCCGCTAAATCCCCTACCTTTAGCGGCGTTTTTCCTAAAAGTGCCGCTAAAAGCTCCCTACCTTTCGCGGCGTTTGTAAGAAAAGCGCCGCTAAAGTTCTTACCTTTAGCGGCCAAGCCGAAAAGCGTCGCTAAAATCCCTACCTTTAGCGGCGTTTGTCCCAAAAGCGCCGCTAAAAGCCCCTACCTTTAGCGGCGTTTGTACGAAAAGCGCCGCTAAAAGCCCCTATGTAACATCCTGGAAAGGGCCTATGCATTTTCAGTTTAATTGTACGAAATGTCAAGTCTCAAGTACTAAGAATAAATTTCTGATAATTTTGGAAACCTAGAAATGCATGGAAATGGAAATGAACATTTTTTGGAAACTTGAACATTTTTGGAAACCTAAACATTTTTGGAAATGTTTCAAAAATGGAAAGTGAACATTTCGGGAAACCTGGAAATGTAAGAAAAATGGCAAGTTACAGAGCCGATCGAAAATTTTAGGAAACTTAGAAATGATGCCGAAATGTCAAATTTTAAAGTTCAAAATAGGAAATAAGGGCTAGAGGGCCTTAAAAGAAAAAGTTGGAGAAGTTTGACACACAAACAAAGCTTGGAAAAGTGGCTCAAGATGCCACTTAGGGCCTAAGGAAGTGGCGTCACATGCAGGAAATAGGCCTCGAGTTCGAGTCACTTGAGAAGCAAATAAATAAGTTTTATTTTTGCTTCCGAAAGTCGAGAGGTGGACGGCATGGGTTTCTAGAAAAGGAAGAGTTTTATTTGCATAAATATGTGAATAATAAGTGATAAATAAAGGATTTTCTTTTAAGAAAATTGAGGAGATAATTGATGGATTAAAGGCTTTTATCTTTTAAATAAAAGAGATAATATTATCAAAAAGAGGAGTGGGGGCCAAGTAAGGGACTCCTAGGCTGATAATTTCGGCTATAAAAGGAGGGCGGAGGGCTACTCATCAACGTTTGCTTTTCTCTTCCTCTGTGCGAAATTTTCCTAGCTCTCTCCCCTCTCTCTGCCGAATTTTTCTTTAAGCAAAATCCATCTCCTCTTCTTCTATTTTCTTCTCTGTTTCTCTTTGTCAAAGCCGAATCTTTGTTGATTCTAAGTAAAGGAGCAATCAACTACGATGACTAAAGGGGTCTACAATCATCGAATATAAGGATCAAGGATCTAAGGTAAGATAAATTTATTTGATTAAAGGTTATGATGTATATGTTAGATTAAATCTAACATGAAGATTTCGACAGACATATAGGGCAAGGAATCCTCTTCAGATTTGGAAAGCGTAAGTGTTAGCCGATTTCAAGGAAAAGGTATACTAGTAATTTTTGGGAACTTGATCAATCCAATCGGCAAACAAGGAGTTAAAAATCTAGATCGTTGGATCGGGATTTTCGGGATCTCAAGGAATCCAATAAGCGAATCAGGTGTGTACCCATACTAATCTTCAATAAATTGTATGGCAATTATTAATTATATGAATATGCATAAGAATGTGAATGTGGTCAAGTACCACAAATGAAAGAGTACTCAGGTACGTTTCCTACTTCTGGTAGGATTATGAATATGTTATATTTTGAACATGTGAATAGTAACATGAATGAGAAATATGTATGTTATATATGTTATAAAATTCATGGGGCATTCGGGATCTATGTGAAAGGGGAAGAAGGTGTTGACTTCGGTCTCACCAACGGAATATGGTGACTACGGTCACAAAATTTGAATATGGTAACTTCGGTTACATTATCTGAATTTGGTAACTTCGGTTACATTATTTGAATATGGTGTCTAATGACACAAATTATATGGGCGATGAGCACGTCGATCGCAATGATCGCTTCGATGGTGTGTAGCGAATGGAGGGTTGACTTAGTAGTCCCACTGGTGTGGTGGCAGTGCGGGTGGTGTGTAGCGGATGGACAAATAGGCTTGGGTTTGGGTTGCATCATTTATTTTTATATGAATATGAATTTGATATGAACATGTATGCCTGATTTGTTGAATGTTAGTATGATGTACACATTGAGTCTGTTGACTCACCCCGTTGTGGGAACATTTTTCAGGTGATGAACAGTGACTGATCGGGACGGTAGACCTTGAGGTGGCCATGCTTCACTTGAATATTTTATTTGGAATTTGGACTTTATATTTTCTAAGTACTTTTAATTTATTTTTGGGCTATTTGATGTAATAAGGCCATAAGGCCCAAGTGGATTTCTTTATTTTGCTTTACTTTTATTATCATGTCACGAACTATTCTAAATTAAGTTTAAGAAAAAAATGATTTCTTTAAAAATAAACCCTAAAATTATCTTGTCACCTAAATTAAAATTGGACTTTCGAAATTGATTAAATGGGTTCCCAATCTAAGCCCAACTCAAAACAATATTTTTCCAAAATTTCACTAAGTAACAAAGAACTTGAAAACCGGTTTACTTAAGGAACATACCAGATCCGGTTCAGGCTCGTGGGCCGGGTGTGGGGTGTTTCACCCTACCTTTAGCGGTGTTTTTACGAAAAGCGCCGCTAAAAGCCCCTACCTTTAGCGGCGTTTGTTTGAAATAGCCGCTAAAAGCCCCTACCTTTAGCGGCGTCTGTTTAAAAAGCGCCGCTAAAAGCCCCTACCTTTAGCGGCGTTTTTTGCGGCGCTTTCGAAAGCGCCGCAAATTATATTAGTGGCGCTTAAAAACGCCGCTAAAAGCCCAAAAAAACGCCGCTAAAAGTCTGTTTTGGTGTAGTGTATGTCTCCAGTGGAGTCGCCAAGCTGTCGAAACCATTTTTTTATTTGGAAAACGGGGTCGACTTTTTGAAATGAAAATGGAGTCGCCACCAATCTTTTTTGAGGTGTGATCGGGTCACCTTAAGATTGATCGTTAAAACATTTTGATTTATTAAAATGATAGTTTTGGTCTACGAAATTTAGAAAAATGGGTTCGGGAGTCGGTTACGTACGAGGAAGGATTAGCACCCTCGTGACGCCCAAAATTGGTACCTAATTGATTATTTAATGTCTTTATGTCGAGAACTTGAAAAGATTTTAAGATACAATTCCTTTTAAAGAATGTTTGTATAACCCGTTTTGGAATATTAAGACTCCTTTGTTCCAAAAGGATAAAATACCACATCCAGTACGTTAGGGTCCGACATTTGAACCCCCGAAACTAAGATCGTCCCTTAATTTCCCAAAACACAAAATTAAAAGGATATTTAGTTATTCGGATGAACGAGAAAAAAAACCGAAACCCAGCACGTTAGGGCACAATTTCTCTAACTTCCAAACACAAAACATTGCCTTGTTTTCTGAAATCCTTATCCAGAGATAACCAAACGTCATATCCAGTGAGTTAGGACACGACAATTTTGAATTCTCGAGAATAAGTTTTTATTTAACTTTTAAAAAGAAAGTAATAGGTTCTTTGGACTCGAAGAGAAAAATCGAAACCCAGTAAGTTAGGGTACGATTTCTTTCGAACCCTAGAACGCGGAGTGTTTACTTATTTTGAAAATCGGATAAAATGTAATGCCTTGAATAAAATGTGATATGGTCGTAATAGAATGAAAGACGAATTATAGTAGACATGCATACTAGGGTAGAAACGAGAGAGATACTATAAATTGCAATAATAAAAGCAAAAATAAATGAAAATTCAAACAAATAATATGCAATAAAAGAAAAATAGTAGCAAAAATGCAATAATAACAATAATAAACAAATAATAGTAATAATAAAAATAATAGAAAAAATATTTAAAATAAACAGTAGCATTAATAACAAAAATAATAGTAACAGTAATGATGAGTAGTAATAATAATAGTAATGAAAAAAATTAAAATAAAAAATAATAATAATAATAGTAATATCAGAACTAGTAAAAATAAAAATAGTATTAATAATAAAATAATAGTAATAATATTAAATTTAATAGTAATAATAAAAAAATTGCTGTTGTAAAAATAAAAGTAATAATAATAAAGTTAATTATAAATAAAAAAAGAAAAAATAATAGTAGTAGTAATATCAAAATAATAATTACAATATTAAAATTAATAGTAATAAATAAAAAATAGTAGTAAAAATAGAAATAATAATACTAATAATATTAAAAGTAACAATAATAAATACAATAATAATAATAATATAAAAAATAATAACAATAATGAAATAATGACAATAATAGCAAAAATAATAAGAGAAAATAAGAAAAAGGACCAAATTAAACTTGAAAATAAAATTTCGGGGTAAATTGGGAATAAAAAGAGAGAGGGAGGATCAGATTGCAGTGCGCGAATGAAATGGATGGACCGGAATGGTAAATATCCCTTCCCTCCAAAACTCGTCACTTTGTGCGGGACTAAATTGGAACAAAAGAAAATTTATAGGGCAAAATTAAAAAATAAAAAACTGTATTAAAAGATATAAAAAAGCCGAAGGACCTATAGCGCAATTATCCCATCAAAGGGAAAATGCGCGGATCCTGTTTTCGGGTCGGGTCAAAGCGCAGGTCTGAGGTCTTAAAACGACGCCGTTTTGAGGCAACTTAAACAAGCCTAAAACGAGGTCATTTTAAAGGCTTATAAAAGGGAAAATTTTTGCTGAAAACTTCATTTCTGCTGGGTTTTGGAAAAAAAAAAAACAAAAAGGGAAGAATTTTTGCTCTGCTAGGGTTCCTTTAGCTCACCCACACTTGCGCGCCGCGACCATCATCTGTCATTGCTGGCCTCACAGGTACATCTGCAAATGAGTCTAAAAAGGTGATTTTTTTCTTTTTTTTTATATTATGTTATTATATATATATTATACATATATATAAAAGAAAAACAAAATTTGTATATGTATATATGCTGTTTCGAAAAGAAAGAAAAAAGAAAATGAAAACAACCAAAAAAAAAACCTTTGCTGATTTTTTCGATCGTGTATTCGTATTGATTCCGTAAAAAAAAAGTAGGCATTGCTCTCGTATCTAAAAATTGTGTGTATTTCCCCTTTTTTGTTTAGTTATACTCGGTTTTTATAACCGAAATCAATCCTAAAATAATAAATACAAGATCCAAATTTTCACTGTTAATTGCGTTTTTGCAGGCATGTACGGCGACGATAGGGGCGAGATTCACGCACTGATGGCGGCGTGATTTCCGGTGGTGAAGGCTGGTATGGAGGCGGCGGCGCGAGGCCCCTGCTAGGGTTTTCCAGAAGCTGAAAATGTTGAAAAGAAATGGGCCTGTCGGGCTTGTTAATTGGGTTAGGGTTAAGTGATTTGGGTCTAGGTGTAATTGGGCCTGTTTTGTAATCTGGACATTGGACTTTTACTAATTGTTATTTTTGGTTTTTGTATTTAGGTTTGTGGGCTCGGGCAAATTGGGCCTATTACAACCCCTAACCCGTATCCGTCGCCAGAATGGGGTTACGAGGTATTACCGGACATAGTATGATTTAACACAATCATTAAGCACTCTTTATGCACCAAAGAATAACGATACCTTTAAAACATTATCAGACTTAACTATCCACAAATCAATTATTTAAAATTGATGAACATACATCAAAACAATTGAACATGTTCCATAATTGTCAAACTCGAACTAATATGTATACAACTTAAAAATTTAATCACATATGCAACATTATAATATGGCTGTATATACCTCTGATATTATTATGACATGCGCATAACACTATAGTCACATTAAACCTTTACGATCACATAGTACAATTCATAGTATACCAAATTTGTATGCTTTATAATCAATTCAAATTACATATACTGAACCATTCAAGCAAAATAAAGTTGCATACTTTGCCATTACAAACGAATTCAAATAACCTAGGCATATGCGAACATATATTCATATCATTTCAAACATATATTAAGACATTCTTTATTTCAATTTTCATTTATATAACAAATACCAAACTTACTTTTTCCTAGTCATAAAACCATTCGAAAATAACTATATAAACTTAAATCAAACATACATCTTTTCTTATTACGAATTTCATGTATAAATGACCATATCATTTGAGCCATTTTCAAACATCCATATTTCATTATCACTACAAAGCTAATTAATGCATATTTATGTTTTCATGATATTCACCAAAAACACACACACACATATATATATATACAATATTTCCAAATACCTAATTATCACATAACATAATCTTAATTCAACTAACATCCATTATTAACTTTATTACCAAAGCACATAACTAAATATCACCTTTTTATTCAACTCATATTCCAAGACTTTTATACCTAGCATAAACCAAATTTATCACATACATTAAACTTGAATATTTCATTCGAAAGAAAGCTCAAATCATGATCAAATATATATTCAAATTCAAGTATAAAAATTAAACACATCAAGCACCCATTCAAACACATAAAACCTAACTTAAACAAAATGATCATACACAAGCCATTTTTAAACCAAGCCGAACATAAGCATGGAAATTAAGCCATTTTCACATGGCCATTTATATACATATCCCAAAATCAATCATTTCAAAATATAACCCAGCCTATGCATGCCATAGTTCCAAAAATTCAGCTTATAAAATACTGAAGTTAGTCGATAGTGTGATAGACTTTGACGATGATCCCCGAGCTCGTAACTTGACTCCAAAATCTATAAAACAATACAAACAAACACATACAGTAAGCTATCATAACTTAGTAAGTTATAAGTAATTACATAACAACAATGCATTATATCATTATATTAGTAAGGCCAATTCAATATAATCACAATCAAGGTTTATAACCATAACTATAATTTATATCACCATTTGTAAACTTTCACATTTCATAGCCTTAAGGCCAAACACTCACGCATTCAATAATAGATTTCACATTGATCTATAAAATCACTTTCTCATCTCATCTCAAAACAAATACATATACATTTATACAAGTATACATATATATATATATCACATTTTCTTAATTTCATATGTATATATCACTTACCGAATTTATACCTGCATTTCAAACTCATATAAATCACATATTAACATGTATAATACATAATTCCATTTCAACAGTCAATACTTACTTTATTATCCAAAAGATAATCTATCATCACACATCTGATCATTTTATCTCGTTTAACATATTCATTAATCGATACACTTAAAGAATCAGCAAACTCGCACACTCAGTGCCAAAACCTTGTAACGTATCGCACACTTAGTGCCGTCACATTAACATCTCGCACACTTAGTGCCAAATCCTTGTAACGTGTCGCACACATAGTGCCGTCACATTTAACAATTTGCACACTTAGTGCTATATTTCATACTATCATTTCCGTACATTAATTTCACATATTACAAATCAGCATATAAATATCATGTTTTTTTTTATAATTAACAACACATATATGCTTATAAACTTACCTCGGACGATGAAAATCGAAACGAGACGATTAATCAACGACTTTGGCTTTTCCCCGATCCAAATCCAATTTCTTTGGTTCTTGATCTAAATGTATTCAAAATAAACTAATTCAAATATAATTCCATTAAATTTGGTCCAAAAACACATAAATAGACAAATTACCATTTTGCCCCTGATATTTAACATTTATCACAATTTAGTCCAAATAGCATAAAACACAAAATATTCAAAATTTGACTTCACCCTAGCTTGGCCGAATTTCACTAAGGTCCCTAGCAGCCCATTTCTTTCATTTATTTCACATTTTGACCCCTCAATTTACAAATTTCACAATTTAATCCTATTTAGGCATTTTTACCAAAAATGCCTTAATTAAACTTAACAATCTAACAACCTATATTTATTTTCCATAACTAAACACCAATTTCATCAGGCTATCAACAATGGCAAAACACAAAATCATCATCAATTTCGAAAATTCAAACATGGGTTTTGTAGTACTCGAAGCAACGATATCAAAAACATAAAAATTATCAAAAACCGAAACCGAAACATACCTTAATCAAGCTCCCCAAGTGTGCCGAAACTTAAAGCTTTCAGTGTTTTCTTTTTTTCTTTGAGTTTCGGTCAAAAATGATTAACATGCATGTGATTTTATTTTATGTTTTTATTATAACATTATATTATGTTATTATTCTTTTAACTTTTATTTTTAATATATATAAAAACCATATATTAATCATTGTGCCTTCCACAACCTTTTATTATTAGCTAAATTACAACATAAAACCTCCATATTATAAAGACAACAACAATTAGACACTTTCATATTTAACCATCAAATTTTCAATTTACGCGATTAAGCCCTTTTTCTCAAATTAATCACACAAACAATAAAATTAATTCACGAAACTTTCACACATATAAATTCACACATAGTAAACACATAAAATAGTATTAAAATATTTTTTGGACTCGAATTTATGGTCCCGAAACTACTGTTCTGATTAGGGTCAAAATCGAAATGTTACACGACCCCTGTCCAACACTCCGTTAGTGGGTGGCAAAACACGGAAGCGCCCGTGTTTGGTAGCAGTATGGAACACACAACCCCTGTACGACACTCCGTTAGTGGATGGGACATGCACCTCGGTGGGTCGATGTTTGATGCTGGAAATACGTACTCGGGAATGACATCAACTTCTAGTGGTTGGCAATCCACATCTAATTGGGGACATTATGAAACGTCCAGAAGAAGGAATGATGTACTCCCTACAACGTCCACAGGCGAGGGGACCTCGTACGTTGCAGATGATGGTGGGTTGGATAATGAGTCCGATGTGGATCCACCTCGAGAGCCTGGCCCCGATGGTGCAGAAGTTGCATTATTTTCTGAACCAGAGCCTGTTCCAACCGAACCTGAAGATGTTAAAGGGGGTTCAGATGAAGACGAAGATTCGCAATTCAGGGCGTACTCGCCTCCAGCCCACATGCATAATGTCGATCTATCTGCAGATGATGCGTTAGAGTTTCCAGATCTACCACACAGAAGGCGTGGTCATACAAGATCGTTATTGGATTCAGGTGAATTGGAAGTTGGTAATGAGTTTTCCAATAAGGATAGTTTTCTTGGTGCATTAAAACAACATAGCATCATGAACGGGGTTAACTACAATGTGGTTAATTCCAAATCCGATAAGTTTAAGGCCAAGTGTGCAGTGCAAGACGGTACATGTTCATGGACAATCTACACCTCGTTGAGGAAAAAGACAGGGTTGTGGGAGATAAAAAAGTACAAAGATCCACATACATGTGCTGGAGGTACAGTATTTAGGGTTTTTGAATAATACTGTTATTACGTAATGTTGCATTATTTAACGTACTTCGTTGATAGGTGTTTCACAAGATCATCCCAAAATGGATTCAGATATGTTAGCTAGCTTAATACTACTGACGGTGAAGGCAGATCCTAGGACTTCAGTGCCGGTCTTAATTGTCAATATTCGTAGCCAATTGAGGTACACGCCCTCTTACCGCAAGGCTTGGATAGCTAAGCAGAAGGCGTTGGAAAAGATGCATAGTGGGTGGAACGCTTCATATAATGAAGTGTGGCAGTGGTGTCAAGTGCTGGAGAGATACGTCCCAGGTTGCATAACAGACCTTGAAACGGCACTTGCGTACTACAATGACCGATTGCTCCGTGGATGCCAAGTGTTCAAGCGTCTGTTCTGGAGATTTAAGCAATGCTGAGACGCATTTCTATACTGCAAGCCATTGGTACAAACTGACGGTACCTTTATGTTTGGTAGATATACCCATCGGCTATTGCTAGCTGTGGCACAAGCTGGCAGTGGGAGAGTCCTTCAAATTGCATTTGCAATAACACCAGGGGAGTCAGCTGATGACTGGGATTTCTTTCTTTCTAGGTTAAGGAGGCATGTCTGCCCTCAACCTGATATCTGTGTTATATCGGATCGGGGCACTGGAATACTAGCCGCAATTGAGCGACAGGGAAGCCTATGGCATCGTACACATCATCGGTATTGCCTAAGACACATTGCGTCCAACTACTACAGGCAATATCGATCTACAAGTGAACGACGATAAGTGACCAACATGGGTATTTAATCTCTATTAATATAATTTCATTTGAAATATTCAATTTATTCTGAATGGAAGAGTGGTATGTAATTTTCGCTATGAACTTATATTGACAGGGTATGAGATAAGTAAGGACCATTTTCATGAGATATTGGCGGTTTTGCATTCAGTTAACAAAGAAGGCGCGGACTACCTCTGTAACATACCTTTCAAACAGTGGACCCAAGCATACGACGGTGGCCTACGATATGGTCATATGACCTAAAACCTGGCTGAATGCATAAGTTCTATTCTAAAAGGAACGCGTCATTTACTGATAACATCGGTTGTGAGAGAGACATATTTTTGTTTAGCGGCATTATTTCCAAAGCGAGCAGCGAGTTATGAAGGCCAAATACAGGGAGGCCATGTATGGTGCAGGAAGGTATTGCAAGAAATTAACAAGGCGAAGGCGCGGATGAACACCATGCACACAGTGTGTCACGATCACGACAACCTATGGTTTCGTGTGACGGAGTTTTTACTGCATCGCACCAAGGTATTATGGCGGTGCAATATCGTACACTTGAGAAATAGGACTTGGCGATCGTGGATGTTTGGCGACGCCGTTATCCATGTGCTCATGTAATTGACTTTGTCGAATCTACGCCGGATCCCATGAGCTATGTCGACGAAGTGTACAAAATAGAATACATGTACAACGTCTGGAGACACGTATTCCCACCGGTCCCAGATGAACGTAAGTGGTCGTCTGTATCGCTTGCTCTGTTTAAGTTGTTACCGGATAGAGAATTGCGTCGCAAACCAAAGGGCCGACCTTGCTCGACTAGAATACGTAAGAATATGGATATCCTAGAAACAACCAACCAACAGAAGTTGTGCGGATGGTGTAGGAACCCAGGCCATACAAGTCGATCATGTCCAAATCAGAATAGCTGATAGTTATTGTAATAAAACTATGTTGCATTATTTATATTTTATTAAAAATATAAAAATATTCAAAATATTGCCTTATTTAAAAGAACTTCTATTTTATTAAAAATATAAAAGTAAATTACAATTACTTTAATCAAAACAACTTTTATTTTATTAAATGAAACAATATAAAAAAGTTTGTACAAATATATTTAAAAAAATATAAAAATATTTAAAATATTGGTTTATTCAAAAGAACTTTTATTTTATTAAAAATATAAAAGTAAATTACAATTAAAATATTAAAAACAACTTTTATTTTATTAAATGAAACAATATAAAAAAGTTTATACAAATATATTAAAAAAATCAATATTGGTGCCGGCCAGAATCAGTGCCACATGGGGGTCGTCGATGGTTATGCGCTGGATTCCTCCTTTGTTCAGCTTCCGGCAGGGGTTGTGGTTGCTCCGGCAGCGATTGTGGTTCCTCCGGCAGGGAATCTGGTTGTGGTGTTGGGAGGATAACCCACCTTGATAGAATAATGAATGCGGAGGTGTGTGCATCACCCATGGAGGAGGTGTTTGAATCCCATAAGGCGATGGGGATTGGTAAAAAGAAGAGCTCCCCGATGGCACCTCGTGCGATCCCTCATGCGACGGTGGCCTATCGATCGATGGTCCACTCGGAGTAATAGGGAACGGAGATGAACCGGGCCATGCATTTCAACCTGCCATAGGACTGGAAAAAGGAAACATATAAGGGTTAGGATACATAAAAGGGCTAGGATACGCACCTGGCATAATCTGAAAAGGCTGTGATGTGGGTGTCGTCGGTTGAAGTGTTGGGCCCGGTGACTGTGTAGGCGCTCTTGATGGGCTCGGTGATTGTGTGGGTGCTGTTGATAGGCCCGCGTCGTCATCCCTTCTTCTTGGATTTAAAGGGCCCCGTCGTTCCCTTTGGACACGAATTTGTCGTCGCCTCTCCTCTTCCGACAGTAAATATGGCTTGCCATGGATCCTAAACCATGTCATGTATTCCGGCACGCACGCTAACTCTTGAACGATGATCGGTTCCCGAATAGGTATATAATCATACCGATTTTCCCACATTTCGATATATGCTGACCAGAATCTCGGCCAATCCGTATGCAACTGCCGTAAGTCGACTTTGTGCTCATCATCGAGCACCTCAAGTGCCACGGGAATCGGTTGTCGGAATCCAAATTGTCGCAATACTCTATCTGACTGGTGCATCTCCATGGTGGCATAGTTGACCAATGGGACCTTCACATGCCAAATGTTCGGATTTTGAAAGAATTCATCCGAAATTACTGCCCGAATTGCCAGATCCTCGTATGGTGTCCATTGAAACTATATGAACATGATAAAAATATTAGTTATATACATAATACTAAATACTAAATACTAAATACGAATCAACTATTTTATTATGTATATCTATTTTATTTAATACTTACTTGTGCTTCCGACCGTTGGTCTAATAGAAGCCGTATATCTTCAAGAGAGGTAGGTATTCCAACATAACTCGCTGAATGGTTCTACCTAATTAAATAAATTTTTAGCATACAATTATATTTTAAATCTACGTAATAATTGTAAAATCTAATATAAAATTTACCTCGTTATGAGTGGGAATATATATGGGTGGTCCATTCGAGGACGTAAAAATGGAAAGCGAAACCATGCCCATGATTGCAGTAGTGATAGGCAACCTCCGATTTTGGCTTTATTCGGTCGCGTCGCCCCGCACATCTCCTGGTACAATGTTGCCAACACGGCAGACCCCCAACTAAATTCACCAACTGCTCTAAAATCAACGAGTTTCAGCAGCCATCTCAGATGTACGAGGTTTCGTGACAAGTCCGGCATCAGATAACCCCCAATCATCTCAAGAATGTATGCCCGAGCATATCGTATTATTTCTAGTTTAGTCGAATCATTATCCGGCTCCAGGAATATGTCTCATAACCAGCCTATCTCGATCTGACCTCCTTTAATATTATTCGGAATAGCACCCAAAAGCTCGTAGCATACGGCTCCCCAATCAGTAGATTGAGCGGACCCGGTGACTGTGTACCCATCCACCAGCAATCCCAATTGCAACTGCACGTCTTCCAGAGTGATAGTACACTCTCCACATGGAAGATGGAATGTGTGCGTCTCGGGTCTCCACCTCTCTATCAATGCACTAATAAGTTTGGGGTCCATCTTGCACCCCCGGCCTATCATGGCTACGTGCCAAAAACCCGCTTCCCGCAGGTAATTCTCTATCAACGGTGATGGAGGACCAGACATATTACGGATATAGCATTGCAACACTCGATCTACAGACTGTTATAAAAAATTATAAAATAAAAATTAATTAAAATTGCATAAATGAAAAAATATTAAAACCATTTTCATTTGTTCGACGGAGATGTGTTTATTATCGAGACGAATTAATTCTCCGGCCATTGTTAACACGATCGAATATTTTTTAATTTAAAAAAAACTAATTCAGAAAAATTTTAAATAGAGCTTTTTTGCAAAAATTAAAGAGAGCTTTGAGAGGATTTTGAGAGGATTTTTGTGTGAAAAAATGAAAGGGGGTTTTTATATTATTTTTTTTACCGTTGGAGCCCAAACGGTCAAAAAATAGCCGTTGGGGGGTTAAAAAAATGAGAAAAACGCGTCCCTGGGGGAGCATTTTGTCCATGTCAGCACAAAGCGCGCACTTTGTGCTGACATGGACAAAACGCTCCCCTAGGGACGCGTTCTGCTGACACATCACCTGAGATCGCGCTGACGTAGACACGTTTTCGGGGAATTCGGCCCTTTCTGGTAAATAATCAAAAAGTTGGCCCATTTCCTTAATTAATTTTAGAAAAGGGCTTGTTTTGTAAAATGGCCCTATAATTTATATCTATAATTTATAATATAATATAATATTTTTAAGCCTTAATGACAAATTTAGCCACTAACGTTTGCATGTTTTGTTAAAATGGCCTTAATTTTACTTTTGAGCGTTTTTTTACTATCAACCTTTGTTCTATTTTTCAATTTGCTTTTTCTAACAGATTTAATGAAAGTACCGTTATAAAAGTTAAAGGGGATGATGTGGAATTTTATATGTGAAATATTTTTAATGAGATGTAATTTATTACTTAGATAACCCAATAAATAATTACATGTGGAAAATAATAAATAAATAAATAATACATTAAATTAAATTAAAAAAACCAACTCTTAATTTAAAGAAAATAAATGTAATTATCTAAAAAAATTTAACTCGGTAGAAAAATTTCTCAGTAAACAAACGTATGAAAGACTGAAACCTTTTGAAAGAAAAGAAAATTTGAAACATTGAATTTATTCATTAAATCTATTAGAAAAAGTATATTGAAAAAAAGAACAAAGGTGGCCAAAAAAAGGCTCAAAAATACAATTATGGCCACTTTGACAAAATATGCATACGTTAATGGCCAAATTTGTAACACCCCTAGCCCGTATCTGTTGTCGGAACAGGGTTACGAAGTATGACCAGAATTTACAGAACATATAACAGACATTTCATGATATTTAATATTCATATCAGAAACCATTCATAATGAATCATATCATCCCTTATATGAGCCCTTGAGGCCCAAAATATGCAGTAGAAACAAGTCGGGACTAAACCGGGTACTCATAAAATTTTTCGCAAAATTTTTAAAATTTTCCAAGTTGCAAGGTACACATGCCCGTGTGGTCAGGCCGTGTGGGCATTCGAAATAGGGCACACGGTCGTGTCCCAGCCCGTGTCCGTACCCATGTAACTCTCTAACTTGGGTCACATGGCCAAGCCACACGCCCGTGTGCTAGGCCGTGTGAACATGATGATTTGCATTAAATAGGTGCAGGGGTCACACGGTCAAGCCACACGCCCGTGTGCCAGGCCATATGATCAATTCTGAGCATTCTGTTTTGGAATTTTTAAAGATGCAGGGGACACACGGCCAAGTCACACGCCCATGTGCTAGGCCGTGTGTCACACACGGCTGAGACACACGTCCGTGTCTCTGCCTATGTGGACAAAATAAGGCCATTTCCAAGCCATATTTCTCACCCAAATTTTTCTTCAACTTATATCAACAATTTACATATTTACAAACCATATCAAAATATTCAAAACAATCCAAAATCATGTCTTAAACATGACATATTACCACATTCAACCAATGTGCCTTTAGGCACCTCAAATGATAATTTATTTCCATGTCTACTTAATATTCATATGCATATTCAAAACCCAATTCACTTTCAATTATTCATCCACACACATACCCAATTTATGAAACCACATACATATATATATACATCAAAATTTACCGAACACTAGCCATTCAAATGGCTAATGTCAACAAAACATTTATTTGCCAGCATTGGCCAATTAACCTATACATGCAATTATAACCAAAATTAGTTTTATATATATACCGAAATGGGTCGATGGATAATGTGATGTAACTCCGACCAGCTTCCAAACTTTACGAGATTTAGAGTACTATAAGACAAAGAAAATAAAATAGAGTAAGCATTTTATACTTAGTAAGTTTGTATAACGGGTAATTAACTTACCATTCATTTTCATTTAAGATAAACATATAAAGCATACTCAAGCAATTTGGCCAAAAGCCCTAATACATATCCTCATCAACATTGTTAGACATGTATTTCATATAAACATCAAGAAACATGTGTGAGCTCAACAATAAACAAATTTCTATATACTTATACTTTTCACATCACATGTCCATATATCATAAATAAAATATATATCATTGTATTTCAAGTATTTCTCATAGTAATTCATCTTGAATTCATATTATCTCATATCGGAACTTTGCCCGTTGAATCATTGAAAATATCGATGAATACACGGGTAGTACACATGAAGTGTACAAACCTGTAATCCGTCAATTCACATTCGGGAATGCTCATGTGAGCATATAAACGGGAAGCTCATGTGAGCCATGTAACGGGAAGCTCCGGAGAGCCATTAACAGAAAGCTCATGCGAACCAATATCGAGAAGGTTCAAGCAAGCCAATATCGGGAAGCTCCAGAGAGCCATTTAATCGGGAAGCTCATAAAAGAGCCTTTAATCGGGAAGCTCCGAAGAGCCATATAACGGGACAGTCATAAGAGCTATGGTTTTTCCACAATACATGCAGGATCACAACCAATTGGGATGCTTCAAAGAACTATTAACGGGAAGCTCGCAAGAACCATATAACAGGAAGCTCGTGAGAGCCAAATATCGGGATGCTCATGAGAGCTAATAATGGTACGCTCTTTCGAGCTATAGTGTGTCCGCAATACATGTAGGACCACAACCAATTCGGGAACCCTGTATCCATCGATTTTCATTTATTCAAACGGGACTTAATATTTGTAGGTTTTCATCAGATATGTGATCAATTTCATATATATGACATTTATACAATTCACATATACAACATTCAATTCAAACATATAAATATACACAATTTAGTTACACGAACTTACCTCGATAAGTGGTCGTGTATTTGTAATCTACTAATCCGATACCTTCTCTTTTCCTTGTTCTAACTCTGTATTTGGTCTATCCGGATCTATATGAATGAATTTAACATCAATTCATATTCAATTCAATTCAAACCTTTGGCAAAATTACCATTTTACCCTATACTTTCATTTAATTATGATTTCATCCCTAGGCTTGGAAAATGAAATTCATGCAATTTAATCCTTATTCCAAGCCTAGCCGATTTTTACATATAACAATAACAGCCCATGAATTTCATAAAATTCATGCAATTATGATTTAGTCCCTAAATCATAATTTCATCAAAATTCCCTTTACAAAAGTTGTTTATCTATCAACAACCTTTCATTTTCTACCATAAAAATTCATAATCCATGCATACTCATCCATGGCAAAACCCTAGCACTTTGATAAATTTACAAATTAATCCCCGAGATAGCTAGATTAAGCTATTACGACCTCGAAAATATAAAAATCATTAAAAACGGGACTTGAATACTCACCTAATTGAACCAAATAAGCTTGCTACCTTCAAGCTCTTCTAACTAGGGTTTCCATGTAAAATAATTTGGGAAAGAAGATAATATGATGATATTTTCATTATTTTATTACTTATCATATTTAATTATTTTTACTTTCCAATTTAATCGTTTTCTTTATCAAATTTTCCATTGATGACTAATCATACTTATCTACTAACTCCTTTTGATGGTCTATTTTCCATATAAGGACCTCAAATTTTGAATTCCATAGCTATTTGGTTCTTTTAGCTACTAGAATTTAACTTTTGCACGTTATACAATTTGGTCCTTTCCATCTAATTAGACGTGTAATCGGTAAAAATTTCCTAACAAAATTTTCATACGATATTTCTAAAATAATGCAAACCATAAAATAATATTAAAATAATTTTTCTTACGGACTCGGATTTGTGGTCCCGAAACCACTGTTCCGATTTCACTGAAAACGGGTTGTTACAGAATTTATCATTAAGCCTATTTTTAAAAGCATAAGTTTGATGAGAATACATTTTATTTTCCATCATATTATTAAATTCACATTTAATCTTAATTATAATATTTTATTAAGAATTTTTAGTTAAAACAATTATAATTTAATAGAAATTATGATAATTACGCATTTAAAAATAAGTAGAATTTAAATTACAATTATTAATTTAAATTTTTTTTGCTAAATTTAAAATAGAGTTATTACTTAAATAGAACTCTAATCATAAAATATAGGAAAAATGTTGTGATAATTACAATTACAAGTATAATTATAATTTACCGGTTACTTTTTTTTAAAATAAACAAAAGTTGCGTTAATTTTATTGATGTAAAATAAAGTTATTATTTGAATAAAATTCTAAGCATATTAATTATCACTTAGTTAATATTATGGTTAATTATGTTTTTTTTTTGTTTTATAGAGTTTTAATATATTACCTTTTTTATATATATTGTTGGTGTGTGGGAATAAAAATAAATTTATAAGGAACTAACGAAGGCTTCAATGCATATATCAATATCATTTTCTTTAAGGTTTTATTCGTCCCCTTACCTATATTTTGGTGTACTAAAGAGTTACTGACAAATGAACCTCGAGGATACAATGAAACCTAATGGCTGTCTACGTTTTGCACTAATAAAAACAATCCACTGTGCATTGAGTGAAACATAGCAAGAATATCAATTCCTATAAAAAAACTTTTGCAATAATTCTCTATTGAATAATCTAATAATAATAGAAGATGAAGGAGGATCAAAAGAAACAAAAGTTTCTATGTTTTTTGCGTGTCACACAAATGAAATTTCACTCCTATTTATAAGATGTCCCATGTCTCTTCATAGAAACATAACTATCCAAATGAATAGGCACATCTTTTAGAAATAAACATAATTAGATATTAACTTGAATAATTATGTCTCTTTGTTAATAATCAAACAACATAACTTTCAATAATAAGAGACATAACTCATCACTATGAATAGTGACAACTCTTGGTTAATAACCAAGTAATGTAACTTTTCATTTACAACTATTGGAACACTATATATATATTGAAAATGTTCCAACAAAGAAACGAAGCGATAACTCCATTGGAAGTGGTAGTGTATAATGTTTCTAACTTCGATCCAGAGGACCACCAATTTATCGTCAATCACTCCGAATTAGATGATAATAGTTAGCAAGAGTTTTGGAACCCGAGACTATGGGGAGACGTTGAATATAATTGAAAGCATCTCCGATCCAATTAACATAGAGATAGATATAGTGGTAGATGTAGATGTAGAAGTAGATCTAACCA
The DNA here is from genome assembly GCA_025698515.1 of Gossypium sturtianum. NCBI lineage: Eukaryota > Viridiplantae > Streptophyta > Magnoliopsida > Malvales > Malvaceae > Gossypium > Gossypium sturtianum. The sequence goes on from CM046951.1 coordinate 81,664,412, forward strand.
TTAACATGGAGCTTAACTAGATTCTGAATGAAAGTGTATATGAGCCGATACACTTTCTGGCCAAAACCAATAAGGTTCCAACTGAAGAGACCAACAAGTTTGTCTCATTCTTGTTTGATGATGAAGAGGAAGCTCGAGTTAACAGAACCTCATGCAACATGGAGGTGAAGTGGATCGAGGTAATAATACCTCAAAAAATAATTTGGGGTTAGCTCAGATTCGACACCAAGTGGCTCGTAATATGGATGTTGTGCCGGTAAAAAAAGAGGCAAAATCAGTCGAATTGATCGAAGTTGTTGGTTCGGATACATCGAAAGTGGAACAAACGACGGATCAAAGTGCCGAGAACCAGTTGGTAGTTCTTCTTCAATGGCGATACAAATCATCCCAAATTTGAAAAAGAGATTCTCGTTTAAATTTCTTTTTATTTTAAATTTTAATTGTAATTTGACTATTTTTATTTTGTTTATTTAAAATCCTAATTTAGATTATTTTACGTATTCTACACAGTGGTGGTTGAGCTCGTGAAGGGGGAAAACTAACGAATCGAGAAGTGAAATTACGCGCACGGAGAAGGCCAAAATAGATAGTGACGTTGTGACAAGGAAATTCACAACATCTTGATGAGAAACCCCCACATCACGATGAGATAATGAAAATACAAGGGCCTCGTCATGATGAGCCCTAGCCAAAACGCCCAAAACAACTTTCTCTTCTTTTCCCTGTCGTTTTCTGTCCTTCAAAGCCCCAAGCAGCAATTATTATTAAATTTTTCTTGTTTCTAAACATTAATTTTTCGTACTTTGTCACACCCCATATTTTTATTTATTAATTTGTCAATTCATAAACAAGTAAGTGAGTAGTCAAGTTGTTAAATGCCTAATTAAGTTCCTAGAGATCCTTAGTTCAATTCCCCTTACATTTTTTTATAGAAATTTTGACATTTAAAAAAGGGTTGGTCAACCCCCTTGCCATCCAACCCATTGTTGCCATGCTTGGGAAGATTCTTCCCTTGTTTACATGGTCAACTTTCCCACAATAGCTCCCTTTTCACTCTCATGATCCCCTTTCCTTGTCATTGTCCCCATGAACATACAATTTTACCTCCCTTACCATACCTTAACCACCCAATGCACCTAGACACATGAAACACTTTTATTTTTTTTCATTTTACTCTCCTCCTCTCTTTTTACTTCCTCTCCTCCTTACTCCTCTCATTTCTCTCATTTTTCTTCCATTTCACCACCTAAATCACCCTTTTTCTTCATATTTCTTCCACTTTCCCACCACTATTAACCAACCGAACCACCATCTCACCACCACACCACCACCGTCGAACCTTCACCACTGTTGTGGTTGTCGCGCCGCCGCTATCATCCTTCACATTTCTTCTTTGTTTTTCATCCTCTCCTCCTCCTCTATCTCGTAATTCTTTTTCCATATGTACAAACATTATATTCTAATTTTTTTGAAAAGATTTATCGATAATCTTTATAATTCTTTATCTTTATTTTATTTGTTAGTAGAGGACCCTTCTCTCAAAACAAATTGTTATAAGAATCATTAAGCCTCCTTACTTTCGATATTTTGTAAGTATTGAAGATCCTCCAATCACAATTAATTCTTTTACTTTTGTTCTCGATGAAGACGATTCTAACATTAAGTTTTATTGTGCATTCGCAAAGTAACATTCGTAAATCCTAGATCTATACTCCATATTTTGGAAGCGTGCATTTTGGGCAGCCGATTAAGTAAGTATTTTACTTAATCATTTAAATGAGAGATATTCATCAAAATATCATTATTCTTATATGATACAAAATTTTGTCAAAAACTTGGGATTCAAGGATCGACCTCCTCCCTTAGAGTTGGATAAGGAGTTATTACCATCAGAATTCGCAAAATCAGGTGTGGGGATTTATTTATCTGAAATTGTGTGAAATTGTTGTTAATTAAATAAATAATATAATATTAAATATTTATTTAAGAAATTATGTGACGCGAAAATGGTTGAATACATATTGTATTCACATGAATTAAAAATCCGTTAAAAATGAGGATTTCTAAACTTTCAGATCTGTGATAATAAGTATGTGTTTGTGCGATTATCTGTTAAATGTGATGTTATATGATTTTCCTGACACTCATGTATTGCGACTTATGGCATTATTGGATATGTATGAAAAATAAGCATGCCATTGTTTCTGTTGATATTTTGATTCATATGTTAAGCATGCAATTATTATTGATTCTTATTCGCATGTTAAACATGTCACTATACTGATTTTGAATCGAATGTAAAGCATATCTATTGAAATTATGTTCTATACGCCATATCACATGCATGGGGTTGGGATATAATTGTACGGAGGAAGATTCTGGAAGCTTAATAATTTACACATTCTAGTGGTTTTAACCACATTATCTGCATTATCTAATGTCTTGACCACAATATTTTGTATTTGGCAGTTTGACTGCATTAACTGGTGGCTTGACCACATTCTTGGTGTGTTATTGGATGGACGAGTTCTAGGGAGCTCATTATGGTGTGTAGCGGAGATGGGTAGGAAATGTTTTCTGAAGATCTGCACTGTTTCTGAAAAAGCGTTGCATTGACATCATCACTATGTATACTGATAAATGCGATTCTGTGATTGTATATTTATGTATATGTGATCTGTTATACTGTTGAGATATTATTTTAATTCTTGTTATTATGCAAATTGACCCACACTGGGCTTTAAAAGCTCACCCCTTTTAGTTTTGATTTTTTAGATAATAATGAGGTTAGGAAATGAGTTCAGCTTACGGAGGTGCTCTCGAATATCTATTTGAATAAACTGATAAACTATATGTTTTGGTGTTTTGGGAATGTTTTTTTTTTCTGTAGACTATGGCACAGGACACTATTTTGGATTTTTGGTCGTTTTGCATGATTTGGTTATTAAACTAAATTTTAAGATGGTTTAAAGATATGGTAAGAAAAAAACTAGATTTTTCAACCTAATGACAAACTCAACCCAATGATTGATATTTCAAACTCAACTTCATTTTTTGAAACTCAATACTATTTGCTCATTAACTGAGATTTTACAAGACATGTCAAAGTTTTGATTTCAATCAACAAGTGAGATTTAGTTCTTTTTCGCTACGACATTTCCTTTGAAATATGATGTTTTCTATAAACATTCAAAACTTGAAATTTTCTAAAGACAATCGGTTTTGTCAATTTCTTTTGAAAAGAAAATTTATAGACACTACTTGGCTTTTCTTAAGCAAATCAAAATGACGATTTTAAATAATGATGTTTGTCAAGAGACAATAGTTAAATAATTTTCTATGCCATCATCTTGGCCAATGTGATCTTCGAGATTTGGCCATAACGTCTAGGCCGAGTTTAGGGGGTTACAAGTTTCTTGCTAAATTACTTAGAGTTTGGTTTTATAAATTAAAAATCTCCTCCACAGTGCAACAAATTGCTTCTCTGACGAGGAAGCACAGTGGTCGAAGGGTAAGCATGGTAACCCGGATGTTTCGACGTCAACAAAAGCCTGGTGATATTAAATTTCTCTTTAATATTTATATATTTGTTATAGACTTTGAAAACTAGACTAGAGAATCCGGACTTTTGAATCAGTTACGCTTATTGGTTGTGGAATCATATTGTGAAATTGGTCAGCATGTTGTCCCGAAAGCGAACAGCATCTCAAAGAATCGCAGAACACGATGTTCTTGATGATCCGAGGGGACGACTTGTCTCTAATAATATTGTTAAAAGATGCATTAAATTTTTGGATAAACCACTAAATCCCGAACGTGGATTCAATTTTTCCACACAAATATTTCACGACCCAATCATAATCAGGGTCGAGTGCCTAAAGTGGTCCACTTGGCATTTTTGTAAATGCCTCTCCAGCCGCAATTGAAGCCATCCATAGAACATCTTATCATGACTCGGATTTTTATGATAATTTACAAGAAGATGAGGTGGACTATAAGGAAATTACAAATTTCTGACTGAAGATTAAGGGTTTGTAAGGAGGGAAAAAATGACTCGATACGATTTTAACAATCCATAATGCTCCATGAAGCTAAAATGTGGATGTATTTTATCTGTACCATTTTTTTCCTGTACAACACATCATAGAAGTTACTAGTCATCGTGCTCTTCTCTTGTATGATATTTTGTAAGGTTGGAAGATCAATGTGGAGGACCAAATTTTCTATAACATGAGGCAATGTGCTGGAGTGCATACACAAAGGCTTCCACACTCGCATTTAATCATAGAGATATGTAGGAGGGCCGGTGTTATGATTGACCCTGAGGAACCTACTTGTTTACCAAAGGGCATTTCAAACGATGTTAGTTTTTAGCGATTTTGTGATTAACACTGGAGTCGGGTGAAGGAAAGGAATGAACAAGTGGCAAAACTGTAACATCCTAAATTTGGGCCTAGAATAAATGGGTTTCGTGTGTCGAGAGAATGGATTTTGTCGATCGAAAAAAAAAGAATAAGAATAATGAATTAAGTGTGGTTAAAAAAAATTATGATTGCATGTTTAGTTTAATTTTTTAGGTGATTTAGGAAGGGTTGGTAGTGTTGGAAAAGTCCTAGGCTCGATCTAGGGATTTAGCAAAAATTTTGTTTTTACCATTAAGAGTGGTTGGTGTTTTAGTTAAAAGGCTTTTAAAATATTTTTGGGTTGAAGATAACACAAGGAGGTAGGTGGTCTAGTGGCCTGGGGCGTTCTGAATAAGTTGGTGGTCAAAGGTTTAAGTCCTGGACTTGGCAAAAATTTGTTTTTATTTCGCATATGTTAGTATGAAGGCCAAAGTGTAGGCCTTATAATTAGTAGGGGCTGATTCATGACAAAAGAAATGCCCGCCCGATGGCAAAGCGTTAGGAGGAGGAGGAGGTGCAGGGGTTCTAGTCGCGCTATGCGCTAAATGTTGGCATTTTTTTGTAGTAAACCCGAGCGCGATGTAAAGGTTTATAATTAATTAGGGATGAAATATGTCTCAAAGAAATCGGGTGGCGCAGATGGCAGGGCGTGTATCATCCAAGAGGTTGGAGGTTCAAGTCGGGTGTTGGCAAATATTTTTAGATTTCTTTGATGATTCTGGTCATTTGGAAAAATAGGCTTTAAAAGAAGTTGACAATGGAATATATCACAAGAATGGTTGTGGCAATGGTACAGTAGCGTGTGGTGGTGCTTGGAGGTCTTGGTTTTGAGTTTCCTTGTGCACAACAATATACTATTTTGTTCTTTGGCGTGGGAAGGTATTTGAAGTGGACCAAAACGCCAAAAGATGGTTCTTTGTCTTGGGGAAAGCAATTTGAATGTAATTCAAATTGGATTTTTTGGCTAATAAAGGAATTTTTGGGATGAGGATGAGGATAAATTTTGGAGATAATAAAGGAATTTAATTGGTGGTAAGTTTGAGTCGATTAGGAGTGTAGGTTTATTTTATTTATTTATTTATTTTAGTATATATTTGGGTGCCAGAAATTCTCTTTAAATAGGGATAGTATCTCTTCAATTCGGCATTTGAACCCTATTCTTTTCTCTCATTCTCTGTGCCGAATTTCTCGGTCTTTCTCTGCAACTTTCGCTAATTTCTTCTAAAAGCCTAAAAACGCCTAAGTCTCTTCTTGTTCATCTTTCTTCTGGACTTTTCTTAAAAGCCAAACCTTTCACTTCACTTTCTGTTTCCATTCTTTTTCTCTTGTGCCGATTTCTCCATAAAGCCGGAATCTTTTAAAAGTTGCCAAAACTCTTTGTGTGGGGTAAGTGACGATCTTCCTATCTCTTCACTTTCTCTTACGGGTTTTGGAAGACAAAGCCAAAAAGCTGATGGTTTAATGGTTTTATATATATTCTTGTTGAGACGACATTCAGGAATTTAGGTAGATCGCTTAGATCTAAAAGCCGGAAACGCTAGTTTTGGGATCTCAATCTCTTTCCGGGATTTTAAGGTAAGGGTTCAAACTCTTCCTAGGTTGTCTAATCGGTTTCTTTTTCATTATTCGTGCCTTAAACTAATGTTGCGTTAAGAAATCATCGTAGTATCTTCTGACCAAGATCACTCATGGACTCGAATGTCAGCAAGACAAAAGAAGGGGTTGGATCTGTAGTCCCAGCCCCAAAGTTCAAGAAACGCACGGTGTCTGCTGTTCGGGATTGGCCACCGGGTTGTGGACCGGCTTCTGAACAACACCTTAGGCAAATAGCAGTTGTGTCGATTACAGATAGCGTCGACATAGAAAGTGTCGTCTTAACCGTAATCAGGTGTGTAACATTCTCACACCATTTGGATTGCTTGTTAGTATATGTTTATAAATCTGTTATATTCTGCTAAATGCCGAAATACCAACATAGCCATTGAAAACCCGAGGAGGGTAAGGGCGAATCACCAGGTTAGTGATCTCTGTCATTCTAAAGTGAATGTTTTTGTTGATTTGGTATGATGAACATGTATGCCGGTTTCTGTGATTGCATGGGGTTGGGTGATTGATGAAAGGGGAAGTGTTCTGTTGTAGTGGCTTTTCCCATGATCTGTTGTAGTGGCTTTTGCCATGATCTCATTGTAGTGGCTAATGCCATGATTCGTTGTAGTGGCTATTGCCATGATCGACGATGAGCGACTATCCACACGCATGACCGCCATCGATGGTGTGTAGCGGTGTGGGTTGATTGTAGAAATCCCCAATGGTGTGATTGGCGAGTAAGGGTGGTGTGTAGCGGATGGAAACCTAGGATTGGGTTGGGCTTTGCATATTTTACGATATATTATACTGCTGTTATACGCTCGTGGGGCTAAGGCCCAACTGATGGTGCATGAGGGTTGCACACTGAGTCTCGCGACTCACCCCATTATTTAACATCTTTCAGGTAGCACCTAGTGCATCAGACCGGGTTGGAGAAGAGCGCAAGGTGGCCATGCGAGGGATTATTTGGATTCAGCAAAAGACTTTTCATTATTTAGTTATTTTAATATTTTTTTTTATTTGAGGATTTTAAGTTTCAATGTAATAAGGCCATGGGCCACTAGACTCATATTTATTTTGGGTTTCATGTTGGGTTTTTATTATTAGACTTTTAAATTTCATGTTAAAATTAAGCTAAGGCATGTAACAACTTAGTTTTTTCCCTAATTCACCAAGGTATCATTTGAATTTACATTTTATATAGAATATTAAATTACTAAGTCTTTCCGGTTAAAATGATTAAACATGATACTCGTTTTCCAAAGTGTGAAAATTTTATAAAATTCCTTAGTGACATACCAGATCCGGTAATAGTGTTTGGTCCGGGTTTAGGGTGTTACAAAAACATCGGAGAGTACACACGCGACCATGGGCTCTTGGAACCAATGGAAGATCCACAACCCGTACCACCAAGGGTACACCGCAAGAAGGTAATTTTGATGGATTTGACGAGCAAGAAGATGCTCATGCAAATCCTTACGCACGTTGAGCACCACATATGGTGCTACGAGGAACAGGGGAAAGTCTTGACCCGATTTTTTGAGCTGTTAAGCATCGAAGAATTTTGGTGGACACAACCACCTTCGTTCTAGACCACCCCAACGGATGTTGATCCATCCGACACAACCCGACCCATACAAAAACATCCCATCCACTGTTAGAGGAAAAGAGAAAATGGTCATGTTGAATGAGAACAATCATACTGAGGAATTCGATGATGACGACTTAGTCGATCTTTGAGGGAGTTAAAAAATGTGTTTTTCTATATAGGAACCCTATATTTTTTACGACACAAAATTTTTAGAGTTGAACTGGGAAGGACGAGACGACCTGACATCAGATGCAACACTATCATGCCAAACCGGGTACTTTTGTTACTTTATTTCTTTTTTTGCACATTAGGAACAATGTGCTAAATAAAGTGTGAGGGTAACATAGGGTTTTAGGATTATTATTTTTATTTGTTATCTCTTGTTATTTTTAGCAATTTTTAGAGTAAAAATTTTTTATGAGGTTTTGTTTGGGCTCAAGCTTGTGGAAGTACAAGTGATTGGTTAGGAGCATATGAAAAGGGTTGTGTGAATAATATGTAAATTTAGTTCAATTTATTTCACTGTGAATAGGTGAAAGTGTTAAGTATACCATGTGATAAATGAATACACAAAAAGCATGCATGTTAATTGAATTTTAGGTTGCAAAATTGATAAATTCAATTAGTTGAATCCATGTATTGAAATATCTAGAGATGACCTAAGGCATTGTTTGGTAGACACATTAGAGCTAAAAAGCGGACCCGATACATAAACTTCCTAGTACCTGATCGCTGTGAAGTCAGAGTTTTAAAATTTATAAAGAGAATAATCGAACCTGGAAACTAACTATGACAACGATTGAGGCAAGTGCACCTATCGAATAGTAGTATAGTTTAGGCAAGACCGGATTGTCGAACCCAAAGGAACTAAAAGTACTAATACTAACTTTCTTTTTATTATTTAGCCTAAGAATAAGTGAAGTTGTTTATTAATCTATATTAACTAATTACTAAGCTAAAGACGTAAAGACAAAAGGAATGAATTGAGGAAATACTTGGGAAAAACTCAGTTGATTAAAACGATACCCTTAGGAAGAATCCACCTAGACTTCACTTGTTATCTAACACTGAACCAGACGATTTATTCACTTAACTTGATCCGTAGGACTCCCTAACGTATATTAAACCCTCTCTCGAGGCGAATAACGTCTAACCCTAGGTTAATTAACGGAAATCTCTTTCTCGAATAATAACCCCCTAGAATAGCAGTAAATCGATCTATGGACATCCCATATTACATTTCACCCTAATCCGGCAAAATCTCGTCACCCTATCTCTAGGCGTGCGATCAACTCCGCTTAATTATGCTAGATCTACTCTTAGCGAGGACTTTTGCTCCACCACCTAAGCACATCATACTTGAATTAATATCCGCGAAATATCAACACAAGAATTAAGCACACATAATTAAGAACAAATCAAGTATTTATCATATAGTTCAAAAAACAATAACAAGATTCATATAGGTTTCATCCCCTTTAGGTATCTGAAGGGTTTAGTTCATAATAATAAAGAAAAACATCTCAGTAGAAAAGATAAAACAAAACATAAGAAATCCCTAAAACCCCCTGAAGGAATTGAAGAGGAGATCCTCCGTCTTGAGTAGAATTCCGGCTTTTTGAGATGGATCAACTGGCTATCCCTTGAGAGTTTCCCACAAATCTGCCCTTTTCGGCTCGGCTCTTTGGCCTAGCTGACCGCCCGTCGACTCCCTTTTTAGGTTATACTTAGGGTGTATTTATAGGCTTTTGGAATGTGTTTCTTTGCCCCAAAGTATCCTTTTCCGAGTGAAATTGCTTTTCTCCACGGCAGAGGCACGGTCATGGCACACGCTCGTGTGAATCGCGGTCAGGCCATGTTGGACTCCGTTAGTGAGGCACGGCCGTGTAAATCGTGGTTGTGGTCGTGTTCTAGTATTTTGAGGAGGTACGGCCGTGTGGGCTTTAGTCCAGGCCGTGTCGACTTCTTCTTTGGCCCATTTTGGTCCGTATTGAGCCCGTTTCTCGTTCTTTTTATTCTTGGGTGCTTCCCTGAGTATAAGTCATGAAAAGAAAGGATTAAGAGCACCTTTTTACATAAATCAAGGGATAAATCATCCAAAAGTATGCTGAATGTGGGCCTAAAATGTGTTACTATTTCAATTTATCAGTACCTTATTTTGAGCCTAAATCCATTTTCTTGATGAACCATTAATGAAACCATGAGCAGAATATATAATTTCTTGATCCTTTTTCTCTTAGTCCCTACATAAACTTAGACATCAGGTCATTGATATTGAAGGTTAGGTGATACATAACAGAGGTTTCAAAATAATAATAATAATAAAAAGAATTAGAGCAAACCTAAGGAATAATATGGTATAATGAGTATAAGATTCTTGCAAACTTGTGCTTGAGTAGAAAAATCAATTGAAAGAAAAGTTTGTGAAGGCTACAAGCCAAGCAAGAAAATCTCGAATTTATAAAAGCAAAATGAGTGAAAGGAAGAAAGGAAAGAAAAAGAAAGAAAATAGAAAAATAAAAAGAAATGTACTCATGTTTGTACAAAAGACTCGCTAAGATGATTGTACTCACGAACACTATATTGTACCTTAGGAAATAAAGAGAAAAGGAATGTGAGAGAAGTGGATATAAGGTGGTGAGCTTAATTGGGAATTAGGGGAGTATTAAGGACAATATAATGTGCCATACTATTTTCCTGATTAACCTATTTTGTTGTGCCTATTCTTGAAATCCAAACCAACCTAAGTCGCATAATGTTACAAGCCGAAATGTCCTATGTGACCTAGGTATACATTGCATAGATGAAAATTAAATTGAGTTTTGAAAAGTTTTACCACTTAGGTTGCTTTTAGCATAAATGTATATTCATGTATTTATTTTGACAGAATATTATGCTTAAAATTCTTTAATTTGTTTGTTTTTTAATTCATTGAACTAATCTATCGGACATTAAAAATCAAAAGTCAGTTATATATCACGCTAGAATTATGTGATTATTAATATCATCTTGTTTATATCACTCTGATCCAATTTCCTATACAAAGAATGCTCGAGTACTTTATTTTTATCTTTGCATTTATCTTTTGTTTTTCTTTTTCGTTTACTTGAGGACAAGCAACGATTTAAGTGTGGGGGTATTTAATCTGTCACAAATCGTAGTGGCAATTTAAGTACATTTTGACACTTAACATGTTTATTTTCTAGCCATTTTATATTTATTTATTACATTTTCAATTTTCATAGCTTAGGATTGATTTATAGCAAAATAAACATTTTTACGCATGTTTTAAGTGTTTTGACGACCCATTAGGCCAACTCGAGCCTTGGGGATGACTAATGGGTTATTTGAGTGTGCAGGGTGCCATTTCAGGCCTAAGAATGCAAAAAACGATAGTTGTGTCACGACACAGACATGCCGTGTTGCGACACAAAACTCAAAGCTTAAAAATAAAAGCTTGGGACGAAACAGTGTGTGTTGCAACATAGGGGAGTGTGTGTCTCATGATACAGCCTCCTATGTTGCAACACATGTAACACCCCAAACCCGGCCTAGACATTATGACCGAATCTGGCGTGTCACATTGAAGTGTTTTTCGAAAACCAAGGTTTGTTGGGAGAAATCGTTCGAGTTAAAATCCATTTAGTTTTTATTTTTTTTTGGGAAACAGTTGGTAAGTTATAAAAACCAACACTTAGTAAAACGATTACCATGTTTGCTACTGTTGGTTTAAAATCGCGGAAGCTACTCTATTTGCGGTTATCTTGAAGTTGAAAATATGTGTTTGCCTTGTAAAACAGTTTTTAGTTGTGAAAACTTATTTGTATCCGTTTAGCAGTTTCAAAATAAGAAATCAAACGCCCAAATAAAAGAAATTAAAAACCACCAGAGGCCTTATTACAAGAATATCGACCCAATATAAAATATTTAAATAACTACGTTTAAACAGACATCCTTGATTGTGTGGCCCCCTCCGAGTCCCTCGCAGCTTCGAATCGCCTAACGCTGGGGATTACCTGTACAGTTAAAAGAAAAAGGTGAGTTACGAGAACTCAGTGTGTAATCCCCCTATCACTCAATCAGTAATACATGCGAGAATGATGCGGGCACGAGCCCTGTTCGATGCTGGTGCAGTGTGGGCCTTAGCCCATTACAGTATCAGAATCAAAAACAAAATACATGTGGCCCTAAGCCCAATACGATGATGATATCGATGAATTGATAATGCAACAATGCAATCATGCAACCCATCCCAATCCAGCCAACACACCACCCGTACCAACCAACACATCATGTAGGGATAAATCGACCCACCACGCCAACACACCAATATCAGCACCGGTTGTGGCACTAATCAGTATCGCAGCAAAGCTGCCAGTAATCAGAATGGCTAAGAGCCGTTAACAGGATAGCTATAACGCTATGAGTACAGTAATATGATTGGCACAAAGCCATCGGTAGTAGTAATATGATCGGCACACAGCCATCAGTAATGGTAATATGATCGGCACAAAGCCATCAGTAGCAGTGATATGATCGGCACACAGCCATCAGTAGCATCACGGCAAAGTCGCCAAAGAATGGTATCGCGGCAAAGTTGCGATGCGCGATATATGGCAAAGCCACCGAATGCGATGATTGTGGCAGAGGCACCATTACAGTACTTCCTCCATAACATTATCCCAACCCCATGCAGTATGTCGTGTATGCAAAATGCCATGCTCAGAATCAGTCATACAAATCACAGACAAATCAGTCATTTAAATCACAAACAGATCAGTCATTTACGTCACAGACAAATCAATCATTTTCATCGCAAACAAATCAATCATTTACCCTCGAGGGGCAAAATAGTCATTTACCCTTTGGAGGTATATTGGTCAATTCACCTAACAGAGGTATTACGGTCATTTTACCTACAGGGGCATCACAGTCACTTTATCCTACAGAGGCATGCATTACGGTCATTCTACCCTATGAGGGTATTTCGATCATTTTACCCTATGGGGGTATTTCGGTCATTTTACCCTACAGGGGCATTACGATCATTTTACCCTAAAGGGGTACTACGGTTATTTTACCATACAGGGGTATTACGGTCATTTTACCCTACAGGGGCATGTATTACGGTCATTCTACCCTACAGGGGTATTACGGTCATTTTACCCTACAGGGGTACTACTGTCATTTTACCCTACAGGGGTATTACGGTCATTTTACCCTATAGGGGTATTACGGTCATTTAGCAACCTTCTCAAAGGTCTACAGTTGCCTCGAGCGACACAGACAATCCATTTGGTCAAAATAGTGTAAATGGGCTCAAAGCCCAATATTCGGCCCAAATGAGCCCACACGCCCGTGTGGCCCATTTAGCCCAAATTCAATCACGGCTATGCAAACTAAATAGCCCAATCCAATTTCTGCCACTTTTCAAAATTTTTATCCGTGTGGGGCTCACAAGCCCATTGGGCCCACACGGCCCATTTCGACCCAACGAGGCCCATAACGGCCCAAGTGCACGAGAACACTCGTGGTGGCCTCTTCAGTCCACCACCTACAGTTGTGGGCTCAGTTTTACCACATGAGCGATCGCACGCTCGTGAGGCCTCAAATGCCGAAGTTTCGACTTTTCGGCTTTTGCCGACTCACAGAAACGATAGTGTGATTACACACCTTTTTGCGAACACTTGCACAAACTCTTGAGCACCAACCTTGATCAATCAACAAAAGGCCACACTCCTAATCCGTTGCCAGAGATCATTCACTAGGCCTTAGGGAAACCCTGCATAAGAATCAGATCTTATCAAACACCCATTCAAACGAATAGTTTAAGCTAAACGAGTCCTCACTTACCGACAACGCACAGTCAATAGTTGAAGAGAAAAAAATAATTGACCTACACCCCCTTTAAGGGCCGAAACTGAAAGTACTAAGAATGATAGAGATAAAATGGAGCAACGGTACTCCTATTTGAAAATGGCAGAAAACATATAATGTTAGAAGAAGAAAGGGCCCTTAACGTTAAGGAGAAACCTGAAGAAAAACCACGAGCACTTACCCTTTTGGCCAGAAGACTTTTGTAAGCCGATACAATAATACCGCTAAGAGAACAAGAGAATATTCGGCCAAGTATCCTAAAAGAGAAGGACGAAGAACAGAGTTCGGTATTCGACAAAGGTTAGAAAAAGAATGTAAGAAACTATTGAAAGGGAAAGAGAATGAGAATGGAGGAGAGGAGAAGAGAAGAGTAAAGATTCGGCCAGAGAATGTGGAGAGATTAAGAGCACTCTGAGAGTATATGGTTAAGGACAGAAAGAGGAGGAGCAAAGTTCGGCTTTGGCACATAATGGGATTGAAACAAAGTAAGGCCAATAATAAAAATGCCTATTCGGCCAAAGAAGAAAAATGACAACAAAATCGACTAGAAGAGAAAAGAAGAGGCGAGAGACCACAATCCTGAAAAACCAACAGAATGCCAAAAATGCTCCTTCTTTTCCCCCTAGCCGAATTTCACTCAGGCCTTAGAGTCCCATTCGGCCACAACTCCCCTCACATTCAAATTCCTTGAAAATCTCCACAAATCACTCCCCTTATCCCTCCTTGATATCCTCCATAACAACTCCAATACCAATTCAAACTTCACCTGGCAGAGTTCTAGTCCAACTCCACTTCTCCAGCTACAAGGAAATAAAATAAATATTTTTTGCATGCTAAAGGATTCGAACCCAATCTCTCACATCAGCCATTTCACGCCACTTGCCACTAGGCCACAAGCTCTTCTTGTGTCATAATTTAACCACAACAATTTAAAAGCCCTTTATCTAGATCCCAAGGATTTTATACTCTAAAATAAAAATTTTGCTAAAGCCCAGGTTTGAACCCAGGACTTCTCAGACACTCCCAAACACTGCTAAATCACTCAACCATCAAGCGGGCATACCAATTGCGTTATTTCCTTGCACACATAAACTTTTATGTGTTCCCACGCTTAAGACCTATTTCCTTTTAGGCCCAAATTCGGGGCGTTACAACACAACTTGGACAACATCATGATGTAGTGATGACATCAACAGCCATATCTTAGCAGATTTTATTTCTTACTTGTACTCAAAGTATCAAGGGTATTTTAGGCACCTAAAACCCTAATGTTTTCATATATAAACACCCTTATAACCCTATTAGAGAGGGAGTCGACAGGGAGATGCAATTTTTCTTTAGTTTTCAATTTTTATTTTTATGTTCGTGTAGTCAAAATTCTTCTTGTTCCAATGTAAAGATGATTGTAAGCGGAAATTGCTCCTAAACCGCGCTTATATTTATCAATGAGCAATTTATTTATCTCTCTTTTATTCTTTTATTTATATTTCGTTAGTCTGATCAACTAAATTATATGTTTTATTTATATCTAGCATGTTTCGTTTATGGAACTGATTAATCGATTAAGTAATTATTTATCTAAAGTTGGGTGTTTATTCAAGAGTATTTAGTATATTAGGAAGTGATGCCCCTAGTAGAATATCGAGACAGGTGAGACCGAGAGGGTGTCTATATGCCTAGAAAGAGGCCGATAGGGTGAATTAGGTAGTAATCCTTCGTGAAGATGAGACCGAAAGGGTATTCTTAGCTAAGGGTGGTAAACAACTTAGTTGAGGGTAATTAATGACTCAATTAGATGATTAAGGATTTAATCGATCATAGGTCGAGAGCTCGTATTGTTGACACTAAGAATAGGAAATTCCATTACCTTAGTTTAGGTTAATTAATTTAATTACTTTAATAAATACTTTAATTTGGATTCACACTACTAATTCAGGACTCGATTAGATTGCTACTTATTTTCTGTAATTAATTTAATAATAAATTTCTCCAATCTGCAATCCTTTGGGTACGATCATCGGAATACTTTCGGTGTTCCGTTGTAACACTTCTATATTACAATTTGACATGTTCGTTTGTAGATGCTGCACTGATTTGATATATTTTTAATTGCACAATTTTTACTCTAAACGTTTACACGTTTGGAGGCAGTCATCCACTGACAACAAATGAGTTTTTCATTCCTCATTAGACAATGTGATATGTATTACACCTTCTTCCTCATCTATACCATTTTCTAGTATGGGTTCTTCCCCTTTAGAATATGTTTCCATATATGTTTATCTTTATCTTTAAGGACTCTGAGTTGTGTTTATCAATAGTTTCTCCCAGCAGTGTGTCACTATAAGATACCAACTATCTGCTAGAACCGTCCTTCATGACTGACCTTGCAATCTCAAACTCTTTCACCTTTCCGGTGCTCCGGAATAGTTCCTCTTTTTTTTCTGTGCTAAGAGCATTTGGATAGCTTGTCATATCTCTTTTCCTTTACTTTGCAAAGCATGTTCTCTTTTGATATTTGATTCCAACATTGTTGGTCATGATGGAACCCCGAAGATTTTCAACAAGATTTTCAAAATCGGATTGGTAGTTGAATTGGTTAGGTTACTTATTCATCGGTATGGATGGTTAGATTAAATAAATCATTAAAAATTTTCATAAAAGAAAAAATTTATTAAAAACTGGTTTGACAGATTTTTTTAGCCTAATTCAATAGGTTCGTACTAATTCTTGGTTCAACTAGTCCAAAGTCTTTTACCGAACCAATACATTGGTCGGTTTTTGATTTAGCCAACCTGATTGACTGGTTGTATTTGATTCAGATAACCATGATTTCTAAAGTAGTCTTAGGACCAGTTCAAAGGTTGAAACATGTTTTGATTGTAACGCCCCAAAATTTTGAGCATTTGTTCGTTAAATTTTATCGTAGTTGAGTATCTATTTCAGTGGTTAAGTGTTTTGTTTATGTGTTTGAGATTAGAGGTTCAAGTCTTACTTTTGGAAATGTTGCTATTGTTTTGAATCAACCCTTACTCTTGAACTTTTGACTTAAGATCAATTTTGCGTGAACTTATGCCAAGAATGAGCCTGCTGGTTTAATGGTTAAGTGTATGTATACCTTTGGTCTTGTGTTTAAGTCTTTGCGAAAGGAATTGTATTTTATAAAAACTTGTTTATTTTAAGGTAATTAAATTCCTTTATTTTTGTTAAAATCCCTTTAACATTTCTTTCCTTTTTTTTTCTTTTTTTCCCCCTTTCTTCTTCCTTTTCACTATTCTTTTTCTTTTTCTCCTGGTATTTTTATTTTGTTACTGATTTGTCAAGGATATTGTGTTTTTTTGTGCGATTGAAGGTTAACTGGGTAAGTTTTGTTTTCGAATTTCTATTAATGTTCGTTATCGTTTGTTATTTGTCAAAATTGGTTTTCTGCTTGTTTTTTTTTATTTCTCTGTTTAAGTGTTCGATTGGTTTTCTTTTTAGGTGAAGCTCTTGAGGGTAACAAACCTCCAGTGAATTAGGTTCGTGTGTTGCTGTACGTGCAAGGGTGAATACCTAATTTCTGAGTTGGGGTTTTGTGCCGAATTTATTCGACATGGTTCGGTTTTGGATGTGAATTTAGTGTTTTGGTTGCGGATGAATCGTTTGATTGGGCAATTGGTTATCATGTTTAGGTTCCGGGATCATTTCTGTTGTTTCTACGTCGAAGCTGTATTAGGTGTGTAGCAAAAACCCAAACTTTTTGCGAACAACGGAAGCCAAAATTCATGGCTGTCGATGCCACACAGCCTAGAACACGACCGTGTGGTAGGCCATGCTAGAGACTGTTTTGGAATTAGTGTCACACGGGCAAGAGACATAGGTGTGTGTTCAGGCCGTGTGAGAGACTTTTTGGGTTTTGAGTCACACAAGCGTGTGCTAGGCCTTGTGATAGACCGTGTGCGACATTGATATAGGTCACGCGAGCGTGTCAGGCTGTGTGCGCAACACGGGCTAGCCATCTAGGCCGTGTGAATCCACACGAGCGTGTGGCCCAAAAAAATTAGAATTTTCCCCTAGGGTCATAAACGTCGTTCTAATCGAATGTAGGCCTACCGTAGGGTACGTATAGCTTGAATTAGGCTATAAAACCTATTATATGATGATTTATTATTGTATAATATGTTATCTAAGCTTATATTTGATGTGAAATCTGACAAGTAAATATGATCCATTTTACCTGAGCATGATCTGAATTTGTATCACTGTAAATGCATATTTGATGTCTGTTAATTCTACATCTACATTGGGGTGGGAATTGTGATAAAGGAGGAAGTGTTGGTAGTTTGATTATCTATCAATTCTAGTGGCTAAGCCACATCCATATTTGATTTTGGCGAAATATCGCACTGTGATCTAGCAGCTTGTCTGCAACATTCTGAAATGTGAAATACAGTCACTATGCGGTGTGTAGGGATGGATGGGTATTTGATACCTTATTTGGTGTGTAGAGATTATCAGAGATTGTGTGTAGCGGATGGGGGTAGGATTTTGCATTTGCATTTGATATGTTCTATAACTATATCTGTATCTGTATCTGTACTTGATATGTTACGTATTCGTTTCTGATTCTGATATTTGATCCAATAAGATCTGAAAATAAGATGGAAATTGTTTTTTACTTAACTAGTTCATAAGTTACACACTGAGCCGTTAGCTCGTTTATTCTGTCTGCTTGAATTTCAAGTAACCCTTAGACTTGATCGGGTCGGCGTATTGGGAGCTCGGTCATTCCATTTAACTAGTTTTCAGGATTTACACTGTTACTATTTTTCTAGGATTACTGTTTTTTCTTAAATATTGGATTTCATGTTCTGTTTATAAGACTTTAAATGTCTGTGGATCGTTTGAATGTCTGCTTATTAAAAATTGGGCTTTTCCGAAATAATTAATGTAGCTCTCTAGATTTGACCGCACCGTCTAGACCGAGTTTGGGGTGTTACATTGATTAACTTTATTTCTTGATTTTTTCATATTAATTCCAAGTTTTAATTTTTTTAACCTAATTTTATTTTATAGCTTTTGACATTACTTAGTAAAATTATAATATCTTTTTTCATAAATACTTTTTAAAGGAATACTTTTCAAGTAAATAAAAAACAATTCATGACTTTTATAGAGTTTTTTTGGAAAAATATTTTTTTATAGTATTTTAAAGATATTTTATTATTTTAAATGTAAAATATTTATTTTTATATCATAAAATTAAAATTAATTATAAATTAAATAAAAATAAAATTTAATTGAAATTATACTTTTTAACTTATAAAAACACTCTGTTCAACCACCACTAATTTAGATTAATTTTCAAAAGTTAAAAATTCAAGAATTTGAGATTTAGCTTCTATACTTTAACATTTAAAAATTTAAAAGTTTAACTTTTTTTAAATTAAAAATTTTATTCCAATCATTATCATTGTTGGTAAGTTTTGCCAAATTTTGCCAAGTTATCATGTAGCATGTTTATTCTTTTATCAATCATATGCCATCTCATATGAGGACAGACTAATTAAAATTTTAAATTAACAAATTTTAACATAAAATATTTATAATTTTAATGGCTAAATTAAATATTTTTAAATAAATAAAGTAAAAAAAACTTAATTAGTAACTTTTTAAATGTAGAAATTAAATTTCAAATTATGTCCAAATACGAAAGCTATAAGCATATTTTAACCTTCTCAAATTTACTATTTTCTTTGCTCAACCAAAGTAAATTATACCAATTCATAAACAATAGTGTTATCAAGTCGCATCAACTTGGTTGTACCAGTTTTAAGATAAATTAAAAAACTATTGATATCATATATTTTTATTTTTTGTTTGAGTTTAGGGGCGAAGTCAGAAAATTTTTTTAGGAGGTCGAAATAAAATTTTAGTTTTTAATAGTCTATATCTTATAATTTTTAAAGGATTAAATTAAATTTTCATAATTTTAGGGGGGGCAAAGTGCAATTTTACTTTTACTATTTTAAAATTTTAAAATTTTCTAAAAGGCCAAAACAACAATTTTCCATTTTAGGGGGGTCGAGGCCCTTGCTTCTCCTCTGTATTCGCCTCTATTTGAGTTAATATAAAAACAGTTCATTACGGAAAAAAATATTATAACACCATGTTTGGTTCACCTGAATGGCTAAGCCATTCCGGGCGTATTCACTTTGCCACAGTAAAGCAGGTGTTTGGTTAGCTAAATGACCATTCAACCGAATGGTCATTTTGGGACTAAGCGGCAAAGTCTCGTAATCACCATTACGAACACCCACCACTGAATGGGTTATTTGGTGATTCCCGGAATAAATTTCTTTTTTTTTACCCAATTTACTCATGCAGAAAATCATCTAAAACTCCAATATTAAACAAAGAAAATTGATCAAAAACATCAACATGTTAATTTGAACATTGCAGCAAGTAAACCATGGCAGAAAAAAAATAACAAAATTTTATAGCATTTATCTTTAAAAACAGAGACTCAATCATCTCAATCTCAAACACTCAAACAAAATATAAAGAAAAAAACAACCACCCATCTAAAGGAACACCTAAAAGAACCAAATCTACTTAAATTTTTAAGTAGCTTGCATGTTTCTTCGTCTTTGTTACTGTTTGGTCTTTAAGGCAGAAAAGAAAGCCATGGCTAGTTGCTCTTTAGAAATTTTGGGATCCAAAATTTCTAAGCATAAGAAGTAGATAAGAATGGAAGGATAAATATTAATTTTATCATTTTAGATAAAATAAAAATGTTGGAATGGTGTTGCCCATTTGTTGGTTGTTGAAGGATTAAAACGAGGGATACATCAATGCCTATGAAACACCCCAAACCCGGCCCACGAGCTTTGACCAGATTTGGTATGTTCCTCAAGTAAACCGGTTCAAAATTCTTTTGTTCTTAGGAAAACTTGTGTGATTTTAAGAAATATATTGTTTTGGGTTGGGCTTGTGTTGAAAACAGGTTCGTTTTATATTGAAATCCCTTTTATCTTAAGTGACAAAATATTTAGGGTTTAGTTTAAAAGAAATTTTAATTAAATTTTAATAGATAAAATTCATAATCATAATAAATAAAAATAAGTGTAAAGTAATTCAACTATGGCCTTATGGCCTTATTACATCAAATAATTCCCAAAATAATTCAAAGTACTAAAATAAATTCAAGAGTCCTCAAAAATATAAACTTCATGTTGAGCATGGCCACCACAAGTTCTGCCGTCCCAGTCCATCACTGTTCATCACCTGAAAAATGTTCCCCAACGGGGTGAGTCAAACAGACTCAATGTGTACACGACACTAAATCATAATAGAATCAGGCATATCACATATTACACATTCAAAACATAGAATACAGGTTATGATGCATTCCCAAACCCAAACCTAGTTGTCCATCCGCTACACACCCCTGCACTGCCCGGTCCACACCGTGGGGACTACTAAGTCAACCCTCCATCCGCTACACACCATCGAAGGCGATCGCTGCGATCGGCGTGCTCATCGCCCATATAAAATTTGTGGCATAGCCACGAGATAATTGTGTCATGAGACACCACATTCGAGATAATGTAACCGAAGTTACCACATTCAGATAATGTGACCGAAGTCACCACATTCAGATAGTGAGACCGTAGTCATCACATTCACTTCCCCTTTTTCATATATCCCGAATGACCCATATTATTCATATCATGCATATCATACTTAAATTCACATTCTTATAAATTTTCACATGTTATAAATAACATATTTCATAATCCTAGTGGAAGTAGGAAACGTACCTGAGTACTTTGTACCATATTATGGTACCTTAGCCACTTTCATATTCTTAATATCACATATTTTAATTAAACACAGCCATAAAACATATTAAGAATTAGTGTGGGGTACACACCTGATTCGCTTAAAATTTCCTTGAGATCCCGAAAAGCTTGATCTAATGCTTAGATCCTTAATCCCTTGTTGCCGATTGGAACACCAACAAATCCCGAAACTGTTCCTTGTTTCACTAGGAATGCCAAAATCCCTAAAACCTTACGTTAGACTTAATCTTAATCATCAAACATAAATCAAGGCCTTTGGCCGAATATTCACATGTCTTACCTTAATCTTAGAAATCCCGAATACTCCTCCTTTTAGTCGACTACTCTGATAATCCCGAAAGGTCCTTCCATATTCGGTAACCATAATATGTATGGGGTTAGATTATCTCTCGGCTAATCTAAAAGAAAAGAATGGGAATCAAACTTGTTCTTACCTTTGAAGAAATCGACAGCACCTATGCTTGAAGCCCTTCCCAAATTCGGCTTTTGATGGATTGGAAAGAAAAGAGAAGGAAGAATAAAGATGGAGGATTCGGATATGGCGGAGAGGAAAATATTTGGCTAGGTTCCAACAATTACTTAATCTCGACTTGACAAAATAAAAGAAAGAAAAGAAGAGAAGAGAGCACTAAGAATTCGGCAGAGAAAGGAGGAAGCACAAATTGATGAGTAGCCCTCATTCCTTCCTTTTATAGCCAAAATTATCATCTAAGGAGTCCCTTACTTGGCCACCACTCCTCTATCTGATAACTTTGTCCTTTAATTATCACATAAAATAAAAGATAATTCAGCAACTATCCTTACTTAGCCGAAATTATTAAACTCAAAGTCCCTTACTTGGCCATCACTTCTCCCTTATTTTCCTCTTTATCTCTTTATTCAAATTAAAAGAATTTAATCCAACAATTATCTCTTGAAAATAATGATAAATAAATCCCTTATTTATCCACTATTTATAAAATAATAAAAGCTCCTAATTTATAGCCATGTGTCGTCCACCTCAGTCTTCTGGAAGCAAAAATAAAACCTCATTTATTTGCTTCCCAAGTGACTCGAACTCAGGCCCATTCCTCTTGCCTATGGCGCCATTTCCATAGGCCCTAAGTGGCATCTTCAGACCACTTTTCCAAGCCTGTTTGGGTGTCAAATTTCACAAACTTTTTCTTTTAAGGCCACCTTGCCTTAATTTCCCTTTTTAAACATTAAAACTCGTCATTTCTAGGTCATTTCTAAGTTTCCAAAAAAATTTTCGATCGGCTCTGTAAACTTGACATTTCCTTACATTTCCATGACATTTCCTTACAAAACATTTCCTTACATTTCCAAGACATTTCCTTACATTTCCATGACATTTCCTTACAAGACATTTCCTTACATTTCCAAGGTTCTAAAAATGTTCACTTTCCTCTTTTAAACTTAACATTTCCATACATTTCCAGGTTTCCAAAAGTGTTCAAAATATATTCATAACATATAAGATATGTCATTTCGTACAATTAAACCAAAAATGCATAGGCCCTTTTCAGGATGTTACAGTTCTACCCTCCTTAAAAATAATTTCGTCCTCGAAATTACTTATTAACGAATAATCGTACATCTTAACTCACCGCACTATGCTTATGCTGCACACTCTGATCTTAATAGAACCATCATACTTTCTAGGCACAATCTCTAAGTTCACGTCCCCTAGAACTCATTTCTAACGTCGCGATTTAATCTGATTAAAAGGTTTTTATGCATCAGAAATTTTGTTCCACTGATTATTCGCGAACAGTTTTATGAAAAGAGATGTTCAGAAGTAGTTCTTTCGATCAACCAAAGTTTCTAGTTCAAGTTCACTACTCTAACTCAGGGAGTCACATTCACATTCATAAGCAGAGACACATTCATTTTT
Source organism: Gossypium sturtianum (assembly GCA_025698515.1). Lineage (NCBI taxonomy): Eukaryota > Viridiplantae > Streptophyta > Magnoliopsida > Malvales > Malvaceae > Gossypium > Gossypium sturtianum. The sequence goes on from CM046951.1 coordinate 81,687,608, forward strand.
CCACGAAGTCACATTCATTCACAACATCATTCACTACACTTTTATGGCCATTCCATCCATTTCCCTACCCAGGGGTAATTTCGTCTTTTCCCCTACAGGGGTATTTTGGTAATAAATCGGGGTCAATTCGAAAATATTTTTCAAATTAAAGGTATTTCAGAATTTAAAAAATCTCTGGGTTATTTTGTTTTCCAAATCAGAGGTGTTGCAAAAATTTCAGAAATCGGGGTCATTTTGGTAATTTTGTGAGTTAAGGGCAATTTCGTAATTTTTCTCCAAATCAAGGTATTTTTGATAATTTGCAAATTAGGGTTTTTGAACATTTTATAAAGTAATGAAAATTTTGATAAGAACTATGGGTATTTTGGGAATTTTATAAACCAAAGGTATTTTTGTAATTTACCACTAGGGGTATTTTTGTAATTTTACAAATCAAAAATTTTTCGAAAGAATTTTGTAAAAATAGTTCTCAAAAATTAAAAAGGTAATTTTAAGAGTTTTAAAACTAGGGTTTATAAAAACACGGCTAGCTCCCTTTCGGGTTTTAGTCATTGTGTTTAGCCTATGACCGAGTCCTCTTGGTTAGGATGAACCGAAGCTACGCACCAGGCAGGATTCCAGCGAAGAGGAGGTGAGTCACTAGGACTGCTTAAGTACCAGACTCTTCCGGATCCAATCCTAGACATGCGCACAATGGTTACCACACCCTAACTCGGCGTCTTAGTCATAGGTTTGTTTAATGGAATTAAGTCTTATGCAATAGTTGGGGTAGACTAGTCCTAGGGTTCAAGTACCTATCATGCTATTCTACGTTCCATTCCACTTCTACCCTTCTACAAATCATAATATAAATCACATAATAGATAGGGTTACTTACCGGTGGATGCTGGGTCGGAGACTTAGGTGCCATGCCGTAAAAACCCGCTCATCTTCAAAAATACTTTCATAAAACTCATTTGGGCTCGATTTGAAAACGTTTTGGGCCTTAGCCCACAGTAGCCGAGAGTTTAAAAGCGGGCTCGATACAAAGCTGAAACACCCCAAACCCGCCCACGAGCTTTGACCAGATTTGGTATGTTCCTCAAGTAAACCGGTTCAAAATTCTTTTGTTCTTAGGAAAACTTGTGTGATTTTAAGAAAAATATTGTTTTGGGTTGGGCTTGTGTTGAAAATGAGTTCGTTTTATATTGAAATCCCTTTTATCTTAAGTGACAAAATATTTAGGGTTTAGTTTAAAAGAAATTTTAATTAAATTTTAATAGATAAAATTCATAATCATAATAAATAAAAATAAGTGTAAAGTAATTCAACTATGGCCTTATGGCCTTATTACATCAAATAATTCCCAAAATAATTCAAAGTACTAAAATAAATTCAAGAGTCCTCAAAAATATAAACTTCATGTTGAGCATGGCCACCACAAGTTCTGCCAGTCCCGGTCCATCACTTTATTCATCACTGAAAAATGTTCCCAACGGGTGAGTCAAACAGACTCAATGTGTACACGACACTAAATCATAATAGAATCGGGCATATCACATATTACACATTCAAAACATAGAATACAGGTTATGATGCATTCCCAAACCCAAACCTAGTTGTCCATCCGCTACACACCCTGCACACTGCCGGTCCACCCGTGGGGACTACTAAGTCAACCCTCCATCCGCTACACACCATCGGAAAGCGTCAGCTGCGATCGGCGTGCTCATCGCCCATATAAAATTTGTGGCATAGCCACCAGATAATTGTGTCATGAGACACCACATTCAGATAATGTAACCGAAGTTACCACATTCAGATAATGTGATCGAAGTCACCACATTCAGATAGTGAGACCGTAGTCATCACATTCACTTCCCCTTTTTCATATATCCCGAATGACCCATATTATTCATATCATGCATATCATACTTAAATTCACATTCTTATAAATTTTCACATGTTATAAATAACATATTTCATAATCCTAGTGGAAGTAGGAAACGTACCTGAGTACTTTGTACCATATTATGGTACCTTAGCCACTTTCATATTCTTAATATCACATATTTTAATTAAACACAGCCATAAAACATATTAAGAATTAGTGTGGGGTACACACCTGATTCGCTTAAAATTTCCTTGAGATCCCGAAAAGCTTGATCTAATGCTTAGATCCTTAATCCCTTGTTACCGATTGGAACACCAACAAATCTCGAAACTGTTCCTTGTTTCACTAGGAATGTCAAAATCCCTAAAACCTTACGTTAGACTTAATCTTAATCATCAAACATAAATCAAGGCCTTTGGCCGAATATTCACATGCCTTACCTTAATCTTAGAAATCCCGAATACTCCTCCTTTTAGTCGACTACTCTGATAATCCCGAAAGGTCCTTCCATATTCGGCAACCATAATATGTATGGGGTTAGATTATCTCTCGGCTAATCTAAAAGAAAAGAATGGGAATCAAACTTGTTCTTACCTTTGAAGAAATCGACAGCACCTATGCTTGAAGCCCTTCCCAGATTCGGCTTTTGATGGATTGGAAAGAAAAGAGAAGGAAGAATAAAGATGGAGGATTCGGATATGGCGGAGAGGAAAATATTCGGCTAGGTTCCAACAATTACTTAATCTTGACTTGACAAAAGAAAAGAAAGAAAATAAGAGAAGAGAGCACTAAGAATTCGGCAGAGAAAGGAGGAAGCACAAATTGATGAGTAGCCCTCATTCCTTCCTTTTATAGCTGAAATTATCATCTAAGGAGTCCCTTACTTGGCCACCACTCCTCTATCTGATAACTTTATCCTTTAATTATCACTTAAAATAAAAGATAATTCAGCAACTATCCTTACTTAGCCGAAATTATTAAACTCAAAGTCCCTTACTTGGCCATCACTTCTCCCTTATTTTCCTCTTTATCTCTTTATTCAAATTAAAAGAAATTATTCCAACAATTATCTCTTGAAAATAATGATAAATAAATCCCTTATTTATCCATTATTTATAAAATAATAAAAGCTCCTAATTTATAGCCATGTGCCGTCCACCTCAGTCTTCTGGAAGCAAAAATAAAACCTCCTTTATTTGCTTCCCAAGTGACTCGAACTCAGGCCCATTCCTCTTGCATATGGCGCCATTTCCATAGGCCCTAAGTGGCATCTTCAGACCACTTTTCCAAGCCTGTTTGGGTGTCAAATTTCACAAACTTTTTCTTTTAAGGCCACCTTGCCTTAATTTCCCCTTTTAAACATTAAAACTCGTCATTTCTAGGTCATTTCTAAGTTTCCAAAAAATTTTCGATCGGCTCTGTAAACTTGACATTTCCTTACATTTCCATGACATTTCCTTACAAAACATTTCCTTACATTTCCAAGACATTTCCTTACATTTCCATGACATTTCCTTACAAGACATTTCCTTACATTTCCAAGGTTCTAAAAATGTTCACTTTCCTCTTTTAAACTTAACATTTCCAGGTTTCCAAAAGTGTTCAAAATATATTCATAACACATAAGATATGTCATTTCGTACAAATAACCAAAAATGCATAGGCCCTTTTCAGGATGTTACAGCCTACGAGATGAAGTTTCTAATTTTGCCAGAGAAGAGGTGGAAAGGGATCGAAAGAGGGAAGCTTTCTGAACATATGTTTTCTGATTCAAGGGAGGGGAGTCTTGGGTGGATGTAGGATCTGGAAAGGGTATTTTTGCAAGAAATGAAAGGTTGAAGAAGCTTGGGAAGGGGACTATTTAGGTAACCGAAGGAAATTAATTGTTGATTGTTGCTTTTCAAGAGAGTTTACTGCTTGTGTTTCATTGGTTGAAGCATCGGTGGCTTCTAGAGCTATCTCGTGGATTGGGTTGTTGGGCTTTAGTTTGTTCTTGTTGATGGAAATTTTGGGTAAAAAGGAAAAAATAATGGGGGAAGAAAGTGATGATGGCAGGTGATTTTGGGATTTTGGTGGGTGGGCTCTGGTATTTGGTGGGATTTTATGGGTAAATTATACTCAAATCATTAAATTATTAGTAAGTTTATATTTTGGTCTTTCTATTTTAAAAAATTAAAAAATGATCACTAAATTTAATTAAAGGATATATTTTGGTTTTTTAATATTTTTACAAAAATAAAAACATAATTATATTAAAAATGTTATTAAATTATATTTAATAATAATTATATTAAAATATGATTAAATTATTTATTTTTATTTTTATTAAAATTTAATAACAATAACAATAATCGTCTATTTAAAAAAATTCTGCTAAGGGTGTTCTGGTCATTTAAGCTTTTTTTCTATGCTATTACAACCTCTATTCCATTCAACCAAACAGAAAAATACTATTACAGTTATATTTCATTTCATTCAACCAAACAATTGAATTATTGATTACAGCTCTATTCCATTACAGTTCTATTCCATTAGAATCCTATTCCATTCCAGTGAACCAAACGTGGTGTAAATGTCTTTATATTAAAAGTTGGATTGTATTTTTTTTCTTTTTATAGAAAAAAAGGAAAATTAGTCACTATGTGAGACTAAAGAGCAAACCAATCATTCTGTTAACAATTCCATCCATTTTTTCTATTAAAAATTGGTCTCATTATGTTAGTATAAGGTACATATGGCACGCCACGTGTGGCTGTCTGATAATATTGTCAGCCACATTAATTTTTAATAGTAAAATTGGATGAATTTTTTAATAGAAAAGACTATTTTACTCTTTGATCTAACGTATATGAACTAATTTATTCCTTTTTTGAGTAAAAAACAAAATGCAATCTAATTCCTAACATAAACACATTATGCTTTTACAATCATATTACCATAAAGAAGTCAGACTTGGAGAGATAGAGTTTCTATTATTTATTTTTGGAGTAATTTTCATTTTAAATTATTAAACTTAGCATTAAGTTTTACATAAATTATAAAGTTTTTCAATTTATCAAATTTTATCCTAAAATTTTATTACTAATAAATTAGATCACTTATTCTAATTTTGTTAAATATATAACTTAAACGTAAAAGTTATCTTAATAAGTATATGCAATTTTTCTAAATAAAATCAATTTTGAGATTCTAATATTTAAATTTACTAATAATAGAAATTTAGTAATATAATTTAAATTTAATGAACCTAAATGTTTGTGGCTTAAGGTAAATTACCTTAATGTTGACTTAATTGTCTTGCACTTCAATCAGCTAAACCAATAGAAAATGCAACAAAAGGAAAGTATTAAAAAGTTAAAATATGCTATTAGTCCCTCTACTTATCTAATATTTAATATTTAATATTTATACTTTAAAAGTTAAAAATTTAATCCTTTAAATTTTTAATTTAACAATTCTAGCCCAATCATTATCGTTGTTTTTAATTTCTATCAAAATTTATCAACTTAACATGTTTGTTTTTTTGTTAATCATATGCAACATCATTAGAGGACAATCTAATTAACATGTCAAGTTGACAAATTTTGTTGAAAAATACTAACAATATTAAATTAAAAAAATAAGAAGATTTAATCTTTAATTTTTTTAAGTATATGAACTAAATTTCAAATTGTCAAATTACATAAACTTAAAAAAGTAAATTTTAACCTAAAAAAAAAATTAAAAATTTAAGGACAAAGGTAGACAACAATTATCAATTACTAACTACAAGAAATTGCTAAATCATTTTCAACAGAAAAAAGAAAGAAAGAAAGAAATTGCTAAATCACAGAGAAAACAACAACTATAAAGATCTAAATTTTGATAATCCTTACATGCAAGAGCGGCCAAAGGAAAATCCTCTCTATTTTTCCCCCTTCTAGAAAACTCAGACAAAAAGGCAGGTCCTACTTGTAATTACATGCCTACAACGTATTATGACCCAAAGCTGATAAAAGCAAAAAGGTTACATGATGAACATGTAATTTATGGTGGTGTTGGTGGCGGCGGCGCCGGCATCATTACTACTCTAAGAAACCTGTTTTTGTCAAAACTGCATTTCTGACTTTGCTAAGATCTCTGCCTTTAAGTGTCCTTCCTACCCCTTCACAAACGGAGGAAGAAGAGATTCGAGTCCTTGCAAGCTCCCTTTCTAGCCATTCATGAGGAGGGACCATATCTCCATCCTCATACACCATACCATCATCATCATCATCACCTTTATTAACCCATGACTCGTTTCTTGATGGTTCCATGTTCGCATGCTTCCCATATATCTTGGACCAATCGGGGATGTTCAACGGAGCCGATGATTGCCCAGTCACCTCGGTTTCATGACTTGCTGCTGATGATGAGTTGCTTCCTCTTCGGATCGTTCTCGGTGCGCTTGGAAGCCACCATGCAGATAAAGAACTCGAGGAGGGTTCCCTAGGTTTCCTCGATGTGGGACTTGATGAATCTTCTTTTTCATAAGACCAAACTTCTTCTTCATCAAAATCTCCATCGTTGATTGAATTCCTACTGCAAACACCGCTGTTCTTGCCCATGATACCTAAGAAAAAACAGAATACAAGGGGTACATCTAGTTCATATGTGTTTTGTCATCCCCATATTTACATATATACATATAGTGATGACATGAATGCAACTGCATGATATACTATAATAAAGCTTACCTCCAAATGGATTAATGTGTGAAGGCGGGTTTGTCTTTTGCAGTTGATACCCACAGAAAAGAGGGTAGAGGCAAAGGTAGAAGTAGAGGAGGGGGCATTGAGCAAATCTAGGAAGGAAACAAGTCTTATCAGATCACAGCATATTTACCAGCTAATGCTATATGGTAGAAACCTACGTCTGTTATTCAGAGTCGACAGGTTTCTTCATATGGGGCTTTATTGCTTTATAGTTGTTTATTATAAGAATTGAGGCTGCATTGATGATTATTTATTTATATAGGGTTAACATTTTTCTACTAAATTTATTTTTATAAAAAGGATTAACACTTTATTTGATTTTAAACTGTATTAAATTATTCAAAGTATCCGAATGATGTTAAGAATCTGTAATGTGTACTTACAAATAAACACTGTAAGTACCTAATTTTGTCCAGGCTTTAAAATAAATCAAAAATAAAATAAAGTCCAGATTTTTAACTGTCCGTTTACAAAAACCACTAGCCCAATGCCTATTACAGACCCAATACCCGTAGCCCAACTACAACAGACCCTAACCCAACCTAAACTAATACCCAACAGTTCTTAGCCCAAAACACTCGTGGCCCAAAAGGCCTAATGACTAAACAACTTTCAAAAACCTAGGGTTTTTGATTAACCGTAGGCGCCGCAGCAAGTAAGCAGCCCCTCCTCACGCCTCCAGTCGCGCCGCATTTGGCGCACGGACAGCGCCCAGTCACTGCCGGGATCTCCTCTCCTTCGACCTGCACAAAAAAGGAAGCAACAGCAGCAAGAATGGCAACAATAGGATTTTCCTTTTTTATTTTCGTTTTTTCAAGGCTATAAAAGCCGATTATCTGTAAATCGAAAGGGGACAGATACACGAGAATAGATACAGAGAAAAACAGAGAATACCAAAAGTCCAGAAATAAAAATACAACAGTTTGTTCACAGAGGTGATTTTCCATTTTATTTCGTTTATTCTTTTTTTTTTAAACATACTGTCTTTTTTAAAAAAAAAAATAAAAAAAGAAAGGGGGTTTACTTGTCGACGGGGCTAAAAATTGAAGTTTGGGGCCTCCGGCCACCGTTCGTGGTGGCGCGTGTAGCGCGTGGGACGCACAGCCCAGAGGTCCGGTGACCAGCAGCGAGAACAATTTGAGAGCGTTTTGAGATTTTTTTTTAAAAAAGAGGCGTCTGAAATGATTTCTGAGGTTTAATTTTGGCTTTTATAAACGATCTATACAACGCCGTTTTGAGGGCTGCCCATAAGGCTAAAAATGACGTCGTTTCAATCAAGATCCGCCCGCGCTTTGACCCGACCCGAACAGGATCCTCGTATTTTCAAAAAATGGGAAATTTATCCCTTTAGTCCCTCCGCATTATTCCATTTTTATAATTAAGTCCTATTATATTTTTATTTTTTTTAATTTAACCTTGAAATTTACTTGCTGTTTCAATTTAATCCTTCTTTATTTATTTATTTTTTACTTTCTTTAATTATTCTAATATCATATTTAAATCATTTCATTATATTAAAATTTTACATTATATTTTTTTATTATTTTGTTAATTTTGTTAAAAATACATATATATAATTTTTTTTCTTTCCTCCTTTTATTATCTTTATATATATACTTATTATTATTATTATATATTATTTTACTTGATTTAATAATTTATATATTATTTTAATATTTATATATTACTTATTATATTATATTTTTAAGTATTATATTATGTTTTTTTATATATAAAAGCTATTTATATTATATAACTTATTTTATTTATATTATTTATTACATATATATATTTTTATGATTAATATATATATTTTTAATTACTATATATATATTATTTACTAACTGTTTTTATTATGCATAATCCTTATATATTATTATTATTAATTATTTTATATTATATTATTGTTATTTTTTATTATTCTATATTATTATTACTTTATTATTTATATAGATATGGAATGTTAGTACGTCATAATTGCTTTTGATATATATGTTCGATAATATATGAATGCAATATTGTCACATAGATTATTGTTTAAAAAAATATACATTTTTGCAAAAATTAATACTTTATCTAAAGGTTTTTTAAAAAAATAAGGCAATGTTTTGGTATTTAGAAATTCAGGAAATAGTGCCCAATCGTGCTGGGTTTCGATTTTCTGTTTGGCTAAATAACTAAATATCCTTTTAACAAATTTTGTAAATTGTGAGATGATCTTAATTACGAGTGTTTAAAAAATATCGTGTCCAATCGTGCTGGATGTGATGTTTATATTCATTCGGAACGAAGAACTCTCCAATTTTTAAATCAAATTGCTTGAAGTTTTTTTTTATCTAAAGTTTTTTTTTAAAAAATAAGGCAATGTTTTGGTATTTAAAAATTCGGGAAATAGTGCACAATCGTGCTAGGTTTCGATTTCCCGTTTGGCTAAATAACTAAATATCCTTTTAACAGGTTTTGTAAATCATGAGATGATCTTAGTTACGAGGGTTTAAAAATATCGTGTCCAATCGTCTTTGGATGTGATGTTTATATTCTTCGATCGAAGAACTCTCAAATTTTAAATCAAAGTTTTTTAGAAATCATATTTTTAAATACTTTTAAGTTTCAAACATTTGGACATGATTTTATCGATTAGGTACCAATTTTTGGGCGTTATGAGGGTGCTAACCCTTCCTCATACGTAACCGACTCCCGAACCTGTTTTCTAGTTTTTCGTAGACCAAAATTAAATGTTTTAAATAAAACGTTTTACAAGGTGATCCAATCACACCTAAGTAAAAAGGGATTGGTGGCGACTCCCATCTTCGTTTTTTAAAAGTCGACCCCGTTTTCTAAACATTTTTAAAAAGGGTTTCGACAGCTTGGCGACTCCACTGGGGACTAATAAGAGAGTTTGATAGTTTCATGTCCTCATGTCTGGATTTAAAATTCTGATTTTAAAAATATGATTCTTTTATTGCATGTGATTTTAAAATATGTCTCTTTGCATTGCACTGCATGACCGTCGTGGTTACACCCTTAAGTGGGACCGAGAAGCTATGCCTTCGTGAGGTTTTCACCTCCGCATGGGCTAGTGGATTGCTTCCGGAATACATCTGTACCTATGTCTTCGTGAAGTTTTCACTTCCGCATGGCCATAGGGAAATGTATCCCCCTGAACCGAACTCGATCCATATGAGCCTATAATGGGTGAGGATCGAGGAATCTGCTGGTTTGGGTACCTCAAATTTAGAGTTAAACCACACGTAGAGAACCTAGGAACCCACCCTAAGTAGAACTATGTCAAACCCTAGTGGTCACCCTAATAGGTGTTTTTTATTTTTCCTGTGCTAACGTGTTTTTTTTTTTTTTTGATTGCATTATATTCACATCATAGAAAAGAGGTGTTGATTTCAAATTCGATTGTTAAATAGAAGAGTTTGTCATAAGAAAACGGGTTTTTTGATAAAGTAGATTATAATACGATTGTCCGAATATGGTCCAAGTAAACACAATAAGAGAAGATTGATAGCCCGCGAAGGAATACAAGACCTTATCACTCAAGGATTCAAGCTGACAAAGACTATTCGAGAATCACCACGTCTCGGCTTTCTTGAAGAGGCTAACGAGCATTATGGAAATAAGTGAGCAGTAAGTCGTGGTCCAGATCAAGCAAAAAGGAGCTGGTGGAGGCATTTATTACAAGTTTGCAAGATTCGACCTATGCGAAGATGGGGATTGACGTTTTTCCTTGGAATATGAGGGCATGGCCGTATATGTGATCCATTTTATGTAAAGAAATTTGCTTTCTAGAAAAGTTTTTCTAATGGAATTGAATTCAGAATCAATGCCTCTCTTTCTTTGCATTCATGCATTTGCATTACATCATATCATTTGCATTTAAATCCATAGAGAGAGTTTAATTAGTTGACTTTATAACACACACACACACAGAGAGAGAGAGAGATAGTAAATGAAATCTAGAAGCTGAACACCCATACGGTACACGTGCTAAATCCAAGAAAATGGACCAAAGGATGGAACAATTCCAAAAAGATATGCAAGACCAGATGCAAGAGCAAATGGCAAAACTCCAACAAGAGATGAGGGACCAAATGTTAGAGGCACAGAGGAACATGATGGCCCAAATGGCCCAGATGATGAGTGGGATGATGGAAAAAGGAAAGAGTCCCATGGCCATTACTAGAGAAGAGAGCGAAGGCAATCCCCCGGGTTTTACCCGACCACATGCGCCAGCACAACCAGAGGAGTATCCCCAAAGGCCACCTGTCACAATCAAGCTTCAACAGGGGCAAGCTGATAATAGATCGCCCATGAACTTCCAGGTCGGCTCAGGATCTAACCCAGGAGATAACCCTGCCAATCCCGTTATCCCTGATTTGGACATAGCAGAGAGAGAGGGAATAAGAATGGAATCTTCGAGGAAGTTGGAAGATCGCTGTAGATGGTTGGAAGAAAAGTTCCATGCTTTGGAAAATGCTGACCATCACCATGGTATTGATGCAAATGAATTGAGTTTGGTCCCAGACCTGGTGCTTCCTCACAAATTTAAGATGCCAGAGTTTGAGAAGTACAATGGGACTAGCTGCCCTGAAGCCCACATTACCATGTTTTGCAGACGCATGTAACACCCCAAACCCGGCCCAAACACCATGAACGGATCTGGCATGTCACTTAGGGAGATTTTAAAAGATGTTGCAATTTCAGAAATTATTTTTCTTGAGTTTAACACTTTATTCGAGAAAACTAAATGGTTGGATAATTTGTAAAAGATATATATTTTATATTTATGCCTTAGTGGATTAAAAACCAAAATTTGATACATGCCTTAACTTAATTAAAACGTAAAAAGTAAATGTCTAATAATACTAAAAGCCTAAAACAAACGAAAATATGAAGCTAGTGGCCCATGGCCTTATTACAATAAAATTTAAACCCACTAATTAAAAATATTAAAAATAAATAAACTAGTAAAATCTTTTGCTGAATCAAAATAATCCCTCGCATGGCCACCTTGCGCTCCTCTCCAACCCGGTCCGATGCACTAGGTGCTACTTGAAAGATGTTAAATAATAAGGTGAGTCGCGAGACTCAGTGTACAACCCTCGTGCACCATCAGATTGGGCCTTAGCCCCACAGAATAGATAACAGAGTATAATATATCAGAAAATATGCAAAGCCCAACCCAATCATAGGTTTCTATCCGCTACACACCACCCTTCCCTTCCAATCACACTATTGGGGATTTCTACAATCAACCCACACCGCTACACACCATCGATGGCAGTCATGCTGCAGATAGCTACTCATCGTCAGATCATGGCAATAGCCACTACAACAGATCATGGCATTAGCCACTACAACAGATCATGGCAAAAGCCACTACAACAGAACACTTCCCCTTTCATCAATCACCCAACCCCATACAATCACAGAAATCGGCATACATGTTCATCATACCAAATCGACAGAAACATTCACTTTAGAATGACAGAGATCACTAACCTGGTGATTCGCCTTTACCCTCCTCGGGTTTTCAATGACCATGCCGGTATTTGACATTTAGCGAGAATATAATGATTTATAAACATATACTAACAAGCAATCCAAATGGTGTGAGAATGTTACACACCTGATTAATACGTAGGACTACCCTCTATGTCGCTACCCTCGCTAATCGGATCTACTGTCCTTTGTCTACAACTTTGCTCAAAAGCCGAAAGAACGCGAAGATAAGGCATCTCCTATATTCGGCCAAGGGTTAGTGTTTACCCGAATCTATACTTTTAGATTAACAGATCTCCTTACCTAGATCGATTAAATCCCGGAAGTAGTATGATTTGTGTGCTACTGATTTAGAAACCTAGGCGATTGGATCTCCTTCAAATCCCAGAATACCGTCCATGAAAGATAATACAAGGTTAGTCAACCATCTAGCCATTCGGCTATGGTCTCTAAAAGCCAAAAAAGATTGAAAGAATAACATAATTGACACTTACCACTTCAGAAGATTTCGGCTACCCCTTATAGGAAGATTCGGCAAACACTAGAGAAGAGATCTAAGAATTTCGGCTTTTAAGAAAATCCCGAAAAAGTATGAACAAAAGAAGGCTGATGCGTTTTCGGCTTTTAGAAGAAGCTGAGTGAAGAGTTTTGGTTTCTAGAAAAGAAAAGAAGAAAAGAAATCAAGAGAGAAGCTTAGATATTTTGGCTAGGAAGAAAAAGAATGGAAAGGATTTCGTCAAGCTGATAAGGCTTCAAAGGGTTTTGGTTCTTAATGAATGTAAGAAGAGATGAACAAATGGGTAGGGAGAATTCGGCTTTTTAGAGAAATCAGCACAAGAGGAAAAGAATGGAAAAGAGAGTGGAGGGAGAGGTTTCGGCTTTTGAAGAAATTAAAGAAAAGAAATTATAGAGGAAAGACCGAGGATTTTTGCACGGGAAGAGAAGAAAAGGGTAGGGTTCAAATGCCTAGATTGATGAGCTATCCCCTATTTATAGAAATTTGGCACACCTTTAGCCTATACTCAACTGATTTTTCCCCCTCTCCTGTGTTTTATTTTAGGCCAACACTAGCCTTCCTGATAGATCCTCATCCTATCCCTTATCCCTATCAAAACACCCATCCAAAAGAGGCTTAATTATCTCCAACTCTTCCCTCCTTTATCAACTGTAATTATCCACATATTAAAACAATAAAATCCCCTAAATAATAGCCTTGTTGCCGTCCAACCTACTCCTCCTTATAAGTGTCGAATTTGGCCCAAAAACTTGGGCTCCAAGCAGCCAAAATTTGGGCCCTCTCCATCCACTAGTGACGCCACCCTCTGCCCCTTTGTAGCGCCACCTAACTTTGGGCCACAAGCCCAATTTGACATTTTAAACACAGATACCTAACTTTAAACCCTATGGTGACTAGACAGAATATTTTAACCAAAGTCCCAGCCCATTCCTGAGCCCAATCTGGACCCCTAACCCTCATTTCAATATTTTAAACCATCAGCACACAAAATGCACAGGCCCATTAAATCAGGATGTTACACGCATGACCGGCTATGTAAACAATGATCAACTCTTGATTTATTGTTTCCAAGACAGTTTGGTGGGGGCAGCGTCTATGTGGTACAATCAACTCAGCCGCGCTAACATTAGCTCCTGGAGAGACTTAGCTCAAGCCTTCATGAAGCAATACAACCATGTCACGAACATGACGCCTGACAGAATCACTTTGCAAAACATGGAGAAGAAATCAAATGAAAGCTTCGGGCAATATGCGCAAAGATGGAGAGAGGTCGCCATGCAAGTTCAGCCACCACTCCTAGAAAAGGAGACTACAATACTCTTCATCAATACCTTGAAGGCTCCATTCATCACTCATATGATAGGAAGTACTACTAAGAGCTTTGCGGATATAGTGATGGCAGGAGAAATGATTGAAAATGCCATAAGAGGTGGCAAGATTGAAGCAGGGGAAACCACTAGAAGGTCTACTCCTAGGAAAAAGGATGGCGAGGTGAATAATACGAGTACATACAACAAAGGGTACTCAAAAGTAATTACTGTTAACCAGCCAAAAGTGATCACTGCTGGGCAACAAGGGTCGGTGAGACAAGAATCAGGCACCAGGCAAAACTCTGAAAGACTCCAATTTACGCCAATCCCAATAACGTATAAGGAGCTATATCAAAGTTTTTTTGGCGCACACGTGGTGTCTCCATTTTATTTAGAACTGTTGTAACCTCCATTCCCAAAATGGTATAACGAGAATGCTCAATGTGATTACCATGCGGGAATATCGAGGGCATTCCATAGAAAGCGCGCTGACCGCCTTCAAAAGGTAGTTGAGAGGCTCATCAAAATGGGAATTGTGAAGGTCAACGATTTATCAAAATCTGATCACTTTGACGAGGCAGTAAATGCTATAATTGAAGGAGGAGACAAGAAAGTTATGATCCCTTGAAGAAATCGAAAGCAAAGAGGGAATCAGAAAACGAAGTTTCCAAGCCCTTGTATATTTGGGAATATTTTGAATAATGGGACTGTGGAAGAGATCCTTGTATTTTTAGAAGCTGATCTATAGTAATGTGCGAAACATGCTTGTTGCCTTAAGCCTAGAGGCAATAAGAAGTCTTTTTTGAAATAGGCTTGTGTCCGGAACTTTATTTCAATAAAATGCATTTTTAAGCAAATGTTCTTTTATTCTTTCCATTTCATATTGTACATTTTTTGTTTTACAATATTCTTTCATTCTTTATTCATGACCATACAAATAACTGTTCTTTGAATTATTTATTCTTTTGAAATATTCTTTCGAACCTATATTAGGTCCCCAGATATCAACGACATGAGCGACGTTGTTACTGACTCCCTTTTTGAATGAGATATGAGTCTAGGGGATCTCAGGACTTTGAAGATGACAGAGATTGTAACATACCTTCTGATTTGTTAAGAATGGTTTAGCAAGATAAAAAAAAAGGCCTTACTCAACAAAAGGTCAGCAGATATTATGAGCTTAGAAAAGGGATGAAGATCGAAGCCCAGCTCACCATAGAAATAATGCGAGACATCATTGAGTTATTTTCAAAAATTCAAAGATGTTTTGCACGATCATATCAAGACATGCCTGGGCTACTAAGACGCGGGCTTAATATAAGGATCGAGTACTGCTGATCCACATAGAAAGGGATGGTATCAGCTATGCCGTATTTAAGGAGACAAGATTCATGTGCCTTTTCTAGTTCTTCACAAATTTTCCATATGTGGGGGCATGGATATGATGGGGCCAATCTCGTCAAAAGCTTTTAGCCAATATCGATTCATTGTCGTAGTCGTCGTTTACTTTACTAAGAGGGTAGAAGTAACTTCATATGCCAATGTTACAAAGTCGAAAGTCATCAAATTCAAAAAAAAAAGAAAAAAAAGAAAAAAAAGGAATCAAATGTCAGCAAAGAATGCCATAAAGGATCACATTTAATAACGCATAACTGTACAAAGTCAAAGTTTACAGTTTGTCCAAAGATCAGGCAGCATATCACAGTGCAGCAAAGGTTGCCAAAAAAAAACAACAAAAAAAATAGGAAAGGTGACTAAGGCTTGTAAAGATTGGCATAAGAAGCTATCATTTACGCTCTATGCTTATCAAACGTCGATCAGGACTATCGATGGGGTAACACTTTTCCCATTGGTTTATGAAGTGGTTTTGCCCATGAAAATTGAGATTTCTTTGCTCCAAGCTTCGATTGAGTCAGGAATTGGATGAAGAAGAATGTCTCCAGTGAACTTGGATGAAAAAAAGGGTTTGAAAGTATTCATCATGGTCAAATGTACTAAAATTGATGATTTATGAAGGAAATGGTCTACCCAAAGAAATTTTATGATGGGCACCTGATATTGAAAATTTCAGAAGAAAGCAGATCTCAAATTGAGAAGGACTTTATGTTGTAAAGAAGGCCTTTTCTGGAGGAGCATTGATATTGACCGGGGTGGATGCTAAAGACTCGCTAAATCCGGTAAACTCAGAGTCAATCAATAAGGATTTTACCTGAAAGAGGAAGGACTAAGGTGAAAACCTACAAAGGGTGCCTTGAGTTCGAATTCGAATCCAAATTTAAATTCAAAAAAAAAAGAAAGAAAAGAAAAGAAAAAGGGAGAGGCCAAAGCGAAAACCCGCAAAGGGCGCTTTGAGACCAAAGGGGATTTGAGTTGAAAACCTGAAAAGGGAGGCTCAAATTTTGACTAAAAAGCGGGGCATACAGTAGTCTTGCTACGTCTAAATTAGCAATGAGGAAGTATGTTACGTCTTGGGACATTGACAAAGTACTCCGGATCCCCTAAACACATATTGAGCTTAAAATGGTCCTCAAGAAGTTGGAACAAAGAAGCTTAGGCTGCGATATCTAGGGCACCTAGCTTCTATCTTACCCATTTTTGAATTCGTTATCTTCGATTGCTTTATTATTTTTTGAGATACACCCAAATCAACTTCCTTTTATTGCCTGGGTTATCCTTGATTAAATTATTTTTCTGAGCTATGCTCTTGACTAATTTCTTTCTCGTTCATTTTTGTGACATTTTTCAATCATTTATATTGAAATAACGATCTATGGACTAATAACACTTTCATAAAAGGAGTTTTGCATATTACTCTAGAAGCTTCTAAATAATATGAGGAATCTGAAATATGATTATTGTTCAGAACTCACCAAGCCTAAAGGCTGGAAACATCGAAAAATGATTATCTCTTCAAAGTCTTATTGGATAAGACAATTTCGTTAGTGACACCATATCGGCAAATGACGAACAAGGTCAATCCAAATGTAAAAGGGGATCATTGTTGAGATACCCTGCATCCATTTAGACACATACATCTGGTCATTACACCCAGGGAATGGTGTAACAGATTGAAAGTGATCCAAGTTCTGTACCTCTGAGTGGTAACAGAAATATGGAAGAAACCAAATGTCATTCCCCTGAAGTTGCAGTGGGAGATACCAACTTCATGTCTTAAGGTTCAAGCGGGGCTGACTCAGAAATTACATTGGGGCAAGCTGGTTGAGCAGAACATGATTGATGAACAAGAATGGAAAAACAAATGAGTGATAACACCTAGAATAGGAATCATATTCATAACATTCTTGTATCATAGCAAATTTCATTAGGAGCATTTGATTCATTCCGGTCATTGCATTCTAATCCTTGAAATAGGAATCATCTTCATAACATTTTCGTATATCATAACATGTCTAATTAGGAGCATTTGATACATTTCGATCAAGGCATCCTAATTATTAGACATAAGCATATACCCACTCTACAGGTTATGTAGCAAGATTGAAGATAGCAGATCTGGCAATTCCTGAGTTTGCAGGAAACAGATCGAAAACATCAGTCTGGCAATCCCTGAGCTTGTAGGGAGAAGATTGGAGATAGCAGATCTGGCAATTCCTGAGTTTGCAGGAAGCAGATCGAAGACATTAATCTAACAATCCCTGAGCTTGCAGGGAGCAGATCGAAGACAGCAGGTTTGGCAATTCCTGAGTTTGCAGGAAGCAGATCAAAGACATCAGTCTAGCAATCCCTGAGCTTGCAGGGAGCAGATTGGAGATAGCAAATTTGGCAATCCCTGAGCTTGCAGGGAGCAGATTGGAGATAGCAGATTTGGCAATCCCTGAGTTTGTAGGGAGCAGATCAAAGACATCAGGTCTGGCAATTCCTGAGTTTGCAGGAAGCAGATCTAAGACATCAATCTGGCAATCCTTGAGCTTGCAGGGAGCAGATTGGAGATAGCAGATTTGGCAATCCCTGAGTTTGTAGGGAGCAAATCGAAGACATCAGGTCTGGCAATTCCTGAGTTTGCAAGAAGCAGATCTAAGACATCAGTCTGGCAATCCCTGAGTTTGCAGGGAGCAGATTGAGGATAGCAGATTTGGCATTCCTGAAGTTACAGGAAGCAGATCGAAGACATCAGTTTGGCGATCCCTGAGTTTGCAGGGAGCAGATTGAGGATAGCAGATTTGGCATTCCTGAAGTTGCAAGAAGCAGATCGAAAATATCAGTCTGGCGATCCCTGAGTTTGCAGGGAGCAGATTAAAGATAGCAGATTTGGCAATTCCTGAGGTTGCAGGAAGCAGATCAAGGACATTAGTCTGGCAATCCCTGAAATAGCAGATCTGGCATTCTTGAAATTGCAAGAAGTAGATCGAAAACATCAGATCTTGTGTCCCTGAGTTTGCAGTGGAGCAAATCAAAAGATAGTGGATACTACCTTCATGAAGTTGCAGTGAAACAGATTGAAGCTATCAGACTTATTGAAGTTCCAATAATGTTCAAGTTGTAGTGGAGTTAGAGCCATTTAAAGAAGACGAGGATCAAGAAGTCGAGGCTCGGCTAAGACCGGGCAAAATTGGTTCTTTTATAGTCTTTGCTCTATTCTCGTTACACGACAATGAGCAAAGAGGGGCAGCTGTAAGTACCTAATTTTGCCCGGGCTTTAAAATAAACCAAAAATAAAATAAAGTCCAGATTTTTAACTGTCCATTTACAAAAACCACTAGCCCAATGCCTATTACAGACCCAATACCCGTAGCCCAACTACAACAGACCCTAACCCAACCTAAACTAATACCCAACACTCATTAGCCCAAAACACTCGTGGCCCAAAAGACCCAATGACTAAACAACTTTCAGAAACCTAGGGTTTCTGATTAACCCTAGGCGCCGCAGTAAGTAAGCAGCCCCTCCTCACGCCGCCAGTCGCGCCGCAATTGGCGCACGGACAGCGCCCAGTCATCGCCGGGATCTCTGCTCCTTCGACTTGCACAAAAAAGGAAGCAACAGCAGCAAGAATGGCAACAATAGGATTTTCCTTTTTTATTTTCATTTTTTCAAGGCTATAAAAGCCGATTATCTGTAAATCGAAAGGGGACAGATACACGAGAATAGATACAGAGAAAAACAGAGAATACCAAAAGTCAAGAAATAAAAATACAACAGTTTGTTCACAAAGGTGATTTTCCATTTTATTTCGTTTATTCTTTTTTAAAAACATACTGTCTTTTTTTAAAAAAATAATAAAAAAAGAAAGGGGGTTTACCTGTCGACGGGGCTAAAAATCGAAGTTTGGGGCCTCCGGCCACCGTTTGTGGTGGCGCGTGGGGACGACATGACCAGCAGGTCAGTGACCAAAGAATGAGAACAATTTGAGAGCGTTTTGAGATTTTTTTTTTAAAAATGGGCGTCTGAAATTATTTCTGAGGTTTAATTTTGGCTTTTATAAACGATCTATACGACGCCATTTTGAAGGCTGCCCATAAGGCTAAAAACGACGCCGTTTCAATCAAGATCCGCCCGCGCTTTGACCCTACCCGAACAGGATCCGCGTGTTTTCAAAAAATGGGAAATTTATCCCTTTAGTCCCTCCGCATTATTCCATTTTTATAATTAAGTCCTATTATATTTTTATTTTTTTTAATTTAAGCTTGAAATTTACTTGCTGTTTCAATTTAATCCTTCTTTCTTTATTTATTTTTACTTTCTTTAATTATTCTAATATCATATTTAAATCATTTTATTATATTAAAATTTTACATTATATTTTTTTATTATTTTGTTAATTTTGTTAAAAATACATATATATAATTTTTTTTTCTTTCCTCCTTGTATTATCTTTATATATATACTTATTATTATATATTATTTTACTTGATTTAATAATTTATATATTATTTTAATATTTATATATTACTTATTATATTATATTTTTAAGTATTATATTATGTTTTTTTATATATAAAAGCTATTTATATTATATAACTTATTTTATTATATTATTTATTACATATATAATTTTTTATGATTAATATATTATTATTTTTAATTATTATATATATTATTTACTAACTATTTTTATTATGCATAATCCTTATATATTATTATTAATTATTTTATATTATATTATTGTTATTTTTTATTATTCTATATTATTATTACTTTATTATTTATATAGATATGGAATGTTAGTACGTCATAATTGCTTTCGATATATATGTTCGATAATATATGAATGCAATATTGTCACATAGATTATTGTTTAAAAAAATATACATTTTTGCAAAAATTAATACTTTATCTAAAGGTTTTTTAAGAAAATAAGGCAATGTTTTGGTATTTAGAAATTCAGGAAATAGTGCCCAATCGTGCTGGGTTTCAATTTTCTGTTTGGCTAAATAACTAAATATCATTTTAACAAATTTTGTAAATTGTGAGATGATCTTAATTACGAGTGTTTAAAAAATATCGTGTCCAATCGTGCTGGATGTGATGTTTATATTCATTCGGAACGAAGAACTCTCCAATTTTTAAATCAAATTGCTTGAAGTTTTTTTTATCTAAAGTTTTTTTTAGAATAAGGCAATGTTTTGGTATTTAAAAATTCGGGAAATAGTGCCCAATCGTGCTGGGTTTCGATTCCCCGTTTGGCTAAATAACTAAATATCCTTTTAACGAGTTTTGTAAATCATGAGATGATCTTAGTTCTGAGGGTTTAAAAATATCGTGTCCAATCGTCTTTGGATGTGATGTTTATATTCTTTCGGATCGAAGAACTCTCAAATTTTAAATCAAAGTTTTTTAGAAATCATATTTTTAAATACTTTTAAGTTTCAAACATTTGGACATGATTTTATCGATTAGGTACCAATTTTTGGGCGTTATGAGGGTGCTAACCCTTCCTCATACGTAACGGACTCCGAAACATTTTACGTTTTTCGTAGACCAAAATTAAATGTTTTAAATAAAACGTTTTACAAGGTGATCCAATCACACCTAAGTAAAAAGGGATTGTTGGCGACTCCCATCTTCGTTTTTTAAAAGTCGACCCTGTTTTCCAAACATTTTTAAAAAGGGTTTCGACAAACACAATAAAATAAAATGGATGATATCTCTCAATCATGTCAAACTCTCATGCATCAATATTTGCTACCATAAAATTTACTAAGATCATTATAATATAAGTACAACATTATATCAATTAATTGAGTTGTAATTCAATTAACATTATTAATATTGCAATAACAAGGAAGATACGGTTTCGAGTATGTTTAAGTACATTTTTCCTTTGATTTAAAGGTTCGAAATTTATGGATAAAATTAAGCATTGTAAAAAAAAAATACAACATCAAACTTTTTTTATAAATTTAATGTGACTTCATAAAATGACTAGATATTTTTGAAATCAATGGTAGGAACAGTGAAACTAGAGAAATATAGTGTTGATGGTCCTCTGGAGTAGGTTGATACTCCTATAAGATAGATGAGTATCAAAGTTTGTGCTTTTAATACGTTTTTTGACACATAAGTTAGTATAGATAAAATGGATGATAATGAAGCTTAAGTAAAGAGCTTATGTAGACAGAGCGAAGATGATGATGCAACAAACCTATTGCTATTTATAATTGGTTTCGTAGCTACTTAGTATACTAACTGATAGTGTAGCGAAGTCTTGACAATTTCTTCACATGCCAGGCGGCCTTGCCATTATAATGACAAATGGTTTTGCCAGTTACTTGGACCCTTGTGGGCTTGAGTTTTGTTGCGGCTAGAAAAGTTATTGGGCCATAAAAAGGAGAGCATTTGTACTCAAAAGCAAGTAATGTTGAGATCATAGTTGGAGGAGAATACAAACAGAGTTAGTAGTAAATGAGGAAGAGAGGCCGAAGTTACCTAGACGCATGACACGAGCTAGGGTTCCTAAGATGAGGCGATGCGACTTGAGTTCCAAGTGTCATGATCTTATTGGGTGCTTTGGAGGTGGTGCTAGTTGGTACATGTAGCACCCATTGAATCTGGGAGTAGGGATGCTCGAAATTTTTTTTGAAAATTAAGTCGGTTTGGGATATTTATAGCAATAATTTTTTTCCCGAAATAGTATTTGTGTTTTGGTCTAGACGGATTGTTCAGTATGACTCATATTTCAGTTAAATTTAAAAGAAAATCTCCTAGTTAAACTCTGTTTATTTGTTTTAGCCTAATTCTGATTAGTCTAGATTATTTTATTATTATTTGACCTACAAATTTAACTTATAAATAGGCTCTTTTACAACCTTAAAAAGTACACTAATTAAATATTAGAACTCATAACACTTTTGGAGAATTTTGTGTTTACGTTTTGATGGTTCTTTGTTTTCGAGTTTCGGGGTTTAATTTTTATCTCCATCTTTTATACTCTTCGTTCTTTTGTCATTATAGTAAAATTATCTTTACCCATGGTTTTTTATCCTCTTTGGAGGGGTTTTTCCACGTTAAATTTGTGTGTTCAAATTCTCAATTTCTTCCTCTATTTTTACTTGGTAGTTTCTTAATTGGGTCGATCCCCAACAAGTGGTATCAGAGCTAGTTCAATTTTCGTAGATTAACCCATTTAGATATGGAAACAACAAGGTTTGATATTGATAAGTTCGATGGTGTCACAAACATCAATCTGTGGAAAGTTTGGATGATGGCAATTCTAGTTCAGACCGGCCTAAAAAAGGTCATTACTGAGAAAAAGCCTGATAATCTAGATCAAACAGAATGGGAAGAGCTTGATGAACAGGCCCTATTAGCAATCCAATTGTGCCTCGATAATAAGGTATTGCAAGAGGTATTGATGGAGAAAACCTCATCAGCCTTGTGGAAAAGGTTAGAAAATCTTTATGCGACTAAGTCTCGGTTTAGTGTTGAAACAACGTCTATTTACGTTTTGCATGAACGAATGTGAGCTTCTTATAGATCACATTAGTCAATTTATTACCCTTTTGTATGATTTAAAAAATGTTGAGGTTAAGATTGACGATAAAGATCAGGCTATGTTATTATTATGCTATTTACCCTATCCATACAAGTCTTTCAGGGAGAACTTTATTTATGGTAGAGACAAACTCTCGTTTGAGGATGTGAAGGGTCATTTGTTGAGTAAAGACAAACTCGACAATGATTTTGGTTCAGATAACAAGGTAGATAGGCAAGCTTCCGTTTTGGTAGCATCAAAGAAGCGAGACAAAATGTGTCACTATTGTAAGAAGTTAGGTCACGTCAAAGCATATTATTATAAATTGTGAAATAAAATGGCAACTGAAAGTAACGAGGAAGATGTAGCTAGTGCTAACTTGGCCGACGAAAGCGATGATGATTTCTTGTTAGTGTCAACGAGCGATAACTCCGAGCTTACGTTGGAGTGGATCTTAGATTCAGGATGTTCTTTCCACATGTTTCCCAATAGAGAATGGTTCTCCACATACAGTTCGGTTGAAGGTGGAGTTATGCGCATGTGAAACGATTCATCCAGTAAGGTAATCGGTATTGGTACTGTTAAAATTAGGATACATGATGGGTAAATTAGGACAGTCTCAGATGTCAGGTATGTACTTAATTTACGAAAGAATCTTATCTTTTTGAGTATTGTAGACTCAAAAGGTTACAGAATCAACATTGAGTTGAGCAGCATTAAGGTGTCTCGTAGGGATCTCATTTTGCTAAAAGGTAAAAGGACAGACAATTTTAATATTTTGGAAGGTTCTATAGTGACTGGTGACACCGGACGTTCCTCGTCTGTTACGAAATTGAAGTCAACTCGTTTGGAGCGAGGGCAACTTGGTCATAGGAGGGTAAAAGGTATGACCGTTTCGTTGAAGAATGGTTCTCTTTAGGAATGAGGTTTTGAAAAGTTAGGGCACTATGTTCATGAAAATCAAACACGGGTTAGTTTTAATTTGGCAGTGCACAAGTTGAAGACTAAAAGTCTTCCAACTTCTAAGAACATATTTTACTCAGTTAATTCCCTGCATAGTTCAAGATAGGCATGTGGCGGGCTTTTGTAACAGCCCATTTTTAGTCAAATCGGAACAGTGGTTTCAGGACCACAAATTCAAGGTCAAAATATTTATTTTATTATTATTTTAAGGTCTATAGCATGAATATATGATTGTATGAAAGTTTCGTTTAGAAATTTTATCGTTTGAATGCTTAATTAGGTAAAAATGACTAAATCGCGTAAAGTGCAAAAGTGATGTTCTATTAGTTAAAGGTATCTAATAGCTATGGAATTTTAATTTAGAAGTACTTATGTTGTAATTTGACCATTTGAAACATAAGTGGACAAAGATGGATATGGTTTATATGAAATGTTAATGTTTTAGTAAAGGATAAATAGGTAAAATAGCAAATAAATGATAATAATTAAAACAAAAACATAAAAAGTTTCATTCATTCATCTTCCTTAGCCGAATGTGAAGGAATGAATAGCCATGGTTAGGTTTTCATTCGTCCAAGCTTTCCTAGCTTATTAAGGTACGATTTTTGTCCCATTTTTAATGATTTCTATGTTTTTGAGATCATTGCAACTAGGTCTAGCTAGCCCAGTGACTATTTTGCAAAACTGTTAAAGATTTTGAAAGTTTCCATTGATGAAAATATGTGTTCTTTGATTTTTGATGATGAAATATGAAATCTTGTTGCTAGATTTACATATTTTGTAAAGTGATTTTGAGTAAAAATGCAAAATAGGGATTTAATTGTGAAAATGTGTGGTTAAATGTATGAAAATTTGATAAATGTGGGCTCTTAGGGGCATTATAGTAATTCGGCTATCATGGGTATTAAAGAAATTTCATGAATTTGTGATTTTGTGTAATAAGGACTAAATTGTAAAAGTTGTGAAATTCTAGGGATAAAAGTGTAAATGTACTTAAATGTGTGTTTTGAATTAAATTGAATAGAGAGATTATTAAATAAGTTAATTATGAATATATTTAGATCAATAAAATCGGAATTCGGATCTAGATCGGGGGAAAACTAAAGTTATCGAATAATCGACTTATTCCGTCGTTTTCACATCCGAGGTAAGTTCGTATGTGATAAATTTCATTATAAGTGTATTTTAAATGCTTTGATATTGTATAAGTTGTGAATACGAGACTTCGGATAAGTTCAAAAATGACTCGATGGTAATTCGGCATTCGAAATCTCGGTTGAACCTTAGTAATAGTTTAGGATACTATTGACATGTCATTAGGGGATACATTGAGTTGGCTTCGGGCCATGATATTAGCACTTCGGGTGTGAGTTACACCGATTTGGCTCCGGGCCATGAATATCGGTTGATTTGGCTTCGGGCTAAGATATCAGTACTTCGGATATAAGTTACCTTGATTTGGCTTCGGGCCATGGTATATGTACTTAATGTGCGAGATTCCTGAGTATCCGACTTCTATTTCGAATGGTTCAACGGGTAAATGAATGATGTGGTTGAGAATGAGATTGGTACAAAATGGTACAGGTATGTGCATAAACCATATTAGCTTTGAATCGAAGAAATGATGAAGAAAGTATATAGTTTTGTGAATGAGTAATTGTAAGGTTTGTTAGTTGTTGCAAATTTATGTATCTATAATCAATTGTTGAATTATGTGGATATGATTATATTGAGATTATTTCATACAAGCTTACTAAGCTTTATAGCTTACTTTGTTTATTTTTCCCGTGTTTTATAGTGTTATCAAGCTAGCTCGGATTTGGGGATCGTCGGAGATCGCTTCACACTATCCACCTATCACTTGGTACCTATGAACTTTGGTATTTTAAGTATATGGCATGTATATGGACTTTGGTCATGTTGGTTATGTTTTGGTAATGATTTTGGCCATTTGAAATGGCTTGTAAATGTATATGTCTTGGTTTGTATATAATATCCATGAGAGTTGGCTTATTTTGAGTAAATTTGCCTGTGTATATGTGTATGTGCATATAGTTCATAATATGTAAATTGGGGTTGGTTTTGATGATGCTTATCAGTAGTTGGTATTATGAAAGTGAATGTTGATATTTGGGATGTTATTTGTTTGTTAATCAAGGTAAAGAATGCATGTTTTGAGTAGCCATATTGATGATCTAAGTTTATGAGATTTTAGGTATAAATGGATTGGTCTATTTTGCAACTTATGTGTATTAAGAAATGTGATATTGAATATGCATGAATTAGGTTTGAATTGGCTGGTTTAAATGCCTATTTATGCCATGGAATGGTGCAAGTTGATGTGTTGTAGGTACATTCAAATTTGGGTGGCAAATTGGCTTGGTAAATAGCCTATTTTTGTCCACACGGGCATGTGTCTCAGCCATGTGTGACACACGGTCATGTTGCACGGCCGTGTGTCCCCTGGTGTTGAAATTGAAATCAAGTCAGTATGCTCCACACGGCCTCACACACAGGTGTGTGACTTGGCTGTGTGGCATAAGTCAGTATACCCTACAGGTTTGCCACGGCCTAGCACACGGGCGTGTGTGGCAATTTTTAGGGCACACGGGCTAGCCACACGGGCGTGTGTGTTGGCCGTGTGACCCAATTCAAAGAGTTACACGAGGTCGGACATAGGCTGAGACACGGCCATGTGCTCCCATTTCGAATGTCCACACGGCCTGTGACACGAGCGTGTCTGGTGGCCGTGTGAGACACACGGCCTGACCACACGGGCGTGTGTCCCCTGTTTTGAGAAAAATTTTCAAAGTTCGTGAAAGTTTCTTAAGTTATCGGTTTAGTCCCGAACCACTCCTAAAGCATGTTTAGGGCCTCATAGGCTCGTACTAGGGACATATTGATTGAGATTGAATGATGAATGTTTGAATTGAGAAAATGTATGCTAAAAGTATGTATAAATGTGTTGTAAGTCCAGTAATGCTCTGTAACCCTATTCCGGCGTTGAATACGGGTGAGGGGTGTTACAGCTTTGGCAAAAATGGCGTTGTGGAAATACGAGTCAATGTGGAGATTTTTTGAGTATGACTCATATTTCAGTCAAATTTGAGAGATAATCTCCCAATTAAACTCTGTTTATTTGTTTTAGTTGAACTCTGATTAGTTTAGATTATTTTTTTATTATTTGACCTACAAATTTAGCATATAAATAGGCTCTTTTACAACTTCAGAAAAACACCCATTAAAGATTAGAACTCATAACACTTTTGGAGATTTTTATATTTACGTTTTGAGGGTTCTTTGTTTTCGGGTTTCGGGGTTTAGTTTTCATCTCCATCATTTGTACTCTTCATTCTTTTGCCATTATAATAAAATTATATTTGCCCGTGGTTTTTAATCCTCTTTAGATGGGGTTTTCCACGTTAAATTTGTGTGTTCAAATTCTCAATTTCTTCCGCAATTTTTACTTGTTCGTTGCTTAATCAGATCGATCCCCAACACGGATCCCAAACATTCTTGACTTTCAACCAAAAGACTTTCTCTGCTATTTTGGTACCACAAGCTACTTTGAGTGTAGGCTCAAACAATTTCGAATCAAACACAGAACCAAAAATATTTTCTTTACTTTTAGTAGGAAATTAAATCTCTTTCTTATAGAAACTGGTAGAATTGTTGTAACACCCCTAAAATTGTTATACTATAAAAGTAGTAATAAATTAAAAATATGTATAATTGATTTCATTATAAAGTAAAATAAAGAAATGAAAGTGATAAAAGAGAAAGTTGGGTAGTACGAAAGAAAGTTAAATTAAGAAGTATGCTGTGGCTTAATAAATTAATAGTAAGGATTAAATCGTAACGATGTAAAAAGTTTTAAGGTCCAAGTATAATTATTCGAAATTTGAGGGGTTGAACTATAATTATGAGAAAAATTGAAGGACCAAAAGTGAAAATAACTTAATTTCTTATGACATAAAATTGGTTTATATTGACTAAATTGAATAAATGAAGAAATATGAAGGATTAAATTACAATTGTACCAAAAGTGAATAGTGACTCAATGATGGAATTTTAAAGAAACATGAAGGGCAAAATGGTCGTTACTCAAATTAGATAATTATAAGGTGTAATAATTAAAAAGAAAAGTATTTACAATATGATTGGTTAAATATTTTAATATTTTATAAGATATTTTGATATTTTAAATAATTAAACTAATGAGATATCTTGGAGGAAATGTAGGAAATGTGTAGGAAATTCCTCCATCTTCCCATGTCTCTCACGGTTCTATAAATATGGGAACGAGGGTTTCATTTTATTACATTTTGGTCCCTTATCATAAAACTCCATTTATTCTCCCAAATTTCTTGATAATTTCTATAGTCACCCAAAAGAAGAAGTGAAGTAGTGATACCAGAAAGTTAGAATATCATATTGGAATAAAGAAATTGGAAGTGGAAATGGAAAAAGTTGTGAAAAAAGTAAGGAGATTAAAGGGACAAGGTAAGTACTTTAAGAATTTTACTTTATTTAATTTAAATCAAGTATAGAGTATGCTAAATTGGTTGAATTAATTGTGAATGTGCAAACATTATGTATGAAATTAAATTAGTACAATGAAGTAGTAGAAAAAAGATTAAATTGTAAAGTAAACGAAATAAGTTATGTGAATTTGAATGTTGAAAAGAAAATGTAAATAAAGTGTGATGAAATAGTGATGATATAAAAAGTGATTGTGTGGGAAAATTTACAAGTTGCATTGAATATATGATAATAGGACTAAATTGTAAAGTGTGCAAAAGCTTGAGATTTAAATAAAGTATTGTGTTAAGAAGTTTAAATGGAACGTTAAGTGTTAGTGAATTAATTATAAAGTGATGTAAGGAGAAATTATAGTAAATAATGAATTTTCATGATGTTAGGGATTAAATTGTAAACTTATGAAATTTGTAATTGAATTAAGAGAAGTTATGATAAAACTAAATGTTGATGATAAGTGAGTTTTAAGAATTAAATTGAATAATAATAAATAGTATAATGAGTATGTATGTAAAAATGAAAATTAATGCAAAGAACCATGAAAAAGTAAGTATTAGCATTAAAACAGTTTCTTCAACTTTGAAAATTCACCAAATATTATGGAAATCGAGTTAAAGGTTGAATCAAATATTAAATTAAAACTTACTGAGTCTATTTTTGCATAGAAGAAAAGTTGTAAGCAATGGAATTGTATATTATGATATAATAATTTTTGTGAGACAAGGTCAAAATGATTTCGGGTTCCCCTTTTTTAAATTTGAAAAATTATTATAATTTGTAAAAATATGTTTAGGCTATGAAATTTATATGAATAAAATCTTAGCAAGTCTATTTTAAATGAAAACAAACAGCAACATAATATGAGTCTCATACTGAAAGATAATTAATTTTTAGTGGAGAAGGATCAAAGCTTCCTAGCAGCAGAACATGG
Organism: Gossypium sturtianum; assembly: GCA_025698515.1. Lineage (NCBI taxonomy): Eukaryota > Viridiplantae > Streptophyta > Magnoliopsida > Malvales > Malvaceae > Gossypium > Gossypium sturtianum. The sequence continues at coordinate 81,716,917 of CM046951.1, forward strand.
GAGAATTTAAAGAATTTATTGTATTAATTGACTTATGTAGAAATTCTAAAATTTTTATGGTAAAAACTTCATTGAGTCTAGTTTTAAAAGAAAAAAAAATATCAGATCTTAATTTAGATTACTGCAGCCAAATATAAATAATTTAGTGACTATTGCTCTAGTGGACAACTTTGCTAAAAACATACATGTAATTAATAAAATCATAATTAATGTTACATATAAACTTACTATACTCAAAATTAAAGATTCATACACACACGTACATTAAGGATGCAGATTGAAGAGGATGAGGAGGAAAAATAATGAAAGAGGCATAAAACTTTATTGTAAAGGTGATAAGTGATATGAATTATAAACGGAAGTGATATGTTTCAAAGGTAATTGGAAGTAGTAAAGTACTTAGGCCTAGTTTAGGAATGTTTCTCAAAAGTACTTTTGGAGGATAAGCTAAAATTTTCAATTCCTAAAAAAAGTGCTTTTAGACCAATTTTTGACTTAGAGAGAAGCATTTTTTTTTTCTCTCAAAAAGTAACTTTAGGAATATTTTTGTTTCAAAAATACTTTTGAAAAGCATTCCTAAACTGACCATTAATAAATAAGTGCTCATTGTAAGTAATGACAGGTATAATTCTATAAAACAATTACAAAGTGTATAGGACAAGAAAATTATTGACTAAGTGAAGGTGAAAGATAATGTCATTTAAGCAATCTATAAAGTTAATGAAAGATTGTTTCATGAGTGGATTATGGGATAAATTAATACGAATTAATTTCGTGAAATTGAATTACCTAGCCATAAGTGATATATATCTACAAATGGCAAGGGAGTTTGCTATTTATACAAGATTTTGGGGCAACTTGAGTGCCAATTGTGACGCCCGTGCTAAGGACTTTGGAGGTAGAGCTAATTGGTGCATGTAGCACTTCTTGAATCTAGGAGCAGGGGATCCTTGCCTCTATAGTGAGCTTCTATTCTCATAGGCTTCCGTCTAATTAGATTTGAGTCGGTTCTTAGATTTTGTTGGGTCGACGGTGTTACTCCCTAACAGGTTTATTTTGGGTATACCATATATGAGCGACCAACTTTACCGGTATTCAAAACCTTATTCTCAACGCACAAGCAGCGACTCAGATCATTGGAAATTAATAGCAAAGGAGAAAGAAAAAGGGGGCTCACTGGCTTAGTTAGTGAGTGAAAAGCTTTGTGGAAATTTGTAGCGTGATTGTGATGGTGTTGAAAATATTAGGGGAACAAACTTTACAATTTTCAAAGGCTGGTGGTGTTGATGGTGGCGGTGCCTGCCTTGCTTGCTTGCTTGCTTAAGGAGCAAAATCTTTTGGTTGGACGATGTATAGCAGCATTCATAATATATTTATGGTGGGGTGCCTTTGTTTTTGGTTAAGATCTTAGCATCTGATGGGTGAATATATATATATATATATATATATATATAATCACAGGTTTAACTGTGACTGAACTTATCAAAGGGGTGTGATGGGTCAACGCTTTAGCTTTTCATTGTTTCTTTTCTAGTTCATCATTCACATTACTTGATACAACACTTTATAAGTAGGAGAACATTATCTCCCTTCCAAGTGTTAGATTGTTAAGAAAGAAAAGATTTACCCTCCAAAAGATAATGAACTTTAGATTTACCCAAAACTACTATACATAATTATTACTTGGAATACTATAAGAGATATGAATTTTAATGGACAGAAATGAAGTTACCAAAAGCTAACCTTGTTTCTAATCATTGTATAAAAGAACCCCATAGCTACCATTGAAAAAAAATTATAAAAAGGACTGATAAGATAAGCACATCTTTGAGTATATCTTGTTGGTTTTCCTTTTTAGGAGATGGGTGTAAGTCTCCCATGAATTGCTATATAAAAAACTCTTATTCACAAAAAATATATTTTTCCAATTAGGTGTTGGTCCCTTCAATGCCACCCAATGTTGAGGCGACCTTGGTGGCTAGAAAGGGAAGATAAACCAGCCTTTATTCTTATTTTTGTTGAAATTGCCCCCACAATTTTAATTCTCACCATTAAGTTGCACATTGGAAATCATTAGTATCTTTAAGTCAACAAAGGTTGCATTAATCAATTTCCACCGTACAATATTATTCTTAGGGTGATTTTATATGAAATCATGCAACATCAATTTTCAATATGAGAGCCGAGTGGCCAGTGTCATTGCTTGAGGCTTCAAGTTTTTGTTTGGATCTTTGACTTTCGTAGAATTTAAAAGCACCACAGACGATATTATCAATGTGTTATTACTATTAGGTTAGATTAGGTGATGACAATATTTGGAGTGGACACTTTTATATAAAAGATGTTGGGTTTAGTTTCATTTTTCAGATATCAAATTTTCTAATCATTATCGTAATTTTGGTCTTTTTTATTATACTCAAATTTAATATTTATTCTTCATATTTTAGCTTATCACAATTTAGTCCCATATTATTATAATGTTATTAGTTTGTCCAAATCATTAATCAAAATAGTTAGCATTTCGACTAGCTAAAAAAAGTTTACATATATCAAATTTTTAAAAAATAAAATATAAAGATTAAATTTTATATTTTATATTTTATTATAGTAGAGAGATCAAAATCAAAATAGAACTCTACAAAGAAAACTATGGAAAATTAAAAAAGAAAAGGAATAATGAAATGTAAAATGTAGTGATGACAAAACCTTGCTTCACAAATTTCGTACCTATTCATTTCGAATAGGAAATTTTCTTTCATGAATATGGTAGAACGAAACAGTTTGGTAAATATTTGCTCCACTTTACCCTGTCTCACCTTTAAAATTACTATTTCACCCTTGCATCCTTTTTATATTCTTAGTATATATACTTGTTATACCTAACTACCTTGCAAAGACGATCAATTGCTCAGTTAAAGAGGGCTCGCCTGCATGGGGGATCACCCAAGTGTGCCCATCATGTTGAAGTCCACTGAAGAGCTACTCTCATCACCCTATCGTTGGCTCTATCAAGCCACACCCAAATAGAGTACTCCATGACTCTACCATAATAAGACGTGTGTCCGGAGGAGTCCACAACAAGCCCCTTTTCTATATAAATCTCATTATTTCTCCGAAGAAGCCAACACTTTGGACCTATATTGAAGCAAATGTTGGCAGGTCGGACTGAATCAATCCGTTGAATCCAAAATTGATTCGGCATGATAAATAATAATAATAAAACAGATTGATCTGAATTGATAAAAAAAAATCGATAGTTCAATCAATCAATGCAATATTTTATATTTTTTATAATTTTTAATTTAATTATTTCAATTTAATAATTCAACTAATTGAATCAAAAACACATTAATTTCACTACTAATCAGAGTTTTGCAACATTGACCAAAGCTTTGCCCAGATATCACAAGACTTCCTCAAATCTTCAAGGAATGACCTCTAACGGCTCTTCAGACTCACTAGTAAACCACTCCCAATCTCCTTCGCTAAATCTTGTACCAAAAATACTAAATATATATACTAAAAGGGTGAATTCCCCCATTGATCACTCAACTATGCACTAGTTTTCATTTCCGTCACGTTGAAAATTCTATCTAATTTTTCCCTCTTCCAGAAAAATCTCACAAAAATGCAGCTCCTAGTTGCGATTTACGATTTTTTTTTTCTGTTCCCAAGTTCAATAGTACATGCCTACAACGTATTATGACCGAAAGCTGATAAAAGGAAAAAGGTTACATGATGATCATCATTACTACTCTAGGAAACCTGTTCTTGTCAAAACTGCGTTTCTCACTTTGCTGAGATCTCTGCCTTTAAGTGTCCTTCCCATCCCTTCACAAACCGAGAAAGAAGAAACTCGAGTCCTTGCAAGCTTCCTAGCAAGCCATTCATGTGGAGGGACCATATCTCCATCCTCATACAGCATACCATCATCATCATCATCACCTGTATTAACCCATGACTTGTTTCTTGATGGTTCCATGTTTGCATGCTTCCCATATATCTTGGACCAATCGGGGATGTTCAACGGAGCCGATGATTGCCGAGTCACCTCGGGTTCATGCCTTGCTGCTGATGATGAGTTGCTTCCTCTTCGGATCGTTCTCGATGCGCTTGGAAGCCGCCATGCAGATGAAGAACTCGAGGAGGGTTCCCTAGGTTTGCTCGATGTGGGACTTGATGAATCTTCTTTTTCATAAGACCAAACTTCTTCTTCATCAAAATCTCCATCGTTGATTGAATTCCTACTGCAACCACTACCATGCCAATCTGTCATGACTTTGATCTAAGAAAAAAAAAGAATACAAGGAGTACATCTAGTTCATATGCGTTTTGTCATCCCCATATATACATATATATATATATATAAATATAGTGATGACATGAATGCTACTGCATGATGATACTATAAATAAGCTCACCTCCAAATGGATTAATGTGTGAAGGCGGGTTTGTATTTGGCAGTTGGCACCCACAGAAAAGAGGGTAGAGGTAAAGGTAGAAGTAGAGGAGGGGGCATTGAGCAAATCTAGGAAGGAAGCAAGTCTTTTCAGATCACAGCATATTTACCAGCTAATGCTATATAGTAGAAACCTACTTCTGTTATTCAGAGTCGACAGATTTCTTCATATGGGGCTTTATTGCTTTATAGTAGTTTATTATAAGAATTGAGGCTGCATTGATGAGATTTATTTATATAGAACTAACAATAACAAGTGTTGTTGGTGTAGTGGTATCGGAGGGCTTTCAAAGGATTAACTTGGGTAAAAACTAACAGAAAAGATACTTTAATGAAGATTTTTTTAAATGAAATTACCTTATTTAAGTTTACAAATAGAATTAGAATACTTAAAAAAAATCAAATTAAATGGATGCTATGTCATATTATAATATTATAAATCATCACAATTAATAAAATTATTATAATATAAGTGCAACATCTAATTTACTTTAAAAAATACAACATCAATTTTTTTACAAGTTTAATATCACATTATAAAATACAACAGACTATAGATTTTTAAAATCAATGATAGGAATGGTGGAATTAGAGGTGAGTGTTTCAATAGATCAAAATTTGTTGAACCTCATTCCTACATGGTGAACTAAGGGTCTTGAGATGCTTTTTGATACATATATATGATCACAAATTTATCTGTGACTGAAATTGTTTCTTTTCTGGTTCATCATTCGCATTATTTGATCAAAACTTGGTAAGTGGGAGCATATTATCCCCCTTCCAAATGTTAGATTATTAAGAGAAAAAATTTACCCCAGAACTTTAGATTTAACCCAAAACTACTATACATATTATTACTGAATGCTATAAGAGAATTGAGTTTTGATGGATAGAAATGTAAGTTACCAAAGCTAACCTTGTTGATAATTACTGTATAGAATAACCTCGTTGCTACCATTGGAAGAAAATAAAAAGATAAAAAGGACTGATAAGATAAGCACATCTTTGGGTATATCTTGTTGGTTTTCCTTTTTAGGAGATAAGTGCAAGTCTCCCATGAATATCTATCTAAAAATCTTTGTCACCAATTTTATAATTTCCATTTAGGTGTTGGTCCCTTCAATGCCACCCAATGTTAAGGCAACTTTAGTGGCTAGCAAGGGAAGATAAACCAACCATTTAATTTTTTTTCATTCTTGAAATTGCCCCACGATTTTAATTTTAAATTTTTGATCATCGATATTTTTAATAAGTTCACAAAATAACATGAGTTGACTCGAACCCTATGGCATCTAAGGTATTTATGTATGAGAATACTACCACTTGGACTATAAACTCTAAGACATGAGTTTGAGTCCAACTATACATAATATATATGATTCGTTTTCTTAGACACTTGATGAGTTAGTAAACCCATCGTCAGGGGCGAAGCCGGGGGGTTGGCATGGGCCCCGGTCTCTCTAAAAGGTAAAATTATTATTTAGGCTCTTGAAATTTTTTTAAAATTTTAAATTAGTAAAGGTAAAATTACACTTTGGCCCCGCCCAAAATTATAAAAATTCGATTTAATCCTTTACAAATTAGAAAGATATAAACTATAAAAAAAATTAAAATTTCATCCGCCCCTAAAAAATTGTCCTGGCTTCGCCCCTGCCCATCGTCTCTTCATATATTAAAAACTCTCGACATCATTAAAAGACAAACCATCTGAAATCTTCAACTGGTTGCATAATCAATTTTGACCTTACAATATTCTTTCATCTTATCAAATTAGTCTTAGGCTGGTTTTATATCATGCAACTTCAATTTGCAATGTGACAACAGATTAGCTAGTGTCATTGCTCGGGCCATCTTTGTTTGGTACAAGGTAGAAAGTAAAGGAAAAGACTGGTTTTAAAAATATGTGTATTTTATTTAGATAATTAAAATTAATAAAAATAAAAATAAATAAATTTTAACCATCTTTATTTGGTAAAAGGTGTAAAGGAAAGGAAAAGACTTATTTTAATGAGATTTTCCAATTATAATCCAGTCATGAAATATTTACATAAAATATAATTAGAACAAAAATGATATTTTACATCTTTAAAAATATTGTCTTTGTTTTCTCAACTTTCCCCTCAAAGTGGGTAAATAAAAAAATTATATGTTTTCCTTCACAATTATAGTGGGTTCACATTCTTTCGTCTCGTGGTAGGGAGGCCATCAATAGGTGATACCATTAAGATTAAAGTAGATGGTGTGTTTAAGCAATGATACTAGATTGGGAAGTTCCTTGAGAAAGCACATGGCCTTAAAAAACAGTGCGATTTGTTCATGTAAATCGGGTGGGGATTAGTATAGCTCATCCTTTACCCAGTTTGAGACTTGCAATGGTTCTCTTTCCTTTGAGTTATGATGACCTCATTCACATTCATAATCTTTTACTCGAAGATATTAATTTGATGAATTGGTTAATAAGAAAAATTGTGTGTTTCATGTTGCCTCTGAATAATGCAATCGATATTTGTAATAATAAAAAAACTTCGAGTAGTGCTAAAAAGTGATGCGAACTACTTGTGGAACTATGAAACAACAAAGATGAACATGGAAAGATTGTTTATATAGTCCAGATTCTTTATGTTTATGAAACTTTACATGGGAGTTAATTCACAATATTTCAACCTCGTACAATAAGTCAGGGGCGAAGCCAGAACAAATTTTTAGGGAGGCCGAATGAAAATTTAATTTTTTATGGTCTATATCTTTATAATTTTTAAAGGATAAAATCGAATTTCTATAATTTTAGGGGGGCTGAAACACCCCAAACCCGGCCCACGAGCTTTGACCAGATTTGGTATGTTCCTCAAGTAAACCGGTTCAAAATTCTTTTGTTACTTAGGAAAAACTTGTATGATTTTAAAAAAATATTGTTTGGGTTGGGCTTGAGTTGAAAACAAATTTATCTTATATTAAAACCCATTTATTTAAGGTGACAAAACATTTAGAGTTAATTTTAAAAAGGAATTTACTTAAACTTTAATTGATAAAAATCCATAAACATAATAAATAAAAGAAAAATAAAGTAAACCACAATGGCCTTATTATATCAATGATCCCAAAGTAAAACTTAAAATACTTAAAATAAATTGAAAGTCCAAATCATAAATTTCTTGCTATGCATGACCACCTTTAAGCTCCTGCCGACCCGGTCCATTATTGCTCATCATCACTGAAAAATATTCCCCAAGCGGGGTGAGTCAACAGACTCAATGTGTACACAACACTAAGTCATAATAGAATCAGGCATGCAAATGATACACATTCAAATCATAGAATACAATTAATGATGCATTCCCAAACCCAAACCTAATTAACCATCCGCTACACACCACCGTGCACGCGGCCACACCGTGGGGACTACTAAGTCAACCCTCCATCCGCTACACACCATCGAAGGCAGTCGCTGCAGTCGACGTGCTCATCGCCCATATAATTTGTGTCATTAGACACCATATTCAAATAATGTAATCGAAGTTACCAAATTCAGATAATGTAACCGAAGTTACCATATTCAAATTTTGTGACCGTAGTCACCATATTCCGTTGGTGAGACCGAAGTCAACACCTTCTTCCCCTTTCACATAGAACCCGAATGCCCCATATATTTTATATCATGCATAACATACTTAATTTCTCATTATTCACATGTAACAATATACATATTCAAAATCCTATCAAAAGTAGGAAACGTACCTGAGTACTTTTACCATATTTATGGTACTTAGCCATATTCACATTCTTATGCATATTCATATATTAAAATAATTGCCATATGATATGTTGAAGGTTAGTATGAGTACACACATTCTTAATAATACATTTAATTTAAACATAGCCATGAACCTATCAAAACTTAGGGTAGGGTACACACTTGATTTGCTTAACGAATTCCTTGAAATCCCGAAACTCGATCCATCGCCTTAGATCTCAAATTCCTACATTTGATTAATCACTTACTAATTTAATAAAAAGCCATTCGGCCATAAATCCAAATCCTAGTAGGATTAGTATTCTTAAAACTTACCTTGAAATTCTCAAATCCCAAAATCCTTGTATCCCTCCTGCCGAAATCCCTATAACTACATGTTAGATCAATTTCTAACATTTATTCACAACAAATAACCCTTAGCCGTATGTTAAATATGACTTACCTTAGATTCTTAAATCCCAAAATTCACCGAATAACTAGGGAACACGCGGCTTATGGTGTACTTTGGAAAAGAACTTCTCCTTCCTTGTAGTCGACACTTAGTAAATCCCGAAAGATCTCTTCGGCAACAGATATTAAGGGTATTAGAATCTTAATTTCGACAGCCTTAAAAGAAATAGAATGAGAATCTAACCTAATCTTACCCTTACTGAAGAATTTGATGGAACTCTTGCTTGAACCCTTAGCGATGATTCGGCTATGGCTTTGATGTGGATAACAATTTCGGCTCTTGAGGCTTAGTGAGAAATCGACTAGGGCTATTGGTATCTTGGCTTTTGATTGTGTTTGTAATAGAAGAAGAAAAGAAAAGAGAAAAAGAGAATAATGGCAGAGAAAATTCGGCAGAGAGAGAGAGGAGAAACTTTAGAGAATTTGTGCAGAGGTTTTCTTGAAAAGAAAAGAATGAATGAAGAATAACCTTACTCTTCCTTTTATAGCCAAAATTACTAGCTAGAGTCCTTTACTTGGCCACCACTCTTCTATTTTGATAGCTTTATCCCTTGATTTATCACTTTAATAAAACTTAATCAAATAATTATCTCTTATCTCTTAATAAAAATAATACTAATAATAATCCTCTTTTATCTCTTCCTTATCTATCAAAATAAAAGAAATAATATCCACATTTATCTCTTGAAAATAATCTAAAATAAATCTATTATTTATCCCTTATTTATCCACCCTTTATCTCTTAAAAATAAAAGAATAAAAGCTCCTAATTTATAGCCATGTGCCGTCCACCTCATTTTCTTACGGAAGCAAAATAAAATTTCTTTTATTTGCTTCCCATGTGACTCGAACTCAGGCCCAACACCTTGCATGTGGCGCCATTTCCAGAGGCCCTATGTGGCATCTCCGTGCCACTTTTCCAAGCCTTGTTTGTGTGTCAAATTCCTCATATTATTTTTCTTAAGGCCACCTTGCCTTAGTTTTCTCTTTTTAAGCCTTAAAACTTGACATTTCTTTACATTTCCAAGTTTCCAAAAATTTTCGTTTGGCTCTTTAAACTTGACATTTCCTTACATTTCCAAGTTTCCAGAAATGTTTACTTTCCTCTTTTGAATCATTTCCACATCATTTCCTTACATTTCCATACATTGCCTTACATTTCCATACATTTCCATGCACCTTAGGGTTCCTAGAACTCCTCAGAACACATCCAACACACCCACTGAGCCCACTATCTCATGAATTACACACGAACGCATAACCCCTAATCTAGGATGTTACAGGGGCAAAGTATAATTTTACCTTTACTAATTTAAAATTTTAAAAAAATTTCAAGAGCCTAAATATAAATTTTCCATTTTAGGGGGGTCAGGGCCACTGCCAGCCCCCCCTTGTATCCGCCTCTGCAATAAATGATTTAAGTTCTAAAGTACTTTCATGTTTACATCTAAAGATCTAGATTACTCAGCTCTAAGTTTTTCACCTTGAAAACTTTGTTTGTAAACCAAGTGGACACACTTAGAGTTGACAAAATAGACCCGAGCACGAAAGTTTACCCCTGTTGATCTGAGCCCGTAACGATCCAAGTTCAAGAAAGCCCAATCTTGTAACAGATCCAAGCTCAAAAATACCTGAGCCCAAGAAAATTCGAGCCCAAGAAAGCCCAAGCCAGAAATCGATCTAGCCTGAGCTCAAGATAAATTCGATCCAAAGCCTAAAAAAGCCCAACTTTATAACTAACAACCATAATAGACATTAATAATTAATATAATTTTATGATATTACCAAAAATAAAATATAAATAACCGATAATTCTTTATTTTTTGAAAATGTATTCATAAGTAGGGGTGAGTATTCGATCGAGTCGAGTCGAATCGAGTAAAAAAATTTCGAGTTAGTCGAGTTAACAAATCCTATTTTAGCAACCGAACTCAATTTGAATTTTTTTTCGATTTGAATCGAATCGAGTCAAAAAATTTCGAGTCAAATCGAGTCGAGTTAACGAATCCTATTATTTATACTTAATGTTGCGATTAGATGGACCGATTATTTAACTAGTAGACGAAAGTACAAGATTATTTAACTACATGAATAATATAATGATTCTGCCTCTTAACTTAATGGGTAAACATTTATCAAAACGACGTAGTTTTGCCTTTTAACTTAATTATTTTGAATTTTAACTTTTAAAAAAGTAAACATTTATCAAAACGGCGTAGTTTTGTCTTTTCTTATTCGGATTTTTGGATAACTCGAATTGTGTAATTCATATTCGAGTTAAACCGAAAAACTTAATTTTTTATTCAAGTTGATCCGAATAACTTGATTAACTCAAATAACTCGAACTATTTAATTCAAAATTTGAAATTTTTATCGAGTTTTTTGAATCGAATCGGATTTTGCTCACCCCTATTCATAAGCCTTGCATATTTATATTAAAATTTTATAAATGAAAAAAATAATTAACAATATTTTTTATGTTAAATTATAAAGTGAAATAAATTTTTAAAAACATTAATTTAATATAATTTTTTTAGTATTATAATTATATATGAATAATAAGTATATAAAATTAATAATTATTAAATTCTATAAAATTATATTTTAATGATAATATAATAGTATATTATATAACTATTACCGAAACTGATTACCTAACCTAATTTTCAATCGATATACTAAATTAGTATATTACTAATACATAAAATAATATAATATAATAATAACTATTACTAATACATAATATAATAATTTATTATAATGTATTAGTATTACTAATACATAAAATAATATTATAATATATAACTATGACTAAAAATATAAATACATATATAATTATTATTATTATAATATAGATTAGAATAAAAGATAAAATATTACATTATATAATATTTAATCATTGATGCATATATATAAACTATTAATATATTATATGATATAATATAGTATTATATAATACAGTAGGAGGTCTAACTTTCAAATGTATGACAAGTATAAGAACTTAGAACATATTTCAATAAGTATAATAATGAACAACAATATATAATAATAAGTAATATATAATGTACAACTATTATATATATATATATATATACTATCAATATATTATATACTATTAATATATTATATACTATATGATATAATATAATATTATATAATATAATAGGAGGGGTAGCTTTCAAATATACGAAAAGTATAGGGACTTAGAGCATATTTCAACCAGTATAATAATAAACAATAATATATGATAATAATTAATATATAATGTACTACTATTATATTATAGAATATAGTAAAAGATATAGTATTGCGTGATATTATAATGTTTAATCATTGATGCATATATATAAACTATTAATATATTATATACTATAGTAGGAGGATTAGCTTTCAAATGTAAGAAAAGTTTAAGGGCTTAGAGCATATTTCAACCAGTATAATAATAAATAATGATATATGATAATAATTCATATATTATATACTATTATAGAATGTGATATAATATGATATAATGAAATAATATATTTTATAAGTATTAATATATATATATATATGTATAACTATTATTATATTATATATTATAACAAAAGATATAGCATAAATAGTTATGTGTAATTTAGTACATTAAAATACATGTTTATAATTACAACTAGCAATACATAAAATATTATTAAAATTTTAATATTTTAATAAAATATTATTTTTTATTAAATTATATTTTGATTTGGGCTTTAATTTTACAAATTGTATTTGGGTATTAGGTTTTTTTTTTTTTTTTTGGACTTGAGATTTGGGCTACAATTAATTTATTTTGAGTTTAGGTAATAATGAGTATATTATTTGGGTTTTGGAATAAATATTTTATAATATGAGTATTAGGTTTATAAATTTAGTAAGAAAGATAATAAAAAATTATTCAATTGTTAATATAATATAATAATGAACAATAAAAGATTTTTTCGTTAATTCATATAGTATCATAAAATAATAAATTTTACATACAATAAGCACTTTAATTATTTTATATAAAATTACTTTATTAAATATATATGTATAATTTAAGTTTTTTATAAGTCAAATTTGAATTACGTTGTCATTGCGTAAAAGTAAGATGAATTATTACTTTTGAAATTAAAATATTTATAACTTATAAAATTCAAAATTATTTGGATTTGTCAAAGCCCGCCCGGCTTGATTCGAGCCTGAATTTGAAATATTCGAGCCTGAAAAAATTCGAGTCCTAAAGGGCTCGAGCCTGAGAAGATCTAAGCCCGTAACAGGTCTGAGCCTGAGAAAATCTGAGCTTGAAGCCCAACCCGAGCCCACCCGTTTGCCAGCATTAGACACACTTGTTTACGTTTCTTTTAAATGCACTTACAAAAAAAATTCTGAAAAACAAGTGCTAAAACTCTCAATACACAAACGTCTCAACTTGCTAACATATTAGACTAATTACAATCATTCCTCCCATCAAATTAACAAAATAAACAGCAAGTCATATCTACATAAAGTCCAAAATATTGTGGAGATATCCAAAATAAGTCTTTACATCAATTCGATACAATCTCCTTAATTTGGGACTCCAATTTTCTAGATCCATTCCAATCTTTAAAATATATTGTTTCACACGGATTGAGCTTTAAAGATGGGTCATCAATCTTTCAAACAAATATAGAAATATAAACATACCTATTTCCGGTTCAAATTATCACCAACCCAAACAAGGCAAGTTTGTGTGACTTGTGCAGTGCCAAAAGCAGTTGGTACTAGACCTGTTCATGGGACGGGTTATTTTCCCAAGCCAATGGCTCGTCCAAAATTTGGGAGAGTCCGGGCAAAAATATTAAGCCCAAAAAATGGGCTTAGGCGAAAAATTAGGTTTTTTTAAAATATGGGTCCAGCTCGAGTTTGAACATTCAAGGCATGAGCTCAACTTAACCAAACTCGTTAGTAATGTTTTATATTATGTAATTTATAACACATAAAATTAAGTCTATAGTATTATATGATAATACTATAATGTAAACATCAAAAAATGTTAAAATGATTATACATAAAATTTTAATAAAAAATTATTAAATAATTAAGATAATTATTTGGTACACAGGCGATGAGAACTTTTAAGTCCACAAGTAGAGTTCAAATATTATCATGTGTCATTAAGTTGTATTTTTAAAATTAAAAAAAAAAAGGATATGTGTCAAAATCTCAACCCTGCTTTTTGGAGTTAAAAGTTTCCACCACCTGTGTACCAAATAATTACCCAAATATTAAATTAAAATTAGTATTTGATACACTAACAATGTATTTTTTTATTTACTCTATAAGCAACCTTACAAAAATTATTATTTGTCTCTTTTTAAAATGTTTTAGGCTCAGAAAAGCCTTTAGTGAAAAATGAAAAAAAAAATCAATTGAGACCTTATAAAAAAATATCCCTATTGAGTCCTTAATGACAAAAAATAACCAACTAGGCCCTTCCGTTAACGAAAACTGATTGACCGTTAAAGGCGCTAATGTGACTGAGACAGCCACTAGGAGATGACACGTGGAATGCCATGCTAACAAAAAATTCAATTTTTTTAAAATTAAATAAATATTTTTAAAAATTTATTTTAAAAATTTTAAAAAAATTATTTAAAAAATTAAAAATAATTATGTAACACCCCAAACCTGGCCTAGACGTTATGGATGAATCTGGAGATGTCACAAAGAATGGGTTTTGATATCGATCTCCACACGTAAAAACCATTTCAGTTTTAAACCTCCTATTCGCCTTTATTCATCGTCAAAACATTTGTTCAATTACTTAATTAGTCTTAAATCATGTTTAATAGCGGAAGCTTACGAAAACGTTGAATTTCATGAAATTAGTTCATATTCATAGAAAAACCTTTATTTTCAGATATCAGTTGCAAATTAATTACTTAAACGAAAATCCAAATCCAAAAGAAAACCAGCCAAAAAGTCCGGAGAGAGTCCAATTGTTACAAAAATCCAGAAATAATCTTTTAAGATAAAACCGTAAACATAACTAGTTTATGAACTCGTGGTCACCGAGAAACTCCGTCGCACCGACCCACCTAAGGCTATGGATTACCTGTACAGAACAGACAAACGGATGTGAGTTTTCGTAAACTCAGTGTGTAACCCAACAGAATTAAGCATGCAAACACACAGAATCATATGCACAGTCAGATACAGACACAGATTCAGTTTTAGTTTCAGATATGCAAAATCCTACCCCCATCCTCTACATACCAACTCTGACCATCCCATCACACCATGTGGGGTTAAAAACACCCACCCATCCCTACATACCACATTGTGCCAATATGACACATATCGGATAATATGCAGCCAAGCTGCCAGAATAAAGGCGTTTAACGCCGAACGAAATACTTCCTCCGCATATGCATATCCCACCCTCAATAACAAATACAAAAATTTAGATACAGATATACAGAATAAACATGCTCAACATGCTTTATACAGTTAACGAATATACATACATCAGTATAGTCAGGCATACGTTTAGTATCCTACTCAGATCAGTCTATCAGAATATCATAGTATGCAAGTCAGGGTTAAATTAGCCCTTACCGACCCTACCGCAGGCCCACAGTTAATCGAAGCGACCCATGCGACCCTAGGAAAAATTCCAGGAAAATGGGCCCACATGCCCGTGTGGGCCCACATGCCCATGTGGCCAACATGCACGTGTGGCCCACACGCCCATATTTGGCCTTGCCCGTGTGGCCCACACGGCCTGGCCCAGAAACCCACACGTCCGTGTGGAATGCCCGTATAGGCCTACACGCCCAACTTAGCCTGGCCTGTGTGGCCCACACGGCCACACTCGAGCCACCACACGGTCGTGTCTTACGCACGGCCCTGCCCACGTCGTTCACACGGTCGTGTCTCGCACACGGCCATCCACACGGGTGACCACACGCCCGTGTGGCGTCGGCTGATGTAGTTTTTTGACCTTTCTTTGAAACCTTATTTTCTGTGTTTGGGCACACACTGTACGAGATCGATGCAAAAGCACTCCCGAGTCACACAACACCTAAAATTGACCAATAAACCACCGAATTAGTCGCTTGATTCGACCCTAAACCGAGCTTCATCAAAATAACAACCTTTTAATCCATCAAAGTTCTTACCTTCAAATGAGTAACAAAGATTTCGCACACTTAAAGCATCGTTTGGAAACCTTCAACCCCTTGATTAGCTCCTAAACACCAACGAATCCCATTAAACAAATATTTACAAACCAGAACATTAATCGCATCTACTAAACTTACCAGAGACATACACTGAGCACCAAAATAGCGATATATGGAAGTTCAACAACAGATAGGAAAATGGAACAACCACCGGTGAGGAAAAAGGGGAAAAAATGGCAAAGAGCAAAAATATGAACAAAAAAAAGAGTCAAATTCTTGGTTTGGAAATTTTGGAAGAGAAAGGGATCTTTTTTTTGAGAAAAATAAAAATAAAAATAATGGATAATAAAATCCCTAAAATTCCTCATCACAATCTCACTATCAACAACCTTATCAGAAACCCAACCACACCGAAACACCATTAGTCAACAGAGCAAAAATAAACACTCACGCTAACGCAGGGATTCGAACACAGGACCTCCAACACACCAGTTCCCTTACCACTCGAACCGACAGGCTTATTCTGATATGACTTAACAGATAATTTAATTTAAGCCCACTGAACAAGGGTAAGGCTTGATTCCAAAAATAACAAAATTTTGCCAAAAGTGGGAATTGAACCCAAGGCCTATCACACAAACCCAGAACACTTAACCACTAAAGCAGACAAATATTTGTGTCAGATATTTACCGAAACAAAAACAAATTAATTGGGGCGTTACAACTCTACCCCCTAAAGAAATTTCGACCTCGAAATTTACCTGATCAGAACAGATGAGGATACTGCTGACGCATTGAGTCCTTAGGTTCCCACGTGGCTTCCTCAGTGCCATCATTCCGCCACAGAACCTTCACTAAAGGGATGGACTTCCTCCTCAGGACCTTAACGTCTCGATCTAGAATCTGAATCGGCTCCTTCTCAAAAGTCAAATCCAGCCTAACATTGATCTCCTTAACAGAAACAACATGAGAAGGATCAGACCAATACCGCCTCAACATCGAGACCTGGAAGACATCGTGGATCCGGTCCAACTCTGGAGGTAGCTCCAACTGATAAGCAACTGGTCCCACACACTTCAGAATCTGATACGGCCTAATAAACCTCGGGCTCAACTTGCCCTTACGACCAAATCTCAGAACTTTCTTGTCGAAACCATTTTTTTTGAAAAATGGGTCGACTTTGGTTTTTTGAAAAGGAAAACGAATATGGGAGTCGCCACCAATCTTTTTTTATGAGGTGTGATCGGGTCACCTCGTAATTCGGTCATTTTAATAATAAATTTAATTTATTAAAACAACAGTTTTGATCTGCGAAATTTAGAAAACGGGTTCGAGAGTCGGTTACGTGCGAGGAAGGGTTAGCACCCTCGTCACGCCCAAACTTGGTACCTAATTGATTATTTAATGTCTCAATGTCGAAAGTTGAAAATTTGAAAAAGATTTTAAAAATACGACCTCTTTTAAAAATATCTGAATTTTCTCGAATCAGATATTAAGATTCTCTCGCTCCGAAGGAATAAAATATCACATCCAGCACGTTAGGACACGGTAATTTAAACCCTCGAATCCAAGATCATCTCATGATTCCCGAGACTCATGCATTGAAAATATCAAAAGGATATTCGATTATTTGGTCAAACGAAAAACCGAAACCCAGCACGTTAGGGCACGATTTTCTCAAATTTCCAAATACGGAATATCGATTATTTGAAAACTCGATGTATCGGGTAAAAGGTTAGTGTGACAAGTAATAATGTGAAAACACGGTGCTACATGTGAAAAGAATAATAATAATGATATGAAATTCGAATAACATACTAATACAGGTGATACTAATAAGTTAATAATAATAAAGTAACAATAATAATATAAGTAAGGATAAAATGAAAGCAATATGTTAATTAATGCCTATAGTAGTATATTAATAACGGTAAAAAATAATAATAAAATGATAAGGATAGGAAATATGATAAATAACACTAGAAAAGGAATAACACAAAAATATAATGATAATAGTGATAGTAATAAAAGAAATAATATTAACAATGGTAACAAATATAATAGTAATGTCAATAATAAATAATAAATATAATAAGAAAAACAAATACAATGTAGTATTGATGTTAGAAATAAAATAAATAATAATAGTGAATAAAATAATAATAATACGATAAATAATAGGTTAGCAAAAAATAGTATTAAGAATAGCATTTAAAACAATTATTAAATACAATAATAATCATTAAAATAATAATGCAAATTAATATTAACATCAACAATAATAAATATAATAGTAATAATATAAATAATAATACATATAATAATAATATTAAAAGTAGTTAATTTAATAGTAAAATAGTCAAAATAATCGAAAAAGGACCCAAATCGCATTGAAAACAAGCTATTGGGGTAAATCTGTAATAAAAATAAAAGGAGAGGACCTATTTGAAGCGCGCGGATAACATGGGGGACTAAAATGGACAATAGCACTTTCCTCCCAAAATGCGCAGCATAGGCTAGGATTCAATTGAAAACCAAATTGACATTCGGGGCAAAATTAAAAAAAAATTGAAAACTTGATTGCAAAACCATGAAATGGCGGAAGGACTGCGTGCGTAAATACCCCGTTTTTAAAAAACACACGGATCCTGAGCTGGAGTGGGTCGGATCGAGTCGGGTCAAGGCCATACGGCGTCGTTTTGGCACACGGACTGAAGGCCTAAAACGGCGTCGTTTTGCTTGCTTATAAAAGGCATTTTTTTTTTAAAAAATTTCATTTCTGCAGTTTGATTTTTAAAAAAAGGGGGGTTTCTTTGTTTTCTCTAGACAAAGTCCAGATTCCGCCAAAAGGGTCGCCAGTAGCTTCAAATCGTCGCTGTGCATGCCCAACCACCATGCACGGTGGCCGGAACCCCTCCAAAAGTGGGTTTTTTATTCCTTTTTTTTATATATACTATATTAATATATATGTATATGTATAGTTTTAGAGATAAAAGAGAAATGAAAATCTTAGTATGTATATAAACAGATTCGAGAAAAAGAAAAGGAAAAAGAAGATAAAATAAATGAACCACCTTTTTGCTAACTCTCTGTTTTTTTTATTAAAATAGTCCCCCTTACATTCGGATTGTATGGCTTTTTATAGCCATTTACATGATTTATTTTTATTATTTATTGCTGTCTTTTCTTCTTTGACGTTTTGCAGGTAAATGGGCGGTGGCCAAGCAAGTGGTATTGACGGCGACAGGGGTGGTGCTGCAGGCAGATGGCAGGGGTAGCAGAAAGGTCAGAACACCCTAGGTACGGCACACCTAGGGTTTGTTTACTGTTTTGCTTATTTTTTAGTTTGGGTTTCTGTATTGGGTTGTTGAATTTTGGGTATTGGGCTGCATTATTGGGCTTCAGGTTTGTAATTGGGTTTGGTAAGTTTGGGTTAATAATTGGGCTATAATGGGATTATTATTTAATGGGTTGGTTTAATGGGCCCGGGCAAAATTTGGGTTTTACAGCTGCCCCTCTTTACTCGTTGTCGTGTAACGAGCATGGAGCAAAGACTTTTAAGAAATACCAATTTTACCCAGTCTCGCCGAGTCTTGACTTATTTGGTGTTCTTTTTTCTTCAGGTAGCCTCGTTCTAGTCCACCACATCTTGTTGCTTTGATCTACTCCCCGCTACTTTCGAGAGATAGGACCTGTAGCTTCAATTTGCTCCTGCTGCAACCTCAAGGGAGATAAGATTGTTGTCTTTGATCTGCTTCCTGCAACTTTAGGAATGCCAGATCTGCTATCTTCAATCTGCTCCACTGCAAACTCAGGGAGACAAGATTTGATGTCTTCGATCTGCTTCCTGCAACTTCAGGAATGCCAGATCTGCTATCTTCAATCTGCTCCACTGCAAACTCAGGGAGATAAGATCTGATGTCTTCGATCTGCTCCTGCAACTTCAGGAATGCCAGATTTGCTGTCTTTAGTCTGCTCCACTGCAAACTCAGGGAGATAAGATCTGATGTCTTCGATATGCTCCTGCAACTTCAGGAATGTCGGATCAGCTATCTTTAATCTGCTCCACTATCATTTTTAGGGAACAAAATCTGAACTTTCCAATTTGCTTCCTTACTATCTCAGGAAGACTTCAATCTTCAGTCTATTCCATTACCATCTCGAGGGAACGAAATCTGAACTTTCCAATTTGCTTCCTTACTATCTCAGGAAGACTTCAATCTTCAGTCTGCTCCACTACCATCTCGAGGGAACAAATCTGAACTTTCCAATTTGCTTCCTTACTATCTCAGGAAGACTTCAATCTTTAGTCTGCTCCACTACCATCTCGAGGGAACAAAATCTGAACTTTCCAATTTGCTTCCTTACTATCTCAGGAAGACTTCAATCTTCAGCCTGCTCCACTACCATCTCGAGGGAACAAAATCTGAACTTTCCAATTTGCTTCCTTACTATCTCAGGAAGACTTCAATCTTCAGTCTGCTCCACTACCATCTCGAGGAAACAAATCTAAACTTTCCAATTTGCTTCATTACTATCTCAGGAAGACTTCAATCTTCAGTCTGCTCCGCTACCATCTCGAGGGAACAAATCTGAACTTTCCAATTTGCTTCCTTACTATCTCAGGAAGACTTCAATCTTCAGTCTGCTCCACTACCATCTCGAGGGAACAAATCTGAACTTTTCAATTTACTTCCTTACTATCTCAGGAAGACTTTAATCTTCAGTCTGCTCCACTACCATCTCGAAGGAACAAAATCTGAACTTTTAGTCTGCTCCCTTGCTACATCAGGAAGATAAGACCAATGGTTAAAATCTGCTCCATTGCCAATACATGGAGATAGGATTCGCCAATTTTGACATGCTCCACTACTGCTTAGGGAGATAAGATCTGTGAATTCACCGATGTTGCTACACCGTCCTCTGAGAGACATGTCCTGTAGACTCGAATGTGTTATGGACGACATTTGCATGAATGCAGAATGTCATGAGAATGATCCCCTTTTTTAAATGTAAAATGATTAGGATACAATGATCAAATGCTCCTAACTAAATGACATTATGGATAATATTTGCATGAATGCAGAATGTCATGAGAATGATCTCTTTCTTTTTCTCTCTCTCTCTTTTTTAATGTACAATGATTAGGATACAATGATCAGAATGAATCAAATGCTCCTAATTGGAAGTGGATGCATGATATTTATATGAGAATGATCCCTTTTTAATGTTTGGGTTGTCATTGTTCATAGTTCATCAAGGTTCTATCACTGATGCGTTACTATGATTTCTCGTTCAGCTGGTATCTTTGACAGAAAGCCCAAAGAAACAACCATATTCTGCTCAGCAAGCTTGCCTCACTGTAATTTCAGAGTCCCTTCCACTGTATCTTCTGGGACATAAAGTTTGTACCTCCCACTGCAACCGGGAGAATAATAGTTGGTTTCTTCCATCCATCTTGTTACCACTTAAAGGTATGGAATTTGTATCATCCTCAATCAATTTGATCTGTTATACCATTCCTAGGTGTAATGACCGGATATATGTGCGAAATGGTATCATTTTTCTTTCCCGAGAATGATCCCCTTTTACACTTGGGTTGACATTGCTCGTCATTTGTCAAGATGGTATCACCGACGAAATGTCTTGTATTTCTATTCAACCAATAAAAATCCAAAAGAGATAATCATCTTTCAATATTTCAAACCCTCAGGCTTGGTGAGTTTTAAACAATAGTCCTGTTTCAGGTTCCTATACTATTTAAAAGCTTCCAGAGTAATATGCGAAACTCCTTTCATGAAAGTATTATTAGTCCACTAATCGTTATTTCAATGCAGAATGCTTGAAAAAGATCATAACAATGGATCAGAAGGAAATTAATCGAGAGCAAAGCTCGAAATGAATAAGCTAATCAAAGATAACCAAGGCAAATAAAACAAAATTGATTGGTGTATCTTAAAAAGAATAAAGTAAGCAAAGATAGCCAAAGCTATAAAAGAAAATTGATTAGGGTGTATCTTTGAAAAGAATAAAGTAATCAAAGATAGCAAAAAAAATGGGTAAGATAGAAGCTAGGTGCCCCAGATATCGCAGCCTGAGCGTCTCTGTACAAACTCCTTGTGGACCATCTTGAGCTCAATACGTGTTTAGGGGATCCGGAGTACTTTGTCAATGCCCCAAGATGTAGCATACTTCCTCATTGTTAATTCAGGCATAGTAAGACTACCACATGCCCTATCTTTGATCAAAGTTTGAGCCGCCCTTTCCGGGTTTTCGGCTCAAAACCCCTTTAGTCTCAAAGCGCCCTTTGTGGGTTTTCGCCTTGGCCTCTCCTCTTTTCTTTTTTCTTTTCTTCCCTTTTTTTTTTGAATATTTGATCTCAAGGCGCCCTTTGCGGGTTTTCACCTTAGACTTTCCCCTTTCAGGTAAAATACTTCTTGTCTGAACCTGAATTCGCTGGATCGGGCAAGTCATCGTCATCCGTCTCGGTCAATATTAATACTCCTCTAGAACAGGCCCTACATATGGTCCTTCCCAGTTTGGCATTTGCTTTCCTCTGAAATCCTTCTGTAAAAGAAGGATCAGGTTCTCTCGTGGAATTCTCTAGAATAAACCCCTTTGTCGTAAGCTTGCATCATCTGACCGTGATGGATAACTTTTAACCTTTTCTTCGATTAGGTTCAATTGGCAAAAATACTTCCATTCCATAAACCAATGGATAAGGTGTTGCCCCGGCAAAAGTCTTGGCCAACATTTGATAATCATAGAAGATAAAAGGTAACTTCTTTATGCCAATCTTTACAAGTCTCTGCCATCTTTCCTACAATCCTTGTTTTGTTTTTTTGTTCTTTTCTTTTTGGCTGCCTTTGTTGCTCTATGATATGGTGTCTGATCTTTGAACAGACTACAAACTTTTGACATTGTCCTTTTTGGCATTCTTTGTCGGCGGTAAATCTTTTTTTTCTTTTTTTTTTTTAAGAATTTGATGACTATCGACTTTGTAACGTTGGCATATGAAGCTACTTCCACCCTCTTAGTGAAGTAAATGATGACCATGACGATGAATCGATATTGGCTTAAAAGCTTTTGACGAAATTGGCCTTATCACATCCATGACCCACATATAGAAAAGACTGTGAAGAAAATGGAAGAGTCACATAAATCTCATCTTCTTCAATTTAGTATTTGCGGTGTAACTGATGCAATCCCCTTCCATGGTAGACCAACAGTGTCCGATCCTCATGTTTAGCCTGCGTCTTATTAGCCCAGACATATCTTGATATGATCGTGCGAAAACGTCTTTAAATTCTTGAAAATAACTCAATGATGTCTTGCCTTAGTTCTGTGATGAGCTGGGCTACAATCTTTACCTCTTTTCTAGGCTTATAATATCCAATGACCCTTTGTAGAGTAAGGTCTATTTTTCATCTTGTTCTACCATCCTTAACAAATCAGAAGGTAGGTTACAATTTATGTCATCTTCAAAGTCCTGAGATCCCCCTAAACACATACCTTACTCGAAAGAAGACTCTGAGTCAATAGCAGCGTTGCTCACCTCGTTGATATCTAGAGACTTTATTGTAGGTTTGAAGAAAGATTCCAAAGAATAAAAGATTCAAAGAATGATTACTTGTATGGTCATGAATGAAGAATGGAAGAATATTTAAAAGAAAATCCAAACAAAAGAAAAAACTAAGAACAATTGTTTGTACAGTATGAAATGGAAATAATAAAAGAATATTTGCTTAAAAGATGCATTTTATTGAAATAAAATTTCGGACACGAGCCTATTTCACAAAAGGGTTCTTATTGCCTCTAGGCTTAAGGCAACAAGCATGTTTTGAATATTACTCTAGATCAGTTCTAAAAATATAGGGATCTCTTCCACAGTCTCATTATTCAAAACACACCCAAGTACGCAATGGCTTGGAAACTTCGTTCCCCGGTTCCCTCTTCACTTTTGATTTCTTTCAATGAGTCACAACTTGCTTATCTCTTCCTTCAATTATCCCATTTACTGCCTCGTCAAAGTGATCAATTTTTGATAAATCATCGAACTTCACAATTCCCATTTTAATGAACCTTTCTACCAACTTTTTAAACGTAGTGCAGTTTTTAATTGAGTGACCCGTTATTCCCGCATGGTAGTTGCATTGAGCGTTCGGGTCATACCATTTAGGATATGAGGGCTGTAACGGCTTTAGATAAAATGGGGACACCACATGTGCATCGAATAAACTTTGATATAGCTCCTTATACGTCATCGGGATTGGCGTAAATTGGAGCTTTTCGAAGTTTTATCTTGCTCCCGATTCTTATCTTACCGACCCTTGTTACCCAGCAGTATTTACTTTTGGCTGGATAACAGTAATTGCCTTTGAGTACCCTTTGTTGTATGTACTCGTATTATTCACCTCGTCATTCTTTTTTCTAGGAGCAGACCTTCTAGTGGTTTCCCCTGCTTCAATCTTGCCACCCCTTATGGCATTTTCAATCATTTCTCCTGCCATCACTATATCAGCGAAGCTCTTGGTGGTACTTCCCATCATGTGGGTGATGAATAGAGCTTTCAGGGTGTTGATAAAAAGCATGGTAGTTTCCTTCTCTAGGAGAGGTGGTTGAACTTGCATGGCAACTTCCCTCCATCTTTGCGCGTATTGCCTGAAGCTTTCATTTGACTTCTTTTCCATGTTTTGTAAGGTGATTCTGTCAGGCTTCATGTCCGTGACATGATTGTATTACTTCATGAAGGCTTGGGCTAGGTCTCTCCAAGAGCTAATCCTAGCACGGCTGAGTTAATTGTACCACCTGGATGCTGCCCCCACTAAACTGTCTTGGAAACAATGAATCAAAAGTTTATCATTGTTCACGTAGCCAGTCATCCGTCTAGAGAACATAGTGATATGGGCTTCAGGGCAGCTAGTCTCATTGTATTTCTCAAATTCTGGCATCTTAAATTTATGAGGAAGCACCAAATCTGAAACCAAACTCAAGTCTTTTGCGTCAATACCATGGTGATGATAGGCATTTTCCAAAGCCTTGAACTTTTCTTCCAACCATCTACAGCGATCCTCTAATTGCCTCGAGGATTCAGTTCTTATCATTTCCCTTTCTGCTATATCCAAATCAGGGATAACGGGATTAGCAGGATTATCTCCTGGGTTAGATCCTGAGCCAACTTGGAAGTTCATGGGCGGTCTAGTATCAACTTGCCCCTGTTGAGGCCTAATCATGACAGATAGCCTTTGGGGATACTCTTCAAGCTATGTTTGAGCATGAGGTGGGGTAAAACCCGGGGGAATGCCTTCGCTATCTTCTCCAGCAATAGCCATGGGACCTTTTCCTTTGTCCATCACCCCGTTCAGCATCTGGGTCATTTGAGCCATTATGTTCCTTTGAGCTTCCAACATTTGGTCCCTCATTTCTTGTTGGAGCTTTGCCAATTGCTCTTGCATCTGGTCTTGCATGTCTCTCTGGAATTGTTCAAATCTTTGATCCATTTTCTTTGTCTTGGCACGTGTACCGTAATGGTGCTCAGTTTCCAGATTTTTCCTTTTCTCTTTCTCTCTTTCTCTGTAATAATTTCAACTAATTAGGCTCTCTCTATGGACTTAAATGTATATGATGTGATGTAGTGCAAATGCATGAAATGCAATACAAATGCATGGAATGAATGCAAAAAGAAAGAGAGGCATTGATTATGAATTCAATTCCATTAGAAGAACTTTTCTAGAAAATAAATTTCTTTACATAAAACGGATTGCATATACGGCTTTGTCCTCATAGTCC
This sequence comes from Gossypium sturtianum, assembly GCA_025698515.1. Lineage (NCBI taxonomy): Eukaryota > Viridiplantae > Streptophyta > Magnoliopsida > Malvales > Malvaceae > Gossypium > Gossypium sturtianum. The sequence continues at coordinate 81,742,535 of CM046951.1, forward strand.
AGGTGAAAACACCAATCCTTTTCTTCGTATCCGGATGTTACGGTCGTGTCCCGTGAACTTTCTCAATAGATGCCTCTTCTAGCTCCTTGTTGCTTGGTTCAGGTCGTACCTCTTCACTCACTTATCCTCCGCGATGTTCATAAGCTTTTTTAAGAAAATTAAGACATGATGACTCTCGAATAATCCTTGTCGGCTTGAATCCTCGGGAAAAGTCTTGTATTCCTCTCCAGACTATCAGCCCTCTCTCGTTGTTTACCTGGACTATGTTCGAACGACCGTATTATAATCCACTTTATCAAGTAACCCATTTCCTTATGACAAACTCTTCTATTTAGTAATCGAATATGAATCAACACCTCCTTTCTAAGATGATGTGATGCAATGCAATCAAAACAAAAGAAAACACGTTAGTGCAAGTGAAATAAACAAACACAGAACACCTGTCCAGGTGACCACTAGGGTTTGGGATGGCTCTATCTAGGGTAGGCTCCTAGGTCTCTCTATATGTGGTTTGATTCTAAAGTTGAGGTACCCGAACTGGTAGATTCCTTGATCCTCACCCATTATAGGCTCATACGGACCGAGTTCGGTTCAGGGGAATACATTTCCCTATGGCCATGCGGAGATGAAAATCTCACGAAGCACATAGGTACGGATGTATCCCGGAAGCAATCCACTAGCCCATACGGAGGTGAAAACCTCACGAAGGTGTAGTTTCTTACTCCCACTTAAGAGTGTGCGACCACAACAGTCATGCAATGCAATGTGCGCAAGAAAACAACAAACAAATGCAAAAAAAAAGATCGTAATTTTCAAATCAAATTTTCAAATTGAATTCTCAAATTTTCGTCATCGGACAAAAAATAATCAATTTACGGCCTGACTCTCTTTATGTCCCTAGTGGAGTCGCCAAGCTGTCGAAACCATTTTTTTTGAAAAACGGGTCGACTTTGGTTTTTTGAAAAGGAAAACAAATATGGGAGTCGCCACCAATCTTTTTTTATGAGGTGTGATCGGGTCACCTCATAATTCGGTCATTTTAATAATAAATTTAATTTATTAAAACAACAGTTTTGGTCTGCAAAATTTAGAAAATGGGTTCGGGAGTCAGTTACGTGCGAGGAAGGGTTAGCACCCTCGTCACGCCCAAACTTGGTACCTAATTGATTATTTAATGTCTCAATGTCGAAAGTTGAAAATTTGAAAAAGATTTTAAAAATATGACCTCTTTTAAAAATATCTGAATTTTCTCGAATCAGATATTAAGATTCTCTCGCTCCAAAGAAATAAAATATCACATCCAGCACGTTAGGACACGGTAATTTAAACCCTCGAATCCAAGATCATCTCATGATTCCCGAGACTCATGCATTGAAAATATCAAAAGGATATTCGATTATTTGGCCAAACGAAAAACCGAAACCCAGCACGTTAGGGCACGATTTTCTCAAATTTCCAAATACGGAATATCGATTATTTGAAAACTCGATGTATCGGGTAAAAGGTTAGTGTGACAAGTAATAATGTGAAAACACGGTGCTACATGTGAAAAGAATAATAATAATGATATGAAATTCGAATAACATACTAATACAGGTGATACTAATAAGTTAATAATAATAAAGTAACAATAATAATATAAGTAAGGATAAAATGAAAGCAATATGTTAATTAATGCCTATAGTAGTATATTAATAATGGTAAAAAATAATAATAAAATGATAAGGATAGGAAATATGATAAATAACAATAGAAAAGGAATAACACAAAAATATAATGATAATAGTGATAGTAATAAAAGAAATAATAATAACAATGGTAACAAATATAATAGTAATGTCAATAATAAATAATAAATATAATAAGAAAAAAAAATACAATGTAGTATTGATGTTAGAAATAAAATAAATAATAATAGTGAATAAAATAATAATAATAATACGATAAATAATAGGTTAGCAAAAACTAATATTAAGAATAGCATTTAAAACAATTATTAAATACAATAATAATCATTAAAATAATAATGCAAATTAATATTAACATCAACAATAATATATATAATAGTAATAATATAAATAATAATACATATAATAATAATAATAATATTAAAAGCAGTTAATTTAATAGTAAAATAGTCAAAATAATCGAAAAAAGGACCAAAATCGCATTGAAAACAAGCTATTAGGGTAAATCTGTAATAAAAATTAAAGGAGAGGACCTATTTGAAGCGCGCGGATAACATGGGGGACTAAAATGGGCAATAGCCCTTTCCTCCCAAAATGCGCAGCATAGGCTAGGATTCAATTGAAAACCAAATTGACATTCGGGGCAAAATTAAAAAAAAATTGAAAACTTGATTGCAAAACCATGAAAAGGCGGAGGGACTGCGCGCGTAAATACCCCATTTTTAAAAAACACGCGGATCCTGAGCTGGAGCGGATCGGATCGGGTCGGGTCAAGGCCATACGGCGTCGTTTTGGCACACGGACTGAAGGCCTGAAACGGCGCCGTTTTGCTTGCTTATAAAAGGCATTTTTAAAAAAAAAAATTATTTCTGCAGTTTGATTTTAAAAAAAGGGGGGGTTTCTTTGTTTTCTCTGGACAAAGTCCAGATTTCGGCAAAAGGGATCGCAGTAGCTTCGCCGTCGCCAGCCACCGTGCACGGTGGCCGAAACCCCTCCAAAAGTGAGTTTTTTATTCTTTTTTTTATATATACTATATTAATATATATGTATTTGTATAGTTTTAGAGATAAAAGAGAAATGAAAATCTTAGTATGTATATAAACAGATTCGAGAAAAAGAAAAGGAAAAAGAAGATAAAATAAATGAACCACCTTTTTGCTAACTCTCTGTTTTTTTATTAAAAGAGTCCCCCTTACATTCGGATTGTATGGCTTTTTATAGCCATTTACATGATTTCTTTTTATTATTTATTGCTGTCTTTTCTTATTTGACGTTTTACAGGTGAATGGGCGGTGGCCAAGCAAGTGGTATTGACGGTGACAGGGGCGGTGCTGTAGGCAGATGGCAAGGGTAGCAGAAAGGTCAGAAGACCCTAGGTGCGGCGCACCTAGGGTTTGTTTACTGTTTTGCTTATTGTTTAGTTTGGGTTTCTGTATTGGGTTGTTGAATTTTGGGTATTGGGCTGCATTATTGGGCTTCAGGTTTGTAATTGGGTTTGGTAAGTTTGGGTTAATAATTGGGCTGTAATGGGATTATTATTTAATGGGTTGGTTTAATGGGCTCGGGCAAAATTTGGGTTTTACATTTCTTCCACGGAGAAACCTTAAGAAACACGAAGTCCCCCACAGAGTACTCAATATCTCTCCTCTTTAGATCTGCATAAGACTTCTGCCTATTAGAAGCCGCCTTTAGACAATCCCGAATCAGTTTAACCTTGTATTTAGTCTCAGAAACCAACTCAGGACCCAAAACCCGACGCTCACCCAACTCAGTCCAACATAGCGGAGTACGACACTTACGACCATACAAAGCCTCGTAAGGTGCCATCTGAATGCTAGCCTGGAAACTATTATTATAGGCGAATTCAGCTAGCGGCAGATAATCCTCCCAACTACCTCAAAAATCAATGACATAACTCTGAAGCATATCCTCCAGTATCTGAATCACCCTCTCAGATTGACCATCGGTCTGAGGATGGAACGCAGTTCTGAAATCCAATCTCGAACCCAGAGCCTCATGCAATTTCTTCCAGAACCGAGAAGTGAAGCGAGGATCTCTATCCGAAATAATCGAAACAGGAACCCCATGCAGTCTTACAATCTCAGAAATGTAGAGTTTCGCTAACTTCTGGAGAGAAAAGTCTGTCCAAACCTGAATGAAGTGAACAGACTTGGTCAATCGATCCACGATGACCCAAATAGAATCCTTCTTAGTAGGTGTCAAGGGCAACCCACTAACGAAGTCCATCGTTACTCGTTCCCATTTCCATAAGGGAATCTTAACTGGCTGCAACAACCCCGAAGGCAACTGATGCTCAGCCTTAACATGCTGACACGTCAAACAACGAGCAAAGAAATCAGTAACCTCACGCTTTAAACTCGACCACCAGTACAACTCACGAAGATCGCGATACATCTTATTACCACCGGGATGCATAGCATAAGGGCTACTATGCGCCTCCCTCAGAATAGACTGCCTCAAATTAGTATCATTCGGTACACAAATCCGTCCTCGAAAAGACAGAACCCCATCACTATTCAGCCCCCAAAATCAGAAGTACTGCCACTCTCAACCTAATGAAGCCGAAAACCTAGAGACTCATCCCCAATCTGCTTATCTCAAACGTGCTCCACCCAAGTCGGATTAACTTGCAACTCAACTAATAAACCCCCATCATCAAACAAGCTGAGTCGAGCGAACATCGCTCTCAAATCAGACATCACCCTACGACTTAGAGCATCGGCCACTACATTGGCCTTACCAGGATGGTACTCTATCGTGCAGTCATAATCCTTAAGCAACTCAATCCATCGGCGCTGCCTAAGATTCAACTCCTTCTGAGTAAGGAGATACTTGAGACTCTTGTGATCGGTGTAGATGATACACCTCTCACCATACAAATAGTGCCTCCAAATTTTCAATGCAAAAACCACAGCAGCCAACTCGAGATCATGAGTCGAATACTTCCCTTCGTGTATCTTAAGCTGACGGGACGTATAAGCCACAACTTTTCCATCTTGCATCAATACACATCCCAATCGGACGTGCGATGCATCACTGTACACCACAAACTCCTTACGAGGCTTAGGCTGTATCAAAATGAGAGCCTGAGTTAGAACAGTCTTCAGCTTCTCGAGGCTCGATTTTTACGCATCAGTCCAGACAAACGGAATACCCTTACGCAGAAGCTTTGTCAAAGGAGCTACAATAAAAGAGAATCCATCGACAAATTGCCGATAATATCCCGTCAAACCTAGAAAACTACGGATCTCCGACACATTCTTAGGCTGTTTTCAATCCAGTATAGCCTCAATCTTCCTCGGATCTACATGAATCCCCTCAACAGACACCACATGCACCAAGAAAGTTACCTCTCGTAACCAGAACTCGCACTTATTCAACTTAGCGTAGAGCTGCTTTTCACGAAGAATCTGAAGCATCACCCTAAGATTCTCATCATGTTCATCCTTGGTCTTAGAGTACATCAAAATGTTGTCGATGAAGACCACGACGAACTGATCCAGATACGGCTGAAAGACTCGGTTCATCAGATTCATAAATGCAGCCGGAGCATTAGTCAGACCAAAAAGTATAACTAGGAACTCGTAATGTCCATAACGAGTCCTAAATGCAGTCTTATGAACATTAGCTTCTTTAACTTTCAACTGATGATACCTAGAACGAAGGTCTATCTTGGAGAACACTGAAGCCCCTCGGAACTAATCGAACAGGTCATCGATCCTCAGAAGTGGATACTTATTCTTCACAGTCAACTTGTTCAACTGCTGATAATCGATGTACATCCTCATGGTCTCATCCTTCTTCTTAACAAATAGAACTAGTGCTCCCTATGGAGACACAGTAGGACGAATGAAACCACGATATAGATGTTCTTGTAGTTGAGCCTTAAGCTTCGTAAGCTCCTTCAGTGTCATACGGTATGGAGCGATAGAAATCGGAGCTGTACTCGGTAGAAGCTCAATTTCGAACTCAACTTCTTGATTAGGAGGTAAACCCGATAACTTCTTAAGAAAGACATCCGGATAGTCCCTCACTGTTCTGATATTTCTAACAGAAGAGTATCCAGATGCAGGAACATTGACGTAGGCCAAGTACGCCTCACACTCTTTTCGAACCATTTTTTCAGCCACAAGAGCGGAGATCACATTAGACAAATAGTCTCGACGCTCACCAATCACAACCACCTCCATATCATCCTTAGTCCTCAGAACAACCCTCTTAAACGCGTAGTTCAAACTGACTCGGTGCTCAACCAACCAGTCCATACCCAGAATTAGATCGAACTCCCCAAACAGAAGCTCTATCAGATTTTCTAGAAAAAGTTCCTTGTACCATTAGAGGAACATCCCTATAAAGTTTACTAACCCAAACAGACTGCCCCAACGTACTCAGTACAGTAACCTCACTAGAAGTGCTCTCAACAGAAATCCCCAGAGTTTCAGATACAGTACTAGCTACGTAGGAGTGTGTAGAACCTATGTCTATAAGAGCAGTGTAAGGTACATCAAATATAAGGAATGTACCGGTGACGACATTAGGAGCATCTCTATCCTCTCGATGTCGTACAGCATAAACCAGTGTAGGCTGTCTCACCTCAGTCTGACCAGCACCTCTGCCCAGTGCTCTCTGCCCACGACCTATACCATTACCACCTCTAGCCTGTCCACGGCCCCTAGGTGGCTTCTGAACTACCCTCTGAGGCTGCGCAAAACCTGGTGCCGAAGCTTGCATCTGATCAGCGTTCTATCGACACTCCCTGATACGGTGCTCTAGAGACCCACACCTCAGACAAGCCCCTATCCTCCTCCAACACTCGCCCGGATAGTGCCTACCATAATCACCGCACAACTGAATCCCAGTAGGAGCAACATCCCATCAGGTTTGACCTTTTTCTTAGGCCTCTAAACAAAACTAGAGGGCTCCGAATCCCTCTTGTTCTTACCCCTCTCACAATCCCTATTCTGGCGCTCAACGCGCTTAACATCCTCGGCGATCTCCGCCTTCTCTACCAGAACCGCAAACTCTCGCTCCTTCTGTGGAGCTATCAGCACCCTCAAATTATCCCTTAAGCCATCCTCAAATCGGACGTACCTCTCATACTCAGTCACCACCATGCCTCGAGCGTAGCGGCTCAGCCTTAGAAACTTGGCCTCATACTTGGCTACAGATCTATCACCTTGCGTGAGATTCATGAACTCACGCCTACGAGCATCCACATAACTAGCTCCCACATACTTGCTCTGGAAGGTAGTCTTAAAGAAATCCCAACTCATACGGTCAGGCTGGATACCCTCCTCAACTGTCAACCACCACTGATAAGCCTCATCGCGAAGCAAAGAGACTACACCTTTCAGTTTTCTGCTCAGGAGTGCAGTCTAGATCATTTATGATCCTCTCGGTGGCCTCCAACCAATATTCGGCCACATTAGGGGCGACTCCAGTGATGCCCCTAAATAACTTAGCACCATTAGACCGGAGTCGTTCAGTTATCGACCCTTGGCCCCGAGCTCCAAAATAGGGTCCAGCGACCCTCTCCAATGTCCTCAGCATGGCTTGAGAAAGTGCGTCGTCTCCAGCCGAGCGACTTTGAGACCTAATCTCAGTAACAGGCGAAACTGGTGTCTCACTCGTATCCAAGTTCGGTATACTACCCAGAGAGGAAGACTCAGCTCGAGCCCCCTTCAGCCTCTACCATGGCCTCTAATACCACGTCCGCGAGTTCCACGAGCGCTCATCGTAAATTCAAGTTTTAATCTACAGTAAAAGTTTATGCATCAGTTTTACTATTTATTAGCAGATATTTTATGCATAAATTATCGGAAGTTCATTTTTGTTCCCAAAAGTTCCAGTCTCTAACTATTCAGTTCAGTTTCAGATAGTACTAACTACAGTATTTTCAGAGTTTTCTATGAAAATTTCAGAAATACTTACAGGATCGGCGCCGAAGACTCGGTGTACCACATACTTCCCAATTTATCAAAAATATTTGTAAACCATTTCTTTTTAAAACACAATTTTGGAACCCAAAATTCACAGCCGAGTTTTGTAACCTGACTCTGATACCACTAAATGTAACACCCCAAACCCGGCCTAAACATTATGGCCGAATCCGGAGATATCACAAAGAATAGGTTTTGATATCGATCTCCACACGTAAAAACCATTTCAGTTTTAAACCTCCTGTTCACCTTTATTCATTGTCAAAACGTTTGTTCAATTACTTAATTAGTCTTAAATCGTGTTTAATAGCGGAAGCTTACGAAAATGTTGAATTTCATGAAATTAGTTCGTATTCATAGAAAAACCTTTATTTTTAGATATCAGTTGCAAATTAATTACTTAAACGAAAATCCAAATCCAAAAGAAAATTAGCCAAAAAGTCCAGAGAGAGTCCAATTGTTACAAAAATCCAGAAATAATCTTTTAAGATAAAACCGTAAACAAAACCAGTTTATGAACTCGTGGTCACCGAGAAGCTCCGTCGCACCGACCTTCCTAAGTCTGTGGATTACCTGTACAGAACAGACAAACGGATGTGAGTTTTCGTAAACTCAATGTGTAACTCAAAAAAATTAAGCATGCAAACATACAGAATCATATGCACAGTCAGATACAGACACAGATTCGATTTCAGTTTTAGATATGCAAAATCCTAAACCTATCCTCTACACACCAACTCCGACCATCCCATCACACCACATGGGTTAAAAACACCTACTCATCCCTACACACACATTATGCCAATATGACACATATCGAATAATATGCAGCCAAGCTGCCAGAATAAAGGCGTTTAAGGCCGAACGGAATACTTCCTCCGCATATGCATATCCCACCCCTAATAACAGATACATAAATTTAGATATAGATATACAGAATAAACATGCTCAACATGCTTTATATAGTTAACGAATATACATACATTAGTATAGTTAGGCATACGTTTAGTATCCTACTCAGATCAGTCTATCAGAATATCATAGTATGCAAGTCTGGGTTAAATTAGCCCTTACCAACCCTACCGCAGTCCCACAGTCGATCGAAGCGACCCGTACAACCCTAGGGAAAATTTTAGAAAAATGGGCCCACATGCCTGTGTAGGCCCACACACCCGTGTGGCCCACACGCCCATATTTGGTCTTGCCCGTGTAGCCCACACTGCCTGGCCCAGAAACCCACACGCCCATGTGGAATGCCCGTATGGGCCCTCACGCCCAACTTTGCCTGGCCCGTGTAGCCCACACTGTCGTGTCTTACACACGGCCATGCCCACGTCGTTTATATGGTCGTGTCTCGTACACGGCCATCCACACGGGTGACCACACGCTCGTGTGGCGTCGACAGTGTAGTTTTTTGGCTTTTGCCAAAACCTCATTTTTTGCGTTTTGGATATACACCTGGCACAGTATCGATGCAAAAGCACTCCCGAGTCACACAGCACCTAAAATTGACTAATAAACTACCGAATTAGTCGTTTGATTCGACCCTAAATCGAGCTTCATCAAAATAACAACCTTTTAATCCATCAAAGTTCTTACCTTCAAATGAGTAACAGAGATTTCGCACGCTTAAAGCGTCTTTTGGAAACCTTCAGCCCCTTGATTAGCTCCTAAACATCAACGAATCCCATTAAACAAAGATTTACAAACCAGAACAGTAATCGCATCTACTAAACTTACCAGAGACGCACACTGAGCACCAAAATAGCGATATACGAAAGTTCAACAACAGATAGGAAAATGGAACAACCACCGACGAGGAAAAAAGGGAGAAAACGGCATAGAGCAAAAAGATGAACAAAAAAAAAGGTCAGATTCTTGGTTTGGGAATTTTGGAAGAGAAAGGGATCTTTTTTTTGAGAAAAAATAAAAATAAAAATAATAGATAATAAAATCCCTAAAATTCCTCCCCACAATCCCACTATCAACAACCTTCTCAGAAACCCAACTCCACCGAAACACCATCAATCAATAGAGCAAAATAAACACTCACACTAACGCAGGGAATTGAACACAGGACCTCCAACATACCAATTCTCTTACCACTCGAACCAGCAGACTCATTCTGATATGACTTAACAGACAATTTAATTTAAGCCCACTGAACAAGGGTAAGGTTGATTCCAAAAATAACAAAATTTTGCCAAAAGTGAGAATTGAACCCAAGACCTCTCACACAAACCCAAAACACTTAACCACTAAAGCAGAAAAATATTTGTGTCAGATATTTATCGAAACAAAAACAAATTACTTGGGGCGTTACAAATTAATAAAAATTACATCTTGAAAGAACTTGGACATATGATTGTCTAGATTCAAATGAACTTGGACAACTGTTTACCCAAATTCATTCTATATGAGTTTAAAAGTATGAAAAATTTAGAAATTATAAAAAAATTATTAATAATTATTTAAGAATTATAATATATATAAATTGAAGATAAAATAAAATTTTTATTTTTATTTTAATTTTAATTTTTAATTATAATTTATATGTATGTGTAACTTCGTATTTTAATAATCCTGATTTCATATGAATATATATATATTGAACATCCTTCTCAAACCACAACGCTTATTGCAAAAGGGAACTAGTAAATTGATATTAGCTTATTAATTTAGTTGGGGTTATATGGTTAAATTAGCCATATATATGTCCAAAAAAAAGTTTATTGACTAAATAGGTTGTTTTTTCGAAAATTTAGAGAAATAGATTGATTTTGGAGAGAGTGTGTGAAAGCGCCCAGTTAGACGCGCTTTCCTTTTAAATCTTTTTTTTTTTTTACTTTTTTTAATATAATCAGTTTCTTTTAGTCAGATGGTTAAATGTTAGTAGTTTTGTTCTTGAGTCCCGATTTTGATTCCTCTCTTACTCACATTTGTATTTTTTATTTCATGTTGTTTTAAGCTTTTTATTATTTTTTAATTAATGTTTTTTTAACATATTAGCTCTCTTGGTTAAATAATAATGATTTTATCCTTGAGTCCCAAGTTCAGTTCCTCCTATTCTAAACACATTTTTAATTTTTATTTCATATTGTTTCTATTATGAATATCTTATTAAGTGGATGTCCATCATGTTCAATATAAAGTTTTGATGTACTTTAATTTCTAATAGTTATTAGAATTAGATCTCTACTTCTTTTATACTTCTTATACCTATAAATAAAGACTCTGATGAAGCATTGTAATCATCCATTTGATCAATAAAGTATATTCTTTATTGCTTTCATATTTTCTTTGTTCTTTATTCTCTCAATCTCTCTTTATTTTATAACACGTTATTAGCACGATGATTCTCTATTTTTTCAAAATCTTTCGAAGTCGTCCCACAAATCAAATTTCTTTTCACCTTAAACTTTCACCCTTACAACTTCATCTTCAGGATGTTGAAAGATTCAATCTCAGAATGAATTATGGTTCTTATTCTCGATCTTTGAATTATAATTGTACAAGCATGGATAAAGAATAGATTTGTACTCATGATAACAGTCAAGGTGATGAAGATGATGTTAAAGATCTTCAGGTATATTTTACTATGTTTTATTTATTATATCATATTTATTAAAATTGGAGAATAATAATGACAACATGAATGGCTAGATTCTGATTTAAAATCCACGTATGTTTACGATGGTCATTATGAAATAAAAAATCAATAGAGGTGTTTAGAAGTCTGCCCTACCAGATTTGTTACATTCCCTGAAGTGAATGCAAACATAAAAAAAATAAAAGATATAATTATAGACCACTAAAAGTGGGAACATAGTAATAAATAAGAGAACAATGAGAGTTCTCAAGATAACTCTTCAAAGGGTAAATATAACTTATGTTATCAATGTGATATGAAATATTATTGGCCACATATGTGGCATATGCCTAAATATTTTGTTTCTGTTAATATTCTTTGCGGAAGGATATGAGAATGTAGATATAAAGTATTTATCTTATTTGGTACTAAAACAAATATATATTAATTCAATATTTGATAGTACAAAATTAGTCGAAAGCTTTAGAAGAGCTAATATATTAATATCTTTTGATGGTTAATTCATTGGTTTTAAAAGATATTTATAATAGATCTTATATTGAGATTGTGAATGAGGAAAATATTATATTTTATGTGAATCACTATTGCTATAAATATCTATTTTGAAAGGATGAAAAAGAGAGGATTAGGTTATTAATTTATATTTATTTTATAATCTTTGTGATCTTCTTTTGTCATCATCCCCATTAAGGGGTTGAAAGTAAAATATTTGACTGTGAAAGATCTATTTATGAGCAATGAAATATGATAATTCTATCTAAAACTCGTTATGGTTGGATGCACCTGAAGTTGCAATTTTTTTTATAGATATTTGAAGATTTTGGCATATTCCCTGAAGCGAATACTGCATATAATTATTTGAAAATTATATTTATTGACTTAGTGGCATTATAGACTTCACATTGATTTAGACATTTACAGTAGTAAATGTCACAATAGTACTTATATGTGGATACACTTAAAAGGAATGATAATAAAATTATCAATTTGTTACAATTTAGTACAATTGAAACACATGTTAAAGTAAACCAGAAGTTTACTAATACAAATGCATTTACTACTTGGCGTGACTAGTTAGACCATCCTAGATCATATACGATGCGAAAATTAATTGAGAATTCATATGGACATTCATTAAAGAACCAAAAGATTCTTTAATTTAAAGAATTCTCATTTGTTGTTTGCTTTCAATGAAATTTGATTCTTAGAAACTCACTAGCTAAAGTTGAGATTTAATGTCTTGTATTTCTGAAATGAATATGGGCCCATTCATCCACCATATGGATGGTTTTGATATTATATGATTTTGGTAGATGAATCTAAAAAATAATCACATGCGTTATCAACTCGCAACCTGTCGTTTGCGAGATTGCTTATTTAAATGATTAATTTCAGATTATGCAATTAAAACAATTCATCTTACTAATGTTGGTGAGTTTACATCCCAAGCTTTCAATAATTATTGCATGTCAATTGGGATAAAAGTTGAACATCCTATAGCTCATGCTCACACACAAAATGATTTAGCTGAATTGTTTATCAAATGCCTCCAACTAATGGCTAAATCATTACTTTTGAGAACAAAACTTTCTATTTCAGCATGAGATTGTATTGATTTACATGTTGTACACATCAAGCTAATAAATTATAAATACTCCCAATTACAATTGGTTTTTGATCAAAACTAAATATTTCTTCATCTTTGAATTTTTGTATGTGTGTATATGCTCCAATTGCTCCACCACAATGCACAAAGATGAGTGAATCCTCAAAGAAAGTTGGGAATATATATTAATTACAAGTTTCTTTATATTATTAGATGTTTTGAATGTATTCGAGATTCAATTATGACATTATTTGTGATTATAATTTTGATTCGATAGTTTTCCCGACATTAAGGGGAGAGAAATAATAACTTGTAATGAGTTAGAGAGAGTAATTTGAACCATAATTAAGTTTAACAATGATAACTCATTACAAGTTAACTATCAGATGTATTTACAAAATTAATGAGAATAATCAAGTTAATAGTTTAATTTGAACCAAAAGTCCCAGTAGGACAATCAGTTAGAATAAATAATAGTTTGACCGGTTCCAAAGATGAAAATTCTTCTAGATGGTCATATAGTTGAGGCGGGTGCTCCAGAAGAGACCCAAGACATAACTAATAAGTAACTCTCCAGAAGAGATTCAAGTACCTAAAACTGAATTTTAAAATAATGAAAATAAGAGATCTCGATAAGTTATGTCAATTCGAGAAAATGTGGAACCAAATAATAAAAGTGGTCGACAATGATTTTACATGCAATATTATTATTGAAAAAATGAAATAAAAGGAATATCTTGAATAAATCTATTGATAAATATAGATATGGAATAAATTGATCAAAATAGAAAGACGCAACTCAAGTACAAATAAATTCGTGGAGTTTTTATACCAGTAATCTAAATATCTAAAGGTATGAAGCCAATGAGGGTGCAAATGAAGTAGTTTTGCAAAAATGGAATAAAAATATGAAGTTTTTCGCTAAGTACTGGTATTGATTATGAAAGATATAATATACTTTTACGGTGAATGCAATAACCTTTAGATATATTATTTTGACAATTCATAAAAGATTTAACTTGCGTCTAATGGTTGTTGTTACAACCTTTATAAATCACTATATGGTAAAGTTTATATTAAAATCCTTAAAAGATTTAGAATGCTAGAAGCATATTGAAATTCTTGAGAAATTATTCATTTATACGAATTGAAATAATTGAACATATGTGGTAAATTTGACTTAGTGAATAGTAGTTGAAGGAGGATTATAAAATGATCCAAAATATCTATTTGTGTTTTTATAAAAGAATCATGATTAAAGTTTGTTATGATTATTGTTGAATCTCCTGAAGAGATCAAAATATATTTCCCCAAATTTCCATCACTCATGACTTTTAAAAGAATGGTAATATAAATGCTTAATAAATATATTCAAATAGTCATTTGAAAAACCAATATTCAAGATTGAATACGTAGAATATGAGAAAATATGTGATATTTGCATGAGGGGGAGTAAATACGCGTTGCACTCTTTTTCCCTTAATTGAGGTTTTGTCCCATTGGGTTTTCCTGGTAAGATTTTTAGGAGGCAGCATATTATGTGTATTATAAATTGTATACTCTTTTTCTTTTTATCTCACAGGATTTTTCCTAATAAGGTTTTAACAATGCACATTATCTACCAATGGACATCCAAGGGGGAGTGTTATGAATATCTTATTAAGTAGATGTCCATCATGATCAAGATAAAGTTTTGATATACTTTAAATTCTAATAGTTATTAGAATTAGATCTCTACTTCTTTTATACTTCTTATGCCTATAAATAGAGACTCTGATGAAGCATTGTAATAATCCATTTGATCAATAAAGTACATTCTGTAACACCCCTATACCATGTTCGACTCAAGGAACCTGATATAGGAATATTACATTTGGTGCCAAAGTAATTCTTGGCTAATCACTAATATATTAGAAAATAAAAACGGACAAATAATAAATTTAAATAATTTATAATTTAGTCCTTACTACTACTTGGAACTAGAGGTGTTCATGGGCCGGGCCGGGCCGGGCTCAACTAAAAAATTAGGCCCATTCATCGGGCTCGGGCCGGGCCGAGTCCAAAAAATGGGCCTAATTTTTTTCCCAAGCACGACCCATATAAAAATGCTAAAACCCGGGCCCGGCCCGGCCTGCCCGTATTAAATTTTTATATTATTTTATATAATTTTTAAATATATATAATACTAAAAAAATACTAAAAAAATCAAAATAAATATTTCACAACAAATTGAAAATAAATTTTAAAAAAAATATGTAGACTTAAATAACACTAAGATAGATGTAACTTAACAAGCAAATACCTCTAAAATAATAATAAAATTAACAAATGCCTTTAAAATAATAACAAAATTAATAATAAAATAAGTTTTATACAATATTCAATCAATAACAACAAAATAGTAGCAACATAATAGTAATATGGTAGCAAAATAGGGAGAAAACAACAAGAAAATAGCATTCAAATATAAAAAAAATAGCAATTTTTTTTGTCATTTAGTGAATTCGGGCCGGGCCCGGGCCAAAAATACCTTACCCGAGGCCCGGCCCATTTTTTAAACGGGCCTTATTTTTTGTCCAAGCCCATTTTTGGGCTTATATTTTTGCCCAAACCCTCCCAAATTTCGGTCGGGCCTCGGCTGAGTGGTGTGCATGACCCATGAACACCTCTACTTGGAACATACTTGATTTTTCCTAAGTACATGCCATTCTATTCAAAATTTTAAAACGTACCCTCTTGTTACTTGAAGTATGTGATGAGATGAAGACTCGTAATCTCAAATACAACTCTTCAAAATTTCAGACCTAATCTGCACGGAAACAAACCGACTGTTTGAGTATACACCAGATGATATTACTATAATTCAAATACTTCAAGTAAAAACAATAAATATGCACAATTAATCTTACCACTATTTTACTTTCAATAAATCATTCATGCATTTAAAACTTTAAATTTTCTTAGTAATATGTATTTTAAATAGCTTTTCTTTATTTTGATTTATATATCTTCTTACTATATCAATATTCATTTCATGCATTTCATCAATAACCATTTCATAAAATCATTATTTCATATATTTCATTTCTATATCTCAATTCAATAACTTATTCTGTTTCATATCTAAAACCTTACAACATTAGTCTTTCAATAATTATTTAAACCAACATTTTTCAATAAAAATAATTATAATTAATTCATATGATTATATTCAATTAACTCATACACTATTTCATTATTTCCAATTTATTCTATTTTCACTTCTTATTTCGATATTTTAACAAATTCATGAACCTTAAGTTCATGCTTCAAATCTCAGGTCTCAATTCAATTCACAATTCAACTCATAATTTCTTTCTCATATTTTTAATAGTACGATCAATCAAATTTATTTAATTTTCTCATTTCAGTTATTCACCCTATTAACAAACTATGACCTTGGCGGATACACGAATTCCAACCAAACACACCAGTATGGCACATTGTGCCTAAAACGGTACTCGATGACGATCAATATATCGAAGCGATATCGACACATAAAGTGCCTGAAACGACACACGTGGTGCCTAATACGACACATATAGTGCCTGATCGGCCAAGCCGATAAATTCCCGTACTCTTCCAATCCTATGGCATGCCAACTATATCCGACTCAGCCCGACTAGTTAATAGGGTATTCAAATCATTTTTCTATTTCAAATTCACTTTCAATTCAATCACAATTCAATTCAAATTCACTTTCCACTTTCCACTTTCTAATCAATATACAATTCAATACCAATACATATTTCAGATATTCACATATAATCATACTTCGATTCAATTCAAACCACTTTTCAATCAATACACAATTCACATATTCACACATATTCATAATTTAATTCACTTTTATTCAATTCATATTTTTAATTCATTTTCCAATCAAATTCAAATCACTAATTACTTTTCAATCAATATACATTTCAAATACTCACATATTTTCTTCATTCAATTCAATTTGATTCAATTCAAATCACTTTTAGTTTCCAATCAATATACTTTCAAATATTCACATAATTCATAATTCAATTACTTAATTTAAATCACTTTTAATTTCCAATTTGTTCACATTCAATTTCAATAGCCATAAACATTTTTGAATCAATTTCATTCAAATCAATATTATCATCTCAATTGCTTACCTAATTTTACTTACCATGCATTTTAATTAAAATATAACAATTAATAATAAATAGATTTGAATTATAGTAATACAAACCGTGATTTCTCGTTTTTACTCCTTGTCCACTTTTTCTTTTCCTTTCTTCGCGGATGCCTCGGGTGCGATATTGGCTACGAAAAATTAAGATAAATTTCATAATCATTAATACAATATTAATTTTTCATCTATTACTTGAATTTCTATTCTACTTTCATCTCAATTTCAATTTAATCCCTAACTAAAATCATTTATTTTTCCATCTCAATTCATACCTCATTTCTACTCAAATTTCAACAAAACTTAAACTTAACTATCTAATTTTTATCATAAATTCCTAATTTCGAAATTCTTGCAATTTAATCCCTATTATATAAAATTTATAACTTATTTTACAATTTAATACATCTCCCAATTCTAATTAGAAATTTTATTAATTCAATTTCTAATTCACACTTTTACCTAGCAAAATTAATGTCTAAAAATCTAATAACTTCCAAAAATTTCAGCATATACTTAATAAAATTTTGTTCTAGGTTCATAAAAACTCAAAAATTACAAGAAAAGGACTTAAATTGACTTACCAATTTGAATTTGAACCTTAAAAACCCTAAATTCTTTCTCTCTCTTTTTTTTCTTTCTTCTTTCTCTCTATTTCGTCCGTGCTATTCTGATGTTTTAATTTCTTTGTTTTCTTTCTTTACTTTACTTTACTATATATATATATAATATAATAATATAATATATAATAAAACATAATAAATATCTTTATTATTTAATAATATAATATATATATTAAACTTAAAAATCTCATTTTTTTAAGGAATAACCGCCTCAACTTATGCTTTTAGTTTAATTGCCCTTTTAGTCCTTTTTACTTTCTTTGTATTATATTTGTTTATTAATTTAATAATAATATAATATATAATTAAAACAGATATCTATTATTTAAATAATAAGTAAATTAAATACATATATTACAAATGTAAATATTTTAATTAACACACTTGTATTTTATCATCACCTTACACTTGTCTTTATTTATTTTATTTCATAATATAATAATAATTAATAAATATCTTTTACTTATTATTTAAGAAAATATACAAATATATTACAAGTGTATTTTCACATATTTTACACATTTTTATTATCATAACCATACATTTGTCACTATTTTAATTTATTTAATAATAATAATTTTAATATAAAACCATAATAATATTTTTATATAATATATAATCTAAGAAAATTCTTCCCATTTGCCGCCTCACCTAATGAAATAAGATAATTGCCTATTTAATCCCCTTTATTTTATTTTAATCTATAATTAAACTTTTACCCTTTATTCAATTTAGTCCTTTTTCCTAATTTCTCCTAATTAAGTTAAATTCACCTAATTAAAGCCTAATTAAACACACTACTAGACTCATAAATATTTCTAATAATTATTTACGAATTCGGTTTGTTAAGATGGAGACCCGATAATGCACTTTTTGATGCCCGTGAATTTTGGGTCATTACACATTCTCTATTGCTTTCATATGTTCTTTATTCTTTATTCTCTCCATCTCTCTTTATTTTATAACAGTTTCGAGTTTTTTTTTAATTAATAAATATATTATTTTCAAATTTTTTTATTTTTAATTCATCTTGTTTAACCATTTATTATTTTTAATTCAATTTTTAATTTGATATGCTTGGAAAGCGAACAGGCTTCTTCAAATTCAAAGCTTATATTATCGATAAAGGAACGAGAAAGAAGGGATTGGATCATCTTCCTGACTAGTTTCCTAAACATGTGAAACCGCTTGATGTTGGAATTGATGATTAATTCCAGCTTGGAGCATTATTGCAATTATTCATGCAACTGTCGAAGCATGAAGGGGAACGATGAAGTTACAACGCAAGAAGCCGGTGCGAGCTTGGACGACCTGTTATGCTGACAGTGAAGAGAGCAAATGGACCTTAATTTTCAGGTCACAAAATTCACACCAGTGAAAATTAAGCCTTCAGCAGTTGGTAACGGTAGGGTGAGGGGTGATGTTATGCTAGCATATGGGCTCATCTGGAAGGGTAGGGTTATAATAATGATTCGTTGTCCTCATTATAGTTAGATTCTTTCTACTTAAAAAGATTCAAATGTTGATAATTTTATTATTGAATGTTTCAGGTTGAAAATAAAAAGAATTATTTTGTACTAATTATAGAGAGGTCACTAATTTTAATCAAAAGTTTTAAAATGTCGTAAATTAACAGAATTTTTAATGACAGTGACTAACTCGAGTAATTATTTGAAGTATTTTTTTTTAACCAATATGTTATATTACAAAATAATTTTAGTAATTAAAATATTACTATTGTGTTAAACATATTTTAATTTGTAACTAATATTTTGGTTAAAATATATTCACACAATTAAGTCATCACCAAAAATCTATATTTACTAACAAAACAAAAATGGTTGGTTTATATATGATTAAAAATTATTTTTCATGGCTTAACGATAACTTTTTGTGATAGCAATAAAATTTTCCCAATGATAATTAAGCAATTTGAAATGAGATTTGGCAAGAATGTGAGGTTTATCAATCTCATCCTCATGGCATAGAAGTAGTACAAAACCTTTACACATTTCAGTACAAAGTTGCTGAAATCCACCCTTTCTACCTCAAGAACAAAACATATAATCTACACTTTGACTTGGGTTTATAGTTTACTATTAAACCAGGCTAAACTACACCAATCATATTCATCTCCTCTATACTATTCTATTTTTCATATAACATTCTTGGTAATTTTGGTGTCTAAATTTGGTTTCAAGGTTCAAATTGGAATCTAAAGGGTTTTTTTTTTTTTTCAATTAGGTACTTGAACTGATTTTAAGGCTAAATTTAGCACCTAAAGTTTTGGGAATTTCAGTTTTTTTTTTTTTTATTTGTTTGAGTAGTCATGTGATGCTTCACTGCTGCTGGACTCGACAAGGAGGACGTTGTCTGAGAAGGAAACAGACAGGAGCTTTGGTATGAGGAATTTCAGGTACATTGAAACCATCAAAGAAGCTGTAGAGAGGGAGTGTCCTGGAGTTGTTTCATGTGCAGATATACTTGTCTTGTCTGCTAGAGAAGGCATTGTTTTGGTAATTTCTTTGGACCCTCTCTATGTGTGGGGATTTCATTTTTTTCCTTGAATCAAAATGTGATCTGCAAGATGAGTAAGAGCTTCATTTGAGTCCTTGGAGGTTTCTCTTAGGGTGGATTCTGATTAATTTTCAAAGTATCGTATGTTATGTATAGACAGCAGCGAAGTCACATAGAAGATGATTGTAGGTACAATGACAAAAAAGATTTTAAAAATTATATAATTAATGCATTTACCCATCTCACAAAAATATTTTAAAAGAGCGTACCAAATATTTTATGGAACAAATTATTTTATACAAAATTAATTATTCTTTTCATCCATTAAAATTCATTTTTTTTTAACACTGATCACTTTTTTATTTCAAAATTTTCTTATTTTCTTACATATTTTTTAGAATTTTTAGAAATTAAGTGTTCAATATTTTAATATTTTTGAGTCTCACTAATTGTGTAATAACTCCACTTTTCTTTTCAAATTTTACTGATTAATCTCTATACATTAAGATGTTTAATTCATAATTTAGTTTTTTATTTATTGAATGTTTTTGGGATATATTGATTTTGTACAAGATTTTAACATTGTGATTAGGTAATAATTTTTAGAGGTTTGATTAATACAAATCCTTGAAGAAATTAGGATTAGTTGTACTTATAATCTTGAATTTCTTGAATATTCTTTAGAAATTTAGGGTCCGTTTGTTTACATGTAAAAAGTTTTATGAAAAATATTTTTTGTATTTTCCTGTGTTTGTTTCACAGAAAATAGTTTGGCCAACGGAAAATAATTTACAGGTTAACGTTAAAATAAACCCTTTTCTTCAAAAAAAAAAGAAAGAAAAAAAATAATCTTTTTTTTTCGTACTCTTTTATTTTATAACATAAATATTGTTATAAATATTGTTAATAGCCTCTGGTGTGAAAAGAAAAAAAAAATTGTGACGCTGAGATGGGCCCACAAAAGCTAAGATAAAATTGAAAATGCCCTTTCTCTCATACTACTCTTTCGATACATAATCTAATGTTTTGAAAAAAAAAAGAAAAAAAAATTCATATCGAATTCGAAGTGCCATGCTATTATTACTTACTAATTCATATTTCATATGGCGAAGGCATAGTCTTCTTTTTCTTTCCATCAAATAAAAAAAACTCATTGGCGCCGAGGCGTGAGGGAATGCTAGACGTTTGATAATTTCTCCTCCTCCGCCAGAGAAAAGATCCCATTGAAGCGACCAATCCCATGCATATTGTATGCACATCTGGTTGCACAAATTGCATAGTATCATAAATAGCTACTCGTGTATTACCCATCCGCCATGAGAGTTTATAAACAAATACTGGATCTTTGGTATCATTCTCTATCTTTGAGATATACCATAAGACCAATAAGTTGATTCGAGATCTCGCTATCAACCTCTTGGCCTAAAAAAATAATCTTTCTCGATAAAGTCGGTTGATTAGGATAAAATTGTATCCCTTAGTAGCCGTACAGGCACCTTTTGATGCATACGATTCAACAAAAATTGCGAAAAAAAAAATCAATGTGTAGATTCCAGCCATCCTTTCGTTTTTTCTAGTGTGCCTTTTCTAACTTCTAATTTCTAACAAAGGGGCTTTTTCTTACTTTTTTAAATAAAATGAAATTCAAAATGAAATTAAAGAAAGATAAGTTTTGGCCCGTTTTCCTATAATCTATAATATAGAAAAAATTCGCTAAACTTATCGCACAAACTTTTCACTGATCTATTTTTTTTCATTGGGATTCAATCCAAATGACTTACCCTTTGAAAAGCGTTAAGTCATTTTTTGAAAAAGAGTTCCTCTATAGGTAATTTTATTTTTATATAAAAATTAACTTAAATCAAGCTTAATATTATTATATTGATAATAAATTTTATTTTTATTTTTAAAATTATTAAAATATTAATAAAAATATTATATTTTTCAATATTATTAAACATACATATTTAATTATTTATATTTATTCATATAATAAATTATTAATATAATAAATTATTTTAATAAATTATTTAATATTTTAATTTTATTTTAATAATAAATTTTAAAAATAATAATTTTAAATAATATTCTTCACATATTATTGAAAATATTCAATATAAATATTTTAATAATAAATATTTATTACAATTATAAATATATTAAAAATAAATATTTTGTAGTATAAATGTTAAAATATGTCATAAGTCTATGTAGTCTTCACAAATTTGCAATTTAGTCTCTGTACTTTTATTTTCAATAATTTAGTCCCTCTACTTTTCAGATTTGAAAATCAAGTCCAATTGTTGACATTGTTAAATTTTTTTGTCAATTTTGTTGATATCACATTTTTAAATGAAAAATACTCACTTGGTAGTTATGTAACTAAAAAATGACTTTGTAATAAACTTGAATTTAAAAAAAAATTAATATATGCAAAAACAATGTAAAATATAAATTTATAGATATAAAATAAACACAATTAAACAATAAAAAGATAAGAGAATCTCAAATGTATGTTTGTTTCATTGAAAACAGCTTTTATGAAATATTTTTAAGAAATTTATCAAACAACAGAAAATATTTTACACAAATTCATCCAAACACCAGAAAATATTAACTTTTTCAGGAAAGTAAGTCATTTTTCAGAAGCCATTTTTAGTGAAACAAACAGACCCTTGGCATTTTTACTTAGAATTTGTTGTTACTAGTGTAATTGTTATAAATCTTATGTTTGAAATTTTGACATATTGCATTCTCACAACACCAAAAAGTATTTAAGTACTTTTTATTTTGGCTTAATACATAATTTGGTATCCAGGTTTGACAATTTTTCTTAATGTGGTACTTGTGCTATTTTTTGGCCCTGTGTGATAGCTATATTTGACAAAAGATATACATTTTGGTACTTAAATATAACAGTTTTTAATTCAGGTATCAAATTATATAACTTCTATCTAATACATATATCATATTAGACCAAAAAATAACACAGGAACCACATTAGAAAAGAGTGTCAAACTCGGATACCAAATGATATATTAAGTCTTTTATTTTTGTGAAAGAAAATCTTTTTGTGTTTAAAGTTTAAACTTATTTATTCTAAATATTTAATAGGAATAAAAAATATTTTAAAAGAAAGTCTACCAGTGATATAGTGGAAGAACAACAAAAAGAATATTATGCATTAGTTTATATGACTTTTATAAAAGTTTTAATTTTTAAAAATTGACCCCATAATCTAATTTTCCTAGTTCTGCCCTGTTCATAGAGGTATCATTTGTGAACACCAAGCCTCTCAGGTACCCAATCATGACACGCTGACCCTTAGTAGAGTACGGAAAAAACCCTATCGGAGTACAATATTTCCGGTTGTTGAGGGATCGGTCCACTACATGATAAACACCTCTCCAGTCATTATTTATCAAGGTGGGTCATCCTCCCAACACCCACAACCAGACCCCCTGCCGGAAGAACCAAAATCCCCGTCTGAGGTTCCACAATCCCCGCCGGAAGCTAGAAGAAGGAGGAATCCGGTAGCGCACAGAATCAGCGACCACCCCCCATGTGGCACTGATTCCGACCTGCACCAACATTGATTCCGACCGCCATTTTTTTATTTTTTTATTGTAATTTATTTTTTATATATTTAATAAAATAAAAGTTGTTTTTTATTTTTTATTGTAATTTATTTTTTATATATTTGCTTGGCTGTGTTGACCCATTTTCCCAAACACCTAACCAGGTTCGCTAGTCTCATATGTTGCCCTATGCCGGAAGGTTTCCCTCGTTCCAAGCCCATCCCATGATCCTTTGAAATACTCTCGCGGTAATCCTTGTCTGAAAGTAACCGTCTGTAACATCTCAGAGCTTCCTTGATAGCACTACGACATTCATACCATTCTGGAGTAAAAGCAGTCTGTTGGTTAGAACAAATTCCTCAGGGATGAACCTTAACATGCCGCACAACTTTGCCAACAACAGGTCTTGCTTGCTTAGACTTAGATAAAGGTCCCTCTTTCACTGGTTTTGGACTCGATGACACCATGTTTAAACCCTGGTTACACCATTAGCCACCCAAATGAACATTAAAAATCCTGGCAAAACACATTAAAAAAAATCCATTGCAACGCTAAAGAAGAAGTGAATAGAAAAACAAGGCAAAACCCACAAAAATAAACATGGAAAACAAGGGAATAGTTCAAAAAAAGCACGCAAATCTTAAAAATAGTGAAAGAGAAGATAAAAGAAGACTGTAAGACAAAAAAAAAAACACATAGGAAGTGAATGTGACACCCTGCACAATTAAAACCAAAAAACAAGTCGAAAAACTCCAGGCTAAAAACAGAAGCTCCAATGGCAGGATGCAATAAAAAGGAGCAGAAGAAAACAAAATGAAAAAGAAATATATATACCTGGAAAAGTTATTTGCAAAGAGTAGAGTAGAAAACTTTGAAATCTTCACTCTTAACAAAGAAATAATAGAAGTGAAACCTTTTAGAGTAAAGAGAATGAGAAGCGATGATATTTTTGAAATGGGATGGAGAAGATGTTGAATGTGGTGGGTTTTTCTTTTACGAGAGAGAGTGCGATTGAAAAGACGTAAGGCAGGCGGTGTCATGTCTACTGATTTACTGGCGAGAAAATTTGTCCGATGTTTCTTACAACATACGCTATCAATTTTAAAGATAAGAGAAAATTAAATTAAGTTTATTTCAGAGAGGGGATAGGGGAAAGGATAGATGGGGTCAAAGTAGAATGGTTTTTACTGCTTTTATTTGCTTCGATTTTTTAAATTTTCCCCTAAAAACCCAAAACACTAAGACCCTAAAAAACCCTAAACTGTAGCCTTAAAACCCTAAAAACCCATACCCTAACCCTAAAAACAACTGAAAAACCCATCGGGGAAAGGAAAAAGCGCGTCCACGAGGAGCGCTTTTGCCACATCACAAAGCGCGCCCTCAGAGGACGCCGTTTTTGGTGATGTGGCACAAAGCGCTCCTCGTGGACGCGCTGCTTTCATCAAAACAAAACGCACCGGCGTGGGACGCGTTTTTCGAGAGAAATGACCCTTTCCGGTAAATAATTATTTTTTCAACCCTTTTCCGTAAATTTTTTGAAAAAATGGTATATTCTGATCATTTACCCTAATTATACAATTAAAAAAATTATAATTTTCTTTAAAAAATTATAATTTAATAGAAGTTTTGATAATTACACATTTAAAAATAATTAGAATTAGAATTACAATTATTAGTTAAAAGATTTGTGCTAATTTTAAAGCATATAGGGAAAAAAATTGTGATAATTATAATTATAATTTACAATTATTAGTTAAAAAATATTAAAAATTTTGACTCAAAGAAAAATTATGCCAATTTTATTATTGTAAGATAGAATTATTACTAGAATAGAATTCTAAGTATCTTAGTTATCACTTAATTAATATTAGAGTTAATTATGTTAATTAATTATTATTTTAAATAATGTTATTTTGCATTAGTTACATAAAATAAAACTATATTGTATGTTGAATACGTTAAAAATATTTTAGTAATTTTTTGAATTTTTTAATTATAATATATGAATTGATAAGTTAATATATTTTAATTCAAAAGTTAAAATAAGATATATTAATAACTGCAATTAAAAATATAATATTTAAAATTTTAATTAAATATTAAATATATAAAATCAAATGTAAGGTGAAAATCATAAATTATGGAGTTTTTTATCTAAGAAAACGAAGAATTGAATAAGATATATAATGAGGCCTAAGAACAATTCCATTTTTCACTCTTTAGATTTGGGTATGGATCCACAAATTACAAGCCTGAATGAGCCATAACCAGACATGTAAGTAAATTGAAAACGGGTCCTTTTCAATTTGCTATATTTGAAAACTCAACTTTACAATTTATTTCCAAGTTTTGGGTGTACGAAATTACGTGTGAAACCAATCAACAATGGCACTGATTTTTTTCTTTTTTATGTTATATCAATTGCATTGAGAATCTAACAACTTATGAAACCCATTTTTTTAAGAAATTTGTAAGTTATAAAAATCGATTTAATTTTACTCGACTGACATGGACATTGTTGTCAATAAAAGAGGACGTTGGTTGAGTATACTGAAGCACATTATCCTCCTATTTATGGGTTTAGGAGGAATTATAAGTAGTTCTAGGCATTGTGTCAAAAAAGAACTATAAGTAGTTCTATGAATTTTAAACACCACATACTCAAATCTTTACAATGTGTACGTGAGTTGTGGGCTTATTTATACAAAGTTTCATTTAATTTTTATATAAAATATGAATATGTTAAAAAATTTTAATTTAAATATCATATTATTTTTTATAAGCTAAAATGTTAGGTAAAGATTTTGACAAATAAATGGAACTGTTATCATAAACATATAACATCCATTTCTTTATAACAATAAAAATTTTGACAAGCAAATGAAACTGTTATAAATAAATGTACTCAAACTCGACTTTACTCAAAAACTTAAGCTAGAACTCAACTTGATAATAATTGAATTAAATTCAAACACGATTAAATCAAACTTTTGTAATTTATCTGAACATGTGTCTCAATTATGATGAATCATGTCAATTCGTCTTGGAAAATGTCCCCTTTTGTGAATTAAAACTCTACATAAAAGAAAGATGGAATGAATGGTTATAAAAGAAGAAAGAGCCCCAACAAAGAGGAACTTGAAGTCATTGTCTTTTTGATAAATGCAATGAAGGAGCGTAATTCATTCATCCTACACATTACAACAATTGAGTCCATCTTGAGCTAAAAAAACATCTCTCTTTTGGCATTGTTGTCTAGTGTTATTATCCCAAGTCTTGGTCCCAATTTTCTCCATCCATCACCTTCTACAAAAAGCAAATTTGGTTTCCACTCTCCTCTCTTTTGGACCACCCCCACCCCTTTTTTGTCCATTTTCACCTTCTTTTTATTTCATTTTTATGGTACTAAACATCACTAAATCTATTGATGGAATTAGTTAGA
The DNA here is from genome assembly GCA_025698515.1 of Gossypium sturtianum. Taxonomy (NCBI): domain Eukaryota; kingdom Viridiplantae; phylum Streptophyta; class Magnoliopsida; order Malvales; family Malvaceae; genus Gossypium; species Gossypium sturtianum. The sequence continues at coordinate 81,769,757 of CM046951.1, forward strand.
GTAAAAATCTGTTAAATGTTATACAGATTAAATAATGAATTGATATGAAGTGATTAAATTACTTTTATTTTTTTTATAATTTTTTAAATAATTTATACAATTAAACTAAAAAAAACCAATTCATCCGCAATACATAAAAGTCGGTACGAATGATTAGCGTTAATGACAGTGGATTTTGGACTGTTTTAAACTGCTGGTGCTACTTAATAAAAGAAAAATGGCCGCACCTAATGAATATTAAATCTAAAATAAAGAAGCTTATTTCTTTCACCATCAATTACATAAATTAATTAAACTTAAAGTTTGAGTTTCAAAATATTATTTATTTATACCATTTTATTGATGAATATAATTGTGATTAAAAGTTTCAATAAAATTAATATTTATTGTTTAACAAATTATATATATATATTTTTTATTTTGCTGATGTAATATTTTATTTGGAAGTGATCTATAAATAAAAAATAGTATTTTTGATGTTATTCTTTTAAGAGTAAATGTTAACTCTTTTCTAACTTAATCCAATCAGTATAATAAAGGGAATTTCAATTTTGAATTTAGTTTAATCTTTAAATAACTCTTAATATATATATAAACCATAACTTTTTTGTTTACCTCAACTTAATTTGGTTTCAAATTACCATTAAATAGAAATTGGAAACACACTTTTAGCTTCTGAATTCCAATCTAAGAACAGAATTTTTTTGACCCTCCCAATTCAAAATCTTGTTTGTGCTCACTCGATACTGAGTTCACTCGCATGTGTCGACTCAGCCGAATCATTGCCCAAGTCAAAAGAAAAAATTAATGGTATCTCATTGTCATCAATCATAATTAAGCTGGTTTTGGGTCCTTTTTTTGTTTCTTTTTTATTTATTTAAGGGGCTATCCATCAAACCCGGTTTGGCTCCAAACTGCATCCCTGACCCGCCTCAAGTCGCGGCCCTTGAGCGTGCGACCAACGCCTTCAAACACCGACGCCCCACCAGATTTCTTACTCCGAGCGTACTCACGTGCTAAGTACTCATGCGGCGGCATCATCTCCTCCGACTCACCATCATCCGAGTCATGTATAGACTCCACCGAGTCCACTCTGTAAATCTTACTCCAGTCAGGCACGTTCATGGGCGCTGACGTGGCCATCTTGTGTCCACGTGGCGAAGCAGCGGCTGCCACCTTGTCGTGGCCGCGAAACTGGTGCACGATCCTAGGCTTGGTCGAAGAAGAATCCTCGAAAGCCAAAGACAACCCGCCCACGTGGCGCTCATCTCGAGGGATTCGGCGGCGGCCCAGGTTCCCATTCCCATTACTCTCATGCTCGACGCGTGTAGTCCACTCGCTCCGTGGATTATCGTCACCCTGGTCGTGTCGGTCTGAGACGGTATCAACCATGGACCAGACATCTTCCTCGCCGAGTTCCGTTTCGTCCGTGACGGTTTCCCCTTGGTTGTGACCGTAACCGTAACTCCCGAGGTACCGTTCGCTTCTGCTGGTGGACAATCGCCGGCCTTTCGCCATGAAAGAAATCAATACTATTGAGTTCCAACAAAGATAAAAGATAAAAAGGACGAAAAAGAGAAATTATAAAAAATGAAATGGAGTCCCTTTGAGAAGAGACTTGAACATAAGGAGGCTCAGGGGCGGGTAGCTATGAATATATATAGAATACGACAATGGAAGCCATTTCATTTCATGTGAATTTGGACTTCATTTTGTCTTCATTTCATCTCTCCTCTCCACACCACTCACTCCCATTGTCCAATCAGATTCATGGTTAGAGAATATACTGCCCACAAAACTCTTAATTTTGTAGATTTAGAGACTAATAGCATAGTTTAACCTAATAATATACCACTCTCTTGTATTAAGTCATAACAAATTTGATCTTATTTTGAGTTTAAATTTTAGGGACATAGAAAACATAGTTCATTTAAAAGTTGAGATTTAATATAAATATCAAAAACCCAAAAAAGCCTCAAATAAAATTCAAAATAATAATATCAATAATATAGCATGAATGGGAAAATAAAACTAAACTATAAAGTGTAAAGAGCACCCACCATGCCACCCTATGGTTTAAATTTTGGAGTTGAACAATTAAGAACCACTAAAATTGGATTTGATGTTGGATGATGATTGTCTTTCCTTGTAAATATGCCTCTTTTTATTATTAGGTATGAAGTTAAAAAAGGTTAACTTTTGAATTTACAGTTATTTCTAGAAATTTAGTTTCTTTACTTAATCTGATTTGAAAATTAAAAGTCTAAGTAATGATATTGTTAATAATTATCATTAAATTTTGCATATGTTGCAATTTAATGTTTAAAGGTCTGATTTAAAAATTAAAGTTGAATTGATAATACAAATTCGAATTTAACAAAAATAAATTAAAAAGTTATAGATTGGACTTTAATTTTCAAACGAAACAAGAAGAGGGACTAAAGTTTAAAAGTTTGAAAAAGTAGAAGAAGCAGGGCATAATTAGAGCAACACATGACCTGAAACTTCCTAATCCATTTATGGAGTTCTTTCTTAGGCTAGTACGAGATTATTGCTCTTCCCTATTTACTAATCATCTCGTATTAACTATGTTGAATAAATTTAAAATCCTCATTTTTATAAAAATAGAAAGAAATGTGAAATAGGAAGTAATCCTAAGTGGAGGAGTGCCTCACACGTTAACATTGATATAAAATTTATAATTAAGATTTACTATTACTTAAAAATTATTTTAATTTCAGTTTTTATATTATTTTTATAATTTGTAAGTTTTTAATATTTGGTGTACCATTATATTTTTTTTAACCTACTTATAAAAATTTAAAATCATTCCAATATCAACTAAAATTATATGTATTATTTTGTTTTAATTTCTTGATCTTACCAATTTTTTTTTAATTTTAAGAAATAATTAAAAAAAGTAACTAATACATAGTAAAGATAAAAAGACTAATTTATGTATTGAAGAGAGTGGACTTGAGTTGAGAATAAAGCAAAAGATTACAAATATTAAAAAAAATAAAAATAAAATCTCTATTTTATATTTGAATAAATAAATAAACTTAAATTGTATTTTAGTTCAACAATTTGAGCCGCTCATAGATAATAACAACAATTAACTACTAAATCCTAATATATTTTTTTTTCATAAAAAAAAAAGACAAAAATGGAAAGCGATGGATTATGAATATTGATTAAATATTTAATTCATTGTCATATTAATAAATCATATGTCAACAAATTAATTTTTTTTATTATTCAGAATTTTAAAGGAAATCTCAAATGTATTACCATAATAAATACTTATCATGGGATCAAGAAAAGCATTTCTTTTATAACTTCCTACCTAAACTATTAGGTATATTTACGTTTTAGACACTAAATTTTAAAAAATGTACGATATAATTATTAATATTATTAATTTGTTAAATTTTAGTCTTAACTTTCATTAAAGGTGTAATGGCACACTATAACCATTTGTTTGATTAGAGTTTGGTTTGTAATAGAACATAGTGATTATTAATTAATTAATGTTTGAAAAAGTTAATATGGGAAGCTTTTGTTAGGCAATCATTTTCGATTAGATATATCCACGTCAGATTTCATTCTCTTCTTTTCAATTGTGGACCCCACCTCATCAGCTTATCTATCTTTCCTTTGACTATGTCATGGGTCCCACACGCCACGTGGGTGCTCACACTTCTTACACCCTCCACTCTATTTTGTTTAGGGATAATATAAAATTTTCCATCATAACTTTGGTACACTGTTTTCTTATTTTCGCCCCGGATTTCATTAAAATTTTATGATAGGATCCGCATTCTTGAAACATGATTGAATTGAATCGATTAGATCGAGAAAAAATAAATTCAATTGATTTAATCGAAAACTATTCAAAACCAATAAAAATAGAAAATTAGAATAAAAACCAATAATTAAATAGATTAAATCAATGTAATAAAATTATTATGATTTTATTTTTATGAATTTTTAATTATTTATTTACTTATGATTGGTCTAGTTATTGAACCGATCAAACCGATTAAATTAAGAATTAGTGGTATGATTGCTGGTCCAATTATTAGAATAATATATGTGACACTTTAAGATTATATCACATTATCAGCCAAAAATTTATATATATATTTTAATTTTTTGTACCACATCATCAAACTTTTAAGTTTAGAAATATCAAATTCCAAAACAAACCTACGTATTTTAATTATTCCGATGAGAGGCAACTTCTTATAAAACTCTGAATTCCATATATCCAACCTTTTATTACTTAACCCAACAAGGTTGCTGAATGTCTCACCTCTTTGATTCTTTAATCTTGCAACACGTATAACATCCAACTTAAATATGTCCCACCAAAGATGTCTTGATCATGTTACGTGGATAAATAATTTGTTTATTTTTCTTATACTATTAGTGACAATAAATTAGCATTTTCATAATTGATGGTTTAGGGGATTAAATAAGTTTAATTAAAAAAATTTTGGAGGTGGTTTAAAGGTTAAATTAATCCCACTTGTGGGTGAGGGTTAAGAAAAGCCAAGTCTCGTATTGTGATGAGCACATTGAACGGTTTATAATACAATTGGTGGGGTGGAGGGGCCCCTTTTTTGTGGCTCCAACTCCTGCCATTTGATGTCAAAATATTATTAAACAATAAAAACCTTATCACCATTTTGACCATCATCATAAGCCTCACAAATCACAATCATAAAGGCCCAATAAAAGCCCAAAATGAGTGTTATGTTTTTTAAATCAGATCGGTCCTCAAACTGATTATACCATTGATTATTGGTTCGATCTATTTGATCAAGTTTTTTAAAAATAAAAAATTATAAAAATCGATTCAACTGGCCCATATTAATTTGTGAATCAACCAATTTGTTACCTCTCGCTAAATTGACACCTTTATTTATTTCTTACCCAATTCGATTTAAATAATATTGTCCAAAACTCCAACAACTGCTTTTCAATCTCTTAAAGGTTTATAATATAGAGTGTTGATTCATATATTAGCTTTGAATAATATTTAAATTTGAATACTTCAGTTAACATCTGTCGTGGATTTAGAGTGGATGCGAATATTAATATTCACTTATCAATTATATAAATCTATTTTATTTTCGTAGATATGATTCGAATTTGGATATTCAATATCTATATTCACTTACTATAACAAATGACAGGTCTGGAATCAGATGTGTGACTCCATTCATTTTGCTTTTTTAAAACAATAATGTATTTACTAAATGTGGATATTTAAAATTAGATATTCAAATTCATATATTTCAATGGAGTTTTTTAGACTCTACAAATATAATAAAAAACCATGACATGTGACTCTATGGTATTGTCATGATGAGATATGTGATTCATAACAAAGTCTACAAACTTTTGTATAAATGCAAATTGGTACAAAAACAGCATGTAACTCAAACTAGAAGAAATTATAATGTAGGAATCGGATATGATGTGGTATGTAGTATACAGAAACAGTCAAAACACAATTGTGGTACTGCTTATGCCATTATTATTGAGGACCCTCACCATTGTAACTGGCCTTTGTTTTTTTTATATATATGGTGAAGAGTGAAGAGAGTGGGACCTTGGTTTGCAGTGACCGGACCTGCCTTGGACTCATTTCTGAATGGTAACTGGTTGGGGTTTGGGCAAATTGTGCACCCTGACCCCCAATTCTGTCTAGTCTTGGATCCATCATTGTTAATGATCAGCATCCTATGCTATGTTATTTCTCAGACCATCACTCATTTTTGTCCCACTAAACTTTTTGTTACACGTAGGACGCTGTTATTTTATTTGGTACGTACTCGAATTTTTATCTTTATAGATGAAATTGAAAAAAAAGAATTACTATCAAAGTCATTAAATTATTAATAAATTTACATTTTGATCGTTTTGACTTTAAAAAATTATAAAATGGTTACTAAACTATTAGAAAGTTTTTATTTAAGTCACCAGAATATTAAAATTGTTGCTATCTGGCCTTCTCTGTTTGCACCACTTGTATCGATTGAAAGCTTTCCTTCCTCTTCTCTTCTATAGTTCAGTTTTTTTTCATAAACAATTTTGAATATCACGAATCTCTGAACTAAAATTCAAACAATCTTCTTCTTTGATATCCGACACTAACTGCTAGACCAACTTAGATCTAAGATATATTTTTTCACTTGTTGATGGGTAATGATTCATTGTACCAATCGTTGAATCGTTGCTTGGAGCTCGCTAGCCGGACTTCCTTTTCTAAACAAAAAGAACTTAACAGTCTAGTGACTTAAATAAAAAAATTTAAATAATTTAGTGACCATTTTATAACTTTTTAAAATTAAATGACTTAAACATGAATTTACTAATAATTTAGTAACCTTAAATATAATTTATCTATTAACAAATATTATATAATTTTTAAATATTAATTAAGGGTCCATGACCTCTTTTAAATAAAATTCTATTCATAAGAGATCCAAAATCCAAACCCCAACATCCAATTGTGTGGATAAAATAAGACATAGTTGTATACCCTACGGTTGAGACATCCCAAGTCCAATCAATCTACGGCTATAGAATATGAAATAAAACCATCCAATAACGTGGAACTGAATCACATATTTGATATTAATGTTATTTGGTGTAGTGGTAAGCATGTTATATTCTAAATAAAATTTTAAGTTAGAATTTTGTGATTGAAAAAAATATAATATTTATCATTTAAAATTTTAATTTGGTTTAACTTTGAATTTACTTAAAGCTGATGGTGTTAGCATGTTATACAACGAGTCTTATTTCATTTATCTATCAAGATTTTGAACGTTATTCAAATTTAATTATTATATACTTATAATAATATTTGACATTCAAATTATATTTAAATTTTGTTAAAATTTTAAATTTAAAAATTATAATATATTGATAATAATATTAATTAGTAAGAATTAGATTCTATGTTTAATAAAATTTATAAATGTAATTTTTTATTAAATATTATTTTCTTTTAATTAATTATAATTAATATATTTTTATATAAATTTAAACATTTAATTGAAATAATATCTTAACTACAATTTATTATTTTTATTTCACTTAAAAATATAATTAATTTTACTAAAATTTAAGAAAAGAACTTATTAGAAATTAATTTAATAAAAAGTGTATTTCATATATTAAAATTAAAAATGAAACTACAATACACTTAACCGTTAGAATAAAATGTTATCATAAAGACCCGTTGTTATAGAGAAGGCTAATCATAAATAAATTGTGCAGAAATTATATGAAAATTTAAATTTAAATATTAAAGAGTGAAAATTAAAAGGATAAAAAATGAAAGGGTTATTTTATTAGGTGTTAAATTAATGAATAATGGTGTAAAGATAGAATCCCCAGCGTGACCCACCAGTGATGTGTCCCTATACACCAAAACATGACAGCCGAAATTAACCATAATGAATCGGCAAAAAGCAGAGATTACGTGATTGCATTTGGGATGTGTGAGATTTATATATATGGAGTTCCACAGGCTGAGGTGCCTAAAGACAAGGTCAGAATCTCTCATCACCTGCCTGCTTCACTACGAGTGTTCATTCGGTTAACCGACCCAAAATATTATTAACCGAATTAACTGACATGTCAAAATTTTTAACCGTTAATCGAACCAAAATTTTTTCAAAAAAATTAACCGAACCGAATTTTTTCGGTTAATTCGGTCGGTTAACCGAATTAACCGAAAATTATATTTTTTTAATTTTTGGTTAAAAATTAACCGAATTAACCGTCTTAACCGAATTAACCGAATTAACCGAATTAACGGTACATAATTTGTTTAAAAACATTACATAAATCTTTAAATTAATACATAATTGAAATGTAAGTATTTAATATTGTTCATTTGTATCTATTTCTTCTCTCCAAAAATCTCCATTTGCATTAAACCTACAAAAGGAAAAAACAAGTGCAAAAGTTTAGCGTATAATAGAAATATCTGCATTTAAAAAAATCAAATAATATAAACAAACGAATAAATTATAAGTTAACAAGAATAAGATAGTAAGTATACCCTTCAACTCACGAAAGCTCATGAATTAAGGGTAGGCTCTGATGCATTCCAAGAAAAGTCTAAACATTGAATCAATTAAATAAGTAGGAGTGATATGGTAAAAAAATTTAAAACTATTAAAATAAGACAATAAATATACCATTTTCAATCTTGTCAAGCTCTTGGATTTGTTCTTCAATCTTTTTGATGTCTTCTTGTGATGATGATTTTCGAATCCAATCTTGAGTACACACAAGAGCTTGTACAATTTTAGGAGTTAAAGAACTCCTATATTGATCAAGCACACGTCCCCCGGTGCTAAATGCAGACTCTGAAGCAACCGTAGAAACCGGTATAGCTAACACATCTCTGGCCATTTTTGAAAGAGTGGGAAATCTAGGGCTGTTCACTTTCCACCACAATAAAATATCAAAATCTTCAACAAATTCCTCATTAGCCTCAGCTAGATATTTATCCAATTCAGATGTTTTATCCTCACCACAAATTTCCAACTCACGCTTTTTATACAAAGCTTGCATTCGCCTTTTCATTTTTTGTTGTGGTTCACCAAGAGAAGCATCTGTTGGCACACTCGATTGGCTACAAGTACTATGAAGTGGAGGAGGCTTATACTCATCAAACATTTCATACAAAGATTCCTTCAATTTTTGCATCATTTCACAAGCTTTTTCAGAACTAGACATTTCACTAAGTGCAAATTCAAGATACTTTAGTTTTTGTCTAGGATCTAAAACACAAGCAACAAACATAAGCATATTCATCTTATCAATATCACCCCAATACTTATCATACTTCTCTTTCATCTTGATGGCCATAACATTGAAATCAACATTACTATTTAACTGAGCATCTCGTAAAAGAATATCAATTTCAGAAAGCTCATCAAAAAAATTATTGGACGTGACATATGAAGTGCCAGATATACGCAAAGTGACTTCATAAAAATGTTCCAAGAAATCCCTCAAGTTTCTAACATTATCCCAATCATCCACACTAGGCCAACCATCACCCCTTTCAAGTTCAAATTTCTAAAATTTGTATCTTGCTCCTCAAATCTCTCAAAAGCTCTCTCAAAGTTCGAGCAAGATATCTAACATTAAGTAAGTTGAGTTCCACCTAGTACAAACATCAAGACACAACATCTTCTTGCACTCTATCTTTTCCACCACAACACACTCCTTAAACTTTTGTAATCTAGATAGAGATTGTCTCACATATCTAACTGCCCCCCTAACACGTTCAAATGATTTATTCATTTCCTTTAAGCCTTCAACAACAATCAAATTCACAATGTGTGTCATGCATCTCATATGAAGATATTTACCATTTTGAACTAAACCCCCTCGAGGTTAAATTTCTTTCTCAAATAACCAATAGCAACATCATTTGAACTTGCATTGTCAATGAAAGAATGAAGAAACAACTTATCAATCCCCAATTCAACAAGCATTTCTCAATCACCATCCCAATGGACTCACCCTTATGACTAGAAATTGGACAAAAGTTTAAAATCTTTTATTCAATTTCCAATCATTATCAATAAAGTGAGCGATGATACACAAATAATTAACTCTTTGCAAAGAAGTCCATGTGTCGGTAGTTAAACAAACTCTAGAATAAGAACTTCTCAAAAGTTGTTTTATCTTGGCCCTTTCATCTAAATACAATTGATAAACATCCCTAGTCATAGTAGTTCGTGAAGGAATATGAAACCTAGGACATGCCATAAACATAAATTTCTTAAAACCTTCACTTTCAACAAACTTGAAAGGTAATTCATCAATCACAATCATTTGTGCTAATCCTTTCCTACATGCTTCTTGATCAAATCTCCAAGTTGAAAGATTCCCTTCCCCCCCTTCAACTCCCTTTCTAGGTAAAACTAGTTGTCCTTGACTATTTTCAACAATATTACTAGGATTTTTCTTACATGAACCAATATGATATTTTAATGACCCCGTACCATTTTTTTTCATATCACAACAAAATTCATTTTGACAATAATTACATTTAGCTTTACTTGCACCCTCACTATTAATAATCTTAGTGAAGTGAGACCAAACTTCTGACCTTGGAAGAGTGGCTTTTCTTTTCCCGGTAATCCCCTTTGCTTGGCTTGAAGCTCCAACTCCCGAATTTTCAGAATCTATCGAAGTAGGAGGTGTAACACTAGCCTCAATAGATGTTGGTTCAGTTGACATTCTGCAAGAAAAACAATATATAATAAATTAAAATACATTTATAATATTAAACATATTTTGATGTTGAGTTTTAGAAAAAACATAGTTTAGATATTTAACAAAGGTAACATCCATTGCAAAACGCAATTTATAAACCACAACCGTTTAGCAAGAAAGCCAGCAACACCTTACTGCATTAGAATCAAGAACTCATTAATATAAAACAAATGCCATTGATGCCAAAACCATAACAAAACAAATACCATGTAAGGAAATGCCTCATGAAAAAGAGTATAAAGAACATCCATTTATCTACCCAAAGAAAAACAAAAGTCCACGGATTATACCCCAAAATCATGAGCATTTTTTGGAAAGCAACATACCAATAGCCAATAAGCGAGAATAATATCATAACAACTTCACTTCAAAAATCAAAAGTTTGTGATCCTTTAGAAAAAGTGGAAAATAAAGACAAGATCCTTGAATCATATCAACAATACAAGATGAAGATTAAAAAAGAAAACTTGAAATTGTCATTAAAATTCATCTAATAACATTTTTGAGCACCGATGAAGAATCTAATGAAGCAAACTAATCCTCAATAAGTTCGTTTAATGTGGTAAAGGTAAATCCAAATCAACAAAAGGGGCGACCCTTTTACATAGTTGATATGCAATGATGAACTTGTAAATAAACAAAGCAAATAAACAAGAAAGCCAATAATTTATTTTACATTCAACTCTACAAAGAAGCAGAACAGAAATGTGGCTAGCATAGATTTTGATGATCAACATTAACCAAACCCTATCATTAACAAAAAAAAATTTCAAAGATTTCTAAAAATCAGACAGATTTGAGGAGCTTTTTGAAGATGGAGGACTGAGAACAGATTCTTAAAAAAATGAAGAAGAAGAAACTCAAACAAAAAGCACGATCGAAACAAGATGCAAAATTTACCCCCCAAAAAAAGGTAAATGGGTACTCGAAAAATGGATAAGGCATTAATATTTAACAAAAACAAAAACAAAAAAAAGACCTTGCATGCATCAAAACCAACATAGACAACAGTTAAGTCAAAGTTAAAACATGAAGGGAAAAAGGTACCTTGAAAATCAAAACCAAAGCTGTTCTTCCTTTTGTTTAGAAATAGAAGTTGCAGGTTTTAAAACATATCAGATCGTGTGTGTGTCTAGCTTTAGGGGTAATTTTATTTTTAGTTTTAAAATTATTTGAGTTGGGTTTAATTTTTATTATTGGGTTTGGGTTGTATTGGTTTTGAGTTGGTGAATAGAGAATAGTGGGCTTATCTTATAAGCTATTTATATTATAAATTTATTTATTATTTTTTTTTGGTTAACCGAATAAATTTCGGTTAACCGACCCTTTTCGAACCGAATTAACCGTTAACCAAAAATTAACAAAATAATTAACCGACCCCCGACCGAAAAAATTCGGTTAACCGACCGATTAACCGAATTCGGTCGGTTAACCGAATTTTTTCGGTTTTACCCGAATTTTGCACACCCCTATGCTTCACTGGCCACAACCCACCTACCCCCACCCCCAAAAAAAAAAAAAAAATAAAATCCAAATGCCCCTTCCAAATTTTAACCCATTTATCATTTCATTGAATGGATAAAAGTATTATAGATATTTTGCATTAAAATTCGAATTGTATTTTTTTATTTTAAAAATTGAGTAATTTAATTTATGTATATTAAATTAAAAAGTGAAGAGAAATACGGTAAATTGATAGAACCAACTTCTTCTTTCATTCAGAAAACTTATATCTCAAAAAATTGAGCTTACTGTATTTGTACTAAATTTTGACTAAAACTGATTCAACTACTTTAGTAATGGAAACAACTACTTTGACTGCTAACAACTTAACAGACTAACTGGCAACTGTCGACTTATTCCTTAACATTCACCCAACTAGTGAGCTTTATCATCTTCTGCTTTGTAAGGACTCGAGTCCGTTGACAACCTTAAGTTATGTCCTGAACCTGGTAAAACACCCAACTGAAAGAGGTTTTCTGAGGACATCTACCACCTGGCCTTGAGTTGGAATGTGACCAACGACTAGCTTCCCAGTGGTCATCTTTTCACGAAAAAAATAAATCAAGCTCCACATGCTTGAACTTGGAATGTAGGATTGGATTAGCGGATATGTCCACTGCACTCGAATTGTCACACCACAGGGCTGCCTTTCCTGCAGGCTGAACTTGTAACTCTCCCAACAAAGACTCCAGCCAAGTAACTTCTACTGTAGCATGAGCAAGACTCTTGTATTCTGCTTCTGCTGAAGAACAAGATAACACCTGCTATTTCTTAGAACCTCAAGAAATAGGATTCCCTCCGAGAAAAATACAAAAACCCGAAGTTGAGCGTTTGTCATCAGTACCATTTCCCCAACTAGCATCTAAGTAACCAACAAGAGACAGGCGAGAGGCAGCAATGAAATAAACACCATGATCTATCGTAGCCTGCAAATACCTTAAAATACATTTAACAACTTTGAAATGGTGATCAAGGGGCTTGTGCATGAATTGACAAACCCTATTGACAGCAAATGCAATATCGGGTCTGGTGATCATAATGTATTGAAGGGCCCCTATGATGCTCATGTATTCTGATTCTGCTAAAGAACGAGATACCACCTGCACTCCCAGAGGAAAACACAGTTTGAGCCTTGGAAACAATATTGTTGGGAGGGACAGTCACAAACCTCGAATTTAAACTGTATACGGACATGAAAAGTACAAAAAGAGCAAATTGATTATTCTGTTAAAAAATCATTTATTTTTACTGTTAAAAATTGGTTATTATACGTCAAAATAAGGTACATGTGACACGCTATGTGTAATTGTTTGATTTTTCTGTCAACTACGCTAGTTTCTAACAGTAGAAATTGATGAAATTGTTAATAAAAAGAACTATTTGCTCTTTGATCTAATGTACAGAGACTAATTTGTTCATTTTTTTAATAGAGTAAAATATAATCTAACTCTTAATATAAAGATCTTCATTATGCTTTTACCTACTGTATGTGACCTCATCTCTTGCTCTCTAGCAATAGGTGTGAGTTTTTTTTTTTTTTTTTTAAATATGGGAGTAGTCTTAATAATTCTCTTGAGTGCTACTAGCTACATATACAATCATGCAAAAGATGGTAATAGTAAAAGGTTGTTGGTAAAAATAGTATGGAGGCTATTATATTAAGAGTTGGATTGTATTTTGTCCCTTTACTAAAAAAAGGGTAAATTAGTCTCTATATATTAGACCAAAGAGTAAATTGATCTTATTAAAAACCTCATCTATTTCTACTACTAGAAACTGGTCCTGTACGTCAGCATGAGGTATATGTGACATACCACGTATCACTATTTGATTATTCTTTAGCCATACCAGCTTATAATAGTAGAAATGAATGGATTTTTTAACAAAAAGGACCAGTTTACTCTTTGATCTAAAGTATAGGACTAATCTGCTCAATTTTTGAATAAAAAAAGTAAAATGCAATTTAACACCTAGTACAGGAGCCTCCATGATATTTTTACCAGAAGTTGTTTTACTTGTACCATTTTATCTTGAGTATTGTTTAATACTTTATCCTTCTATTTTGATTCTGATCTAAAAATTATTTAATTTCTTGATTTTGGTTTAAGTTACCTAATATTTTTAAATGTTGTTTTATACTATACTTAACTTTTAAAAATTATTAAATCTTATAAAGTTAAAATTTTGTAATAAAAGTATATAAAAATACTATAAAGTTAAATATCACATATAAATTCTTATAATTCTTTTTTCTTAAATATAGTTATGAAATATTAAAAGATAGGTATATTGATAAATATACCAAAACAAAGCAGATGAATTTTGTGCCTCATTTTTTTACACAAAAACTCGAATTTGAATCCAACGACTTCGACTTTTCTTTTTCATCTATAAACCATAATAGTGCATGCTTTGATTTTGAAGGGCATAGGCAAGAGGCAAATGCTGGCCTTGGCTCTAATTGGTTAGAGGATATAATATCATTTTTAGTCCTTTTGAAATTTAATTATCCAATTTAACTCCTTCAATTCTTTAATTAAATGTAATTTTTTTAAAATTTTTTACTTCTAAATATTAATTATTCAATTTCATCCATTTTAACGAAAATTTTGAATTTTTATCCCTCCATTTTTTAAATGAATTGGGTTAATATGTAGCTTGCCTACTGACTTTGTCTATAAGTATCTAGTTGGTACCTGAATTTGTATTCTATCACCCAGGTCAATTTCTAACACTAACACCATTAGTTTGTACTGATGCGGCATTGATGACCAATTTGATGGGACACGTAACAACCTCTTAGTATGACACATAATAGATATAAATTAATTTTTTTTAAAAATAAATTAATAGAAAAGTATAATTTTTTTCCATATCAAGAGTGAACATAAATAAATGGTTGTCCAAATACTTCTTAATATGGACAACAATTTCTCCAAATTCATTCTAGATGTATTTTTTAGTAAGTTTATATATTTTTATTTTTATTATAAAATATCAGTTTTAAGTTAATATTGTTTTTTAAAAATATATAAAATATAAAATTATAGATTTATAAAAATATATAAAAGAACTAAAAAATTATAAATTTATAAAAATATATATCAATATATAAAAAAATACTAAAAAGTATGTCTATAATAAATCTAGATAAATGGTTGTCCAAATGCATTTGAATTTGGGCAACCTTGTGTCTAGCTTCATTTTTTATGTAATTAAAAACTTTTTTATATCTTTTTATTATTTTATATATTTAATTTAAAAAATATATATATTTTTTCAATTTCAAAATAATAATATAATATTTTATAAAAAATAAAAATTTACTAAAAAATACATCAGGGATGAATTTAGACAAATTAGAGTCCAAATTCAGATGTATCTGAATAATCATTTGTCCATATTCATTCTTAATGTGAAAAAAAATATATTTTTCTATTGATTTATATATTTTAAAGTTTTTTATTTATTTATGCCCATCACGTAGCATATTGAGAGGCTACCATGTGTTACTGCTAAAGTAGTTATTAGTGTCATGCACAAACTTACAATGCTAATACAAATGTACCAATATAAATAATGAAATACAAATTTAAATATTAAATATAAACAAAATTAAATACCAACTAGATATTTTGGAAAAAAAATAAACCCCATAAAACTCGAATGATATTCTTGACTTTGTCGCTATTAGGATTATCTTTGGTAATGATTGTACTAGCGAGTGGAGAGGAAACATAAAGATTTTTATTTTTTTTCATTTATGAGTTTACTAAGTGCAAATACTAGTTGTCACTAAGGACAGCCAATGAAAAGGAGAATCTTGCACGAGCTACCCAATCATATGTAGCAGACTAGTGGTCTCCATTGATTGTAAATGAGATGGAAATTATCGTACGTATATTAATATAAAATTGTTGAGATCTACAGTCCATCACTCGTCTTGCATGTATGCACTAAAAATATCCCTTTTTTTTTCCTACCAAATAATGTGACAAAAGTTTCACTTACCATAGGGAGAACGTACTAATGATCATCAACATGAATGACGAGAGTGGTGAGTCAGAATATCAAAGATGATGATGAAAGAGAGGATCGAATTGGGAACCGTTTCACTGTAGGTGGTGGGAGATGGGATCGAGTTGGTCCTTCCCTTAACATTATGCATGTGATGATCACACATACGTCGGCTCGTCTCCTATACTTTTCATTTAGATTTTTTATAATTTATAAAATTTTAAATTAGTAATAATAAAATTGTACTTTACCTTTTAAAAATGATAAAAATTTGATTTAATCTTTTAAAAGCTATAAAGATATAGACTATTAAAATGATAAAATTATATTTTTAGTATCGTAAAAATATGCAATTTAATTCCGTCTCTAAAAATTTTTTTCTGAACCCTAAATACAAGTGTATAAGGATATGTCGAAACATCTTATTTCACACCTTCAAGTAATTTGTACTTCATATCTTGGTAGTTTCTCATTACAATTATACTTCCTGTTTTTAACATATATTTTGACAGTAAATTTAGTGATAATTGATTCCAGCAAGTGATTGATTTTATAATTGATATAATGTTGATAGTTATCCATATCGATATGGCGTGATAAGTTGATCGACTAATGTGATAAATCATGAACATTGTTTGTGAAGCTTTATTAGATATTTATTGAGAATAATCCATGGAAATAACACAAGGTATATTTGTTGAATAAATGAAGATAAACTGCAAGGCATTTTTGGAGATAATATCCAAGGCATATTTGATGACTATTCAAGATAAAATGAGCCTTGTTGATAAGATGGAGAGATCAAGCTCTATCCTTGCTAAATTGAAAACTATCCCACCTTGTGATAAGCTTTTACATACTATATAAATAGAGATAGTTTTCATGGGAATTGTATAAGCTTAGAGTGCACAATTTAATTCATTTGTGACGAATAATTTATGTGCTTTGTATTTTTTAGTTTTGAGTAATTTTTTTTACCTTCAATAAGAAAGATGAATGGGGAAGAGTTCATTCTAAATGTACTTGGGTGATGCTGCAATTGTCCCAGGGTTAGGATGGATGAGGCTTAAATCATTTCTTGTACCGTGAGATTTAGTATAGTAATTTTTTTCTCTAAGCATGGCCTTGCAGACGTAAGTTAGGTCTAAGTTGTATTAACAACATCCTATATTTAGTATTTTGTTTTTCCATGTTTGCTTATTGGTGTATCACTTGGTGTACCATTTAATGTACCTACATTTCTTAGCACATCTCACTACCAGGTTTCAACTTTTTGATTGGTATCAGAGCCATACACCTAGAATATATGGTGAGATCTTACATTTGGTAGTCCTATATGAAAGGTATAAAGGAAAGCAATTTGACTATACGTCCACTACTCTTGGATGGATCCAATTATATCTATTGGAAAGCTTGAAGAGGAGCTTTCATTAAATCTATTGATAAAAAAGCATGGAGATCAATTCTAACTAGATTGAGAGCCTCCTTACTCTAAAACAAATGGTGTATGTAGCCCAAAGTTGAAAGCTACTTGGACCTTTAAAAAAGATAAAGTGGCAAATTTTAATTCGAAAGCATTGTATGCTATTTTCAATGGGGTAGTTCACCAAGAATATGTCCAAAAGGATTTCAAAATATGTCTCAACTCATACACGTAGACCATTCTAGAACCACCCATGAAGGAACTCATAGAGTCAAATTATCAAAGTTCTAAATGCTTGCCACTAGGTTTGAATGTCTAATAATGAGACTATTTCTGAATTTTATGCTAACCAAAGTTAATAAACATAATTATTCAAGTAGATATATCTATTGAATAATTATGACTATTTGTTAATAATCAAGTATCGTAACTTTTGAATTTAAGAGACAACTCATAACTCATCACTATAATAGTGACAACTTTTGATTAATAACCAAGTGACATAACTTTTAGTTATGGATGTCTAATTATGAAATAAAATAATAAAAAGAAGAGAAACATGTAGAGATTTTGGGCATGTCAAGTATGAATGTGTCAATATTCATAAAACTAAAAAGTCCTTTGATCTCACATGGAGTGATGATTTAGAGTTTGATGCTAAGTGTAATAGGCCCATTTTGCCCGGGCTTAAAACAAACAAACCAAAAAATAAATAAATAAATAATAAATAAAAAAACCAATGTTTTTTACAGTCCATTTTACAAATCCATTTAACAAAACTAAAGCCCAAAACCATTACCCCGTTACACCCCACTGGCCCAATACCTAAAACAGCCTACCCAAATACCAAAACCCAATTACAAACCCTAAACGGACTACCCAACCCCAGACCCAAATTCGCACGGCCCAAAAGGCCCAATACCTAAACGGCTCCAGAAGACCTAGGGTTTTTCTAGAAAACCCTAGGTGCTGCAAGCCTCGACCCCAGCAGCCCCTCGCGCCTAGGCCATCAATCGCGTCGCAATCAGCATGGATAGCACGCCCTATCATCGCCAGGATCTGTGCCTTTCACCTGCAAAAAAGGAAAAAGGGAACAGCAAACATGGCAAAAATGGGATAAATTTCTTATATTCCTTTTTTATTTTTTATTTTCGGGGCTATAAAACCCCAAATAATAACCTGTAACACATACACACAGAGAAAATACGAAAAAATAGAGACATACAGACAGTATACACATACACAAAAATACAAAAGATTTATAGAAATAAAAACACCAAATAGAAGGTGATTTCCTATTTCTTATTCACGTTGTTCTTCTTATTTTTATTTTAGGGTCTGTTTGATAGGGGGAAAATGTTTTTCGGAAAACATTTTCCCCATTTTACAGTGTTTGTTTGCTTGGAAAATGAATTCCTAAGGAAAACATTTTCCAAAACACGGGTAATTTCATTTCATAGTTTCCAGAAAACGTCTTACCAATTTCTAAACGGTAAGACATTTTCCAAACTCCTCTCTTCACTCTCTTCACCCTAAGGAAGAATTTCTCCTCTGCTGGTTCATCATCTCTTGGGGTCGGAAGAGCAGAATCCCCTCGTCTTCCTTCCTATACACCGCCAGTAGCAGCGGCGGAAACGGAAAAGCAAACCACCACTTTCCCACGCAAACGTTTATCTCACCCCTCCGTGAACATCGGCTTCTTTCCCTTCTCCCAAATTTTAACATCTTCTATTCTTTCCCTCCTACCAGAAGCCTCTTTCTTTCTTTTCTTCTCTTCTTTTGTATTCAAAGGGTTTCAGATCGACGGTTCACATTTACAGGTACGCTAGATCTTGAATTCCAGTTCGATCTTTACTGTTGATCTCTCCGACATTCATTTCATTTGATTATCAATTTGGATTTTAATTTGAAATATGTTATATTTTGATATTCGATGTTTCGATCTAAGTTATCCTTATTTAGATTAATCGGATATTTATGTGTCCATATACCTGTATTTTAGGAAAATTGATGAGTTCAGATAAATTAGATTCTGATTGCGCCTTATGTTTTAAATTTTAAACTGGCTTTCAACAATGGTTACTTTCCCTCTCTCTTCTTTTTTTTCGCTTTAACTTTGTCTCTGGTTAGAAGTTAGAATATATATTGTATTTATGGTAACATGTTAGTGTTTATCTGTTGCTTCATCGGGACTTTTCTTTTCTAAGTTTTGAATAATTCTGCAAGTTCCTTTGTTTGCTTATGATGGTGGAACTGCTGCTTATTGTAAAGTTCATTTCCATCTTTTCCTTGGTCTCCAACTATCTAGATTTTAGTGGATGACCAGTCCTTTTGTATTGGAATGCTTTGTGATTTTTTCAAAAGCATTTTTCTTTCTTGTTACATAAGCTGTCAATTATTGGTAGTATTAGAATAATTAAGATCTCAAGAACACTGTTAATCTTCCGTTACAAGTTGAGATACTTTGTTAAAAACATGGTGGATAATATCTTTGTGCTTTACCTCTTTTTAATGGTTTGCTGTTAAAGCTTTTTTAACTATAAATTATTTTGGAGACAAGTTCTATAGAGTTTAGAGTTTGATTCAAAGTCACTTATTTTCTACTCCTTTGGCTAGTAACACTCTAAAATAAAGGAATTGGCAAATTTTGCAGTCTGAATTTATTGGTTAGGAATGTTTTAGTTGTTTGGCTGAATAATTAATAAAGAAAGGGAAATGGTGATGGATTTAACCTTTGTCCCTCTTTCATATTTTGTTTGGCACTGCATTACTCCTTTCATGTCAAGTAGTTTTTTTTTTTTTTTTTTGGCTTTGAGACATGCATGTAATGTTCTTTGTTGTAATATATAAACTCCTGTTCTGGCTCTTTTGTATGCTTGCCTACATTTTGTGATTATTCAATCTGCCACATAGAACATATAGAGAAGTTAATTGATTCACACAAATAAATCAGCCCTTCTATTAAATTGTTTTGAGTGTCTTTTTGAAATTGTCAGTGGTAGTATTATCAATAATCATATCTCATCTTTTGAGGAAATAACATGAATGCTTGGACGATGAGTTCACTTCATTGTTTAATTACTCAATAGGTCCATTAATATTGCTTGATATATATATTTTAATTTGTTGGCATTGGGTTCTGTTCTTTCGTAGGTTCTTTTTACCCAAGAATAAGCACCCATTCTAACAATTAACTCTCTTTCCCTGGTGACATAGCTACTTTGTTGTCCTTGGCTTTATTCCTATTTTGCACCCAAAACAAAGAGCATTGTTATTGTTATTCTACTCATTTTGAGGTCTATTCCAAGCATTAAAAGCATGGACTGCACTTTGGTTTAGCCTGCAATCTCTTGTTCTGTGGCATGAAAATTTTAATAGGCTGACTCGTCTGAAAATATGAAATATGTGATCACATTGTTCTGAATTTTATATAAAGAGCATTTTTATTGTTATTCTACTCATTTTGAGGTTTATTCCAAGCTTTAAAAGCATGGACTGCACTTTGGTTTAGCCTGCAATCTCTTGTTCTGTGGCATGAAAATTTTAATAGACTGACTTGTCTGAACTATTGCTTCAATAATTTAAGAGTTGCACACTTTAGCTTTTCAAGGATTAATGTGAAACGACTTGGTATTGTATTTCTACTTCAGAGAATAGTTTTAAATTGGGGGCTTTTATTTTCTGATGCTAAATACTAAATAGCTTATTATTATTATTATTTGTTTGTTATAATGTATACTCAAACAGTAAAAAGCAAAACCATTTTTGATTACATATTGTTAATATTTCAATTTTGCTTTCGGCTCTGGTTACTAATGGGAAATGATTCAACAAGTTCTTGCTGTTATGGTGCAACTTCGAAGTATAGATTTACACTGGGAAGTGGTAACATCCATTTTCTGGTGCTAAATAGTTTATTCAATTTTCTTGTTATAATGACTCAACAGTAAAAAGTAAAGCCAATTTTGTTCTATATTCTCTTAAGGTCGGTTTATTTATGCATATATGTGTGCTCAAAAAAATTATTAATGCAATTATAATTAGCTTGATATGTATGTATGCACTTTAGTCATGGTAACTTTTCATATATGTGATCTTATGAAAATCTTGCATCTTTTTTGTAGTGATCAAATATTTGTGTGGCATTATTTTGTGTAGATGGATTGTAGTCAAGCTCAAAATGCAATTATCGGAGCCGTAGCTTCAGTTTTAGCTTTTGGGGCTCTTTGGATTAAAAAATTAAAAACTGGGAAGGAAATTGCTTCTCACCCTCGTGTGAATCGAGATTATGAAAGAGAAAATTATATTAATAGTATTTTATATAGTGGTGACCAACATTGTATTAATGTGATAAGGATGAGACCGATCGCCTTTTTTAATTTGTGTGATATTCTTAGTAGGAATAATTTGTTAGAATCAGCTAAATCTGTCACTATTAGGGAGCAAGTAGTTATATTTTTACATATAATTGGTCATAATGTAAGGTTTCGAGTGATTGGATCTAGATATTATAGATCAATTGAGACAGTTCACCGTTACTTTAGGGTTGTGTTGAGAGCTATTTTGAAATTGTATAAACTAGTTATTAGATTACCTGATGAGTCAACTCCTAGTGAAATCAGAAACAATCCAAGATTTTATCCTTATTTTAAAGATTGTATTGGAGCATTAGATGGAACTCATATTCGTGCATCCGTTCCACTTAGCATTCAAGGAAGATTTCGTAGCCGTAAAGGGGGGACGACACAAAATGTATTGGCTGCCATTACATTTGATTTGAAATTTTCCTATGTTCTAGCTAGTTGGGAAGGTAGTGCACATGATTCTCGTATTTTAAGTGATGCACTTTCACGCCCAAGAGGATTAAGAATTCCGGAAGGTAATAATTATCATTAAATACCAAATAGTTCTAGTAAGCTCATAATTTATTATTATTAATTATGTTTTGTAAAATTGTAGGTAAATATTATATTACTGATGCTGGATATGGCATTCGAAATGGATATATTACGCCATATCGTGGTGTCCGATATCATTTAAAAGAGTTTAGTGCTCAAGGGCCTGAGAATACAAAGGAACTTTTTAATCTTCGTCATTCATCATTACGAATCACTGTTGAACGTGTTTTTGGGATTTTGAAGAAACGATTTCGTGTATTAGATGCTGAACCATTTTGGAATTTTTAAACTCAAGTAGATATAGTTTTGGCTTGTTGTATCATTCATAATCATATAATGGGAGTTGATCCTAGTGATTTACTTAATCAAGGATTATACGAGGAGTCTGAGTCTGATTTGATAATACCAACTCTTATGGAGCGAGAAGCAAGAGAAGAAGCAAGAGAATGGTCTGCTAAGAGAGATGAAATTGCACAAACTATGTGGACTGATTATATAGCTAGAAATATTAGGTAGGTTTAGGGCTTAAGGTTATTGCTTCTATGTTATGTATGTTTTAGTATTAGAATTATTATTTTTTTGGTAATGTTGGTTGTATAATGATATTGAAATTTTAGTTTGTTGGATTTTGAAATTATTATGTCTTGAATTTGTTAGATATTAATTATGTTTTAAGCTTGTTGGATATTGAATTTATTATGTTTTAAGCTTGTTGGATATTGAAATGATTAACAATGAAAATTATTAATGTAGAATGGGCAAGGGCAACAAAGAAGGGACCTCCAAGCAATTCAGATGGACAAAACCGATGGAACATGTTTTTCTTGAAATTCTAGCAGAGGAGGCCCAGAAAGGAAACAAGCCTTCTAATACTTTCAAAGCAGTTTCTATTAATCGAGTTGTCCAAGCTATTTCTGAAAGATTCCAAGTCCAATGCGATGCAAAGCATGTGGAAAATCATTTGAGGAATGTAAAAAACCAATGGCAGATTATATGTAAAATTCGAGGTGAAAGTGGTTTCGGATTGGATGATAACATGAAAATGATTACATGTGATAGAGCGACATATGATGCAAAGAGTTGATGGTAATATATGTATATATATGTTAAGTATATTTCAAATGTTTTTACTTGTTATTCTAATTGTGTATAATATCCAATGTGCACACAAGAAGTATGAACCATTTTTGAATAAAAGCATTGATCATTATGATGAAATGGCTTTGGTTGTTGGCAAAGATATGGCAATGAGGAGTTTTGCCGAACATTTGTTTGACATAGATTTGGATGATGATAATCAAGATTTAGTGCTTCAGAGATCATGCGACAACGAAGAGGCTGAAGAGGTAAGAACAAATGTATCTTCATCTGGCACATCCAAACGTAAAAGAAAAAATGTTCAAGACAGTGTCTTTGATGAACAAGTTAAATTTGTGGGTGAACAACTTGGTAAAATTGCTAATGCTTTGGAACAATTTACTGCGGATAAGACACCACAGCTTTACGAACAAGTGATGTCGATGGAGGACGAAGGATTTGATGATGACTTCTTATGTTCAGTGTTTGATTATTTAGTAAGTCACGAATCCGAGGCCAAAGCTTTTTTAGTTAAAAGAAAGAAGCATAAAAAAATTTGGCTTCAAAAATTTTCTCAAGGTTGAAGATATTGATACTTTTATGTGGTGTAATATTTAGTTATGCACTTGGACAATGTTGTTATTATGTGGTGTACTATTAATTATGCATTTGGATAATATTATTTAATTTCTAGTAAATTGTAGTTTGGAAGCTAATTTATAATTATTCAATCCTTGTTTTTTTATTTTTTTAACACAAGTACAAATAATTTTTTGACTTTGGTTGTTTTCAATTTATGACGGTTAATAATGTAGCTTAATAATTGAGTATTATTGTATATTTAATTTGATTTATTTATTTATAAATAAATCATTGCAATTAAAATATAAAAATTTATTAATATGTAAATATAATTTATTAATATATGTAAAAACAACTTTTCCGGAAAATATTTTCAGGAAATCTGCCAAATAACAGAAAATATTTTACACAGATTCATTCAAACACCAGAAAATATTTTCAGTAAATCATTTTCCAGAAAAGTAAATCATTTTCCAGAAATCATTTTCCGGAAAACATTTTACAGGCAATCAAACAGACCCTTATTTTTTTTCTTCGATTCCTGTAAACAGTAAATATTCTAGTAATAAAAAATAGAAAAGGTTTTACCTTTCGATCGGCGTTTAAAAGGTGAAGCTGTTGGCCTCCGGCCGCCATATACGGTGGCACGTACGGAGGCGCGTGTAGCAACGAGCGGTGGCCGATCGGGCTGAGGTCCTGGCCTAAGGCCAAAGGACCAAGAGAATTTGTGGTTTTTTTTTTTAAAAAAAGCGAAGCGCAAATGAATATTTTTTTAGGAAACTGACTTATATAGCCTCATAAAAACGACGCCGTTTTTGCTTAAACCAATAAGCACCAAAATGACGTCGTTTTAAAGCCAGATCCGCGTGTTGACCCGATATCCAAGGGAGGATCCGCGCGTTTTTATTAAATGGTCTAATTGCTTTATAGTTCCGCATTTTTGCAAAATTTCAATTTTGTCTGAATATCATTTTTCCTTATTTTCAATTTATCCCTATAATTTATACTTTATTTCAATTTAATCCTTCGGGCTACTTAAAGGCCAACATCAGAACGGCGTCGTTTAGGAGACATGGCATAATTGCCGGATAAGTCCCTAAGATGTGACGTGCGTTTTGATTTGATCCTTTTATATTATTTATTTATTTGTTTATTTTTTAAAACCCTTTTTTATTTTATTTTAAAATTATTTTAACATTATTATTTTATCATATTAAAATTCTATTTTTTTATTTGTATGTTAATTTATTAATAGTATAAATTTTTATACATTGTTTTTCTTAAATACATATTATTTTAAATTTATTACTATTTATTATTTTGTTTGGTTTAATATTATTTACATATTATTTTATATATTAGTTATTATATTATATTTTTAAAATCTTGTATATTATATAGTACTATATTATATAAAATCTTATTTTGTATAAAATTTATTTATATTGTATAACTTGCTTTATTTATATTATTTATATTATATTTTTAGATATCTTTATTTAAAATTATTATATACTATTTATTAATCGCTTTTATCATATAGTATCATTTATATATGTACTAAATTATTAAATTATATATTTATTATGAGTATCCCTATATTTTTATATACTTTAAGTTTTTTATATTGTTATACACATTAATTGTTTTACAAAATTATCATATTTTATTTATTTATTTTATTTTGTTTTAATATTTATTTAGTGTTTAAATATATGGTTAATTTATTTATTTCTCATATTTGATCTTATTTGTAGAACTTAATATCCATTTCTTGAATTTTTATGCTTCCTATAGATTTTAAATTGTTATTGCATATTTTATAACTTGTATTTTTTTTATATTGCTTAATATTGTTTTAGCATAATCCATTTATTATATGTATCATTCGCTATGTCATATTATTCTTTTGTTAATTGCCTATATTATTTGTTAATACGACTCGTATTTATAGTGAATTGCTATCAGATATTTAAATTTTGTGATGTATCAATGCAAAATCGGATTCATATCATTTTTATAAAAACATTTTGCAAAATTGTCGTATTTTATTCAAATTTTTTTTTACGATGATATGTAATATTTGAGGACTTCGAGAAGAATTGTGCCCTAACTAACTGGGTGCCAATTTTTTCTCCTTATACTTAAGATATTATGTATCCCTTTTCTTTTAAAATTGAAATTTATAAACTTTAAATCAAAACTTATTATCGGGAATTCAAAATGTTGTATCCTAACTTATTGGATATGATGTCTTGTATCTCGAGGTAAGAATTTTCTACAAATAAAGGCGAGCCTAATTTCAAAGTCATAAGATGTTGCATCCTAACTTATTGGGTATAGCATTTTATTTCTCTGAGATAGGTAAGTTTTGGTTTTTTCTTTCAAATAAAAGGATCATATTTTAAAAATTTTCAAATTCTTAACTCTAGGACATGATTTTATCAATTAGGTACCAATTTTTTGGGCGTTGCGAGGGTGCTAACCCTTCCTCGTACATAACCGACTCCCGAACCCGTTTTCTGGTATTTTGTAGACCAAAATTAATGTTTTGAAATAAAACGTTTTATAAGGTGATCCAATCACACCTAAGTAAAAAAGATTGGTGGTGACTCCATTTTCATTTTTTTAAGGTCGATCCCCATTTTTTCATTAAAACTTAAAAATGGTTTCGACAGCTTGGCGACTCCACTGGGGAAATATAAGAGAGTCAAGCCGTAAAATCGATAATTTCATGTCCTCCTGTCTGAATTTTAAAATCTGATTTGAAAAATTATAATCCTTTTTATTGCATGTTGTTTTAATATTGAAAAGCATGTCTGCATTGTATTGCATGATCGTTGTGGTCGCACCCTTAAGTGGGAGTGAGAAGCTACTCCTACGTGAGGTTTTCACCTCCGTGCAGGATAGTGAATCGCTTTCGGGATACATCTGTACCTATGTCTTCGTGAGATTTTCATCTCCGTGCAGCCATAGGGAAATGTATTCCCCTGAACTGAACTCGGTCCATATGAGCCTATAATGGGTGAGGATCGAGGAATCTGCTGGTTCAGGTACCTCTACTTTAGAGCTAAATCGCATATAGAAAACCTAAGTGCTTACCCTAGGTAGAACTATACCAAACCTTAGCAATCACCCAGATATGCGTTTGATTATTTGCTTTATATTTTACTTCATGTTACTAATTGATTTGTTTTATTTTGTTGCATGTCATTTTATATTTTAAAGAGGTATCAATTCACGGTCAGTTTCTAAATTAGAAAGCTGGTTATGGAGAACGAATTACTTGATAAAGTGGAGGACAATGCAGCCGTCCGTAGATGGTCAAAGCAAACACAGTTAGGAAAAGGAGATAGCTTAGCCGAAGGGTACAAATCGAGCTATGGGACTACACTCGCATCGGTGACTTGCGAGCAGTCTTCGAGAATTAAGAGAGATATGGGATCGGTGGAGTAACGAAACCAAGCATTTGTTTTATCATGACTATGGGGATTTGCCGTACTGTTGGACATTAAGGTAGATGAACTTGCTTTGAGCCATTTCCCAATATTGGAACTCTGCAGATAGTTGCTTTACTTTCGGAAGAGTTGATTTGGTGCCTACGGTGGAGGAGTATACACTCATTGCGATGTCTCAAGATTCAAGTTGATAAGGCTTACTCGAGAGCTCCTAATGTTCCAACCTTTGTGAGGAAATTGATGAATATTACGGGGATGAGTGAACAGTGGGTCACAGCCAGAATCAAGCAAAAAGGTGAGTATAAATGCATCTCATGGAAAGCTTTGAAGGATTTGATTTTAGAGCATCCTGATATCAAAAAGAAAGTCGATGTGTTTGCTTTGAGTATATATGGATTAGTGATCTTCCCTAGGGCATTGAGATATGTGGATGAAGCAGTCTCAGATCTTTTTAATCGACTTGATAAACAAGTCACACCTGTTCCTGCGATCTTGGCGGAAACATTTTGATCATTGAGTGCATGTAGGAGAGCTAGGGAAGGCAGATTTATAGGATGTGCACAGTTGTTGTTGGCTTGGTGCCACAGTCATTTTTGGAGGGTGGATAAGGTTTCTTATCGGGTCTTCTCAGAAAAGTACTCTCCATTAAAAGAGATGGTTCCTAATAAAGTTTTGTATCGGTGTGGGAGTTTTGATTGGGTCCCTCTACTTGGAATTTGGAGAGCCATTGGATATACGCCTTTGCTCGTGCTAAGGCAATTCAGATCAAGGCAGTTCGTACCGGCTACACATGGGTTGGCTTAAAGTGAGTTTTTGTATAAAGGAGATAGTTACAAGAAAAGGGTTAAGGAGATTTCTAATGCTTGGAATCAGACCCGTCACATGAAGAGAGTGGATGTAAGCCCAATGATGACCCCAGAATATAGTGGATGGTGGAGTAGAAGAGTCAATGACAATAAACCTATGCCAAGTCTAGAAGGCGCTCAATCGATCGAAGAGTACTTGCGAGTGGTCCCATCAGGGTTGGAGATTATAAAATAAGATTTTGAAAGGAGGAATCCAGAGCTCGGAAGGAGAATAGAGAAGTTGGAAGAAGAGAAAATGTATCTGAGGTTAGACGTGGATGTTCAGAAGTCAGAGGCCGAAAAACTAAGAAAAGGGAAGAAAAGGGTCGAGGAAGATCTGAATGACCTAAAGACAGAATATAAGAAGTTGCGTCTATCGACGAAAAATGTTGGATTGGGGAAGACTTCGGAACAGAGGCAACATGAGGTTCAAGAGGAAAAGGCCAAAGCTGACCATTGGGAGAAGAAGTTCTTAGAGATGCAGATGCAAAATGAGGCCCTAGAAAAGAGGTTAGCAGAAAGCCAAAAGGAAAAGAGTGGATTAAAAGCTAGAGTGGCTGAATTGGGACGGTCTCTTCACCACCACCGAAGCCGTAATTCTGCGAACGAGCTAAAGTCGAGTCTGAACAAGATTGAGGAAATGAATGGCAAGATTGAAAGATTAGAATCGACATTGTAAAATTGTGAACTCCGGATCGAGCAACTTGAAGCAAGAGAAGGGCATTGGAAGGAAGAGCTCAACCATTCCCATGATCAAGTTAGAAGTCGGGATTATCTCATGGGTGAAGCAATAGTCTAAATTCGAGAGGTAGCTGATCACCTACAAACTTTGGCAGTACAGGCTGATACATTGAGCGCAAAATATGAGTTACATTCAGATCGTGGCCAAGAGTTAGCTTTGTTGTTTAGGAAAATCAGAACTTTGGGCCTTAGGGCGAAAGCATATTTGTAATTTGTTTTATGTAAAGGATTTTGTTTTCTAATAAAGTTTTCTAAAATGAAGTTGAATCAGAATCGATACTTCTTTGCATTCATGCATTTTCATTACATCATATCATATGCATTTAAGTCCATAGAGAGATCCTAATTAGTTGAAATTAATACACACACAGAGAGAGAGAGAGAGAGAGAGAGAGAGAGAGAGAGAGATAAGGAAAATTTGGAAACTGAGCACCAGTACGGTACACGTGCTAAGACAAAAAAAATGGATCAAAGACTTGAACAGTTTCAAAGAGACATGCAAGACCAGATGCAAGAGCAAATGGCAAAGCTCCAACAAGAAATGAGAGACCAAATGTTGGAAGCTCAAAGGAACATGATGGCTCAAATGGCCCAGATGCTGAACGAGGCAATGGATAAAGGAAAAGGTCCCATGGCTATTACTGGAGAAGAGAGCGAAGGCATTCCTCTGGGTTTTACCCCACCACATGCACAAACACAGCTTGAAGAGTATCCCCAAAGGCCATCTGTCACGATTAGGCCTCAACAAGGACAAGCTGATACTAGACCGCCCATGAACTACCACGTTGGCTCAAGATCCAACCCAGGAGATAACCCAGCTAATCCTGTTATTCCTGATTTGGATATAGTAGAGAGGGAATGGATAAGAACTGAATCCTCGAGACAGTTAGAGGATCGCTGTAGATGGTTAGAGGAAAAGTTTAAAGCTTTGGAAAATGTCGATCATCACCATGGTATTGATGCAAAAGACTTGAGTTTGGTTCCAGATTTGGTGCTTCCTTATAAATTCAAGATGCCAGAATTTGAGAAGTACAATGGGACTAGCTGCCCTGAGGCCCACATCACTATGTTCTATAGACGTATGACTGGCTATGTTAACAATGATCAACTTTTGATTCATTGTTTCCAAGACAGTTTAGTGGGGGCAGCATCCAGGTGGTACAATCAACTCAGCCGTGCTAATATTAGTTCCTGGAGAGACCTAGCCTAAGCCTTCATGAAGCAATACAATCATGTCACAGACATGACGCCTGACTGAATCATGTTGCAGAATATGGAAAAGAAGTCAAATGAAAGCTTCAGGCAATACGCACAAAGATGGAGGGAAGTTGCCATGCAAGTTCAACCACCTCTCATAGAGAAGGAAACCACCATGCTTTTTATCAACACCCTGAAAGCTCCGTTCATCACCCACATGATAGGAAGTACTACCAAGAGCTTCGCGGATATAGTGATGGCAGGAGAAATGATAGAAAATGCCATAAAAGGGGGCAAGATTGAAGCGGGAGAAACCACTAGGAGGTCTGCTCCTAGGAAAAAAGACAATGAGGTGAATAATACGGGTACATACAATCAAGGGTACTCGAAGGCAATCACTGTTAGCCAGCCAAAGGTAGTTACGGCTGGGCAACAAGGGTCGACCAGACAAGAATCAGGCGCAAGGTAAAATTTTGAAAAGCTCCAATTTACGCTAATCCCAATGACGTATAAGGAGCTATATCAAAGTTTATTTGACGCACATGTGGTGTCCCCATTTTATCTAAAACCGTTACAGCCCCCATATCCTAAATGGTATGACTCAAATGCTCAATGTGATTACCATAAGGGAATATCGGGGCATTCAATAGAAAACTGCACTGCCTTTAAAAAGATAGTAGAGAGGCTCATCAAAATGGGGATCGTGAAGTTCGATGATACACCTAGTACGGAGAACCCATTACCCAACCACGGGGATAAGAGGATAAATGCGATCGGTGAAAAGGTCGTGAGAAAGATCAAGGGGGATATCTCGGAGGTGAAAACTCCGTTGAGAATAATTTGGAAAGAAATGATAATAAGAGGTTTGGTAGAATCATATCATGTGGAAGGATGTGAAGGACTAAGGGACTACTGTGCGTTCCACAAAGCAGAGGGGCATGAGATCCAGGAATGTGTTGAGTTTAGGATTTTAGTGCAAAGCCTTATGGATAATAAGGAAGTAGAGTTTTATGAAGAAGGCTCAAAGGGAGGAAACATATATGCAACCGAAGGAGAATTGACGAAGCAAAAAGTCAATTACCCAAAGATCATTATCTCCCGACCAAGAAGTGCGGAAGGCGGAGCACAAGTGGCGCCTAAAGTCGTAATCCAAAAACCTGTTTCCTTTTCTTACAAGGATAACAAAATGGTACCTTGGAATTACGACTGTAACGTGACAATACCGGGAGTGGAAGGCTCAGTCGGCACTTCTGAGGAAGTCCAAAATGAAGGGTCCTACGCACGTAGTGGAAGGCGTTACGATTCAGGAAATGTTAGAATAGAACCAGAAAAGTCAAAGACTGTGGTAGTTGAACGAGAAAAAGGACCTCAGGCCCTTATTAATGAACCAGTGAAATAAGAAGAAACTAAAGAATTTCTAAAATTCTTGAAGCATAGTGAATACAGTGTGGTAGAACAACTGCGTAAACAATCGGCTCGCATATCAGTGCTGGCACTTCTTTTAAGTTCGGAAGTACATCGTGAGGCATTGATGAAAGTACTGAACGAGACTTATGTTACTAAAGATATATCTTTCAATAAACTTGACCGATTGGTTAGTAATATAAGTGCTGATAATTTCATTTACTTTAGTGATGATGAAATTCCACCGGGAGGTATGGGATCGACCAAAGCTCTGCACATCACTACTCGTAAGGGATACACTCTGCCAAGTGTGTTAATTGATAATGGATCAGCCTTGAATGTCTTACCATTGTCCACACTGAAGAGGTTACCGATAGACAGTTCTCACATGAAGACATGTCAGAACATAGTGAGAGCATTTGATGGCACTGAGAGAAGAGTGATGGGAAGAATTGACATACCGTTGCTAATTGGGCCAAACATGTATAAAGTGGACTTTCTGGTGATGGATATTAAGCCCTCTTACAACTGCTTGTTGGGAAGGCCTTGGATTCATTCGGTAGGGGTAGTGCCCTCATCGCTGCACCAAAAATTGAAGTTGGTGACAGAAGGTCGGCTAGTTACCGTAAACGCAGAGGAGGACATCATAGCCATTGTAACCAACGACGCACCATACTTAGAGGCGAGTGAAGAAGCAACTGAATGCTCTTTCCAATCTTTAGAGTTTGTGAATGTGACATTTATTTTGGAGGGGAATGAGGTTCCAGTGCCTAAGATATCCAGGACCACGAGGATGGGCTTACAAATGATGGTGGGGAAAGGAGCCCTACCAGGAAGAGGACTGGGCAGACATCTCCAAGGGGAAGTTCAAGTTCCGATACTGAAAGAGAAGAGAGACCGTTTTGGCTTGAGTTTCAGGCCAGATGCCAGACATATGAGAAAAGAAATAGAGAAAAAGCAATAAAGAAGAAGAGCACGGTTGAATGGGGAGGAAGTCAAGTGGGAATCAATGACATTCCCCCACATATCCCAGACCTTTGTATCCGGAGGGATAATTCACCCTGCGAGAGGGTTATTGGAAAATCCTCACATTAATGCCATACACGAGGAAGGAGCTGAGCAAGGAAACCTGTTGAGCATTCGCCCTTATGAACCTGGAAGCGTTTTGGACAATTGGACTGCAGAGGAACTTCCTGTAGTTTTTAGAGATTATACAGAGTAATATTCAGAACGCACTTGTTGTTTTTAAGCCTAGGAACAATAAGATTTCTTTTGTGAAATATGCTCATGTTCAGACATTTTTGTTTCAATAAAATACATCTTTAATGACCAATTCTGGCAAATATTCTTTCATTTTTTCTTTTGATTTTCTAATTTCATTCCAAATTTTTTATTCTCATTCATATCATGTAAATAGTTATCCTCGAATTCATTTATTCTTTGTACATTCTTTGGTGCCCACCACAGGTCCCTAGATATCAATGATATGAGCAACGATACTACAGATCCCGAGGTCCATTTTGAGCAAGACATGTGTTTAGAGGAATCTCAGGATTTTGAATGTGACAGAGATTGTGACTTATCTCCAGATTTGTTAAGAATGGTAAAGCAAGAGGAGAAACAAATTTTACCCCATGAAGAGGAGGTAGAGAACATAGCCTTGGAGGAAGGAAAGGTTGTGAAAATTGGAACGCGCATAGTCGAGGAGACGAAACAAGACCTTGTTGAGTTACTACGGGAATTCAAGGATGTTTTTGCATGGTCATACCGAGATATGCCTGGTCTAAGTACTGATATTGTGGTGCATCGCCTTCCCATAAGAGAAGAGTGCAAGCCAGTTCAGCAAAAGCTACGAAGGATGAGGCCGGATGTGGTGTTGAAGATAAAGGAGGAAGTCAAGAAACAGTTTGATGCTAGCTTTCTACAAGTGGTCAAATACTCAGAGTGGGTTGCCAACATTGTACCTGTTCCTAAGAAGGATGGAAAGGTTTGGATGTGTGTAGACTACAGGGACTTAAATAGAGCCAGCCCAAAGGATAATTTCCCTCTGCCTTATATTGACACGTTGGTGGATAATATGGCAGGATTCTCACTGCTTTCCTTCATGGATGATTTTTCGGGATACAACCAGATCAAGATGCACCCTGAGGATATGGACAAAACTACTTTCATAACATTGTGGGGCACCTTTTGTTATAAAGTAATGCCATTCGGACTGAAGAATGTAGGAGCGACATATCAAAGAGCCATGGTAACTTTGTTCCATGACATGATGCACAAAGAGATTGAAGTATATGTTGATGATATGATTGCCAAATCTCGAACAGAAAGGGAACACATTGAGGTTTTGAAGAAATTATTTTTGAGGTTGAGAAAATTTCAATTGAAGCTCAACCCGATAAAGTGTATTTTTGGAGCTTGGTCAGGGAAATTACTGGGTTTCGTGGTCAGCGAGAGTGGAATCGAAGTTGACTCAAACAAGGTCAAAGCAATACAAGAATTGCCTCCACCACGCACTCAAAAGGAAGTTCGAGGTTTTCTTGGAAGATTAAATTATATTGCTCGGTTTATTTCACAGTTAACCGAGAAATGTGATCCCATATTTTGTCTTCTCAAGAAACATAACCAAGGTGTATGGGACGATGTGAGCCAGAAAGCTTTTGACAAAGTCAAACAATATCTATCGAACGCCCTAGTACTATCTCCGCCTAATCCAGATAAACCACTGATACTGTATCTGACAGTGTTCAATAACTCCATGGGATGTGTGTTTGGCCAACATTATGAGTCAAGAAGAAAAGAAAAGGCGATATACTATCTCCGTCACCTTTGCACATTATGACTTCCCTATGGCCTTTTTCCATGTGGGGCATGGATGTTATTGGACCAATCTCACCGAAAGCTTCGAATGGGCATCAATTCATCTTTGTGGTTATTGACTACTTCACGAAATGGGTAGAAGCTGCTTCATACGCTAGTGTTACCAAGTCAACAGTTAGTCGGTTCTTGAAGAAATAGATCATTTGTCGATATGGGATGCCTGAGAGGATCATATCAGACAATGCACTAAACTTGAACAACAGCACGATAGCAGAGATTTGTAGTCAATTTGGGATCAAACACCATAACTCGTCTCCCTATCGTCCAAAAATAAATGGGGCAGTGGAAGCAGCCAATAAAAATATCAAGAATATAGTAGGGAAGATGACTGAGATTTATAAGGATTGGCATGAGAAACTACTGTTTGCATTCTATGCTTATCGGACGTCCGTCAGAACCTCTACTGGGGCAACGCCTTTCTCGTTGGTCTATGGGATGGAGGCAGTTCTACCTATTGAAGTGAAAATACCTTCTCTTCGAGTTTTGTCAGAAATAAAGCTGGATGAAGCTGAATGGATCTAGGCTCGGTATGATCAGTTGAACTTAATTGAAGAAAAGAGGCTAAGGGCTATTCGTCACGGTCAGATGTACCAAAAACGAATGATGCGAGCCTACGATAAGAAAGTCTGCCCAAGAGAGTTTCACGAAGGGTACCTTGTACTGAAAAAGATCCTTCCCATACAATAGGATTTCAGAGGAAAATGGATGCCGAATTGGGAAGGACCATATGTGGTAAAGAAAGCTTTCTCTAGCGGTGCACTGATTCTGACCGAAATGGATGGGAAAAGCTTACCTAATCCCGTAAACTCGGACTCAGTCAAAAAATATTTTGCTTGAAAAGGAGAAGAGGCCAAGGTTAAAACCCGCAAAGGGCGCTTTAAAACTTCTTAAAAAAATAAAAAAAAAAGAGGAGAGGCCTAGGCGAAAACCCGCAAAGGGCGCCTTGAGACCAAAGGGGTTTTGAGTTGAAAACCCGAAAAGGGCGGCTCAAATTTTGAATGGACATGCAGTGATCTTGCTATACCTGAATCAACAAGAAATGAAGTAGGTTGCATATCGGGGCATCAACAAAGTACTTTGGGTCTTCTAAACACATGTTAAGCACAAAGCAGTCTTTATAGAGTTTGTATACAGGAGCTCAATCTGCGATATCTAGGGCTTCTGATTTTTGTCTTATTCATTTTACTATCTTTGGATTCTTTTTCTTCTCAAAGATACGCTCCCAGTTAATTTCCTTTATATCATTGATAATTCATTTAACTCTCTTTGAAATCAATTTATTTGTTACCCATTATTCATAAGCATGTTGCATTGAAATAATGATTGATAAACTAATAAATTCACAAAAGAAGTTTTACATACTACTTTTGAAATTTCTAGATAAAACAAGAAACTGAAACAGGACAATTGTTTAGAATTTCCATATTTGAGAAAGAAGAGTCTTGACGGAGACTATTTCTCTGAATTTTTTTTCCAATAGATAATTTTTCGGAGAATGGTAGGACAGACCAATTTGGCGGGGAAAGATTCAAAAACCCCAAATTATGGTGGAATGAATCGAAGTTGAAACAAGTCCTGTATCCTTAAAGTTGCAATAGGGACGGACAGAAAAAAATGGTGATTCCTGGGAGGATGGTTTGAAGTTGATATATGACACGTGTCTCAAGGTTCAAGAGGAATAGGCCCTAAAATTTCCATGGGACAAATTATTTGAGCAAGAAAATGATGCTTCAAGGGGAATGAAGATAAAACCTTGACGGATAAATGAGTGATAACACCTTAAGTAGGAATCATACCCATATCATTTTTGCATTCACATATCATAGCATGTATGAATAGGAGCATTTGACTCATTTCGATCATGGCATCCTAATCATTCGGCATAAGCATATACCCATTCTATAGGTTATTTCCTTTAGAGGACAATGTAGTAGGGTAGATTGAAATGAGCAGATTTGGCATTCCTGAGTTTGTAGGAAGCAGATCGAAGACATCAGATCTTGTCTTCCTGAGTTTACAGCGAAGCAGATTGAAAACGTCAGTCTGGCATTCCTGAGTTTGCAGGAAGCAGATTGAAGGTAGCCGATTTGGCATTCCTGAAGTTGTAGGAAGCAGATCGAAGACATCAGTCTGGCATCCCTGAGTTTGCAGTGGAGCAGATTGAAGATAGCAGATCTGGCATTCCTGAGATTGCGTGCCAAGCGATCGAAGATACTAATCGGCATCCCCGAGTTCTGATGGAGCAGATTAAAAATAGCGAATCGGCGTTCACGAGATTGAAGTGGAGTAGATCGAAGATACTAATCTGGCATCCCTGAGATTGCAGTGGAACATATTAAAAATAGCAGATCTGGCGTTCCTGAGATTGCAGTGAAGCAGATCGAAAATACTAATCTGGCATTTCTGAGTTTCCAGTGAAGCAGATTAAAAATAGCAGATCTGGCATTCCTGATATTGCAGTGGAGCAGATCGAATACAACAGATTTGGCATTCCTGAGTTTGCAGTAAAGTGGATCAAAGATACTAGTCTGACTTCCCTGAAGTTGCAGTGGAGCAGATTAAAAAGATAGCGGATACTGCCTTCCTGAAGTTACAGTGAAGCAGATTGAAGCCATCAGACTTATTGAAATCAAGATGAAGTTCCAATATCGTTGAAGTTGCAGTGGAGTTGGAGCCTGTAACACCCCAAACCCGGCATAGTAGTTAGGCCCGAATTTGGCGTGCCACATTGAGGTGCTTTTCGAAAACCAAGTTTTTTGTAGAGAACCTTTATTGTGAATAAAATCCCAGTTACAACGGTTTATTACTAATATTAATCGAGATTTATTAATGAGTTATTACCCTCAAAACCTAGTTCGTTGTAGAAGCTTAATTTAAAACAATTGACTTATGAAAACGTGATATTTACAATTTTGTTGCGAAAGCGTGGTGTTTTGAAAACATATATTTTTTTGGAAAATTGCGATTCAATGTTTAGCAGTTTTAAAATATAATAAGCTAAAAATCCCAAATTAAAAACCAGAATTTAAGAGAGGCCTTATTACAACCCAAATAGAAAACGATTTAAATAAAGTAGAATAAAATACTAAAATTTAAGCTGCTCGTAGTGTGGCCACCTCCTAGTCCTCCTACACGTCGAACCGTCTACTGAGGATTTCCTGAAAAAAATTGAAGATAGGGGGTGAGTTTACGAAAACTCAGTGTGTACAACCCTCATCAGTAAGAACATGAATCACAACAATTCGGGCCGAAGCCCATTTCAGTAATGGTGGCAATTGGGCCTTAGCCCATAAAAGCCTCAGTTGGGCCTTAACCTATATCAAATGTCACATATCATAATTATCTGGCCCTAAGCCCATCTCAATATTGAAAACCATATATGCAATGCATTAATGCCCATACCAACCCTGCACTCCGTTTCCTGTCCAACCCTGCACTCCTGTGGGGATTTAATCGACCCACCCATCCTTACACTCCTTATGTAGCACCGGTTGCGGCACTAACTTATCGGTGCAGTAAGGCTACTCGGTGGCTAAAAAGCCTTCAGTAGCGGTATTACAATTGGCACAAAGCCATCAATCACTGTATTATGTTTGGCACATAGCCATCAGCGACGGTAATATAATCGGCACACAGCCTTGGGTAAATATGATCAACACAGAGTCATCAATATATAAGTTAGGCACATAGCCATGGTAAATACGATTGGCACAAAGCCATAATATCGGCACAAAGCCTTCGGTATTGGCGCAAAGCCCATAATTACAGCACGAAGCCCATATTAATGGCATACAGCCCTCGGTAACATTATCGGTGTAGCATGGCTGTTCGGTGGCTAAAAAGCCTGCGGTGGCTATAAAGCCTTCGGTGGATCCACGATCGTCAAGTGACTATGCGATCCTCACATATCTTCCTCCGTATCAATGTCCCAGCCCCATGCAATATGTCGTGTATGTCATGCTCAATCATTACACGTGTATGCAAAATGGCCATGCTCAGTAACAATCATTTAAACATGTAATAAAAGCATATCAATTATACAACCACAGCCAAATTAGTCAACTCATTGCACAAGTCGGTCATTTATCTACAAGGGCAAATCATTCATTTTACCCTATAAGGGTATTTCGGTAATTCTACCCTATAGGGGTAGTTCAGTAATTCTACTCATAACCAATCCATGTATGTAGTGCATCTCAACCATAATCAATCATACAATTAACACATACAACGTTAGTACTACCACGAGGGTACAACGGTCATTTTGTCGTTTAGGGGTAAAACGGTAATTTCACCCCTTAGGGGTATTTCAATAATTTCGTAAATTGGGGGTATTTTGGTAATTTCGCAAACCGGAGGTATTTTGGCAATTTCATAAACTGGGGGTATTTTGGTAATTTTACAAACTGGGGGTATTTTGGTAATTTTACAAACCAAAGGTATTTTGGTAATTTCACAAATCGGGGGTATTTTGGTAATTTTTCAAACTGGGGGTATTTTAGTAATTTTGCAAACCGGGGGTATTTTGGTAATTTTGCAAGTCAGGGGTATTTCGGTAATTTTACAAATCGGGGGTATTTTGGTAATTTTGCAAATCAGGGGTATTTTGGTAATTAGCCGATTAACAGATATGAGATTCACATAGACCAGTCCAATATCTACTACACAATCATACAATTTATTCATATAGGCCCACGGACCCATTGGACCCACCTTGGCCCATCATGGCCCAAGCAGCCTCAACCTACAAGAATACTCATGGTGGCCTCGACTATCGCGTCGAAGCTCCCACACGTACGCTCGTACGCTCGTGTGGCTACCATTGCCATGTGACCAGCTTTTCGGCATTTGCCGCTCTACAGCTAGAGTAGAGAGAAGTACACACCTGATAGGAATCTGGTGCTAATCCGCGCTCCGACCACTCCTCTGCCCAAACGCTAACCAAGGTGTCCTTCCTCTCTTCATAGACAGCTCCATTTATAGCCAGCTTCTCGCCTTCCCTCTTGCTATCTTTCCGATGTGGGATCCCTCCGTCAGGAGAGTTTAAATCCAACTCAAACTCTTGCCGTCCAATCCGTAAAATAAATACTCCCTTGCTTGTCATGAGATTCAAACTCAGGCTCCCTTGTAACATAATCCACGCCGCTAGCCACTAAGTCACAAGCTCCTCTTGTGTCTAAAATCATGCGCAACTAAATATAAATCTATGGCTAAAGTCCAAGTTCATTTAAAAAGAAAATCAAAATGCAAGCGCCAAGACTTGAACCTTGGACCCCCTTCCTTCCTTGTGGCGTCATTCCCTTGCTCCCTAAGTGGCGACACTTTGCCACCACACCACACTCCTTTTTGTGTCATTTTTCTCCATATTTTATTCTTAAAGCCTACTTTCTAACTCCCAGGGTTTTATTCACCTAAAACTAAAATTTTCCTAAAGCCTAAATTTGATCCCGGGACTTCATAGAAGCCCCCTAACCTTTCAAAATCACTCACCGAATAGGTCCAACTTGTATTAGAGTCGTTCTCTTGTTCTTAAAAATTTTAAACGCTCCTTCGCCCAAGGCCCAATGGACCCAATTCTACTAGGCCCAAATTTAGGTCGTTACAAATCTACCCCCTTAAAGAAATTTCGTCCCCGAAATTTCCAGCTAACAGGGTAGTCGTGTAACAACTACCCCACTATGCTACCGCTGCGTACTCTGATTCTAATATCCCTATCACATTTTAACTAGAATTTGGAACTCCCTACACATATCCAAAACACCTAACCATTAAAGCAGAGAGATATCTTATACGCAACCAATTTCTATATCCAAACATCACATCCAAACAAAACACATAAAAAATAAATACCAAAAATACAGTCATTACAGCACATAACAGAGTATAAGGTCAGGAAACTTACGGATTCGACGCCGGAGACTCGGTGTACCATACTTTCAAAAATCGGTCAATACAATTTCAAAACTTTAAATATTTTCAAGCCTTTTTGAAACAATACTTTCAGAAATTCAATTTTGAAAACCCAATCCACACCGAGTTTTGCAACCTAGGCTCTGATACCACTAAATGTAACACCCCAAATCCGACCTAGTAGTTAGGCCCGAATCTGGCGTGCCATATTGAGGTGCTTTTCGAAAACCAAGTTTATTGTAGAGAACCTTTATTGTGAATAAAATCCCAGTTACAACGGTTTATTACTAATATTATTCGAGATTTATTAATGAGTTATTACCATCAAAACCTAGTTCGTTGCGGAAGCTTAATTTAAAACAATTGACTTATCAAAACGTGATATTTACAATTTTGTTGCGAAAGCGTGGTGTTTTGAAAACATATATTTTTTTGGAAAATCGCGATTCAATGTTTAGCAGTTTTAAAATATAATAAGCTAAAAATCCCAAATTAAAAACCAGAATTTAAGAGAGGCCTTATTACAACCCAAATAGAAAACGATTTAAATAAAGTAGAATAAAATACTAAAATTTAAATTTGCTCGTAGTGTGGCCACCTCCGAGTCATCTCGCACTCTCGAACCGCCACCGAGGATTTCTGAAAAAAATTAAAGAGAGGGGGTGAGTTTACGAAAACTCAGTGTGTACAACCCTCATCAGTAAGAACATGAATCACAACAATCCGGGCCGAAGCCCATTTCAGTAACGGTGGCAATTGGGCCTTAGCCCATAAAAGCCTCAGTTGGGCCTTAACCCATATCAAATGTCACATATCATAATTATCTGGCCCTAAGCCCATCTCAATATTAAAAACCATATATGCAATGCATTAATGCCCATACCAACCCTGCACTCCGTCTCCTGTCCAACCCTGCACTCCTGTGGGGATTTAATCGACCCACCCATCCTTACACTCCTTATATAGCACCGATTGTGGCACTAACTAATCGGTGCAGCAAGGCTGCTCGGTAGCTAAAAAGCCTTCAGTAGCGGTATTACAATTGGCACAAAGCCATCAGTCACTGTATTATGTTTGGCACATAGCCATCAGCGACGGTAATATAATCGGCACACAGCCTTGGGTAAATATGATCAACACAGAGTCATCAATATATAAGTTAGGCACATAGCCACGGTAAATACGATTGGCACAAAGCCATAATATCGGCACAAAGCCTTCGGTATTGGCGTAAAGCCCATAAGTACGGCACAAAGACCATATTAATGGCACACAACCCTCGGTAACATTATCGGTGCAGCATGGCTGCTCGGTGGCTAAAAAGCCTGCGGTGGCTATAAAGCCTTCGGTGGATCCACGGTCGTCAAGCGACTATGCGATCCTCACATATCTTCCTCCGTATCAATGTCCCAGCCCCATGCAATATGTCGTGTATGTCATGCTCAATCATTACACGTGTATGCAAAATGGCCATGCTCAGTAACAATCATTTAAACATGTAATAAAAGCATATCAGTCATACAACCACAGCCAAATTAGTCAAATCATTGCACAAGTCGGTCATTTATCTACAAGGGCAAATCAGTCATTTTACCCTATAAGGGTATTTCGGTAATTCTACCCTACAGGGGTAGTTCGGTAATTCTACTCATAACCAATCCATGTATGCAGTACATCTCAACCATAATCAATCATACAATTAACACATACAACGTTAGTACTACCACGAGGGTACAACGATCATTTTGTCGTTTAAGGGTAAAACGGTAATTTCACCCATTAGGGGTATTTCAATAATTTCGCAAACCAGGGGTATTTTTGTAATTTTGCAAACCGGGGGTATTTTGGTAATTTTGCAAACTGGGGGTATTTTGGTAATTTTGCAAACCGGGGGTATTTTGGTAATTTTGCAAGTTGGGGGTATTTTGGTAATTTTGCAAATTGGGGGTATTTTGGTAATTTTGCAAGTCGGGGGTATTTTGATAATTTTGCAAACCGGGGGTATTTTGGTAATTAGCCGATTCACAGATATGAGATTCACATAGACCGGTCCAATATCTACTACACAGTCATACAATTTATTCATATGGGCCCACGGGCCCATTGGGCCCACCTTGGCCCATCATGGCCCAAGCAGCCTCAACCTACAAGAATACTCATGGTGGCCTCGACTATCGCGTCAAAGCTCCCACACGTGCGCTCGCACGCTCGTGTGGCTACCATTACCATGTGACCGGCTTTTCGGCATTTGCCGCTCTACAGCTAGAGTAGAGAGAAGTACACACCTGATAGGAATCTGGTGCTAATCCACGCTCCGACCACTCCTGTGCCCAAACGCCAACCAAGGTGTCCTTCCTCTCTTCATATACAGCTCCATTTATAGCCAGCTTCTCACCTTCCCTCTTGCTATCTTTCCGATGTGGGATCCCTCCGTCAGGAGAGTTTAAATCCAACTCAAACTCTTGCCGTCCAATCCGCAAAATAAATACTCCCTTGCTTGTCATGAGATTCGAACTCAGGCTCCCTTGTAACATAATCCATGCCGCTAGCCACTAAGTCACAAGCTCCTCTTGTGTCTAAAATCATGCGCAACTAAATATAAATCTATGGCTAAAGTCCAAGTTCATTTAAAAAGAAAATCAAAATGCAAGCGCCAAGACTTGAACCTTGGACCCCCTTCCTTCCTTGTGGCGTCATTCCCTTGCTCCCTAAGCGACGTCACTTTGCCACCACACCACACTCCTTTTTGTGTCATTTTTCTCCACATTTTATTCTTAAAGCCTACTTTCTAACTCCCAGGGTTTTATTCACCTAAAACCAAAATTTTCCTAAAGCCTAAATTTGATCCCGGGACTTCATAGAAGCCCCCTAACCTTCCAAAATCACTCACCGAATAGGTCCAACTTGTATTAGAGTCGTTCTCTTGTTCTTAAAAATTTTAAACGCTCCTTCGCCCAAGGCCCAATGGGCCCAATTCTACTAGGCCCAAATTCAGGTCGTTACAGAGCCATTTGAAGAAGACGAGGACCAAGAAGTCGAGGCTCGGCAAAGACTGGGCAAAATTGGTCCTTTTATAATCTTTGCTCCATTTTCGTTTCACGACAATGAGCAAAGAGGGGCAGCTGTAATAGGCCCATTTTGCCCGGGCTTAAAACAAACAAGCAAACCAAAAAATAAATAAATAAATAATAAATAAAAAAACCAATGTTTTTTTATAGTCCATTTTACAAATCCATTTAACAAAACTAAAGCCCAAAACCATTACCCCGTTACACCTCACCGGCCCAATACCTAAAACAGCCTACCCAAATACCAGAACCCAATTACAAACCCTAAACGGACTACCCAACCCCAGACCCAAATTCGCACGGCCCAAAAGGCCCAATAACTAAACTGCTCTAGAAGACCTCGGGTTTTCTGGAAAAACCTAGCCGCCAAAAGCCTCGACCCCAGCAGCCCCTCGCGCCTAGGCCATCAATCGCGCCGCAATCAGCATGGATAACGCGCCCTATCGTCGCCAGGATCCGCGCCTTTCACCTGCAAAAAAGGAAAAAGGGAACAGCAAACATGGCAAAAATGGGATAAATTTCTTATATTCCTTTTTTATTTTTTATTTTCGGGGCTATAAAACCCCAAATAACAACCTGTAAC
The DNA here is from genome assembly GCA_025698515.1 of Gossypium sturtianum. Taxonomy (NCBI): domain Eukaryota; kingdom Viridiplantae; phylum Streptophyta; class Magnoliopsida; order Malvales; family Malvaceae; genus Gossypium; species Gossypium sturtianum. The sequence goes on from CM046951.1 coordinate 81,813,666, forward strand.
ACATACACACAAAGAAAATACGAAAAAATAGAGACATACAAACAGTATACACAAACACAAAAATACAAAAGATTTATAGAAATAAAAACACCAAACAGAATGTGATTTCCTATTTCTTATTCGCGTTGTTCTTCTTATTTATATTTTATTTTTTTTCTTCGATTCCTGCAAACAGTAAATATTCTAGTAATAAAAAATAGAAAGGATTTTACCTTTCGATTGGCGTTTAAAAGGTGAAGCTGCTGGCCTCCGGCCGCCATATACGGTGGCGCGTGCGGAGGCACGTGCAGCGACGAGCGATGGCCGATCGGGCTGGGGTCCTGGCCTAAGGCCAAAGGACCGAGAGAATTTGTGGTTTTTTTTAAAAAAAAAACGAAGCGCAAATGAATTTTTTTTTTAGGAAACTGACTTATATAGCCTCATAAAAATGACGCCGTTTTTGCTTAAACCAATAAGCACCAAAACGACGTCATTTTAAAGCCAGATCCGCGTGTTGACCCGATATCCAGGGGAGGATCCGCGCGTTTTTATTAAATGGTCTAATTGCTTTATAGGCCCTTCCGCATTTTTGCAAAATTTCAATTATGTCTGAATATCATTTTTTCTTATTTTCAATTTAGCCCTATAATTTATACTTTATTGCAATTTAATCCTTCGGGCTACTTAAAGGCCAACATCAGAACGGCGTCGTTTAGGAGACATGGCATAATTGCCGAATAAGTCCCTAAGATGTGACGCGCGTTTTGATTTGATCCTTTTACATTTTTTTTATTTGTTTATTTTTTAAAACCCTTTTTTATTTTATTTTAAAATTATTTTAACATTATTAATTTATCATATTAAAATTCTATTTTTTTATTTGTATGTTAATTTATTAATAGTATAAATTTTTATACATTGTTTTTCTTAAATACATATTATTTTAAATTTATTACTATTTATTATTTTGTTTGGTTTAATATTATATTACATATTATTTTATATATTAGTTATTATATTATATTTTTAAAATCTTGTATATTATATAGTACTATATTATATAAAATCTTATTTTGTATAAAATTTATTTATATTGTATAACTTGCTTTATTTATATTATTTATATTATATTTTTAGATATCTTTATTTAAAATTATTATATACTATTTATTAATCGCTTTTATCATATATTATCATTTATATATGTACTAAATTATTAAATTACATATTTATTATGAGTATCCCTATATTTTTATATACTTTAAGTTTTTATATTGTTATACACATTAATTGTTTTACAAAATTATCATATTTTTTATTTTGTTTTAATATTTATTTAGTGTTTAAATATATGGTTAATTTATTTATTTCTCATATTTGATCTTATTTGTAGAACTTAATATCCATTTCTTGAATTTGTATGCTTCCTATAGATTTTAAATTGTTATTGCATATTTTATAACTTGTATTTATTTTTTTTATATTGCTTAATATTGTTTTAGCATAATCCATTTATTATATGTATCATTCGCTATGTCATATTATTCTTTTGTTAATTGTCTATATTATTTGTTAATACGACTCGTATTTATAGTGAATTGCTATCAGATATTTATATTTTGTGATGTATCAATGCAAAATCGGATTCATATCATTTTTATAAAAACATTTTGTAAAATTGTCGTATTTTATTCAAAATTTTTTTTACGATGATATGTAATATTTGAGGACTTCGAGAACAATTGTGTCCTAACTCACTGGGTGTCGATTTTTTCTCGTTGAACTTAAGATATTATGTATCCCTTTTCTTTTAAAATTGAAATTTATAAACTTTAAATCAAAACTTATTATCGAGAATTCAAAATGTTGTATCCTAACTTATTGGATATGATGCCTTGTATCTCGAGGTAAGAATTTTCTACAAATAAAGGTGAGCCTAATTTCAAAGTCATAAGATGTTGCATCCTAACTTATTGGGTATAGCATTTTATTTCTCTGAGATAGGTAAGTTTTGGTTTTTTCTTTCAAATAAAAGGATCATATTTTAAAATTTTTCAAATTCTCAACTCTAGGACATGATTTTAGCAATTAGGTACCAATTTTTTGGGCGTTGCGAGGGTGCTAACCCTTCCTCGTGCGTGTAACCGATTCCCGAACCCGTTTTCTAGTATTTTGTAGACCAAAATTAATGTTTTGAAATAAAACATTTTATAAGGTGATCCAATCACACCTACATAAAAAAGATCGGTGGCGACTCCATTTTCGTGTTTTTAAGGTCGATCCCCGTTTTTTCATAAAAACTTAAAAATGGTTTCGACACTAAGAATATACAAGCAACTACATTACTTTTATTACTAAATCACAAGTCACAACTTCATATACAATAAGTGATAATGATGATGATGCTCCTTATTTGTAAGAGACTTATCGAATTATGTTAGAAAAATGTGATATAGTTTATGATATGAACAAGTCCTTGACTAGGTAAATTCCTAATCTAAAAGAGGTCAATCTGAAGTTCTGGAAGTTGTCAAAGAAAGAGTTTTTGTGATTGTTTATCTTGAGAAGCTAATGTGAAGTTTAATGAGGCAGCGAAAAAGATAAGAATTCCTTCATCATTGATTATAAAGCCAAATTAAAAGGAAAATAAGAAGAATTGAGAGTTATTCAAAATGAGTTAATTGCTATCAAATCCATTGTGAAGAAAAATGGGCTCTATAATTGAAAAACTTGATTTTGGTTGTTGGAAGAAAAGAAACTGGACATAGGGACCTTAGTTACATTGTAAATGGTAAATAAACTTTTACTCCTATTATTTTTGTTAAAGCTAATGAAAATTGTATTGACTTTGGGACAAGGAAAAGGAAATTTCAAAAGCCTACTTGTTTTACTATGATGTTGTAGGCCATATCAAATCACAATGCTACATGTCCTAGTAGTCTAAAAGAAAATTGTCATATGCCTACTCATATTGCTACTAGATGAAATAAAAACAAAAACAAGTATGGAAAAATAAAAAGAAGTCAACCCCTAGGAGTGGAAAAAAGGTCAATATGCTATTATTATGGTAAGGTTGACTGCATTAGACCTAATGTTATAAGCTCCTTAATGATTTGAGGTGGGAGCAGAATAAAATTTACGCATGCAAAGTTCCTTCAAGACAAGCCACAAGTAGATCTTATAAGAAAGTGTAGGTGTAACGACTCGATTTCCAGTAGTGTTAGAAATTAAGGTTTTGAGATCTGCTTTCTGTAAATTGAGTCCATAAATATTAAATATTAATATTTAAGTGTATAATATATTGCCATATTAAATTTTGGTCTAATAATTTCACCGAATTAATAGTTAATTAAGGCTTAGTTTATGAAAAGGACTAAATTGTAAAGCTTAATTGTTAGTTTCGTACATTAGGGACCAAATTGAATAAAATGCAAAATTTTTATGAAATTGAGGCAGGAATAGAAATTAGAGGGTCCCTAATGAGTATATGTGAAATTAGATTTTAATCCGAAGCTTTAGATTGAAAGTTATGCTTGTCCCGGATTTAGGGACTAAATTGAATAAATTGTAAAATATGCATGAATTAGTAATTGGTTGTGAATTGCTTAGAAGTTTATATTGATATATGTTTTATGATCGTACGTAACTAACATCGACGTTGGGCCGTCGAGAGGGAAACCGAAAGCGAGAGTCGTCAACGAGTGATGTGGGATCCCAGATTGTATGCTATGATTCAGGATCAATTTGTTTACTGCATATTCAAGACATTTTTCATTATATAGTGTTGAGGTGAGTTTTCAATGGCTTTTTGAATTGAATTGTAATGGTTGAAATTTGAATATCAAGACAGAGACTAAATTAAATAGAATAGAAAATAGTATGATTTAATAGATATATGATATTTGGTATAAAATTGAGTATATGTGTATGATATTAATATATATGTGTTTGGAAAATGAACTGGATTGCGGTTGTGAATGTAATTAAGAGCATGTATTGAATTAAATTGTGTGACGGTATTAAATGTCGAAACTGTGTATTAATTGATTATAGGAAAATGAGTACAATACGAAATGCTGAATGGTATGCAATGTTTGAAATGAATTGATGATGAGATTGAAATGTGATATAGGTTTATCTTGTATATTGATTTGGTGTTACCCTAATAACGGTCCCAAGTATCGTCAAATTAATTGTCAGGCCTTAGGTTGAAAACCATCATTGTTGGGCTATCCGAGATAGTAAGATATGTCTATATCGAAAACAATCATTGTCAGGCTATCTGGGATGGTAGAATATTCATATATTGAATGCCATCATTGCTAGGCTATCCAGAAGGGTAGGATAAGCAAATTGTGAAAATCATATTTGTCAGACCACCCGGGATGGTAAATTGTAAGAATTTTGAAAGCCATCGTTGTTGAGCCAACCGGGACGGTAGAATATTGGAATAGAAAGCCATCGTTGTCAGGCCATCCAGGATGGTAGAATATTTAAATAGAGTAGATAATAATTGTCGGGCCATCCGGGATCGTAATATAATGAATAGTTTGAACCATCATTATCGGGCATCGAGGATGGTATAATGAGTATAGATAGCAAAAGTCATCGTTGCCGGACAACTCGGGATGACAATGGTAGTATTAGAAGTTATGGAATGTTAATAGAATTATTTGGTAATATTGAACTTGTTTTGAATAGTAATTTACATTGTATACCTTGTGAAAAATTACTAATGCATATGTTATTTTATCTTAGATCATGGAATTACCAATGAGCGTTTTTGCTCCGCGTAAGTTTTGTTTTCTTTGTGCGCAGGTATAGTAGATTCCTATAACACCCCTAACCCGGTCTGATCACTGGTAACTCTTGAAAAGAGTTATATTTCATGCCTTTAGACCTAGCTAATTGCTTGTACTTAAGTACATTTTGTTGCATTTTAGGACATTTTAGTTAGCATTCTTAATATTGCATTAGGACTTGGCTGTGTTGGAATTAGATGCTTTTAAATGCTTGCGCTGGTAATCCCGACCTTCCAAATCCACATCGTATACCCTTTATTCTTTGCCATAGTATCTTTACCACATCATTATTGGTTATTTATTTGTTCATTTACATAATATTCTTGTATTAATTCTAATAATTGCCATTACATTCTACTTTTGTCTTGCCATAGCATTTCCATGTATCCGTTAATTTTGCAAAATTGCATACATCATCATTCCTTTAATTGCCACTGCATACTTATCGTTGTTTTTGCTAGAGCATTAATCACGTTTTAGTATAATAACTTAACCACTTTTGTGCCTCAATTTGATCCTCGTGAGAGCGATACTCACTCATCACTTTATTACTTGAATCGACTTGTATACTTGCACAAAATTGCATATCATTTTACACGCAACGGTCACCGGACCAGAGCTACGAAATATTAACACAATTATCGGAACAATCAAACACAAACGATGGCCATTATTTCAACTAAATATCAATTTATTTAAAAAATTCCTAAACACGATATTAATTACAAACAAATTCGAGACACAATCGAACTTGCAAAGGATTTTAAATTTTTTCGAGTATGAAAAAGGACTGAATTGCAAACTTTTCAAAATATGAATATAAGTATGATACCAAGGCTAGGCACATATACCATTTTTAGCTTCAGTGTTTCAAAAATCATGTTAAAATCATAAGGTATCAATACTTTCATCAACGTATCGATACTTCCACATAGGTACCGATACCACCAGTTCGTATCGATACCAATTTGGCGTTCTATCATTGTAACACCCCCTAACCTTTATCCATCGCCGGAACAGGGTTACGGAGCATTACCAGACATTACAGATCAAATACAAACAGTTCATAATTATTCACACATAAACATCATAATTTAATCATATAGTCCCTTTATGAACCTTCGAGGCCCAAAACACATGTTAAAAAAAATCGGGACTTAATCGGAAGTCTAGAAAATTTTTAGTGAAATTTTAAAATTTTTCCTAATTACAGGGCTCATACGCCCATATGGCCCAAGGAAACGCCCGTGTGACCCTAAACATGCCTGTGCTTCAGGCCATGTCGTAACAGCCCGATTTTGAGGCTAGTCAGAACAGTAGTTTCAGAACCACTAATCCGAGGTCGGAGAAAATTATTTTAATATTATTTTATGTGTTATAGCATAATTATAAGAGTGCATGAAAATTTTGGTGCATTAATTTTGGTAATTTCATGCTTAATTTTGAAAAAGGACTAAATCGCATAAAGTACGAAAGTTTTGATTTGCAAGCTAAAGGTGTCAAAAAGCTAGAGAACCTTAAATTAGAGGTCCTTAATGTGCAATTATGCCTTTAGTGGAGTGTTGGCTGGCCATAGGGACAAGAAAAGACATGGTCAATGGTTAGGTGTAGTATTTAGTGACTTAATTGTCTAATAATAAAAAAAATAAAGAGAAAAAAATGTTATTATCTTTTTCACCTTCCTCTACCATCGAAAATTTCAGCAAAAGAAGAGCTTTGGAAAGCTTAAAATTTTCAGTAACTTGAGCCTTTGCTAGTAAGTGTTTTTGATGGTTATTTTTGATAATTTTTGTACTTTTGGAACCCTTGTAGCTTAAGCTAGCTAATGGGGGGGACTATTTTGCAAAATGGTTGAAAGTCTAGGGTTTTTCTATGAGAGCATTAGTGTTTTTTGCTGAATTTTTATGGAAGAAAATGAGTCTTGGTTGTTAAATAAACAACTTTGGTTAAGTGATTTTCATGAAAACACCTAAAAAGGGACCTTTTTGTAAAGGTTGTAAAATAGATGGTAAATGTGTGAAATAAGTAGAATTTTGAGTTGCTATAAAAGATAATACGAAACGGCTAGGCTTGGGTGTGTGAAAAATGAACACATTTCATTTTACGAGCCTTGGGGTAAAATCATAAATTTGTGAAAGTCTAGGGGCAAAACGGTAATTTTGCCAAAATAGGAATTTTTGGAGTGATTTGATTAATGAGGTTACTTAATAAGCTAAATATGTCATTATAGATCAAGAAGAACGTGGAATCAACCTTGACCGAGGAAAAGGCAAGGTTTCAGACTAAATTGCAAATTGACATATTTTTTATCGAGGTAAGTTTATATGTAAATGATACATCCTTTTTACTTATGTTTTTACATATTAATGCATTGTGTGAATGGTGAGTGAATATTATTAAAATCCATTAAAATGATAGAAAGTGAGAAAATTCTCGGATGAACCTTCGGAATAAAAAAAGGATACGGATAAATATCCGTGAATAAGTGGTTGTTGGTGGGCTGTGTGCGATACCACCATATTTTTTATTATTGGTGGGCTGTGTGTGATACCACCGTATTCGTTATTATTGGTGGGCTATGTGCGATACCACTGTGGACATGTGAATATTTGGTGGGCTGTGTGCGATACCACCGTGTTAATTATTAATGGTGGGCTGTGTGCGAAACCACCATGTATCCAGTATTATTCCGAAGTGTTCATCGAGAAACTTTAACTAAGTGAAATTACGTGTGATTGTGTGATGACAAGTGCAGGGTATATATGCATGTAAATGTGAACGATGTTTATGATATGTATTTGGGATGTGGTAAGATTTGAAACGAGTAAGTACAACTACGAGGATCTGAATTGTTTTTGATTAGTATGTAATGTTCTTGATTGATAAGTATGTGGTATGATGTTCATTGTTTACATATAGACTTACTAAGCTTAAAGCTTACTCCCTTCTCTTTTCCCTTGTTTTATATTGTCCCAAAAGCCAGCTCAGGATACGGAGACCGTCGGAGGATCATCCACACTATCCACACATTTTGGTATATTGAGATTTACTTTGAATTATGGCATGTATAGGGACTTAATCTTTTTGGGTTATATGTCAAATTGATTAGCCAAATGTGTTGGCTTAGGAATATATTTGATTCATTTTGTATAAGGCCATGAGATGTGGCTCATGATGATTATTTTGATGTAAATCTATTCATAAATATATGTATGTGTCATTACCATTATGGTATGGCCTATGATTATTGATGGTTGGTTGATAATATGTTGCATGAGATTATGGATGTTGATGATGTTGAAGCACTTAGTTATGCTATATTAAGTGCCTTGAATTTATATGTATATGTTTGGATTAGTGTGGTATTGATGTTGTGTAGGTTGATGCAAGTATGGGTGGCAAAAAGGCTTGGTAAATAGCCTTATTTTGTCCACATGGGTAGACACACGGGTGTGTGTCTAGGCCGTGTGTGACACATGGTCTACCCCTGGGCGTGTGGTTTGGCCGTGTGTCCCCCTGCATCCTATGTTGGCAAAATAGAATGCCCAGTAGTAACCACACGGAATGAGGCACGGCCGTGTGTCTCAACCATATGTGGAAGACACGACCATAGGATACGGGGATGTGCCCAGGCCGTGAGAAGTCTGCACTTGATTTTAGGAATTTAATTCGCCACAAGGCCTAAGGACACGGGCATGTGTCTTGGCCATTTGACCTTATTTGGTTGATGATGTCACAAATAGAATGTCCTCTATTTTTGACACGGCCTGAAACACGGGCATGTGATATGCCACACGGGCGTGTCCCTTCACCCACACGGGCGTGTGGACCTTTTTCATGGAAAATTTTCTAAGTTCTCTGAAAGTTTTCTAAAGTTCTCGGTTTAGTCCCAAACCTCTCCTTATGAATGTTTTGGGCCTCGTAGGCTCGTTGAAGGGTGATATGAATGTTTGTGAAAATTTTTAAATTTGAGTGGAAATTCATGTCTCGGTTTTGTATGATTGCTTGCATATAAGTTCGGTAGCGCCTCGTACCCTGTTCCAGTGACAAATACGGGTAAGGGGTGTTACAGTGTCCGATCCCGTGTAACTCTCTGACTTAGGCCACACGACCAGCCAAACGCCCTTGTACTAGGCCGTGTGCCTCACACAACTGAGACACACGCCCGTGTGCAATTTCCTGGGCATTCTGTTATAAATTTTTAAGATGCAGGGGACATACGGCCTATCCACACGCCCATGTGTAAACCGTGTGTCTCACACGGTCTGGTCACATGCTCGTGTGCCAGGCCGTGTGGACTCAAAATGAGCCTTTAACATCAAGTTTTACCAACCCTGCAAACTTATTCAACAAGCAATTCAAAAACCAATCATTTAACCTATCCAAAACACATTCAAATACACCTAAAACATAATAAAACTATCAATTTATTAACCTAATTAATGTACCCTTATAGATACTTATCATATATAATAAAACAATTCAATAAGACTTCTTTCAAACTGTAACGCGTAGGTTTGCGCAAGTGTACACAGTCGTTATCAAGTAATAAGTAAGTATCGAGTTATCGTCTCCACAGGGATTATATTTGTGCTAAGTCACTTAATTTGTAAAATTATATTAAAAATTTGGTAAATAAAAACACAATATGATTGAGAAGTGATGATTAAAATTAAATATATTAAACTAAATGCAATGATACCTAATGCAAATTATCCTAAATATGCAAACTATATGAATGAAATATATTTTAGCAAAATTAAACACAAGTTGTAGCAATTATAACATAAATAAACTAGGACAATTACTTTAATTAAACTCAATTTATTATCAACATGCTTAATAACATTCGGAAAAACATTCCATGGCAGCTCGATCTTTCATGAGTTTGGAAACCACATTAGGTCCTTTCGAGAATCCATTAATTAGTAAATACGCATTTCTTGATCCTTCTTTACTAAGGGTTTCTTAGCATTCGTGTGAAATGCTTGAGGGCGTGTTAGGTTTGAAAGCAGTTTAATCACACAAATCTAAAAACTATGCAGATAATGAGCTTGGTCGAGTTGTTATGCAACCTGCAATTTAATCAGTTAGGATCTAAATTGAGCATGCACATTTCAATTATGTGTCCACTAGCCGTAAATCAGTTAGGATCACTCGGCTAATTCAGTGCATTTCAATCACATATGAGCAAAATACAGACTTGATTTTAATTGAAAACATGATCGATTGAGGCACAAACATTATAAGCATGAATGAAATAAATATTATTTAATCAAAGCAATCATCCTAGCTTAAATAAAATTAAGCTAACATTGTTGTAAACAAGAACAAAGAACACTGTAACACCCCAAACCAGGTCTATGCGTTTAGACGAGATTCGGTTAGTCACACCAATCGAATATTCATTTAATTCTCTAGTGATTAAAGTAAAACATTACTACCAAAACGTTTTGGAAATAGAGGTTAACAAAAATTTAGTACGATAATTCAAAATTGATGATTTAAGAAATTACTCGTTTGAAAATCTTATTATTTAAAATATATTTGTCAAAACTTTTCAGTAATTTTAAAAGAACTTGAAAGAATTTAAAAGAGTAATTTAGGTGTTTCAAAATGTTATAAAACGCAATGTTTAAGAAAACTTTAAAAATTTAGCATAAGCCCATAATGAGAGTCTTAAACAAAATTAAATCCATCCACACATAAAAATCCATAAAAACATAATTAGAGGCCTTATTACATCATACCCAAAATAGTAAATAAAATGAATAACTTAAATAAAGTTCATAGTTTATAAAAACCCATGCTCGTAGTATGGCCTCCACCAAGTCATCCCCGGCCCAAGTCCACATCAATTTCCATTACGAAATGGGTAATAAAGCGGGGTGAGTTACAAAGAACTCGATGTGTAACCCACTTACCACCGTTGTTGGGTCAGACCATCAATGCATTAATTTGGGCTTGAGCCCAATTACAAATTTCAACGATATAAATATGAAATAAATATATAAAATGCATGTAAAAATGAATTTCCCAAACCAAGCCTAATTTTCCATCCGCTACACACTCCGTACCAAACCAAAGACACCTGTGGGGATCAAGTCAACCCACCCCGCCAAACACACCAATCGTAGGCATTAAGCCTTTTTAATAATATTGTAGTGCACTACTGAGAACTAGATTGTGACATAGTCACCGAACTAGAGGCATTAACCCAAAATTTGTGGCGAGCCACCGAACTAGATACGTGGCCACAGGCCTTTCTTCTCTTCATCAAATCCCATCCCATGCAATTATGTATGAATAACAAACTTTAAATCATAAAAATTTTATCAAGTAACCCATAACACAAATGAGTCTTTAATAAAACCTTTCATTCGGGCCTATTAACAATATAGTATTAAACTTTGGCCCATATCTCGAACTAGGGGTTTTGGCCCATTAGCGATCTAGCAAACTTTGGCCCATATTTATCGATCTAGCGGTTTATGGCCCAATTTATCGATCTAGCGGTTTATGACCCAATTTATCGATCTAGCAGTTTTATGGCCCAATTTATCGATCTAGCAGTTTTTCGTAAATTTCTCGGTTTAGCCGTTTTCATGCATTTACACAAAAGTACTAATTACTACAACATTTCCGATTTGGCCATTTTTACGATTTATCAAATTTCTTACGGTTTAGTATCTAACCGAAAGATAAGTGTGAAGTTACACACTGGTTATAGTGAGAACTAGACTTTCCGCTCGTCAACACCTATACGTATCACGATAATTAGAACACTATAATTTATTAATGAAACCGATCTAAAAATAACGATCTAAAATTTTACCCTCGGGTTTTTGAACTACTTCTACTTGCGGTTTCTCCCGATTGATGGTTCGTTAAGCGAATCAAATCCACGAACAAATAATGGTTCGGGAGTACGAACGACTTGAGCAGTTGATTCTCCTCGGATGAGCGTCCGCAACCCGGTGGGAAATCCCGGATTCTTTGAAAGCGATCCTTCGCTTAAACTTAGGGGAATAACGGAACCACCCCTCTTCCGAACACTATTCACCGCCCTTTTCTTCCCTATTTTGATTGTCTTCAAAGACAAAAGATCGTTAATCCAATCTAATATTACATCGAAATATGACTAAGGGTTTAAGGGTGAAATTTGCTTACCACAAAGATCCTTGTCCCAAAATATGAGAATCGATCAAACGTTCCTTTATCACCTTAAATAGATTCCAACGTTCTAAGATACCCACGAACACTTAATTTCCGATCTTCCGCTATCGCACTATTATCCACGATTGGAAAGAGATGATTGAGAAAGATGTTTGTGCAAGATGGAGGATTCGGCTATATGACCAAAAAAAAAAATAGAAAAAAGATTCGGCTATGGGTACATCAACATTCGGCCATGAGAGAAAATAATAGAGAAAGTATGAGTATCAAGAATAAAAGATGAGAGAAGAATGATGATGATGTTGTTTCAATTTTCAAAGAGAATAAAAGAGAAAGAAAGAAAGAAAGAGATGAGTTTTGGGAGCAATGTATATTCGGCAATGGGGAGAAGAAAAGTAAAGAATGGATTTTTGGTGTTGGTAGAATCGGCACTATGAGAAAGGCACAAAATTGAACACTAAAGTGAAAAGCAAAAATGACCAAATGGTCAAAATAATCAAGGCTTACCAAAAAATCAATTTGGCCAAAGGAAAAGTTGAGAAGAGGAATGCAAAATTTTGCACAAAAACAAAATGACCAAAAGCAAACTCCTAAACCTTACCAAGCTACTAGCAAAATTCGCCAACCTTCCCCTAGCCATATTGCTTAGTCCAAATTCATTGGTCAAATGACCATGAATTTGTTTCAAAACACTTTCCTTGATACTTGCCCTATGTCTCCATATCTTTCCATATTTTCTTGATTCCCTACCATAAATTCACTCTTACCTTATTCCTTTGATATACTAACCAAAATATCAAGGTCAACACTTACCATAAATAAGCTTGGCCGACACTTACCATAGAAGAGCAAAATAAAAGTTGTCAAAATGCCATCCAAGGGATTGAACCACTCCCCTCATGCTATAACCCATGCGCCAACACCACCTTGCCATTACTCATCTTATGTCACTTATTAACACTTAAATTAACTTAAGTGTCAATGCCACTGCTCCACTTCAATAAATTTTCAAAACTAAAAATTATTCAATAACCGAATAATTCTATACTCTTCTTCAGGACTATCATAGGCACGAAAAGTAATAAGAAAATTTTTCCTTTATAAACTAATCACCAAAACATGCAATATATCAAGACTTGGATTTTTAGGGTGTTACAACTCTACCCTCCTTAAAGAAAATTTCGTCCTCGAAATTTACAGTTGAAAAAGGTGAGGTATTGTTCTTAATTGCATCTTGAGGCTCCCACGTAGCTTCCTCCACTCGTGATTACGCCATAAAACCTTGACCAACGGCACGGTTTTCTTTCTTAGCACCTTAACATCTCGGTCTAAGATTTCCTTTGGTTCCTCCTCAAAAGACAAGTCTGAATTCAACTCCACTTCTTCTACCAGGTACTATATGCGAAGGATCCGATCTATAGAGCCTCGGCATGGAAACATGAAAAACATTATGAATCGACTCAACTCGAAGGTAATTCGATCCCGATAGGCCAGCTGGACCAACACGCTTCACCACACGATATGGTCCAATGTATCTAGGACTCAACTTGCCCTTCTTCCCAAACACGAAAATCTTCTTCCAAGGTGAGACCTTCAAGAAAACTTGATCCCCACAAAGCATACTCGATACTTCTACGCCGGATCTGCATACGACTTTTGTCTATCCGAAGCTTCCTTTTAACCGTGCTCGAATAGCTTTTACTTTTTCTTACATTTTGAGAGATCATTTCAGGACCTAACATCATGTCGTTCGCCCAATTCGGTCCAACAACTAGGAGAACGACACCTACGACCATATAATGCCTTGTAGGGTGCCATCCGAATGCTAGGATCGATAGCTATTGTTGTAAGCAAATTACGCCAGCGGTAGAACATCCTCCCAACTACCTTTGAAGTCGATTACACATCCCTTAACATGTCTTCGAATCTGAATTACTCTTTACGATTGACCATCATTGAGGATGAAAAGCCGTCTTGAAGTTTAGCTTTGTTCCCAAAGCTTCATATAAAGCTTTCCAAAGCGTAGCGTAAACCTAGGATCCCTATCGATATAATGAACCACGGGTACCCCATGCAACCTCACGATTTCGGATCACGTATAGCTTAGCCAACCACGTAACGAGTAATCCAAATGCGGCCTGGTAGAAAATGGCGGTCTTCGTCAAGCGATCAACAATTACCCAAGCGGAATTTTTCTTAGTAGGTGTTAAAGGTAACCCACTAACAAAATCCATTGTTATCCGCTCCCATTTCCAAAGAGGAATCTTTACGGTTGTAATAATCCGGCGGCAATTGATGCTCGCCTTCACTTAGCGACAAGTTAAACATTTTCCCACAAATTTAGAAATCTCACGCTTCAACCACAGCCACCAATATTGTTCACGAAGATCCCGATACATCTTATTTCCTCCGGGTGCATAGCATAAGGGCTACTATCGCCTCCGTAGAATTATTTGTCTCGGATCGAGTCCTTAGGCATACAAACTCTCCACGAAAACATAACACACCTTCCGCGTTTATGCTAAAATCCTCTATTCCACCATTTTCAACTTGTTGAATTAAAAGTCCCAACTTCTTATCGATATCTGTTTTTCCTTGATTTACTCTAACCATAGAGGCTTCACCCGAAGTTTCGCTATCGGACTACCATCCTCGTACAAACTCAAATGGGCAAACATTGTTCTCAAATCGAGATACCACCTTACGACTTAACGCGTGCGCTACCACATTAGCTTTTCCGGGATGATACTCGATTGAGAAATCATAGTCCTTTAATGACTCCACCCATCTTTGTTGTCTCAAGTTTAATTCCTTACGAGTAAGAAGATACTTAAGACTCTTGTGATCCGTATAGATGATAGACTTTTCATAGTAGAGGTAATGCCTCCAAATCTTTAGAGCAAACACTCTGCTGACTAACTCCAAGTCATGAGTAGGGTAGTTTACTTCGTGCGATCTCTCGGTGAGAAGCATAAGCCACCACTTTCCCACTTTGCATCAATACACATCCTAAGCCCGTGTGTGACGCATCGCGATAAACTATAAACTCCTTTCCAACCTCGAGTTGAATCGATCTTGGCGCTTAGTTAAAATCTTCTTCAATTTCTCAAAACTTTGCTTTGTTTATCGGTCCATATATATGGTACTCCCTTTCATAAA
Source organism: Gossypium sturtianum (assembly GCA_025698515.1). Taxonomy (NCBI): domain Eukaryota; kingdom Viridiplantae; phylum Streptophyta; class Magnoliopsida; order Malvales; family Malvaceae; genus Gossypium; species Gossypium sturtianum. The sequence continues at coordinate 81,828,782 of CM046951.1, forward strand.
AGCTTAGTTAGGGTGCGGCAATCAACAAAAACCCTCAACAAAGCATCTATAGTAACCGACCAAACCCAAGAAACTCAGAATCTCGACTCACGACTTTGGTGTTTTCCAATCCAATCTGACCTCAATCTTCCGAGGATCCACCCTTATTCCTTTGGTGATACCACATGACCCAAAAAGTCACTTCCCTTAACGAATTCACATTTCTTGAATTTGGCATACGATTGATTATCTCGAAGTAAGCGCAATACAATTCGCAAATGCGAGTCATGCTCCTCTTCATTCCTTGAATATACGAATGTCATCTATGAATACCACCACAAACCCGGTCTAAATATGGTTGAAAGACCGGTTCATCATATCCATAAATGCATTTGGTGCATTTGTCAACCCAAGCGGCATCACCAAAAACTCATAATGTCCATAACGAGTTTGAAGAAAGCCGTCTTGTGAATATTCGCTTCTTTCACCTTAAGCTAGTGATAACCCAATCTCAAATCAATTTTGGAGAAAGCGAAGCTCCCTTCATTTGATCAAGCAGTCATCAATTCTTGGCGGAGGGTACCTATTCTTGATCGTCAATTTATTTAATTGCCTGTAGTCAATACACATACGCATCGACCCATCTTTCTTCTTAACAAACAAAACCGGTGCTCCCCACGGAGACACACTCGGTCGAATAAAACCCCGATCCAACAATTCTTGAATTTGAGCTTTAAGCTCCGCCAACTCCTTGGTGCCATTCTATAAGGAGCAATGGACCTTTGGGCCGTTAGAACAAGAGCTCAATACCAAATTCCACTTCCGATCTGGAGGTATGCCGGAAGTTCTTCAGGAAATACATCGGAAATTCCTTCACTGTTCTCACATCTTCCACTAACAACTCTTTGGCATCTAAAGCACTAATAAAAGCTAGAAATGCTCCATACCCCTTCCGCATCAACTTTTCTGCCTTTAACGTAGATACCATATTTGCCAAGTAATTCCTTCGTTCGCCTATCATAACTATTTCTTTATCCTCCACCGTCCTTATTAACATCAGCTTTTCGGCACAATCCAATTTTGCCCGGTGCTTAACCAACCAATCCATGCCCAAAATGATATCGAACTCGCCGAAAGGCAATTCCATCAAATTCGCCAAAAATATTTCTCCTTGAATTTCTAAGGGCACATCTCTAAATAGTTTATTTACCAACAGAAAGTGTCCTAAAGGACTAATTACCTTCATCTCACTATCGGAAATTTGAGTCTAAATTCAAGTTTCGGATATGGTGCTAGCAATATACGAATGGGTAGAACCAATATCTATCAAAGCAATAATGGTACATCAAAGATGAAAAGCGTGCGATTATCACATCGGGTGCATTGCCATCCTCACGGCGTCTAAGCGCATATACCAATCACGTTTGTCTTGCATGCGTGTTGCCTCTAGGACCATTGCTTCGACCGCGCACCTTGACCACGTCCGGCCCCATTACCACCACGACTGGTCCACGACCTCTCGGTGGTTCTTTGAATTCCTCTTGCCGGTGGTGCATCGGTATTACGAGCTTCACGAGTTGTATCCATTCGGCGAGGCAATTCCTATATTGATGATCCATCGACCGCATTTATAGCAAGCACCCGTTTCTTCCAAAGACTCTCTCGAATGCCTTTTCCCACAATCGGCACAATCTCGACTCGATTCACGATTCTGGTGTTCTACCTTGAGGTGGCTCATCATTCCGAGGCCTCTTGAGAAACCTTTTGAAGAACCCGAATACTTCATATCTCTCTTGCTTCTAGCTCGTTCCCATTTCGACATTCAGAGTTCTTAGCCTCTTGGCTATCTTGGCCTTTTCACAAGCGTGGCAAAAGTTCTAACTTGTTGTGGGGCTATCAAAACCCGCAATTCATCGTTTAAGCCATCCTCAAAGTGTATACAACGCTCATGATCCGTTGCCACTATTGTTCGAGCATAGCGACTCAAGCGCAAAAACTTCGACTTCATATCTTTGCCTTTGTCTTATTCCCTTGGTCAGATTAGAATTTCTTCCTTACGGCATCAACATAACTTCGTTCCTACATATTTCCCTTGGAAGGAAACTTTAAAGAATTCCCAATTAACTAATGCGACTTGAGCCTTCTCGGACGATAAGCCACCATTGGTATGCCGTCCCTTAACAAGGACACCGCTCCCCTTAGTTTTTGTTCCACCGTGCACTCAAGATCATCCATAATTCGCTCCACTGCCTCAAGCCAATATTCAGCGACATTTGGAGCTACACCTGAGACACCTCTGAAAACCTCAGCACCACTTGATTTCAATCGTTCGATATCGACCCACAAAGTGTTGGCGGTTCTAGCTCGGCGACCCTTTCAAGGACTCGCGGCATTGCTCGTGTCACCGCATTATCTTCTTCCATATGATCATGTGATCCCGTCTCAATTTCGAGTGACGCAGGTGCATCCATTTCCGGCATATGATCCGGCGCTTCAGTTGCGCCTCTAACACCTCGTCCTCTACCATGACCACGTCATCGCGTCCACGACCACGTCCTCTAATGCTCATAATGACTAACTTCGATTTAACTCGATTAAGAGTTTTATGAATCGAATACTATTTGGTGTTTATTAACGATGTTTTATGATATAAAAGAGATAGAGTTGTTTTTCGCAATCATATCCTATTGTCTCAATCTCTACAGTTTCAACACCTAAAACTAGAAGTTCTAGAGTGTTTCTTATGATCATATCACAATGATAATAAACAATCAATATCTGAGATACTTACTTGACTTGGCGCGGGATGCTCATGGTGCCATACTACCTTTAAATCAAAAAGTCCAGAAATTTGAGTTGTTTCTCAAACAAATATCTTTGTTGACCCCAAACCACAACCGAGTTTTGAAACTTGCTCTGATACCATTAAATGTAACACCCCAAACCAGGTCTATGCGTTTAGACGAGATTCGGTTAGTCACACCAATCGAATATTCATTTAATTCTCTAGTGATTAAAGTAAAACATTACTACCAAAACCTTTTGGAAATAGAGGTTAACAAAAATTTAGTACGATAATTCAAAATTGATGATTTAAGAAATTACTCGTTTGAAAATCTTATTATTTAAAATATATATGTCAAAACCTTTCAGTAATTTTAAAAGAACTTGAAAGAATTTAAAAGAGTAATTTAGGTGTTTCAAAATGTTATAAAACGCAATGTTTAAGAAAACTTTAGAAATTTAGCATAAGCCCATAATGAGAGTCTTAAACAAAATTAAATCCATCCACACATAAAAATCCATAAAAACATAATTAGAGGCCTTATTACATCATACCCAAAATAGTAAATAAAATGAATAACTTAAATAAAGTTCATAGTTTATAAAAACCCATGCTCGTAGTATGGCCTCCACCAAGTCATCCAGGCCCAAGTCCACATCAATTTCCATTACGAAATGGGTAATAAAGCGGGGTGAGTTACAAAGAACTCGATGTGTAACCCACTTACCACCGTTGTTGGGCGGACCATCAAGGCATTAATTTGGGCTTGAGCCCAATTACAAATTTCAACGATATAAATATGAAATAAATATATAAAATGCATGTAAAAATGAATTTCCCAAACCAAGCCTAATTTTCCATCCGCTACACACCCCCGTACCAACCAGCACACCTGTGGGGATCAAGTCAACCCACCCCGCCAAACACGCCAATCGTAGGCATTAAGCCTTTTTAATAATATTGTAGTGCACTACCGAACTAGATTGTGACATAGTCACCGAACTAGAGGCACTAAGCCAAAATTTGTGGCGAGCCACCGAACTAGATACGTGGTACACAGGCCTTTCTTCTCTTCATCAAATCCCATCCCATGCAATTATGTATGAATAACAAACTTTAAATCATAAAAATTTTATCAAGTAACCCATAACACAAATGAGTCTTTAATAAAACCTTTCATTTGGGCCTATTAACAATATAGTATTAAACTTTGGCCCATATCTCGAACTAGAGGTTTTGGCCCATTAGCGATCTAGCAAACTTTGGCCCATATTTATCGATCTAGCGGTTTTATGGCCCAATTTATCGATCTAGCGTTTTATGGCCCAATTTATCGATCTAGCAGTTTTATGACCCAATTTATCGATCTAGCAGTTTTATGGCCCAATTTATCGATCTAGCAGTTTTTCGTAAATTTCTCGGTTTAGCCGTTTTCATGCATTTACACAAAAGTACTAATTACTACAACATTTCCGATTTGGCCATTTTTACGATTTATCAAATTTCTTATGGTTTAGTATCTAACCCGAAAGATAAGTGTGAAGTTACACACTTGGTTATAGTGAGAACTAGACTTTCCCGCTCGTCAACACCTATACGTATCACGATAATTAGAACACTATAATTTATTAATGAAACCGATCTAAAAATAACGATCTAAAATTTTACCCTCGGGTTTTGAACTACTTCTACTTGCGGTTTCTCCCGATTGATGGTTCGTTAAGCGAATCAAATCCATGAACAAATAATGGTTGGAGATACGAGCGACTTGAGCGATTGATTCTCCTCGGATGAATGTCCGCAACCGGTGGGAAATCCCGGATTCTTTGAAAGCAGTCATTCGCTTAAACTTAGGGGAATAACGGAACCACCCTCTTCCGAACACTATTCACGCCTTTTTCTTCCCTATTTTGATTGTCTTCAAAGACAAAAGATCGTTAATCCAATCTAATATTACATCGAATATGACTAAGGGTTTAAGGGTAAAATTTGCTTACCACAAAGATCCTTGTTCCAAAATATGAGAATCGATCAAACGTTCCTTTATCACCTTAAATCGATTCCAATGTTCTAAGATACCCATGAACACTTGATTTTCGATCTTCCGCTATCGCACTATTATCCACGATTGGAAAGAGACGATTGAGAAAGATGTTTGTGCAAGATGGAGGATTGGCTATATGACCAAAAAAATAGAAAAAGATTCGGCTATGGGTACATCAACATTCGGCCATGAGAGAAAATAATAGAGAAAGTATGAGTATCAAGAATAAAAGATGAGAGAAGAATGATAATGATGTTGTTTCAATTTTCAAAGAGACTAAAAGAGAAAGAAAGAAAGAAAGAGATGAGTTTTGGGAGCAATGTATATTCGGCAATGGGGAGAAGAAAAGTAAAGAATGGCTTTTTGGTGTTGGTAGAATCGACACTATGAGAAAGGCACAAAATTGAACACTAAAGTGAAAAGCAAAAATGACCAAATGGTCAAAATAATCAAGGCTTACCAAAAAATCAATTTCGGCCAAAGGGAAAAGTTGAGAAGAGGAATGCAAAATTTTGCACAAAAAAAAAAAGACCAAAAGCAAACTCCTAAACCTTACCAAGCTACTAGCAAAATTCAGCCAACCTTCCCCTAGCCATATTGTTAGTCCAAATTCATTGGTCAAATGACCATGAATTTGTTTCAAAACACTTTCCTTGATACTTGCCCTATGTCTCCATATCTTTCCATATTTTCTTGATTCCCTACCATAAATTCACTATTACCTTATTCCTTTGATATACTAACCAAAATAACAAGGTCAACACTTACCATAAATAAGCAGCGACACTTACCATAGAAGAGCAAAATAAAAGTTGTCAAAATGCCATCCAAGGGATTCGAACCACTCCCCTCATGCTATAACCCATGCGCCAACACCACCTTGCCATTACTCATCTTATGTCACTTATTAACACTTAAATTAACTTAAGTGTCAATGCCACTTGCTCCACTTCAATAAATTTTCAAAACTAAAAATTATTCCATAACCGAATAATTCTATACTCTTCTTCAGGACTATCATAGGCACGAAATGTAATAAGAAAATTTTTCCTTTATAAACTAATCACCAAAACATGCAATATATCAAGACTTGGATTTTTAGGGTGTTACAAACACATAGCAAACATTTTCAGATTAAATCAAAGAAAAGAAAGATTAAACCCAAATCAAAGTGGCTGCCACCTAAGACTCTGATTGACGAGGCTCCTTTGCTCCTTCACTTTGCTCCTTTGCTGATGGCTCTCCAAGGTGGCCTACCATGGGTTCTTTAAGAGGCTTAATTGCTAAAATCTCTATGAAGAGATGAAGCTAGGCGTGGGGAATGGAAAATGCTAAGAGAATTGAGAGAGAAGAGAGAATGTTAAAGGATAAGGGATGATGAATGAATGAATGAGGGGGTCTTATTTATAGGTGAGGAGAGGGCGATAGTTTGCTAAAAATATGAGGTTCCATCTCTTCAAGCATCTTCAAAGGGTGGCCGGCCATGAATTGAGGAAATTGAGCTGATTTTTGCTTGATTTTTTCTCAATTTAAGTGCCACAACACTCAGGACTGAGACACGGTCAAGTGCAAATCTTCAAGCAAATCTTTAATTTCTTCAACATTGCAAGGACCTTGTGCAATTAAACCAAAAAGTGGTTTATGTGGACAGCCAAGTGTAGCCGAAAATTGGGTTGACTTGGTCTCCAATTTGGACGATTTTGTAATCCAACAAAGCTATCAGACCTGTCCAAAATAAATCAATAAATTAGAGGAATAAAGAATAAAATTTATCCAATTTAAATAAATCATTATAACCCAAATTATTAATGAAATATCCAAAAATGAATATTTAAATATAATTTTATATTTTATTATTTAATTTAATCATGCATGGCCCACTTCATGTCTTAAAAATATAATATGCTCAATTTAATATAAAATAAGCCATTTTATGCATGAAAACTATGTAATAAAGCATAAAATCACATTTTAATAATTTCTATGTCCTAATTTCATATTTTCACATATTTCATTAATTTATTAAACAATTACTTAGTTTTAACAACAAATTTAAGTAAAAAGGTGATCAATTATATAAGAAAAATCCTATATATTTTTCCGTTTACACACCCCCAAACTTAAATCATTGCTCGTCCCGAGTAATGGTTATGCACAGCAAAAGGTCTTTCTAAGGCAAAATTGCTAATTGTGTAAGCAGCATCAATCTTTGTCCCATACTCATGCATTAATAACTTCATGTTCATAGATCTTTTTTATTAACAAGTAATTCATATGCAAACACTTATATAATTTTATACTAAGTTTCAAAATATGCCAACATGAATCATAGTTTGTATGTATGTCACAGCCATAGATAACATTCTTCATTCAACATAATTTCTTATCAATCAAGCAAACAATCATAAGGCTTATTTATGAACTTCATATGTTGAACTTAGTACTTCCTCTCCACTAATGTAGGTGACATAAGAATCAAATCAATAGGTCTTTTATAAGGTTGTAATGGGGCTCGGTTAAAGGTAGGGATTTTAAGAGATGGGACATTTCGGTTTTAAAATCTTAACCTTTAACTCTGTCTTGTATTTCTCGAATTACAACCTTCTTATTTAAGTGAACCTTTGGAACACCCCCAAACTTATTTTGAACTCAAGCTCATACATTTTTCCTTTTTGGAGACTGAGCAAACTTTTCTTCGCTCTCTTTTTGTCTTTTTTTTTTTTAAGCATGAGCACATACATATTTTTGAAAATTTTCTCAAATGTTGATTACCAAGAAAAATTTAGTTAAGATGGGTGCACAAAATTAGGATAACTTAAAAAGATGGTAATTGGCTTATAATGTGGGTTCATTGCAATAAACATGCCTTTAAGCTCAAAATTACAGTTTCAATGGTCTAATATCATAAGGTTGGCTTGAAAAGGCTCAAACGATCCAAAGAAATAGTGCCTATATCATTTTAGATTTTTATGTCTCCTAGGATTTCGCCTCAAGAAAGTTACTAAGTCAATTCTAAAGATATAAACCTTCATGCGTGTCTAATCTCAAGAGAAACTAAGTTTTCATGGCAAACATTACTAAGGCTAAGATCATACAAGCATTCCATTCTTTATGATAACATACTTTCACTCAGATATAATCATCATTCATACTTGCATACAAACTATCTTATTAACAAAAAATGTCTCTAAACATTCATTTATTAAAACATACTTATGAAAGAAATGATTGAAACATACTTGAAAATTTAAAAATTTGAGTAATTTATTTGCCTTATCCCCTTTAAAAAGAAGCAATATCCTCATTGCAAGAACAAAGTAATGAATGAAAACTGAACACCAGGTAGGGTTATAAAGAAAGAGAGGTGAGTCATTAAGACTGCTTAAATACCAAGTCTTTCCTAATAACCCAATCCTAGACATGTTTATTCCCATTACCACATTACTTAGTCTTTTTCTTTCTAAAGAAGTGTTAAGTTTATTCATGCTTGCTATGTTTTATTTTGCAGAAATTAAATACTAATTTACGAAAGAAATAAATTCCTAAAGACCTAAAAATAATTAAATAAATAACAAGACAAGAATCCCCCCTTTTTATTTTTCTGAATCATTCCCCCTGTCTTCTTTAGCTCCATCTCCGCTTGCATAGTCAGTAACTTCCGTCCATGTCTCAAAGATAACATCTGGGAACTCAGAAAAAAAAGTATTAGAGATATTCTTAAAAGTATTTCGAATTGAGTCATCTCTAATTTTTGCATATTTTCAGTAAGTTTTGTTGATTGTGCATGAACTTGCACATATCCATCAGAATTGACAACTCCGATTTCCTTGAAGCACTTGTGGAAGTCGGCATAGGAGTTGTAGATTCAGGTTCAACCCTTAGCTTGACTGGTTCTTCTTATGGCTCAACCCTTGGTTCAGGGTTTGCAGCTCCTTTAATTGATTTAAGACTGTTCGGTTCCTTATCAGATTATTCCTCTTCAGTGTCTGTAACTGAATTAGCTTCAGTTTCAAGTTCATTTGTTAAATCCTCGATATCTGGCTTAGCTGGCTCTTCTTGCTCGCCTTGATTCAGCTCATGCACCCTCTCTACTAACTGTAATGCACCCTTGAACATATCGCCCCTTCAGATTTGCTTGTGTTTTAACACGGGCCCTTAAGAAAAATGAAGTGATTAATGATGGGAAATAAACACTTCCTGTCTTCTTTTTAGCACAATCATGAATCTCCTTGAGAATAATTTTCCCAACATTAATAGACTTTTCTATCAAGATTGTATATAACAAGAGCATCCATTCCATCGAGATGGTGGAACTATGTGAGATAGGCATAAAACTGTAGTGAACGAAGTAAAACCATACCTTTGCTACTGGTTTTAGGTTCCCTTCGGCAAGAATGTCTCCCATACTTTCTTATAATCCATTGGGATCCCAGATTTGTCACAACATCAAGCACTTGTTGAAGAAAATCCCAATTGATATTGTTCATCATAGGGTAGTACTCATCTTCTTCAACATCAGGTAAGTTAAACAAATCATTGATAGATTTAGAAGTAAGAGGTACCTTTTTCTTTGGAACGATGACTTCAGTAGCATCTTGCATAGTCAAACTGGTATAGAATTCTTGAACTAGTTCATCATCGGGAAGTGAACGAGCATAACAAAATCGTTTCCACTTGAGAGCATTGATTTTCTTTCTAATCGGTATAGGAACAACCATCAAATCGTTATTCTTCAAGTTAAAACCTTTTTCTGGCATCATAGGTTGATGCTTGAAGATTGAATCAAATCTCTCTTTCACTTCTTCATCGATCAAAATTGGGTTTTCAGGAGTAGTCTTTGAAGATCTGGTTCTTTTGCGAGACATGGTATCTTTTCCCGAAAATTTGGCAAAGTTTCTGCACAAGAGAGAAAAGAGAAATCGATAAAGTGGGTAGAACTTGCTACGGAAAAAATCTTACGACAGCAAGGATGGTGCGGCGGCGATGATGACGTGCGATAGCAACAGCAGGGTCCGGCGATGACAACAGTGTGCGACATCAACGATGACGCTTCGACAATCTCTTTGCGGTGGCAATAAGGGATTTCGACAAAAGGGGAAGAGAACTAGGGTTTCTTTCGGGATTTGAGGTTGGCAGCACAAGAGGGAGGTTTAAAGATTTTTAGGGTTTAAGCAAATTACTTTGAGGGATATGAAAAATAGTAGAATGAAGAGGGGTTTATATAAGAAAAAATAGGGGAACGTGTAGCAAAAATTTATCTACATTAGGGTTACTTGGGCGGCAAGTAATGGGTGTGACGGCAAGGCATGGATTTTTTCCTCATTTTTGCTGTCCTGGGCCTCAAACTCAGGCTGTATTTATAAACTTACTCAAGAAAAAAAAACTGATTAGTACTTGGGCCAAATTTGACCCCCTTTATTAACATAAAAATTTAAATATTAAACAGAACAAATAAAACTTAAAAAAATAAAATTTAATTAGAAATTTTATTCTTAACAAATTACATTAAATTAATTCCCAGGAAAGGTTGGAGAGGTCACAGCGGTCCCTCTTAAGTTCCAATCTCCTTAGACAGAATTAATTAAATGTAATAAGTTAAGAAAATAAGTTCTAATTATTTATTTATTTACAAAACAAGTTCATGAAAAATCAAGGGTCTGTTAATTTGAACGAGGATTCAACTCGCTCAACTTCACCATCCCAGTAGTGTTTGAGACGTTGACCATTAACTTTAAACATACCTCCGTAATTGTAGTATAATTCAATAGCTCCATAAGGATAAACTCGGTAGAGGGTATAAGGTCCTTTCCATCGGGATTTAAGCTTCCCAGGAAATAACTTCAACCTTGAATTAAACAACAAAACCTTCTGACCTTCTTTAAACTCGCGAGGTTGTATATGACTATCATGCCATCTCTTTGATCTTTCTTTACACATTTTGGCATTCTCATAGGAAAAAAACTCCAGCTCTCCCAACTCATCAAGTTCTAACATCCTTCTCTCACCGGCTTGCTTAAGATCAAAGTTCAACTACTTCAACGCCCAGTGAGCTTTATTCTCCAACTCTAATGGCAAATGACATTCCTTTCCAAAGACTAATCGATAAGGAGTCATTCCTAACGGAGTCTTAAATACTATTCGATAGGCCCATAATGCATCATTGAGCCTTCGAGACCAATCTTTTCTGCTAGGGCGTACTACCTTTTCAAGGATACCTTTGATTTCACGGTTCACTCTTTCAACTTGCCCATTAGATTGGGGGTGATGGACAGTAGCAATCTTGTGCTTCACATCATATTTTTCAAGCAACCACTTAAGCCATTTGTTCACAAAGTGAGAACCTTCATCACTAATAATAGCTCTTGGTGTCCCAAATCGTGTAAACACATGTTTATGTAGGAATCGCATGACTACCTTAGCATCATTTGTAGGGTATGCTTTAGCTTCAACCTACTTGGATACATAGTCCACAGCAACTAAGATGTATTTGTTCACGGGCCTAAGAAGTCAATGCCCCATACGTCGAACAATTCAATCTCCAAAATGTTTGTCAAGGGCATCTCATTCCTCCTTGATATATTTCTGGTCCTTTGGCATTTATCACAGTTCTTCACATAAGCATAAGCATCTTTAAATAGTGTAGGCCAAAAGGAACCTGCTTGAAAAATCATTGCTGAAGTACGTGAACCACCAAAGTGTCCCCCACTTGGAGATGAATGGTAATGATACAAGATCTCAACAATCTCACTTTCAGCTACACACTTTCAGATTATATTATCTGCACATTATTTAACAAAAACGGATCCTCCCAAAAATAATACCGACTATCATGAAGGAATTTTTTCCTTTGTTGGTATGTCATTTCTCGAGGAATTATTCCACATGCAAGATAATTGGCAAAATCAGCAAACCAAGGTGTTTCATGAATTCGACTTACCTCAAATAAGTGTTCATCTAGGAAATTCTCGTTGATAGGCACACATGATCGAGTTACCTCGTCTTTTTCCAACCTCGAAAGATGATCAGCTATTTGATTTTTGACACCTTTTTTGTCTTGGATATCAAGGGAAAATTCTTGGAGTAAAAGTATCCAACAAATTAGCCTCGGTTTCGCATCTTTCTTAATGAGCAAATATTTAATGGCCGCATGGTCAGTAAATACTGTAACTTTGGTACCTATAAGATATGAGCGGAATTTTTCAAAAGCAAAAACTATATCAAAGAGTTCCTTTCGGTTACCGTATAATTGAGTTGGGCTCTCGTCAAAGTTCTACTTGCATAGTAAATAAGGTGAAACACTTTGTTTCTTCTTTGACCCATCACAGCTCCAGCGGCATAATCACTTGCATTGCACATCAACTCAAAAGGTGAGTTCCAATCAGGTGTAATGATTATTGGGGCTGAGATTAACCCTTTTTTTAGATCTTCAAAAGCTTCCAAACATGCTTTGTTGAAATCAAACACTTTATCTTTCTCTAACAACAAACACAACAGTTTAGAAATTTTCGAGAAACATTTGATAAACCTTCGGTAAAAATCGGCATCACCTAAGAAACTTCTGACTCCTTTCACATTAATTGGGGCCGATAATCTTTCAATTACGTCCACCTTTGCTTTATCGACTTCAATTCCTCTCCTTGAGATTTTATGCCCTAAGACAATCCCTTCCTTAACAATAAAATGGCATTTTTCCCAATTAAGGACAAGATTCGTCTCTTCGTATCTCTTCAGTACCTTATTCAAATTACTCAAACAAATATCATAAGTGTTACCAAAAATAGAAAAATCATCCATGAAAACCTCAACAAAATTTTCAACCATATCAGTGAATATTGCCATCATGCATCGTTGAAATGTTGCAGGTGCATTGCATAAACCAAAAGGCATTCGCCTAAAAGCAAACGTACCGTATGGACAAGTAAAGGTTTTTTTATGTTGGTCCTCCGGAGCTACAACTATTTGGTTATATCTCGAATAGCCATCTAAAAAATAATAGAATTCATTACATGCCAGTCGATTTAACATCTGATCCATAAAAGGCAACGGAAAATGGTCCATCCAAGTGGCTTTATTCAACTTACTGTAATCAATACAAAATTTCCAACCAGTAACAGTTCTTGTTGGAATCAAGTCGTTACGCTCATTTTTAACAATCGTGATTCCACCTTTCTTCGGCACACACTGCACCGGACTTACCCACGAACTATCTGAAATAGGATAGATGATTCCTACATCTAACCATTTAATCACTTCTTTTCTCGCAACTTCTTTCATTATACGATTGAGCCTCCTTTGCCCATCAATTCGAGCTCTTTCACCTTCTTCTAAAATAATTTTATGCATGCAAAAAGAAGGACTTATACCTCGAATATCAGTTATGGTCCAACCAATTTTTTTTTAAATTTCTTTAGAACAGTAATTAGTTGCTCCTCTTGACCTTTCGTCAGTTCTGCTGGATTAATCACAACTAAAGTGGAATAGTCACCTAAATAAACGTATTTCAAATGGGAAGGAAGTACCTTTAGTTCGAGTTTAGGTGTTTCTTCAATTGACAACTTGGGTTGCACAAATTCTCTGACTTCTAACTCCAACCGTTCAAATCGTATAGATTGAATAAAATTTCTCAGATTGGCTTCCATCAAAGCTATGTTTTCTTCACCTTCTTCATTCTCCAAAGGGTCAAGATCTAAGGCTTTCTCCAATAGATCTTCTTCAAAATTTCTTTCCATAGAAACCAAGGTTTCTTCCATAACTGAACACTCTTCTGCTGGATTGGGAAATTTCATCGCTTTAAGAATGTTAAAGGTTACATGATCGTCTTGAACTCGCATGGTGAGTTCACCTTTCTGCACATTAATTAACGTTCTTCCCGTGGCTAAGAAAGGTCTCACAAGGATGATCGGCACTTCCTTATCTGCTTCAAAATCTAAGATAATGAAATCAACAAGAAAAATAAATTTATCGACTCTTACCAAAACATCCTCGATCTTTCCCTCGGGATATGCTAAAGATCGATCCGCTAGCTGAAGCGTCACAGTTGTAGGTCTTACTTCACCTATCCCTAGCATCTTGATAATAAACTTAGGCATCAAGTTGATACTCGCTCTTAAATCACACAAAGCTTTACCACAAGAAGATTCACCAATGTTACAGGGTATAGTAAAGCTTCCTTGGTCCTTCAATTTCGGTGGCAATTTGTTCTGCAAGAACGCACTGCACTCCTTTGTCAAGGCAACAGTCTCATACTCACTCAGTCGTTTCTTCTTGGACAGTATATCCTTCATAAACTTCACATAATTTGGCATTTGTTCTAAAGCCTCCACCAACGGAATATTGATGTGTAACTACTTTAGAACGTCCAAAAACTTCTTGAATTGCATCTCCTATTTCTGCTTGTGTTGTTGCAATCTTTGCGGATATGGAGGTGATGGAACTTTCGGTTGAATCAGACAACTCTTCTAAGTAGGTAAATCTGCATCCAAAGAAGATGTTAAAGTATCTGAATTCACTAAGTTAAGATTTACCTTGTCAGTCTTTGCAGATTCTGATTCCTTTGGTGTAGGAATTTCAACAGCTGGTTGATTCTTTTCAACGGGCTTATCTTCGACATCAATCAATCAAGGTTCCAGAATTTTACCACTTGGCAATGCCACTGCCTTGATATGTTCTTTACCCAAATTTCTTAGATTCTCAGTATCGCTCGACAAGGTTCCTTACGGTCTATTACGAAGCTCCGTAGCTAACTGACCCATTTGGTTTTCCAAATTTTTTAGTGTTGCTGCTTGGCTTTGGATCAAAGCGTCATTTTTTGCCATGTACGCTTTCAACAAGTTCTCCAAACCGTTTGATGTGTAATATCCTTAAATTAAGGGTCTGGAATTTTTTTGTGTTCTGGCATGCATTTAGCTCGCTTAGCTTGTCATTTAGGTGTGTTCGGAGGGTCCTGGGGAGGTTCGGGTTCGAGCCAGAGCTTTGGTGAAATTTTACTTTTTGCGCACTTAAGGGGGGAAGGCTGTTGGCGGCAAGGGTTAAGAGAAAATGTTGGTAAATTGCTAGCACAAGTGAGCACAAGGTGGAGTGGATGTGGCATCACTAGTAAAGAAAAGGGGGAGGAGTTCGAATCCTACCTGCTGCATCATGGAGCTTTATTTTTGTGCTCAAGGTGGAGAAGAGGTGGCTTTCGGCTGGGACTCTACCAAGGAGGAGTTGAATGGGTCAAAAGAGTTTGAATGGATGGAGGAGAGGAGTTTGGGGAGTTTGAATTGGTCAACCATTTCAAATGGTGGATGTAGAGTGAGTGGGGGAGAAAATCAAGGGATTTGGTGTGTGGAAGGAGTTGGCCGAAAATGGGAAGTGTGTGGGGGGAGTAAATTCGGTCAAAAGAGGAAAAAGAGAGAAGAGTCTTTTGGAGCATTTCCGGTTTTGGTTGGTGTGAGTGTGCCGTTTTCTTTCAAGAGTGGCTAGTGTGTATTTTCAGTCTTAGTACTTTGGGGAAAATATTGTTTTCTTTTTCTTTACCGAAATCTTGAGTGGCTATTCTCATTGTTCTCATTTTTCTCTCTTGACCATTATAGCCGAAACCTCAACCTTCCTATCCTTCTCTTCTTTTTCTTTCTTTTTTACTTTTTCTTCTTCACCATAAGCCGAACTCTCTTGAATGTGATTCTTTACTCATGCATTTTCTTTGTTTGTCACCTAAACATCAGTGAGCCGAAACCCCTGGGTCTTTTTCTTTGCTTCTCTATATTTTATTTTTCTCTATTGATCGAACCTTTACTCTTCTCTTTTGGAATTGGTTCTTCTCTTCTTTAATCAACAGCCGAACATTTTGTAGACTGAGGCTTGAGGGTCCGTTGTTTACCAAATTTTATCTTTCCATTCGGTTCATCATTGATGTTAAGTGCCGAATCTCCTATTCCTGTTCAACTCATCTCTGATCTAAGGTTAGTGGTGCCCTTCTGCTAGATTCGTGTGTTGTTCACTTATTGTCTCTATTTTTGGAAGCCAAAAATCTTACTCTATTCTTTTGTCTAAGGCCGAATTGGAAGAGTGTTGGCATACACTCTCATCATTCTTCTAGCTCCTAGTTTTCGGAAGTGTGTTGGTAAGTAAGGTAAGGAGTTCTCTTCTTGGTTTCATTTCACTTTCTCCTTTCGTTTTACTCTGCCATAACCAAAGCTTTTTTTAGCCAACCATAGTTTCTCTCTCTGAAAGTACTTTCTTGATCAAGACTTTTTCATGGAGGCAGGGGCTAGTCGATCTGAGAAGGTTGCGTTAAGGGAGCCTGAGGGGAGTGGACTCGTAGTCTCTGCTCCCAAGTTCAAACGGCGTAGGGTATCAGCCATTCGGGATTTCCCACTGGGTTGTGGAAGAGGGGCGACATCAGATATGAATAGACAGATCGTAGTTGTTCGTGATAGTGAGGGTAAGTGTTAGTAAATCGTTTGGCTAGATGTGGAATAAAGATTTTTCCATTTGTTAGTTAATTGTGTAATGTGTTGACATAGGTGACGATGATCAGGAGTGTATAGTTCTTCGCGTAATAAGGTGTGTAATTTCACACTCTTATTCGTTTGCTGTGTATTATTCTGTTAGTCGGCTAAAAGCCGAAATACCCTATTGAGTAAGCTATGAGATTCCCAAGCAGGTGAGTTTAGAAATGGGCCAGGTGACTAAATCTATGATTATACCCTGTTGGGTTGAATTAGCATGACTATGTATTTTGACTATCCGTTATATTGGTATGTTCATGCATGCACTAAATTACTATGTCATGATATGTTGCATGGGGTGGGGATATGATATTGATGAAAGGGGAAGTGTATTTCGGTGGCTCTGTCACATTATTTCGGTGACTCTGTCACATCATTTCAGTGGCTCTGCCACATATTTCGGTGACTCTGTCACATTATTTGATGGCTTTGCCACAATTTGCGATTAGCGCATGAGCGCCATCGAGGTGTGTAGCGGATGAGGGTTGATTGTAGAAATCCCCACTGGTGTGTTTTGGCTGGAACGGGTGGTGTGTAGCGGATGGATTATTAGGTTGGGCTGGGTTGCATTGCATGCATTTATCTGTTTTACCATGCTAAAAGGGCTCAGGCCCAGTTCGTTTCCGTAAGGGCTTCACCCAGTTTGATTTCGTAAGGGCTAAGGCCCAATTTTTATCTAAATAGGCTCGGGCCCAATTAACGTTCGTTTGGGGGATTACACACTGAGTTCTCGTAACTCACCCCTCTGCTTAATTTTGCAGGTAATCCCTAGCTTTGAGGATTTGGAGCCAAGACGGACTCTGTGGTGGCCATACATCGTTGCTTAGTAAATTCCGTTTTACTTTAATTTAAATTCTATTTTAATTTGGGATTAAGTTTTGTAATAAGGCCACTGGGATTCTATTTTGGTTTTTGTTTTAATGCTGTTAGTACCTATTATGAAATGATCAATACGGGGTTTTCCCTAAAAACGTAAATAACTGTTTTTCCAAAATACTAATGAACGATTTACAAACTATAGATAAATAAATTCAGGATTTTCTCAAAACTACAACAATTGTTTCAAAGCGGCACATTTCCGAAAACCACGGAACCTGATTTTTGGTGTTATAAAACAAATTTTCGGTTTTAGTAATATTTATAACAGTTTGTAAGAAAACCTTTAAAACAAACCTGATTTTCAAAATGGAAACAAAATTTGAAATTTTTAAACAATCGCGAAGTTTCTTTAACAACCTTTCCATGTGACATGCCAGATCCGGTCGTAACGTCTAGGCTGGGTTTGGGGTGTTACATGATGCCTCAGCTTGAAGTGGTTTTAGAGCTTTCTGATTAAACCCTTGAAGTTGGTTGGATTTATGTTGCAATAGGTTGTTGTTCGGTCCATTTCCTTGGTTGCTCCAAGAAAAGTTAGGATGATTACGCCATGAAGGATTGTAGAAGTTGGACTGGGGTCCTTGTCCACTCTTATTTTGATTTTGGTTTCCCATATAGTACATTGGCTTGGGATTTGATGGATAATTCTCAAAAGAATAACCTTCCCCACAATACACACAGGAAACTACTTCAAACAGACTTGGTGGCTGAGCTGCAAAATTATTAGCACTATTAGTGGTAAATTGCTTTAACATAGAGGAAATAGACGATACCTGAGCTGATAACAAAGTGAGGGAGTCAACTTCATGAACTCCGACTACAGGTCGTCCTGAAGCTGTTTGATTTATTGGCCATTGATAGTTATTACTCGCGATTCTCTCGATGATCTCATAAGCCTCATTATAAGACTTAGACAAAATTGCACCATTCGTAGAAGCATCTACCATCAATCTTGTATGTGCATTGAGACCATTATAGAATGTCTCCAACTGGATACAATGAGGAATCCCATGATTAGGACACTTATGAAGTAACTCCTTGAATCGCTCCCAAGCCTCATAGAAAGACTCGTCATCCAATTGTTGGAAAGTTGTGATATCGTTCCTCAACTTAGCGTTTTTGCTAGGTGGGAAATACTTAACCAAAAATCTCTCTGCTAATTCTTGCCATGTAGATATGGAACTTGGTGGCAATGAATTGAGCCATGCTTGTGCTCGATCTCGCAACGAGTACGGGAACAACTTCAACCTCGGTCGTCTTGATCATACCGGCTATCTTGAATGAATCACTCACCTCCATAAACAATCGAAGGTGGAGATGTGGATCTTCCGTGGGCATACCACTGAATTGGCCCACCATTTGGAGCATTTGAAACATCACTGGTTTCAATTCAAATTGGGTTGCCTCAATATCTGGCCTTCTAATTCCTGAATTTAACTCACTGAAAAGTGGTACAGCATATTGTCTGATGCATCGATCCCTATCATCGGCAATAAGGATGGGATTTCGTACAAGATCGGCTTTATTACCTTGGTCTTGATTCTGATTTCTAAGGTCCATCTCGACTTGTCTTTGAGCTGTTCGTTTACATCTTCCTTGTCTAAAAGTTCGCTCAATTTCAAGGTCTACAGGGAGTAAATGATAATCCGATCTATGCTCATAAACACCTCAAAAGAAAATCAAAAAATTAAAAAGAATAAATTAGTAATGTTAGAAATAAACCAAAATGGAAGTAGATAATTTCACAGAAAAAATGATTATGGCAACGATTAACGATCCCTAACAACAGCAGCGCAAAACTTGTAACGCATAGGTTTGTGCAAGTGTACACAGTCGTTATCAAGTAATAAGTAAGTATCGAGTTATCGTCTCCATAGGGATTGTATTTGTGCTAAGTCACTTAATTTGTAAAATTATATTAACAATTTGGTAAATAAAAACACAATATGATTGAAAAATGATGATTAAAATTAAATATATTAAACTAAATGCAATGATCCCTAATGCAAATTATCCTAAATATGCAAACTATATGAATGAAATAGATTTTAGCAAAATTAAACACAATTTGCAGCAATTATAACATAAATAACCTAGGACAATTACTTTAATTAAACTCAATTTATTATCAACATGCTTAATAACATTCGGAAAAATATTCCATGGCAACTCGATCTTTCATGAGTTTGGAAACCACATTAGGTCCTTTCGGAATCCTTTACTTAGTAAATACGCATTTACTGATCCTTATTTACTAAGGGTTTCTTAGCATTTGTGTGAGGTGACAAGGACGTGTTAGGTTTGAAACAGTTTAATCAGACAAATCTAAAAACTATGCAGATAACAGAGCTTGGTCAGAGTTGTTATGCAACCTGCAATTTAATCGGGTTAGGATCTAAATTGAGCATGCACATTTCAATTATGTGTCCGATGCGTCGTAAATGCAGTCGGGATCATTTCGGCTAATTCAGGTGCATTTCAATCACGTATGAACGAAATATAGACTTGGTTTTAATTGAAAACATGCTCGATTGAGGCACAAACATTATAAGCATGAATGAAATAAATATTATTTAATCAAAGCAATCATCCTAGCTTAAATAAAATTAAGCTAACATTGTTGTAAACAAGAACAAAGAACACATAGCAAACATTTTCAGATTAAATCAAAGAAAAGAAAGATTAAACCCAAATCAAAGTGGCTGTCACCCAAGACTCTGATCGACGAGGCTCCTTCGCTCCTTTGCTGATGGCTCTCCAAGATGGCTGACCAAGGGCTCTTTAAGAGGCTTAATTGCTAAAATCTCTATGAAGAGATGAAGCTAGGCGTAGGGAATGGAAAATGCTAAGAGAATTGAGAGAGAAGAGAGAATGTTGAAGGATGAGGGATGATGAATGAATGAATGAGGGGGTCTTATTTATAGGTGAGGAGAGGGGGATAGTTTGCTAAAAAAATGAGGTTCCATCTCTTCAAGCATCTTCAAAGGGTGGCCGGCCATGAATTGAGGAAATTGAGCTGATTTTTGCTTGATTTTTGCTCAATTTAAGTGCCAGAACAACTCAGGACTGAGACTCGGTTAAGTGCAAATCTTCAGGCAAATCTATAATTTCTTCAATATTGCAAGGACCTTGTGCAATTAAACCAAAAAGTGGTTTATGTGGACAGCCAAGTGTAGCCGAAAATTGGGTTGACTTGGTCTCCAATTTGGACAATTTTGTAATCCAACAAAGCTATTAGACCTGTCCAAAATAAATCAATAAATTAGAGGACCAAAGAATAAAATTTATCCAATTTAAATAATTCATTATAACCCAAATTATTAATGAAATATCTAAAAATGAATATTTCAATATAATTTTATATTTTATTATTTAATTTCATCATGCATGGCCCACTTCATGTCTTAAAAATATAATATGCTCAATTTAATATCAAAATAAGCCATTTTATGCATGAAAACTATACAATAAAGCATAAAATCACATTTTAATAATTTCTATGTCCTAATTTCATATTTTCACATATTCCATTAATTTATTAAACAATTACTTAGTTTTAACAACAAATTTAAGTAAAAAGGTGATAAATTATATAGGAAATATCCTATATATTTTTCCGTTTACACAAACCAATTTCTAAATTATGTCAATTTCATACTTACTTTTGCATAAGTTTTAATATTCATGTTGAACCTCAAGATAACACATAAAATCTATTATATAAGTAACCAATATCATCTTATAACATTATTTACATTCACTTACCAAAATGACAAACTTAAACATCTTAGGCACATGCCATTACCAAAAAGAAATGTACTTCACTACAATGCGTTCGGGATCGGCCTCGGATGTTGATTCAACGATCTGACTTTAACCTAACCTGCGCACGGAATCAAACCGTACGTTGAGTATAAACTCAGTGGTATTTCTATAATCAGAATACTTTAAATATAAAATTAATGTTATTTACACATTCAATCATACAAATACTATAATTATATAATAAACAATTCATAGCTAAATCATTTATAACATATTCATTTCCGATCAATTGCTATCCCAGATAGCTTTTCACAATGTCAACACATATATCACTTGAACCATAATATTGGTTATTCGCATTCAATTCACAAATTCTCAATTTATATATCTCTAACCATATTTCATTTCATTATTCAATATCATTTATATTGATCAAATTTGCCAATTCATTTATTTACCCCTATTAACACCACTCGGACTCGGACGGATACACGGATCCAACCAAAACACACCAATTTGGCACCCAGTGCCTCATTGGATAATTCGAAGTAATAAGTTGACACCCAATGTCTCATCGGCCTTGTCGAAGTAAATTGGTACCCAGTACCTTATCGAATTTATCCGAAGTAATAATTCGACACTTAGTGTCTCGTCGACTCGAAGTTGAAGTAATCCCTGAACACTTCCAATCTTATGGCATGCCAACTATATCCGACTCAGCCCGATACAGTTAATAGGGTTTTCAATTCACTTTTCAAATATAACCAATATTCAATATTTTCACATTTCAATAACAATCAATATTTTCATCAACCACAATTCACATGATCTCAATTCAATATCAAAATAATAACAAACAACACTCACCGTAATTACTTTCCATAAACATTAGTTTAAAATAAAACAATTTAAAATTTCTAAATTCGGATTATAGAAATACAAACTATAATTTTCGAATCACTCCTCGTTGACTTTCTCTTTTCCTTTCTTAGCCGAGGTCTCCGACACAACGTTAGCTACGAAAATTAAAACAATTTAAAATCATCAATACACACAATTTCACCTTGAATATTTCAATTTCTACTCAACTTTTGCCAAAATTCCAATTTAGTCCTTAATCAAATATAACCTTATTTTCTTCACAATTTATTCTTTATTTTCATTCAATTTTCACTTAAACTAAACTTAACTCTCTAATGTCACCATAAAATCCTAAATTTCAAAAATTTCTCAATTTAGTCCCTATTACTCAAAACTTATGATTTATTTTACAATTCAATCCCTCTCACTTCTAACTTGAAGTTCTATCAATTTAACCCCTAATTTTTCAATATATTCAACATAAACAACATCTAAAAATTCATTAATTTTCAAAATTTCAATATAATTCAAGTAGTATTTTGTTTTAGGATTCCAAAAAAATCAAAATTACAAGAAAAATAGCTAAATTGACTTACCACTTAAGCTTGAAACCTTTAAACCCTAATTTTTCTTTTTCTTTTTCTTTCCCCTTTCTTTCTCCCTGTTTCGTTTTCCCTATTCTGTTTGTTCTTTCTATTTGTTTTATTTATTTATGTTTTATATTATAATAATATAATAATATAATATAATAATATTTTCTTAAGTAATAAGTAAATATATATGTGTATTACAAATGTATGTATGTATTTATTACACATGTATTTTATTTTTACCACACAATTGTTACAATTTGGTTTATTTATTTATTTAGTCCCTTGACTTTTCTATATTCTATAATTAAGCTTTCACACTTTATTCAATTTAATCCTTATACCTAATTAACCTTAATTCAAGCTAATTCACCTAACCAAAACCTAATGAACCACACAACTAACTTCGTAAATATTTTTAATAAATATTTACGAATCCGTTTCACGAAAACGAAGACCCAAAAATGTACTTTTTCGATACCTGCAAATTTCAGGTCGTTACATTTCTCCCCCATTAATAAATTTAAATTTCGTTCTCGAAATTTACCTAAAAAGAGGTGGGGGTATTGAGATCTCATAGTTTCTTCCGGTTCCCAAGTTGCTTCTTCAATATTATGACTTCACCATAACACTTTCACTAATGGAACTTGCTTATTACGTAACTCTTTCACCTCTCGAGTTAATATCTCAACCGGTTCTTTTTCATATGATAAATCAGGTTGGAGTTCAATATCTTCTGTTGAAATAACATGAGAAGGATCTGATTTGTATCTTTTGAGCATTGAAACATGAAAAACATTATGAAATTTCTGTAATTCCGGAGGCAAGGCTAATCGGTAAGCAATTGGCCCTACTCTTTCCACAGTCTCATATGGCCCAATAAATCTGATACCGGAACGAAAATGTACCGTAATCTACGGAAATCTTATTGGTGGCCAGGTATGAAAAGAGATATAGTTGAATATGTTGCTAAATGTTTGACTTGTCAACGAGTAAAGGCAGAGCATCAGGTTCCTACTGGACTACTTCAGCCTATTAATATTCCTGAATGGAAATGGGACTGTATCACGATTGATTTTGTAATTGGGTTACCATTTCCGGCAAGTAAGAAAAATGCTATTTGGGTAATTGTTCATCGACTTACAAAAGTGGCTCACTTCATAGCTGTTAGAACTGATTGGTCACTTCAGAAACTTACTGAAGTTTACATTCGGAAAATTGTGAGATTGCATGGTATTCCTGTATCGATAATTTTTTATCGAGATCTATGGTTCACATCGAGATTTTGGAGGCAGTTGCATGAATTATTTGGCACTCGAATCAGTTTTAGCACAGCTTTCTATCCGCAGACTGACGGACAATCTGAGTGAGTTATTCAGATTTTGGAAGATATGCTTCGTGCTTGTGTCATTGATTTTGAATCAGGTTGGGAACGTTATTTACCGTTAGCTGAATTTGTATACAATAATAGTTTCCAATCAAGTATTCAAATGGTTCCGTATGAAGCTTTATATGGTCATAGATGTCGGTCACCTGTGTGTTTGATGGAATTGAATGAAAGAAAGATGATTGGGCCGAAATTAATTTAAGAAACGGAGGACAGTGTTAAGAAGATTCGAGATAGATTAAAGGCAGCGTTCGACAGACAGAAATCGTATGAAGATTTAAAACGTCGAGAAATTAAGTATTCTGTTGGTGATAAGGTATTTCTCAAAGATTCACCTCGGAAGAAAATTTTTAGGTTTTGCGAAAAATTCTCAGAGTACCCTAATTAGTTCCGAATTATTTCTAATACATATTTAGGGCCTCGAGGACCCAATAAAGGGATGATATGATTAAATTCTGAAGTGTATGCTAATTAATTTGTTTAATGATCATATTTAAAATCTAAAATGTTTGGTAATGCTCCGTAACCCTATTCCGGCAACGGATAGGTGTTAGGGGGTGTTACAATTAGTAGTATCAGAGCTATTCAGTTTTAGCCGATTCTCGGACTAAATCGAGCTCGAAATTGAGTCTAGTGGTACATGCCATAATTGAGTCGAATTGAGTCGGGATTTGGATGCTAATATATTTGTTTGTTTCTGTTTTATAATTAATGATGTCGGATGATTATAGTGATGATATTGATCAAGAAATGCATACTGGAGATGAAGAGTCTCGTGATTTAGATGAAACAGTGTAACATCCCAAACCCGGCCCAAATGCTACGACCAGATCTGGTATGCTACGGGGTTTAACGTTAAAAACTTCACTTGGATGATTTTCGGAGATTCAGTTTTTTTATTTAGGTATTCGCTAAAATAAGTGATATTTGAAGAAAACCTTTGCTTTTTCTTTGAACGTATTTGAAAATCCCATATTATTACTTCTTATAGATAAATCTTTGAACATAAAGTTAAATTTTACAAAAAAATAGAATAAAGACATTAACAAGTATAATTTCAACCTAAGCTATGGAGCCTTATTACATAAATAGTCCCAAAATTGAAAACTTAAAGGGAAGCTGAAAATAGTCTATGAAAATATAAGACTTGATGGCCCCTCGAGTCTGCCTCGGCTCCCATGTCCACGATCTACTGTTCATCTGAAAAGTCAGAGAAATTAAAAGGGGGTGAGTCACCAAGACTCAGTGTGCAAATCCCGAAAACACATAAAAGGCTTTAGGCCCACAAACACATTATGGGCCTTGGCCCATACACAATGGCAACAGAATATTTACATGCAACATGGCCCAACCCAACCTAAAAGTCCATCCTCTACACACCAGCCCGTACCAGCCATCACACCTCGGGAATTTCTACAATCAACCCACCAACCGCTACACACCATATCGATAGTCATGATGTCAGTTATAACGCCGATCACCATGTGACCTTATAATCCACTGTGGCAGAGCCACCGATCACTGTGTGACCTTATAATCAAGTGTGGCATAGCCACCGATCACTGTGTGACCTTATAATCAAGTGTGGCAGAGCCACCGATCACTATTGTGACCTAAGTGTACATATCGTGGTTTAACCACCGATCACTAGGTGACCTTTTAACATGCTCTTCCCCTTCATCATATCAACCCCATCCCATGCATACATCTATGCTGAAGCAAAATAATATACAACCTAAAAGATCACAGTCTATCACATACATCGATACACATAGAGAAGTTTCTATGATTACGTACCTGACATCCCTTGCCTACCCTTTTGGATGTAATACGACTATCCATCTGACCTTTTTCCCGCTTTTAGCCCATAACATATATAGTACAGATTAATTAGTGTGATAGAGATCTACACACCTGATTACAGTCAAGACGAGACCTTCTATGTCGACACTATTAGAAGCCGATACGACTGCTAACTGTCTAAGATTTTGTTCCGAAGCCGTTCCACAACCTGGCGGCCAATCCCAAACTGCTGACACCGCTCGTTTCTTAAACTTAGGGATTGGTTTAACAGATCCAATCCCCTCCTTCGCCTGATCGATA
This sequence comes from Gossypium sturtianum, assembly GCA_025698515.1. NCBI lineage: Eukaryota > Viridiplantae > Streptophyta > Magnoliopsida > Malvales > Malvaceae > Gossypium > Gossypium sturtianum. Next base: position 81,854,664 of record CM046951.1, read on the forward strand.
TTTGATTCCATCAAAAGACCTTATCAGTTGCTACCATCATAACATATGGTTGTTAATCCATACCATATGGTTAAGATCACAAATACAATAGCCGATCCTAACAAAAATCTAAAGAGAACCCCTTACCTTGAAATCCCGAAAAGAGGTATGGGACTTAGAGACTAGCGATTTCAAGCTTTTGGAATCAAAATGATTCGATCTACTCCGATTTCTCGAAATGTCACCCCAAGATGTGAACAAAAGAACAATCAAAACGCTACTCAAGGGATAACCTTGCCACATCAATTAGCCTTTCGGCTTTGGCCTCCAAAAACTGAAAGAGAAGAAGTGAAGGAAGAATTCGGTAACTCCTAGAGAATTTCGGCTTTTGAGAAGATCAAAAAGAAAAGATGATCTCAAGAGATCTATGAAGATTTGGCTTTGATGAAGAAATCGGCAAAGAGAAAGGAATAGACAAGGGTATTCGGCTATGGAGATGAAAGCAGATAAAACAATGGAATTTCGTCTTTTGCCTAAAAGTGGAGATGAGAGAATAGGATTAGGGATTTCGGCTTAAGCAGAGAATGAGAGAAAAGAATGAGAGAAAAAACCCAAATGCCGGAATTGAAGAAAAGAATGGAAGAATAAAACCCTAATGCCGAAAATAAAAAGGTATTCCCCTCACTTAAACACAAAATTTCGGCACCTACTCCCTAAAAACCGAAAATGGCCCTTTTTTTTAAAACTAAAACTAAGCTACTAATCAAGGGAAATTTCGGCACCCCTTAGCCATATTAAAACCGATTCCTCCTCCCCCTCAGTGTTGGAATTTGGCCACCATCTGTGTGACCAGCAGATAAATCCTAAATTTCCTCCCTTATCTTTATCTGAGCACATCTCCAAAAGAAGCCTAGATCACACCACCTCTTCCTCCCTTTATCTGCCATATTATCTGCATTTTCCATTCAAATTAATCCTCCTAATTTCAAGCATCATTTCCGTCCCACTCTACCCACTTAAATGCCAAAAATTAACAAATCTTAATTAAAATAATTGGGCTTCATGTGACTCAAACTTGAGCCTCTTCAGCTGACACCACCTCCATGCTCTCTAAGTGGCGCCACTTTGCCACTGGGCCACAAGCCCATCTGTGTCTTATAATTACAGATAACATCTTTTAAGCCCTATCCTATCAGGCTTTCCACTAGAGTGTCCGAACAGAAAATTTGATTAAGGCCTCGGCCCAACCTTGAGCCCAATCTGAACCCCTTAAACACTCCAATTAACACATTAAGCATAACAACATATTAAACGCAAAGTCCCATTAATTCAGGATGTTAAAGTTCTACCCCCTTAAAGAAATTTCGGCCTCGAAATTACCTGATCAGAAAAGATGCGGGTATTGCTGCCGCATCGCTTCCTCTGGTTCCCAAGTAGCCTCCTCAGAATCATGATTCTACCATAAAACCTTAACCAACGGAACCGTCTTCATTCGCAATACTTTGACATCACGATCTAGAATTTCCACTGGCTCCTCTTCAAAGGATAAATCGGGTCTTACTTCGATTTCTTCCACATGCACCACATGGGATGGATCCGAATGATAGTGTCTTAACATGGAGGCGTGGAATACATTGTGAATCTGGCTTAGCTCAGAAGGTAGCTGTAACATCCTGAAAATGGGCCTATGCATTTTTGATTTAATTGTACGAAATGGCATGTCTTATGCGTTATGAATATATTGTGAACATTTTTGGAAACTTGGAAATGCAAGGAAATGATTTAGAAATGTTAAGTTTAAAAGAGGAAAGCGAACATTTTTGGAAACTTGGAAATGTAAGGAAATGTCATAGAAAATGTTAAGTTTAAAGTTTAAAAAGGGAAACTAAGGCAAGGTGGTCTTAAGAGAAAATGTATGTGAAATATGACATACAAATAGCCTTGGTAAAATGGCTACAAGGCACCACTTAAGGGCCTAGCAAGTGACGCCACATGCAGGAGCAAAAGGGTCTCGAGTTCGAGTCACTTAGGAAGCAAAATAAAGTTTTTATTTTTTTCGGCACAAGGGGAGGTAATGGGCGGCACCAAGGCACTTGAAGAAGAGTTTAAACTCTCTTAAAATTTTGGCTAAGGGTGGATAAATAATAGATTTATTTTAGATTATTGTCAAGAGATAAATAAGGATTTATTCTTTAATTTTATTTTCAAATTAAGGTGATAAAGCCATCAAAATAGAAGTGATGGCCAAGTAAGGGATTGTCTTGGTGATAATTTCGGTAAAAGGAGGAGATTAAGGCTATCATTCATTCTTCTTCCTTTTCCTTCCCATTCTCTGCCGAATTCTCTAAGCAACATCTTCTTTCTCTTCTTCTTTTGTCAAACCGAATTCCTCTTCTCCCCAAGTCCACCATTGCCTATTCTCCCTAAGTTCTTATCCCTCTTTTTTCAATTCAGTTAAAGCCGAATACATAAGTGACCATAGCCATCCAGTCTCCAAGTCTTCATAGCCGAATCATTGAAGGGCTTCAAACAAAGGTGCTGTCGATTTCATCAAGTAAGGGTAAGATCCAAATTTGGTTTCCATTCTTTATATTTTAGACTTACCGAAATTTAGGGACTAATCTCTATTATCAATCTTGGTCGAATTATGGAAGAGAGGTTTTGGGATTTATGTGTTGTCGACATCAAGGAAAGATATTTCGGGATTTTTAAGATTCAAGGTAAGATGACATTCGGCCTTAGGCCATTCTTAATGTGTTCAAATGATAGGAATTGATCTAACATAAATCCATGGGAATTTCGACAGACACTTGAGGCAACGGATACTTTTCGGGATTTGAGAATTTCAAGGTAAGTGTACTCACATATTCGGCCAAGGCCCTATCTTAAGTACTTTGATCTATTTGTTTTAACCGAAAACTAACCGATACAAGGGATCTAGTGATTAGCCAATTTCAAAGGGGAAGAATACAAGTTTTCGGTATTTGATTACACATCAATCGGTACCAAGGTAAGTTTTGAGTAATAACAATCCTAATAGGATTTGGTTTTATGGCCGAATGGTCTTCATTAAATTTTTAAAGTGATGGCCGAATGTAGGAAGTTAAAGATCTGAGGCGATTACATCGGATTTCGTGGATTTCAGTGAATTGTTAAGCGAATCAGTGTGTACCCCACACTAATCTTAATAGATTTATGGCTTTAACTTGATATATGTGTTAATATGAAAGTGTAAGAATGTGGCTAAGGTACCATGTTATGGTACAAAGTACTGTGCATACGTTTCCTACTCCTACTAGGATTATGAAATATGTTATGTTTAACATGTGATAAGTGATAAGAATGTGAAATTTGGCATGTTAATGCATAATATGTATGATATGGGGCATATGGGTTATTGAAAAGGGAAGTGAATATGGTGACCTAAGACCACGGTTTCTTGAATATGGTGACCTAAGACCACGATATCCGAATGTGGTGACCTAAGACCACAAATATTTATAAGGGCGATGAGCACGTCGATTGCAATGATCGCTTCGATGGTGTGTAGCGGATGGAGGTTGACTTAGTAGTCCCCACGGTGTGTGCAAGATGGTACGGGTAATGTGTAGCGGATGGCATATAGGTTTGGGTTCGGGTTGCATCACTTTTCTATCTGTTATGTGAATGTGAATGTAATATGATAATGTATGTCCGACTATTAAATTTTAGTGTTGGTTACACATTGAGTCTCTGTTGACTCACCCGTTGTGGGAACATGTTTGAGGTGATGGACGGTGATGGGACGGGACAGCGCAGAACTTGCGGTGGCCATGCTCACTTGAAGTTTATTTTATTTGGACATTTTATTTCATTTAAGTACTTTAAATTATTTGGGTTTGTTTTGATGTAATAAGGCCACAATTGAACTATTTTACATTTATTTTTATGTTTACAAATTTTTATTAAGTCAAAGGTTAAGTAATTTATTTTAAATGTACTCTAAATGTTTTATCACCTAAAAATTTAAAAAGGGTTTCCATTATTAAAATGAATTTGTTTTCTACTCGAGCCCAACCCAAAACAATATTTCTTTCAAAACACACTATTTATCAGAGTAACACATGAATTTTGAACCGGTTTACATCGAGGAGCATACCAGATCCGGTCAAAGCTCGTGGGCCGGGTGTGGGGTGTTTCAGTTTGGTATCAGAGCCCAATTTTAAACTCTCGGCCAGGGGTTAAGGCCCAAAATGTTTTCAAAATCTAGCCCAAAAGAAATTTGTGGAAATTTTCAGGTTGTTCTGGCATGACACCTAAGTCTCCGACCCGACGTCCACCAGGTAAGTACTTCTATCCATTGTGTGGATTATATTTATGATGTGTAGAAGGGTAGAAATGGAATGGAACGTAGATTAGCATGATAAGTACTTGAACCCTAGGACAAGTTTTCCCCAACACTTACATAAGACTTAAGTGCCTAATTAAACAACCCTGTGACTTAGTCACTAAGTTAGGGTGTGGCAACCCCTGTGCGCATGTCTAGGATTGGATCCGGAAGAGCCTGGTACTTAAGCAGTCCTATTGACTCACCTCCTCTTCTCAGGAATCCTACCTGGTGCGTAGCTTCAGTTCACCCTAACCAAGAGGACTCGGTCATAGGCTAAACAATAACTAAAACCTGAAAGGGAACTAGCCGTGTTTTTATAAAAACCCTAGTTTTAAAAACTCTTAAAATTACCTTTTTAATTTGTGAGAACTATTTTTACAAAATTTTTTGAAAAATTTCCGAATTGCAAAATTACAAAAAATGCCATTGGTTTATAAAATGTCCAAAATACCCACAGTCCTTATTCAAAATTACGTTACTTTATAAAATTTTCAAAAACCCTAATTTGCAAAATATCAAAATACCTTGATTTTGGAAAATTATGAAAATACCCCTGTAGGACAAATGACGAAAATATCCCTGGGATAGGAACGGACAGAAATGTCCGAAGAGTGAATGTGTATGGGAGATACTATGGAATGGATGTCACTGAATGAATGTTTGAATGAATGTACTTCTCTGAATTAGGATAGAAGATTTGAACTTTGATTGATCGAAAGAACAACTATTAAACTTCTTTCATAAAATTTCTTCGCGAATAATAAGTGAAACAAGGACTAATTCATAAAACTTTTTAATCAGATCGCGACGATAGAAATGAGTTCTAGAGGACGTGGACGTAACGTACGAGGACGCGGTAGAGGTAGAATGACCGTGTCGGAACCCGTTAGATCGGGTCAAGGATCTGAGAATGAGGTACCACCACCAGCACCAGCTGTTGATGCTGAACAGCAGGATCAGACAGGAGATGATGCTGTGTCGCAGGCTGTGCTGCGAGTTCTTGAGTTGGTGGCTGGTGTAGGGGGAAATTCGGGAACTCGAAAGTCGGTACCTGAGTGACTTCGTGCCAACGGAGCTGAGGTGTTCCGTGGTGTATCTAGCGTGGCACCCAGTACAGCTGAGTACTGGTTGGAGGCAACCGAGCGCATTATGGATGAGCTCGATCTGACCCCTGAGGAGAAAGTGAAAGGAATGGTGGCACTACTACGCGATGAATCGTATCAATGGTGGTTAACCGTGCGGGATGGTGCCGTAGCTGAGGATCTGACATGGGATTATGTGAAGGAGGCATACCAGAAGAAGTACATCGGCACTCATTACATAGATGCTCAAAGAAAGGCGTTCTTGGGGTTGGTTCAAGGGAGCAAGACCGTAGCGGAGTATGAAGCTGAGTTTCTGAGGTTGAGCCGATATGCTCGAGGAGTAGTGGCTACGGAGCATGAACGATGTGTTCGGTTTGAGGACGGACTAAGGGATGAACTGAGGTTGTTGATAGCTCCGCATCAGGAACGGGAGTTTTCTGCTTTACTAGAGAAAGCTAAGGTAGTTGAAGGGATTAAGGACTCTACAAAGTAGAACTTCGACCGGAACAGGCAGAAAAAAGGCTTTGGATCATCAGGATCATTTGGGAATAAAAGGTCTAGAGTTGATAGGCCGCGAGGTCAGTAAGCTGCTACAGGAGGGCAGTATCGTACTTGTGATCAGTGTGGGAAGAGACACTTAGGAGAGTGTTGGAAGAAGACAGGAGGATGTTTCGGGTGTGGGTCCAAGGACCATATGATCAAGGATTGTCCTATGAAACCAGATAGAAATCGACCGGTAGCTCAGAATGTTAATCAAGCCGGTAGAGGTGGACAGCAGCCTCAGCGAGGTCGTGGTCCGAATAATAGAGGTAATGGTGCTGGCAGAGGACGTGGAACACCGGGCAGAGGTGCTGCTAATACTGAAGCAAGGCAACCGGGTTTGGTTTATGCAGTCCGCCGGAGGGAGGATGGAGACGCGCCGGACATCATAACCGGTACGTTCCTTGTATTTGGAAAACCTTATTATGCTTTGATTGATGTGGGCTCGACTCACTCCTATGTTGCATGTAGTGTAGTGGAAACACTAGGCCTAGACTCTGAACTTTCTGATAGGGAGATGACTGTAGTAAGCCCACTAGGTCAAACTGTAGTGGTGAATAAGATCTATCGGAGTGTACCCTTGGAAATCCAAGGCGTAGTATTTCCTGCTGACTTAATGGAACTCCCTTTCGGAGAGTTCGACCTTATTCTTGGCATAGACTGGCTAGTAGAGCATCGAGCCGTGTTGGATTGTGCGGCTAAGCGAATGGAGTTAAGGACCCCGGAGGATGAGGTGGTCATTATGATAAGAGAAAGAAGAAATTACCTGTCTAATGTAGTGTCGGCGTTAAAGGCGGAGAAAATGGTCCGGAAAGGGTGCAAGGCATTTCTGGCCTTTGTTAGTGCTGTGGACGCAAAAGAAGGGGGAATTAGTGGAGTTAGAATGGTAAGGGACTTCGTGGATGTTTTTCCAGAGGAGCTACCAGGAATGGCCCCGGATAGGGAGGTGGAATTTGGAATAGACTTGCTACCGGGAACAGTTTTGGTGGCCTGATCTTAAGCGAGAAGTTACTGAATTCGTGGGAAAATGTCTGACGTGTCAGCAAGTTAAAGCTGAACACCAAGTCCCATCAGGATTACTTCAGCCAATCGAGATTCCGCAGTGGAAGTGGGAGAGAATCACCATGGACTTCGTTAGTGGGCTTCCCCTTACGCCTACTAAGAAGGATGCGGTATGGGTAATAGTGGACCGTTTGACCAAGTCCGCGCACTTCATTCCAGTAAGAGTTGATTATTCTCTTCAGAAGTTGGCCAAATTATATGTGGTGGAAATTGTGAGGTTACATGGAGTGCCGGTGTCAATTATTTCGGATAGAGACCCAAGATTTACGTCTCGATTTTGGAGGGCACTTCATCAAGCTTTAGGCACTAAGTTGGATTTCACTACGGCCTTTCATCCACAGTCAGACGGGCAGTCCGAACGAGTAATCCAAGTGTTAGAGGATATGTTGAGGGGCTGTGTGATGGACTTCAGAGGAAGTTGGGAGGAGTATTTGCCTTTAGCAGAGTTTGCGTACAACAACAGCTATCAAGCCAGCATTCGGATGGCACCGTATGAAGTGTTGTACGGTCGGAAGTGTCGAACTCCTACGTGTTGGACTGAGTTAGGAGAACGTCGAGTTTTGGGTCTAGAGTTAGTGGCAGAATCTGAAGAGAAGGTTGAGATAATTCGAGCACAGTTGAAGGAGGCATCTGATAGACAAAAGTCGTACGCAGACCTCAAACGGAAGGAAATAGAGTTTGAAGTGGGGGATCAAGTGTTTCTGAAAGTCTCGCCTTGGAAGAAGGTGATGAGGTTTGGTCGCAAAGGGAAGTTAAGCCCAAGATTTATAGGGCCCTATCGGGTGTTGAAGCGAGTTGGACTAGTGGCATATCAGTTAGAGTTACCACCGGAGTTGAAGCAGATGCACGACGTATTCCATGTTTCCATGCTACGTCGATATCGATCAAATCCATCTCACGTAGTACCGGTTGAAGAGGTGGAGCTAAAGCCAGACTTATCCTACGAGGAAGAGCCGATTCAGATCTTGGAACGAGACGTGAAAATGTTACGGAGGAAGTCAGTTCCTCTAGTCAAAGTGTTATGGCGCAACCATGGATCGGAGGAAGCTTCGTGGGAGCCAGAAGAGGCAATACGACAGTAATACCCTCATTTATTTTAGCCAGGCAATTTTGAGGACGAAATTATTTTAAGGGGGGTAGAACTGTAACATCCTGAAAATGGGCCTATGCATTTTTGATTTAATTATACGAAATGGCATGTCTTATGCGTTATGAATATATTGTGAACATTTTTGGAAACTTGGAAATGCAAGGAAATGATTTAGAAATGTTAAGTTTAAAAGAGGAAAGCGAACATTTTTGGAAACTTGGAAATGCAAGGAAATGTCATAGAAAATGTTAAGTTTAAAGTTTAAAAAGGGGAAACTAAGGCAAGGTGGTCTTAAGAGAAAATGTATGTGAAATATGACATACAAATAGCCTTGGTAAAATGGCTACAAGGCGCCACTTAAGGGCCTAGCAAGTGACGCCACACTAGAGCAAAAGGGTCTCGAGTTCGAGTCACTTAGGAAGCAAAATAAAGTTTTTATTTTTTTCGGCACAAGGGGGAGGTAATGGACGGCACCAAGGCACTTGAAGAAGAGTTTAAACTCTCTTAAAATTTCGGCTAAGGGTGGATAAATAATAGATTTATTTTAGATTATTGTCAATAGATAAATAAGGATTTATTCTTTAATTTTATTTTCAAATTAAGGTGATAAAGCCATCAAAATAGAAGTGATGGCCAAGTAAGGGATTCTCTTGGTGATAATTTCGGAAAAAGGGGAGGAGATTAAGGCTATCATTCATTCTTTTTCCTTTTCCTTCCCATTCTCTGCCGAATTCTCTAAGCACCATCTTCTTTCTCTTCTTCTTTTGTCAAACCGAATTTCTCTTCTCCCCAAGTCCACCATTGCCGATTCTCCCTAAGTTCTTATCGCTCTCTTTTCAATTCGGTTGAAGCCGAATACATAAGTGACCATAGCCATCCGGGTCTCCAAGTCTTCATCATTTGAATCATTGAAGGGCTTCAAACAAAGGTGCTGTCGATTTCATCAAGTAAGGGTAAGATCCAAATTTGGTTTCCATTCTTTATATTTTAGACTTACCGAAATTTAGGGACTAATCTCTATTATCAATCTTGGTCGAATTATGGAAGGGAGGTTTCGGGATTTATGTGTTGTCGACATCAAGGAAAGATCTTTCGAGATTTTTAAGATTCAAGGTAAGATGACATTCGGCCTTAGGCCATTCTTAATGTGTTCAAATGATAGGAATTGATCTAACATAAATCCATGGGAATTTCGACGGCACATCCGAGCCAAGGGATACTTTTCGGGATTTGAGAATTTCAAGGTAAGTGTACTCACATATTCGGCCAAGGCCCTATCTTAAGTACTTAGATCTATTTGTTTTAACCGAAAACTAACCGATACAAGGGATCTAGTGATTAGCCGATTTCAAAGGGGAAGAATACAAGTTTCCGGTATTTGATTACACATCAATCGGCACCAAGGTAAGTTTTGAGTAATAACAATCCTAATAGGATTTGGTTTTATGGCCGAATGGTCTTCATTAAATTTTTAAAGTGATGGCCGAATGTAGGAAGTTAAAGATCTGAGGCAGTACATCGGATTTCGGGATTTCAGTGAATTGTTAAGCGAATCAGGTGTGTACCCCACACTAATCTTAATGGATTTATGGCTTTAACTTGATATATGTGTTAATATGAAAGTGTAAGAATGTGGCTAAGGTACCATGTTATGGTACAAAGTACTCAGGTACGTTTCCTACTCCTACTAGGATTATGAAATATGTTATGTTTAACATGTGATAAGTGATAAGAATGTGAAATTTGGCATGTTAATGCATAATATGTATGATATGGGGCATATGGGTTATTGAAAAGGGGAAATGAATGTGGTGACCTAATACCACACGAGATCCGAATGTGGTGACCTAAGACCACGATATCCGAATGTGGTGACCTAAGACCACAAATATTTATAAGAGGCGATGAGCACGTCGATCTGCAAATGATCGCCTCGATGGTGTGTAGCGGATGGAGGGTTGACTTAGTAGTCCCCATGGTGTGCAGGATGGTACGGGTGATGTGTAGCGGATGGCATATAGGTTTGGGTTCGGGTTGCATCACTTTTCTATCTGTTATGTGAATGTGAATGTAATATGATAATGTATGCCTGACTATTAAATTTTAGTGTTGGTTACACATTGAGTCTGATGACTCACCCCGTTGTGGGAACATGTTTCAGGTGATGGACAGTGATGGACCGGGACGGCAGAACTTGCTATGTGGCCATGCTCACTTGAAGTTTATTTTATTTGGACATTTTATTTCATTTAAGTACTTTAAATTATTTGGGTTTGTTTTGATGTAATAAGGCCACAATTGAACTATTTTACATTTATTTTTATGTTTCCAGATTTTTATTAAGTCAAAGGTTAAGTAATTTATTTTAAATGTACTCTAAATGTTTTATCACCTAAAATTTTAAAAGGGGTTTCCATTATTAAAACGAATTTGTTTTCTACTCGAGCCCAACCCAAAACAATATTTCTTTCAAAACACACTATTTATCAGAGTAACACATGAATTTTGAACCGGTTTACATCGAGGAGCATACCAGATCCGGTCAAGGCTCGTGGGCCGGGTGTGGGGTGTTTCAGTAGCTCTAGCTGATAAGCTACTGGTCCCACTCGTTTCAACACCCGATAAGGTCCAATAAATCTGGGACTTAATTTACCTTTCCGTCAGAACCTCAAGATTTCTTCCATGGTGACACCTTCAAGAACACCTTGTCACCCATCGCAAATTCTATGTCCTTACGCAGCCAAGATAAGACTTCTCATGCAACTCGACTCTTCCTTCAGTCGAGCCCGAATTACCTCAACCTTCTCCTCTGTCTCGGTAACCAACTCTGGTCCCAAAATCCGACGTTCTCCTAATTTACGTCCACGGTAGGTGTACGACACCTCCGCCATACAATGCTTCATAGGCGCCATCCGAATACTTGACTGGTAGCTATTGTTGTACGCAAACTCCGCCAATGGTAAGAACTCTTCCCAACTACCCTGAAATCAATGAAACATCCTCTCAACATGTCCTCCAAGATCCGAATTACCGCTCGGGGTGTCCGTCGGTCTCGAGGATGAAACGCCAGATCTTGAAATCCAACCGCACCCAACGCTTGATGCAATGCCTTCCAAAATCGTGAGGTGAACCTAGGGTCCTCGTCCGATATGATTGATACTGGTACCCCATGCAACCTCACTACCTCCGCTATGTATAGCTTAGCCAATTTTCGTAGAGAGTAATCGACACGCATCTTGGTATGAAATGAGCAGACTTCGTCAAGCGGTCAACAATCACCTGCAGACCGAATCTTTCTTAGTAGGCGTGAGGGTAGCCCACTAACAAAGTCCATTGTGATCCTTTCCCACTTCCATTGTGGAATCTTCACGGTGCAACAACCCCGATGGTAATCGATGTTCCGCCTTTACTCGCTGATGAGTCAAACACTTACCCACAAATTTGGTCACCTCTCTTTTCAAACCCGGCCACCAGAACTGATCTCGCAAATCTCGATACATCTTACTTCCTCCAGGGTGCATAGCGTATGGACTACCATGCGCTTCTTGCAAAATCTTATGCCTCAACTCAGGATCTTTCGGTATACACACTCTCCTTTGAAAACATAATAGCCCTTCCTCATTCACACTAAATTCTGTTGATCCTTCACTTGATCCTACCGGAAACTTCTCCTGTAGCAACTCATCGGTCTGCTGCTTTGCCTTAACCTGGCTGACCCAAGAGGGTTTCACCTGAAGTTCAGCTAATAAACTCCCATCATTGTATAAACTAAGGTGAGCAAACATTGCTCTCAAGTCAGAGATTTCTTTACGACTCAAGGCATCCGCCACCACGTTAGCTTTACCCAGATGGTACTCGATCGAGCAGTCATAGTCCTTTAGCAACTCGATCCACCTCCTTTGCCTTAGATTCAACTCCTTCTGGGTCAAAAGGTATTTTAAGCTCTTATGATCGGTGTAAATAACAGATTTTTCCCCATACAGATAATGCCTCTAGATCTTTAGGGCAAAAACCACTGTCGCCAATTCCAAATCATGTGTGGGATAATTTGATTCATGCGGTCTTAACTGTTGAGATGCGTACGCAACAACCTTTCCACCTTGCATCAACACGCATCCACCCTAAGGAGTTTTTAACACCATACGCTTGGCTGCACAGTCCAAATTTGCTTGATACTTCACCAGCCAATCCATTTCTAAGACCAAATCGAACTCCCCAAACGGCAGTTCCATCAGATCAGCCCAAAAAGCTACCCCTTGAACTTCCAGGGGTACATCCTTATACAGTTTGTTCACCACTACAGTTTGTCCTAGAGGGCTCACTACAGTCCTTTCCCTAGAAGAAGTCTCATAATCTAAGTTCAAAGTTCCCGCTATAGCACTAGCAACATAGGAGTGCGTCGAACCAATATCAACCAATGCAGTGTAAGGCAAACCAAAAATTAAAAACGTACCGGTTATAACATCCGGTGCGTCAGCCTCCTCTCGACGCCCGCAAAGATAGACTAACCCCGTTTGTCTCACCTTAGTGTTTCGCGCCCTTGGCACGGTGCTCCACGACCCCTACCGAACTGCTACCACCACCTGGTTTGGACCATGACCTCTCGTGGCTGCCGACCACCTCTTTCCGACTGTGCATTCCCTTGACCCGTGGGCCCTTCACTACCCCATTGCTGCGGACAGTTTCTAACTTGGTGGTCCGTAGATCCACACCTAAAGCACTTCCCACTGCCTCCCAACACTCACCTACGTGGAATTTACCACATCGAGCAAACTTCTGTGTCTGACTAGCAGCAGCAGGTCTCTCATCTCGTCTCGGCCCGTTTGACCTGGGTCTTTTCTGAATACACCCAGCTGCCCCTGATGATCCAAAATTTCTCTTACTTCCACTATTATCTCTATCCCGATTCAATTTTTCTGTCCGCTTAACCTTCTCAGCTATCTTAGCTTTTTCCACAAGCACAGCAAATTCCCTCTCCCTCTGTGGTGCTATCAATACACGCAGATCGTCCATCAAACCATCTTTAAATCGAACACAACGTTCATGGTCTTTGGCCACCATCCCTCGAGCATAACGGCTAAGGCGTAAGAATTCCGCTTCATACGCAGCCACCGACCTACTTCCTTGAACCAGATTCAGAAACGCTCTACGCTGCGCATCCACATAACTTGACCCAATGTATTTACTCTGGAACGCCGTTTTGAAGAGATCCCAGGTGATATGGTCAGCCACCGTACCATCCTTAACCTTAAGCCACCATTGATAAGCTTCGTCCCGCAGGAGAGATACAACCCCTTTCAGTTTTTCCTCTTTCGTGAAATCAAGATCATCCATTATACGCTCAACCGCCTCTAACCAATACTCACCAGACTCGGGGCTATACCGAAATTCCCTAAACATTTTCGCCCCATTGGCTCTAAGTCGCTCGACACGCATTTCCGGCTCCTATGCCCATGCCTGCCCCAGCAACCCTCTCTAAAACCCTTAACATCGCCTGAGATACCGCATCATCACCGGCCGTCTGGTCTTAAAATTCAACCTCCGCAATGGGTGGTACCAAAGATCTCGTTTCGGACCCATAGCGGATCCCCATCTGGTTCGACACAACCATCCTACCCTACCACACCCACGCGCAGCAGACGCCCACGACCCCTTGTACTCATTCTACCGATTCGCGTTTATCCGATTAGAAATTTTATAAATTATTAATTTCTTCCACTCGATTAACCACGAACAATCTTATGGGAAGTTAGTTTTAAGAGTAGTTCTTTCGATTTCGAAATTATATCTACGGGTTTCAGTCTCAAGTTTATATCTCCTAGTTCCACATACATTCAACCATCATACATCAACATACAAGTAGCATCCATGAACCCACATTCATCACATAAGGGTATTTTCGTCATTTCACTACCCAGGGGTATTTTCGTAGTTCTTTCCTACGGGGTATTTTCGTAATTTCCCAGAATAGAGTATCTTGGTGCTTTTTTTTTCGAAATAGAAATATTTTGGTATTTTTTTTAAAGCATGGGTATTTTAGAAAATTTTAAATTTTTTTTCTTTTTTTTTCCAAATCGAGGGTATTTTGGTAATTTCACAAATTCCAATAATTTTGTAAACCGGGTGCTATTGTAAATCTAGGGGTTTTTGGGTAAATTTTCAAAACATGGGTATTTTGGTAATTTGCAAAACTAAGGGTATTTGGTCCCTTTCGGGTTTTAATTATGGTCTTTGGCCCGTCAACAAGTCCTCGCGGCTAAGGTGAACAGTCACTACGCACCAGGTAGGATTCCAGTGAAGAGGAGGTGAGTCACTAGGACCGCTTAAATACCAAGCTCTCCCTGAATCCAATCCTAAACATGCGCATGCCTGTTGCCACACCCTAACCTAGCGACTGGTTTATGGACATGTTTAGTTAGATTAAGTTTTATGAATTTAAAGAATTGTTTGAACTAGGCCTAAAGTCCATTAATTCCTATCATACTAGTCTACGTCCATGAAGCCCATCAAACCCAACATGCATATCAAATCAAGAGTTAGAATACTTACCTGCGTGGATCGGGTGCCGGTAGACTCAAAGGCCATATCTCAACCACAGCATTTTACCAATTTATAAACTACTACTGTTTGCAACTGGGCTCTGATACCAAATGTAACACCCCAAACCCGGTCCAAACGCTACGACCAGATCTGGTATGCTACGGGGTTTAACGTTAAAAACTTCACTTGGATGATTTTCAGAGATTCAGTTTGTTTATTTAGGTATTCGCTAAAATAAGTGATATTTGAAGAAAACCTTTGCTTTTTATTTGAACGTGTTTGAAAATCCCATATTATTACTTCTTATAGATAAGTCTTTGAACATAAAGTTAAATTTTACAAAAAAAATAGAATAAAGACATTAACAAGTATAATTTCAACCTAAGCTATGGAGCCTTATTACATAAATAGTCCCAAAATTGAAAACTTAAAGGGAAGCTGAAAATAGTCTATGAAAATATAAGACTTGATGGCCCCACGAGTCCGCCTCGGCTCCCATGTCCACGATCTACTGCTCATCTGAAAAGTCAGGGAAATTAAAAGGGGGTGAGTCACCAAGACTCAGTGTGCAAATCCCGAAAACACATAAAAGGCTTTAGGCCTACAAACAAATTATGGGCCTTGGCCCATACACAATGGCAACAGAATATTTACATGCAACATGGCCCAACCCAACCTAAAAGTCCATCCTCTACACACCAGCCCGTACCAGCCATCACACCTCTGGGATTTCTACAATCAACCCACCAACCGCTACACACCATATCGGCGGTCATGCCGCCGATTATAATGCCGATCACCATGTGACCTTATAATCCATCGTGGCGAGCCACCGATCACCGTGTGACCTTATAATCAAGTGTGGCGAGCCACCGATCACCTGTGTGACCTTATAATCAAGTGTGGCAGAGCCACCGATCACTATTTTTACCTAAGTGTACATATCATGGTTTAACCATCGATCACTAGGTGACCTTTTAACATGCTCTTCCCCTTCATCATATCAACCCCATCCCATGCATACATCCATGCAGAAGCAAAATAATATACAACCTAAAAGATCACGATCTATCACGTACATCGATACACATAGAGAAGTTTCTATGATTACGCACTGCATCCCTTGCCTACCCTTTTTGGGTAATACGATATCCATACTGACCTTTTCCCGGCTTTTAGCCCATAACATATATAGTACAGATTAATTAGTGTGATAGAGATCTACACACCTGATTACAGTCAAGACGAGACCTTCTATGTCGACACTATCATAAGCCGATACGACTGCTAACTGTCTAAAATTTTGTTTCGAAGCCAGTCCACAACCTGGCGGCCAATCCCGAACTATTGACACCACTCGTTTCTTAAACTTAGGGATTGGTTTAATAGATCTAATCCCCTCCTTCGCCTGATCGATATTTGATTCCATCAAAAGACCTTATCAGTTGCTACCATCATAACATATGGTTGTTAATCCATACCATATGGTTAAAATCACAAATACAATAGCTGATCCTAACGAAAATCTAAAGAGAACCCCTTACCTTGAAATCCCGAAAAGAGGCATGGGACTTAGAGACTAGCGGTTTCTGGCTTTTGGAATCTAAATAATTCGACCTACTCCGATTTCCCGAAATGTCGCCCCAAGATGTGAACACAAGAACAATCAAAATGTTACTCAAGGGATAACCTTGCCACATCAATTAGCCTTTCGGCTTTGGCCTCCAAAAACTGAAAGAGAAGAAGTGAAGGAAGAATTCAGCACTTACCTTAACACAGGGAATTCGGCAACTCCTAGAGAATTTTGGCTTTTGAGAAGATCAAAAAGAAAAGATGATCTCAAGAGATCTATGAAGATTCGGCTTTGATGAAGAAATCAGCAAAGAGAAAGGAATAGACAAGGGTATTCGGCTATAGAGATGAAAACAGACAAAATAATGGAATTTCGTCTTTTGCCTAAAAGTGGAGATGAGAGAATAGGATTAGGGATTTCGGCTCAAGCAGAGAATGAGAGAAAAGAGTGAGAGAAAAAACCCAAATGACGGAATTGAAGAAAAGAATGGAAGAATAAAACCCTAATGCCGAAAATAAAAAGGTATTCCCCTCACTTAAACATAAAATTTCGGCACCTACTCCCTAAAAACTGAAAATGCCCCTTTTTTTTAAAACTAAAACTAAGCTACTAATCAAGGGAAATTTCGGCACCCCTTAGCCATATTAAAACCAATTCCTCCTCCCCCTCAATGTTGGAATTTCGGCCACCACTGTGACCAGCAGATAAATCCTAAATTTCCTCCCTTATCTTTATCTGATCACATCTCCAAAAGAAGCCTAGATCACACCACTTCTTCCTCCTTTTATCTGCCATATTATCTGCATTTTCCACTCAAATTAATCCTCCTAATTTCAAGCATCATTGCCGTCCCACTCTACCCACTTAAATGCCAAAAATTAACAAATCTTAATTAAAATAATTGGGCTTCATGTGACTCGAACTTGAGCCTCCTCAGCTGACGCCACCTCCCTGCTCTCTAAGTGGCGCCACTTCGCCACTGGGCCACAAGCCCATCTGTGTCTTATAATCACAGATAACATCTTTTAAGCCCTATCCTATTAGGCTTTCCACTAGAGTGTCCGAACAGAAAATTTGATTAAGGCCTCGGCCCAACCCTGAGCCCAATCTGAACCTCTTAAACACTTCAATTAACACATTAAGCATAACAAGATATTAAACGCAAAGGCCCATTAATTTAGGATGTTACAAACAGAGTCGGCAACACCAAGTGTAAACCCAGTAGGTAATCAACCACCTAATGGTGAAAGAGGTAATGTTAGAGAGAGAGATGATTCGCAGTTACTTAGGGTTATAGCTGAGGCCCTTCAATTGCATCTGCTACGACATCTGCTCCTACTACCCGACGAGCCCTAGTTAAAGAACTACGTAAGTACGGTGCCACTGAATTTCTGTGTTTAAAGGGAGTAGATCCTTCTACTACTGAAAATTGGATGGAATCTGCAAAATAAATTCTATAGCAGCTTGAATGTACTCCCCGAGAAAGTTTATTATGTGTTGTTTCTTTATTGTAAGGAGAAGCTTATGTTTGGTAGGAATGAGTATCCTGACATGTACTGGTAGAACAGGTAAACTGGGATATCTTTCAAAGATAATTTCAAAAGAAATATGTGGGTGAGTTATACATTGAAGATAGAAAACAAGAATTCTTGATGCTATAACAAGGTGAGATGTTAGTGGTTGACTACGAACAGGAATTCTCACGACTCAGTAGATATGCAGTTGAATTTGTACCAACCGAAGTTGACAGTTGTAAGAGATTTCTACGGGGTTTACGTGATGAGGGTACAATTAGTATCACATAGAATTACAGAATTTGTGGATTTGGTTGAGAGGGAAAAGATGGTTGAACAAGTACTGGGTTTTGACAAAAAGCCTGAAAATACTCGTTTGATTGGGAAACGTACTGGAACTACTAGTTCAAATTCGCAACCTAAAAGATCAAAAGAATCTCATGGTAGTTGGAGATCGAGTTTTAGATCAGACAAGAGTGATAGAAGCCGTAGAAGACAGATGACAGTTTTTACTGGTAGTGTACGAGGTCCATCACGGGATACTAAAATTCCAGATTGTGAACACTGTGGGAAAAAGCATAGAGGCGAATGCTGGAAATTGACTCGAGGTTGTTTCCATTGTGGATCCACAGAGCACTTTGTTAGAGACTGCCCGAAGAATGAGAATGCTATACTTGTTATATCCTAGAGATCTATGTCTACTTTTAGAGGTCGGGGATCAGGCAAAAGTGGTTCATTTTCCAGAGGTGGTGCTAGAAAGGGAAGTGATGTAGCTACTCAACAATCAGAAATCAGAGTACCAGCTCGAGCATATGTTGTATAGACCCGTGAATAGGGTGACGCACATGATAAGGTGACAGGTATATTTTTATTGTATTCAGAGCCTGTTTATGCTCTAATAGATCCGGGATCTTCACATTCACATGTTAATACAAAATTGGTTGAGTCGAGAAATTTAAAATCTGAAATGTCTAGAGTATCAATAGCAGTGTCTAATCCATTGGGGCAAACTGGGCTAGTGGATCAAATATGTCGAAGATATCCGTTAATGATACAAAATAGAATCTTTTCTGCTGACTTGTTGATAATGCCATTTGGCGATTTTGATATAATACTGGGAATGGATTGGCTATCAGAGCACGGGGTGATTTTAGATTGTTGTAAAGAGAAGTTTATTTTTCAAAGTGAAAATGGGGATAAGATTGAGGTAAATGGTATTCGAACCTGTAACACCCCTAACCCGTATCCGTCGCCAAACTAGGGTTAAAGGCGTTACCGGACAGATCGGAAACATTTACAGAAAATTCCATACAATCGTTCATCTATTTCAATCATAGTGTCCCTTAAGTAGGTCATCGAGACATTAAGCATGCTTATAAACCGGGTTGGGACTAAACCGGAACACATACGAAATTTCACAGAAATTTAAACTTTTCTAAGTTTCAGGGGTTACACGCCCGTGTAGGCAAGCCGTGTGCCTCCCACGGCTGCTAGACACCCCCGTGTGTCCTCCCCGTGGTCGAATCTGACCTCACATCCACGGCTACCAAGCACGCCCATGTGCCTTGGCCGTGGTCGAATCTGACTTCACATCCACGGCCACCAAGAACGCCCGTGTGCCTTGGCCGTGGTCGAATCTGACTTTACACCCACGGCCACCCAGCACCCGTGTGCTAAGGCCGTGTACTCTTAGGCCATATACTGACTGTCTCACACGGCTACTAGACACGCCTGTGTGTCTTGGCCATGTGCTATTAGGCTGGCTACTGACTTAGCCCCACAGTCACTAGGCACGCCCGTGTGCCACAACCGTGTGACATTATAGGCCATTTGCAAGGCCAAAATGTCACCCAATGGGTCATACCTACTAGTAAAATCATCAAGACATCTCATGCCTATTTGACAACCAAAATCATACCAAAATAACCATCCAAATTACAAGGCTAAAACTCATCTCATCACAAGCATAATTCATTCCTTTGCTTAATCAAAACTTGACCATTTATGTATCAAATAACCATGCCAAAACATACTTCACATATCACATTCATTCAAGCAAATTCTCAACTCATAACTAGCCAAATCACATGGCTAAGTTCATATAACAAACTCATATCAAATACTAGCCTATACATGCCATATCTAGCTATATACATATCCAAAGTGTACCAAAATGAATTTAGTAGCGTGAAGACGATCCTTGACGATCCCAAGCCTTCAGTAGCTTTGACGACCTATAAAACAGAGAAAACACACACACATAGTAAGCTTTCCAAAAGCTTAGTAAGTCATAATACAAACAAACTTAGTATGAAAGGCATATATATATAGGTACATTGGCACTTCTTAATGACTTAACAAACTATCACATAGATGCTTTGATCCATGTACTTGGCCATATTTGTCACATTCATCAATTCAAAAGTCTTATAAAAACATAGCTCATTCATGCTCACTTTCGTATATCATAATGTTATTCCAATATACATAATCATCATAGTAAGATCACATAGGCACTTACCTTATATACACACTTAGTGTATAAATCAACGTACCTGAAACGGATATACCATTCACTTAACCATTCGTATCACAGACTTGCCCGTTGAACCGATAGGAACCTAATAGGATACTCAGAAAGCTCAAAATAGTTGTACAATGCCAACGTCCCAGACGAGGTCTTACGTGTACTCAGATAACGATGCCACTGTCCCAGACAGGGTCTTATACGAGTCAATATGATATCGATGTCCCAGACATGGTCTTACACAAAAAGATAATATCGATGCCAACGTCCCAGACTTGGTCTTACACGAAAAGATAATATCGATGCCAACGTCCCAGACGTGGTCTTACACAAGAAGCTAATATCACATTCATTCAAGCAAATTCTCAACTCATAACTAGCCAAATTACATGGCTAAGTTCATATAACAAACTCATATCAAATACTAGCCTATACATGCCATATCTAGCTATATACATATCCAAAGTGTACCAAAATGAATTTAGTAGCGTGATGACGATCCTTGACGATCCCAAGCCTTCAGTAGCTTTGACGACCTATAAAACAGAGAAAACACACACACATAGTAAGCTTTCCAAAAGCTTAGTAAGTCATAATACAAACAAGCTTAGTATGAAAGGCATATATATATAGGTACATTGGCACTTCTTAATGACTTAACAAACTATCACATAGATGCTTTGATACATGTACTTGGCCATATTTGTCACATTCATCAATTCAAAAGTCTTATAAAAACATAGCTCATTCATGCTCACTTTCGTATATCATAATGTTATTCCAATATACATAATCATCATAGTAAGATCACATAGGCACTTACCTTATATACACACTTAGTGTATAAATCAACGTACCTGAAACGGATATACCATTCACTTAACCATTCGTATCACAGACTTGCCCGTTGAACCGATAGGAACCTAATAGGATACTCAGAAAGCTCGAAATAGTTGTACAATGCTAACGTCCTAGATGAGGTCTTACGTGTACTCAGATAACGATGCCACTGTCCCAGACAGGGTCTTATACGAATCAATATGATATCGATGTCCCAGACATGGTCTTACACAAAAAGATAATATCGATGCCAACGTCCTAGACTTGGTCTTACACGAAAAGATATTATCGATGCCAACGTCCCAGACGTGGTCTTACACAAAAAGATAATATCGATGCCAACGTCCCAGACATGGTCTTACACAAAAAGATAATATCGATGCCAACGTCCCAGACGTGGTCTTACATGAATGTCAAATCAACGCCAACGTCCTAGACGTGGTCTTATATGATAAAACAGAACAGATACCTATGTATTCTTAGGTTCGTACGGGACTTCTCGGACATTGTCGCTAAGTCTATCTTATCTTGGAAATCATTTGCATTACAACTCATAAGCATTTAATATCGACAATAGGCATATGAATATGCTCAACTCAATACAATTACATTTATTTGCAATATAACTTACCTCGGATTCGATTTATCGGAAATACAAACGGCTACTCGGTTACTTTCGCTTTCTCGCGATCTAAGTCCGTTTTCCTTGGTTCTTGATCTAAACATATTCAGAATTAACTCTTTTATTTGCTAATTCATTCAATTCAGTCCAAGGACACATATTTAGGGCTATTTGCAATTTAACCCTCACATTAGCACAATTTATCAAATTAGTCAATTTTTCTCAAAACATCAAATTCACAAAACCATTACATACACATGCTTAGCCGAATATTCATACATATCATACAAGCCCATATTTTCCATCAAATTTGCAATTTAGTCCTTCAAGTTACCATTTTCTCAATTTAGCCCTAATTAGCTAATTTCATCAAAATTTCAAGAACAAAATATGTTCATCTAGCTGAAATCTTCCATTTAACACCCTAAATCATCACAAAGCTCAACATAACATCAATGGCCTTTCTCATGAACAACATCAATTCATCAAATTGAGACATGGGCTTGATAGTAGACTAAGCAACGATTGCAAAAACGTAGAAATTATCGAAAATCGACTAAAATCATACCTTGAATTTGACCACAATAGTGCCGAACCTAGCTTGGTTTAATCCTTTATTTTCCTAGCTATTTTCGGTTCAAATAAGATGATAACTATCATCTTTCAATTGTTTCTTTTACCAATTTATGCTAATAATTCAATTACTAGATTGCCCATCCATTAAAAAAATAAGACAAATTAATACCAAGGTTATTATGACATTCTACCATCCACTATCTCAATAATGGCTTAATTGCCATACAAGGACTCCACCTTTACAAAGCCACAACACATTGGTATTTTAAAAAATAACATACAACTTTCACATTTAATCTAAATCAATCCTTTGCTCAAATTAAACACACATACAGACAAATTAGCTCACGAAAATTTGCCACATACTTAGACACATATCAATGGCACAGAATATAATATTAAAATATTATACGGACTCGGATTTGTGGTCCCGAAAACACTGTTCTGACTAGGGTATAAACCGGACTATTACAATTCTCCCCCTTAGGGATTTTCGTCCCTGAAAATCTTACCATTAAACAAAGTCGGATATTACTGTTTCGTGGAATCTTCCGGCTCCCACGTAGCTTCTTCTATTCCGTGACGATTCCACAATACTTTTACTAACGAAATTTTCTTATTTCTCAACTCTTTTACTTCACGAGCTATGATACGGATCGGTTCCTCTTCGTATGACATATCAGATCGAATTTCAATTTCAGATGGGGCAATCACATGTGACAGATCGGATCGATATCTACGGAGCATTAAGACATGAAATACATTATGTATCTTTTCTAGCTCGGAAGGCAACAACAATCGATATGCAACAGGTCCAACTCGCTCAATGATTTCATACGGCCCGATGAATCTCAGACTCAACTTGCCTTTACATTCGAAACGAAGTACTTTCTTCCATGGTGATACTTTCAAAAATACTTTGTCGCCAATCTTAAATTCTATATCCTTTCGTTTTAAGTCCGTATAAGACTTCTGACGATCAGATGCTGCTTTCAAACAATCTCGGATCAATTTCACTTTCTATTCTGAATCTTTTATCAAATCTACCCCGTGTAGCTTATTTTCACTGAGCTCAGTCCAATACAGAGGTGTAAGACATTTACATCCGAACAAAGCTTCATATGGTGCGATTTTGATGCTCGACTGAAAACTATTATTGTATGCAAATTCAATCAATGGCAAATACTATTCCCACGAACCATTAAACTCAAGTATACAGCATCTTAACATATCTTCAAGAATCTGAATAATCCATTCGGATTGACCATCTGTTTGTGGATGAAAAGCTGTACAGAAATGCAGTTTTGTGCCTAAAGCTTCTTGCAATTTCTTCTAAAACCTCGATGTAAACCTCGAGTCTCTATCTGACACAATAGATAGTGGCACCCCATGCAATCTCACAATCTCAGAAATATATAGCTCGGCTAATCTATCAAGTGAGTAGTCAGATCTTACTGGAATAAAATGGGTAGATTTTGTCAATCGGTCAACTGTGACCCAAATCGCATCTTTCTTTTTCGGAGTCTGAGGCAAACCAGAAACAAAATCCATTGTTACTCTATCCCATTTCCACTCGGGAATCAAAATCGGTTGTAACAACCTGCACGGAACTTGATGTTGGCTTTGACTTGTTGATGATTAAACATTTTGAAACAAAGTCAGAAATATCACGCTTCATACTAGACCACCAATAGTGTCGCTTCAAATCATGGTACATTTTAGTACTCCCCGGATGAACAGATAGACGACTATTATGTGCTTCATTTAAAATCAACTGAATCGATTCCAGATTTCTAAGAACACAGATACGATCTCAGAATCTCAAGTAATCATCAACCACTCGAAATTTAGATTCATAATTCGAATCACACTGAGCTCGTTTCACTATCAATTCATTATCAGATTTCTGAGCATCATATATCTGTTGTATAAACAACAGTTTCGCTTTTAATTCAGCTATCACAGATCTATCATCAGACAAATCTAACTGAGCATTCAAAGCACATAGTGCAAACAATGATTTTCTACTCAATGCATCAGCAACAACGTTTGCTTTACCCGGATGATAATCTATCACAAGTTCATAATCTTTTAACAGCTCTAACCATCTTCTTTGATGCAGGTTCAAATATTTCTAAGTCATCAGATATTTCAGACTTTTATGATTCGAAAACACGTGACATTTTTCACCGTACAGATAATGGCGCCAGATCTTTAGTACAAACACAACCGTAGCTAGCTCGAGATCGTGTGTCGGATAGTTCTTTTCATGAGGCTTCAATTGTCTCGAAGCATAAGCTACAACTTTGCCTTCCTGCATCAAAACAGATCCCAGATCGTTTAATGAAGCATCACTGTTAATCACAAATTCTTTGCCCGATTCTGGTTGTCCTAACACTGGAGCTTCTGTTAACAGAGTTTTCAACTGATCAAAAATTTTCTGGCATTTGTTCGACCATTCAAATCTAACATCTTTCTAAAGCAATCTAGTCAATGGAGTAGCTATCGTCGAAAAGCCTTTAACAAATCTGCGGTAATAACCAACAAGTCCCAGAAAACTACGAATTTTAGATACATTCTTTGGAGGTTTCCAATCCAATATAGCAGAAATCTTGCTCGGGTCAACACGTATATCGGATGCTGATACAATATGTCCCAGAAAACTAACCTCGTGTAACCAGAATTCACATTTGCTGAATTTCGCATATAATTGCTTTTCTCTCAAAGTTTGCAACACAATTCTCAAATGCTCAGCTTGTTTAGTCTCATCACGTGAATAAATTAAAATGTCATCAATGAATACAACAACAAATCGATCTAGATACGGTCTGAAAATTCTGTTCATCAAATCCATAAAAACAGCAGGAGCATTGGTTAATCCAAATGGCATAACTAGAAACTCATAATGCCCGTACCTTGTTTTGAAAGCAGTTTTCGGTATATCCGAATCTTTTACTCGCAACTGATAATAACCCGATCTCAGATCTATCTTCAAAACACTGTGAGCTCCTTTTAACCGATCAAACAAATCGTCAATCACGGGCAGCGGATATTTGTTCTTTATGGTCACTTTATTCAATCGGCGATAATCGATGCACATTCTCATCATGCCATCTTTCTTTTCACAAATAGAGCAGAGAGCACCCCAAGGCGAGAAACTCGGTCTAGCAAACCCTCTATCGGTCAATTCTTGCAACTGTGACTTTAACTCTTTCAACTCTGTTGGTGCCATTCTATACGGAGCTATCGATATAGGTATAGTACCAGGCAACAACTCAATATCAAACTCAACTTCACGAATCGGAGGCAAACCCAGTAACTCTTCAGGGAATACATCAGAAAACTCACAGACAATAGGCACTGATTCGACTTTCTTCTCAGACACTTTCAAATCAATCACATAAGCAAAATATGCCTCATAACCTTTTTTCACATAACTTTGAGCTTTCAATATAGATATCACAATAGGAAAACCATTCAAATCATTAGATTCAATCCGTACAATTTCATCATTCGGACATCTCAAATCAATAGTCTTTCTTTTCTGATTCACAATAGCATCATGCGAAAATAACCGATCCATACCTGAATGATATCAAACTCATCAAATGGCAAAAGCATCAAATCAAAGAGGAAACAAATATCTCAAACATTAATGGACGGTTCTTGCATACTTTGTTAACCAGGACACTTTTACCTAAGGGGTTCGATACTTTTATAACAAACTCGAGAGACTCTACAGCAAAGTCTTCATCTGAACACTAAAATTCATGCATATATACGAATGCGTAGAACTGTGTTCTATCAATGCAATCGCGTAGTATCATAAAGTGTAAAAGTACCCGTTATAACATCCGGTGAAGAAGCTTCCTCACGAGCTCGAATAGCATACGCTCTGGCAGCGCCTAGCTTCGGATCTCGCAGAAGCAGCCTCTCTCTCATAGTTCTCGACTACCACCGACATTCCTTACATTCTTGAAGGTCTACCTCTCATAGGTGCATTATCAGATCTCAGATTTTGAACATTCTCAGGCTCGACAGACTCAGGGCAATCACGGATAAAATGATCAAGTGATCCACATCTGAAACAAGCTCTGTCATTCGTTCCACAGCTTCTCAGATGTTTTTTCCCACAATGCTTACACTCTGGTTTCTCGGATCGTACATTCCCAACACTTTCCACTAAAGTTGCTGGAGCTTTGAAACTCATTTGTGATCTATCTCGATTTCTATATGAATATCCCATATTACCTCTCGAACGGCTTTGATCATCTCTAAATTTCTTTGAAGTGGACTAAAACGATCTATTCTGAAATCTCTTTCTCATATCTCTAACTTCAGACTCGACTTTCCTTTTATCTTTCCCGAGTGCTTCAGCTTTACACGCTCGATCAACGAGTACAACGAACTCTTTTATCTCTAAAATCCTGACTAGTAAACGGATGTCTTCATTAAGCCCATCTTCAAACCTTTTGCACATTCTTGCTTCGGATGATACACATTCACGAGCATATTGACTCAGTCTGACAAACTCTCATTCATATTCCGCTACAGTCATACGACCTTGTTTCAATTCCAGAAATTCCTTTCGTTTTTTATCAACGAATCTCTCACTGATATATTTCTTTCAAAACTCAATCTGAAAGAAATCCCATGTCACCCGTTCTTTCGAAATAACAGATATTAGAGTTTTCCACCACTGATAAGCCACATCTCGAAGCAAAGATACAACACATTTTATGCATTCTTCCGGAGTCAAAGACATCTCATCGAATACCCGGATCGTGTTTTCTAACCGAAACTCTACCTTCTCGGCATCATCATCATTAGTAGCCCAAAACTCTTCAGCCCCATACTTACGGATTTTGTCAACCGGAGGCTTGTTCAACAGATTTATACCCATCACCGGAGGCACAACTGAGGTTTGAGGGGGATTAACCGGGGGCGGGGGTTGTGAAACAGTCGGGTTATTCTTTACGAATTGAGTGAACCATTCACTCATCATCTGGAAGAAAGCTTGTTTAGCTTCTTCCCCTTGACCGCTAGTAGTCGGTCTCGAATCAGAGGGCGCTATCCCTTGCGTGGGAGCAGCGCATTACTTTCTACGTCGTCAGCTATGACTCTTTCGGGATCTATTACTATACAAAAATCACATTTATACGTCAGGATTTATCACACTATCAAAATTCAAAAATATGGCATGTATAGTTAGACTCTGACACGCTACGTTAGTCCAAGAATCGACTAAATCGTAGCTCTGATACCAACCAAATGTAACACCCCTAACCCGTATCCGTCACCGAACTAGGGTTAAAGACGTTACCGGACAGATCAGAAACATTTACAGAAAATTCCATACAACCGTTCATCTATTTCATTCATAGTGTCCCTTAAGTAGGTCATTGAGACCTTACGCATGCTTATAAACTGGGTTGGGACTAAACTAGAACACATACGAAATTTCACGAAAATTTAAAACTTTTTTAAGTTTCAGGGGTTACACGCCCGTGTAGGCAAGCCATGTGCCTCCCACGGCTGCTGGACAACCCCGTGTGTCCTCCCCGTGGTCGAATCTGACCTCACATCCACGGCTACCAAGCACGCCGATATGCCTTGGCCGTGGTCGAATCTGACTTCACATCCACGGCCACCAAGCACGCCCGTGTGCCTTGGCCGTGGTCGAATCTGACTTTACACCCACGGCCACCCAGCACCCGTGTGCTAAGGCCGTGTACTCTTAGGCCATATACTTACTTTCTCACACGGCTACTAGACACGCCCGTGTGTCTTGGCCTTTGTGTTATTAGGCTAGCTACTGACTTAGCCCTACGGTCACTAGGCACGCCCGTGTACCACAACCGTGTGACATTATAGGCTATTAGCAAGGCCAAAATGTCACCCAATGTGTCATACCTACTAGTAAAATCATCAAGACATCTCATGCCTATTTGAAACCCAAAATCATACCAAAATAACCATCCAAATTACAAGGCTAAAACTCATCTCATCACAAGCATAATTCATTCCTTTGCTTAATCAAAACTTGACCATTTCATGTATCAAATAACCATGCCAAAACATACTTCACATATCACATTCATTCAAGCAAATTCTCAACTCATAACTAGCCAAATCACATGGCTAAGTTCATATAACAAACTCATATCAAATACTAGCCTATACATGTCATATCTAGCTATATACATATCCAAAGTGTACCAAAATGAATTTAGTAGTGTGATGACGGTCCTTGATGATCCCAAGCCTTCAATAGCTTTGACGACCTATAAAACAGAGAAAACACATACATAGAGTAAGCTTTCCAAAGGCTTAGTAAGTCATAATACAAACAAACTTAGTATGAAAGGCATATATATATAGGTACATTGGCACTTCTTAATGACTTAAAAAACTATCACATAGATGCTTTGATCCATGTACTTGGCCATATTTGTCACATTCATCAATTCAAAAGTCTTATATAAACATAGCTCATTCATGCTCACTTTCATATATCATAATGTTATTCCAATATACATAATCATCATAGTAAGATCACATAGGCACTTACCTTATATACACACTTAGTGTATAAATCAACGTACCTGAAATGGTTATACCATTCACTTAACCATTCGTATCACAGACTTGCCCGTTGAACTGATAGGAACCTAATAGGATACTTAGAAAGCTTAGAATAGTTGTACAATGCCAACGTCCCAGACGAGGTCTTATGTGTACTCAGATAACGATGCCACTATCCCAGACAGGGTCTTATACGAATCAATATGATACCGATGTCCCTGACATGGTCTTACACGAAAAGACAATATCGATGCCAACATCCCAGACGTGGTCTTACACGAAAAGATAATATCGATGCCAACGTCCTAGACGTGGTCTTACACAAAAAGATAATATCAACGCCAACGTCCCAGACGTGGTCTTAAACAAAAAGATAATATCGATGCTAACGTCCCAGACGTGGTCTTATATGATAAAACAAAACAGATACCTATGTATTCCTAGGTTCGTACGGGACTTCTCGGACATTGTCGCTAAGTCGATCTTATCTCAAAAATCATTTGCATTACAACTCATAAGCATTTAATATCGACAAATGGAATATGAATATGCTCAACTCAATACAATTACATTGATTTGCAATATGACTTACCTCAGATTCGATTTATCAGAAATACAAACGGCTACTCGGTTACTTTCGCTTTCCCGCGATCTAAGTCTGTTTTCCTCGGTTCTTGATCTAAACATATTCAGAATTAACTCTTTTATTCACTAATTCATTCAATTCAGTCCAAGGACACACATTTAGGGCTATTTGCAATTTAACCCTCACATTAGCACAATTTATCAATTTAGTCCATTTTTCTCAAAACATCAAATTCACAAAATCATTACATACACATGCCTAGCCGAATATTCATACATATCATACAAGCCCATATTTTCCATCAAATTTGCAATTTAGTCCTTCAAGTTACCATTTTCTCAATTTAGCCCTAATTAGCTAATTTCATCAAAATTTCAAGAATAAAATATGTTCATCTAGCTCAAATCTTCCATTTAACATCCTAAATCATCACAAAGCTCAACATAAAATTAATGGCCTTTCTCATTAACAACATCAATTCATCAAATTGAGACATGGGCTTTATAGTAGACTAAGCAACGATTGCAAAAACGTAAAAATTATCGAAAATCGACTAAAATCATACCTTGAATTTGACCACAATAGTGCCGAACCTAGCTTGGCTTAATCCTTTATTTTCCTAGCTATTTTCGGTTCAAATAAGATGATAACTATCATCTTTCAATTGTTTCTTTTACCAATTTATGCTAATAATTCAATTACTAGATTGCCCATCCATTAAACAAATAAGACAAATTAATACCAAGGTTATTATGGCATTCTACCATCCACTATCTCAATAATGGCTTAATTGCCATACAAGGCCTCCCCCTTTACAAAGCCACAACACATTGGTATTTTAACAAATAACATACAACATTCACATTTAATGCAAATCAATCCTTTGCTCAAATTAAACACACAGACAGACAAATTAGCTCACGAAAATTTACCACATAGTTAGACATATATCAACGGCACAGAATATAATATTAAAATATTATAAGGACTCAGATTTGTGGTCCCGAAACCACTATTCTGACTAGGGTATAAACTGGACTGTTACAGAACCAGTGGGTCGACTCGTATTATTTCAGTGATTCAGGCTAATAAAATTATTCATCAAGGTTGTGTAGCTTTTCTAGCTTATGTTATTAATTCAGATTCTGTTAAAAGTCAATGCTGTAAAATCCGGACTGTTTGTGAATTTCCTGATGTTATTCCTGAAGAATTACAGGGATTACCACCTAATCGAGAGGTTGAATTTTTAGTTGAAGTTTATCCTGGTACAGCTCCAATATCAATATCCCATATCTTATATCACCGACAGAGTTAAAAGAATTGAAAGTACAGTTGCAGGATTTACTGGATCGAGGATTTATACGTTCTAATATTTCACCTTGGGGAGCTCCAGTGCTGTTTGTTAAAAAGAAAAGATAGTTCAATGTGGTTGTGCATTGATTATCGGCAATTGAATAAGATGACAATTAAGAATCGATACCCGTTACCTCGTATTGACGATCTATTTGACCAGTTGAAAGAAGCCTCTGTGTTTTCAAAAATTAATTTAAGATCAGGTTACTACCAGTGGAAGGTGAAAGAAAGTGATGTACCGAAGACAGCACTTCATACAATGTCTGGTCATTATAAATTTTTAGTAATCCTTTTAGATTGACAAATTCTCTAGCTACTTTTATGGATCTTATGAACCGTATTTTTCAACCGTACCTGGATCATTTTGTGGTGGTTTTTATTGATGATATTCTGGTCTATTCGAAGTCTGAATCTGAACATGAGCAACATCTCAGAATTATTTTGCAAATATTACGGGAGAAACAATTATATGGGAAGCTTAGCAAATGTGAATTTTGGTTATCAGATGTGGTATTTTTGGGACATGTGGTATAGGTAGATGGAATTAGAGTTGATCCGAAGAAGATTGAAGCAATTGTTCAGTGGAAAGCACCGAGAAATTTGTCAGAGGTACGTAGTTTTCTGGGATTGGCTAGTTACTACCGAAGATTTGTAAATGGATTTTTAAAGATAGCTTTACCGATGAAAAAGATATTGCAAAAGAATGTTCCATTTTTTTGGGATGATTAGTGCCAAGAAAGTTTTTAGAAATTGAAGCAAATGTCGACTGAAGCACCGGTTTTGACTTTGCCAGAATCGGGAAAAGATTTTGTTATTTACAGTGATACTTCTTTGAATGGTCTCGGGTGTGTTTTGATGCAGGACGGAAAGGCGATTGCCTATGTATCTTGGCAATTGAAACCGCATGAACGTAATTACCCGACGCACGATCTGGAACTAGCTGCTGTGATTTTTGCACTAAAGATCTGGAGACATTACTTGTATGGCGAGAAATGTTATATTTATACCGATCATAAAAGTATCAAGTTTTTATTATCTCAAAAGGAGTTAAATTTGAGACAATGTCGATGTATAGAGCTTCTAAAAGATTATGATTGTGTTATTGATTATCACCCGGGAAAGGAAAATGTTGGAGCTGATGCATTGAGTAGAAAAATAGCAATTAAATTACGAGTAATGTTTGCACAGCTCAGTATCAGTGATGATGGAAGCTTATTGGCTGAGTTGAGAATTAAACCGGTGATGTTTGATCAGATCAGGTTAGCATAATTAGAAGACGATAAATTAATATAAAAAGAAAGAAATGGTTCAGGATGGCATGTCAGAGAATTTTAGCATTGATGATCATGGTTGTTTGAGATTTCATAATCAGATTTGTGTACCAGATGTTTCAGAACTGATGTAACGCCCCAAAATTTTAATTTTTGATTTCGTGTATGTGTGACACACAATGTCTATCTGCTTTAGTGGTTATGTGTTCTGGGTGTGTGTGAGAGGTCCCAAGTTTAAGCCTTACTTGGGCAAATTTTGGTATTTTTATAAATAAAGCCTTAAACTTGTGCAAAGGGCTTAAGTTTAATTATTGGTAAGTTTATATCAGAATGGGCCTGCTGGTCTGGTGGTTAAGTAGAGTGTTGGAGTGTTGGAGGTCCAATTCTCTGTGATGGCGTGGGGACAGTATTTTTGCTCCAATTTCGGCTAAGAGTTGTGTTGGGGCAAAATTTTGAGTAGTTGTGTTTTAGTGGGTTAATAGGGAGTGATTTTAGGAGATAATTGGGGAGAGGTTATCGAAAAATAATCTGATTATCTTTTTATTGCAAAAAAAAAAAAAGTAGAGTTTCGGTTTTCTCTCCAATTCCCCAAACTTTTTCTGACCCTAAACTTTTTCTGACATTTTCTTCTTCTTCTTCTTTTCCCTCCTCTGCCGATTCTTTCCCCTAGTTACTGCCGAAATGTCCATTATTTTTTCCCCTTTCGTTTCTTTCTTTTTTTTCCAATTGATTCGGCTGCTCATCGTTGGTTGCGCGTGTTCGGTAAGTAACGGTTTTGTCTATTGTTAATCGTTCTTGGTTAATCTCTAAAAGGGGGATTCCTTTTTGGTGTTTAGGAGTTAATCAAGGGGTTGGTGGTTTTGAATCGACGTTGTGATTGTGCGAAGTCGTGGTTACTCAAGCGAGGTAAGGGTTTAGCTAGGTTTTTAGTCGAGTTCCTTCCGAAATTAGTTGATTAAAAACAAATTAAGTGATTAATCTAGAGATATGTTGGTCTATTTTTAGGTTCTGGAGGCTTAGGAGTGCTTACGCATCATGTGCACCCGAAACGTAGAAAACGGGATTCGGCAAAAAGCTGAAATTGCTTACTGCCTAGAAATAAGAGAAATAAGAGAAAATGATGCGAAAAATTGTAGAGAAAGGAAATAATGGTGTTATAAACTTGGAAATCAATATTTTGCACTAAAATAGTTTGGACAGCAGTAGTAGTCTAACTTTGAAAAATCATAAAAAATAGTGGGAATTGAGTTAGAGGTTTAATAAAAATGAAATTATATTTTATTGAGTCTAGTTTTTCATGGAAGAAACAGTTTAAGCAATGGAATTTTAAATCATGAGATATAATAAATTTTGTTAGACAGGGTCAGAATGATTTTGGGTTCCCCTATTCTGACTTATGAAAATCATCAAAAATTGTAAAAAAATAATTAGGGCCTTAAATTTATATTTTTAAATCTTTAATAAGTCTATTTTCAATAGAAACAAACAGAAACATCATCTAAATTTCGTACAAAGAGATAAATAATTTTTAGTAAGGAAAGGATGAAGCTGTCAAACAGCAGAATAAGGATAACTTTAAAGATTTTAATTTACTTATTTGATAAACTATAAATTTTGAAAATTTTATGGTAGAAAGGTATTCGAGTCTAGTTTCAAAAACATCAAGCGGATCTTAATTTGGAATTCTGTAGCTCAAGATATAAATAATTTAGTGATAATGACTCAAGTAGACAACATTGAATGAACATATAAGTAAATAGTGAAAACATATGAGTATTGAGCTAGCATGGGTTACTTTAAAAATGGATCACACGGCCAAGGCCAATTTGGGCCGTGTGGGCCACACGGGCATATCACATGGGCATGTGGGCCCATTTTTACCGAAATTTTTTTAAGGTTGCACAGGTCGCCCAAGTCGACTGTGAACCTACTGTAGGGTCGATAAACGCTACTTAGACCGCTAAATGTGTGAAATTGACTGAATGATATCTGTACTGGGTATGTTAATATATGAACTGAATATATGTACTGAAATTGCATAATAGCATGTCATCCATTGTGTGTTGCATTACATTGGGTTGGGGGTTGTTATTCGGAGGAAGTGTACTGAAAGGCTTTTAAGGTTAATTTATTGGCAGCTCAGTTGCAAACTACTGTATTGTGCCGCATTCGGTGCTAATTGGAGTGTAGGGATGGGTGGGTTGATTATATCCCCACATGGAGTGTAGGGTTTGACGGAGATGGTGTGAAGAGGCTGGTTGGGTATGATTTTGCTCTTTGCATAATCATATCGCTCATCGTCATTGTGATGGGCTAAGGCCTTATCGCATTTTTGACATCAGATCTTGAGATGGGCTAAGGCCCAAACTGTCATCGATCATTGAAAAGGGCTTAGGCCCAAGATGTTAAACCGTGCACTATAAATACCGATTGTTTGTTTGTTTTTCGCGGGATTACACTGCGAGTTTACGTAAACTCACCCTTTTGTTTAATGTGCACAGGTAATCCCCAGACTTAGACGGATCGGTGCGACAGAGGACTCAGCGGTGACCACAGTAATTTTTGGACTTCATGGTTTTCAATTTACGATTTATGATTTGATTATTATTGATTATTTGGGTTGTAATTTAAGGACCCTCTGGGACTTTGGTTTTAAATTTGGGTTTTTATTTATTTATTATACTTTAGGGATTTATACATGCTGGTCGTAGGAAATTCAGTTTTCAAAAAGTTAAAGTAATTCCTAAACGCATGATCACCTAGACTGTTTTATTAAAGCTTTCGCAACGAGGGATGTTTTAAAACAAATGTTTTAAATGAATAAAGACGACTTCCTAAGTTCTAAAAAAGGTTTACTAAAGATAATAACATGGAATGTTTTCATCGTAACAACGAGGTTTCAAAAACACTATCGTGTGACATTGCCAGATACGTCCATAACATCTAGGCCAGGTTTGGGGTGTTACAAGTAAGTTCGTAAATATTATTTACGAATATTTACGAGTCAATTATGGTTTTTAAAAGGTTTTTGATATGGTAATTTTTGCTATTTGAATGATTAATTAAGTTCAAGTGGTAACACCCTAAAGTCAAATGATTTTACAAAATGAGGTATCGGGACCTCGTTTCTATAAACCAAGCCGTAAATATTTACGGAGTGTTATTAAGGTTGTATTAAAGTTTCGTTAAGAAATTTTAATGTTTCGATAGTTAATTAAGCAAAAAGGACTAAGTTGTAAAAGATGTAAAATTTTATCACTATTTGATTTGAGTGATTAAATGGTTTAATTAATAAAGGAAAAGAGACTTAAATGGTAATTAGACCATTTAAGGAGTTAGTGGACTATTATGGACATGGATTTGATGTTTTAATTAGTTATTAACAAAGGTTAAAATGGTAATTTGATAAATTAATTAAATTAAGCAAAACATAAGTAAAAGATGAATGGTTGTGATCTTCTTTTCTCTTTTGATTCAATTGAATTTCCATGGGAGCTTTAAGCTAGGTTCGACCATGGTGGTTTCCTCATGCATAGTAAGAAATTCTTACCTGTTTTTAGTAATTTTAATGTTTTTGAGATCGTTGCAACTAGGTCCAGTTAGCCCGTACCTTCGAATTTGAAACTGTTAAAGATATTGAATGTTGCCATTGATGAATCTATGTGATTTTAGATGTTAAGTGATGAATTTGAAGTGTTGGTTAATATTTAAAAGTATTTTGTTAAGTAATTTTGATGAATTTATCGATTAGGGACAATATTGTTGAAATAGTAAAAATATATGGATTTGATGTGAAATTATTGGGTCCCATGAACATTCGGCTAAGCTTAAATTTGGGTAAAAAATGGTTAATTTGCATGTTTTAGGCTCAAAGACTAAATTGAATAAAAGTAAAATGTTAGGGGCAATTGTGTAAAAAATGTCAAAAATGACTAAATTGCATAAAATAAATTGTTTTATTATCTAAATTAATAAATTGAATGGATTATTAATTTAGATCAAGATCGAGTGGAAAATCGAGGAGAATGAAAAATTACCAAAAAGCCCATGTACTTTGTTATTTCTGCAATTTAGCCAGGTAAGTTCGTATGAACTGTATTCTGCATAATGTTGATTAAATTGAATGTTAATATGTGATTCTATTGTGATTGAATCAATATATATATATATATATATATATATATATATATATATATATGTTATTATGCAATTTATCTTGTAAAGAAACAATGGAAATTCAACGACATTTCGACGAATATCGAGCCCCGTTTGAACCTTAGGAATATATAGGATATAAATGACATGTCATTAGGGTTACCATGTTTCGGGTGATGGTCTTGAATGTCCTACCGGTGGGTGAGTTCAGGCAATTGTTGTGGATACTAGACAGCTTGTGTGAGCAGCACCGTGTAGCTACGTTCTGACCGGCAACTTGTCTGAGCAGGCCCATTTATGGCTCATTTGAGCATCTATGAAAAGGAAAAGTAAAAGGAAAATGAATGGTTTCGACCATTGTTTAGCACACTTTGTGTGAGCTTTCCCGCTTATCTGATATTATTCTAAGTGGTTCAATAGGCATGAAAAGGGATGAACCGATAAGGGTTCCGGTTGATTTCACTACGATAATTATGGAAAGGTATGATGTATCGATGATCAAAGCATGAACATTCATGATTATGAAAAGTATGATTTAAGTAATGCTATATTTATGTACCATATCTTACCATGTGATGATGTTGCTAAGTTATGTGTTTAATCACTAGCTTGTGGCTACGGTTAATGTTATGTTTATGTCTTATGTGTTATGCAAATGAAATGGTAAATGTCAATACGAACCAAGACATGTACGTATGAAACTCATTGAAATGGTGATACATGGAAAATATGATATGTTATGAAGGATGATAAATACAATTAGATCATGCCCAAGTATAATGGTTATCTATGTTAAGTTTGCATGAATTATGTTCAAGTATGCTAACATGTGTTGTTGTTGGTTTTTAGGCTTGTGCCAAGTTTATGAATGGATTATATCATGCTTAATCTTAATGAAATACATTGAAACAGTAAGTGATCAAGTGGAAAGATGCTTATGTGCATGAAACAGTGGTAAGAATCAAAGTATGTTTTTAGTTATGAAATGGTTTATCATGTAGTTGATTCCAAAAGAGCTATGTTTAAATGCACTAGCTTGAAGTCATGGTTGATATTATGCATATATCTTGTGTGTTATGCACATGAAACGAGTGAGGAAAGGTAATGAAATGGTAAATTCATAGTTGGAATGAAATTTGATAAAACGGAATAATGAGTTTGAAATATGTACTTATATATGAGAAATTTACATATGCTATGGATGAATATATCTATATCATGGATAAATCCACTA
Organism: Gossypium sturtianum; assembly: GCA_025698515.1. Classification (NCBI taxonomy): domain Eukaryota; kingdom Viridiplantae; phylum Streptophyta; class Magnoliopsida; order Malvales; family Malvaceae; genus Gossypium; species Gossypium sturtianum. The sequence continues at coordinate 81,892,162 of CM046951.1, forward strand.
AGTTAGGAATTTATAATGTCGTTTAGGCTTATGATAAGCATTGGGAATGGAATAGAATGGAATGGACTTTGATATATTTAATGAAATGATTGAAAATGTATGTTTTTATGTTACGATTTTATGGTAATGCTCTGTAACCCTATTATGGTGACAGATACGGGTTAGGGGTGTTACAAGTATGCTAAGGTTTAGCATTTGTTGCAAACCCTCGTGTTATACTACCCTGATCTAGCGTGTTATTGGTTGGATTAGCTCTTACGAGTGTTTGGCATGTTATCGGATGCATTAGCTCTTATGAGTGTTTGGCGTGTTATCGGGTGGATTAGCTCTTATGAGCGATTAGTATGTTTCGGTTGGATTACTTGTGTACTCGTATTTGTAAGTTGTTCATCAGGTCGTAAATCATTGTATTATAACTTACTTACTAATTTTGAATGCCATGGCTTGTATTTGACATCTTGAATTGACTCCGTTGTGGATATATATTTGTTTTCCCAGAAACTACCATTTGAGCTTTATATTAAATTATACAATTCACAGGCTTGACATTGTAGATGGCAGGAAACACTTGTTGTTGAATTATATTTGATTGAATTGTTATAATTACTTCGGTAAGATTTACTATTTTTTGTTCGTCAAACTTACTAAGCTTCAATAAGCTTAGTCGTCTAAATTTCTATTTCTTGTAGATACTCTTGAAGGTTAGACGATCGGATCAGCACTCAAGTCACACTATCCATCTGATTTCTGTAGTTTTTGAACGTTTGTTTTGGATTATATGGCATGTAATAAGTTTGTTTTGTCATTACTTTTGTTTTGATATGTAAATCTATAAAGAATGAACCTAAGTGCAAGTAGACAACTTATTGTGATATATGTGAATGAAGGAAGATGTTTTTGGTACAAGTTTTTAGCATATGTTTAATTAATATGTTATCTTGCATTGTTGTGATTTGAGGCACCTATGATAGGCATATTGGTTACAAGTTAGGTTGTGTGAATTGGTATGTTTTGGTTGATGATTTATATTGTTGTATAAGTGTGTATACTTGTAGTACCGATAAGGGTAAATTGGTTAGGCACTTAAGATGATTGAAATAGCATGATTTGAGCTTGTTTAATGTCATTTTGAATAGGTCTAATGGCTGGTAAATAGGTTACTTAGTGTTTAAGAAATCTTGAAATGGTAAATTTGAGGTTTAAGGTTCATTTAGGTGTACACGGCTTGGGACACGATCGTGTGTATTAACTCAGTGAGTTATATAGGTTGGTACACCGCCGTGCGTCCCTATTTCAAAAGTTACACGGCCTGGGGCATTCCACACGGTCTTGTGTCCCCTGTTTTTGTAATTTTTCATTTTTTCCTAAAATTTTCTGATTTGTTTAAAATTAGTCTCGAATAGTTTATAAGTTATTTTTAGGGCCTCGAAGGCTTGATTTAGGGACCAAATGCTTATGTTTAATATATTTTGTATAAGATTAAATTAATGAATGTTATGACGATAAACGTTTTTCGATTGATCGATAATGCTTTGTAACCCTAATCTAGCGACGGAGACGAGTTAGGGGTGTTATAGGACCTATGTTTTGGGCTAGATGAATCCTTGCTATTCTCGACTTTCAACTAAACGACCTTCTCCTCTATTCTTGTACCACGACCTGCCTAAAGTGTGGGCTCGAACACTTTCGAATCAAACACAGAACCAGAAAATAGTTTTTTTACTTTCAGTGGGAAAGTCAATCTCTCATAATAGAAACTGGTAAAGTTGTGTATAACTTGTTGCGTATTTAGTCCTGCCGATTCCATCTATTTAAAGGAAGAGAAAGTGAAACCCTAGTTGAATTCTAAGAAGCATTTAATGCCTATTTAATAGAAAAACAATCCCCTAGTTGAATTAGGAGAGAGAGGGGCTAATAGGGTGTACTTCCCCTCATATGTATTATGATAGGGATTCGAGCCTCTTCTGTATTAGGTCCATTTATATGTGCTTCTAGAACTTTTAATCCAACATTTTATAATTCAATCCAACCCAATACATGTTTTTTTTTTAATTTTCCAAAATGAACATCATAAATGTATTTAAATAAATGAATTAATTTCTAAATTAAATAATTTTCTCAGCCCGACTCTAATTTTGTTAAAATTAGGGTAACTTTATTGTAAAAGAATCTATGAGAAAATATGTTTAATATTTCTACATTCAACTTATTCACAATGACCAATTGATTTAATTCCATTTTCGAAATTCAATTAATTAATAATTCGAAAAATCATAAATTAATTCTCAAGTCATTTCCATACATAGAAAGAAAATCACATTCATTTCTGAATGTTTCGTATTTCTCTAAATTTACCATTTCTATCCATTTCTGTTAATTTGATTCAACATGCAATTCATTTTCAGTTTCAATGAGCTAGCGGAAGGACCGATTTGACACATGTGATTAGGTCTCAAATAATTTATAATTAAGTTTCAAATTTTCACCTATTAATTATAAATTCATTTAGTCAAGAAGTCATTTCACTATAGTATCGTGATTGAGCTCTCCCTAATGACATACCATTATGAAAGCAACTCGATTAGTGCTCGTCCAATGACCTTGTCATAAGACTGTTACCCTCATAAGATATCATTAATCTCTTTGGGATAAATTCGTTCTCCCAATATGATTCTATTCTATCTCATGGTAACTATTACATCTTCCTTCATGAAAAGACAATTACTATCAAATAGTAATCAAGCCACTTATCACAAAGACGAATGACCCATGGCCACATTTACTTTTGACCTCTCATGTAATGCCAATGAGAAGATATGCCCACTATTGTGAATGATGATACATACTGTAGAAGTCGTAAACCCAATGCACCAGTTTTTGGTTACTTATCTATTCGAATTCAGACTTTTAATTACATTTAAGTATATGAGTCACGCATATTGATGGAGCTCGAAACTAACTATTATTTCAAAAAAGGCAAGCGCACCTATCGAACAGTAGTATAGGTGTGGTGAGTCCAGAATATCGTATCCTGAAGGACCAAGAGTACTAGTATTAACTATCTTTTTATTATCTAGCTTAATAATTAACGGGATTTATTTTTAATCTAAAATCTATTAATAAATTTAACTAACTATGAACGCGACAGAGAGTAAATTGGGGAAAATACTTTTGGACAACTTATATGAGATAGACAATATCTAAGGAAGAATCCACCTAGACTTCACTTATTACTTTTGATTCATGCGATTTATTCACTTGGCTTAATCCGTAGAAATCCCTAAATTATATTAATACCTCTCTCGAGGCTACTAACAACTAATTCTAGGTTGATTAATTGAAATCTCTTTCTAATTAAAACCCCTATTGTCGCATTAACTCGATCTATGGATTCCCTTATTAGGTTTGACCCTAATCCGGTAGATTTTCGTCGCCCTATCTCTAGGGTTGCAATCAACTTCGCTTAATTGTGTTGATCTACTCTTAGACAGGGACTTTTCTCCTTGAATAAGCACATTCGACTTGAATCAATAACTTTGAATTATCAAAACAAGAATAAGAACTCACAATTAAGAATAAGCACAAGTATTTATCTCATAAATCAAATAATAATAAGATCTGTCTTAGGTTTCATCCCCTTAGGTATCTAAGGGATTTAGTTCATACTAAAACAGGGAAACATCATAAAAGAGGAAAAAAAACAAAACATAAGAAAACCCAAAAACTTCTCAAGAACTTGATGGGAGATCCTCAATCTTGATGGAGATCCTTCTCCTAAGCTGTTCCCAACGGCTGTCTTGGAGTATTTTCTCCTTCTACTCGGCGTCTATTCGACGTCCTGTCGAGCTCCCCTTTTAGGTTGCCCCCTAGGGTGTTTATATAGGCTTTGAGATGCCTTACTTGGCCCACAAGTATCCTATTCCGAATATAATTCATCCTAGTTTCGGCAGGGACACGCCCGTGTGACACTCCCGTGATGGACTCCCTTGGCCGTGGTCAATCCTGTTCGCCACACATGGCCGTGTGATCCGCCTGTGGTCGATATTCTAGGCTGTGGTTGATCCTTACTCGAAACACACGGCCATGTCCAATGGTCCAGGCTGTGTTGATTTCCTAAGTAGCCCCGTTTTGCCCCTTTTTGACCCGTTTCTCGTTCCTTTCGACTCCCTAAGCTCTCCTGAGTATAAAACATGAAATTAAGAGATTAAGAGTATCGAATTCATTAAATTCAATGGAAAATCATCCAAAATTAAGCCAAGCATGGGGTTAAAATATGTGTAGATTATGGTTTATCAAATACCCCCAGACTTAAGCGTTTGCTTATCCTCAAGCAAAATCCTCAACTCACAATTAAAATTAACTCCCTCAATCCATAATCCTCATCAATAATGTTTCATCATAATTCATAGATAATTCATATATTGATAATTTAACTAAAAGAGTCCTAAATTTTCAAACAATCTAAGTCATAAATTTTTATAACACGAAAATATAGGTGTCTCCCCTCATCTAAATAAATTACCTTTGATCCAAAATCGACAAGAATTGACATCCTCACTAAAGATTCACTCAAATCACTCAAAGTGTTTAAGGTTCAAATTAAGCACTCAAAAAGTCAAACATGAAAATTTAATCCCATAGGCTTGCCTGAAAATCAAATCTCCACCACTGTAAAATGAGATGATACACAAATCAAAAGGTCTTTAAAAAGGGTTGTAATGGGGCTTGGGTTAAAGGTGTGGGTAAAGGCTGAATTAGAGGGTTAGTATCGAGATTGAATTGATAAATTACCTAACTAGAAAAATAACTAAAACTTAAATAATTACAACAATTAAGAATTCATCACTAATAATACGAGCTTCTTCTCAAAATGTGAAATTAACGCATAAGCTCAAATAACATAGAACTAATAATGAATATACTTCGTATTTTTTTTTAGGAATAAGAACATACAATAATAATAAGATAGAATTTAACAACTGAAATAAAGAAAATAGTTAAGCAACCGATCAAATCAAATCTCGATATAAGGGTAGTCAAGAGAAATGGTGATAACAAATACAAAGTGGGTTTTGGGTTAATATTAATGGGTGAGTCAAGAAATGGTTGATTAGGTTTCAAAGGGTTCACTAGGGGTTAATTAAACGGGTAGGCTTTTTAGTGGAGTGAGTGGGTTAAAACCTAGGTGCCTTTATCATCTCCGTATATCAAATCATAGGTGTGGTCTCGACATGTATGATCGAAGCAAGTTCTAGAATAACAAATCGATGTTGACACACTCATAATTAATAAAGTGAGCAAGAAAAGAATATGCTCTAAAAGGCTCAAAATCTCACAAAAATTATGGTTTTTGATGTCAACCTTACAAATTTCAAACTTCAAAGTAATATTTAAATTTAGGAAAACAACCTAGAAATTTTAATTACGGAAAATAGACTTATCATGCTTGATTCTCTCATATCTTAAAGTTTAAATCATCAATGCGCAATTAACTATGACTTAATCCCAAACATATCAATGAAAATCATAAATCAAAAGAAGTTTCATTCTAATTAGTAATATGAGAAAATTACTTAAGAACAAGACATAATTCAGGGTTTTGAGAATAATGCAAAAAGTTAGGAACTTTTAAAATTCACCCCCCCCACACTTAAGATGTACATTGTCCTCAATGTACAAAAATAGATATTCACAATATAGTAAGAAAATCATAAGGTAGGGAGAGAAGTGAAACTTCCTAAAGTTTGGATAGAGTCAAAGAAAAGAAACGAGCGAAATTCGGGCCGAGTTGGAGGAGGATGCGCCGGTAGTGGTGGATACTAGGGTCGTGGTGTGGTGATTCCCTAGCATCCTTTAGGACCTAAATAAACGAAATAAAAATATAATAATATAGATTTAGCACAAGAGAGATAAAGAAAAGGAAAATAAAGGAGAAGAGAAAAGAAAAATAAAAAGTAAATGGACTCAAAGGTCCTTGTCCTATCGAGTTAATGAAGCGGACAACATGAACTTATGTAGATCGGTCTCGCACAGGGAGATTGTGTTAGGATCCTTTTGCTTCTTCGACATGGAGATGGTGGTGTTGGTCTTGTTTTTAGGCATTGTGTGATGGTGGCAAGGATGGTGGTTGGTGTAGTGGTGGTGTAAAGGAGGAATGAGTGAAAAGGAAAAGGGGAATGAAGGGAGAAAGCTGAAAAAAAAGAGAGGGGTGTGGTGGTTAGGGTTTTAAAAGAATAGGAAATTGGAGAGGAAGTGAGAAGAGGGGGGTTTTAAATAGAAATCAGGGATCTGGTAACTCCCCACGCCCGTGTGCCATGGGCGTGTTCGGTTGCACGGCCATATCGCACGGCCGTGTGGAGGTTCGTTCGTTTTTCCCACGCCTATGTGGAGGTTTCTACGCCCGTGTGGCTTAATCAGTGTCGGCCACGACCGCATCGCACGGCCGTGGCATTTTATCATAGCCCGTGTTTTGGGGAAAATTTTGTCCTATTGCCACAAAGCTATGGCCACGCCAATGTACCTACCTGTGGTGACCACACGGCCGTGTGCAAGGCCGTGTGGGTATGGAAACCTGCGCCTAAACATGAAAATAAATAAAACTAAACTAATTAGTAGGGTTAGTACTCGGGTTGCCTCCCGAGAAGCGCTTATTTAAAGTCTTAAGTTAGACTTACCTCTCATTCGCGTATTCATGGTGGTTTGAGGAGTTGAAACTCCTCTCCCCTGCTATCAGTTCTATGATCACTATGTAGTTTAAGTCGAGTGGCATTTACCTTAAAAGTGCTGAATGTAGGATTGGTCACCTCGACTGTTCCGTATGGAAAGACATTGAGTACCGTGAGAGGAGTCACTCCGTTTTCTTTAAGCTCTGAGGTGCTAATTCGAGGATCAGTTGCATCTAACAGTACCTGATCTCAAATTTTGAAGTGATTTGTTGTTCCTATAAGCTCGTCTAGGGGTTCTCTCTATTTTGTTTCGTGTGTTCTTAGTTTCTCCTTGAAATGTGTCTTCCACTCGTTTAGTTCATCGGTCTGAAGCCTTCATTCCTCATGAATTATTTCTTTATTGGCCCGAGGTCTAGGATCTGGCTCATTGTGTAGTTTCGTGGTGTTTCCTGTAAAGAAGGTTGAACCAAATGGTTATTAATGGAATTTATGTTTTTACCTTGACAACTCGATGTCCTAGCCGAGTCAAGAGCCTGAAGAGTGATCGTTTAGTCACCTACATGAAGTGTGAGTTCACCTGTATCAATATCAATTTTAGTTCTGGCAATTGCTAAAAAGGGTCTTCCTAAAATTAAAGGAACATTATTATCCTCATCCATGTCTAAAATGAAAAAGTCTACCGGGAATATGAATTTATCAATTTTTACTAGTACATCTTCGATTATACCTCTAGGAATTCTAATAGTTTTATCAGCTAATTGAATGCTCATTCTAGTTTGTTTGGGTTTCCCGAGACCTAGTTGTTTAAACATTTTATAAGGCATAACATTGATGCTTGCCGCTAAATCAGCTAAGGCATTATTAATAGATAAACTACCAATTAAACATGGAATTGTAAAACTCCCTGGATCTTTTAATTTTCATGGTAGTTTATTTTGCAAAATTACTGAGCACACTGCGTTTAACTCCACATGTGGCACCTCGTCTAATCTCCGTTTGTTTGTCAATAGCTCTTTTAAAAATTTCCTTCAATCTAGCATCTGCGAAAGAGCTTCAAGGAACGGTAAGTTAACATGTAATTTCTTTAGAAGTTTAAGAAACTTACCGAATTGTTCATCTGTGTTGTCTTTCTTCATCGCATTGGGGTATGGCACTCAAGGTTGGTACTCTGTAATTACCGATTTCGGTTTATCATGGTTTACCTCAACCTTACCTTCCCCTACCACATTCTCTTGCCTCAGTTCTGGTTCGTCTAACCCCTCACTGTCGTGAATAGAGACGACATGAATTTGCTCCTTTGGGTTAGTTTCAGTGTTGATTGGCAAGCTGCCTTGTGGTCGTTCAGATATGATCTTAGCAAGTTGTCCTAATTGGCTCTCGATCCCTTGAATCGATGCTTGTTAATTTTTGAGCGCAATTTCGGTGTTTTGGAAACGTGTCTCTGACACCGCGATAAATTTTGTTACAATCTCTTCTAGGTTCGGCTTCTTCTCTTGTGGGTAGGGTTGCTGTTGAAAGCCTGGAGAGGGTTGTTGTCTCTGATTTCTTTGACCACCCATGAGAAGTTTTAGTGGTTCCTCCAACCTGGATTATAATTGTTACTATAGGGGTTATTTTGAGATCAAAAATTATTACCCATATAGTTCATCTGCTCGCTTTCTACGCCAGGGTTGTAGGGTGGGTATTCTGTATTGTTCGTCCGTCCTCCATTTGTATCGCACTGCATCACTGGATGTACCTGCGAAGAACCATTCAAACCATCAATTTTATTACTAAGGAGTTCTACCTCATTTGATAGCATGGTCACTGGGTCGAAGTTGAAAACACTGGCGGCTTTTGTCGGCCTTGTCCTTGTGACTTGCCACTGATAGTTATTCAGTGACATCTCCTCTATAAAATCATAAGCCGCCTCAGGAGTCTTGTTATTTAGGGGTTCCACCGTCATTTGAATCAATCAATCATGCGGTTGAGGGTTCACACCGTTGTAAAAGGTTTGAACAGAGCGATAAGGTAACCCATGGTGAGGGCCCTTCTTAGTAAATCCTTGTATCTCTCCCATGCATCGTAAAGTGTCTCTAAATCCATCTGCACAAAAGAAGAGATATCATTCCTCAACTTAGCCATTTTAGCCGGCGAAAAATATTTAAGTAAAAATTTTTCAGTCATTTGATCCCATGTAGTGATTGATCCTCGTGGTAACGAGTTCAACCACTGTTTAGCTTTGTTTCTCAACGAGAAGGGAAACAACCGAAGGCGAATGGCATCATCAGAAACGCCATTGATTTTGAAAGTGTCGCACAACTCTAGAAAATTTGCAAAGTGATTGTTTGGATCCTCATCCTGCAAACCATCACACTGAACAAACTGCTGAATCATCTGTATAGTGTTAGGTTTCAATTTAAAATTATTTGCAGCAATAGCATGTCTAACAATACTTGATTCGGTTCCTGTTAAACTAGGTTTAGCATAATCATACATAGTTCGAGGAACAGGATTTTGATTCACCGGGTTTGCGGCAACCACAGGAGGTAGCGGATTATTATTAGCCATCTCTTCGGTAGTGTTAGTGTCGTCCTCTTGCTCTTCTTGTATGTATTGTAAGCTTCGCCTTATCTCTCTACGATTTCTGCGAATGGTACCTTCAATATCACTGTCAAATAGTAATGGTCCTGACGGGTTCCTCCTAGCCATAAACTAGAATTACCAGCCAGAAGCAACTAAAAGAAAAATTAGCAAAGTTAAAATAAAATAAAAATAAATTGTAAATAAATAAAATGGCTAAAGTAATAAAAATTTAGTTTTCCTAATATCTTAGTCCCCGGCAACGGCGCCAAAAACTTGATGGAGCTCGAAACTAACTATTATTTCGACAAAGGCAAGCGCACCTATCGAACAGTAGTATAGCTGTGGTGAGTCCGGAATATCGTATCCTAAAGGACCAAGAGTACTAGTATTAACTATCTTTTTATTATCTAGCCTAATAATTAAGGGGATTTATTTTTAATCTAAAATCTATTAACAAATTTAACTAACTATGAACGTGACAGAGAGTAAATTGGGGAAAATACTTTTGGACAACTTATATGAGATAGACAATACCTAAGGAAGAATCCACCTAGACTTCACTTATTACTTTTGATTCATGGGATTTATTCACTTGGCTTAATCCGTAGAAATCCCTAAATTATATTAATACCTCTCTCGAGGCTACTAACAACTGACTCTAGGTTGATTAATTGAAATCTCTTTCTAATTAAAACCCCTATTGTCGCATTAACTCGATCTATGGATTCCCTTATTAGGTTTGACCCTAATCCGGCAAATTTTCGTCGCCTTATCTCTAGGGTTGCAATCAACTCCGCTTAATTGTGTTGATCTACTCTTAGACAGGGACTTTTGCTCCACTGAATAAGCACATTCGACTTGAATCAATAACCTGAATTATCAAAACAAGAATAAGAACTCACAATTAAGAATAAGCACAAGTATTTATCTCATAAATCAAATAATAATAAGATCTGTCTTAGGTTTCATCCCCTTAGGTATCTAAGGGATTTAGTTCATACTAAAAGAGGGAAACATCATAAAAGAGGAAAAAAAACAAAACATAAGAAAACCCAAAAACTTCTCAAGAACTTGATGGGAGATCCTCAATCTTGATGGAGATCCTTCTCCTAAGCTGTTCCCAACGGCTGTCTTGGAGTATTTTCTCCTTCTACTCGACGTCTATTCGACGTCCTGTCGAGCTCCCCTTTTAGGTTGCCCCCTAGGGTGTTTATATAGGCTTTGAGATGCCTTACTTGGCCCACAAGTATCCTATTCCGAATAGAATTCATCCTAGTTTCGGTAGGGACACGCCCGTGTGACACTCCCGTGGTGGACTCCCTTGGCCGTGGTCGATCTTGTTCGCCACACACGGCCGTGTGATCCGCCCGTGGTCGATATTCTAGGCCGTGGTTGATCCTTGCTCGAAATACACGGCCATGTCCAATGGTCCAGGCCGTGTTGATTTCCTAAGTAGGCCTATTTTGCCCCTTTTTGACTCGTTTCTCGTTCCTTTCGACTCCCTAAGCTCTCCTGAGTATAAAACATGAAATTAAGAGATTAGGAGCATCGAATTCATCAAATTCAATGGAAAATCATCCAAAATTAAGCCAAGCATGGGGTTAAAATATGTGTAGATTATGGTTTATCACATATTTAGTTCATCATCCACTCAGGATTAGGGTATGCCACACTATGAATGTCACAAGTGAATAAATCCATAAATAGATTTAGGATCTATTAAACTTGGGTCATGTCTGATGTATTGTCAAGCTAGTTAGTCACATCTATGTCTCTATCTTCTACGCGTCATCTGCTCTGACACCCTAGAAAAAAACATCTCCCCAATTGGACTTGATAGACGACATATTAGTCTTTCAATAAGTTTGCTCATTTCTAATTATACTAAGTACATGTTTAGGTTCGTCTACTAATATAAGTTGTCTTTATGTATTACTATCAGACCACGTAACACCGCTTAGTATTAGTTAAACATTAGACAACCAGTGAGCTAATATTTGCTTCTATTTTGCTTTACATGTGTAACACCCCTCGCTCAACCTAATCGTCAGGTTCGAGCTAAAATATGCTACATACGTTGCCAGAGCAAGTTTAGACAATTTTACAATATTCAACCAATCACAAACGAAAAAAAGTATCATTCTCATTCTAAATATGCATCACAATCTGTAACGCCCTAAAATTCTTATCTCTACTTCTGTGAATATCTGACATAAATGTGTATCTTCTTCAGTGGTTTAGTGTTCTAGGTGTGCGTGAGAGGTCTTGGGTTCAAACCCTACCTTTAGTAAATTTTATTATTTTTGGAATTAAGCCCTATCTCTGTTCAGTGGGCTTTTATTAGATTGCCTGTAAATTCATATCAGAATGAGCCTACTGGTTCGAGTGCTGAAGGGGTTGCTAACTTGGAGGTCCTGTGCTCAAATCCCTGCGCGAGCGAGGGAGTTTATTTTTGCTCGTTTGACTGAGAGAGTTTCAGTTGAACAGAAATTCTGAGTAAGTGGTTGCATAGTGTGTTAGTGGGAGAGATATGGAAAGATTTGTGTCATCTTTTGATTTTATTTTATTTTTTTATTTTTTTTCAAATTTCATTTTTCTCTCTCCTTTAGAAAGCTTTTGACATTCTTCTAAGAATTCTTCTCTTCCAAACTTTTCTTTTGTGTTCTTCCTTCTTTGATTCTGGTTTGCTATTTTGTTTTTCAATATCTGCATTTGGGGGTCTGTAGATTCTATTCGGTTTGTGGTAGGTAAGTCTTCTTGAAATTTTGAGCTTTTAAGAATCGGATTCGGATGTGTTAATGTGATGAATTATTGTGTAGGTGTTAATCAAGGGGATCGGAATCCAGCTTCTTTCGTGTAGTGGATTGGAGATTTCGATACTTATTTGGTAAGTGTTCGACTATGATGGTTAAATTATTTCTCAAGTGGTTCTTAGAAGTTCGATAGTTGGTGTTTCGATACTTGGTATTAATCGATTGAATGATATTTTTAGGGTTGGAAGGCTCATGAGCGGTTTTGTATCAAATTGATACAAGTGTGCACCTGAAACGCAGAAAATAAGGTTTCGGCAAAAGCCAAAAATCTGTTCTGTTAACGCCACACGGGCGTGTGGTCACCCATGTGGTTCGCCGTGTGCGAGAACACAGCCGTGTGGTCGACGAAGGCATGGCCGTTCGCAGCACACGGCCATGTGATGGCTCAAGTGTGGCCGTGTGGGCCACACGAGCTAGGCCGAGTTGGGCGTGTGGGCCTACACAGGGGTTTAGATTCTTGGGCCAGGCCGTGTGGGCCACACGGGCAAGGCCAATCCGAGTGTGTGGGCCACACGGGCATGTGGAACCAAAATTTCTGAAATTTCTCCTAGGGTCGTACGGGTCGACCCAATCGACCGTGGGCCTACCGTATGGTCGGTAAGGGCTAACCAAACCCCAAAACTATAGATCTGATAGACTGATAATCTGTTCTTAGTATGATTATGCCATGCATATCTGATTGTTCTGATATCTGTACATAGCATGTTGAGCATGTCTTCTATGTTATTCTGTATCTGTCTTGTATATGATTGTGGGGTGGGTTTTGTATTGATAGAGGAAGTGTTATGTATGGCGATCATCGCCTCTTATCTGAAAGCTTGGCTGCACTATATTTGATACGTGTCGTAACGGCACAACCTGGTGTGTAGGGATGGGCGGATGTTTTTAACCCCACATGGTGTGTTGGGATGGTCAGAGATGGTGTGTAGAGGATGGGGGTAGGATTCTGATTGTCTGATTCTGTTTACTGTATCTGTATCTGAAATGGGCTTGAGCCCGAATCTTTATCTGTATCTGTATCTATTTTCGACTGTGTATATGATAATGTATGATTGCATGATTAGTTCTAATGAGTTACACACTGAGTTTACGTAAACTCATATTTGTTTGTCTGTATTGTCAAGTAATCCACAGTCTTAGGCGGGTCGGTGCAACAGGAACTCGGCGGTGACCACTCTTCCATAAAACTATTTAGATTTATTAATTTATGGTACTTAATAATTTGGGATTTAATTCTGAGAGTTGTAATTTTTGGGGCTCTCTCTAGACTGTTGGCTTTTGTTTGGTTTGGTTGTGTTTTTAACTCTTTCATTACGATGCATGACGAAAACAAAGGTTTTCTAAAAACTCGAACTGGTTTTCTAAATTATAACAGTTTTAAGGCTTCTGCATTAATAAGTTTTTTGGCAAATAAATTACTTAATTAATCAAATGGTATTTTCAGTAAAATGTGAATAATTTGATTGGACAAGACAACACCGTTTTCAAAACCCTACCTTGTGACATCTCCGGATTCGGCCATAACGTCTAGGCCGGGTTTGGGGTGTTACATTTTGTGGTATCAGAACCAGGTTTCAAAACTCGGCTGTGAATTTTGGGTTCCAAAATTTTGTTTTTAAAGTATTGGTTTTCAACTGATTTGAATAATTGAGGTAGTGTGTGGTTCATCGAGTCTCCGGCGTTGATCCTGTAAGTATTTTTGAAATTTTGATAAAAAGCTCTAAAAATACTGTAGTTAGTACTCTCTGAAACTGAACTGAATAGTTAGAGACTGAAACTTCTGAAAACGATTCTGAACTTCTGATAATTTATGCATAAAACATCTGCTGTTAATAAACGGGAACTGATGCATAAAATTTTTAATGTAGACGAAACTCTAATTAGACAATGAGCGCAGGTGGAATTCATGGACGTGGTACTCGTGGTCGTGTAAGAGGCCGTAGGGGGCTTGAGCTGAGTCTTCTTCATTGGGTAGTATGCCACATCTGGATACGAGCGAGACACCAGTATCGCCTGCTACTGAGACGGGGTCTCAAAGTCGTTCGGCTGGGGACGACGCACTGTCCCAATCCATGCTGAGGATTTTAGAAAGGGTCGTTGGACCTAATTCTGGATCTGGGGGCCGAGGGTCGGTAACTGAACGACTCCGATCTAATAGTGCTGAGTTGTTTGGAGGCGTCACTAGAGTCGTCGCTAGTGTGGCCGAGTATTGGTTGGAGGCCATCGAGAGAATCATGAAAAATCTAGACTACACTCCTAAGCAGAAACTGAAAGGTGCAGTCTCCTTGCTTCGCGATGAGGCTTATCAGTGGTGGTTGATAGTTGAGGAGAGTATCCAGCTCGATCGTCTGACCACCTTTCAGAGTAAGTATGTGAGAGCGACCTATATAGATGCTCGTAGGCATGAGTTGATGAATCTCACACAAGGGGATAGATTTGTGGCTGAGTATGAGGCCGACTTTCTGAGGTTAATTCGCTACGCTCGAGGCATGGTGGTGTCTGAGTATAAGAGGTGCATTCAGTTTGAGGATGGACTGAGGGATAATCTGAGGGTACTGATTGCTCCACCGAGGGAGCGTGAGTTTGCGGTTCTAGTCGAGAATGTGAAGATCGCTGAAGATGTTAAGCGCGTGGAATGCCAAAATAGAGACCGTGAGAGAGGCAAGAATAAGAGGGATTTGGAGCCCTCTAGTTCTGTTCTGAAGCCTAAGAAAAAGGCCAGGTCTAATGGGCCAGTCCGAGTGGGGGCTCATGTTGCTCCAGCTGGGTTGCAGCCATGTGGTGATTGTGGTAGGGGCCATCCGGGCGAATGTTGGAGGAGGATTGGGGCCTATTTGAGGTGTGGATCTTTATATCACCTTATTAGAGACTGTCCACAGCGGGAAGATCAGACGCAAGCTCCGGGTTTTGTGCAGCCTTAGAGGGCAGTTCAGCAGCCATCTAGGGCCCTAGAGCGGCTAGGGTGGTAATGGTTTGGGCCGTGGACAAAGAGCATCGGACAGAGGTGCTAATCAGACAGAGGCGAGGCAACCTGTACTTGCTTATGCTACTCAACGCCGAGAGGACAGAGATTATCCAGATGTTATCACTTGTACGTTCTTAATTTCTGATGTACCTTATACTGCTCTGATAGACATAGGTTCTAACCACTCCTATGTATCTAGCACTGCAGCTCAAAACTTGGGGGTTTCTGTTGAGAGCACTTCTAGTGAGGTTACTGTACTAAGTCCATTAGGGCAGTCTTTTCGGGTTAGTAAACTCTATAGAAAGGTTCCGTTAGAGGTACAAGGGATTTTTTTTTTGGCAGATCTGATGGAGCTTCCGTTTGGGAAGTTCGACTTAATTCTGGACATGGATTGGGTTGTCAAGCACCGAGTTAGTTTAGACTGCGGGACTAAGAGGGTCGTTCTGAGGACTGAGGACGATAAGGAGGTGGTTGTGATCGGCAATCATCGAGATTATCTGTCCAACGTGATCTCCGCTCTTGTGGTTGAGAAATTGGTACGGAAAGGGTGTGAGGCGTACTTGGCTTATATCAGTGTTTCTGATTCTAGAGACTCTTCTGTTGGGAATATCAGAACTATAAGGGATTTTTCGGATGTCTTTCTGGAGGAGTTATCGGGTTTACCTCTTGGTCGAGAGGTTGAGTTTAGGATTGAGCTTCTTTCGGGTACAGCTCCGGTGTCCATCGCTCCCTACCGAATGGCACCGAAAGAGCTTACAGAACTTAAGGCTCAACTGCAAGAACTCCTGGATCGTGGTTTCATCCACCCTAGTGTGTCTCCATGGGGGCACCAGTTCTGTTTGTTAAGAAAAAGAATGAGACCATGAGAATGTGCATTGATTATCGGTAGTTGAATAAGCTGACTATGAAGAATAAATATCTGCTTCCGAGGATCGACGACCTATTTGATTAGTTCTGTGGGGCTTCAGTGTTCTCTAATATTGATCTTTGATCTGGGTATCATAAGTTGAGAGTTAAGGAAGCTGATGTCCATAAGAATGCATTTAGGACTCGATATGGACATTACGAGTTCCTAGACGAATGCTCTGGCCACATTCATGAATCTGATGAACCGAGTATTTTAGCCTTATCTGGATCAATTTGTCATGGTCTTCATCAACGATATTCTGGTATACTCTAAGACTGAGGATGAGCATGATGAGCATCTTAGAGTAGTACTTCAGATCCTCCGTGAGAAACACCTCTACGCCAAGTTGAGCAAGTGCGAATTCTGGTTGCGAGAGGTAACTTTTCTAGGGCACGTGGTTTCTACTGAGGGGATTCGAGTTGATCCTCGAAAGATTGAGGCTGTGCTTGATTGGAAACAGCCTAAGAACGTGTCTGAAATCCTTAGTTTCCTGGGTCTGGCAGGTTATTACCGATGGTTTGTTGAGGGATTTTCTCTGATTGCAGCTCCTTTTATTAAGTTTTTGCGTAAGGGTGTCCCTTTTATCTGAACTGATGCACAGTAAGAGAGCTTTGAGAAGCTCAAGTCTATACTGAATCAGGCTCCTGTTCTGATACAGCCTGAATCTGGTAAGGAATTTGTGGTCTACAGTAATGCATCATACGTCGGTTTGGGATGCGTACTAATGTAAGATGGTAAGGTTTTGGCTTATGCGTCTCGGTAGCTTAAGACAAATGAGGGAAATTATCCGACGCATGATTTAAAGTTGGCTGCGATAGTCTTTGCATTGAAAATTTGGAGGCACTATCTGTATGGTGAGAGGTGTATCATCTACACTGATCACAAGAGCCTTAAGTATCTCCTTACTCAGATAGAGTTGAACCTTAGGCAGCGCCGTTGGATTGAACTGCTCATAGAGTACCATCCTGGTAAGGCCAATGTGGTGGCCAATGCTATAAGTCGTACAGCGATGTCTGATTTGAGAGCAATGTTTGCTCGACTCAGTCTGTTTGGTGATGGAAGTTTGTTAGCTGAGTTGTAAGTTAAGCCGACTTGGATTGAGCAGATTCGAGATAAGCAGTTAGGGGATGAGACTCTGGGTTTACGGTTCCATTTGATTGAGAGTGGTACTACTTCAGATTTTGGGTTGAGTAATGATGGTGTGTTATGTTTTTGAGGTCAAATCTGTGTGCCGAATGATGCTGATTTGAGACAGTCGATTCTGAGGGAGGCGCATAGTAGCCCTTATGCTATACATCCCGATAGTAATAAGATGTACCGCGATCTTCGTGAATTGTACTGGTGGCCGGGTTCGAAGTGTGAGGTTACCGATTTCGTTACTCGATGTCTGACGTGTCAGCAGGTTAAGGCTGAGCACTAGTTGCCTTCAGGTTTGTTGCAGCTAGTTAAGATTCCCTTATGGAAATGGGAACGAGTGACGATGGACTTTGTTAGTGGGTTGCCCTTGACCCCCACTAAGAAGGATTCTGTTTGGGTTATCGTGGATCGATTGACCAAGTCTGCTCACTTCATTCCTGTTCAGACAGACTACTCTCTGCAGAAGTTAGCAAAGCTCTACATATCTCAGATTATAAGACTGCATGGGGTTCTGGTGTCGATTATTTCTGATAGAGATCCTCGCTTCACATCTCAGTTCTGGAAGAAATTGCATGAGGCTCTAGGTTCGAGATTGGACTTCAGTACTGCGTTCCATCCTCAAACCGATGGTCAATCTGAGAGGGTGATTCAGAAACTGAAAGATATGCTTTGGATTTGTGTGATTAACTTCCGAGGTAGTTGGAAGGATTATCTGCTATTAGCTGAGTTCGCTTACAATAACAGTTTCCAGGCTAGCATCTAGATGGCACCTTATGAGGCTCTTTATGGTCGTAAGTGTCGCACTCCGCTATGTTGGATTGAGTTGGGTGAGCATCCAGGTTTTGGGTCCTAAGTTGGTTTCTGAGACCGAAGATAAGGTTAGACTTATTCGGGATCGTCTGAAGGCAGCTTCTGATAGACAAAAATCTGACGCAGGTCTGAAGAAGCGTGATATTGAGTACTCTGTAGGGGACTTCGTGTTTCTTAAGGTTTCTCCGTGGAAGAAGGTACTAAGATTCGGTCGTAAGGGCAAGCTGAGCCCTAGGTTTATTGGGCCGTATCGGATTCTAAAACATGTGGGACTGGTCGCTTATCAGTTAGAGCTACCTCCAGAGTTGGACCATATCCATGATGTGTTTCACGTCTCGATGTTGAGGTGGTACAGGTCTGATCCATCCCATGTTGTCTCTGTTGAAGAGATCGAGGTTAGACTGGACATGACTTTTGAGGAGGAGCCGGTTCAGATTCTGGATCGTGATATTAAGTTTCTGAGGAGGAAGTTCATTCCTTTAGTGAATGTTCTGTGGCGGAATCATGGTACTGAGGAGGCCACGTGAGAACCTGAGGACTCGATGCGTCAGCAGTATCCTCACTTGTTCTGATCAGGTAAATTTTGCGGTCGAAATTTCTTTTAAGGGGTAGAGTTGTAACGCCCTAAATTTCTTATCTCTACTTCTGTGAATATCTAACATAAATGTGTATCTGCTTCAATGGTTTAGTGTTCTGGGTGTGTGTGTGAGGTCTTGGGTTCAAGCCCTACCTTTAGTAAATTTTGTTATTTTTGGAATTAAGCCCTATCTCTGTTCAGTGGGCTTATATTAGATTACCTGTAAATTCATATCATAATGAGCCTGCTGGTTCGAGTGGTAAAGGAGTTGCTAAGTTGGAGGTCCTGTGTTCAAATCCCTGCGCGAGCGAGGGAGTTTATTTTTGCTCATTTGACTGAGAGAGTTTCGGTTGAACAGAAATTCTGAGTAAGTGGTTGCATAGTGGGTTAGTGGGAGAGATATAAGGGATTTGTGTCATCTTTTGATTTTTTTATTTTTTTATTTTTTTCAAATTTCGTTTTTCTCTCTTCTTCAGAAAATTTTTGATGTTCTTCTAAAAATTCTTCTCTTCCAAACTTTTCTTTTGTGTTCTTCCTTCTTTGATTCCGGTTTGCTATTTTGTTTTTCAATCTCCGCGATTGGGGGCTGTTGATTCTATTCGGTTTGTGGTAGGTAAGTCTTCTTGAAATTTTGAGCGTTTAAGAATCGGGTTCGGATGTGTTAATGTGATGAATTATTGTGTAGGTGTTAATCAAGGGGATTGGAATTCGACTTCTTTCGTGTAGTGGATTGGAGATTTCGATACTGATTTGGTAAGTGTTCGACTATGACGGTTGAATTATTTCTCAAGTGGTTCTTAGGAGTTCAATAGTTGGTGTTACGGTACTTGGTATTAATCAATTGAATGATATTTTTAGGGTTGGAAGGCTCGGGAGTGGTTTTCCATCAAATCGATACCAGGTGTGTACATGAAACGTAGAAACAAGGTTTTTACAAAAGCTGAAAAACTATTCTGTCGACGCAACACGAGCGTGTGGTCACCCGTGTGGTTAGTCGTGTGCGAGAACACAGCCGTGTGGTCGGCAAAGGCATGGCCGTGCGC
This sequence comes from Gossypium sturtianum, assembly GCA_025698515.1. Classification (NCBI taxonomy): domain Eukaryota; kingdom Viridiplantae; phylum Streptophyta; class Magnoliopsida; order Malvales; family Malvaceae; genus Gossypium; species Gossypium sturtianum. The sequence continues at coordinate 81,911,644 of CM046951.1, forward strand.
AACACATGGCCGTGTGGTGGCTCGAGTCTGGCTGTGTGGGCCACACGGGCTAGGCCGAGTTGGGCGTGTGGGCCACACGGGCGTCTGGGCCCACACGAGCATGACACACGGGTGTGTGGACTCTTGGGCCAGGCTGTGTGGGCCACACGGGCAAGGCCAATCTGGGCATGTTTGGCACACGGGCATGTGGGCCCAAAATTTCTAAAATTTCTCCTAAGGTCACACGTGTAATACCTCTCACCCGTATCCGTCGCCGGATTAGGGTTACGAGGCATTATCGATAAAAAAACACAGCTCCGAACAGTCATACATTACTATTCATGCATAAAGTGATATATTTTCCTTTACAAAATTTTTCCATACTCAAATTAATAACCATCCTCTTATTCATACAAGTCAAATTCGTATATATAAAACACATAACCAATTAAAATCAAACATGCATTATTATTCATATTACATATACGAACCATGCTTCAAAATTCAACCATATCAATATCATGGATGTAATCAAATTTTCGAACCAATTAACTTGCATCAAAACCATACTACATATGCTTTATAAATACATAATTCGAACCTTATGACCATCAAATTTCATAGCATGCGAATGACTAAATCATTAACCAACATTTTTCATGTCATGTACCAAACATGCATTAATACTCCCTTTAGTAAAATTTCATTACTTTAACTAAATACTAAATATACCATTTTGCTTATCTATACATATCCGCATTTTAATCCATACCAACCATATCACATGGCATAATATTCATTAACATATAAAATTATAGTTAACATTACATCATGGCCAACTATACTTTTAATGCTTTCATATTATACGCATATCATCCTAAAAAAAAAAGTCATTTCTAATCTCAAATACCAAGCCATAATTATCCCACTCTATTAACTATTTAATGAACAAACCAATTCTTATATTATGCACATTCACACATTAATCTAAGTTAAACTGTCCACACGTCTTTATAGTCATACATATATATAACACATAAACAAGCATCACTTAATACCCAATTACAATTATAATTATTGCCAACTCATGCGCATTACACTAAAGCCACCTTAAACATTTTTTAACACAAATAACAAATCAAAGTGCACTTAATTCGCAGACTAATTATCATGCCCAAAAATATATATTCCCAACTAATAAATTAGCCATCTATTCGTTCATCAAATTTAACCTCAATAGGTTATACCATTTCATAGTTAATTAACATTATTAACTAGACATATTATACTTGCTCAAATGACTGACCAAACATCCATAAAACATAGTCATCTTTTGCCACTAAATACCTTATCAAATGACCATTTTCACAAGCAATCACTTATACATACTTAGCTTATAGGAACATTTGCATTATATCAAAAACACATCCATCAACTAATCATTACTCAAGCCAAATCATATAACCGAACACATCATACATATATACCATGAAACATACTTCCCAAAATGAGCTTATATCATGACCGAAAATACATCATATTGAACATCATTATCAAGCCATCTTCGCATGGCTATTTATAAACAATTTAAAACTAACCATAACAAAGCTAGCCTATACATGCCATGTCTTAGTTACAAACTTCAAAAGTACCAAATACTGGTCGATAGTGTGACGATGATCCTTGACGATCCCCGAACTCGAGCTAGCTTTATATATCTATAAAACAGAAAAAGAATGCACAAAGTAAGCTTTGAAAGCTTAGTAAGCCATAAGCACATAGTTCATCACAAGAACATATATAATTCAATTCGAATATGCCAAATTTAGCTAATCTCATACACATATACAATCACTTTTCTCATATAATTCATATTACTACATTAAGTAACTTCACTTACCGTATTTTAAATGAACATATAAACTTCATACGTACCTGAATCATTTAGCTCAAATTCACATTCGGTCTCGTTTTGATATTGCCCATTGAACCATTCGAAATCGTTAAGGATACTCGAAAACACATATATCACATACAATGCCATATCCCAGATGTGGTCTTACATGTTATCACATATCGATGCCTCTGTCCTAGACAAGATCTTACACGAATCATATACGATGCCAATGTCCCAGACATGGTCTTACACGAATTCACGCCTCGGAAGTCCTAATGTCATCACATACTTATCCTATACTATTCCTATGGTTCATACAGGGCTTTTGGACGTCGTAATTCAATCAATTCAAGCTTGAAACAAGTCCTCCAATGCTCAATTAAATTCAGAAACATATATATATTTATTTATAATTCAATTCAGCAACATATAATATATACATTTGAATTTAAGAATATTTATTTACTTATGAACTTACCTCGTTCGGAAACGAACGGATCGGAACGACTATTCAACAACTTTCGAATTCCCCTTATCCAAATCTGATTTCTTCCTTTCTTGATCTAAATAAATTTAAATTTAACTTATTTAATTACATACTCATTCAATTTCACCCAAAAACACATAAATGGGCATTTTGCACTTTAGCCCTAACATTTTATATTTTCTCAATTTTAGTCCCTATTTCAAAACAACTCAAAATACACAAAATTTCAACATGCTCATGTTAGGCCAAATTTTCCTTAGGTCTCTAGCAGCCCATTAATTTCATTTATTTCACATTTTGGCCCCTCAATTTACAAATTTCATAATTTAGTCCTTAATAAGCATTTTTATCAAAAATCACTTAATAAACTATGATAATCTAATAACAAATATTTATTTTTCATCATCAAACAACAAAAACATCAAGCTATCAACAATGGAAAATCACAAATTCATCATCAAATCCAAAAATTAAAGCATGGGCTAGCTAGTATACGAAGTAACGATCTCAAAAACATAAAAATTATCAAAAACTGAGCAAAGAACATACCTAATTTAAGACATCAAAGTGCCGAACTTGCAAGCTTTAAAATGGTTTTTTTTTCTTCTTAACTTTCGGCCAAAAAAGATGATAATGCATTCATTTTATGTTTTGTTTTATTTTAATTACATTTTATTATCCATTTACCATAATAACCTTAATGATTTAATAATAAAACCATATAATGCATGCCATTACCGTCCATTCATGTATTCAATGGCCTAATTTCATTTTAAGGACTTTAAAATCAAGAAACCATATCAAATAAGTACTTTAACAACTAGAAAGCCACTTTTACATTTTATGCGATTTAGTCCTTTTATCAAATTAACTAATCAATCGATAAAATTAAATCACGAAATTTTCACACATATCAAATAACATGCTATAAAAACAAAAAATAATATTAAAATAATTTTACGAATTTGGGTTGTGGTTCCAAAACCACTATTCTAATTTATCTAAAATTGGGCTGTTACAGTACGGGTCGACCCAATCGATCGTGGGCCTACCGTAGGGTCAGTAAGGGCTAACCAAACCCCAAAATTGTAGATCTGATAGACTGATAATCTGTTATGAGTATGATTATGCCATGCATATCTGATTGTTCTGATATCTGTACATAGCATGTTGAGCATGTATTTTATGTTATTCTGTATATGTATTGTATATGATTGTGGGGTGGGTTTTGTATTGATTGAGGAAGTGCTCTATATGGCGATCATCTCCTCTTATCTGGAAGCTTGGCTGCACTATATCTGATAAGTGTCGTAACGGCACAACCTGGTGTGTAGGGATGGGTGGGTGTTTTTAACCCCACATGGTGTGTTGGGATGGTCAGAGATGGTGTGTAGAGGATGGGGGTAGGATTCTGATTGTCTGATTCTATTTACTGTATCTGTATCTGAAATGGGCTTGAGCCTGAATCTGTATATGTATTTGTATTTGTTTCCAACTTTCTATATGATACTGTATGATTGCATGCTTAATTCTACTGGGTTACACACTGAGTTTACGTAAACTCACGTCTGTTTGTCTGTATTGTCAAGTAATCCACAATCTTAGGCGGGTCGGTGCAACAAGGACTCAGCGGTGACCACTCTTCCGTAAAACTGTTTAGATTTATTTATTTATGGTATTTAATAATTTGGGATTTAATTCTGAGAGTTGTAATTTTTGGGACTCTCTCTGGACTGTTGGCTTTTGTTTGGTTTGGTTGTGTTTTTAACTCTTTCATTGCGATGCATAACGAAAACAAAGGTTTTCTAAAAACTCGAACTGGTTTTCTAAATTATAATAGTTTTAAGGCTTCCGCATTAATAAGTTTTTGGAAAATGAATTACTTAATTAATCAAATGGTATTTTCAGTAAAATGTGAATAATTTGATTGGACAAGACAACACCGTTTTCAAAACCCTTCCTTGTGACATCTCCAGATTCGGCCATAACGTCTAGGCTGGGTTTGGGGTGTTACACAATCATATTTAGGTTCCACATGATCTTACAAAAGCTCTTTTGTTAACCCGAGTATGAAGTAGGAACAAATTGTAAAGTTTTGAATTTTTTGGACCGACGTTGTGACTTCACAATCTCCACGTCGCGACGTCGTCAATTCACTGAGTCACATTGTGACTTCAAACATATTAACTGTAACACCCCTTACCCGTATTCGATGCTGGAATAGGGTACGAGGCATTACCGGACATAAATACATGCATTCATACAAAACTGAGACATGAAATTCCACTCAAATTTAAAACCTTTCATTTGCATTCATATCGTTCCTATTATGGGCCTACGAGACCCGAATCATACATATAGGGTGGTTCGGGACTAAACCGGAAGCTTACGAACACTTAGAAAATTTTTGCTCAAAACAAGACCACACGCCCGTGTCTATAGCCCGTGTCCCTCACACGGCCATGACACGCCCGTGTCTTAGCCCATGTGTGAAAACCTTGACATTTTGTTTATGACGTCAGCAGATATTTAGGGTCACACGGCCAAGTCACACGCCAGTGTGCTAGGCCGTGTGGCGAATTTAATTCTTGCAATTAATGTACAGACTTCACACAGCCTGGGCACACGCCCATGTCCTGAGGCCGTTTCTTTCACACGGTTGAGACACACGGCCGTGTCTCTTCCCGTGTGTTTACTACTGGGCATTCTATTTTGCATTAATTAGGGTGCAGGGGAAACCCGGCCAGATCACACGCCCATGGGGGCAGACCGTGTGTCACACACGGCCTAGACACACGCCCATGTGTCTACCCGTGTGGACCAATACAAGGCTATTTTCTAAGCCATTTTGCCACCCTCACTTGCACATATTCACACAACATCACATGTCATTCTCATATCATCATTTTTCATACTTAATCATCACATTTAGCTCATGATAACCATACTAGCTTCACATTCACAAGAGGGCATTAACACATGCATAAACATATAATCAACATAAGCCATCATTCATGGCTATATTTAAATGGAACCATAAACCATTTTAGGCCAACACATTTGGCTACATTAATAATGACTTAATTAATCAAAAGAAAAAGTCCCTATACATGCCATATCTCAAGAAGGCTTGAATACTTATACCCAAAGTGTCAGCTTGATAGTGTGATAGCATCTCCGGTGATCTCCAACCCGAGCTAGCTAAATTAACCTATAAGAGATAAGAAAGGGAGGGGGTAAGAAATAAAGCTTAGTAAGTTCATATGCAAATAATAAAAAAACTATTGACATTCATTTATTTTACCCAACCATAAATATATTACAATACAATTTTCATTTAATCTCATGATTGTAACAACTCGATTTTGGGCCTAGTCGGAACAGTGGTTTTGGGGCCACAAATTCGACAAGGAAAATCTTATTTTTATTATATTTTTATGGTCTACGATTTCATGGAGAGATTTCGTGAAAATTTTGTTCAAAAATTTTGACGTTTGGGCACTCAATTTAGTCAAAAGGACTAAATTGTAAATAGTGCAAAAGTTGAGTTCCACATGTTAGAAGTGTCCAATTTCTATGAAATTTTAAATTGGAGGTCCTTAAATGGTAATTAGACCATTGGTTAAATTGTTGGACAAAAATGGACATGAGATAAGTGAAATAGGATATTTTTAAGTTAGGGGCATTTTGGTAATTTGGTAATTAAATGGACTAAAAGACAAAATAAAAGCCAAAAATCGCTGTCCATCTTCCTGCTTGGCCGAATTTAGCACGGGGGAAGCCATGGCTAGGGTTTTCAAGCTTTCAAGCTCAATAGTAAGTGCATCCAAGCCCCGTTTTTAATGTTCTTTACATTTTTGAGATCCAGTACTTTCGGTTTAGCTATTTCTACCATTATTTTGAGCTAGGGTTTGTGTTTAAAAATTTACACATGGATGACATGCATGTGCTTTGATGTCTAATGGTAGAATATGAATGCTCGGTGTGTAGTAAACGACTTTTACTAAGTGATTTTCGATGAAATCGCATAAAAGGACTAGTTTGTAACAAGTTAAAAAATGTATGAAAAATGTGTGAATGAATGCAAATTGTGGACTGCTATAGTTATGAAAATGGTTCGGCTAGGCCTAACATGCAAGGAAATTGAATAAAAATATTTTACGAGCCTAGTGGTAAAATCGTAATTTTGTGAAACTTTAGGGGCAAAATTGTAATTATTGTCATAGGATGTTTTTGGGCTGATTTTAATAATGTGAGCATTGAATAAGTCAAATGTGTTATTATAGATCAAGAAAGACATGGAATCAACCTTGATCGGGGAAAGGAAAAGATTGTGGACTAAATTGCAAAATTACTATATTTTGCACCGAGGTAAGTTTGTATGTAAATAATATATCTTTTTTATTTATGTTTTGATATTTTATTATATTATATGAGATATGGTTGATTATGGAGTAATTATTTGATGTAAATTATGAGTTGTGATTGATTATGGATGAATTGGTAAAATGTTGAAAAGTGAGAATTCCCGGTTGAACCTTCGGAATGGAAAAGATACGAATGAGGTAGCTAGGTCACATGTGTGGTACTAAGTGTAGGCCACTATGTGTACAAGATATCTACGATATGGTTTTAGGTCACGTGTGTAGTACTAAGTGCAGGCTACTACGTGTACCAGACGGATAGGTCGCATGTGTAGTACTAAGTGCAGGCTACTATGCATAGTCGATAGTTTTGATCACATGTGTGGTACTAAGTGTAGGACACTATGTGTAAGTGATGGTTTTGGTCATATGTGTAGTACTAAGTGCAGGCTACTATGTGCACCAGATAGCTTTGACTAAAACGGTGGTACTATGTGCAGGTCACCGTGTATCTGTTATTATTCTGATGAGTTCAACGGGAAATTGACTAAGTGAAAATACATGTGATCATGTAACGACTAAGTGTAATTGAATATAACTATGTGATGGATAAGTGCAGGTATAAGTGTGAACAATGTGCTCGATATTTGAGCGAACCTTCGGTAAGATGAAATGGAGTAAGTGAAATTATGAAAGAGTAAATTTAGCAACAAAACAGTTTTGGACAGCAGTAGTTGTGTGACTTTAAAAAAATCACCAAAAATGGTGGAAATCAAATTAGAGGTTGAATAAGATATGAAATTAAATCTAAATGAGTCTATTTTCACATAAAAGAAACGGTGTAAACAAAAGAATTTCATATTCTGTGATATTCGAAATTTTGTGAGACACGATCAAAATTATTTTGGAATCCCCTGTTCTGACTTTGGAAAATCATTAAAAATTATAAAAAAAATAATTATGGGTTATAATTTATATGCTTAAAATCCTTAATGAGTCTATTTTCAAAAAAAAAAACAAACAGAAACATCATCTGAATCCTATATGAAGAGATAATTAATTTTTAGTGAAGAAGGGTTGAAACTGTCAGACAGCAGAATAGGGGAGACTTTAAAGAATAAACTGTACTTATTGGCTAAACCAAAAATTCTGAAAATTTTATGGTAAGAAGATATGTGAGTCCAGTTTCAGGGAAAATTAGCATATCTTAATTTGGAGTTCCTTAGTTCAAGATATAAATAATTTAGTGACTATGACTCGAGTAGACAGCTTGAGATGAACATGAATAAATAGTGGAACTATGTGCAATTATGATTGTATTAATTTGAAAGCATGTTAGTAATTTGTTTATTATTTACATACTTACTTACTAAGCTATATGCTTACTCCCCTCTCTTTTCCCTTGTTTTATAGTGTCACCAAGCTAGCTCGGGATTCAGAGATCGCCGGAGATCCATCCACACTATCAACACTCTTTTGGTATTTTGAAATCAATATTTTAAATTATGGCATGTATAGAGGACTTGGTTATTTTGTTATGTGTCATAATTGATTTGGCCTAAAATGTTGGCCTATAATATTTGATAGTTCATTTTGTACAAGACCATTGATGTTGGCTATTATTGATCAAGTTATATGTTTATGATGGTGCAATTTATGAGATGCATGACTAGGTTGAATGAGTGTGTGATAAAAATTTGAAAAGTTTTAATTTGGATGAAATTTTATGACTCGGTTTAATACGTTTACAAGTGTATGTGTTCTGGTAATGCCTCGTACCCTATTTCGGCGTCGAATACGGGTAAGGGGTGTTACAATGATTGCCACTTAATCATTCATAATGCTTACTCTTTTATCTTATAAATACCATTTACGTGCCTTGGCATTAGCCTAACCACCATAGTCTCTCCATTATAACTTATCACATTATTTTACAAGTTATTTCCATCCTCTTAATCACATGCACATCATTTATGAGTAATCATAGTTTCAACATGTGGTTTAACCATCTTTTATTTGTCAAAGCTCGTATCATACTATATTCTCATAGTGACTTTATTCTGTAATTATGTCTGTCTTTCCTTTCTCTCATATCCAATGAAATACAAATTTAAATAAATAAACCGTACTATATCACAATTCAATTTGGTTCATAAACCTATCACATGATCATTATCAAATCTTATCATGTATCTGTTCATCATGAATGTAGATCATTAATCACCAGGTTATCAATATTTCACAAGTATAACTTATTCGTGTACATTCTTCCCAAGATTTCATCATATACCGAATTCACTTCACATGAGTTCTATGTACATACCTATACCACTCGTAACATAGTCACTTACTTTCTCGTTTTTAACGTACCCGTTGAACCACTCGGAATGCTAAAAGATACTCAGGAATCTCATACATATAGTACTGTATCAACGCCATATCCCCGATATGGTCTTACATGAAATATCATATCGACGCCATGTCCCTGACATGGTCTTATATGAAATCACATACCGAGGCCATATCCCAGATATGGTCTTATACGGAACCTTAGTAACCTTAGTGTCATGACATTTGTATTCTATCCATTCCTAAGGTTCAATCGGGGATTTTCATTCCTCGACATTTCGTCAAAATCGTCATTAATCAATTTCATAGAGACAATATACAATTCATGTAATATCAAAATATTAAATACATAACATAAGGTTGTATTATTTACACACGAACTTACCTCGATACCAAAATGGCAAAAAGGGACCTAACCGTCAATTACTCGTTTTTCCCCCCGTTCTAGGTCTGAACCTCGTTTTCTTTGATCTATAACATCACATTTAGCTTACTTATTAGACACATTATTCATTGTGACCCAAAAATCATACTATGGCAAAACTACATTTTTACCCCTAAACTTTGTCATATTTACACTTTTTCCCCTAGGCTCGTAAAATGAAATGTGTTCAATTTATTTACTACCCATGGATATCCGAATCATTTTCATGCTTATAGCAGCCCACATTTTCCATAAAATCAGATTTTTAACACATATTTCTTAACTTTTACAAATAGGTCCTTTTTGACATTTTTACCGAAAATCACTTAGTAAAAGTCGTTTCTCAAACCATAAACATCCATTTTCTACCATTAAAGATCAAAACATATGCATGTCACACATGGGTAATTTTTTAATCATGAACCCTACTTCAAAATAATGGTAGAAATAGGTAAATCGGGTTACGAGGACTTCAAAAATGCAAAGAACATTAAAAACGGGGCTAGTATGCACTTACTATGGAGCTTGGAAAGCTTGGCCAAACCCTAGCCATGGCTTCTCTTCTAATTTTTGGCTAGAGGTAGAAGATGAGCATAATTTTGGCTTTTATTTTCCCTTTTTAATCTTTTATTTACCAAATGACTAAAATGCCCTTAATGCCTTTCTTTCAAATTTAACCTAACCATGTCTATTTTTGTCCAAAAAATTATCCAATAGTCTAATTACCATATAAGGACCTCTACTTTAAATTTTCATAGCAATTAGACACCTCTAGCTTCTAGAACTCTAGTTTTGCACTTTTTACAATTTAGTCCTTTTGACTAAATTGAGTGCTCAAACGTCAAAATTTTCGAACGAGATTTTCACGAAACGATTTCGTGAAATTGTAGACCATAAAAATATAATAAGAATAAATTTTATTACATCGGATTTGTGGTCCCAAAACCACTGTTCCTACTAGGCCCAAAATCGGGCTGTTACATTAACGTTGCGGCATCACTCACTGTCGGCTCACGTTACGACGTTGGGAGTTGGTAGTCATGAAGTGGCCTTAGTTTTTAGCAAAAATACCATTTGGTTCTAATTCAATAACTTGCAACACAACCTAAATGATTTATACGTGTTTTTCACAATAAAAAAACATCCCAATTCCATACCATTTCATGTCAATAAGATTACATAACCATTTCAATCAAACATTGAATATATAAACTATCACAAAATCATCAATTGAGATCCAACACACCTTTACACCTACACATACCAAGTTTTAACTTATATACCAACTTATCATACCTTGTTTACCTCACTTTTTAATTCATGACTTAACAAATTATGCAAATTCATGGTCACCCTCTTCCCTAATATCAAACATGGCTAAATATGTATCATCTAAGCCATTAATCAACTTAGCATCCAAAAACAAGCATCAACTTAATCACATGAAAAATTAGCAAGTGTATACACAAACATTACTGAAACCACCTTCTTGGTGCATACATTAAGTTCATAATTTAAGTGACATATTAGTCCTAAATACATGCCACAACACTTTAACCAAAATAAGCACAACCCTACCGATTTGATGATAGTGAGCTTTTCTTCAATTCAACTCGGAAGTTCCACAAGGCAGTGATCTACAAGGGAAGAAAACGACTAGAGTAGGCATATAAAATGCTTAGTAAGTTCAAAAAGAAACACTAAGCTTACCTTGATCTTATCTAAGCTTGCTAGAAAACCTTAGTTGGTGACAAACAAAACATTAACAAGGTGAGCATATGTTTATAACCATGATTATTGTATAATACTAGTATTTAAACATGCCAAGTTATATGGCATATCATCAACTTATCACAAAACACATTAAATCAACAAATTATAAGGTTATATCAAGAGTTCATGATTCATGGAAACATAGTTATATCCTCAAAACATGATACGAGTCAAATACAATTAAGTTATTTTTAATGACATATCAAGATGGTATCTGATTCAGTTTCATTATGTTTCAAGTTTTTAATTTCATTGATACCATTTCGCCCAATGGAACTCTTGTAAAACAGACTCGGATACACGGTGAACTACACCACACCAAGTTGCTCATCCAAGTTGAATACATATATATATCAGGTTACCAAGTCTTCTCTCTATTAATGAGATGCGGGGAAATTTATCCAAAACCCGAACTTCGCAAATTAGTCCTTGCAAATCAAAAAATTAAATTCCAACATAATCAATTCACAATTTCAACATATAAACCAACCATTTCATCAATATAGTTTAGTATAACATCATACTCAAAGTCTCATTAACCCTTATACTTAGAAGGTTTTACAAAGTTTTCATTTTTGTCATTTTTACTAAATTACACACTATATTACCTATGTACATGCCATACCATACGAAAATACATTACATACAGTCGACTAGCTTGGCGATGTGATGAGATGAACAATCCCCAACCTCGATAATGGTACTTCGGATCTACCTTTACCTACGCGTTAAAAGAAACGTGTTAAGCCAAGAAAAACTTAGTAAATACCACAATAATTTAAACCATCAACATAATAATTTCCATTAACCAACTTATAAGCTATTCTATACTTCTAATTCTATTCTTTATTATCAAATAATGAACTTTTCAATGTAGTTACTTACTGAAACTTACTTTTCCCATTTAATTCTATTCCTTGATCACATTTCATTTAGTACCCCATCATAGACTAAATAGAACGCTTAGGATATATGGAACAGATACAGAGTTGCACCGAAGTGCATTTTCCAAACAGGGGGCATTGTAGTGCAGTACAGAATAGAGAGCGCACTAAATATCCCTAATGGCATGCCATCTATATCCTAATAGTTTTCATCTCGTCTACATGGGCTTTAATTTTTTCAAACTATATCATTTACCCAATCAACAATGATATATAACTTTTCATTTATCATAATTTAGTCCTCAATTCCACAAATACACTATAACTTGCACATTTCAATACACATTTAATGTTCATAAAATCGTAAATTCACCACCTTTCACTTAAACATTCTTTTCAGCATATCAAGGTAAAATAACATGTTTGTTATCTTTACAAATTAGTCCTTTTTTCTACTATCATCATAAGTCACTTAAATTTTTCCACATAAGTTATAATTCAAGACATACCCATCATCATTAATTTTTAATTTCACTTATACTCATAATATATTGATAGTTAGTCTATTTAGTTAACATAATTTATAACTGAACTTCAAATTTAAAGAACGTAAAATTCTTGAGGTACTTACAAAAAAAACTTAAATGGTAGATTTTTCCTTCTCTCTATTCTTTGACCAACCCTTTTCCTTTATCTTCAATTTGGTCCTCTACTTTCTCCTTTTTTTTTTCAACTCCATATCAAACATAAAAATATTTCCATGTTAAAAAACTATAATCAAATAACTTTTCTATGTTATTTATTGAAATAAACATGTATATCATGAAAAGTTCATCCTCTCTTACCTCAATCACTTGAAACCAAAACCTAATTCATATTTCCTCCCTTCTTCAACACATACGTGGAGTTTCTTCTCAAGAAATTTAGGTCTCTACTAGTCTTCTCTGTTGATTATGTTAAGAAAGCATCAAAGAAATGAAGGAAATTAAGCTTGAAATGACTTGAAAATGGTGGAAGGACTTGTTTGGAATAAAAATAAAATTTTGGATGGAGAGGAACGGTGGAGACGTTTGGCTTCTCAAGCAAGAATTGAAGAATTATCGTCTTTTCTTCATATTTCAACATACTTCTAACAAAAATATCTCATGATTTTTAATTACTATGGTTAATTTGCATCTTAATCCTCTACCTATACATCTTTATAATTTGGCCCCTAATCATTATGTTTCATAATAACTTTTTTAAATAATTACCATTTCATCTTTCATCTTTTCTAAAATACCAAGCATGAATCATACCTTATTTAGGTATAATTGCATTGTAGTCTTTCCTTTCTTTCCACCAACTCCATGGATTTTTTTCTTACCTTTTAATTTTCCTACTTTTGCCACAATATTTTCTACTCTACTATAATTTAATCCTTTTCTCAAATAGATTTTCTTATCTAGGAAATGTTTTCGAATTTCCTATCAGCTCAAATTACTTCCTAAATCATCACTCAAGTTTCTTATTTTATCTATTTAGAAAATTCTCTACTATTTCCTAACCCAATATACTACTGTACCCAGCTTCGAGGCATAACGCAGATGTTACAATTAGTTTAGGTTTATGGTAATTTTGATAATTTTGGCATATAATGGACTAAATTGTAAAATATGAAATGTATGAAAAATACAAATAGGTATATGGAAACAAATGGATATGAATGGTTGTTTAATTGAATGACATGTATATGATGATGTTATAATGTTTGAAATGGAACAGTAATTGTGGAAACTCAGTAAATATTTTAAGGCCTAAAAAGAATCAGGTGTTTGATCAGGGATTTCATGATTGATGGTTTGAGATCTAATATATGTTGCGGATTCTCTGAAGCTTGTGTGAGTAGCATTGAATCCTTGATTATCGATGACTTGAGATCCAGCACATGTTACAGATTCTTTGAAGCTTGTGTGAGCAACATCGAATTATCCTTTACTAATGGCTTGAGATTTGGCACGTGTTGTGAATTCTCTAAAGCTTGTGTGAGCAGCATCATGTAAAGCTTGTACAGTAACCTTGATATGAAGCTTGTGTGAGTAGCTCAAATATGAAAATGGTAACTAAATAAAAATGAAAATGTTGAAAAGATTGTATATGAAATTAGTAGTTGAGTTTGCAAAATGAGAAAAGTTGAATAGCATGATAAAACTGATATGGTAGTACTTGTATATGAATTGAGAATTACAATCTTGTAGTGTTAATGAACTAACTCTTGGTCATTTTGTGAAATTATATATGTATGTATAGGATGCCAAAGGAATTGCCTTGTTATGTTCAAATGTGTTTCAATTACTTAAGTTAGTTTTAATGCCAAGGTAAGTTAAGTTGATTTTCGTATGGATTTACTAAGCATTCGTTATGCTTAACCATTGATTTCTTTTTTCCCTGTAGATTGTTGATTTACAAAATGTGTCGATCAAATTAACTCAAGGATCACATTATCCTATCATTGACTCGGAGTCTTTTGACCGCTTTATTCGTTTATGTGGCATGTACATAGGTGTTTATCTTTGTGTTACTTATGAATGATAGTTAGGCCTAAACCTAGTTTAATGTTTGATCTTGTAAATTTAATGTACATATATGCAATAGTGCATGTTTTGGTAGTTTTGGTTAGTTTAATGATGGTACTGAATGATTTAAAATCATGTTAGTAGGTTTGGTATATTTTGTTGTGAAATGGTGCCAAATTGTGGCATATTGGTTTAGTTGATATTAGGATTGAGTAATTGATTTTTGATGTATATTTTGAAATGGTTTGAGTAGTTTCTAAGTGTGCTTTAAGGCACCATTTTGGTTAGATTTTGGTGTGGGCATGAAATAGGCACAAATGTGGGAGTTTTTGACATATTTGGTAATAGGGTATCGATACCCTAGTGTAGGTATCGGTACTTGGAAATTTTCAAATAATTTTACAACAAACAAAATGCCAAAATGATATCGATACCGGACTAAAGTATCAATACTCTATCCAGGGTACTGATACTTCACAAAGGTATCGATACATTGAACATTTATTTAATTTCTGCAAAAAGAAACAGAAACGCAAATTGGTATCGGTACTAGAATAAGTATCAGTACTTCATAAATGAAGTATCAGTACCATATTCTAGGTATCGATAATATTGATTTTTGATCCATTTTTCTAAAACATCGAAGTTAAAAATGGTATCAGTACCTTTTTAGAAGTATCAATACTTGTTATGGAGACTTTGAAAACTATACAATATGGTCTATTTCATGTTTGGTTTAGCAAATAGCTTTCGTAAGCTTGATCAAGTCCTGAAAAACATGTATGACATATTTATGAAAGTCATGACTAGAAATGTTTGTTTTATGGTATTAATTGACTATTAAAGGTTGTAATTATTTCAGTATCTACTGTAGCATCCCATTACTCGGACCTAGTGATCGGGTCGAGCGAGGAGTGTTACAATGTAACATTTCGTAGCTCAGACACGGCTTTCAAGTCGGGAAAGGGGTGTTACAGCTACCCTACCTTGTTATAAGCTTTTAGGTGCTCTATAAATAGGGAGAGTTGTCATGGGAATTGTATGGACTTAGTGCACAATTCAATTCATTTGTGAGGAATATTTTATATGCTTTGTATTTTCCACTTTTAAATAATTTGTTTTTACCTTCAGTAGGATAGGTGAGTGGGGGAGAGTTCATACTAAATGTACTTGGGTAAGACTGCAATTATCCAAGGGTTGGGATAGATATGGCTTAAATAATTGCGTCTTGTGAGATTTAGTATAGTGATTTTTTTTTTCTTTCGGCAAAGCCCCACAGACTTAAGTTAAGTCCAAACTACATTAGCAACTTCTTATGTTTAATATTTTGTTCTTTCCGTGTTTGCATATCGATGTATCATTTTGTGTACCCACATCTCTTGGCACACCTCATTGCCAAACTTCAATTTTTTAAGCTTTCTCTCTACCCTTGTGTTATACTTATATAAAAATCTCCTAAAAGACTTTGTTAAACTTCATCATGCGCCTTCTTTCACTTTTGTATAGACACTTTGCCAAAGGAAAGAGGACTTACAAGATCTTGAGAGAATCCCAAAACTTGTTATTGAATCACTTTTTAATACTAACTCTTTAAGAATAGAGTTATGCTTTAATTGATCATATCAAGTCAACTTGGACATCATTGGCTTGATTGTCCACCATGTTATCCCTAAAGCCTACGCGATAGGGTCCTTACTTGATGGGACTTATGGCAGCCTCAAGCCCTTTATAAAAGTCTCATTTCTCTACGAAGAAAATCAAGTTATGTACCATTACTAAAACTTTAAACAAACTTCACTAGATATCTGAAATCTTTGCGAGTAACTTTTGACAACCTCATGTTGAAAATCACCCCTGACCTCCACCACTAAATCTTGCATCAACATATTTTATCATGCAATAATGTATATGTATATTATTTACACTATTATCAAATCCCTTATCTATCTTTTCTTTTAAAATTTGGGTTTTGTTGATGTAACCTAAGCAAGAAGGGAGAAAGATAAGAAATGCATGGAAGACAGGATTTGAAGAATGGAGAGGTGCTCACATTATAGAGTGTTGAGATCATTTTCCTTTAAGAGATTGACTTATTATTGGTGATTGAGAACTATATATACATACATACTCCTAGATAGGTGTCCTCTTTATAATATTTATGGGATGAATCATATGGCCTTGTTGACGCGTGTGCTAGTGTATATCCCTTGAACCACGTCACCTTACTTAACCCTTAGAGTCTGCATGGTAACAAGTCAGTGGGCCTTACAAGAGGTGTATGAGGCGTGGCAGGGTCTTTGCCATTGATAAGGCAATGAACCTTGGCGAGATGGACACTTGGGAAAGTCTCCACTAAAGCGAGACAAAATAGGGTAAGGGGTATAACAATTGTCCCTAAATTGAAGGGAAGATTATAAAGTGATGCTCCTTAAAACTTAATGTAATACCCCTCACCCGTATTCACAGTCAGAATAGGGTTACGAGGTATTACCAATCAATACATATCATTTAACATACATTTATGCATCCATTCTCAAACACCATTCAATCATAATCACATTGTCCCTTATAAGGGCCTACGAGGCCTTAAACATGCTTTAGAATTGGTTCGAGACTAAACCGATACCATACGAAAATTCTCAAAAACTTAGAAATTTTTCAAACATACAAGGGTCACACGCCCGTGTGAACAGGCCGTGTGCCTCACACGGCTCCAGACACGCCCGTGTCCCAAGCCGTGTGAAAACAGGGCATACATACTGACTTGGGTCACACTGCTGACCACACGCCCGTTTGTCTAGCCCGTGTGCCCTTCGAAATGGCCACACACGCCCGTGTGCCAGGCCGTGTGCTAGGTCGTGCCAATCCTGTAGGGTATACTGACTTATGCATCACGGCCAAGTCACACGCCCGTATGCTAGGCCGTGTGCCATTTAGGGGGTATACTGACTTGTACCACACGGCCAATCACACGTCCGTGTGTGAGACCGTGTGGAGCATACTAACTTCAATTTAATTTCAACACAGGGGACACACGGCCGTGTAACTTGACTGTGTGTCACACACAACTGAGACACACACCCGTGTCTCTGCCCGTGTGGACAAAAATAGGCTATTTACCAAGCCATTTTGCCACCCCATTTGGTACACACCTTCACCTACACATATGGCACAAAAACAAGGCAATATAGGCAATCCATAACAACCAAAATCAACCATAATTCTTGCCATTTCATCTAATATTTCTTAGCCTAAACTTTAATCACAATCATTATCAATTTATAAACCATTTCTAAGAAACATTAAACACTTTATAAATTGACATTAGTTCATATCTAAAAACATTTACCAAACATACATCATTTTGTTCCATTTCACAAGTATAATACCAATTCCACAAACCTCATAATATAGGTCATAAGCACACTTGTATATATACATAATCAAACTAGCCAAATTAAGCCAAATCTTATGGCTATAAATACAAACAAAACATAACCATTCATAAGTCATCTCATATGGCAATATTCAATTTCAAAACATAACCAAAATGACTCAAGCCTATACATGCCATATACCATATATATACAACTCAAAAGTACCAAGTAGATGGTTGGATAGTGTGACGTAGTCTCTGACGATCCCCGAATCCGAGCTAGCTTTGAATTCACTATAAAACACGGAAGAAAAAAAAAACAAGGTAAGCTATAAAGCTTAGTAAGTTTGTATGATATAAACTTATCTAATCACAAATATATCATTCATCAATCTAAGCATAATAACATGTAACTCTTGATTACTAACAAACCTTTCACATTCTTGTTCATATGCTATATGTAAACTTCATGACTTCTTCGGTTTAAAACTCATAATATACATAAACATACCTGTACCAATCCATAGCTAGCTCATACATACACAGAATGCCGTTGAATACCCAATATTTCGCACACTAAGTGCCATACCCAATGCCTCGCACACTAAGTGCCATTTTGAATGTCTCGCACACTAAGTGCCATGCTCGATGTCTCGCACACTAAGTGCCATGCTCGATGTCTTGCACACTAAGTGCCGTACATAGCCGAAGCTATCTCAAATCGCACACTAAGTGCTAAACATAGTCGATTTGTCTTCGAATATGACCGTAATATCATATATACAATTTATGCAATATCAAAGAATTAAAAACATAATTGTACTAATGTTTATCACGTACGAACTTACCTCGGATGCTAAAACGGCGTATCGAGTCGTTTAGTCGATAACTTTAGTTTTCCCCCGATTAGGTCCGAATTCCACCTTTCTTGATCTAAATGTATTCAAAATTAACTTATTCAATCATTTATTCATTCAATTTAGTCCAAAATACTCTTTAAGGCACATTTACACTTTTCTCCTAAACTTTCACATTTTTTACAATTTAGTCCTTATTGCATAATATCACAAATTAGTGAAATTATCAAAATATCCATGCTTAGCCGAGTTACTATTATACCCCTAGAAGCCCATACTTTTCATTTATTTCACATTTTAACCACTAACTTTACACATTTCTCAATTTAGCCCATAATTTGCATTTTCACCAAAAATCACTTAACAAAACTTGTTTAACTAACATCAAATATTCATAATCTATCATTAAACATCAAAACACATGCTATTTCATCAATGGAAACATCCAAAATCTTTAACAATTTTGCAAATTAGTCCCTGGGCTAGCTAGTACTAGCTGCAACTATCTCAAAAACATAGAAATCATTAAAAACGGGACAAAAATGGACTTACAATTGAGATAGGAAGCTTGGCCGAATATAAAACCTAGCTCATGGCTTTTCTTTCCTCCCAAATTCGGTTGATGAAGATGATTAAAAATGATAATTGTTTTTGTTTTATTTAATATATCTTTAATATACTAATTACCTATTTACCCTTAATTATAAACTATTAATAACACCTAATTGATGTCCAAGATTGTCCACTCATAATAAAAATGGTCTATTTTACCACATAAGGACCTTCACTTTAATAAACCATAGCTATTAGACACATTTAACAATTAGAATGCAACTTTTGTATTTTATGTGATTAAGTCCTTTTTTTCTCAAATTGAGCAATTAAACGATAAAATTAGCTCACGAAATTTTCAC
Organism: Gossypium sturtianum; assembly: GCA_025698515.1. Lineage (NCBI taxonomy): Eukaryota > Viridiplantae > Streptophyta > Magnoliopsida > Malvales > Malvaceae > Gossypium > Gossypium sturtianum. Next base: position 81,931,503 of record CM046951.1, read on the forward strand.
ACATACATGCTATCATGCTGTAAACATTAAAATAATAATAAAATAAATATTTTGACCTCGAATTTGTGGTCTCGAACTACTGTTCCGATTTGACCAAAAATGGACTATTACACTTAAGAGCTTTTAGCCCTCTCTCTCTCTCTCTCTTACTTTTTTTGTGGGGTTTTGAAAAATGGGTTTTTTTTTTTTCAGTATTGTGGTTATGTTGCCTAAAACTTGCTTGTAAAGTACACTTGTTTGGAAATTCTTATTTTTTTGTAGTATTGGGATTTTTTTGCAGTATTGTGGTTTGCCTGAATTCTTATTTAAATTCAAATATATCCCTCAAATATTTTCAATTCATTCTCTAGCATATTTAAATTTAAATAAATTTGAAATTTTTTAAGGTTGTTTATATAAAAAAATCTCAAACTAAAACACCTACAACAACTGCCTTAAGAATGCCAAAGATTAGGTATAAATGTTATAGATATACTTCTATATTGAACTTTCAACTCTTTAGATCAAGCTCTCAACTTTCTATATACATATCTCTAACCTGAAATATAAACTCCATTCAAGGGTCTCTTAGTAAGAAATGAAATCACATACATGATATGGGTAGCTACTAGGAGTTGTTGACATTTATTATCCAATGAAGAAAGAGTGGTTGACATCATAGTGAACCTATTCCTTGAAAAAATAGATAGGAGGAATCTAGACGGACCAGCAACTTCCTAGGCCTGGATTTAAATTTTAGTGCTATATATATAATATAGTACAGTTGTTCACTTGATCTTAGACTGACACCACCTGCTTTTGTTGGAGCCTCAACCCTCTCATCAGATCATCATGTGAAAATAGCGGTTCTTCTTGGAAGGATTGGAATTTTTATAGATTACCTAATCTTCCTTTTTTCGGTACAAGTGAAAATATAATTGTAGTTCATCATAAATGTTTAGTAATATAAAATAATTACAACTCATTAAAAAATAGAGAAATTTAAACCCAAATCCAAAATTTTACTCAAAATAATTTAAAATTATTCAAATTTAAAATTAATTCCTGCTTAAAATAATTTGAAAATCTTTAAAATTGAGAGTAAACTTCTTCTTCAAGTAATTAGATTTATTCAAATCTTGAAATTATTATTATTAGAAAGATTTTATCAAAAATCACCTCAACTTGAATATGATTAATCTCAAATTGTAAAACAATCAAACTAAAATAGAAGTGGGGGTAGGGAGTACCGAGTAGGGTTATTGATAAATAGTTTGAGTCAGAAAGTTACAATATCTGAAGAATCTTTCTTCGGCTTTAAATCTGATTACGATCTTGGGAAAATGAGGTTAAAAGATCAGCATTATTATACCTAGATAAAGGCCCAAAAGAGAATGAAATTGCATTAACATGCAGTACTTAATTGAGTAAGCTAATTGACAGCAGGTTAAACAAATCTCTCTCTAAACCCTATATATGTTGTTCCATTTTCATCATGTTATTATACCTTAGATTCTTAATATATGAAATAACTATATAGTACTGTGGAAAATGTGACTGTTGTATATCTTCAATTATTTGTCCAACACTATATTTATATTTCTTCAGCAGCACTTCAAGTTTATTAAAAACATTTTAAAAAATGGGTATCGACTTTAAAAATAAAATGGGAGTCGCCACCAATCCCTTTTTACTTAGGTGTGATTGGATCACCTTGTAAAACGTTTTATTTAAAACATTTAATTTTGGTCTACGAAAAACCAGAAAACAGGTTTGGGAGTCGGTTACGTATGAGGAAGGGTTAGCACCCTCATAACGCCCAAAAATTGGTACCTAATCGATAAAATCATGTCCAAATGTTTGAAACTTAAAAGGATTTAAAAATATGATTTCTAAAAAAAACTTCGAACAATTTGATTTAAAATATGAGAGTCCTTCGATCCGAAGGAATATAAACATTACATCCAGCACGATTGGACATGATATTTTTAAAATCCTCGTATCTAAGATCATCTCATAATTTATAAAACTTGTTAAAAGGATATTTAGTTATTTAGTCAAACGGAAAATCGACACCCAGCACGATTGGGCATTATTTCCCGAATTTCTAAATACTAAAATATTGCCTTATTTTAAAAACCTTTAAATAAAATATTAATTTTGTAAAAATGTATTTTTTTATTTTAAACAATAATCCATGTGACAACATTGCATTTATACATAAATATTAAAAGCAAATATACTAACGTTTAAGATAGGCAACAAAGAAATAATAATACAAAATATGACAAATAATAATTCCTATACTAAGGCAATTATGAATACATGATGAAGTATAAACAAATAAATAATAAAACAAATATGAACATATTTCATGCAAGATAAAATAAAAAAATATTACATACATATATGATATAAATAATCCAAACAATGTATATAAAAAGGATAGTATATAATGATTTTGAATAAATAAAATATAATATAAATGAAACATAAATATATTTTGTATAAAATAATATAATAACTAATTTATGAAAATAATATATAATTAAAATAATATTAAACAAAATAAAATGATGAAAAATATATATATAATACACTAATCATAAATTTACATACATAAACAATATAAATAAAATAGATTATATAATATAAATAAATTTTATATAAAATAAATTTTTAGAAATAATATATAATGTGACATAATACTATATAATATACAAAATATAACATAATAAATAATATAAAATATATATATAAATTATTAAACAAGTAAAATAATATATAAAATAATAATTAAAGAAATAAAAAGATAATATAAAAAATTATATAAATGTTTTAAACAAAATTAACCAAAAAATAATGTAAAATTTAAATATAATAAAATAATTTAAATATGACTTTAGATTAATTAAAAAAAGATAAAAAAATTAAAGGGAAAAGGATCAAATTGAAACAGAAAGTAAATTTCAAGGCTAAATTTAAAAAAATAGAAGTATAATAGGACTTAATTATAAAACTGAAAAAATGCGGAAGGGCTAAAATGGCAATTAGCCCATTCAAGGAAAAAACACGCGGATCTTGCCCCGGGTCGGGTCAACGAGCGGATCCGGCCTGCTAAACGACGTCGTTTTTAGCTTTATGGGCAACCTTCAAAACGAAGCCGTAGGGGTCACCTATATAAGCTAAAACTTAGCCACAAAATTCATTTCAGAAACCCTTTTTAAAAAAAAAAAAATTGAAAACACTCTCAACCCTTCTTTCCTCCGCTCTGTCTCCGGCCAGACTTCGGTGTGGACTCTGGTGACCGGCCACCGCGCGTATATCTCATGCGCCACCGCAGACGGTGGCCTGAAGCCAGAAAACTCACTTTTTCACGCGAAACAAAAGGTATATTCGTAACCTTTTTTATTTTAGTAATATTTTTGTAAAAAAAACATAAATCAGAGAAGAATAAAGAAAGGAAAACGAAGATAGAAAGTCGAAAATCACCTCCGTATTTTATTGTATTTTTTATTGTATCCTCATTTTATCTCTGTGTTCTTTGTTTACAAATGTGATGGGTTTTTATAACCCGAAAAATAAAAATAAAAAAAGGAAACAAAAACATTTGCCATGTTTTGCTGTGTTTCTTTCTTTTTTTGCAGGTCATCGGCGAGGATCTCGGCGGTGAGAGCGTAATTCGTGCGAATTGCGGCGCGGCTGGTGGCTTGGTGTCGGGGCGGCTTGCGGCGCGACTAGTGGCTGGAATTTGGAACTTGCGGCGCGAGAATTCCCTAGGGTTTCAGATTTCTGAAACAGAATTTGGGCCATGGGTTTGGGTTAGTTTTTTTTTTTTAGAATTTGGGCTTTAATTTGTATTTGGGCCAAATGTAAAATCTGGTATTTAATTGGGCTTGTATTTTGGACTGTAATTTTGGACATGTTGATTTTTTTTTTCTTTTTTTGGTCTGTGTGGGCTCGGACAAAAATGGGCTTTTACAGCTGCCCCTCTTTGCTCATTGTCGTGTAACGAGAATAGAGAAAAGACAATAAAAGGACCAATTTTGCCCGGTTTTGGCCGAGCTTCGACTTCTTGATCCCCGCCTTCTTCAAACGGCTTCCCATCCCAACTGCATCTTCAGGGGTACTGGAACTTCATCTTGATTTCAATTAGTTTGATAGCTTCAATCTGCTTCACTGCAACTTCAGGAAGGCGATATCCACTATCTTTTAATTTGCTCCCTGCAACCTCAGGGATTGCCAGACTGATGTCTTCGATCTGCTTCCTGCAATTTCAGGAAGATAAGATCTTCTGTCTTCAATTTGCTCCACTGCAACTTCAGGGAGATAAAATCTTCTGTTTGTAGTCTACTCGCTGCAACCTCGGGAGATAAGACTAAAATGTCTTCGATCTGCTTCCTACAACTTCAAGAAGATAAAGATTTTACGCTTTCGATTTGCTCATTGCAACTTCGTGGAGATAAAATCTTTTGTTTTTAGTCTACTCACTGCAACCTCGGGGAGATAAGACTAAAACGTCTTCGATCCGCTTCCTACAACCGGAAGATAAGATCTTACGCTTTAGATTTACTCCACCGCAACATCGGGAGATAAAATCTTCATTTTTAGTCTACTCCACTTTGTAACCAGGAGATAAGACTAAAACGTCTTCGATCCGCTTCCTATAACTTTAGGAAGATAAGATCTTCATTTTCGATTTGCTCCACTTGCAACTTCGGTGAGATAAAATCTTACATTTTTAGTCTACTCCTTTGCAACCTCGGGGAGATAAGACTAAAACGTCTTCGATCCGCTTCCTACAACTTTAGGAAGATAAGATCTTCTATTTTCGATTTACTCCACTACAACTTCAGGGAGATAAAATCTTCTGTCTTTAGTCTACTCCACTGCAACTTCAGGGAGATAAGACTAAAACGTCTTTGATCTGCTTCCTACAACTTTAGGAAGATAAGATCTTCTGTTTTCGATTTGCTCCACTGCAACTTCAGGGAGATAAAATCTTCTATCTTTAGTCTATTCCACTGCAACTTCAGGGAGATAAGACTAAAACGTCTTTGATCTACTTCCTACAACTTTAGGAAGATAAGATCTTCTGTTTTCGATTTGCTCCACTACAACTTCAGGGAGATAAAATCTTCCGTCTATAGTCTACTCCACTGCAACCTCAGGGAGATAAGACTAAAACGTCTTCGATCTACTTCCTACAACTTTAGGAAGATAAGATCTTCTACTTTCTTCAATCTGCTCTACTGCAACTTCAGAGAGATAAGACTGAAGAAGTCTTTTGATCTGCTTCTTGCAACTTCAGGAAGATAAGATCTGAAACCTCACCGATATCGCTACACCGTCTACTGAAGGACATATCCTGTAGACTCGGATTCATGTGTTATGAGTGACATGAATGCAACATGTCATGAAAATGATTAGGATTAGAATGCAATGACCGGAATGAATCAAATGCACCTAATGAAATTTGCTATGATACAAAAATGTTATGAGTATGATTCCTACTCTAGGTGTTATCACTCATTTATTCTTCATTTTTGTTCATTAATCACGTTTTGCTTGACCAGCTTGTCCCAATGTAATTTCCGAGTCAGCCCTGCTTGGATCTTGAGACATAAAGTTGGTATCTCCCACTGCAATTTCAGGGGAATGACATTTGGTTTCTTCCTTATCTCTGTTACCACTCAGAGGTACAGAACTTGTATCACTTTCAGTCTGTTACACCATTCCCTAAGTGTAATGACCAGATGTATGAATCTGAAATTTACAATGAGTGCAGGGTATTCCAATAATGATCCCCTTTTACATTTGGATTGACCTTGTTCGTTATTTGCCGATGTGGTATCACCAACAAAATTGTCTTATCCAATAAGAATCTGAAGAGATAATCATTTTTCAATGTTTCCAGCCCTTAGGCTTGGTGAGTTCTGAACAATAGTCATGTTTTAAATTCCTCATATTATTTAGAAGCTTCTAGAGTAATATGCGAAACTCCTTTTATGAAAGTATTATTAGTCCATTAATCGTTATTTCAATATAAAATGCTTGAAAAAGATTACAGCAATGGACAAAAAAGAAATTAGTTAGGAGCATAGCTTGAAACAAATAGGCTAATCAAAGATAACCAAGGCAATAAATGAAAATTGATTGGTATATTTTAAAAATAATAAAGTAAATATAACAAAAGCTATAGAAGAAATTTAATTGGGGTGTTTCTTTGAAAAGAATAAAGTAATCAAATATTTAAATGGGTAAAATGGGAAACTAGGTGCCCCAGATATCGCAGCCTGAGCTTCTTTGTTCCAACTTCTTGAGGACCATTTTAAGCTCAATATGTGTTTAGGGGATCCGGAGTACTTTGTCGATGCCCCCAAGATATAACATACTTCCTCATTGTTAATTCCAATGTAGCAAGACTACTGTATGCCCCACTTTTTGGTCAAAATTTGAGCTGCCCTTTTCGGGTTTTCAACTCAAATCCCCTTTGGTCTCAAAGCGCCCTTTGCGGGTTTTCGCTTCGGCCTCTCCTTTTTCTTTTTCTTTTTTTTCTTTCTTTTTTTTTTGTTCGAGGCGCCCTTTTTGGGTTTTCACCTTGGTCTTTCCTCTTTCAGGTAAAATATCTCTTGACTAAACCTGAATTCACCGGATTGGGCAAGTCTTCGCCATCCATCTTGGTTAATATCAACGCTCCTCTAGAAGCAGCCCTATATAAGTCCTTCCAGTTTGGCATATACTTTCCTCTAAAATTGTTTTGTAGAGGAAAAATCTTTGTTCAACCTCAAGTTTCCTCGTGGAATTCCCTAAGATGAACACGTAAGCTCATATCCTCCGGCGTGTGAGATAACTTTTAACATTTTCTTGATCGAGTTCAATTGGCAAAACTGTTTCTATTCCATTTGAAAAATGTGTTGCCCGGCAAGAAAGGTCCTAGCCAACGTTTCATAGAGAGTAGTGATAGCTTCTTATGCCAATCTTTACCAATCTTAGCCACTTTTTTTTTGGCAACTTTTGTTGCACTGTGATATGCTGTGTGATCTTTGGACAAACTATAAACTTTAACTTTGTACAGTTATTTAAACACGATCCTTTATGGCATTCTACTAGCATCTTGATCTTTTTTTTTTTGATGAATTTGATGACTTCGATCTTGTAACATTGGCATATGAAGTTACTTCCACTCTCTTAGTGAAGTAAACGATAACTATGCCGATGAGTCAATATTGACTAAAAGCTTTTGACGAGATTGGCCCCCATCACATCCATGCCCCACATATGGAAAATTTGTAAAGAACTGGAGTAGGCATATGAATCTTATCGTATTTGCGGTATGACTGATGCAATCCCCTTCCATGGTGAATCAACAGTGCCCGATTCTCTTTGTTTAGCCTGCTTCTTATTAGTCAAGGCATGTCCTGATATTATTGTGTGAAAACATCTTTGAATTCTTGAAAACAACTCAATGATGTCTTGCCTTATTTTGGTGGTGAGCTAGGCTTCGATCTTTTCCCCTTTCTAGGCTCGCAATATCCAATGATCGTTGTAGAGTAAGGTCTGTTTTACCGTTTTTAACAAATCAGGAGACATGTCACAATCTCTGTTATCTTCAAAGTCCTGAGATCCCCTAGACCCATATATCGTTCAAAAAGGGAGTCAGTAACAACGTTGCTCACATCATTGATATCTGGGTACCTAGGTACGAAGGCAAATGAATCCAAAGAATAAATGATTCTAAGGATGAGTATTTGTATGGTCATGAATAAAGAATGAAAGAATGTACAGTATAAAATAGAAAGAATAAAAGAATATGTGCTCAAACAGATGCATTTTATTGAAATAAAATTTTGAACATAAGCCTATTTCACAAAAGAGTTCTTGTTGCCTCTAGGCTCAAGACAGCAAGCATGTTTTGAACATTACTCTAAATCCACTCTAAAAATACAATGATCCTTTCCACAGTTCCATTGTTCAAAAACTTCTCAAGTATGTAAGGACCTAGAAATTTTTATTCCCCGATTCCCTCTTCACTTTCAATTTCTTCAAGGGATCACAACTTTTTTGTCTCCATGATTGGGTAATAGATTCTCCACACTGGGTGTATCATTCAACTCGACAACTCTCAACATAAGAAGCCTCTCAACTACCTTTTTAAAGGCAATACAGTTTTCTATCGAATGCCCCGTTATTCCTGCGTGGTAATCACATTGAGCGTTGGAATCATACTATTTAGGATATGGGGGTTGTAACGGCTATAGATAATATGGGGACACCATACGTGCTTCTAATAAAGTATGATATAGCTCCTTATATGTCATTGGAATTGGCGCAAATTGGAGCTTTTCAGAATTTTGACTAGGGCCTGATTCGTGTCTTGTCGACCCTTGTTGCCCAGCAGTGATCACCTTTGGCTGACTAACAGTAATTGCTTTTGAGTACCATTTGTTGTATGTACTCGTATTATTCACCTCGTCATCCTTTTTCTTAAGAGTAGACCTTCTAGTGGTTTCCCCTGCCTCGATCTTGCCACCTCTTATGGCATTTTCAATCATCTCTCCTGCCATCACTATATCCGCAAAGTTTTTGGTGGTGCTTCCTATCATATGAGTAATGAATGGAGCCTTCAAGGTATTGATGAATAGCATTGTAGTCTCCTTTTCTAGGAGTGGTGGCTGAACTTGCATGGCGACCTCCCTCCATCTTTGCGCATACTGCCTGAAGCTTTCATTTGACTTCTTCTCCATGTTCTGCAAAGTGATTCTATCAAGCGTCATGTCTGTGACATGATTGTATTGCTTCATGAAGGCTTGAGCTAAGTCCCTCCAAGAGCTAATATTGGCACGGCTAAGTTGATTGTACCACCGACGCCGCTTCACTAACTAAAGCGTCTTGGAAGCAATGAATCAAGAGTTGATCATTGTTCACGTAGCCAGTCATGCTTCTGCAAAACATAGTGATGTGGGCTTCAGGGCAACTAGTCCCATTATACTTCTCAAATTCGGGCATCTTGAATTTATGAGGAAGTAACAGATCCGGGACCAAACTCAAGTCCTTTGCGTCTATACCATGATAATGGTCGGTATTTTCCAAAGTATTGAATTTTTCTTCCAACCAGTTGCAGCGATCCTCTAATTTCCTTGAGGATTCAGTTCTTATCCCTTCCCTCTCTGCCATATCCAAATCAGGGATGATGGGATTAGCAGGGTTGTCTCCTGGATTAGATCCTGAGCCCACTTGGAAGTTCATAGGCGGTCTATTATCAGCTTGCCCCTGTTGAGGCCTAATTGTGACAGGTGGCCTTTGGGGATACTCCTCAGGTTGTACTTGTGGTGGGGTGAAACCTCTAGGAAAGTCCTCATTGTCTTCAGCGTTAACTAGGGGACCCTTTCCTTTATCCATTATCCCACTCATCATCTGGGCCATTTGAGCCATCATGTTCTTTTGGGCTTCCAGCATCTGGTCCCTCATCTCTTACTGGAGCTTTGCCATTTGCTCATGCATCTGGTCTTGCATATCCCTCTGAAACTATTCAAGTCTTTGATCCATTTTCCTTATATTTGCCCGTGTACCGTAGTGGTGTTCAACTTCCAGATTTCCCTTCTCTTTCTCTCTCTGTTATATTTTCAACTAATTAGACTCTTTCTATAAACTTAAATGCATATGATGTGATGTAATGTAAATGCATGAATGCAAAGAAAGAGAAAGAGAGGTGTTGACTCTGAATTCAGTCACATTAGAAAAACTTTACTAGAAAATAGATTTATTTACACAAAACGGATCACATACACGGCCTTGTCCTCATAGTCCAAGTGAAAACATGAATCCCGTCTTCGCAAAAGTCAATTCTTCTAATAGATGCCTCCTCTAGCTCCTTTTGCTTAATCTGGATCACGACTCCTGTTCACTTGTTAGCCTCTTCAAGAAAGCCGAGACGTGGTAATTTTCGAATAGTCTTTGTCAACTTGAATCCTTGGGTGACAAGGTCTTGTATGGACTATCAGTCTTCTCTCGTTGTGTTCACTTGGACCATATTCGGACGATCGTATTATAATCCACTTTATCAAAAAATCCATTTTCTTATAACCAAATTTCCTATTTAGTAATCGAATTTGAAACCAACACCTCTTTTCTATGATGCAATGCAATCAAAACACAAGAAAACACGTTAGTACAGAAGAAATAAACAACATAGAACACCTATCTGGGTGGCTACTAAGGTTTAGCATAGTTCTACCTAGGGTAAGAACTTAGGTTTTCTACGTGTGGTTCAGCTCTAAAGTTGAGATACCCGAACCAGCAGATTCCTCGATCCTCACCCATTATAGGCTCATACGGACCGAGTTCGGTTCAGGGGAATACATTTCCCTATGGCCATGCGGAAGTGAAAACTTCACGAAGACATAGGTACAGATGTATTCCGGAAGCAACCCACTAGCCCATGCGGAGGTGAAAACCTCACGAAGGCATAGTTTCTCGCTCCCACTTAAGGGTGTGACCGCAATGGTCATGCAGTGTAATGCATAAATATTTTATCAGAATCACATGCAAATAAAAATATCATAATTTTTTAAATTAATTTTTTAAATTCAAACAGGAGGACATGAAACTATCGATTTTACGGCTTGACTCTCTTACTGTTCCCTAGTGGAGTCGCCAAGCTGTCGAAACCATTTTAAAAATCGAGTTTTGAAAAATTGGGGATCGACTTTAAAAACAAAATGGGAGTCGCCACCAATCCCTTTTTACTTAGGTGTGATTGGATCACCTTGTAAAACGTTTTATTTAAAACATTTAATTTTGGTCTACGAAAAAACGTAAAAGCGAGTTCGAGAGAGTCGGTTACGTATGAGGAAGGGTTAGCACCCTCATAACGCCCAAAAATTGGTACCTAACCGATAAAATCATGTCCAAATGTTTGAAACTTAAAAGGATTTAAAAATATGATTTCTAAAAAAAACTTCGAACAATTTGATTTAAAATATGAGAGTTCTTCGATCCGAAGGAATATAAACATTACATCCAGCACGATTGGACATGATATTTTTAAAATCCTCGTATCTAAGATCATCTCATAATTTATAAAACTTGTTAGAAGGATATTTAGTTATTTAGTCAAACGGAAAATCGACACCCAGCACGATTGGGCATTATTTCCCGAATTTCTAAATACTAAAACATTGCCTTATTTTAAAAACCTTTAAATAAAATATTAATTTTGTAAAAATGTATTTTTTTTATTTTAAACAATAATCCATGTGACAACATTGTATTTATACATAAATATTAAAAGCAAATATACTAACGTTTAAGATAGGCAACAAAGAAATAATAATACAAAATATGACAAATAATAATTCCTATACTAAGGCAATTATGAATACATGATGAAGTATAAACAAATAAATAATAAAACAAATATGAACATATTTCATGCAAGATAAAATAAAAAAAATATTACATACATATATGATATAAATAATGCAAACAATGTATATAAAAAGGATAGTATATAATGATTTTGAATAAATAAAATAAAATATAAATGAAACATAAATATATTTTGTATAAAATAATATAATAACTAATTTATGAAAATAATATATAATTAAAATAATATTAAACAAAATAAAATGATGAAAAATATATATATAATACACTAATCATAAATTTACATACATAAACAATATAAATAAAATAGATTATATAATATAAATAAATTTTATATAAAATAAATTTTTAGAAATAATATATAATGTGACATAATACTATATAATATACAAAATATAACATAATAAATAATATAAAATATATATATAAATTATTAAACAAGTAAAATAATATATAAAATAATAATTAAAGAAATAAAAAAGATAATATAAAAAATTATATAAATGTTTTAAACAAAATTAACCAAAAAATAATGTAAAATTTAAATATAATAAAATAATTTAAATATGACTTTAGATTAATTAAAAAAAGATAAAAAAAAAATTAAAGGGAAAAGGATCAAATTGAAACAGAAAGTAAATTTCAAGGCTAAATTTAAAAAAATAGAAGTATAATAGGACTTACTTATAAAACTGAAAAAATGCGGAAGGGCTAAAATAGCAATTAGCCCATTCAAGGAAAAAACACGCGGATCTTGCCCCGGGTCGGGTCAACGCGCAGATCCAGCCTGCTAAACGACGTCATTTTTAGCTTTATGGGCAACATTCAAAACGGTGCCGTAGGGGTCACCTATATAAGCTAAAACTTAGCCACAAAATTCATTTCAGAAACCCCTTTTTAAAAAAAAAAAAAATTGAAAACACTCTCAACCCTTCTTTCCTCCGCTCTGTCTCCGGCCAGACTTCGGTGTGGACTCTAGTGACCGGCCACCGCGCGTATATCTCACGCGCCACCGCAGACAGCGGCCTGAAGCCAGAAAACTCACTTTTTCACGCGAAACAAAAGGTATATTCGTAACCTTTTTTATTTTAGTAATATTTTTGTAAAAAAAAACATAAACCAGAGAAGAATAAAGAAAGGAAAACGAAGATAGAAAGTCGGAAATCACCTCCGTATTTTATTGTATTTTTTTTTTTTTTGTATCCTCCTTTTATCTCTGTGTTCGTTTTTTACAAATGTGATGGGTTTTTATAACCCGAAAAATAAAAATAAAAAAAGGAAACAAAAACATTTGCCATGTTTTGCTGTGTTTCTTTCTTTTTTTGCAGGTCATCGGCGAGGATCTCGGCGGTGAGCGTAGTCAGCAATTGTTAATTGTGCGCGGCTGGTGGCTTGGTGTCGGGGCGGCTTGCGGCGCGACTGGTGGCTGGAATTTGGAACTTGCGGCGCAAGAATTCCCTAGGGTTTCAGATTTCTGAAACAGAATTTGGGCCATGGGTTTGGGTTAGTTTTTTTTTTTAGAATTTGGGCTTCAATTTGTATTTGGGCCAAATGTAAAATCTGGTATTTAATTGGGCTTGTATTTTGGATTGTAATTTTGGACATGTTGATTTATTTTTTGTTTTTTTTTTTTTTGGTCTGTGTGGGCCTGGGCAAAAATGGGCTTTTACAATTATTATTAGAAAGATTTTATCAAAAATCACCTCAACTTGAATATGATTAATCTCAAATTGTAAAACAATCAAACTAAAATAGAAGTGGGGGGAGGGAGTACCGAGTAGGGTTATTGATAAATAGTTTGAGTCAGAAAGTTACAGTATCTGAAGAATCTTTCTTCGGCTTTAAATCTGATTACGATCTTGGGAAAATGAGGTTAAAAGATCAGCATTATTATACCTAGATAAAGGCCCAAAAGAGAATGAAATTGCATTAACATGCAGTACTTAATTGAGTAAGCTAATTGACAGCAGGTTAAACAAATCTCTCTCTAAACCCTATATATGTTGTTCCATTTTCATCATGTTATTATACCTTAGATTCTTAATATATGAAATAACTATATAGTACTGTGGAAAATGTGACTGTTGTATATCTTCAATTATTTGTCCAACACTATATTTATATTTCTTCAGCAGCACTTCCAGTTTGCAATAGTTTTTTCAGACCTCTTTTGTATAATAATAATAAAAGCAGTCTCTTCTGTCATAAATATCATAAACCAATCACTATATTTTACTACTTGGACAGCATATTTTTAAAAAAGAAAAAGAAAAGCATTTTTTCTTTCTTTCTTATGATTCCTAATTTAATTTATTCCACCATGAAATGAACCAACCTTAATCAGGATAATTGTTATATGCATAGAATAATAATCTTAGATATATTTTAACTTGATAGAAACAAATTTCTAATATTATCGCATGTATGGATTTTTAATTTTTAATATTTATTTTTATTGCATCCTAAATGACACATTTGTAAAATAATATACCAAATCATATTAATATGCTTGTGTAAATAATATAGCGGAAGTCGGACTGCTCCACATTTGGATTGTTAAAGATTGACAAATAAAACTTAAACTTTTATTGAGAAATGGCAGTAAAATCAGGAGTTTGAACCAATTCATCATCCTCAATGAAACTCCAATATTTATTGAAATCAGATATTTAATCGACAAAAATTAGACTTATTTTATTTTAGTCTAATATCTTCCTTGTACAGAAAAAATACATAAAAGAATGAGACCTTCCATAATTGCTTCTGCTCTAATGCTTTCCCCATAGTAATCATGCATTAATAAAAATATTAATAATAAACGTGAATGATTTGACTAATTAATCAAAAATAGTTGTTCATGTCGGGTGATTGTTTTATGCCATTAGTGTCCCTCCATGAATTCAAAAATCCCAACTCAAGTAGCTGTCTCAATTCACATTTACCCCTTCCTATCACTTGTATATGATCTTTTAGGCTTAGGTCATCTCTTCTACCACTTGCATGCTGTCACGTGGGTTCCATGTTAACATCATAAAAAAAATTAATGTTCGAGTCAACATTTCCATTAAAAATAATATATTTAATACATCATATTATATAAACTTTGACAAGTTATTATTTACTAGATTTTATCACATCCATGATGTGGGTGAACGAAAATATTTTATATTAAAAAACATATTAATAAATGATTATAAGTGGGATGGCAAGGGTTTTTTATATGGATTTGTTGGTCTTGTATTCAATTTTCATCTGATGTTTTGTAGTTGTTTCATTTGAAGATTATATAAAATTATGAAAATACTTTTTATAATAATATTAATTACCCTTTAAAGTAATGGTATTTTAATAATTTCACAATTGAATTAGTATCTAATTGACTCGTGACACCAACTCAATTAATCAATAAACATCACATTTATTTAAGTATTGGATTATAGTGTTGTGTGGCAAGTCCATTTCTCATCAATGTAGGGTTTTCATATCAATCATGAAACAATGCACTGTGGCTAAATTTGGTTTGGCCTAATTACAAGATATAGCCTGGTATATAGTATGATATAAATTGCAAAAGTGTGGGTAGGACCAAATCAGCGTCATGTTGTGCTTAAATTCAACTTTGCCATCTTTGAATTTTATTAATGCCTGTTGACTTAAAAGTATATATATTTGATAGTCCATATTTAGTTGCCCATATCTTCTTTTTGACAGACCCTCTTAATTGGCCTGTTTGATAAAGTTTTGATTTCAAAGCATCTGATACACCAAGTTTATGTACTTGCCCACTTTCATTGCCTGAAAGAGATTTTTATTCCCAGAATGGTTAATTTACTTGATGGGTCCCTGTAATCCTTTATCTATAAAAAGTGAACCTTTACTTTTGAAACAAATAGATAAAACTGTAAATGGCAATAAGATTGAATGTTAAAAATGTTGATTTGGTGTGTTTTAAAGTGACTTTTTTTTTAAAAAAAAAAAAAAAAAAAAAAAAAGCAAGCTACTGAGACCTTGTTGCGTTTTAAAAAAATATATTAAATTTTGATTTCTTTTCATATCACTTTAAAATATGATAATCGTCATCTCCTTACTTCAAATTAAATGTATAAAGATTAAATTGCTCGTTTTTATAATAGAGGGATTAATTTGCTCAGGAAAAATTGGCGGTAATCATGACGAATAACGTTAAAAATCTATGATTCAATTGATTTATTATGTGCCATAGAAAAAAAAGGTCAAATTTGATGAAAAATGGTTTAAACTAGATTTAAGTTAATTTAAATAATTAATTTTGTTGTTATAGTTTACAAATAAATGTTTATGTTATTATTTAAAGGATGGGTATATTGTCAATGAAGTTTTTAGACTTCATAAATAGGATTAGGGGTATAGTAAAATATTTAAAAAAAGAGACACATATTTGAAGTTGCTTGTGGAATAAATAAGGTACATTGTGAGTGTACCAAATATTCACCCATTATTTGTATTTTTTATTTTTATGAAATTTTAACATTTTTTACTATTAAATTAATTAAATAGAATATTGATAGTTCAACCATTAAGAAGGTAACGATATGTTGGTTCCATCTTTATTCTTTACAATTAGCATATATAAAGCTTAACGAGTTGGGTTCCATTTGATTATTTGGCCCATGTAAATCAGCCCAAGTTATCATTCAGCCTTATTGATGCTCTCTATTATATAAATACATACATACATACACAGAGGGATGAACCAGATCCATGGCCGATAAATAGAACCCAATGACTCCAACTCCTCAAATCAAACTCCTTTAATTTAACTTTTCAAATTGGACCATAAATTAGACTCTTGAATTACATCAATAAACTACGGCTCTTGAATTGGATTCATGAACAACTTGATTGCTCCATTTTTTACTAGAGGAACTTGTTTACTTACTTCTTGATATTAGAGGGTTTGGTTGGGGATTTTCACCAAAACTAAAGTATATATATTAAATCGCACAATATAGGGATTAAAATAAAATTTAACCATTATCTTATAATATAAAAAATAAAGCAAGAAAACTCAAGAAATGATAATCACATATTTATCTCTAAAACTATTTGTACATTCAAATTACATATAATTATGTAATATTTTAATAAAAATTAATAATATTAACTATTTGAACTAAGTAATAACATTATAAAAACATAATCATCAAATTATGTTAAAAATTAAAGTAAAATTCAAGGCTAATGGAAAGGTCAAAATTGAATTTTAACAACATTTCTCTAATGCGAAGAAGAAGAACATAACCACGTGCCAATAAAAGGAAGGTATAGAGAGGGTTATTTCACCCATTTGACCCCAAAAAAATTAATATTTATAAAAATGACGTTGATTTAAAAACATTCATTTAAATGATCTGAAATAAATAGTAAAATTGGTTTATGAGAACTAGATGGCTGGCACCACTATTTTTTCTATTAAAAAAAAATTAATTTTTGGGATTTTGGACATTAGATGACTGGCACCCATATATTTTTTTTTCAAAAAAAATTTTTTGGAGTAATGACACACTGATGGCTGGCACCCTTTTATCTGATTAAAAAAATTTATTTTT
Organism: Gossypium sturtianum; assembly: GCA_025698515.1. Lineage (NCBI taxonomy): Eukaryota > Viridiplantae > Streptophyta > Magnoliopsida > Malvales > Malvaceae > Gossypium > Gossypium sturtianum. Next base: position 81,948,461 of record CM046951.1, read on the forward strand.
TGGGAGGTGTGGTGCCGGCCAACAAATGGCCAAAGTCACCCAACAAAAAGGGTGGGAATATTGCAACATTAACTCCTCCTTATTTTCCCATCTTTTTTTATTTTCCAAGTTTAATTACATATTTTATATTTTAAAATAATATTAAACTACTTATCATGTTTTTAATTATTATTGCATCACTCACATTATTATTAAATTTAAAAATTAATTTAAATTTAATATGCACAATTAAATTAATTTTTTTTATAAAATTAGAACCTACTTTAATGATTTTCATCTTTTATAATAATTCAAATAAACATTGCTAAATTATAAAAGATAGAAAATCATTAATGTAAGTTATAATTTTATAAAAAAATCTAATTTAATTATGCATATTAAATTTAAATCAATTTTTAAATTTAATAATGATGTGAGTGATGCAATAATAATTAAAAAAACATTATAAGTAATTCAATATTATTTTAAAATATAAAATATGTAATTAAACTTGGGAAATAAAAAAATAGGAAAACAAGGAGGGTTAATGTTGCAACATTCCCATCCCTTTTGTTGGGTGACTTTGGCCATTTGTTGGCAAGCACCACACACCCCAAAAAATAATTTTTTTAATCAGATAAAAGGGTGCCGGCCATCAGTGTGTCAACACCAAAAAAAAAATTTGAAAAAAAATATATGGGTGTCAGCCATCTAGTATCCAAAACCCCAAAAATTATTTTTTTTAATAGAAAAAATAGTGGTGCTGGCTAGAGGTGTACATGGGCCGGGCCGGGTCGGGTTTGGGCCGGGCCCAACTAAAAATTTAGGCCCGTTCATTGGGCTCGGGCCGGGCCGGGCCCAAAAAATGGGCCTAAAATTTTGCCCAAGCCCGGCCCATATAAAAATGCTAAAACCAGCCCAGCCCATTTACGCCCGTATTATTTTTATATTATTTTATATAATTTTTAAATATATATAATACATCAAAAATACTAAAAATTAAAATAAATATTTTTCAACAAATTGAAAATAAATTTTAAAAAATATGTAGACTTAAATAATACTAAAATAGATGTAACCTAACAAGCAAATGCCTCTAAAATAATAACAAAATTAACAAATATCTTTAAAATAATAACAAAATTAACAATAAAATAAGTTTTATATAATATCTAAACAATAACAACAAAATAATAGAAACATAATAGTAAAATGGTAGCAAAATAAAAGAAAAATAATAAGAAAATAATATTAAAAATATTTTTTTCTTTAGTAGTCAGTCGGGCAGGCAGGGCCCGCCAAAAATGCCTTACCTAGAGCCGGCCCATTTTTTAAACGGGCCTTTTTTTTGTCCAAGCCCATTTTTCGGCCTATATTTTTGTCCAAACCCTCCCACATTTCGGGCGGGCCTTGGGCGGGGGCAGCCGCCCGACCCATGTACACCTCTAGTGCTGGCCATCTAGTTCCATAACTTAATTTTACTATTCATTTTAGGTCATTTGGATGAATGTATTTGAACCAAGATCATTTTTGTAAATATTAAATTTTTTTAGGTTAGATGGGTAAAATAACCGTATATAGATATGATTATTGTTTGAAATATCAATTTAATCAGTGAATTAGAAAGTTGGTTTCAGATCAACTCAATTTAAATATGGGTTAATTCAAATTTTAAAACTTTGCATGTTAATTTTATTTAAACTATTTTAATTTTGAGTCATATTTGGTTTAGGTCAATTTTGAATGCAAATTATTTTAATTTTGAATCATATCAGATTTAGGTAATTTTGAATGCAAATTATTTAGGGTTTGAGTTGTTTTAGGTTTGTTCAATTCGCATTCAAATCATTTAGGTGTTCTAATTAGGTATTTTAGTCAAATCATTTTTAATTATTTATTCGGATCAGTTTGAACTTGAATTATTTCTAATTTGAGTTGAATTGATTTTGAATTCATGTTAATTAAATCGATTTTTGAATTTGGATGAAATGTTTGATTATGATATAAATAAAAAATGTACAAACATGACATATATCTAATCATGTGGATCTACTAATTATACAAATTATAGGATTGCTATATCTTTTGATACTCGAGTTTGGTTTCAATATTCAATGTGATATCTAATTTTTTTTTGTTCAATTTAATATTTAAATTTGGATTTCGTTACACAAAATGATATTTGTGACAAATGGTGTTAACTTTTTCATGCTATTCGATGTGGTCAATGTAATATTTAACTCATGGCAACAATGTGTCACAACATTGTTATCATTCAAAAATAATAATAAAAATGGTAACTTTTCTAGTTGGTCACTCAATTTTTAGGGCACTTTCATTTTGGTCACTTAAAAAAAATTCTTGGAATTTCATCACTGCCATTATAGAAATTTGTTATTTTAGTCACTCAATTATTAAATCCCCAACAACGACTAACTGGATGTCACATCTTGTTCACGCTTTCATTTTAGTCACAAAAAAATTCTTACAATTTTATCACTCCCGTTAAAGAAACTTATTATTTTACAGTAACTGATGATTTTCAATTAAAATTTTCCATTAACAATTGAGATTGAAAATTTCCATTTCCATTACTAATTCAAGTTCATGTTACATCATGGAGATTCACAATTCTATTTTATACACTCAAATCAGAAAACAAAATGCAAACATTAAGACACATTTCAACATATCCTAACCTAAATTTTACATAGATTGCAAATAAACAAATAAAATACCCAAATGAAGAACACCAAAACTAAACCCAATTTTTTTTTCCATCACTTCATTACCCAAATGAATAACAAGTAAATCAACAAACAAAAATCTTAAACCCCAAAATAAACCCACATCATCTAATATGATGGGAAATTTTCTAAGAAATGAAAAACACTCAAACTATATTTAGAATTTTTTCATCACTTCATTATTCAAACAAGAATCAGCAAATCAACAAACAATAACTTTAAACCCTAAACCCTAAACCCTAGACAAAGAACACTCAAACTAAACTCAGAATTTTTTCCATCATATATTACATGATGTGAGTTTAGTTTAGATTTAGAGTTCATGGTTTTTGTTTGTTGGTTTGGGTAATAAGTGATTGGATAAAATTATGGCTTTAGTTTGGGTGTTGTTGGTTTAAGTATTTTGTTTGTTGATTTGCAATTTATGTAAAATTTGGGTTAATATTTGTTAATGTTTTCATTTTGTTAACCGATTTGAGTATACGGATGGAGATTGGAAATCTTCACTAATGTAATATGAATAGGAGTTAATAATAGAAATGCAAATTTTGAATATCAATTGTTAATGGAAAATTAGAAGTTTGTCTGACGAAATTGAAAAGATTTTTTTAGTGATCAAAATGAAAGTATGAACATGAAGTGGCATATGCAGTTAGTTTTTGTTAGGATTTAATGTTAGTGATGACTAAAATAACAAATTTCTTTAATAAATGTGACAAAATTACAATAAATTTTTTTAGACGATTAAAGTGAAAGTGCTTTAAAAATTGAGTGACCAACTAGGTAATTTACATAATAATAAAAAAATTAAATATAAAATATATATAAAAATTAAGCATATTTTTATAATGTTTCATAAACATAAAAAAATCAATTTTTAATACTTTTCATATTTTTTTTATAAAAGTATAGTTTTTATAAAATAAAATTACAAAAATAAATTAAAAAATAATTTATATAATTTTATATAAAAAATTAAATCAAATTCATGAAAATGGGGCAATATACCCATATATACCAAAAAAAAAAATTACGGAAAAAGGCCGATTTTTTTAAAATTTACAGAAAAGGGTCATTTCCCCACAAAACGCGTCCACGTCAGCGCGTTTTGTGGGGATGCAGCAGGAAAGCGCTCCCCTGGTGGAGCGCTTTTGCCACATCAGCACAAAGCGCACTAACGAGGACGCGCTTTGTTGATGTGGCAAAAGCGCTCCCCTAGAGACGTGCTTTTGCAGCGCTTTTGCCCTCTTTCCCCGCTAGCCTTTTCAGCTGTTTTTAGTGTTAGGGTATGAAATTTTAAGGTTTCCGGGCTAAGGCTTATGATTTTTTAGGGTCGTTAGATTTAGGGTTTTTAGGAGAAAATTAATTGAGTAGATTAGGGTTAATTAGGGTTTAGTAAAAATACATTTAGGGTTTTGGGCAAAATATATTAGAAAAAAATTATTTGAATTTTTTTTACAGTTGTATCTGGGAAAATAATTTTGAGAAGACGTTCCTGAACAAACAGTGCCCAAAACGCTTCAAGCGGGATGCACTGTCAGCAGGAGTACTGAAAATAGCTCCCACGTGGACGCTCTTTTGCTACAGTAGTCTGTGGCAATCCTTAGACTATAAATCAGCCAAATTTCATTCTCAAGTTGTATAATAGAAATTGAGGCAAAAGAAAAATAGAAACTGAAAATGAGTGAACATATTAATGCTGTTATTTACTACGATGGTGAGGTTTGTGACACCGAAAATGGTGTTGTTTTTTTATCGGAGAACACAGTGCGACTGGGTTTTAATTGGAACATAGATTTGTTAGAACTTCGCAAAAGAATTAGGCGTAAAATCTTCGGAATAACGCCAATGAAAGTTCAGTCTATTAAGTATAGATTTTGCGCTTCGGTTGATCCGGTGAGATATGAATCATTCGACATCAAAGGTCCTCGGAGCTTTGAGGCAATGGTGGAGACTCATCTTGCCAGTGGATCACCCTATCTTGAGGTATATGTACAATTTTCATCGCCAAGTGATCTTCCTTCGACCTCAACATCTACTTCGTTCGAGGGGAATACACGACCCCAAGCCGACACTCTGGTAGTGGGAGGCAGAATACGGAAGTGCCCGTGTTTGGTGGTAGTATGGAAAATATAACCCCTGCACGACACTCGGTTGGTGGATGAGACATGCATATCCTTCCTTCGACGTCCGATGATAGAAATACGTATTGGGGAACGTCATCAACTTCTAGTGGTTGGCAATCCACATATGATTGGGAACGTTACGAAAGATGTTTAAGGAGGGATAATGTACTCCCCACGACATCCACCGGCGAGGGGCCCTCATTCGTTGCAGATTATGGTGGATTGGATGATGAGTCGGATGTGGATCCACCTCGTGAGCCCGGGCCCGATGGTGTAGAAGTTGGATTATTTTCTGAACCGAAGCCTGTTCCAACCGTACCTGAAGATGTTGAGGGCGGTTCAGACGAAGAAGAAGAAGATCCGCTATTCAGGGCGTACTCGCATCTAGCCCACATGCATAATGTCGATCTATCTCAAGACGATGCATTGGAGTTTCCTGAACTACCACACCGGACGCGTGACCGTACAACTTCGTCGTTGGATTCGGGCGAATTAGAAGTTGATAACGAGTTTTCCAACAAGAATGCTTTTCTTGCTGCATTGAAATAATACAGCATCAAGCACGGGGTTAACTACAACGTGGTTAAATCCAAGTTCGATAAGTACGATGTGAAGTGTGCAGTGCAAGACGGTACGTGTTCATGGAAAATCATGGCCTCGTTGAGAAAAATGACAGGCTTGTGGGAGATCAAAAAGTACAAAGGTCCACATACATGTCTTACCGGTACAGTATCACTATGTGTTCAATGTTTTTAAATAATACTAATATCACATAATGTTGCATTATTTAACGTACTTCGTTGACAGGTGTTACACAAGATCATCCGAAGATGGATTCAGATATGTTGGCTGACTTAATAATACCGACGGTGAAGGCCGATCTCAAAACTACAGTGCCAGCCTTAATTGGCAATATTCGTAGCCAATTAAATTACACGCCCTCTTACCGGAAGACTTGGATAGCCAAGCAGAAGGCGTTGGAAAAGTTGCATAGTGGGTGGGACGCTTCATATAATGAAGTGTGGCAGTGGTGTCAGTCTTTGGAGAGATATGTCCCCAGCAAAAGCATAACGGACTTGAAACGGAACCGGCGTACTACAACGATCGTTTGCTCCGTGGATGCGCAGTGTTCAAGCGTCTTTTCTGGACATTTAAGCAATGCAGAGATGCATTTATATACTGCAAGCCATTGGTACAAATTGACGGTACCTTTATGTATGGTAGATATACGCATCGGCTATTGCTAGCTGTGGCACAGGACGGCAGTGGGAGAATTCTTCCGATTGCGTTTGCAATAACACCGGGGGAGTCAGCTGATGACTGGGATTTCTTTCTATCTAGGTTAAGGAGGCATGTCTGCCCCCAACCTGATATATGCGTTATATCGGATCGGGGCCCTGGAATACTAGCCGCAATAGAGCGACAGGGAAGCCTGTGGCATCGCACACACCATTGATATTGCCTAAGGCATGTTGCATCCAACTACTACGGGCAACATTGATCTAGAAGTCAGCGAGAGCAAGTGACCAATATGGGTATGTAATATCTATTAATATAATTTCGTTTGTAATATTCAATTTATTCTTAATTGAAGAGTGGTATGTAATATTCGCTATCAACGTATATTGGTAGGGTACGAGATCAATAAGGACCGTTTCGAGGAGATCTTTGGCGAGTTTACGATCGATAACGAAGAAGGCGCAAAACTACGCGTGCAATATTCCTTTAGAACGAGTGGACACAAGCATACGACGGCCGCCTACGGTATGGTCATATGACCTCAAACACGCCGAATGCATAAATTTCGTTCTAAAAGGAACGCGTCATCTACCGATAACATCGGTTGTGCGAGAGACATATTTTCGTTTAGCGGCACTATTTTCGAAGTGAGCAGCGAGTTATAAAGGTCAAATGCAAGGAGACCATGTATGGAGCGCGAAGGTCTTGCGAGAAATTAACAGGGGGAAGGCACGGGCCAACACCATGCACACAGTGTGTCACGATCGCGACAACCTATGGTTTCGTCTGACGGAGTTTGACAGACCGAACCAAGGTATTGTTGGCGGGCAGTGTCGTGTACACTTGAGAAATAGGACCTGCGACTGTGGGATATTTGATGCACTTCGTTACCCATGCGCTCATGTACTTGCGGCTTGTCAGAATCTCCGTCTTGATCCCATGAGCTATGTCGACGAAGTATATAAATTAGAAAACATGTACAACGTGTGGAGACGTATTCCCACCAGTCCCAGATGAACGTAAGTGGCCGTCGGTATCGCTTGCACCGTATAAGCTGTTGCCGGATAGACAACTAGGCGCAAACCAAAAGGTCAACCTTGCTCGAGTAGAATACGCAACAATATATATCCGAGAAACGAGCAACCAACGTAGGTTGTGCAGATGGTGTAGGAACCCAGGCCATACATCTCGCTCGTGTCCAAATCGGAATAGTTGACAGTCTTCTTAACTTTTTTTGTCTCTTGTTGTCTATGTAAATTCTATTTATTTGTTGATGAAAACGGTGAACTTTTGTAGAAGGACTAATTTAGAAAATAAAACCTTTAAGTTACAATAAAATTACAAACATTGGACTTTTATTTTTAAAATTAAATTTTAATAAAAAAATTAAACAAATTCTATTTTATTAAAGATATTAAAATTAAATTACAAAAAAAATAAAAATAACTATTTAATTTATTAAATATATTAAAACTAAATTATAAAAAATAAAAAATAAAAACAACTATTAAATATATTTTTTGACTGTTGCAGGGCAAAAGCGCGCCCTTGGAGACATGTTTTATGCCACGTCAGCAAAGCGCGTCCCCGTCAATGCGCTTTGCTGATGTGGCACAAAACGCGTCTCCAAGGACGCGCTTTCCTGCTGCATCCCCACAAAATGCGCTGACGTGAACGTATTTTGTGGGGAAATGGCCCTTTTCCGTAAATTTTAAAAAAACCGGCCCTTTTCCGTAATTTTTTTTTTTGGTATATATGGGTATATTGCCCCATGAAAATATTCATTGGGTAATAATTTTTTATAAAAATAATTTAATTTTTTAGATAAATAAATTTTTATAAGTTTTCTGGATTTTTAATTTTTTAATGATTGATATTACAATGATATCAGGTTAAAAAAAATTAACTTATCATTTTATGTAATAAATTTAAAAAATATAAAAAAATTTAAGCAAATATTAAAATCAAACTAAGTATATTAATTCCATTGTAGGGTCCATTCCGGATCCTGTTTTGGGTACAGTAAAAGGATCCTCCTTTTCTCAGTGTACCATTCCAAGTGACACTGATCTCCAGCTAAAGCAAAACCCCTAAACCCTAAATTACCTCCAAAACAATGGCGTTGTTCTCCCGCATCCGTACATCGGCAACCGCCGCATCTTTCCACCTCCGCCGCTTCTCCATCCTCTCTCCAGACTCACCCACTCCTCTCAGCGCTCACCAAAAAACACGCGCCGCCCTCTCCCTCCTAAAATCAGAGCAAAACCCCGACCGCATCCTCGATATCTGCCGCGCCGCCTCACTCACCCCGACTTTCAACCTCGACCGGATCGCTTTCTCCGTCGCAATCTCCAAACTCTCCGAAGGTAACCATTTCCAATCCATCGATACTTTCCTCCGTGAACTCAATTCACGTCCCGACTTGCAACACGAGCGTTTCGTTTCCCATTCTTTAATCCTCTACGGTCAAGCCAAGATGCTAAACCATGCCTTGACGACGTTTGACGAATTTTACAACAAGGGGTATTGCCGTTCGACGAAATCCCTAAATGCTTTGCTTGTGGCGGCTATTTTGGCGAAGGATTATAAAGAAGCGAAGAGGATTTTCGTGGAATTCCCTAAAAGGTATGGCATTGAACCCAATTTAGAGACTTACAATACTGCAATTAAAGCTTTGTGTGAGTCTGGGTCATCGTCCTCAGTGTATTCCATTTTGGTTGATATGAAAAGCAAAGGGATTAAACCAAATGCTACTACTTTTGGGACTTTGTTATCTGGTTTTTATGCAGAGGAGAAATATGAAGATGTTGGGAAAGTGTTAAATTTGATGAAGGAACATGGGGTTTCTGTTGGGGTTAGTACTTACAATATAAGGATTCGGAGCTTGTGTATGTTGAAGAAATCTAATGAGGCAAAGGCTTTACTCGATGGGATGCTATCGAAAGGGATAATGCCGAATTCGGTTACATATCACCATTTGATTTATGGGTTTTGTAGGGAAGGGAATTTGGAGGAAGCTAAGAGGTTGTTTAAGAGTATGGTGAATAAAGGTTTGACGCCTGATAGTCATTGTTATTTTACATTGGTGTATTTCTTGTGTCAAACTGGGGACTTTGAGACTGCTTTGAGGTTTTGTAAAGAAAGTATGGAGAAAAATTGGGTTCCGAATTTTTCGACTATGAAAGCTCTCGTGAAAGGACTTGCTAGCATATCTAAAGTTGAGGAAGCAAAGGAACTTATAAAGAAAGTTAAGGAGAAGTTCTCCAAAAATGCAGATGTATGGGATGAAATTGAAAAGGATTTGCCCCAGTAGAGAAGGTAAGCAGGGTATCCTATCTTAGAGTCTGTCATTAAAATTAATCAGTTCATTTTTGCCTGGAAATGAAATAAGTAGGGCCTTTTTACTCATGCAGGATGAATTGTTTTCATTTTGTTTGCTGAATTATTGAAGAGCTTATTTTATTTTACTAGGATTATTTTGGCAGTGGAACTATGTCCAACAATAACTTTTTTTCCTTCTTATGGAGACTCGTTTTATGAGTTATTTTAGATGTCCTGGGATCATTACTGTAAACAGCTATCTCCATTTTTGAATGAAATCTGTTATGAAGCTGATGTTCATGATGGAAGTGCTGCTGGTTTTGCTCTAATGCTGGATTAATTGATGAAACTTGACTTTGACAAGTAAGATTGATTGAAATATATTCTTGATTGGATGGTTTAGGCTATGAAACTTATTGAGCTAGTTCTCGAAAGTTACTTTATAGGCAGCAATCTCTTTTTTTTCTGGTACAATTTACGATATGGGGAGGGGATGACAATATCAGAGTTTGAGCCCTGCTCATTAGGGTGCCGGACTTGAGAAGACAATCTTATATCGACGTATTATGTGAATCATGTTTATCCCATTAGGTTATTTTCAGGTAATTAATTAGGTTGATTTCTCTATCTTGCATTTTGCTTTTGTTGAATGTCTATTTGATTGTTTCGTTTTCCTTTTGAAAGTTAGGGGATTTAATCAAAACCAACTCTTTTTAAAGGTAAAACTACCATACAAGTCATTGTACTGTGTATTGGATTGCATTTTTTTCTCTTTTCTTGCAAAGCAAATTGGTTCATGTACCTTACAGAAAGGAGCAAAATAGACTCTACATTGATGAGAGCTTTAACTACTATTTCAAAAAAAGTGTCTATAGTTGAACCTTATTTTGGCCCTTTATATACAAGGTATAATAACAATTTTAGTTCTCAATTTTTACACTTCTATTCAATTTGGTCTATAGTCAATTATTTGGAGTAAATTGTGTTTCAATTAGGGGTGTGCAAAAAAATTCTAAACCGAAAAATCCGAACCAAAATAATCTCTTTTCTTTTTTCAGTTTTTCGGTTTAATCGGTTTTCATGGTCAGTTTAATTGGTTTATTTAGTCGGTTTTTGGTTTTGACATTTTAAACTGAATAAATCGATAAGCTCATGACTCATTTACATACCCAAATCCAAATACCCATTAAAACTTAATGCTCTTAAAAGCCCAAACCTAATAAAATTTAAAAGCCAATTCACAATAATATTTAAAACTCAAATTGATAATTTAATTTTTTATGATGTTCATTTTATTTTTTTTATCATTTAATATATTAAAAAAAAAACTCAAATTGATATATATACCTGTTAAGAACAATAGAATACTTCAAAATTGTATGTTGGCCATGTAAGAAAATAAATATATTTTGAGTTCATTAAAAATTGTTTGATTTGAATTTTAATATTTTTGTAATGATCTTGAAATAAAAATAAAATATGAAAATTTTAAATGAAAAAAATTATAAGTACTTCAATTAGATTTTTTTTTTCAACTTAAAAAAGATTTTAAAAATTGAATTGGAAATTTTTGATTTAATTTATTCAATTTTACTCCCTAGATCGATTCGGTTTATATGGATAATTTAAGTTATTTGAATTTTGGTATAAAAAAACTGAATTATCTGAATGTACACTCTTAAATACAAATTTTTTTTTTAGTCAAATTAGACAAAATTTCATTACAAACACGATGGCAAAGGTGGAGACTAAAGGTGTGTTTAACATCGAGCTTAAAATGTATTTTTCAAGTCTATTTTCAAGATTGAAGTAATGTTAAATAGATAGTCTTTAAAATTAAATAAATTGTTTTAAAATAGACTTTTCAAGTCAAACAAAAAAAAAATTGAAAATTTAATTTAAGTTTTTTAGCTTTTAAAAAACATTTTGAGGGTGAAATATTATATATATATATATATTCCTTTTATATTAACTATAAATTATAAATATGATTTGTGTATTAAAATTAAATTTTACTAAAAATTTATATTTCATTTAGTATATTTATTATATTTGTATTATGATTTAAGTTAAATATTTAATAATAATAATAAAGACTTTGAAAATTAAGGATATTTTCATTTGAGTCTATTATTTAATCACTTATGGAACTTCTATTAATTTACAAGATCAATGTTTATATGTGATTCTAATATTTAAAATTAACTCAGTTTTAATTAATATTTATTAAATTATGTTTTTTTTTTGAATTGTAATAACAAGGTAAATCCCGAATAACCAATGCGACTAACGCAACCAATTAACATTTAGGACCGAATGATATTTTTAATTCTCATTTATAATTTAAAGTATCTTATGTAATATTTATATTGAGTATATAATTATGTTTAACTAAAATTTATTTCGAATATATAACATTATATATTTGATTTTGTAATAATTATTTTTAATATTTAAAATATATTATATATATAAATTAAATTTTATAAACAATTCATATTAATTGCTTCAAAATATTGAAAAGTTATATTTCATATATTAAAATATTAATATTTTTTTTATATTTTTATTAAAATATCATAATATAAATAAACTCTAACATCATTTCAAATATATATATTTTTTAACATAAATATTTTATTTCTTACAAACACTTTTTAACCACAATACAAAATACTTAAAATCTCAAATAACAAAAATTTAACCCTGACATTATTTTGCCATTAATGACAATTTTGTATCTCATAAGCAATGCAAACAACAATGCTAAATAAAAGGGCACACACAGACACAGTGGCCTTAACTTCAATCTTCTTTGAATTTTTAAAATTTATTTTACATATTTTATATTAAAAATAGTAAAAAATATATATTATAATTTAATTTTTTACCTTAAATTAAAAATAAACATAAATAAAATTTAGCTCCCAACGTCTATATCTTTTTTTAATTTGGATATTTTTATAGTTAAATTTAATCATTTACCTTTAAAAAAAATCAAATTATTTTTTTAAATGGAAATGATTATTTAATTGTTAAATTTTTAACGATGTTAGTATCACAACCTACATGTTAGTTCACATGTACTTCATGCTAACATGATGTTATTTGTATTATATGTCGCATCAAAGAATAATTTTAAAATGATAAAAATATAATTTTTAAAAAATATAAAAAGTTAATAAAAATTCAAAAAAGAACATGAAATTTACGGCAAACTGTCATATTAAAAAATTCAACATTTTTGTTATATTTCTGTTAAAAAAAATACTAATTCGGTTTTTTGAAAGGTTGAAAGCAAAATTTAACTTTAAAAAAAAGAGTTAAATTAACAAAAAATGTAAATTTCGAGGACTAAATTTAGCATTATGCCTTAAAAATAAAATACATGATTTTGGCTGACTGTGGTACTACCCTTCTCAAGCTCAAGTTCAACCATGGTTACTTGAATTGGACCGGCTAGCCGGGCTGAGAATCAACTAATGTATCGGTCCGAACTTGTTGAGTAAGGAAATGGTTGAACTGGATTATTGAATTTTTTAAAAAATATTTTTATGATTTTTTTAATATTTATTTAATTAAATCGGTCGGGTTATTTGGACCGATAAATTGATAACCTAACCAGTTCGACCACCAATTAAATTTTTAAAACCTTGAACTAGGGGTGTTATCGGTTTGGTTTGGTTGGGTTGTTTCGGATTTTTTTTGAAATATCCATAATTTGATTCGGTTCGGTTCGGTTCTTGATTTTTCTATATTAAATTTTGGTTTTGGATAAACTTAGTTTGACAAAATGAGATTTATTTTATGGGTTTTGAATATTATTTGATAAACTTTCAAAAAGGAATTCATAAATATTTCAATAACTTTTAAATTTAAAATATAACATAATTATTTTTATATCATAAAAAATTAAAATTGAATATATGTTTAATTAGAAATATATTTAAATTCGATTTCAAGTTTTTAAATCGATTTTTAATTTTCTGAAATTTCTTGATCAGACCTACCTTAAACTGTTCAGCCCCTACTAAAAAAAGGAAGGAGAAAAAACAACGGTTGTTGGGTAATTAAAAAGAAGGTCCCAACCCTACAAATTCATGTGGGCCTAAAATATATTTCAAATGCATTTTTCAATTGTGGGTCCAATTTTTCATTAAAAAATTTCTGGTCACTGTCTCTTTCAATTTTGAGCTTTTATCCCTAACTTAAATCTCTTCCAATAAAAAAAAAAATTTGTTTAATGCAATAGTAACGAAGTCAAAAAAAATATTTTAAAGGATTAAATATGAATTATAAATTTTTAGAGAGTCAAAATGATAAATCTACTATTTTAGGGAGGCCAAGACTATTTTAGGGCATTATATTAATCCAAAATACATATAAAAAAATCTTGTGTAATTTTGTAAACGAAAACATGTGATTTTATTGGAAAGATTTAATAAGTCTTTTCTGTTTTAATAATACAATAATTTTGGATTAAATTATTTCTGAGTGTATAATTGAAGAGCTGTTGAGTATATTTATTGTAAATTCAAAAGAGACAACATAATAAGACAGTTCCATCATCTTGTACTGATCCGACCAGACAGAGATCAAGTGTTTTTTTATTTCTCAGTATCACTATTTGCAGAGGCTTCAACCAGTGTTTCACATGCCATATTAAAGTATTCCGAATTATTTTCAATGTAATCTTTTGTAGCAACTTCCAACTTCTGCCACACTGCTGGATCAGTCTCGTCCAGCTTCATGTCACAACGTTCATCCACTGCAACATTATATCATATACCAAAACTTCATTATCAAGGATTACATTCGAATATAGTTATGGATACATCCCGGGATTCTTACCTGGATTGAACCGAAAGTAACGGATCTTGGGGTGCATAGGCAACAATGTATTCAGTGTTTCCTCGACTCGGTCCACCGAGCATGCGCTCTCAATCAGCACTTGCCCTGCATCTAGATATCGCCAACCGCCTTTTCGTGCCTGCAACGGAGGAGATAGACAACTCGTAAAATCGATGGAATGGAGTAATGGCTCATTAACCACACAATTCTGATAGGCAGTTACCTTAGTAGGTACGGAACCAGAACCAACGGAAACTAAACAGTCAATTTTAGTATCAGGCCATAGAAGTTGTGCTTCTCTCATTGAAATGATTGTCGGATTATTCGCCATTAAACCACCATCTCGCCACCGGTATACATCTATATAAGAAAGGTAACAAGCTTAGGCAAATTTTAAACAAAATTGTATACTAAAAACCAGCAGAAAATAAAAAAAATACCATCTGAGAAATCATCTAGATAATATGGGGCAGCACAAGATGCTCTTATAGCTTGCCATAGTTGGTATTTACAGCTTCCGATAAGACCACTTTGTTTGTGGCTAACCCGAGCGGTGGTTCCTGAATGCCTCCGGCGTTCCCACGGGGTACTGCACATTGAGAATGTATAAACGCATACATTCTGCCATAATGGATGACAAAATAGCAACAGCAACTCTTGACCTCGAACCTGATAATTACGGAATACGAATGGCTGAGCGGGCATAACACTCACTAAAGTCGAGATGAGACAGACTTTTGGAATGTCCTTCACAGCATCCTCATCGACACACAAGTCCTTTAACAACCTCTCTAACTTATCTGGATTGTGCTGCAAATAGTTTCACATGGTCACTAAACATTGTCAAGTAACTCTATCGACATGAATTCGCATATGGTGAAACGAGAAAACTCATACTTTGGACCCTTTTGCAACAACTCTGAAACTTTGTGATGAGCTTTTGTAAAGTTGGTCCAACTTTTCTTTCCAAGTTGCAGAATTGTTATCCTTCGGCACAGGTTCGGAGAAAACGACTTTTCCTACAAATTCAAAACAGGATAATAGAGTAAACAAAGTGAAACTACAGCTACATATGAACAAATGGTTCATTATGCAGATCATATATAGTTACCGAAATTTTTGTATATTTCTTCCAATCGGTACGCGCTCATCGACTTAATACTAAGTGCAGCAGCGTAAATGCCACCGGTTGATGTCCCACATATAAGGTCAAATAGCTCATGCATTTGTTTTCCAGTTCTGTTCTCGATCTCCTCAAGGATCTGCACAGTTGCAAGACCTTTCATGCCACCTCCATCCAACGATAGTATGCGAATGCCTCGTTTTGGTATCTGTCTCCCTCCAATAGCGCATCGCAAGCTCTCATTCTCTCCTATAAAGAACATAATATGATGATCCCATGATGTAAAGATTCTCAAAATCCAAGAAACATACCAAGAATTGCCAAAGCACGAGCTGCAGCTTTATTTACTCGTGGCTCGGGCGTAGCCGTCAGCTGCACAAGAAGTTCCCTCAAGCCTTCGACAGCGACAAGTACATGACGATTCTCCGGACAGAATCCCAAATTCCCAACAGCTAACAAAGCAAGCCTTTGCACCTGATTGAAAACAAAAGGTTCATTCATCATGCATAAACATAACAATTCAAGAATCAATAAAAAAAATATCAGAAAGTTATTATTAGTTTATTTCCTCTGGATTTTTATGAACACAAAGTACTTTTAATGAACTAAGAACATCATTGGTTAGCATCATCTCAGCTATGGTATCTGATCTAATAGCCAATGTGACCACAACTTGCAGCACTGAAACCAGATTTTCTGACACAGAAGAGACCATTAAAACAGCTCCAATGGGTTGCATGATGTCGCATTTCATTAACTTCATTGCCACGGAAACATCACCAGCAAGTGTGGATAAA
Organism: Gossypium sturtianum; assembly: GCA_025698515.1. NCBI lineage: Eukaryota > Viridiplantae > Streptophyta > Magnoliopsida > Malvales > Malvaceae > Gossypium > Gossypium sturtianum. The sequence continues at coordinate 81,964,644 of CM046951.1, forward strand.
GAAGAACAAGCTTGTCGGACCTGACAATATAAGCCGTAAAAAAGCAGACTATGAAACAGAGAACAACAACATGGAACTTACCACATGGTAGTTGTCGTTGCTTATCATGCTAATGAGCTGCCGTACTGGTTCATCATCTTTACCAACGAGTACACGGTTCCCAAGGTCTTGGAGTATTACCTTGGATACTGCAGAGGCTACAAAGCGATAATAAGGGAATCTGAAAATGAAAGAGCAAAAGGCACCCAACTTGTGTCCAGATGCAGCAAAATATGAAGTGTTCTCCATCTGCAACACCAACACAACACAACCGGTATTTGCACCGACTCCACCGTCGTGATCCGCCGCGATGCCACCCCTCACTGGGTCTACAACCTCCTATATTGTAAACCCAAGAATCTAGATCTTTGAGTTCGTGTTGAAGAATCAAGGGTTGTATAAATAAGGGAAATTGGAGGAAGCTAAGAGGGTGTTTAAAGATTATGGTGAAACGTTTATTTTACTTTTCACGGTGATGATTTTTGAGACTGTTAAAAGTGTTTGTCAATGATATCATATATATCAAAAGAAAAAACAGAGCTTTCTTGTGGTACCAAAAAATATGGGTAAAAATAATTCAATAATTTCTCTCAATTTCGATATTGAGTAAATTAAACCTTTTATAAAAATTAAAATAATTTAATTTTTATCAATTTTAAAAGAGTGCGGGTAATTAGTCTTGAGGCTAATGATTTTCATACATAACTTTAATTAATATAATAATAAAATTTAACTCTCAAAGTATAGTCATTCTGTCTATGTGGCCTTAATTTAATAAATTTAGTTTACAATATTTATATAAATGTTGAGGCTAAATTTATTAATTTTTTAAAATTAAGATTAAATTGAAAAAAATATGTAGATGTTAAGGGCTAAATTTGTTGTTTTACTAATCAAAATTATGTGATTAATTGTCTAACTTTAAAAAATGATAAGGATTAAATTGTTCTAATTTTTTTAGAAGAACTAATTTGCTTAATTTTAAAATTGAGAGGGACTGAGGAGTTGTTTTAAAAAAAAAAAAATCTGCTTTTAGAATGGAGCTTTTGTTTCTAAGTCAAAATTGTTTAGAAGGTCCTTGTACTATGTATTTTTGTCAAGTTTAGTCTTTTATGGTAATTTGATATTTTTAGTAGTTTAAATATTCCATAAGTTTTTGTACTTTTCATAAATTTAGAATTTAGTTCTTATACTTTTATTTTCAGAAAATTAGTTCCTCTATTTTTCCGATTTCAAAATTTGGGTTTAGTTATTAACACTATTATTTTTTTGGTTAAATTTATTTATGTGACATTCTAAAATTTTTTAAAAAAAAATCACTTAATAGCCATGTAATAAAAAAAAGACATTGTAATGAATTTGAATTTTAAAAAATAATTTTAACAGTGTTTAGTCTTTTTTATTTATTATAATTTGATATTTTTAGTAAGTTAAATATGCCATGCTATAAGTCCCTGCATTCTTCACAAATTTAAAATTTAGTCCATATACTTCTACTTCCAAGAATTTATTCCTTCTACTTTTTATATTTCAAAATTCAAGTCCAATTGTTGACACTCGTAAATCTTTTTTGTTAAATTTATTAACGTGATATTTCGAAATAAAAAACATACCCAGTTAATAACTATGTAACTTAAAAAAGACATCCTAATGAACTTAAATTTAACAAAATAATGTTAATAATGTTAACAACTAAAACTAAATCTTGAAATATGAAACGTAGAAAGAATAAATTCCTACAAATAAAAATATAAGGACTAAATTCTAAATTGAGAAAAAATTACAATGAAATATTTAACCTTTTAAGTATCTTTACTTTTTGAAATATATATTTTCAATCAATCAAACTTCTTTTTTTCATTAATTCCATCAAATAATTTAATTTTAACTTATTTTAAAATTGGTGAGGTTTTGTAGTTAGACAAATATTATATACTTTTTTTTTATGTTTTTTAAATATGAAAAAGAAACTTTGTAACTATAAAAAAAAAAGAAAAAGAAAAAGTTACAATGTATATGTTACGTTTGGAAAAATAAGTGGTAAGAATTTAGTTTTAAAAAAAATAATCCCTAAAATTGAAAATACATATAAAAAAACAATAATTAGAATAATGGTAAGGAAAAGGGCATGAGAGGTTTGAACACATTAATTATTCAATTTAATACTTAATAATAATTAATTAATTTGAGCAAGTTGGAAAATGAAATTGGATGGGTGTTTGATGTTAGATTCATGGATGGAAATTAAGATGGATTAAGTCAAGATGCAATCACTTTCTTCTTGCATTATGGAAAGGTAAGGTTGAATGAATGAATGAGACAAATTGGCTGGTTGGTTGGTGTGGTAAACGTGTGTGGGCTAATGGTCAGGCTATTTCACATTAATGTGCTTTGGAGCAAGTAAATAATTGTGTGGGTCTAAATTTGTAAACAATTCATGTCTTTAGTTTAAGTTAATGATTGAATTTGGTAATTGTTTTTTTATTGGGTCTGAATTAGATAATTATTTTTATAGTGGGGTTTGAATTTTTCTTTTTGATTTAAGTTAACCAATGAATTTAACAGTTGTTTCCATATTAAAACTTAAACTTAGTAATTGTTCTTATATTAGGACATAGACTTTAAGATTTTCAAAGAGAAAATCAAGGACTAACATATCAAAAGTAATTTAACCTGCAGCTCAAACCAAACCAAAACCTTTCCTAAAATGGGCACTTAAAATATTGGTGATTAAAGTTTTGCATGAGTCATGATTTTGGAGTTTAGTGTTGATATCAAAAGCTAAAAGGTGAAGTTTAGTAAATAATCTGCATTATTTAAATTTTTGTTGATTGTTATTGAATTTTGGATTTAAATTTAGAATCTTTATATTTCAATTAAAAAGATAGAGTTAAACCAAATTTAGGAAAAATCTTTTCTAACCTTCCCCTTGTAGCTATTTTATTTTAAACATAGGGTTAGGATTTATAGATATAAATTTTAGGATTTTAAACATGCTAAGATTATAGAATTCTAAGAGTTAGGGTTTAGATTTTTATAAAATGTATTATTTAAGGTGCAGGGTTTTAGGGTCTACAAGTTTAGGGGTAAGATTTAGAGTTTGTGGATTTTATAGAAATTATTAATGTAATTTTAATAATAAAAATACGAATTATAAGTAAACTTATCTGTATAAAATTTTAATATTAAATATTAAAAAATTGCTAAAAAAAGATAAATTAATGGCTTTTATATGTATCATTACCCTATTATTTATTACCAAAATTTCCTAAAAGATGATATTATGATGATTTATTTTTCTTAATTTACTATTTTAACAAAAATTCCAGCTGGTCCTTATGATTTGGGTTTTTTTTTTTTTCTTTTATGATACAAACACAGTTAGGAATTTTGAACATGAAAGGTAAAATATGGTGAATAAAAAAGAACATGATTATCCTAATAATAACAAAAGGATAATATTATGTGACAGGGTATAGTTTAAAAAATTTACATTTTTTTGAAACTTAATATTCGGAACTTCCAAAAAAACAAAGTTAACACTGATTTAATTCAGAGTTTCAGCAAATAAAAAAAAAAAAAAAAAAAAAGGTTTTTTATTACTGCTCTCATCTGATTCATCACAAAGAGGTCTCAGATGGCTTTTTTCTTATTCCCTCCCTCCTCATCTACGTAATACGATTTACAACATTTATATCTTTTACACTGTAACAACAAAATACATGATTGGTTGTTGAGATTTATATTTATAACTCTCTCCACTTATGCATTTTTAAAGGGTGCAACAAGTCTTTCACAAGCATCCTTGAAAGTTTCCGAATTGTTATCGATGTAATCCTTTGTTGCAGCTTCCAACTTTGCCCAAATTGTTGGATCCGTCTCATCCAGCTCCATGTCACATCGTTCATCCACTGCAACCAGGGACATCCGTTTTACACATAATTTATTCATTTTTGCCCACGGTTGTAATGAATCTCGAATGCGAAATGGTACGAGGAAGTAAGAATTCGTACCTGGATTGAACCGGAAGTAATGGATCTCAGGGTGCATAGGTAACAGCGTCCTCAAAGCTTCCTCTGCATGATCTACAGAGCATGCACTCTCGATCAGCACTTGCCCTGCATCTAGATATCGCCAACCACCTTTTCGAGCCTACAATGGAGATACTCATAAGTATATGGAATGAAGTAATGGAAGTGTTAAGATGGCACACACAAAAAGAGAAAAGGTTACCTTGGTAGGCAAAGAGCCAGATCCAATTGAAACTATACAATCAATTTTAGTATCAGGCCACAGAAGTTGTGCTTCTCGTATGGAGATGATAGTTGGATTGTTTGCCAATAGAGCACCGTCGAGCCAACGGTATACACCTATGTAAAACATATCTTAACTTAATATAAAGGTTGAGAAGCTTAGACATACTTAAAAATTAATTGTTAACATAATCGAGCAGAAGAAATTACCATCGGAAAAGTCATCAAGATAATACGGAGCAGCACAAGATGCTCTTATAGCTTCCCACAAAAGATGTTTACAACTTCCAACAAAAGCACTTCGTTTGCAGCCAACCTGGGTACCCGTAGTTGGAGATCCTAGCATAGTGGTTCCTGAACTTTTAGACGTGGCAATAGGCACCTCGGGCGTTCCAACAGGGTACTGCACATTAAGAAATATAAACATATAAACAAACTACTACATCTACTAAGATATTACCATATTGGATGATAAACTAGTCTACTTATATCTAGAGGGCCAACATAATACTTGAACTCAATTAGATATTATCAAAAAAGGAACAGTTGACCTCAGACCTGATAATTGCGGAATATAAAAGGTTGCGCAGGCGTAACACTCGCTAAAGTTGACACGAGAAAAACTTTCGGAATGTTTTTCACAGCAGTCTCAATTAATATGTCATCACCATCCTCATCAGCACACATGTCCTGTAGCAACTTCTCTAACTTTTCTGCATTGTGCTGCAATACTAAATGTTAAAAGTGTGTTGCTGAAAGAAAAGGCTATTTTGAAAGGTGAACAAACAGGCATTTGAAGTATCGACCTTACCATGCCGAAATACCTCTAATAAAAATAAGAAATAAGTTGCAGCAGGGTGTGATCACAATGTTTGGGATATAGTTTCATATAATTATTCATCCATCTTCATGCACACATGTACATACATTTTCAAGGAAGACATGAACGGAATACTAGCAGTATCCAATAAATAAGCACAAATTCAAATACAATAGAAGAGAGATTCATACTTTAGATCCTTTTGCAACAACTCTGAAACTCTGTGATGAACTTTTGTAAAGCTGGTCCAACTTGTGTTTCCAAGTTGCGGCTTCATTTTTCTTTTGCACAGGTTCAGAGAAAACAACTTTCCCTACAAAGTCAAAACAGGGAACACTATAAACAAAGTGAACTACAACTATATATACAGTGTTGATGAATAATGATTCTTTATGCAGAGCCATATGGTTACCAAGATTTCTGTATATTTCTTCCAATTGGTCCGAGCTCATCAACTTAATACCAAGTGCAGATGCGAAAATGCCACCCGTTGATGTCCCACATATAAGGTCAAATAGCTCATGCATTCGCTTTCCTGTTCCCCTTTCAATTTCTTGAAGGATCTGCACAGTTGCAAGACCTTTCATGCCACCTCCGTCCAACGAAAGTATGCGTATGCCTGTTTTCGGTACCTGTCTCCCTTTAATAGCACGACGCAAGCTTTCGTTCTCTCCTACAAAATAACATAATACGATGATCCTATGATCTAAATATCCCCAAATCAAATCCAAGAAATATACCAAGAATTGCCAAAGCACGAGCTGCAGCTTTATTTACTCGTGGCTCGGGTGTAGCCGTCAGCCGCATGAGAAGTTCCCTCAAGTTTTCAGAAGTGACAAGAATGTTACGATTCTCTCGGCAAAAGGCCAAATTCCCAACAGCTAGCAAAGCAAGCCTTTGCACCTGATTACACATATAAAAGGCTAATTATATGCACAGCCTTTAGATATAAGAGAATCAATTAAAAAGCAGAAAGTTACCTCTGGGTTTTTATGGCCAAACAGTATCTCTAATGATTTCATAATATCCTTACTTAGCATCTTCTGAGCTACAGTATCAGACCCAAAGGCCAGTGTGACGACAACTTGCAGCACAGAGACCAGATCTTCAGGGGAAGGAGACCTCAAAACATGTTCAATGGGTTGCATGATGTCGCATTTTATTAACAATTCACTATGAAGATTACCAGCAAGATCTGATAAAGAAGAGCAAGCTTGTTCAACCTGACCATAAAAAAATGATAAATCAGAACAACAATGATAAATCACATGAAAAAAGAACAACGTATAAGCAACATACTGAACGGCGATTGTCACTGTTTAACATTCTTATGAGCTGCCTCACTAACTTCTCATCTTTACCAACAAGTAAACGGTTCCCCGTGTCTTGCATTATTAGCTTCGACACAGCAGAGGCTAACAATGGATGATAAGAAGTAGGAGAACGGAATATGAGGGAGAAAAAGGTACTGAGCCTGTGCTTAGATGCAACAAAATATGAACTATTCTCCATCTGCAAACACAAACAAAAGAAACAAACACTTTTGATTATCGATTTATGCATAAGCATACAAAAAAAAAAAAAAATAGAAAAGAAGCTAATATTTGTTTAACTTATTACCTTTTATGAGACTAAGCTTTCTTCAAAATCACCTCCAAAACGATGGCTTCACTTCACTCTTTCCACATACAGCATCCTCTGTTTCACTGAAAATCACGCGCCGCCGTCATCTTCCACCTCGAAAACCGATTCCTCCGTCGCGAAATCCCTCAAGGAGGTGTTAAACAGTGCGTTGGGGGCCGTTGACGACGACGCCTCGGACGAAAAGACTTAAAAAAAGAGCAAAGGATGAGAAAGAAATAAAAATGAAAAAAAAGAAGGGTTTTGCATTAAATGTTGAATGTACTGATTCCCACTTATAATAAAAACAAATCAAAATTATGAACTGAGAGATGCTGTCACTCACTTGTGTCTGGTAAGACAATCTGTTGAGTATCATCCCACAATCCTTACATAATTCAATTTAATATTATCACATTCTCCATTTCCATTTCATTTTATTATAATCACTTCCTAATGCTTTTTTGTATTTCTAACCTTAACTGTATCTTGCAGTATTTTTTATTATTTTAATTACCAACAATTTATATTTTTTTATATTTTTACACTTTTTCGTAAATCTTTATATGACTAATATTTTAACGATTCACTCATTAAATTTATCGATATAATTGTACTTGTCGTACATATATATTTTCGAAATGCTATCTCTATCATATCGATCTAAATTACTATATACATATATTAATATTTATTAAACGGTTCAAAATTTTTTTTTTACCTAAAGCAAATAGTTATAATTTTTTACTTTACATCAAATTTGACATGTATAATCGATTTGAATGAAATATAAATTATAACAATTAGATTGTTAAAATATTAATAGTACAAAGAGATATAAAAGAGTGTTGTGGCACCCACATTTGGCTCGGTCACCAAACCCAAATGCGAGACATTATATTCCGTTACCAGAGCAGCTCAAACTATCGTAATTAATTTCTTCAAAGCTAAATAGTGAATGTGTTATAATTTCATAAAGTTTCGTGTTGTATAAGTGTAGTGCACTTGATTTAGGTCTAATGGGCTCACTTATATTGACTCGGGGTCATACAAGGTCAAACACGAAGTCAAGACACACATTTTAACTCAAATTGTCAAAATGAAGAGTTATGTCTCGAAACATATCTCTTCTATTTTGGATCTCTAGTTTCAAAGTGAGTTGCCTCAAGACAGTAATATTTATATTCAAATATTTTAATTTTTATCTATAGTTGATGTGGGTATTAACTTTTAGATATTCATTATTTAAATTCATATTTATTATACAAAAAAGTAAAGTGAATATTAAATTTCAATATCCATTAAAACAATGGTTTAACATATGCTGCACTATCGGTGCATACATATCATGTACCATTATTTAATAATAAAATGATACATCATCATTAGTGTAAAATAAAAAATATTGAAGGACATAAAAATAAATACTATTAACTTTGTTAAACATAATTAAATATTAATTATATTTTTATTTCTCTTTTGGGTCTTGGTTTTCAATTTTTGGCTTTTGAATTTTAAATTTCGGGTTTTAGGTTTTAATTTTTGAGTTTCGGTTTGATGCTTTTGTATTTATTTATATTTAATAATTATAATTAATATTTTTAAATAAAGTTATTTATATTTATTTTTAAACCCTTCAATATATATATTTTTGTTTTGCACCAGTGATAATGTATCATCTTATTATTAAGTAATGATGCTTGAAACCTATGCGTCGACAATGTATCATTTATTCTCCTTTTTAAATATGTTGAATTTCATATTCAAATAAATATTTAACATCTTAATAAACAATTTGGTTAATACAATCTACACTATTAATAAAACTAAAATTAATATGCTTAAAAATTAAAGCTGCGTTTAATAGATTTATAAACAAATTCTTTACCAATACACTAATAATAATCCTTGAGTAAACTTTAAAAAAAAAAAAAAGCTTTTAACATAGAATGTTTTCTCTCACTAAATTTGTGCATATAGATAATGTCACACGTTGTATTGGTATTACAAGTTAACTCGATATTTAATTTTTAAAATACAGACACTAACTTGATAATTTTTTGACGCGCTAAAGAAAAAGGTAATAACATAATAAACAATTGAAGTCCATTTAACATTCTTAATATTATGTATTCACCTATTTCAATTTTTTTTACTCATAAGTTAAACTATTTTTTTTATTTTAGTTTCGTATATATTACATTTGTGTTGTTATTATTATTAGTTTGAAATAATATATTTTGTTATTTATTATATATTATTTTTAAACACGTATTTGAATTTAAAATTTATGATCTCTACATACATACGCGATAGAATTTTTAGTATTAATAATTAAAATACTTCAAAATTTAAAAAGTATAGTTATGTAATAATGTGGTGATTGGATTCTAAAACGTAATACTTTATTTAGACTAATGAACTCACGTGTTTTCAGTTTTCACCTTCTTTTTTTTTTTTTTTTTTTTTCTTTTACGCATTAAACTGTATTATATTTTATATATTTAGGGTAAACTACATCTTTAGTCTCTAAATTTTAGATAAATTTTTATTTTGGTCACTTAACTGAAAAAAGTTATAATTTGGTCAATAAAGTTTTCAAAATTATTATTTTTTGGTCAACCGGTTATTAAATGACACTTTTTTAGTTGGTTTAATAACAATTTTAGTTCCCAAAATTTATATTTTATATTAATTTGACCTTGATTCTATATAAATATTATAAAAATCCCTCAAAATTATTTTAAAAATAAAAATTCTAGAAAAACAAAACCTCAAAAATGTTGTTGAAGAATTAATATGTATGAAAAATAAGGAAAATTATCATTCAATAGAATCTAATAACAAATTAAAAACAGAACAAAAAAAAGTTAGATCATTACATGTTTCTTCAGTGTTTTTCGAAATCAAATTAATAATATCTTCAAGTTAAGTTCCATGCCCTCGAAGAACATCTAGAACTAATATTACAGAGGCTTATAAAATCGACTATAATGTCATTTTCTAGCAAAAAATACAAAACATGCCACATAATTTTCTTTTTCAAACTCAAATTCAAAATTTTAATTCATTAAATTTATTTTTCAAAACCCAAATTGTAAAAAAAAATGATATTCTAAATATTTTCTTTTCTTATAAGAAAAAAAGTTATGTCAAGAAACAAAAGAGGTAAAAACATACGAACCAATAATTTTGCTTAATACTTTTTTAATGTTTTTTAAAAATTGGGTATTAGAGATTTTTATATAGGTAATACAAAGAGAAAATTTGGAGGGTTAAAAAAAAATTTCTTCATTTTCTCTCACTTGATCTACTTTTGAAAATTTATCTACTTTTATTTTTATTTGTTTTTTGAATTTTTTAAATTTTAAAAAAGAATTTTAAATTTTTATCATTTTACACGTAATCAAAGTAAAATTGATAGAAAATATAAAACTTTAGTAATCAAATTGTAATTTATTTTTAGTTAAGTGATTAAAATAAAAATTTACCTATAATTTAATGACTAATGATGTAATTCACTCATACTTATATATAATTATGTCCTTTCACAATGGACACATGTTCATTTGTTTTTTCCTTTATTTTACATGAGAACATTATTGGTAAATTTCAATTCCAACCCCTCTACTTTTTAGATTATAAGAATGGTTAAATTTTAATTTGGTCTCTATATTTCGTTCTAAATTGAGATCTAACCTATATACTTTAACTTTAACATAGTTTGATACCTCAACTTTTATACTTTATTCTAACAAAAATGATTGTGTGAATTTTTAAGAATTGTTAGCACCATTAAAATTCTTTATTAAATTCAAGTCCCTCAAAATGCCATACCAACACAAATAAATTCTAATAGTGTTAACAAATAGATCTAAATTTTTAAATTCAAAAAATAAAGAAACTAAATTTCTAAAAATAAAAATATGAAAATTAAATTCTATATATACGAAGAACATAAAAATTTAGAGCAAATTATAACCTTTAAATTTGTACACTATTTAATAAAAAATAAGTAGATAAAAATAATACTAATTTATTATCAAATTAATTATAGAATTTTAGCACACTAAAGACGTGCTGGAAAGTCTGGCCAAAAAAAAAAAAAAAAAAAAAAAAAAAAAAAAAGACGTTGGAAAGGTCTTCAAAGTGATACTTTAGCTTGAGTTAGGTGGCCGTGGCATTATGATTTGCGATAAATGGAAAGCCCATCATTAGCATTCAACTTTGAAGAAATATAAATTTCTCAGCAAAATATGGCGTATAGGCCCCTTTTTTAATTAATTAGGTTTTTAGGTAGTTTTTTTTAATTAATTAGGTCTTTAGGTTGGTTTTAAAATTAATTAAGGAAATAGATCAATTTAAATGAAAAACGGGTTTAACTGGACGCATTTTTCAACAACGGTAAAAAAGTAATTGTTTTTTGAACATTGCCATGCTAACGGTAAAAAATAAATATACCAACAGTTAATTTTTTTTACCCTATAAATACCCCTAAATTTCATTTTTTTTTCATTCACATCCATCTCTCAACTCTCGCGACTCTCTCAACCCTCTCAAACCCTTTCAAGTCTTTCAACTCTCTTGTTTTAAAATTTTCGATATTTTAATTTAAGAATATTATTTTTTTAATTATCTTGTTTTTATTCGTTCAAATCGATTTCTCACAGAAGGCCGTCTCTCTAATACGTTTTGACGACAGGCATATTTTCGCCGCCTAATTAGTAATGGTAAGCCGAAAATTTAAATTTTGTTAATTTCAATAATGTTGAATTTATTTTTTTTAATTTGAAATTGTTTTTCTTGTGTAAATAGGCGGATAGTCATGTTCTGGAGGGCTTCACTCATAATATGGGAAAGCCTGCGATCCCTGAAATTCATGGCCACTTGCAAGCAGCTGGATTCTTACAGCGTCTCGCATGTCTGGGGGCTGCAAACTCAATTTGGCACTAATCAGCGCGTTGGTGGAAAGATGGAGGCCCGAAACACACACTTTCCACCTTCCATGCGGCGAATGTATAATCACACTCAAAGACATAGCGCTACAACTCGGTTTGCCAGTGGATGGGCCAGTCATCATGGGATCAGCGATCGTTCCAGGCAAAGTGGGCCTCTGCCAATCACTGTTGGGGAAGGTCTCTGACAAATTCGAAGGTGGTCAGCTATCGATGAACTAGTTGAAGGATAATTTCAACGAGCTCCCTGAAGACCCTGAAGATCGAACGAAGGAGGTCATAACATAATACACCTAAGCATACATCATGAGGTTAATCGAGGGCATTTTAATGCTCGAAAAATCTCGAAAATTGGTACATATAAGGTGGCTACTACATCTAGTGGTCTTCAATGAGTGCGGGAAACTAAGTTAGGGATCTGTCGTATTGTTCACGTTATACTGGGAGATGTGTCAGGCCACGGTACCGAGTGCGGCGTCGATCGGTGGTTATCTGCTCCTGCTGCAGTCGTGGACCTAGTGGCGACTACCGTTTCTGTAACACCTCTAACCCGTATCCGTCGTTAGATTAGGGTTACGGGGCATTACCGTACAATCGAGAAAATTTAAACTTAATATCATTCAATAACATAAACAAATCATAAACCAATCATATACATATATTCTGTCCCTAAATCGAGCCCTTGAGACCATAGAAACGATTCGAGACTAATTTAAAATCATTTGAAAAGTCTAGAAAAAAGTTACAAAATTTTAGAAACAAGGGTCACACGGCCGTGTGCCTCACACGGCTGAGACACATGCCCATGTCTCAGGCCGTGTAACCTTCGAACTAGGGACACACGGCCATGTCCTAGCCCATGTCCTCGCCCGCGTAACTCTTTGAGTTGTCCCACACGCCCGTGTGTCAGGCCGTGTGCTAAGCCGTGTAACTCACTGACTTGCACCTTAAAGAACCCATCAGATGACACACGGTCGTGTCGGCAGGCCGTGTATCTCACACGACTGAGTCACACGCCCGTGTCTCAGGCCGTGTGGACCCAAAATGAACCTTAAACACCAAGTTTACCATTTCAAGCTTACTTGGACTCTAAGTAAACCATATCCCAACCGAAAGTCCTATTCAAAGTGACATCAAACAAGCTAAAAATATGCAAAATCAACCATTAGATGTATCCTCAACAATACAAAAGTATATACCATCAACACTTACTTAAACATATCAAAATATACCACAATTCAAGTACAAAAACTGCATTTCCTATTAAGTATAAAACACAATATAATTGACCATTCTCAAACCATTTTTTTTGTACCAAAATGTTATATACATCTACTATTTCAAAGTGTCCCAAAAGGACTTACCTAAACAAACATCATAAGTTCATTTCCATTCATTATCATCAAAGTATAAACATCTAAATTTTTACCATTTACATTTTCACCAAAACATCATCATACCAAAGACTCTTCCTATTACATGTGTAACAGTCCGGTTTATACCCTAGTCGGAACAGTGGTTTTGGGACCACAAATCCGAGTCCGTATAATATTTTTATATTAATTTCTGTGCAGTTAATATGCGATTAAGCATGCGCTAAATTTCTGTAAGCTAATTTGTCTGTTTGTGTGTTCATTTTAATAAAAGGATTAAAATGCATAAATGTGAAATTTGCTTACTATTTGCTAAAGTACCAATGTGTTGTGGCTTTTAAAAGAAAAGGCCTTATGAAGCAAATAGACCACTATGTAGTTAGAGGATGAATGAAAGTCAAATATGCCCTTATTACATATTTGTTTTATTTATTAATTGGATGGATATTTTAGTAAATGGGTTAAAAATATGTTACTAATAAAATAAATGAAAGAGCTAGTGGATGTATTCATCCATTCTAGCCTAAAATATCAAGAAAAAGAGAAAGAATAAAAGCTTAAGGGTTTCAGCACTTACAAGCCAAAATTAAAGGTATGCTTTAAATTGGTTTTTCGATAATTTCTACGTTTTTGTAATCGTTGTTTCTCCTACTATCAAACCCATGTTTTAATTTTGTGAAATGATGATGTTTGTGTGAGATGCCATTGTTGATATGTTGAGTTTTGAAATGAGTTTAGTGATAAATGAAAGATATGAGCTAGATGAACATACTTTGTTCTTGAATTTTTGATGAATTTAGCTAATTAGGGCTAAATTGTGAAAATAGCAAATTAAGGGACTAAATTGCTAATTTGATGAAAAGTATGGGTTTGTATGATGTACATATATATTCGGCTAAGCTTGGTTGTGTATAGATTTTTGTGAATTTGGTGTTTTGAGAAAAATGGACTAAATTGATAAACTATGCAAATATGAGGGTTAATTTGCAAATAGCCCTAAATGTATGTCTTTGGATTGAATTGAGTGAATAAGTGAATAAAAGAGTTAATTCTGAATATGTTTAGATCAAGAACCGAGGAAAATTGACTTAAATCGCGAGAAAGCGAAAGTAAACGAGTAGCCGTTTCCATTCCCGATAAATCGAATCCGAGGTAAGTCACTATGCAAATAAACGTATATGTATGCAATTATATTTGTTCATATGACAAATATTGATGATAGATGCTTATGAGAGGTTATGAATATGAATTCCGAGATATGGAGGATATAGTGTTAGGTCCGAGAAGTCCCGTACGAACCTAGGAATAAATAGGATTAACTATGTCATGACATAGGTATCTGTTCTATTTTATCATGTAAGACCACGTCTGGGACGTTGGTGTTGATTTGAGATTTCGTGTAAGACCTCGTTTGGGACGAAGGCAACGATACGAGCTTTATGAGTAAGACCACGTCTGGGACGTTGGCATCGATATGAGCTTTATGTGTAAGACCATGTCTGGGACATCGGCATCGTATTGATTCGTGTAAGACCCTATCTGGGACAGTGGCATCGATATCCGAGTGCATGTAAGACCTAAATGCGGGATGTTGGCATTGTCACGACTATTAGGGCTTTACGAATATCCTACTAAATTCCTAGTGGTTCAACGGGCAAGTCTCGTGATATGAATTGCAAATCAGAGCTATGAGCAAATAAGTGAGCGAATGTTTGTTTCAGCACGTTTAGTATATACACAAGTGTGTATAAAAAGGTAAGTACCTATACGACTTTGACTTGAAGAAATGTATGCTTAAATGTGAGAATGTGGATCTTAAAATGATGAATGTGGCAAATGTGGCCACAAGGGTATAAAACAAAGTACATTTGTGATATTATGCTTAGTAATTTGGATGTGCCAATGTATCTACTTGCAATATATGCATTTTATGCAAAGTTTATTTGTACATTGACTTACTAAGCTTTTGAAAAGCTTACTCTGTGTGTGTGTTTTCTCTGTTTTATAGGTCGTCAAGCTACTGAAGGCTCGGGATCGATAAGGATCATCATCACACTACTAAACTTATTTTGGTACCTTTTTGATAATGAATATAGCTAAATATGGCATGTATAGGCTAGATATGTGTAAATGTTTATGATGTGAACTTAGCCATGTGTTTTGGCAAGATTGAGTTGGTAATATGAGTGAATGAATGAGTTTTATGATGCAAATTTTGATATGTTTTGATGTATATGAAAGGGTTAAGTTTTGGTTAAGTAAATGGATGGTATATGCTTGAGATGATGTGGGTTTTAATTTGTATTTTGGTATGAATGGAATTGGTATTGAATGTGTTGATGAAATTTTCAATTTGGTATGTTTTTGATTGCCATATATGTATGATATGAGATGGATAATGTTGCTTGTAGGTATGACCCTTTTTGGGTGGCATTTTGGCCTTGTAAATGGCCTATAATGTCACACGGTTGTGGCACACGGGCGTGCCTAAGACCGTGGTTGAATTGGCAGAATGTAGCTTAAATAGCACACGGCCTCGACATGGGCGTGTCAGCTGGCCGTGGTGTACAAGTCAGTAGCTAGCTAAGAACACACGGCCATGGCACACGGGCGTGCTTGGTGGCCGTGTTGGAAAAGTCAGTATATGGTCTGGTAGCACACGGTCATGGCACACGGACGTGCCTAGTGACCGTGTTGATATAGTCAGTATGTAAACACGGATGGACACACGGGGGTGTCTAGAAGCCGTGGAGGGCACACGGTCTCCTCCCACGGGCGTGTCTCCCCTGAAAGTTAGAAAAGTTTTTAAATTTTCATGAAATTTTATATGTGTTTCAGTTTAGTCCCAACTCGGTTTATAAGCATGTTTAAGGTCTCGTTGACCCTATTGAGGGACACTATGCTTGAGAATGATGAATGAATGTATGAATTTCTGTAAATGCTTTCCGATCTGTCCGGTAACGCCTTTAACCCTAGTCCGTCGTCGGATACGGGTTAGGGGTGTTACAACATGCCACTTTAACCAACTACAAATAATTACGAAAAAGACTACCAAGGTGAAAATGATAGTGTGCGAGCTTCCAAACCGATCCAATCAAAGCAACGATTCTAGGATTCCTACAAACATAAAATCAAACGAATAAACACAAGGAATTTAGTTCAACTATTCATAAACATAAAACGAACTTACTAGACTAGTTGGCAGTAATTGCATAGCTTAGGAACTACTCTGAAATCTTTCCTTTTCCACGATCGTCAACACGTTCGTGATCTAAAACAATAGTTTCATTAAATTAAGTACTTCTAAACTTCAATTTAATCCATAATTCATTTTTATGTAAAATTACTATGTTGCCCCTAACATTTTAACTTTATCACAATTTAATCCTTAAGCTTATAACTTAAAATCTAACCATTTTAATCTAAATCCATGTTAGTCAAACATACAAGGAACCTTGAAAAAACTCATAATTATCATCATTTCACAATAAAACCCTAGAATTTATACAATTAACAATTTAGTCCCTAATTCCAAAATTCAACAAAAATCACTTAACAAAACTTGTTTATTTTTCAACAAAGATTCATAATCTACCATTTAACATCAAGAACCATTCAAGAACATTCATGAAATAACCCTCAACCTTTAAAAATTTTACAAATTAACCCCCGGGCTAGCTAAATTAAACTAAAACGATCTAAAAAACATAAAAAATCATTAAAAACGGGACTTGAAAACTCACCATGCAAGGTCTTATCCCTAACCAAATGCTCCAAGATCTTTAATGGCATTTTAGGTTTCAAAATAACAAAAAGATGAAGGTGACAACATTTTGTTCATCTTTTCTTATTATTTTTCTTTTAATTACTAATTTACTAAATTAACCTTTTAAAATCATTAAAATTTCAATAAAACCATATCATGCACATCCACTAACTCCTTAAATGGTCTATTTACAATTTAAGTCATTTATTTTAAAGTTTCATAGCCATTTGATCCTTTTAACTAATAGAACTCAACTTTTTCATCTTTTATGATTTAGTCCTTTTTACTTAATTAGCTACTCAAACATTAAAATTTCTTAACGAAATTTTGATACGACCTAAATAAAATCCCTTAAACATTAAAATAATAATAAAATAATAGTTTACTAATCAGAATTATGGTCCCGAAACCACTGTTCCTATATCACTGAAAACGGGCTGTTACAGTTTCTACATCCCAAGGTGACCGACCCATATATGTTTCCGTTGGTGACAAGGTAAACATCATTTATTAACAAATATGTAGTATGTACAACAATTTTTTTATTATATGTTTCGACTAACATATCGCTTTTACAGGTGGAACCATGGGCCGAGCTACGTGGGATTGCCCGAGGAGTTAGAAGATATTAGGCTGTTGTTAGATCAACGCTTGGAAGTCGAGGTTAGTTACTTATTATTTTGAACCAATATTAATTACGTAATGATTCATAAAAAGAAATCATACATAACGATATTTACAATTTTGCTTTTCAGTTTTAATGGATCCGACAACGATTTAATATCTTGCATCCCACCGGAAGTGTTGGAAAATCAACAGATGTGAGACACCAAGGTGCCGTTGGTAATGTACGCAACAGTGAAAAAGCACAAATCGGATCGGGTGTTGCAGTAGTTCGGGTGGAGGCAACAAATTCCACCTCCACTGCGAGACCTGAAAGAGTTGTACAAGGTGGACATGTGGGGGAAGGACAACAACGACTGGGTGGTACAGCACGAGGAGCATATCGAGGCATGGGATTGTACGATGCAATCTTTACCTATTCGCGAGCCATTTTTCTTAGCGGACACAATGGCAGCTAATGATTACTTAACATGGTTCAGAGCCGTTGGCAAGCCATATCTGCTAACACCGGGGGTGAGGAGTCGGTAAATTGGACCGAATAGGTGAAGTTGACCACCACAGCAGTGTAGGAAGGGACGCGGTCGCACGACAGGTTCATCATCCGTTCCAATAGAAGATGCATCGTCTGTGGCTACGTAATATCTGGGTCAGCTCGGTCCAGTTAATCTTGTTCATTTAACTAACTCTATGTTTTTTCTCAAGCACCACTGCACTACAGACCACCGCACAAGGCCAGTTCTTCTGTTCCTGCAGGTACATATTTCGTGCCATCGACGTCCCCCGCGTATTATACCCCGGTATAGATGTCGATGCTGAACCCCGTGTAGGGACAGATGCTGACATATGCTTCGCCAACAATGACAATACTGATGCAGACTACAGTACAGCAGTCGATGACGATGTCGATGCCTGGTACCTTTCTGACGTACCCGAGATTTAGGGCACATTATAGTTACACGCTTATAGTGACCCAAACACCACACGCATCACTATTTTACGGGGGTGGCTCATCATTGCAACCAGCAGACGTGGGAGTGGCGGATACACGATGGCAGGCGAAGACGACGCAACAATCGACAACGGAGGAAGATGATGACAGTGTCGATCTCGAAAATACGATTGCCCAAGACGTCATGGTAGGTACATATTAAAGAAATGATGACGACGACGAGGAAGTCTACAAGCGCACACCTCCGAATTCATCTCTGAATGAATCTCCAGTTAAACCTTCAATTGTATAGTCGGTTGTATGTAGAAATCATCCACGCGACCATCGTCCACCGCCTTATGGCACACATTTTCCCCGACGACACGATTGAGTTTATTTTTTCATACAATTATTGTGATGTAAATACAAATATGTCATAAATAAATAAAAATCGAGGTTATTCATTCAAAAAAAAATTGTCTTTATTACTATCTATCATGAGTTATGCGTAAGTTAAAAATAAATAAAAAATGTCGGATTTTGTTATCGACGTATTATTTTGAATATGAAATTTGATTTGGATTTAGCTTGTAATTTAAATAAGAAAGAAAAGAAAAATGAACATGCAAAATGTAGAATAAAAAGAAGTAGGTAGATCGTACATCCGATGCGAATGTCATTTCACAACTAAATAAATTGTATATACTTATAACCAATCGCAATACAGAACACCAACCTTTATAGTTTATACAGAATACAACAAACACTGTTAGTATGGCACGTTGAGGCCCCAACGTACCCTTGTACAGGGAACATATTGGCTTCATATGCCCTGGGTTTCTATAATACCCGCATAATTTTTGTTAACCATCTCTCTCTCTCGAATATCCATATTGTTCCTTATCCGAGTAGAATTCAGGCGACCTTTCGAGACGTGACGTAAGTCTTTGTTTGGAACCAACTCAAATGACGCACTGGACACGGATGACCACATACTCTCATCTAGGACGGTCGAGAATTCATGATTCCAGACACTACGAATGCGTTGTAGTTGTAACACCTGTAACCGTCGCCCGAATAGGGTTAAGAAGCGTTATCGGACATTTCAGAACTTTTACGATCATTTCACATTCATAAGATATTATATCATCATATCATAGCAAATCATATTCATAAAGTCCCTATAAAAGGTCTACGATACCTTAAACATGCATTAAGAAATGGTCAAGACTAAACCGGGCTCATACAAATTTTTTTCGAAACTTAACATTTTTCAAAGTTACAAAGGCCACACGCCCGTGTGGGTAGGCCGTGTGCCTCACACGGCCTCAGACACACCCGTGTGTCCAAGCCGTGTCAAACAGGGCATACATACTGACTTGTCCACACGGCCGAAGACACGCCCGTGTGTTTAACCCGTGGTCGACACTGACTTATTTCACACGGCCAGTCACATGCCCGTGTGTCCAGCCCGTGTGCGAGTCTGACTTATTTCAATTTGCAAATTTAAGAGACACGGTCGAGCCACACGTCCGTGTGCTCAACCATGTGGGCAAATATAGGAAATTTGCAAGGCCAATTTGCCACCCACACTTTGGGTTACACCTACAAGCATTAAACCAATCCAAAATCATACCTCCAATGCATTCAAGACATACCAAAATATGCATATTTTACTTCTTAACAACATCATTCACTTCATATACAAAACCCAACTTAATCATACTAATTCAAAATCACCAACATCACAATAAAGACATATAAATCATTCATCATCTTAATCCAATTCAATTCATAGCAATTCTTATCATATCATTTCCCCAAATTAACCATAAAACTTACCATAAATTGTCCATTTCATTAGACCAACCATGAGCTTACTGTACCAAATTATGCATCATGAAGCATAAACTACTCATTCATAAACATATTCATTATTAAGCTATATCACAAGGCTATATTTACACAACTCAAAACATCAACCAAAACTCACTAGACTATACATGCCATACTTTAATATATACATTTTCAAAAGGTACCAAATTATAGTTCGATAGTGTGGTGATGATCCTCGACGATCCCCGAGCTTCTTTTAGCTTTAATGATCTAAAAAACAATCAAACAAACACACACAAAGTAAGCTTTCATAGCTTAGTAAGTCATAAGCAAATAATGAACAAATAAACATTTACATCTAAATCAACTAACCAAAATCACTTAGACATTAACCAATTATACATTTAATATGTTTGCAAATCAAATTTTATCACATTCACAATAGCAATATAACATCAACTTTCAAACTCACATATATTCATAAGCACAAATAGATTTATCTTTTACCATGTTCAATTCATGTATTCATCATAAACATATACTTACCATGTTTACATATACATACCACAAAGCACATACCTGAATCCTTTAGTTCGTTTTCATATCTGATATCATCTCAATAATGCCCGTTGAACCATTCGGAATTAATAAAGATACTCGGATAGTCAGAAGGCTTGTATAATGCCAACGTCCCAGACGTGGTCTTACATGTAATCACATATC
The DNA here is from genome assembly GCA_025698515.1 of Gossypium sturtianum. NCBI lineage: Eukaryota > Viridiplantae > Streptophyta > Magnoliopsida > Malvales > Malvaceae > Gossypium > Gossypium sturtianum. The sequence continues at coordinate 81,985,581 of CM046951.1, forward strand.
GATGCCACTGTCCTAGACAGGGTCCTACACGAATCAAACACGAAGCCAATGTCCCAGACATGGTCTTACACGTAAACACAAGTCGACGCCAACGTCCCAGGCATGGTCTTACACAAAAACACATATCGGAAATCCTATGTCATGACATATGTATCCTAACTATTCCTAAGGTTCGTACGGGGCTTTCGGACGTCTTATCTCGAACATTTCAGGCTCGTAAATGTTGCTCCAATGCTCAATTCATTTCAGCATATTAATTTACACAAATAACAAATAAATTCAGCACTATTAATTTAGATACAATAGAATTTAACAACATTATTTACTTATGAACTTACCTCGTATAACGGCGGATGAAATCGACTACTCGACTACTTTCGACTTCCCCCGATCTAATTCCGTTTTCTTTTGTTCTTGATCTATATAAATTCAAATTTGACTATTTAATAACATATTTCATTCATTTCAAACTAAAAACACATAGTTAGGGCATTTTGAACTTAAGCCCCTAAAATTCACATTTTTCACAAATTAGTCCTTATTTCACAAAACACAAAATATTCAAAATTTAACCTCACTATAGCTTGGCCGAATATTTATTGTACTCATATAAGTACTCACATTTTATTTATTTCACATTTTAGTCCCTCAATTTATTATTTTCACAATTTAGCCAAAATTACTCAAATTCATCAAAAATCCAATGACAAAACTTATTAATCTATCACATATCTTTTATTATCCATCATCAAACAAAAAAAATCACAAGCTATCATCAATGGCAAAACACAAAATCATCATCAAATTCAAAAATTAAAACATGGGCTTTGTAGTACTCAAAGCAACGATCTCAAAAACGTAAAAATTATCAAAAATCGAACGAAACTCATACCTTAATCAAGCCAAAATCATAGCCGAACCCTAGCTCATTCTTTTCTTTCTTTTTCTTTGATATTTTCGGTGGAAAGATGAACCATATGACTTAGTTTTATGTTTTATTTATTTAATCATATGTTAATGTAAAAATTACCTTTTTAACCATAATAAAAATAATACATAAACCTTATAATTAATGTCCACAACCGTCCATCACATTAAAAAGGGTCAAATTTCGTTTTAAGGACCCCACAATATAAGAACAATAGAAATTCAACACTTGCACATTAATAGCCTACTTTTGCATTTAATATGATTAAGTCCTTTTTGCAAATTGAGCACACAAACGATCAAATTAAAACACAGAAATTTCACACATATCAATTCACATACTAAAAACACAGAAAATAATATTAAAATATTTTTTAACTCGGATTTGTGGTCCTGAAACCACTATTCTGACTAGGGTCTAAACCAGACTGTTACAGTAGTCAGTAGACATTGTTGGTGTAAGGCGCGTACTTAATTTGTATGTTCTCACATATGGTAATTGCATGTGCGTATGAGAACTGAAGTGCTTGGAATCTCCCACAATTGCAGGTCCCTTCCGTTAGGTTTACACTATAGAATGCACTTGACATTTCCTGGTCGGGCCTATCATGCTTCGTGACTCAAAAATCGAGGTTCCAATGTGAGTGGCACACTACATACATCATGTTTGATCTCGCTGTACTCTGCTAAATCTCTTGCATTACATTATCACAGAATGTACCGCATCTCGCTATCTTTCCAACGTACGTCGACTCCCTCTTAGGAAACAAGGCGGCCAATCGAAAGAATGTCTCTTCGACAACCGATGTTACCAGAAAATGATACATCCCCTTCAGTATCGAATTGATGCAATCGGCCAAGTTTGACGTCATGTGCTCGTATCATAGATCCCTGTCGTACGACTGTGTCCAGTGTTCGAACGATATATTTGAAACATACACCGCACTGTAGGCATTAATGGTGCTCAAGTTGTTCAACTTTTTGATGGAAAACATGTTGGAAGAGCTCGTAACTTGTAGATAAATAGGTACCGATTAGTGCAATGAAATAACCCCGTATTGAAAATTTGATGTATAGTGAATACATAGTTGGAACTACAAACCCATGTTGAGCATTAGATCTCGCTCAATCGTCGAAAGATATTTTTGGTAATAGTTGGATCCCACATGTCATATACAGTACCGATGATGAGTGCAATCAAAGAGGGAACCATGACGATCAATCACCAAGAGTATTCCGGGTCCACTGTCCGGTATAACACATATGTCGGGTTGCGGGTAAACTAGGCATCGCAACAGGTTCAGGAAGAAATCCAGTCATTTGCTGTTTCTCTAAAAGTTATTGCAAATGCTATAGGCAGAATCTTTTGATTACCGTCCTGAGCAACAGAAAGCAACAGACGCTATTAATACCTTTCGTACAGCCAAGAGCTGTTAATTTGGACCATAGGCTTGCAGTGTTGAAATGCCTTTCTACATTGCTCAAAGGTCCAAAAGAACCGATGGAATACTCTTTTCCCTTGGACCAACTGATCACCGTAGTACCCTGGGTACGTTTTGAGGTTAGTTACGGAACCTAGTACGTATCGATCCAATACCTGACATCATTGTCATATAGTTTTACAAACTCTCCCACCCGTGATACAACTTCTCCATAGCCTTTTGTTTTGCAACCCACACTTTGTAGTACGTTGGAGTGTACTGGTACTGGCTACATATCTCCGCAATCAGTATCAGTATTTCAATTTGGGGACTAGCCTTCACCACTGGTAAAATAATGTCAGTAATCATGTCCGAGTCTAGCCTCGGATGGTCTTAACTTGCACCTGTCACAATACATGTATAGGGACCGGGATACTTCTTTATCATCTACAACCCTATTTTCTTCTAGTAGGATGTCATGATTTTCCACTTACACCTCTCGTCCTTCATTGCGCACTTTCCTTCAAATTTCTCGGAGTGGGACTTCATGACATAGTAGTTTATGCCATTCTTGATGTTGTACCGCTTTACTGCAGCAAGAAAACCATCTTTTTTGGGGTATTCCATTCCAACTTCCAGTACTCGTACATCACGATCTGTGCTTGCATGATCAGGTGTTCTGTGCGGAAGCCTTGAAAACTCTAAACCACCCTTGGCCGATAGGTCAACGTTCGTCATGTAGGGCAGAGGTTCATACGCCTTAAATCGTGCATCTAGATCTGGAGCATTGTCTGAGGCATCATCGTCAGACTCGCATGGTTTCAACTCTATTGTAACCGGATCCGGTTCAAAAAATAGTGTCACTTCTGAACCATCTAGACCGCGCTGCCGGATTGTCTCAAGTTCTGACTCCTCCCCCTCATTTGTGTTCGCGCCCCTTCTTCCTCAGCTACATCCTCTTCCTCTTTCGCGCCTTTATTGTCACCTTTGAAAACAGTGTTTGACGTACCCTCGTCGGCCGCTATCGAAAGGAGTAGGTCATTGGTTCTCCTGTAATCCATGTACCTGCCAGAATAATCAATGGGTTGATGGCCGGTGTACGTCGATGATCCCCCAGTATAACTTATTTTGCCCTATAACATCGACCCAATGCCGAAGTTGAAATCAAATGCACTAATTGAATGTCAAGCCCGAGTGTCTAGATTTAGGTTATGCTGATACCCCGACTAGTACTGACCCCCAAAGTTTAGATTGATGCCGAAGATCGATTAGTGTCTGCCCATAAATGTTCTGAGAACATCGTAGTAGCCACTTTGAAGGAGGCCAGAAAACCCACCACACAATTGTGTAGTAGGACTTTCTACTTCAGTTTCGGTACCCGTATTCACCATGACGATGGTAGAAGATGGGCTAGATCTATTAGCATCAGCGAACTTGAAATATAACTCAATGACATCATTTCTGCTTGAGTTGTGCGATGATATGACCGTCTTGAGATGTGTCTCGCTAATCACATCAAATAGCTCATGTAACAGCCTGATTTTAGCTAAGTCGAAATTTAGAAATTATTTTATGTGTTTACAGCATGACAGCATGTATGTGTGAAAATTTCATGAGCTAATTTTATCATTTAATTGCTCAATTTGAGAAAAAAAGACTAAATCGCATAAAATGCAAAAGTTGCATTCTACTTGATAAAGGTGTTATATATCTATGGTTTATTAAATGAAAGGTCTTTATGATGTTATTAGACCATTTATAGTGGAATTTGACATAAATGGGCATGTATTTGATGTTTTAAATGTTATTTTAACTAAGGTTAATTTGGTAATTAAATAAAACAATGTATATTAAATAAAACAAAAGAGGAAAACATGTTCATCTTTGTTTATTTCAACCGAAAATAGAAAAGAAAACCTAGAATTGGGGAGCTTTAAGTTTTGGCACCTTTGAAGCTTGATTAAGGTATGGTTTTAGCTCGATTTTTTATGATTTTTACGTTTTTGAAATGGTTGCTTTGTATTCTAGCTAGACCATGCCTTAATTTTTGAAGTTGTTAATGATTTTGTGAAGTGCAATTGATGGATACTTGAGCTTTTGAATGTTTGATGATGAAAAATGAATATTTGTTGATAGTTACACAAGTTTTGTAAAGTGATTTTTGACAAAAATGTCAAATAGGGATTTATTTGTGAAAATGTGAAAATGTGTGGTTAAATGTGTGAATAAATGATAAATATGGGCTGATATGTGCCCTAGGAAAATTCGGCTAGCTTAGGAAGGTATTAAATTGCATGAATTTTGTGTATTTGTGAAATAGGGACTAAATTGTAAAAAATGTAGAACTTTAGGGGCTAAAGTGTAAAAATGCCAAAATATGTGTTTGTGGGTTGAATTGAATGAATTGATGAATGAATGAGTTAATTTTGAATGTATATAGATCAAGAACGAAAGAAATTTAGATCGGGGAAAATCAAAGGTTATCGAATAGTCGATCCAGTCCGTTTATTCCGAATACAAGGTAAGTTCATATGCAAATAAATGTCTTTAAATTGAATTATATATGTTTAATTGTCATTGAACTGCTATGAATGTTGAATGATCAAATACGAGCAAGAATCGATAGGGTTACAATATCCGAAAGTCCTGTACGAACCTTAGGAATATTATAGGATACGAATGTCATGACATTAGGATTATCGAGATGTGATTATGTGTAAGACCATGTCTGGGACATTGGCATCATTATGTGATTACGTGTAAGACCATGTCTGGGACATAGGAATCGCTATTTGATTTCGTGTTAGACCATAGCTGGGCTATCGGCATCGATATGTAATAACATGTAAGACCATATTTGGGATATGGCAATGTACGAGCTATATGTGATTTCCGAGTATCTTTAACAATTCCAAAAAGGTTCAACGGGCAAAGTCAAGTCGAGAAAGAATGTGTGAATGAGTTAAGTGACTCAGGTACGTACGAGATTCATACAAGTATTGGAAAAAAAGAAGTATTTGATGAATTCACCTATGATATTGAATATGTTTACATTGGGAAAGGTTTGTGAGCTTATATGTGCTTACTCATAGTTTGCCTATTGATGGAAATGGTGTTGATTCATGTGGTAATTTTATTTGTATATGGCTTACTAAGCTTTTAAAGCTTACTTTGTGTGTACTTTCCATGTTTTATAGATAATCAAAGCTAGCTCGGACTCGGGGATCATTAGGAACACCGTCACAATATTGATCATCTTGTTGGTACTTTTGGTGCTTTGTAAATATGGTATATGGCATGTATAGGCTAGTGATATGATGATATGTTTTGAATTATGATATTAGCCATGAATTTTTGGCTTGTAAATGTTGATGTGTATTTGGCCATTTAAGTTGGCTTAAATCTTAAGTTTGATAAGTGATATATGATGTATATATTGCCTTGTGTTTTGGCATGTTTGGGATGGTTGTTGTGATGGTTATATGGTTGCTCAATTATCTAGTTGTCAATTGGTGTATTATTGCTTGAAAAATGACATGTTGTGGCTTGGTTATAAGATGATGATTTGGTATGTTTTATGGCATGAATTAGTTGAAATGAATATGGTATGATTATGTATTGGTTGATGAACTTTGGCTGCATATTTGTGTCTTAAATTAATGTCATTTGAGCTTGTGTAGGTATGTTCAAAAAGGGTGGCAAATTGGCTTTGCAAATGGCCTATTTTTGTCCACACGGGCAGACACACGGGCGTGTGTCTCAGCCGTGTGCGACACACGGTCATGCTACACGGCCGTGTGTCTCCTGGTGTTGAAATCGAATTGAAGTCAGTATGCTTCACACGGCCACACACACGGGCGTGTGATCGACCGTGTGGCACAAGTCAGTATACCCCCTAAATGGCACACGGCCTAGCATACGGGTGTGTGACTTGGCCGTGTTGCATAAGTCAGTATACCCTACAGGATTGGCACGGCCTAGCACACGGCCTGGCACACGGGCGTGTGTGGCCATTTCGAGGGGCACACGGGTTAGACACATGGGCGTGTGGTCAGCCGTGTGACCCAAGTCAGTATGTATGCCCTGTTTTCACACGGCCTGAGACACGGGCGTGTCTGGAGCCGTGTGAGGCACACGGCCTGTTTACACGGGCGTGTGACCCTATATATGTTTGAAATTTTTCTAAGTTTCCAAATTTTTTATAAGTTATCGATTTAGTCTCGAACCACTTCTAAAGCATGTTTTAAGGCCTCGTAGGCCCTTATAAGGGACAATGTGAATATGATTGAATGGTGTTTGAGAATGAATGCTTAAATGTATAAGTTATGTTTGATAAATAATGTGTATTGATCGGTAATATCTCGTAACCCTATTCTGATAGTGAATATGGGTGAGGGGTGTTACAGCTCATACTTATAGGGGTCAACAGATGCAAGATATATGCATTGCAACCTCATAATTCTTCCCTGGCTCGATCCTCCAACTTTCCTCCTGATTCTAGTTTATAGCTCACGTATTTGAATGGTACTATTGAACATAAATTCTACGGACTTCGTGTAACACCCCTAACCCGTAACCATCGTCGGATTAGGGTTAAGAGGCGTTACCGGACATATCGAAACTTTTACGGTCATTTCACAAAAATAACATACACCATCATCATATCATAGCAATTCATATACAAGAAAGTCCCTTTTAAAGGTCTACGAGACCTTAAACATGCATTAGGAAGGGGTCGGGACTAAACCGATCACATACAAATTTTTTCTAAAAACTTAACATTTTTCAAAGTTTCAGAGGTCACACGCCCGTGTGGATAGGCCGTGTGCCTCACACGGCATCAGACACGCCCGTGTGTCCAAGCCGTGGCAAAACAGGGCATACATACTGACTTGTCCACACGGCCGAAGACACGCCCGTGTGCTTAACCCGTGGTCGACACTGACTTATTTCACACGGCCTGTCACACGCCCGTGTGTCTGGCCCGTGTGCGAGACTGACTTGATTCGAATTACCAACTTAAAAGACACAGTCGAGACACACGCCCGTGTGCCCAACCGTGTGGGCAAATATAGGCCATTTGTTTGGCCAATTTGCTACCCAAAATTTGGGTTAAACCTACAACATCCAATAAGCCTTAATTCATACTTCAAAAGCATACCAAAACATACCAAAACATGCATAATTTAGCTCTTAACAATATCATTCATTTCATATACAAAACTTAACTTAATCATACTAATTCAAAAAAACACCAACTCCACAATAAAGACATATAAATCATTCATCATTTTAATCCAATTCAATTCATAGCATTACTTATCATATCAACTCCCAAATCATCTATAAAACTTACCATAAATTGACCATTTAATTAGACCAACCATTAGCCATAAAACCATACCAATTTATGCATCATATAGTATGAACTACTCATTCACAACATATTCATTACCTAGCCATATCACATGACTATATTTACACATCTTAAAACATAATCAAAACTCACTAGACTATACATGCCATACTTTAATATATACATTTTCAAAAGGTACCAAATTATAGTTCGATAGTGTGGTGATGATCCTCAACGAATCCCCGAGCTTCTTGTAGCTTTAATAATCTATAAAATATTGAACAAACATACACACAAAGTAAGCTATCATAACTTAGCAAGTCATAAGCAAATAATGAACAAATAATCATTTGCATTTAAATCAACTAACCAAAATCAAATAAACATTTACCAATTATATATTCAATTTGCTAGCAACTTAAATATTATCACATTTACAATAGCAATATAACTTAAATATTCAAATTAACAAATACTCATAAGCACATATAAATTTATCTTTTACCATGTACCATTCAAGTATTCATCATAAACATATACTTACCTTGTTTTCATATACATACCACAAAGCACATACCTGAACCTTTTAGTTCGTTTTCACATCTGATCTCATCTCGATAATGCCCGTTGAACCATTTGGAATTAATAAGGATACTCGGATAGTCGGAAGGCTCGTACAATGCCAACGTCCCAGACGTGGTCTTACATGTAATCACACATCGATGCCACTGTCCCAGACAGGGTCTTACACGAATCAAATACGATGCCAATGTCCCAGACATTAGGGGTGTTCAGTCGGTTAACCGACCCGAAATAACATTAACCGAATTAACCGACCTTTCAAAATTTTTAACCGTTAACCGAACCGATTTTTTTTCAAAAAAAATTAATCGAACCGAAATTTTTTCGATTAATTCGGTCAGTTAACCGAATTAACCGAAAATTATATGTTTTTTTATTTTTGGTTAAAAATTAACCGAATTAACCGAATTAACCAAATTACCTGAATTACCCGAATTACCCGAAATGAATCACTACATAATTAAAAAGATTATATAATTTTAGTTTTAGTTTTAGAATTTTATTTTTATTTATTAAATTATTTGTAACTTTTATGATTGGGTTCGATTGGATAATTGGGTTGGGTTGGATATTTGGGTTTGGATTGGGTTTAGGGATTGGGTTTAGGTGAATAGTGGGCCTATTTATATATTATAATTTTATTTATTAATTTTTTCGGTTAAACCGAAAAAATTCAGTTAACCGACCAGTTTCGAACCGAATTAACCGTTAACCGAAAAATTACAAAATAATTAACCAACCCCCGACCGAAATAATTCAGTTAACCGACCGATTAACCGAATTCGATTGGTTAACCGAATTTTTTCGGTTTTACCCAAATTTTGCACACCCCTACCAGACATGGTCTTACACGTAAACACAAGTCGATGCCAACGTCCCAGACGTGGTCTTACACGAAATCACATATCAGAATCCTATGTCATGACATATGTATCCTAACTATTCCTAAGGTTCGTACGGGGCTTTCGGACGTCTTTACTCGATCATTTTAGGCTCGTAAATATTGCTCACATGCTCAATTCATTTCAGCATATTATATACACAAGTAATAATCCAATTCGGCACTATTAAAATGAATACAATAAAATTTGTCGATATTTATTTACTTATGAACTTACCTCGGATAACGACGGATGAAATCAACTACTCGACCACTTTCGATTTCCCCCGATCTAATTCTGTTTTCTTTTGTTCTTGATCTATATAAATTCAAACTTAACTAATTTAATCACACATTCATTCAATTTAATCCAAAAACACATAATTAGACCTTTTTACTCATTAGCCCTTATAATTTCACACTTTTACATTTTAGTCCTTATTTCACAAAACACAAAATATTCAAAATTTAACCACACTATAGCTTGGTCGAATCTTCCTATTGTTCATATAAGTCCACACATTTCATTTATTTTACATTCTAGTCCCTCAAAATATTATTTTCACAATTTAACCCAAAATAATCAAATTCATAAAAAATTCAAAGACAAAACATTTTAATCTTTCACATATCTTTTATTTTCCATCATCAAACAACAAAAATCACAAGCTATCATCAATGGAAAAACACAAAATCATCATCAAATTCTAAAATTAAAACATGGGCTTTGTAGTACTCGAAGCAACGATCACAAAAACGTAGAAATTATCAAAAACCGAACAAAACTCATACCTTAATCAAGCCAAAATATTAGCCAAACCCTAGCTATCTTTTTCTTTTCTTTTTCCTTGAATTTTCGGCATAAAATATGATAATGGCTTATTTTATGCTTTTGTTTTATTTAATATAAACTTATTAATCAATTTACACATTTAACCTTTTAATTAACAAATAAAACATACATATTTTAAGGCCATTAATGTCCATTATCAAACAAAATGGTTTAATTACCTCATATGGCCACCATATTCACAAGCCAACTCAATTTAAACATATTACATATAGATTGTCACTTTTGCATTTTACGCGATTAAGTCCTTTTATTAAATTAAGCACACAAACAGTAAAATTAAATCACGAAATTTTCACACATATTAATTCACAAATTATAAACACAGAAAATAATATTTAAATATTTTTCTGACTCAGATTTGTGGTCCCGAAACCACTATTCCGACTAGGGTCTAAATCGGACTGTTAGACTTCGCTCCAACAAACACCACCCCGAACTCTGTATTATAGATTTGACCGTCGTAGTATATAACGGATTTCACTCATCGACTCATTTTAATATTGGTTACGGCTTGGATGAATAAACACAAAAAAAAAATAAGTAGAGAGTTGTCTAAAGGAGTACACAACTCTCACCCATGATGCAAGGTTATTCTATTTCATATTAACTTGATGTGTATCTATGTTATGAAAATTACGCCCATTTTATAAGAGAATTATGTAAGGAGAAAGAGAATATGTTCTATGAATTTTGTTTACGAATGCACATATTCATTGCATAGTGTATGATGCAAATAATTTTCATCACGCATTCAGAAATCATACAATTTCATTGAGATTCTGCGTTGCATAACTTGCGCAACTGTCATTTGAAAGGTACTTTCTGCCCGGGGAATAGTAAATTTGTTAGAGAAAGCTCGCCTAGCTGGGGGGATTTGACATGGCAGGAAAGCCCCCTCAGCTAGGCAAGCTTTCTCTAGCAAATTTACTATTCCTCAAGGCAGAAAAGCCTGACGCTTCAAATAATTCGGACATTTTAAACACTTCAACATGTTTAGAATATATTCCAGCGTGCTTTGAAAGTTTTCCTTTACAAACATATCCTTTCATGCGGCTATAAAATGGCTCTGACATACCAAGCTTCATCTTCCCTCACTCATATAATTTCTCTCCACTCCTTTCTATTTCTCTACTATAAACTATTTCCCGGTCTTAAAAATTTCAGTTGCTAAAAATATTTAGTTTACATTTGAGGTATTCTTGAGTCGTTGGTGATGCGATATCACTTTGAGCCACACACATTTCATATATGATGCTGAGAAGGGATCATTGCGTCTGAAACCTATACTAGAGAAGTCGGTTATAGGGTGATTTTTCTTTCTACAATCAATGGTGGAAGTCGACGTGGAAGTTTCAAACGACAGCTATTATGCGGTAATAGATCGGGGTATAATGGGGGAGCCTGTTAACGGTTGTTACGCGGCCATGAGCTCAATATTTTCGAATACCCGGAAATGATGCCCTATAATTAGCATACAGAAGTTTGAGGGCATATTCATACGGAAAAACTCTGGGGCTTCCAGCTATAATCGGTGTAATTTTTTTCTCCATTTCTAGGCAACCAGTACCTTTAACCTTCCTTCTTATTCAAAGGCCGGCATAGTCGTGGACGCAAGAAGACTCTCAGGCAGGGTACGGTTATTGTGGTGCAGTAAAGGTGAGGCTCCTTTCGGAGCGACGATCGTTGTCATTATTACACAACCCATTAATAACTACAACCGTTGTTGCATCGACCCGAGTTTGACCTCTATTATGCCAGAACATTCGCTCTCCTCTTGAGAGCCCTCTTGTGTCCACCTCGGTATCAGCCTTCGAACAAGAATGAAAGGTTAAAGATACTAGTTACTTGGAAATATAGAAAAAAATTACGTTGATTACACCGGGAGTCCCCAGAGTTTTTCTGTATGATTATGGCATCAGTCTTATGTATGGTATGTATAGGGCAATGTTTGCGGGTATCCAGAAAGCTTGAGCTCCTAACCGCATAATGACTGTCACCTGGCTCCCCTGTTATACTCAAACTCGTGGTCACATCACGGTCGCCAACTGAGACCTTCATGTTGACTTCAACCCCTGATCGTATCAAGCATTATTATCCCGAAACCGGATTTCCCCCCAATGGGTTTCTAAGGTCATGGTCCTATCTTGTCATGACATATGAAATGTATGTGTGTTGAGGCGCGTTATCACATCCTCGACCCCTCAAAACTACCTAAGAATTTCTATCGTTTCAGTCAAAAACCCTGAACACTTTCAAAATATCCTAAACCTTAACCCTAAAAAAATTAAAAAGCCCTAACCCTGGAGAGAGAAATGGAAAGCGCATCCAGCTGGGTGCGCTTTTCTTCCATTTGTACAGAAAGCGCACCCAGCTAGACGTGCTTTTCATTTCTCTCTCCTAAAATTGGCCTATTTCTCTAATTAATTTTAAAATTGGCCTAAATGCGTAATTAATTAAATAAAACGACCTATAGGCCTTGTCTCCTCCTCCCTTCACCTTCGCATTGTAACACCCCTTACCCGATCTGGTCGCCGATCCCGAGCAATAGGATGCTACAAACAAATACCAAACAATTACATATAAATTATAACTTAAAATATCAATTAATTATCAAACAGTTCATAAATAATCAACTTAACATGTGATTCAATCAATTTTGGTTTAATATCGAGTTTACGAAAGCTTAAAACCAATCTAGTAGCAAACAGGGGTCACACGGGCATGTGGGATGAGACACACGATCGTGTAGGCAAGCCGTGCAACAGACTGATACTGTATGGTATTGGAGTCACACGGCCGTCCGAACAATCGTGTACACTTATCAAGGTCGTGTAGGTCAAAAGTGTAAATATTCAAAAATGTGTCACACGACCGTGTAACAGATTGTGGCCGTGTGCACTAAAATCACCTAAAAACTTACAGACCGCACGACTGTACCATATGCCTGTGTATGGAACACGACCGTGTCTCAAGCTGTGTGTACCTGGAATTACTTTTTAATGCAAGATTTCTATCTTAGCTCACTTAAGCAACAAGCAATCCTTTTAAACCACATTTAACCAATTCAAAAGCATCCAAATCAAACCAAAATCATCATTTTAAACAACCATCTTAAGTGCCTAACCAATATGCCACAATTGGCACTTCAATTCACAATTCAGTAGCAACTAATCTATCATATTCATCCATACCAATATTCCTTCAAGGCACCTCAACAAGTTCAACCAAACATATGCCATTAAACCCTTTTTAATACATACACCAAAACTTACCATTCAATACAAGATCAATAGTAGCATACCATTCATCACTTTCAACTAAATACCAATTACCACATCACCTAACATATTATCAAATCAACCTTTAGACCATGAATCACATAAACCAAATTACTTTAGCAAGACATTAACAACATGACCTTTCTCACAACATACATAAACATTTATATATACATAATCTCAAAATTCCAAAATGAACATTATAACCATAAGACATCCTAGGCACATGCCAAGATCAAAATGAACACATCACCAACACTTGAGTTTGGGATTGTTGCTGGATGTTGAATCGATGGTCAAATAGATACCTAACCTGCGCTCGAAAAATAAAACCGTTCGCTGAGTATAAGTCAGTGGCATTTCTATAAACGAACATAAAAGCGAAACATAATACATTTAAAATGCTCAAGTTAAAATTAGATGATGCTATGCAATTAACATGTCAATTGTGCAAGTTATTATATTCATTGCTTACTTCAAATACATTCTACCAATGATGAAACATGGCAAATCTACCTCACAAATCATTTGATGTCTCAACTCATATGATGATACATTCTATTTCAATTTCCAAATCCATAATTTCTATTGAACATTTCTATCAATGTTCCAAACCATTTCATAATTGAGTACCCCATTTCTCATTCCATTTCCATTTCAACATTAAGTATTTTTTTTTACCATTTATTTCCTTATTAACACAACTCAGACTCAGAAGGATACATGGATCCAACCAATACACCAATTTGGCACCCAGTGCCTCATTGGATAAATCCGAAGCAAATAGTTGTGCCTAGCGCTATCAATATGTTTGGCACCTAGTGTCTCATCGGTATAACCAAAGAAAATTGGCACCTAGTGCCTTATCGAATCGAAGTCGAAGTATCTCTGAACTCTTCCTATCCTATGGCATGCCAACTATATCCGACCCTACCCGAACAGTTAATAGGGTATTCATTGCACAATTTATTATCAATCAACATATCATTTCACATATAAATATATATCTATTTATAATTTTAATCATTCATCCATATACATGAAAACGTCAATCAACTTTATATGCATTCAGTTACACATTCACATAATCATATACATTTTCACATTATTTCAGTTTAGTCCTCCCTAACCATATTCAACTCAAATCAATTACAAGATAGCTCATCATATCAAAATGTCTCACCTTAAATTCTTACCATGCAACAACAGTTCAATATGCAACAATTTACAAGTAGTTTGGATTATAGAAATACAAACCGTAAACTTCGAGCTATTTGCTAATGACTTTGTCTTTTCCTTCCTATTTCGAGGAATCCGGGTCGAGTTAGCTACGGATTAAAACAAACATATAAAATCATCAATACGCAACCATTTTTACATTCAATTTCTATTTTATACAACTTTCACATTTTATTCAATTTAGTCCATTAAATTGGGACTAACATAACTTTTAAATCTAGCCTCATATTTTTATGCCGATTTCACTTTAGGCCTAATTTAACTTCCTATTTCACATTTCTATAACAAATTTGAAATTTATGCAATTTAGTTCCTATTACACAAAATCATCAATTGACTTTACAATTTAGTCTTTTTTCAAAACTAAACTTAACATCTATTAAATTGCTCCTTAAAACTCTAACTATTCAATAATGATAACATCCTCAAACTTTAACAATATCAAAAACACAATATGAGTCGACTAACTTAAGCTTCCAAGATTCCAAAAACATAATTTTTTTTTTAAAAAAAGACTAAATTAATCTAACCAAATTAGTGCTTGAAACTTTGGAAAACTTAGCCGCGCGTTAAGCTTGTCTTCTCCCTAGTTGTTTCGGTTGAACTCTTTGAGGAAAATGTTTTTCCTCCACTAAGTTTCTTTTATTTTATTTTATTACCAATTTATTTTTATTGTCATATTATTTAATGTTTAAAACATAAAAAAACATACATGTTTTTAATTCCTAATCGGCCATTATAACATTTTAAGGGTATGCTTATTTTATAAGTCCTTACATAAGTTTAATTTAAAGATTCCTTAATAAATTATATTTTTGACACTTTTATGTTTTAGTCTCTGTACACTAATTAAGCCCTAATTTGATAAAATTATTCAATCGAAATTTAATTCGCTTCTAATATAATTCTGCAGCCACACTTTTCGACATCACTGACTTCTGAATCATTACACACTTAGTTGTTGTTTTGGATAATTTAACACACTTAAGTTTAAGTATGTTTAAGCATGTAATATATTTTAATTTAATCTTAAGAGTTTAAGAGCGTGTTTGGATGAAAAAATTTAAAAGTTTTAAGATTTTTAATATGCTTGATAAATATGTACTTTCTCTATTTATTTGTGCTATTTCTCCCCTTGAATTATGCTATTTATGTTCTTAATTATATTATTTATACTTATATTTTATTTATTATTAATTTAGGGTATAGTTGGAGAAAAATGAATTTAAAATTTTTTTTGAAAAGTTTTTACGGTTTGCACTTTCAACATATTGCAATTTTAGTATTTTAACCATAGCTTGAGCTACAAACATCCTTTTTAGGCCTATAATTTACCGATTCGAAGGGAATTGAATGATCTAAATAAATTTATTTAATAGATGAAGCCCAAAAAAGTGTCAGGAAAATATCCAAAAATGACCTGCAAGTTTGACGCGCAAGTTGCTGAAGTTTTTTGAAAAGTTCTGCACTATTTAATTAGGGGAACTTTTGTATTTTCTCCATTATATTATTTTTGGAAATTATTAGGTTAAGATTGAGGAAGACGTAGACCTAGCCGTTCTTAGTTTTATTTTATTTTTATTTTTATTTTATAGGTTTCTAAACCCTTTTTCCTAGTCGAAGGTTAATCAAAATTTGATTTAATAAATTCGTGAGACTTAATTTGCGCTTTAATTCTTCTTTGTTCTTTGGTATTCATGTAACTTCTGTTATAATTACGATTGTTCAAGTTTATTAAATATGTGACCAGTATTTGATAGCTTAGAATGGTTGCCAAGTTGATTAGAATGGTTAAATATGTAATTGTTTAATTTATTCTAATACTAGTGATGATTTGCATAACTCGTTTATGTTGTAGTTTACGTTTATGTGGTGTGGATGTGTGATATAGTTTAAATGAACCCCGTTGAGGTGAGTTTGTTGGTTTGAATTAGGTCTCTTTAGTTTTTGATGTTGTCGGTAAGGTAAATCTTGGGTGTTGAGTTACCAGGTTATTTATCGTTTAGGGAAATAATTTCAAACGAGTTATCTTTTGGTTATCGAAAAAGTAAGAAGAGATTGGTTGCCTTGCATTAAGTTAACAACTAGAACTAATTTATTGAAGTCATTGAAGATATCTTTGCGTCAATGATCGAGTTCACGAGTTACACAAAGATTTTACCTTTGGCTAGAGTTTTTCCCCATTGATTTGAATTGATTTGATTTTATGATCTCTTTTTACTTTGTTTTAGTTTTAATTTTAGTTTTTAATTTTAAACCTCCTTTTTATTTGTATTTTTATTAAAAAAATAAAATTATCATCCGTAGTTGTGGATACAACCTTACTTTCTGTAATCTACTAATCTTATATTTTCAAGTACCTTGTAGGTCTTAACAACCTAACAATGCTAACATTTTAAAATTCATCAAATCAAAATGTTAACATTTATAATTGCTTTGTTCGGATAAAATAATTAATTTAGAAAAAAAATTAAGTTATTGGAATTTTACGAATTAAAAATAATTATAAAAGAAGAATAATTATATTAAAAATAAATAGTATAAAAATATTCAATATGGATATTATTATATTTTTTAAAATAATAAATGTTTTAATAGAATAAAATTTTAAAAAATATATATTAGAATTAAAAAAAAAAGATTTTTGAAGTTTAATTTTTTTTTTTAAAGTTGGACTATGTGTATTAAATGAAATAAAAATTAAGGGATTTTGAAAGACCACCTCTTTATATAGAATTTGAAAAATGAAATTGAGCTACTAAAATCCCTTTTTAAAATTATTCACAAAATTTGAAATTCTCCCATGTTTTTACAAAAACAACTAAATCCATTTTTAAAAATGAAATTTGTTCTACAAATCTGTCATCTAGACATATCCTAAAGGATTTTATAAATGATTTAAGAAATATATAAAAATAAAATAAAATTAATTAAATCATGAAAATATCACTTTTCCCTTTGAAAACATTATTTGGTTTTTGATATTCGCTCTATATTTATCGAAATTCATTTTTGGTTCATTAGTCTTTTATAATAAAATAGTTATATTTGTTTAACTATTATTATAGTGAAGAAGTTCAAAGCCTCCAATGGAAAAAAAAAAAAAACTCAAAATTGACGGGTTACGAGTCGATCTGACTTGACAAGGTTGATTTTTTTAAAATCAAATTTCAGGTTATGCTAATTTTAAGACATAATTGAGTCAGGTCGGGTTAGGTTTAGCGTGAAAATGCCCTTGAAGTAATTTTAAAATTACCCTCCTATATATTTAATATTAATTAGGTTTAAAAAATTTACAATTTTACCACCTTTATTCTCATTTTTATTAGTGTCTTTCCCTCTCTTTTTAATTTATTTTCCAAGTTTCCCTCTCATTTTTGTTCATTATTTTTTCTTATATGATGTAATATATATATATTTTACTTAGTTATCTTAAGCATGGTGTTTGTTGTAAATCTCACATGCAACTCTATAGTTTGACATGACTCCAAAGTGCGGCAAATGAGATCGCAACCATAATAGAAGTTTTGGAGCCTTTCATATTTAACTAAAGCCATCTGTTCAACACCTTCGGGCCTTGTAAGCTTGACAACTCTTCATAATGGCTTAAAGATATCCATCTAGATTCAAACCCAAATATATTCTTCGCTAGCCCCCTTTTTTTGTCTCTCCAATCAACAACCAAGACCTCCTCCCATAGAACCCCTGAATTGATGGGCTATAACTCAGCACATCTAAGTGTGGGGGAATTATAAAAAATGTAACCAAAAAGGAACCTTAGTCAAATGATAATCAACAAGAAGGCAACCTTTGATGTACTTGGTCATAACAAAAAAAGATTTGTCAAAGTTCCAAGGACCCAAGTTGAAAATTTTCTTTCTATCCTCATCAGAACCAAACTTAATAAGCATTAGTAAAGGATAATGAGGAAAATTGTGCCTCTGTAGTTGTGTACCACATGCTTTGAAAACTAGAAATAGAGCTTCATTATAAGAGCTATTTGAGACAAGCCTTCTGATCTACCATAATTTAATGTGGCAAATTAAGCTCTTTTCACTACTTAAGGGCCTGTATTCAAGTAGTTTTATGTCTTTTATGTTCATTTTTAGAATTATTTAGTTTTAAGGTTGAATTGAATAAATTGAGCTTTTGGTGCTGTTTTATGACCTTTTAGGTCGATGGCCTAAGGATGAACTAACAAGTTGATCGAGTGTGCAGGACAACAACTTAAGCCGAATAGTCAGTGGACTTTCATGGATGTCACAACATTCAAGGAGAAAGTCGCGACATTGAAGTAAGCCTCAAAACTTAGTCGATTTTCCAACTCAAATCCACAAGGCAAGCTACTGGAGTCAATGTCGCGACATCATAGAAGCAAAGTTACGACATTCCACCTGAGGGGTTCAAGGCTAAGTATTCTGCCAGTCACGACACCGATTATAGGGTGTCGTGACACTGGTTCGACAAGACTAGTAATTTCTCAAGGGTGTTTTCATCCACAAATCTCACTTAACCTGTTAAGCAATTTGTAATTGACCTAAATAGATCATAATACATTAACACTATAAATATTAGCTCTTTTTTTTTTTATAGATATAAGTATTAGCTCTTGAGAACAGATTCAGAGGGTTTTAAAGTTATTCTTAGTTATTTTCATAAATTGTTAGAGTTTTAGAATAGATTTTTAGATTCTTTTAAGTTGTTCAATACTTTGTTATTTTTTAATTAAAGTTTCTTTTCAGTTTATTTGTTTCTTTTATTTTCTGTTCTGATTTTGGCCAAAGCATAATCAATTATTGTTCATGGGTTCAAGAAATCAATCATCCAATCAAGATTTTTTGATTTCTGAGCAACCCTTTCATTTCTCTTTTATTTTGCATTTAATTGAATGTTTGATAATTGGGTAGAAATGTTTGCCTCTAGAATGGTTGCTAACTAAAACCCTAGGAAGGTTGATTGACCGAAGTGAGAGTGATTGGCTTGGGTTTAAGGTTTCAAAACTGATTAGTTGGATTAGGTTGAATGTGATTAAAGCTTAGTTTACCATTGCTTCTCAAAAGTGCTTTTGGGCCAAAAAGTACTTTTGAGCAAAAGCTAAAATTTTTTGCTTCTGTTTTTGACCAAAAAAGTGCTTTTGCAAAGTATTTTTTTATCCCAAAAGCACTTTTGAAAAGCTCAAAAGAATCTTGTTTAGCAATGCTTTTATCTCAAAAGTGATTTTTGTCCCAAAAGTTCTTAGAAGCAATGTTACACTGACCCTAAACCCTAGAATTGACGACTCTAGAAAGTAACTTAGGTGGATGATACCGAAAGGGTATTCTACTTACACTAGTTCAACCTAGATCGATTTAACTCATCAGGTCGAAAGATAAGTGAATTAAGTCGATCAATTGACTTAGTTATAGATCGAAAGGTATTAATTAGGTTAATTGTTAGCTAATTAGTAAAAACCCCTAAATTTAAGTTAATCATGAACACAAAGGTTAATCATCCTGCTATCTACTTAATATGATTGTGAACCTGATATTTTTGTCTTTTATGCACTTTAGTTCTTTTCTGCAATTTCTCGATCTTAGTTTTTTTCGTAATATGATAAATAAACTAGTATCTATTTAGACCTAGGTTCGTGTGTTCTTCCTTATTGTTAATTTAGAGCCCTTTTGGATGGGCATTTTTAACTCCAGTGTAGTGCGCTTAGCTTTTTTTTTGTCTCACGCTACAGTATCACTACAATATCTAATCTCACCACCACCACCACTGTTTTTACACTAACCGCAAGTAAATGCACCACCCATCCAAATGGGCCCTTAGTTTAAACAAACATTCCTTGGATACGATCCTCAGAATACTTACGTGTTTCATTGTGAACAAAAATCTATATTACAATTTGACATGTTCGCTTGCAGATACCACATTTTCATTCCAAATTTAATTACGGTTTTCTAAGACTCGACCCACACACGCTAGGGCACAGTCACCTTCCAATTGCTTATGCCTTAGAATCGTAAGCCCCTGTACCTCATTTTCACTAAACTTTATCTTTCACAAAAAAAATATCAATTTTGTTTGCTGTGAGTGCTAAACAAACTAGAGAAAGCTCAAATTCAAGGAGCACAATAGAAACACAATCGTTCACACAAAATGAGAGAATTTTGTTAAAAGACTTCTAGCTTGAAACCACTAGAGCTCGCACAAGTTTAGGGAATCCCACGTTCTATGTTCTAGTTTAGCTCTAAAGTTTATGGGAGAGAATTTTCAATTAAAACTGAGAAAATTGAGAAAACCAGCTCAATTGGATTATTTAGTTTTGGTTTAGATGGTTTGTGCGGTTTTTCCAGTTATGGGTTTGGTTTCGGTGGTTATTTCAATTAGTATATGTTTTTAAATTTTCAAATCGACCCCACCGAAAAACAAACCTAATTTAATATATTTTTTAATTATTTATAATATATTTATAATTTATGTATATAAACTAAATATATAAGATTCAAGCCCAATAACTAAAGTTGGTTAAGTCAGTTAACCGACCGAACCGATCAACCTAAAGTTAGTTCGGTTATGTCGGTTCTTGAGCTTTAATTCGATCGAATTGGTTTTTTTAGAATATAATTAGTTAAGTCGGTTGAATAAAAAACGGACCGAAACGACAAAAAAAAATCCTGAATGCTTTCCCCTACTAAAGTTCGCCTACATAGGCCCACAATAAACTCAACACTTTCGGTCCAGTGTGCACTAAACTCTGCTAAGAGTTTTTGCGTGAGTAGGCCACCCCAAGAGAGATTCATCATCTAAGTTGGACTCTTACTAGTAGACACCGGCACCTACTAGCTACCGCCTACCCACCCAACGACGATGGCCAATCACCTTGTCTTTCCACCTCTTGTACTATTGTTGTTATCACCCTATTCGTCCTTATGACACCATGAAAGAAGGCTAAAGAACAACCACTACGATGCGTCATGATCCGATTTTATACGCTCTTACCATGTGCCCACACCTACCTATAGCTTGCATTCAGAACGCTACTACTCTACTAGTATTCCTACAATCAATAGACGCTATATTTATTTTTTGATAATTGAAGGTGGATGATAAGATTATTTGAAATTTTGAACTTAATATTTTTTCCACCACTAACAGATTGTTGACATTAAACATAAATTTTTTTGGTGAAAAGAAATAAAAATTACACTTAAATTAACTATTCACAAATACCATCAACTTTATCAAAACGTATGAGTTATAAAACCTCATTTGGCATACTGTCATAAACCTGCAAATCTCCCTTCTTGTTGATCAACATTTTGGCTAGGCAATCAGTAACTCGATTCTTTTCTCTAGGGACATGTCTTAGACTCTAATGCTCAACATGCGACAGAATTTGATGAATTCGTCTAATCAAAGCAGAGTTTAAATCTACCAATGAACTATCTTGAATACCTTTAATCACTTGCAAGCTATCAGAATGAATCACTATCTTGCTGTAGCCTTGTCATTGGAGAAGGACCAAGCCATCCAAAATACCCTATAATTCCACATCAAAGACTGAGCATTTCCCTACATGCCTATTATACCCTAAAATCCACCCTCCAACCCTATTTTGCACCATTCCACCGACACCCCCTAATCTTGATTCCTGTTTAACTGCTCCATCAGAATTTAAATGGACCCAATTTCCTGATAAGGATTGACTAGGACTATCTTCCTGATAACTACTTCGAGTATCCTTATGAACTGCCATGTATTGTTTTGCCTAACTATACGAGGCTTTAGCAATCTCAAAAGAACTCCAAGTTGTACCTTGGAAAATGAGGATATTCTTATTTTTGAAAATGTGCAAAGCAATCAAACTGAAAAGACAAGGCCAACTAACCTCCCTTATATTGAATCCCGAAAGATTCTACAAATTAGAAACAAGCCATTCATAGAGGTTAATTGAAAAAAACGTATCATAGTGATTTACTGGACTGACTTGCGCCTAAACTTCCTTCGCGGTTAAACAGTCCCTGAGCACATGTAAGATATCTTTCGTGGATTCACCATAATGTATGCATGAGTTATCATGACCAACACCTCTTCTCACATGCTCGACATTAGTAAGCAAACCCTGCTTAAACACTAGCCACAGGAACAACCTTACCCTTTAGGGCCCTTGAAACTTCCACACCAATTTCCACTATGTATTTCTAAGGGAGCAAGTTCCTTCCCGTAACATCCAATACGCACTTTTCACGGAAAAAGACCCTATTGGATTATGCGTCCAAATAATCCTATCCGACCCCGCAGAAAGATGGAGAGGGGGAATGCTCACAATATTATTAATGATTTCATCCGATAACCAAACCCGAAAAAGGTCTAAATCCCATATAACTTCATCTATTACCATGTTGCTAAGTAAACAACCTGAAGTAATATTGGACTACGAAAGGATATAGTTTATTAAAGGGCCTGTTTCCGGAATCCAAGGATCCTCCCAACAACGAATACTGTTTCCATCTACCATTGACCAAACTAAATTATCTTGAAGCAGAGACTACAGCTTAGAGAGTCATATCCAAAGAAAAGAGCATCTACTCCTTGCAATATTTTCTGGGAGTGTTTCCTTCATGTTGTATTTAGACCGAATGACACGAACCCATAAAGCATTATCTTTTGCAACTAAGTTGAACCCAAGTTTTAGTAACAAATAAATATTTTGATCTCTCAATGGCCTAAGTCCAAGACCCCTACAAAATCGTCGTTGACACACAAAATCCCAGCCAACGAGAGACATCTTCTTCTTACCATTAGAAGACCCCCAAATAGATTGTCTGACCATACGTTCAATCTCCTTGCCGATTCCTTTAGGAATCATCATGGACTGCATAAAATATGTAGGAATAGATAACATGACCACTTGTGCCAAAATAGCCCTACCTGCAAGCGAGAGTTGTCTAGCCTCCAAATTCTACAATTTGTTTCGAACCTTTTCCAACACAAACCTCAGGGTGTTATTAGTGACTCTTTCATGGTACATGGGAACCTCTAAATAATAACCCAGATCCTCCACTTTTCGAAAGCCAAGCATACAACTAATTACTCTTGTCAGATTTTCCCCAATTGCATTTGAAAAGAAGATATTTGTCTTCCTAGCATTAATCTTGTGATCAAAGAAAGCGCAAAAATTCTCTAAGATGCATTTAAGTAATCTGGCTTGTTGGACGTCTACTTTGCTAAAGATAACCAAATCATCTGCAAAGAATAAGTGAGATAAGGCCGGATCGAAGCGAGATAACCAGATAGGACACCTTGTGCCTAAAGAGACATCATAAAGAATTCTCTGTCACAACCATTCCATACATAGCACAAAGAGGTACGGAGACAATGGAAAACCCTGTCGAATCCCTCTAACAGGCCTGGATTTTTGTGTAGGTACTCCGTTCCAAAAAACCTACACAGTAGAATTAGAGATCGCAGACATAATTACATTCCTGAAGGAATTTGGAATATGTGCAGCCTGGAGCGAGGCATCGATAAAGTCCTATCACACCCTATCATATGCCTTCTCCAAATCAATCTTAACTGCCATCCATTACTTGTTATTTCGCTTTCCTTTCATAGAGTGTATAACCTCCTATGGTATAATGATATTATCCATAATGCTTCTACCTACTATGAAACTTGCTTGTTCTCGAGCAATTAATTTAGGAAAAATAAGTTTAAACCGATTGGTTATAATCTTCATAATTAGCTTGTACAGTACCGAACACAAACTAATTGGGCGAAATTGAGCAAAATTTTCAAGATTAGCGACCTTCGAATAAGAACTATCAGTGTATTGTTTAACTCAGATTCAATAGCCCCTCCATAAAAAACATTATTGACCCATTTACAAATATCTCTCCCAACAACCTCCCATTGGTTTTGAAAAAATAGATCGTGAAACCCATCACTGCCTTTAAATGAGCCATGTCAAATAATGCCTTTTTGTTTCACCATCAGATATCGGTCTACCCAGAAACTTAATATCAAGATCATCAAGATTAGGAAAAGAGCTTGGGGGTAAGCCTTTCATAGGTTCTGGAACATCACCATATAATTTTTGAAAGAAATCCACTACTTCTGTCCTTAAAACATTCGGATCGTAAACCCACTCTCTAGAAGCATTTCGCAAGGCTGTAATTCTATTATATTTTCTTCTTTGAAATGTACGTTTGTGAAAAAAATTGATGTTACGATCACCCAATTTAAACTAATCACATCTTGGTTTTTGTTTCTAAAATAACTTTTCATGATGAAGGATGGTTTCCAGCTCCTCCCTTAACCTCAATTCCCTTTGAAGTAAATGATTCGAGAGCGAACCTTCCATTGTCTTTTGAACATCTGACAACTTTTTTTATTAAACACCTTTTGTAAGTCCCAATATGCCCATACGTAGACTTATTCCATTCCTTTACCCTAGAGGTAAAATGGGATAAAGAATCTGACATATTCTCGTTAAAGTTCCACTTACTTTGAACAAAGGATGAAAAGTTTTGGTGTTCAGTCCACCCTACCAAAAAACGGAAAGGCCTTCCTCTAGATAAATCAAGCTCCGGAGAAACTGATAAAAAAAGAGGTCTATGATCTGATTTGATTCGTAGAAGATGGGTAACCAAACTATTAGGGAAAGCTCTCATCCAAGCATCATTACCAAGAGTATGATCTGATCTCTCAAAAACACCACCTCCATGCCATGTGAAAGGACCCCTGAATCCTAAGTCATGAAGTTCTTCCACCTCCACAAATTCACCAAATAGAGGACAACCTTTCCCTCTGGATCATCCTCCTTTCTTTTCATTAATAGAAAGAATAGCATTAAAGTCCCCTATGACTACCGATGGTGACGAACTCGGAGGGAAAGTCGATTTTAAATATTGCCAAAGCAACTTTCTTTTGTCTATCAGGACTTCCATAGACAAAAGAGACAAAAATATCCTGCAAGGGAAATCTACTGAAGACTTTTATCAAAATAAACTAAGTGTGGTTCTGAATTACCTCAACTCGAATCGAGTCCTTCCAAGCAATCCAAATGCCCCCAGAATAACCAATCGCTTCCACATGATGAGACCGCTGAAACCCTAATTTAGCAATAATTCTATCTACCTTAGCACCACTGATTCTCAGTTCAAGTAAACCAACAATATCTGGTTTCTACTTCGCTTTATACTTAAGAAAAATTCGAGGGAATTTAACACTAGCACATCCTTGACAATTCCAAGAAAAAATTGATAAATTCATAATAAAAAATAAAATAGGAAGAAAACCGACCTTCATTAACCGGAAAGTGTCTTATTCGCCAGCCTTGTATCTAAGTCAATAATATCCCCCTTACCAGTCTCAATTTCCAAATAGGAAGTAATAAGATCGACCGTTGAGTTAATTGATTCAGACAGAGGGACTTTTAAATTTCCAGACATTTTAAAATGACTCCCACGCCCACGAAGAAAATTGTTAAGTTTCTTCCTACCCCTACCAACACCGTTTTTCTCACTAGCTCCTCTTCCTTTCACACCTGAAATTCCAAAACCACCTCCTTTCGAGTTTCCACCATTAATTTCAAAGGTGATTTTTGGTTGCAAATTTTCTTTCCTAAATGTAACAGCTGAATGTTTTAAAGGATCCAAAACACCCTCGTTCAATGGAAATCCAACCTCCATTGGACCCTTAAAGGTCGGGTTAAAATGAGAAATAGTTTTGGAATTAATTTCAACACCTAAACATGAATTACCTGTAACTAGAGAATCAACAATATATACAATAGGAGATAATTCACTAACAAAATTCGATTCCATATGTTTCAATACCACTTGGGCCTTCAAATTAAAAGCTTGGGAGTTAAAACCCGATACCTTAAAGTCACCACTGACCCCATTCAAAATTTTGGTTGATTTCACAATATTATTTGACCTATTTTCTAAAATAGGAACCTTACTTGGGCCCGTAGGAGAAGAGGCCCCAGTCCACTTAGGAGCCCCAATACCGTCCACACAACCTCCACTAACCAACGGACCTGAAAATTCATTCACCATCATGTGGCCCACTTGAGAAACCTTACTACCCAACTCCCTATTTAACCCATCGATAGCCCTGCTACCATTAATCGAAACCCCCAAACCAAAATTAGCAATAATTTCCTTTTCCTTAGATCTAGCACCTTTAGATTTCTCACCACCATCAGCAATAATTTTTTCATCTTTATCTAAGGAAATTTACGTAGAGAATCTGGACCTCCTATTATTCGTCCCGAATTTTCCTCATCATATCTCTGTTTGCTTGATATTCACCATGATCTCCTTTCAACAAACATCCATGGCTCGTAAGCATCCTTCCCAGTTGCCATGTCGGCCACTGTCGTGGGCGTTTTAGTTGATGATTTTTGCTTCTCCGCTACCGACCCAAGTATAAGCCTCCTTCAAATGACCATAGCATCCACAGGAGAAGTAAGCAACCGGTAATGATTTGTATTCAATTCGCTGAGATCTGCCATTAATCAACACATGCGACACAAATGGTTTGTCCAGATTTATATAGACTGCCATACGAGCAAAACGCCCCTTCACTTTAGTATTCAGGTTGAAATCTAGTTTAACAACTCTCCCTATCATTTCCCCAATCTCCCATAGCACATTTCTCTTGTACAAATGCCCCGGAAGGCCTGGTAACTAATCGAAGTCTTAACAACACTAGGGTATGGTTGAGCCGAATTAAATTCTATTGTTTAATGTTACATCGTCAGTTATTGCCCAAAGACAACTCAAGGCCCTTAAGATATCACCTTGTCGAAATCCGTTTTGTCTAAGAACTTTGTGAGAAAATAACCGTTTTCAATGTCCATTAGTTGGATCGACACAGAAGGTCTCCAAAGACTATGAATCATATTAAAAAGAGCCACATACCCTATATTACGTCCCAACAGTTTTAGCGCTATCGTGGTAGACATATCCTGGATGAGAAACTGATGAACCCTTTTCAAAAACTCAATCGAAGGAATGCCATTGATAATTGATTTCCTAATATCCCCTTCACATAATTCAAAATCATCATCACATTCTGGATCTAAGCCTTTAGTCGTCGTCTTCGAGTCTGATTGTCCCTTACCCACTAGCCTGTCCTTCCAAGACAAGGTTGACTGATTAGATAAATCCATATCCCTTGACTCGTCCGGATTAATATATTTATCCTTAAACCTCACCGATTTGATCATCAGTAGTATGAGTTTCAGCCCCATTATCTTCACCTGTAGACATCATCGTCGCCATAACCAATCTTGCTTTTCTATTGCGCTTATTCTAAATGTTATGATATACATTATACACGTTTTTTAAAATACAGGTGGTGGCATTGAAATTAAGAGGGCGGGACCATTAAATCAATAGGCTGACACGACTGGCCTAAGTTGCTATGGATCCAATACATTAAACCTGTTGTGATAGTTAATGTTATATATATATATATATATATATAGCAACTATATAATGATTCACATGTCTTAATTTGTAACCTGTTATTCATTCAATGATTAGAGACAATTAATTATGTGTTCTAAGGTGATGTTGATATAAAAGTTCCTTTGAACCAGGAAACTTGCATTATTAATCCCGTGATACAAACAAGATCAAGCAGCACATGTCATCCAAGATTTTGTTATTAATAAACAATAAATGATAATTATTATACTATATTGCTATGCAAATTTCACTGTTTTCAGGAATAATCTAGAGATATAAAGCGCCCGTATATTGGGAGTAATAAAAACTTATAAATATTTCTCGATATCATTTTTGGAGTTTTGGTTTAAGACTTTTAGGAAACCTTGCTGCACCAATGATTGCACTAAAATTAGGTCTTTCTTTATCATTCAAAAAATTAAATCTCACATTCAACATCACAATATTTTAGTTCAACAAAAATCTTTTAACAGATCTAACTGAGCTGCAGGTAATTCACATCATATCACAACTAATAACTTTGTAAAAGCAAAAACAAACCTCTCATAAATTGATAAATGTAACTATATGCATACTTTTATTTATGTTGAAGTTTTCAGTTGGCTGCCATAAACACCAATTTAAATTACATTTTTTAATCGCATTATTGTGGTTGTTTGTTTTTAACCATAATGATCTATAGAGGAGCATCAAGTGTTTTGATGGGTAAATGCTATAATCCAGAGGAATCTAAGGACCGCCCCCAAATATTTTATTGAAAAAGGTAAAATTGCATTTGGCCTCCCAATTTTATTAAATTTTTGGATTACCAAATAATGTAAGTCCTACCAACACCTTTTTCTTAGCCATTCATGTAAATTTGTAGTTTGATTTGATAAATGTCGAAAAAATTTAATTTGAAAACCTAGGACACCGTGATCTCTAAAACTTAAAATTTATCATTTCAACCAAAACTTTATTTTTTTTTTACCTATTTTTTTTGTAAATATATATTTTTTATGATATATATTAACCTTAAACTTACTAGTATTTTTTTTTATTCAATGAGCAATTTATAGAATAAGGTTAAAATATGTTATTAGTCTCTGTATGTTGACAAAATGTGATATTTAGTTCATGTATTTAAAAATTTAAAAATTAAGTCCTCCTACTTTTTTCGATTTAAAAACCCTAGTCCATTCATTAAAATCGTAAGTATTTTTTTCTCAAAATTCATCAATTTAGAATTTTGATTAATCTGTCATCGTATGAAGCTACATGTAATTGACAAAAATTAAACATGTTAAATTGATAAATTTTAACAGAAATTACAAACGACGATAATGATTGGAATAAGATTTTAAAATTGAAAAAGCAGGAAGATTGAATTTTTAACTTCTAAAATAGGGATTGAATCTCAAATTCTATACAAATGCAGGGACTAACAACAAATTTTAACCATAGAATAATTAGCTACTGTAACCCTTAAACAAACTTGGGTCCAATTCACCCCAAGAATATTTTGGGGTTTGAGAGGTGTGATGAAAATGACAAAGAAGTTAAACAAATCAATTTAAACAACAGATGAGATTGGTGTCGAAGCAAACGAGAGAAGCACGCACCCTTAATTGGGTTTGGCAAAAGTCAATATTATGTACATAACTAATAATGGCCTGCACTGATCTCATCTCATCTATTTTTGCATTATTTATTCTGTACTCCTTAATATTATTTAATGTCTGAGTTTTCAATGTTCACAACCACTGCCCTATACCTTGAAATTTCCATTTATTTATTTCCTTCAATCTCCATTGTTTTAGCTTCACCAACCGCAGAGGTCATTGTTTATTCTACTTGGTTTAATTTAATTACTTCATATAATTACGTATTTTTTTTTAAAATGTAGATTAAAATATATTTTAAGTATAAATAATTAAAAAAAAATTAAAATTAAATCATTGTATGCAATACATGTGGGTAATGCAAAGAAATCCCACATTAGTTGTGTATAGGCTGATGAAAAGGTTTAAATATAGCCTTACTCGTTACCTTTATTGAGTAATTGGGTTAAAGGCTTAACATATGTGTTTTTGTTGTGGTTGTATCAACATTGCACATAACATCAAAATAGAGCTTCTATTATTTTAAGCGGGATTATCTGTAACCCTTTCGAATTTTTTTGAGAATTGATCCTAGTGTGGTTTTTCCAGCCAAATTTTCTGACCACCTTTAAACTTATTTTGATCTTATTTCCCATAAGTTTAAAAAAGAGCAATACCAATTGTATTCCATCTTCTTCATTCGGGTGTACGGATTTGAAAGTACTGTGTTAACCTTGAGAGACGACATCTATTTTCGATTACACTTATCAGGGCGAAATCGCTTCTAAGGTAGTGGTTCTCCACGGTGCAATATTTATTTATTTATTTCCCTTATTATTTGTACTTGTCAGTGCTAACGTATTTGTTTTGCAGTAGTAATTTTCCAACAAATTAGTCTAAAAAATATATTCAATAATATGATTATAATAAAATTAACAAAAAATAAATACATATACAATTTTATCTAATTACTCTCGAATTTTATATTTGTCAGGATAAATCTCGCTCTAAAATTAAACATATATTCTTTATCATCAACGGTTAGTCGTTGGTCTATGTATAAATAAATAGTATAAATAAATTATAATACTATATAATTTAGTTAAAATTATAATAAATAATTTATAATAATTCTATGTAATTTAATTAAATATCAAAAAAAAAATATCTTGTCAATAAAATTTCAAATTATGAAATTAGTTAAATAACATATAATTATATTTTAAAAACAAAATATATATATTAAAATTAAAAACACTATTGTTATTGTATAAAAAATAATTTCTTAAACTTAAATAATGTATAGGTGTGTTTGGAAAGCCATAGGATAATTAGATTCGAGTGTAATTGTTAGTAATTACTCATGTAATTACTCAAATTCACACCCTCCCTCTAAGAATTGGAGAGTGTAATTGAAGTGCTTCAATTACACTCAATTCAGTGAGAATCACTATAACAATGATTACCTAAACATGTCACATATATGTTATTACAAGCAATTACACTCGAATCCAATTACTAGTGACTTTTCAAACACATCCGTAGCGTGTAACGAATCTCTAATAATTATTACTTTTAAATACCCTTTATTTTTATTATGTGATTTAAAAAAGATGTATGAATCATTATTCTGCTAAAAGTCTTTGAACTATCATTTAGATTCTGCATTGATTCATAAATTTTAAAATGTTCTAATTGAGTCTTCCAAGGATAATATTGTATTAATTAGGTCATTCCTTCAACCTAATAGACAATTTAGGCATTAAATGTCAGTTTGAGTCTAACATGGAGTATTGTTAAAACACGTGGATCAAATTGTAAGTGCGTTTGCAAAAATTACATGAGCAACTTAGATATGACGTGTTAAAAAGAACAAACAATGTAAAAAATAAAATAAAATTAAGAGGGCTATTTTTTAACACGTCAAATCTAAGATGTCTATGTACTAGATGCATAGGTAATACAAGAGCGGTGCCAAAAGGGTAGGCAAGGGCCTTACTCAAATGACAAATTTATAATTAAGTCCCTCTAAAAACTGTAAAGTTACATGTTAATATAATGGAAAATTCAATTATGCTCCCCCCAAACTTATAATACAATTCTGCCTCTTAAAATATTTTTCTAGTTTTGCCTCTTGGATATATGTATTTACAATTTAATACACACATTTTAAATATGTTCCATGCCATATTTGAGCCGACATTTAATGTTTTGAAGTTTTGATATGATATTGATTCTTTGAGAACAACAAGTAGCTAGAATGCATTAAAGTTTTGAGACCAATTTAAAATATAATCATTGTTTGAAGACATTAATCCTAAATAAACAAACTTCATTTATATCCAGTGGTAGATCTTGGGATTAAGTTTTTTTAGGAGGTTTAATTAAAATTTTCAAAAAAAAGAGTTTAATGAGAAATTTTTAAAAAATTGGGGGGTTCTAATTAAATTTTTTAAAAATTTTGTGAGATTTAATGAGAATTTCCCAAAAGTTTAGGAGAGTTTAATTAAAATTTTTAAAAGAATTAAAAGGCATAATTAGAATTGTCAAAAATTTGGAAGACCTAATTAAAATTTTCAAAAAAATTCAAGGAAATATAATATTTTTTTAAAAAAAAATTAGGGGTTAGGCGAAGGCCCCCCGTTGGCCACCATTACTGTTTGCCCTTTTCTGTTATTAAATTGATTCCTTTGAATAAGTAATTGAAGATGATTTATCCCTATTTCTTAACAAATTAGGGGAAGATTTTTTTTTTTTTTTGAAAGTTTCACTATTATAATGTATTATATTCACAAATACAAATATATGTTTAAACAATTATAACGTAAAATTAAAATAGTACAAAGCATAACAGGAAAAAACTAAGAAAAGGACAAAACTCATACAAAGCATACACATATGCTTAGACTAAAGACTCATATTTAACAATTACTTAGGGTGGGTACTCAAAGATACATAAGGACCCAAAACATATACCTTAATCAACATGCCAACCAGGGAAATATCTAAATGAGTAAGTTGTGTTTATTTATTTATTTATTTTTTTGGTTTAACCCATAAAATAGTATCTAAACTATACCATTTTCCCATCTTGTACCTAATTTTTTTTTTCACACAAGCGGTATCTAAATTATTTTTTTCGCAAGTTGGTACCTTTGTTAAGTCTATTTCGAAAAAGGCTTAACCTACAAATTGGCACCTAAACTATAATTTTTTTCCATTTTGGCATCTAAACATTTTTTTGTCAGGAGTAGTTCCTAAATCATTTTCTTTCCCAAGTTGATACTTTTATTAGTTTAATCGTTAATAAACAATTAAGTCTATTTGAAAAAAAAGAAGAAGATGAACAATTAAAAATGGAAAAAAGAGAGACATAATTTAGATACCAATTTATGAGTTAAATAAATTTTACGGTTTAAAGTATCAGCTTAGGAAAAAAATAATATAGATAGCAATTTGTAACCAAATTTTTTTTTAGATATAATTTAAATATTTTTTTCAACAAATGAGTAGGTTTGGAGATGGAGTGATTGTTGCTCTAAATAAATGCTTCACCATACTTCAGTTAATACTCAAATTAATATAAGGTTAAGTAAAGATTATTGAAAATAAAACACCAATTTATTCCTTTAATTCCGATGACTTTCAATTCCTTATTAATCCCTAACATAATACATTGAGAAATTCAACTTGAATATATATAATTATAACCTGATTTTGGACGTACAAACCGAATCAGCTGTCTGGTTTTGGATAAAAACTGTGATATTACAACTGCTACTACTCGAAGCTTTTAACTTGAAGATGTTGAACACATTCACTTTGCCCTGCAACAGTGTCGACGACGTAAAATTGAAAACCCCGGCAAAAAAATCGTTCAAGAAATTACCATCGGCGGCCAACCTATCGGCAAAGATGGTTACCGACGCACTAACGTTGTGCTTCGACCGAGGTCGGATCGTGTCCTTTCCGATTGGAGCTTCGGCTACTAAATTCCCACGATAGTTTATGTAAGCGGTAGAGTTATGGTAGTCGAAACCTCCGTAATTTCGATTATCAACAGTCACAGCTATTTCCAACGAAAGGTTTCCTGTTATAGAAGGGAAAACGACCAAACGAAAGCCTTCGAGGGTGACCGATTGAGGGATGATTTTGGGGTCTTTGGGTTTAAAAAGGGTGAAGGCTAAAGTAACTAAAACAACCGCGATGACGATGATTAAAATCGCAGTGACTGCACAACAGATCTTCCATTTTCTTTTGACTTTAAACTCTTTTCCCATGATATCAGTTTGGTCT
This sequence comes from Gossypium sturtianum, assembly GCA_025698515.1. NCBI lineage: Eukaryota > Viridiplantae > Streptophyta > Magnoliopsida > Malvales > Malvaceae > Gossypium > Gossypium sturtianum. The sequence continues at coordinate 82,019,462 of CM046951.1, forward strand.
GATTGTGGTTTCAATTGAGGGTTTTATGATGATGATAATGAATATATGATTTAACAATTTGGCGAGTACTTTGATAACAAGATTTTAAATATATGTGATTGTTTGGTCGTATCGGCTACCATTCGTTTTTTTCTCTAGAGATGAAAGCAATGTGAGATTTTCTTTTTGCTTTTACCTCTGCATGGAGAGGACGGTTAGAATCTTGATTTTTATTTGTTTTATGCTTTTATGAATTGGATTGGATCGGTTGGTTGGTCGAATTAATTGGATCGAAAATTGAGTGGGGTATCAATTCAAAAGGAAGGGTTGAATTGATTGCTTCGTGAGTCGGTACGGACAACTTGAACTAAACTAAAAAAATTAATTGAATTGATTTTTTTCTATTTTCATTTTATATTCTTTTAATAAATTATTTGATTAAACTATTCGAATCGATCGAACTGATTAAACAAAAAATCAATGATCTAATTAATTTAACCACTAATCTGATTTTGAAAAGTTTACCTGCAATGCCATGCTTGAGTTTTCAAGAAAAAAAATGAGAGGGATTAAGTGAAACAATGGAAATGAATTCAATGTTTGAACACATGAATTTGAGAGTAGATTTGATTTAATCGGAATATTTCTATGTTATGATTTTAAAAACATATAATTGATAATCTAATTTTAAGTTTATGTAAACAGCACTTTGATAAGAATATATATGATTCATCATAAAATAATTAAAAATTTAGTTAAGTTTTTGTAAAATAATTAAATAAGTCATTTTTTATACCATACTTATAAGTATTCATAATCTTTCCTCAACCCTTAAATAGGAGAATAAATGTGCTTCAACACATTCGAATCTATGTTCTTTTGCACTGGCAACATTGAATAAGCTTTCACATCAACATTTTTTCACGTCAAATTCTCACGCCTGCTACCACATTAGTCACAACATCACATGTCGTATCAGTAGTTAATGATCTGTTAGAGGCTTCAATGAAAAACTATATTATAGAGATTCAACTGGTTGGTAACTTTCAATTAAAGGTTGAATTAATTGTTTAATTATTTTATACTTAACCCTAAAGATAATTAAAACTTTAAAGTGTTTATACACGTAAAAGGCTAACCTTAAACCTGAGGGATAAACAATATCAATATGATAAATAATAATGTTTGTTAAAATGTTGTGAACATTAATTGCATTGTTGCAACATGTCTTCTGACAGTGCAAGTATTCATACTATGATGTTAAACCTTTGGAGTCAATGAATAAGAGATATACTATGTTGGAAGCAAACAACTGTTTTAAGAAGAGAGTGACTGAGTGCATACAAATACAATTATCTTTTGGTGAGTTTGAATAGATTGGATTGTAAGAGTTGTATTGAGAAGTTTGTATAATGAAATTCATTTTTTATAAGAAGCCTGCAGATGTAAGTTTGAGTAATTATTTAATATTTTTAACTGTCACACTCTATTGCCATACCATACTGCAACAACATTAGTTTAGCCAATTCATAAGCCAAACGTTTTCAGTTGATATCAAAAGCCTATCACCTAGGTGAGTTCCTTAAGCTATAGAGGCAGTGAAGGAAGGGGGTTGGATATCACATCCATTTTTACTGATTGGAGCAGCCAATTATGACTATTGGAAAATCAGGATGAGTGCTATCGATGAAAGGGCCTAAAAAGCTATTATGAATGGATGGAAAAAACTTGTTACCACCAATGAAGATGGGACAACTCCTAAGGTTGAAGATCTCATATACTATAGAGGAGGAAAAGACAACCATCTTTAATTTAATCTTCAATAGGGATGATGTTGACCAGTTCAAAATGAGATCAATGCGTGAGTCAACTAGGGAGATTTGGACAATTCTTAAGAACCAACGTGAAGAGAATGCTTCTATTCGCATATCCAACTTTTAGCTCCTCACTACCAGGTTTCGAAACTTGAAAATGAATGAAGATTTTTTAAGTTCTATGAGAAGCATTACATTTTGGTGAACAATTTTAATAGATGAAATTGATGCGCAAAGAGCTTCGATCTCTTCCTAAAAGATTTGCTGTAAAGGTAACTGTCATTGAGAAAACCAAAGACATACATCACCGCTCTAAAGTTTGATGAACTCATTGGACCATTTAGAACATCTGAGATGAATTTGAAAGAATCCAAAATGGGAGGAAGTGATACACCCCTTAGAAGAACTAGTATAAAAATAGGCTCCCCAGACAAAAATTTCAACTGTACATTCAACAAGTTTTCCAAGAAAAGATATACAACCCAAAAGATTGAAAGAATGTCAACAAGAATAAAGGAAAAGTCTTGTTGAAAAAAGAGACGTCTCCAAAAAAAAAACAAAAAGGAATTCAATGCCATAAATGTGAAGGGTATGACTATATCCAATCTGTGTGTGCTAACACTTTAAAGAAGCAAAAGTAATCCTTCACAATCACCTAAAGTGATGAGAAATATGAAAGTGAAGATACTAATAATGATGAAGAAAAGGATAATAGTAAGCTAAAGAACATTGAATCTTGTGTTCTGAAACGCTTTCCAATGATCAAGTCAACTAGCAAAGGTAGTATTGATATGCAGGAGGAAGTAAAGAACTTGAGTTGGTAAAGAGTTGGAAGTCTAGAAAGTGAATGAGATGTGTATCTAGGGTTTTTATACCATGTCTTTAAGTTGTTCGAGGCTGCCCAGATCATGCTAGTATATTCATTGGCTAGTTTGTTGGCCATACAATCTAGATTTCTCAAAGTACAACTGATCCTTAATAGTTGCTTAGAGTATCAGGTGGCTTGCCCGTAGATACATGTTGTGAACTTTTCTTTAAATTATAGCTTGTTTTAGTATTGGGTTGTGCTTAACAGAGTATAATAAGTTACTAACGGATTCTTGTCATGTTGTCAGACTAGTTATGAAGGATAAAAAGGAGTAAAATGACAAGTATATTAATTTAATAATTAAGCTACAAAGAAACAAAATGGTTATGAATTTTAACCATATTTATAAAAATGTTTCAAAGAAACTATCAAAGCAAAACATGTAAAACAAAGAATCTAAGATAAATTTAAGAACTGGTGCAGTGAAAAAAACACACATAAATGTGGACCATTATATTCAAATCAGCACCTGAAAATCTAATAGCAAATTGATTTTCCAGGAAAAAGGATGTCAACTTGTAACAAAACAATGTTCTACAAGGCCAACATTATGTTATTTAAACATCTAAAATTGATATCAAATTCTAAACTAAATTCTCCAAATGTCACAAAAACCATAATTCACCACATAGTAGTCGAGGAAACAAACAGAGGTGATGATGATGACCTTTTTAATTCCATCTGGAAGGCCAGAATCCATGAATCGCATACCCTGTTTTCCAATTGTCCAAGAAAATCACTTGCTTTACAGCCCAGAAAGATACGAAAATCGAAAACAGCATTCCTATACGCTTGGTCTTTAAATCCTTAACATAAACAAGGACATGGGTAACCACTGCAAGCAACAATCCCACAATTGTATAAAGAAAACCCACCATGAATCCTTCCAATCCAAGCTGTATCCCTGTTCCTCGGTAAAAGAAAATCAATTTGTTTGGATCCTCCCTGTCCATCAAAAACATGGGCATTTTCCTTATTATAATATGCATTGCCCCCGAGACGCTGAAGAAATAAACGAAGATGGCACCGGAAAGCCAAATTCTTGGATTGTGAAACATGGTTTCGCCGGCGAAGATCTTTCTAGCGGCGAAAGGGGACCAAATCAACAAAAACCCAATGATCAGAACCATTTGCTTCTTCGAAATGATGGGTGGATGATGGATTGGACCCACGGTGAGTTGAGTCCTGGACTCGATGAACTCGACGAGCGACTCCGTCAGTCGGGTGAAACCGCTCTGTTCCATTTGTTCTGTGTCGTCTTTCAAGGATTCCGCATCGGGGCCGACGAGGTAGATGTTGGGAAGGGCATTGACGTCGAAGAGTTTGAACGAGGATTGGGATTCACGGAACTCGAGGTCACAGAAGAACAACTTGGTGTTGGAACCGTTGTGGTTGGCGATGAAAGAAGAGGCAACGAGGGCGAAGTCGTGGACGAGCACAGGGAGGCGGAGGTCGGATTTGTCGTGTAATGGGATGGCGTCGAAGAAGATGAGGAGGGAGTAAGGACGAGGGATTTTGGTGGAAGTGATGAATTTCGAGACGGTTCCATCGTTTAAGTGGATAACACCCGATTCTGATTGCGATTGAAGGGTTAAAAGATCGGCTACAAGCTCCGATTCCGCTCCAGCTTTTGAAATTACAAGGAAGCGAGAAATGGAAATGAACGATAGTATGAAGAGATGAATATAAGAAATCGCCATTTTGGGGGAGGGGAGTTTCTTGGAGACGTCAGGTTTACGAAGAAGAGAGTTTGGGTTCTACATTCAACTGCTGCATGCAACTGGTTTGTTGGAGAGAAGATTGGGTGAATCTCTCTAGGAGGTCCTCTATTATAGAAATTTGATCAAATTAGTTATTTTACTATTAAATATATCAATTTAGTCTTTATATTGTTAAAAAAAAAATCAAATAAAACAAACTTAGAATAGTTTGAAAAATATCATTTATCAGTAAATGAAATATTTTATAATGTAGTTTAAAAAATATTCAGCCAAAACAGCTCCTGTATAAGGAGCGAGGTATTGTAATGTAGTTAAAGAAATCGTCTTTCGGTAACCACAATGGTATATATATAATTATGCTGAAAAAAATATTAATATAAATTTTATTATCATATATATATATATAAAGATATTTTGAAAAAAAATATCGAATTTATTAAATTGGGATTGAATCCGAATTGGTTGGGTTTGAATTTTTTTGCCAGCCCTAATCTATACATGTTTAAAGAAAGAAATAGCATTTGACGACAAAATTGACTGCTAAATTTACAAAATAATAATTTAGTTTTTGAAGATTTAATTGGAAAGCTTTAAAGTTTAGGGATTAATTTAAAATTTGATCCATATTTTAGGGACTTTATATGGATTTAACCCTTATTTTTAAACAACAAAACAAATACATAAATGCCTTCTATTCGAGACGGCCCAAGAAAATCCTAAGGGCTCCGATCTGTGAAAAAGGGGAAAAGTTGCAGAGCAAAAGAAAAGAACTCCAATGGTGTGCGAGAAGTGTAAGTTTTCTTTTTATTTATTTTTTCTTCACTTTTAATTAAGATGTTTTCGAATAATTGGCGTTGATTGTGATATCATTAATCTGAAAAAAGTGTAAAGAAAAAAAAAAACTTACGGATTTGATTAATTTAATTCGTAGGTCAAAAGAAGCTGTCGAAGGTGATCGTGCCGGATAAGTGGAAGGAAGGTGCCAGCAACACAAACGAAAGCGGTGGCCGGAAAATTAACGAGAATAAACTCCTCTCTAAAAAGCGAAGGTATTTGTGCTTTACTTTATCGTTTTTTAGTTTTTTTTTTTTAATTTATTAATTGCCATTCGTGATCAAATTTTAGATCTTCGTTACAATATTTTTCTTAAAAAATTGATTTCCCTGTTTTTTTTTCCTCGTAGCAATAGTTTGTTGATCAGTTGATTTCTTGGCTTGATGATTGCTGTAAATTACAATTAATTCTTTCATGTTTGGGATTGAGTTCTTAATTTTGAATTGAAACTCTTATAGTACTAATTAGTATATACTCAATTTTGCATGTGTGGCGGTAACCAGTTGGGAATATGATTTAATTAGAGTGCTAGTTTTCTGGGTTTAAGCTGAAGGTAATGGTTGAAAACATAAATTAGGGCTTAGGTTTGAGCTGCAGAATTTTCTTGTTGTTCCTTGTCTTTTAAGTAATTAGTAGTGTTTGGGAACATAGATTTCAAAATTTTGATTTGGGTTTAAAAATAGTGCAAATTGTGTAATTATCAACACTTACAAAGGTAACATTCATGATTATTTCCGAAATCACTGCATTTGTTGGATGCCTATTTAGTTGTGAATTTAAAATTTCTATAGTATTTATGAATCTGAGGAATTTGTGTTTTTATACCTTTCAAATATAAGATCATATCAAATTGCAACTAATTTATTCATACTGTATTCATTTCATTCACACAGTTTATATATCATCAGAATTTCAAATTTATGTTTCTCAAATGTAACATTAAAAGAATGCTGATTATCTGTGCAATGCTCTTAGGTCTAGTTTTGAGTTTTATCCCTTTACTTTATGAAAACTGAGAAGTTGGTCCCTCTACTTTAGTTTGTTGTATTTTGCTCCTTGTATTCTGTGGAAACTGAGAAGTTAGTCCAATTAAATACTATTGCTAAACCTTGTCATTAAATTGCTGACTTGCAATTTAACAATTTATATGTGAAGAATTAATAAAAATCAGTAGTTCAACAATTTATATGCTACAAATTAACAAAAATAGCAGTTATAGTTCATGTGTTTGCCAACAATTGGACTAACTTCCCAGTTATTGTGTAAAAGCACAAGGATCAAAATCTGACTAATTAGAGGGACTAACTTTTCTGTTTCCATAAAATAGAGATGCAATTCATAATTAGACCAATGCACTTATATGGTCCAATACACTTTTTTGTCTTCTATGTATGAATCTGGATTCCATTTTTCATATTCCTTTATTTTTTATTTGGAAATTTGCTCCTTGCAGGTGGACTCCTTATGGAAATACTAAGTGCATCATTTGCAAGCAGCAAGTGCACCAAGACGGCAAGTACTGTCACACTTGTGCTTATTCCAAAGGTATGACGGTTTGGTGTTGCTATATCTTGCCATTTGATTGACTTTGTGATTCAGTTTTTGTAACATCGGATACATGTTGTGTGTTCTATAGGTGTATGTGCGATGTGTGGCAAGCAAGTGCTCGACACCAAGCTTTACAAGCAGAGCAATGTATAATAAGGAAGGGGCATTAGCTGTTCTTCAAGTATACCTTAGTTGCTCTTTGTCATTAACAAAGGCATGAACATGATCGCGAAGGCTGTATAAGATTGTCAATATTAATGTTTATCTTGCATACTCACCGGTCTTCTTTCTGGTCATTTGTATTTCATTTCCTTCCATCCATTTTACTAGCAAACGGAACCCTTTTAATTTACTATGCTATTAATCATGTCTATAGCTGGAGTAACAATGGCGGTAATAACAACTCGACACGTTTCCAAAGGAAACGAGAGAATAATGAGTAGGCTTGAGTGTGTATATATTCTCTTGTCTCAAGTATTTGAACCGGACTGGTCGGACCGAGAATCAATTGGGGTACCTCTTTGGTGAGGGATTTTGAACCAGTTGATTCGGGCAAAAAATCAGTTGAATCGAGTGAATCGGATTTTGGTTTATTTTTTGAAATTTTAATGATTTATTTAATTGAATTGGATGGACCAATTGAATCGGTTGAATCGATGAAATGATGGTCTGATTGGTTTGACCATCGAATTGGTTTTGGAAACTTTGGTCACGAGAGAAGACAAACCAGAGCTCTAATCCCATACCAGTGTCCAAAAATGGTTAGCTTTGTCTTCTTTCAGATGATTGGTGTATGTTTCGATGTTAGTTAATGTTACACCAATTGTTTTCTTCATTTCAGTTGAAAAAACGAGTGGAGAATATTTAAAGCGTATTTTTAAAGGTCAGGCAATTGACTTTGACTTGTTTATTTCAGTCTTGCCCCAAGTCCACAACCTTGCCGGACTTAGAAATTTTTGAATGATCAGTTAAGTCTGCTTCAAGCATGTACTTCAATCATTCTTAATAAAGCCCTGACAGCTTAATTTACCAATATCGGAATCATGAAGGTTTTAAGCATTCTACTCCGTAACAGGAGCATTCATCATTTTAATATACTCTGGAAATCATACATTAAGCTTTGCATATCTGCAGGGAATCATGGCAATGGATCTTTCATTGCAGTTTTTGTTCTCTTCTTTAGTTACAGCGTCCCTTGTTACTCTTACCGTTGCTCAACAACAGCCTCTATACCTAGACCACTCTTGTTCAGAGTCAGGTGGTAACTTCACCAGAAACAGCACTTATGAGACCAACCCTCAACCACCTGCTTTCGTCTTTCTTCCGCAACACAACACATGAAAACGGCTTCTACAATTTTTCATCAGGCCAAGGCTCCGAGATGGCAAACGCAATTGCACTTTGCAGAGGAGATGCGAGCTCAAGTGATTGCTTCAACTGCATCAATAGCGCAAACGCTGAGCTCAGAGATCGCTGCCCTAACCAAAGAGAGGCGATTATATGGTATGACTTTGCATGTTCCGCTACACAAATCACTCCATCCTTGGTAACATGGAAATCAACCCTATTTTCTACATGTGGAATGAAAATAACGTGAGGAATGTAGCTGCTTTTAGTCAGGCGTTGGGTTCTTTATTGAACAACCTAACAAATATGGCTTCATCGGGGACTTCGCTTGGAAAGTTTGCAACTGGAAACACACGAGTTGGACCTTCCCAAACAATATATGCGCTTCTTCAATGCACTCCCGATGTCAAACAGATTGATTGCAGCTCTTGCTTGTCTCAGGCCATTGGACTTACCCCGGAATGCTGTAACGGAAAACCAGGAGGCAGGGTAGGTATGGCTAGTTGTAATATTAGGTTTGACATTGAACGATTCTATAATCTTACTGCTGCTGATAGTGGTACAATGCCAACACCAGCATCCTCACCCTCATATTCCCCGCCCTCAAACAATACAACAACAACAGGTAACGCTTTCTCAAGAGTATTCAGATACTTTCATATCCTGTTTGCTTATGCAATTGGGGAGATCCAAACTTAATTATTTCTTCATTCATAAAGGAAACACCTTGAAATTTTGCAGGAAATAAGAGTAATTCATCTCAAACTACTATTATCGTATCTGTATCTGCTGTTTCTTTTGTTCTACTTATAATTTCCAGCTGCGTCTTCATCATTTCAAGGTTGAGGAAGCCAAAACTGAAACCTCAAAGTAAGTAGAAGTGTCAATTTATTGATTTTCTTTCTTTTGCAACGTTGTGACTGAATCTACAATTTACTTGTTTTTGTTTCATTTTTCACACCTCTGAAGAGCATGAAGCAACTGAAGCAGTGGATGAAATCATAACTGAAGAGTCTTTACAATATGATTTCAACACCATTAGAGCTGCAACAGATCATTTTTCTGATGCAAATAAGCTTGGACAAGGTGGATTTGGAGCAGTTTATAAGGTAAGACGTTAGAATTAAAAAAAAAAAGTATTGCACCAAATCATTAGTTCAATTAGCATATACATACACACATATATATGATTCATTCTGATATCTTTTCAGGGCACACTTGCTGGTGGAAAATTAATAGCAGTGAAAAGGTTATCTTCAGATTCTAGACAAGGAGACTTTGAATTCAAAAACGAGGTTCAGTTAATGGCCAATCTTCAGCACAGGAATTTGGTTAGGCTCCAAGGTTTCAGCCTTGAAGGAAAAGAAAGGCTTCTCATCTATGAGTTTATGCCTAATGGAAGTTTGGATAAATTCTTATTTGGTATGATATGTCAGTGTATTAATTCTTATTATAGAATCTCTGCTACAAAGCTAAACACCAGCAACCATTTTTATTTCATTAATTCAAATTTGTACATTTACGGTGATGTAGATCCAGTTAAGAAAGCGTATTTGGATTGGGAAAGACGATACAAAATCATAGGAGGTGTTGCTTGCGGACTTCTCTACCTTCATCAAGATTCTCGACTAAGAATTATTCATCGAGATCTCAAAGCTGGCAATATATTGTTAGATGCAGAGATGACGCCCAAAATTGCAGATTTTGGCACGGTAAGATTGTGTGCTGTGGATCAAACTCAAGGTGCTACCAGTAGAATTGTGGGAACATAGTAAGTACTCCAAAATAAATTTTTGTTTGATGATTGGTAATCATTGTCACTCAGAATAACATAATCAGGACGATTCAAAAAAAGAATAGTTAATTTTTCTTATATCGATTGCCTTGTAGTGGATACATGGCCCCTGAATATGCAATGCATGGGCAATTTTCTGTTAAATCAGATGTTTTTAGTTTTGGTGTATTGATTTTGGAGATTTTAAGTGGTCAAAAGAGCAAGGTTTTTCAAAATGGGGGTGATACAGAACATCTTCTAAACTTTGTAAGTATCCAAATCTTCTGCATATTATGATGCATTAAAAGAATGTCGAGTTTATCACTTTGCACGACTTAAACCTTACAGGCATGGAGAAATTGGGAGGCTGGGACAGCATTTGGTCTTGTAGACTCCAGTTTGAGGGATGGATCAAGAAGTGAGCTAATGAGATGCATCCACATTGGGCTGCTTTGTGTTCAAGAAAAAGTAGCTCGGAGACCAAACATGGGTGCAGTTGTTCTAATGCTTACTAGCTACTCTGCCACTCTCCCACTACCCTCAGAGCCTGCATTTTTTATGCAGAGCAAAGCTCAATCGGAGGTGCAGCGGTCGCAGGACTTAAATTCAGGGGCAACAATATCAAGTCGATCTGGAAATGAAATTGCTGTAGCCTCAGAAAATGAATTATCCATTACCGAGCTGTATCCAAGATAGCAATTTGGTCACATTTGTACGTATTTTGTGTGTTAAAATTCAGCCTCATTATCATTCTTGATTGTAATAAAATTCAGATTTTTCATTCATAGAAAAGAATACAAGGTTGAAGCTTCATATCCATCTTCTTTCACCACTCCCATGTCAATAAGCTACTCTCTTTAGATTCTTCAACATTTGCAAAAGGGAACATTATTGGGAAGTTTTCAAATATTTATAATGTTCCAATAACTATAATAAAATGGTGTAAATAATCGAAAGTCATCACTTTTGGTTATTAAAAAAGAATTATCATAATAATAAGTTTTGTCAAATAATTATAACTATTTGAATAATTGTATCTTTTACTTTAATAGTTATATATATTTAAAACATTAGTTGAATAATTATGTCTCTTTTAAATATGTGATTATTCAAAAAAGGTACAGGTATTGGAAGTTATGTCTCTATAAAAAGATATGAGAATTTCTATAGATAGGTTCATTTGGAAAATATACCAAAAAGTTCTTTTTATTCATCCTCCATTTTCTACTATTCTTAAATTATTCTGTAAAGAATTATTGAAGAAATTTTTCATAGAAATTAATTTTATTGGAATACTTTGCTTATTGCTTAATGGACTATTTTCGTGAGTGCAAAACACAGATAATTATTAAACTTCATTGTATCCTCGAGGTTCATTTACTTGAAATTCATTTGCATACCAAATATGGATGGATGCGAATAGAACCTTAAAAATAATAGCTTAATACATGCCTTGGAATCTTATTCTATTGATTTGAGTTATTATTCGTGTTCCCCAAATTTTCCTCACTAAAATTTCACACTGATGTTTATATTTAAGATAGATTAGGTATTACATTGGAGGGTGATGTCAGATTCCAAATTCCATTATTTTATTAGTACATGTGCTCTTATATATTGCAGGATCTTCTCTCTTCATCAATAGTTGATGGGATCTATTAAAGTGGTATCATCACTCGTGAATTTCCCATAATTTTTATTTATTTATTTACTTTTGCGGTGTGTGAAAAAAATTGAAGAGAAGAGTCATAGTAATTAGTTAGTTCTTTCTTGTGTTTTTTCCTGCTATAAAAAAATTCTATTAAAATCTGAAAGTTAAAAATTAACTAGACGTTTACAAACATTGTAACAAATCATAAAACATCTCAATCTAAATATCGCACTTCTAAACAAGAAAGAAAATTCAAGCATCTTAAAAACTCCATAAAAGCACCCAAAGTTCGATTAATAAGAAAGCAAAAACAAAATAACACTAATATTAGAAATTGAGCACGCTTCTTATGATGGCATCAACAATTATGAGTATTCACACATATTTGACCCATACTTTATTTAATAAATGTAGCCTGATAAGCCTTAATTGCATTAGATCACTTTTAATTTAGGCTAACCTTTTATGGTACTAGATAATATGTAATTATTCTTATTACATATATGTGAGGTTCATATTATTCAAAAATCTCCCACTTAGACCACACACACATATAGATACTTATGACCTTATAATTACAAATTATAATATACTGTTATGATCTCAAAATTTTACTATCATATCCAAATGAAATTTCAAACAATCTTGTCCTTCAATTATATTAGCATAGAACTAATGTGAATTTCGTTACATATATTGTAACTAAATCTATCCCTGATCACGTATGCTAACACAACCAAATTACATATTAAGTATGAATGTGCCTCATGGAAATTACATGTAATATGATCTAAACATGTCTATTTTCAACCTGTCCTCTTTAAACCTTATTGAGATCAAACCTTACCAAAATTAGAGTGTGAATGAAACAAATAAGCTTTATTTATGTAGAAAATAACCTTAAAATATCCATAAATTGAAATAAGTGAAAATAAGTCTATAACAAAAAAAAAAAAAAATTAAAATTACAAACTCTCACTAAAATTGAATGTCCTCAAATGAAATTACACCATATGAGTGATGTGCTTATGGAAAAACCTTGGGTGGTAGTCCCTTAATAAGCGGATCCGCAATCATAAAGTTTGTCCCAATATACTTTATAGACACCTGGCCACATTGAACTTCTTTTAACAACTATGAACTTAAATTTTATATTTTTTTACTTTAATGTGTTGGTGTGTGGGGATAAAAATGAACTTATGAGGAATTAGCAAAGGCTTTAAGGCGTGTATCAGTGCCACTTTCTTTAAGGTTCTATTTGCCCTCACCTATATATTGGTATGGAAAAGAGTTATTGGCAAATGAACATTGAGGATACAATAAAACCCAATAACTGTCTATGTTTTACACTAACGAAAACAGTCACTAAGCATTGAACGGAACATGACAAGAGTATCAATTTCTATAAAGAACTTTTGTAATAATTCTTTATAAAACAATATTTGAATTTAAAATATTGTAAGAGAATTGACCTTTCCCTGATGTGCGTGCACCAGGGCTATGAATCAACACAAAAACAATTATAATCTAGTGATGTACTGCAAGTATTGCAAGTCGTGGAACAACCCACTTTCAGTGGTGTCGAAAACAATGGTTTCGAGATCATAAGTCGTGTAACAACCCATTTTCAGTGGTGTCGAAAACAGTGGTTTCGAGATCACAATTCCAAAAAGTGAGTCAATATTTTATTATTTCTTTATTATTTATAGGATTATTACAAGGTCATGTTAAAATATGGTTAGAAAAGTTTAACGTTTAAATAGTTAATTAAGTAAAAAGAATTAAATCGTAAAAGTTGCAAAAGTTAATTGCTATTAGTTAAAGGTGTTAAATTGGTGGACTTAAGTGGTAACTATACCATATAGATTAATAGATGGACGCATGTTTATAATTGATATTCTAATTGAATTAAAAGGGTAAAATGGTAAATAGGTAATTAAAAACAAAAACAGAAGAAAACCAAGTTACCATCTTCTTCATTCAAACATTTCCCAACCGAAAACACCATTTTTGTACAAGGGAGAATCGACCAGCTTTATTTCTCATGCATGGTATGTAAATTGAACCTGTTTTTAGTGATTTTTATGTTTTTGTGATCGTTGTAGCTTAATCTAGCTAACCCAGGGTTTAATTCATAAAATTGTTAAACGTTTTGAAATGTTCCATTTTTGAGTTTGAAGTGTTTTTGAAGTTTGATGATAGATTTATAAGCTTGATAGTTAAATAAGACTATTTTGTAAAGTAGTTTTTAGTGATTTTAATGTTGAAGGACTTAATAGTTAAAATAGAAAAAATTCATGGAATTCTTGTGAAATTATGATAATTATAGGTTGTTTAGGGACTAAGAGAAATTCAGCTAGTATGAATAAGGATTAAATGTGCTCAATTTGAAAGTTTTTAGTTTAGGGACTAAAATGCATTAAGTGTGGCGTAAGTTTGATTATTTAAGTTGTTTGAATCAATTAATTGAATGAAAATTATTATTTAGATCAAGAAACAAATCAATCAATCTCAAACCGTGGAAAAGCTAAGTTAGCGGAATAGTCGTCGGCATTGTATTCGTAACCGTTATTGTTTAGGTAAGTTCATATATTGATTAAGCTTATTAATTGCTATTTTGGGTGAAACGTTGATTCATATTTGTCTTATGTATAATTTAAAATGATTGTTATATGATAATCAGTGATTTGGGTTAAGTTATAATATTAGCTAAATTGAAGGTTATGATTGAAAATGAGAAATTACATGGATAAGTACTTGTAATAAAATAATGTGTAAATAATTATGTGATTTGGATATGAAACATGGACCGTTTGAACCTTGTGAGCGCTTAGGATATAAATGACATGTCATTAAGGTTATTACAGTTCCAAGTGCTGACCTTGGATATCCCTCCGATGGTTGAGGTCCTGTATTTGTTGTTGTTTCTCTATAGCTCGTGTGAGCAGCACCGTGTAGCTTAACATTCCAACCGCAGATCGTGTGAGCATTTACCGTTACAACTCGTGTGAGCATTTTCCTATGTATCCAATGTTATTTTACTATGGTTCATCAGGTATAAAGGATATATGAATGAGTTATACGAAATGATTATATGGAAATGGATTTATGGAATGGATTCTTGAAACGAAAATGTGAAATGTTGAAAGGATATGAGATGGTTGAGTTATATATGTAACAGCCCAATTTTGACCCTAATCGGAACGGTGGTTTCAGAACCACGAATCCGAGTCAAAAAAATATTTTAATATTATTTGCTATGCTCATTATGTGTGAATTGGTATGTGTGAAAATTTCGTATTAAAATTTGATCGTTTTGGTGCTTAATTTTGAAAAAGGGCTTAATTGCATAAAAATAAAATTTGGTGGTTGAATGTGTAAGTACTAAATTGAAGGTGGCTTCTTAAATTGAGGTATTAATAGTATAATTTAGCCAAAATCAGGCTTAGTGTCCGGTCATGATTTGCATGTAATAGTGATTGAAAAAATGTTTATTATATTTTATGTTATTAAGTTATATTTTAATATATATGTTATTTATGATAAAACATAAAATAAAGTTTGTATATTCATCTTTCTCCGACCGAAACTTAAAAGAAAAAGAAAGGAAGAACACACCATAGGGTTCGGCTTTGATTAAGCTTGATTAAGGTGAGTTTTTAGTTCGGTTTTTGATAATTTTTACGTTTTTGAGATCGTTGTTATGTGATTTAGCAAGCCCATGCTTGAATTTTTGAAATTTTTGTGTATTTTGTGAGGTGCCATTGAAGAAAGCTTGTTGTTTTTGTGGTTTGATGATGGAATATTGATTATGTGTGATAGATTAACAAGTTTTGTTCTTGAATTTTTGATGAAATTGAAGGATTTGGATTAAATTGTAAAAATAAAATTTTGAGGGACTAAAATGCAAAATAAATGAAATGTATGAGCTTGTATTAGGACTATGAAAATTCGGCCCTAAAGAAGTGTAGCCAAATTTTGAGTATTTGTGTTTTGGTGCAATAGGGACTAAATTGTAAAAATTGTAAATGTCAGGGGTAAAATAGTAATTTACCCATTTATGTGTTTTTGGATTAAATTGAATGAAAATATGTTTAATTGAGATAAATTTGAAATTTAATAGATCAAGAACAAAAAGGATCGGGATTGGATCGGGGAAAAGCGAAAATAATTTAATAGTCTGAAAACCCAGTCCGTTGATACTCGATGTAAGTTTTTAAGCAATTGGGTTGAATTGAATTTCTATCTATAATGATGTATATGTATTTAATATAGGTAAATATGGACTATATGGTAATGCCGAATGTAATAATTAATGGAAGGTGAATTTAGTTGAATGAAATGTGTACATACATGATAGCTATGTGAGATATTGATTTAAGAGATGAAATTGATGGAATGAGATGTATATTTGTATATTATTGGTATAACCGAATGTGATGTTGGAATATAGATGTAATAAGCTAAATTGAATGTATATGTATATATGTGTTTATTTAAGTGAATAACAGCTTTAAGTAAAGTACTAAGTGTGCGAAGCTAAACACCGAGCACTGTGTGTACGAAATCGGTCATTTGGCACTAAGTGTGCGAAATATAATGTAATGGCACTAAGTGTGCGATACATTACAAGTAATTGGCACTATGTGCGCGCTATGTCAAGGTAACGGCACTAAGTGTGCGATACGTTACATGGTTTTGCACTGAGTGTACGGATTTGCAGATCCTCCAAGGATATCAATTAGTGAATTGTGATAAACAAAATGAAATGATCAGGTATGTGATTCATGATGGTTTGGAAATTTAGTACAAATACGGTAAGTGATATTTGCATATGAAACTAAAGAAATGAGATGAAATTATTTGCTTGTGAGTTTGTTTCAAGATGAGATAATGGTTCATAAATTAAGTGAAATATAATAAGGAATGTTTGAGTATTCGGTCTTGAGACTACTAAATATAATAGTTAATGAATGGTGATATGATTTATACCTATGGTTATGAGTTTTGTTGTTGATTATGATAAATTGATTTAATTGGTATAATGCTAAATTGTATACTTTTAAAATTGCTTATAACTTACTAAGCTATGTTAGCTTACTGTGTGTGTTTATTGACTATTTCATAGATTTTGAAGTCTAAATACGAGCTCGGGGATCATCGTCAAAGTCTATCACACTATCGACTTATTTTGGTATTTTATAAACCGAATTTTTGAAACTATGGCATGTATAGGCTATCTTGTGTTTTGGGTTCGTTTTGAAGCTGTAATTATTAAGCCATGCGAAAATGGCTAGATATGATATTTAAATTTATGCAAAGATTTCGATCATGGTATGTATATATATATGTGAAATATAGTTGGTATATGCATGATGATATAGTAGTGGAAGTTGTTATGAAATGTGATTAGGGTTTGATATATAATTATTGATTCAATGATTTTGATAGGGTTGATGCATGAGTCTTAATTGATGATTATGAATTACCTTGTGATTCGGTAGTAATGTATGTATATAAATGTCTAGTAGATGTTAACATTCAATTTTGTTATAATTGTTCAGTGTGGATAATGCTATGTTATGGAGATTTTACTTTTAAGATTGATGAATAATAAATATAATCATACGAATATTCGAATATAGTATTATACTTATATAGATATATAAATGATGTGTATTTGATATGTTTGCATTATGAAATGTTTTAATTCGGCTTAGGTGATGAGCTTGATAATTGTTTTAAAGGTAGGTTAAATGAGTGTTATATGGAGGAATAAGTATATGACCGAACCTTTAGTATGTTAGCCTAGTTGTATGAATGTAATTTAACATGTTTTAAAGCGTATGAATTTGGGTATGACTTGTTTCGGCTAATGTATATAAAGATGGACAATGTTGGTCAAGTGAACTTTGTAAAGATTTGGTAATGTTTGAAATGACTCATAAATGAATGTCGTAAAATATGTGCTTGGTTTATGAATCAAAATATGCTTGCTTATGAACTAAGTATTCGAATAACATGCATATAATGGTTGTATACTTCGAATAGCATGTTTATTAAGTATAAGTAGTTTAACATTGATGCATGTGAATTGGTTCAAAATTTAATTAAATAAATGATATGTACATGTTTGAATTTTGAAGTATCCTTGGACTTTTGTTGGTTAAGTGTTCTATATGTACAAAATAAAAAATAAAAAAAAATGATGATTTGTATGAGTGTGCAGAACTGTGGTTAGTCAGGTAATACCTCGTAACCCTAATTCGGCGACGGATACGGGTTAGGGGTATGTTATTCATAAATGTTATATGGTATGATATGGTTATAAGTTTCATATTTGCGAATTCACTAACCTTGTGAAGTTTGTGGTGTGTATAGGAGACAAATGAGTTTACAAGCTATTTAATGAATTTTATGCATGAATTGTTTGTGGTGTGCACACTATCCGTTTTTTTGACTCGGTAAAATTTTAATCATTCTAGTTTGGTTATAAATGACATGTACTAGGAGCCTTTAAGTTCTTTTGCTTATTATGAAGTTGTTTATAACTTTAGTTTAAGTAAGACTTGTGGTTGTGTATATATATTTGGTATTTTGGCTCATGTATGTCTATGTAAGTGCTTTTGATAATTTGTTTTATACTTTATGAAAGTGGTTTGAGGTATGGTAAAATGGATGTGAATGGAATGGATGAATTGGTATGTTTGATATGTTTATAAGGTAGGAACATGTGATTATTGAATGTGAATTTAGATCGGTGTTTGATTTGTAGTGCCAATGAGGGCACATTGGTTAGGCATATAGGTTGAATGTTTTGGTATGTTTTAGGCATGTTTGAATGTGTTTTGAATGTGTGAAAATCGTTGGAAATATTTTTGCTTGGTGCCTAAGAAATGGTTGATGAATTGACTTATTTTAGAAGTTATTTTAGATGCACACGGCCTAA
The DNA here is from genome assembly GCA_025698515.1 of Gossypium sturtianum. NCBI lineage: Eukaryota > Viridiplantae > Streptophyta > Magnoliopsida > Malvales > Malvaceae > Gossypium > Gossypium sturtianum. Next base: position 82,037,947 of record CM046951.1, read on the forward strand.
GACATGGGCTGTCACACGATCGTGTGCCACACACGGTAACAGCCCGTTTTTAATAAAATCGGAACAGTGGTTTCGGGACTACAAATCTTACATTGAAATATTTATTTTATTAATATTTTAATGTTTACAACATGATAGTAGTGTCATATAAAAATTTTGTTAAGAAATTTTACCGTTTACATGCTCAATTTGATAAAAAAGACTAAATTGCGTAAAGTGCAAAAGTTGAGTTCTAGTAGCTAAAGGTATTAAATAGCTATGGAACCTTAAAATATGGGTCCTTATGTGGTAATTAGACCATAAATACTAATAATGAAATATGATGGCTTGGTATTATTGAAATTTGTAATAATTTAAAAGGTTATAAAGGTAAATTAGTAAATAAATGATAATTAAATAAAACAAAACCAAGTATCATCTTTTATTCTTCATTTTGGAACAAAAAATCTTGAGGATTCAACAACAAAATCCTTGCTAGATTGGTATGTATTTTGTCCCGTTTTTAATGATTTTTATGTTTTCAGGGTCGTTGTAGCTTAATCTAGCTAGCCCAAGGACTAATTTGTGAAACTGTCAAACTATTAGGGTTTTTCCATTAATTAATGTGTAATATTTTTGATGTTTTATGGAAGAAAATGGTTAGTTTTTGTTAGATAAACAAATTTTGTTAAGCGATTTTTTATGAAATTGTCAAATAGGGATTTAATTGAAAAATAGAAAATTATACATGGTAAAATTGTGAAATAAAGGAAATATAGGGATATCTAGGGACCTAATTGATATTCGTCTATGATGGGTTGTGGTTGAATTGCATGAATTTCCATTTTTATGAGCTAGGGACTAAATTGAAAAGAAATCAAAAGTATAGAGGCAAAAGTGTAATTTTAAAAATATGTGTATTTGGATTGAATTGAATAGAATAGTTATTAAATTGGTTAAATTTATTTTTTTAGATCAAGATAAATCTCAACTGGATTTAAATCGAGGGTAAGTTCATAGTAGTAAATTGCTTAATCAAATTTCTTTACATATTTTTACTTTATAATTTAGTAGATAACTGTTGTACTTTGGTACCCCTGATCGCACTTACGTGCCCCTGTTGTACTTCAGTACACCTGATCGCACTTACGTGCCCTTGTTGTACTTTAGTTCCCCTGTAACAGCCCAATTTTCAATGTTGTCAGAAACAGTGATTCGAGATCACTAAATCCGACGAGTAAGTTTGAAAATTTAATAAATTAATATTTATGAGTCAAGTGTGATTTTAGAAATATTATTAAATTAGTAAATTTTGTGATTTAAAAGAATTTATTAGGTAAATTGGGTTAAAAACGAGGTATCGAGAGCTCAATTATATAAACCGGGCCGTAAATATTTATAGTGTCATTAAGTTAGTATTAAAGTTTCGTTAGAAAATTTTAACGTTTTGATGGTTAATTAATTAAAAAGGACTAAATTGAAAAAGGTGCAAAATTTGCTAAAGTGATTAAATAGTTTAAGTGACAAATAAGGGATGACTTATAGGGAAAATTAACCCAAAAGGGATGGCTGAAGCGGCATTAGCAAGAAAAAAATCTGAAAATTTGGTGAAATAAGGGTAAAATTGGAAATTTTGCAAAATTAAGTAAATAAAACAACAATTAAAAGAAATCTAGACAACTCTTCATAAAATTTCAGCCAAAAATGCCATTGAAGAGTCCTCTTGAGCTGATTTTTCATATTTTTGCTACAAGTGAGTTTAATTCTTGCCTTTTTATTGTAATTTTTGTGTTTTTAAGACTTTTACAATTAGGTCCAACTATCTATTCCATTAGTTTTTAATTCTATGGGTATTTTTGAAAGTTACCATTGATGAGTTCTAGATGTTTATGATGAATTAACATGGATTTGAAGCTTTAATTTTGTTATATGATGATTTTATTAAGTAATTTTGATAGAAATTGATTTTAGGACCTAATTGTGAAAAAGATTAAATCTTAGGGTTTGGAATTAAATTCTGTTTGTCAAAGGCTGTGAAATAGCTTATAATATTTAGATAATGTGTTAATTGAGAAAAATTAGCTCAATTGGTGAGAAAATTGATAAGGGATTAAATTGTAAAAACTGTAAAAGTTGGGGTAATTGTGTAATTTCTAAAATTGAAAGGTATAAATTATGAAGTGAATTAGAATTGAATTAGATTCTATTGAATGAATAATTTTATTATTTTAAATCAAGAGCCCGAAGAAAATCGTGAAAAAGGAAAATTAGTTGAATAGTTCCTAAATTACAACAAATACTACAAATTGGCCCAGGTAAGTTCATATGGTTGAACTTTCATGATAAATTGTTGATTTAGGAATGATATAATGTATTATTTCATATCTTTGTTATTGATTTATGATTATTGTAATAATATGAAAATCGAATTGAATGTTTAAATTAAGTGGGACGCAGGATTGAGTACGATCGTTCCATGACACAAGATGAATTAACGGATAAGACCATGGTTGGACCATAGCAATATTTAAATGTAAGACCATCGCTGGGCTATGGCATTTCAATGAAAAGACCATAACTGGGTTATGACACTGTGAACGTAAGACCATGGTTGGACCATGGCAGTATATGTATAAGTGTAAGACCATAGCTGGGCTATGGCATCCTGATGATAAGACCATAACTGGGTTATGACATTACAAGTTTAAGACCATGGCAGGGCCATGACAATATACTTGTAAGACTATAGTTGGACTATGGCATCAAGTAAACGATATTGTAACACCCCTAACCCGTATCCGTCGCCGGATTAGGGTTACGGGTACTACTAAACCAACACAAGTCATTTCATACCATCAGCATTAATACTAGGTAAAATGCATTCCACTTTATATTATCACTAATAAAATGTATAATCCATTAAACAAGTCACTACTCATGTAGTCATGTACAAAGCAATGATTTAATAATTATATGGCACTCAACCATTTAATAAATCTATATAACTATATACATCATAAAAATACCTTACCTATTTATTACGTCACCGATTAGACCATAAGTATCCCATAGTCGAACATTCAACACTCCCCTTTTAGGTAATTTAAACTTGAAACAAAATTTAGACATTACCGTATGTCTACAATTCATGCACGTGAATTTTTCTCTCTACTATATCACCTATAGTATGCTTATGCATAAATTTCAATTCATATTTGACATAACGAACAAATCATTAACATCTCAATGACATATTTATATATGTATACATATACCCTATTCAATCTATTATTAAAATCTCAATTAATACATGCATATATCAAAATCGAATATCCACATCATTAACACCATGAATAACACTTCATATCATACACTTACGAATAGCATAATATAAAATAAACTTTAATAATAAGCTTATGTTAATTTCAGACATGACCAAACTATACTTATACACAAAAGCAAAGCCATTTTCGCATAGCTTTTTACGTATACATACCATTCAAAACAAGTTAAAAAGGACATAGTCTATACATGCCAAAGATTTCAAAAGGATTACAACTTATAAGATACCAAAGCTTAATGATAGTGCGATGATCTTTGACGTGGATTCCCGATCTCAAGCCTCGACTTCAAAAAGAATCTATAAAACAATGAAATAAACACCCCAAGTAAGCTAATATAGCTTAGTAAGTTTTAAGCATTTAACATACATCTAAGTTTTATCAAGATCAAATAATTTATAACATTTCAAATATTTTAGCCGAATAATCACATTTTCTAAGATAGACTTCATAAGAACATTATAAATATATATAAGTATGTATAAGCTCTTATACCCGTTTCACATTCGTAAGATAAACAACATTTATCACTTTTACTTACCAAATCTCTACCAACAATTCAACCACCATCCATTTTAAAATCTCATTAGCAATACCTCCCTTTAATACTTACCTCTCCAACCTTAACTTAACTAATTGTACATAGCATAATTTCACATTTGAATATTATTTATCAACCTTAATATTACGAGCCATCATATAATAATAAGCTTGTACCCTCGTTACGAGGAATTTAGTAACGTATCGCACACATAGTGCCGTTACTTTAATAATTCACACACACAGTGCTAAGTTTCAGTAACGTATCGCACACATAGTGCCGTTACTTTAATAATTCGCACACACAGTGCTAAGTTTCAGTAACGTATCGCACACATAGTTCCGTTACTTTAATAATTCGCACACACAGTGATAAGTTTCAGTAACGTAACACACACATAGTGCCGTTACTTTAATAATTCGCATACACAGTGCTTAGTTTCCGTAACGTATCGCACACATAGTGCCGTTACTTTAATAATTCGCACACACAGTGCTTAGTTTCGTAACGTATCGCACACATAGTCTTTGTTACTTTAATAATTCGCACACACAATTGCTAAGTTTTTCAGAACGTATCGCACACATAGTGCCGTTACTTTAATAATTCGCACACACAGTGCTTAGTTTCCGTAACGTATCGCACACATAGTGCCGTTACTTTAATAATTCGCACACACAGTGCTAAGTTTCCGTAACGTATCGCACACATAGTGCCGTTACTTTAATAATTCGCACACACAGTGTTTTTAATAACCTGTCGATCATTTAATTCCATACATACATATACAAGATTAAATCCACCAATTCATATATGATTACATACACCTAGATATAACCTTACTATTTTATTTAAATCTATAACACATTCGGCCACACTATTTTCAAACATCTAACCTTTCCTTAACAAAGGTATTCATAACTTTGCTTAACATCTCTTGTACCTAATCTCATCATTAACATAAAATATCCAATTCATTTCACGAAGTTAAATCAAATCTTTAAACAATCCCACATTCAATCAAATTATGCCAAATATATATATATACATTCGACAATGCATCAACTAACATAGTTACTACCACTTGATTAAAGATTATATTATAATTTAAAATTCAATTTAACCCAATACTTAAAACTTACCTCGGAAAATTGACGAATTAAACTTCCGGCTATTCGTTTAACTTAGCTTTTCCCCGATCCAATCTCGTTTCCTTTTGTTCTTGATCTTAATGAAGCATGCATATGCCGAAATGGTTGAGAGCTTAACACTTCTCTTCTTTCTTTATTTTCGGTCAAAAGAGGGGAAGAAGATGATCATGCACTTCTTTTATGTTTTGTTATTATAATGTTATTATAAAATATACATATATATTATTATAATCCTTATTTAATAAGAAAACAAACTATAAAATACTTAATTAAAGCCTAGTGCCGTCCATTACTATAGGAAATGGGATATTTGTCCTTTAAGGACTCATCATTAAGAAGCCACTCTCTAATTGGCACTATCACCATTAACCATTAAATTTCCATTTTATGCAATTACATCCTTTTTATAAAATTAAGCACGCAAACACAAAATTTTTTATACGAACTTACACACATGCTAATTCACACACAATTAACTCAAAAAATAATACTTAACGAAAATATTTCAACTCGGATTTGTGGTCCCGAAACCACCATTCCGGTTAGGGTCGTAATCGGGCTGTTACAACTCTCCCCCCTTACAAGATTTTCGTCCCCGAAAATCTTACCAATGAATAAGTGTGGATAGCGTTCTTTCATTGATTCCTCAGTTTCCCAAGTTGCTTCCTCAACCCCGTGCTTATGCCACATAACTTTAACTAATGAGATTTTCTTGTTTCGCAACTCTTTCACTTCATGAGCTAAGATGTGAATCGGTTCTTCCTCATAAGTCATATCGGGCTGAATTTCCACCTCAGATGGACTGATCACATGAGAAGGATCGGATCTATATCGTCGGAGCATTGACACGTGGAAAACATTATGAATCTTGTCTAACTCATACGACAATCTTAATCTGTACGCAACCGGCCTGATACGTTCAATAACTTCATATGGCCCAATAAACCTTGGACTCAGTTTTCCTTTACGACCAAATCTGAGTATCTTTTTCCACGGCGATACTTTCAAGAACACTCGATCACCCACCTGAAACTCTATATCTTTTCGTTTCAGATCCGCATACGACTTTTGACGATCTGATGCGGCTTTTAAACTTTCTCGGATTACTTTAACTTTCTGTTCTGTCTCCCTGGTTAAATCAACCCCGTGTATCTTGCTTTCACTTAGCTCGGTCCAATATAAAGGTGTACGACATTTACGACCGTATAAAGCTTCATAGGGGGCCATTTTGATACTTGATTGAAAACTGTTGCTATACGCAAATTCAATCAAAGGCAAGTATCATTCCCATGTACCCTCAAACTCAAGAACACAACATCTCAACATATCCTCGAGTATTTGAATAACACGCTCAGATTGACCATCCGACTGAGGTGAAAAGCTGTACTAAAATGTAACTTGGTACCCAAAGCATCCTGCAGTTTCTTCCAAAACCGCGATGTGAACCTCGGATCCCTATCCGAAACAATAGAAATAGGTACTCCGTGTAACCGTACGATCTGCGATAAGTACAACTCAGCCAACTTATCAAGTGAGAAATCCGTACGTACCGGAATAAATTGAGCCGATTTCGTCAATTTATCAACAATAACCCAGATTGAATCTTTCTTACTTGGCGTCAAAGGCAAACCTGATACGAAGTCCATAGTGACTCTATCCCACTTCCACTCAGGTATCATAATCGGCTGAAGAAGTCCCGATGGCACTTGATGCTCAGCTTTCACTTGTTGGCACACCAAACACTTCGACACATAGTCTGAGATGTCTCGTTTCATACCGTGCCACCAATAATGCTGTTTCAGATCGTTATACATTTTCGTGCTACCCGGATGAATCGACAGTCTACTACTATGAGCTTCATCAGAAATCATTTGAATCAATTCAGGGTTCTTTGGTACACAGATCCGATTATTAAATCGTAAACATCCTTCAGCATCAATCTGAAAGTCTGAATCTGCACACGATTCACAATGACCTTTCTTTGCTTTCAAATCATTATCAACCTCTTGGGCTTCTCGAATCCGCTATTCGAACAATGGTCTCACTTTCAACTCAGCAACGAGCGCACCATCTTCAGTCAAAGCTATATCCGTATTCATTGCGCGTAGAGCAAACAGCGACTTTCTGCTAAGTGCATCTGCAACCACATTAGCCTTTCTCGGGTGATAATCAATCACGAGCTCATAGTCTTTCAACAATTCTAACCATCGTCGTTGTTTGAAATTCAGATCTTTTTGAGTCATTAAATACTTTAGACTCTTATGATCCGAATAGACGTGACATTTTTCACTGAAAAGATAGTGACGCCATATCTTCAAAGCAAAGACTATAGCGGCCAACTCGAGGTCGTGAGTCGGATAATTCCTCTCGTGCGATTTCAACTGCCTCGAAGCATAGGCTACAACTTTACCCTCCTGCATCAATACACAACCCAGCCCATTTAAGGATGCATCATTTGAAAATAACAAATTCTTTACCCGACTACGGTGAACAAGTACAGGAGCTTAGTCAACAAAGTTTTGGTGATCGAAACTCTTCTGACACCTTTCTGACCACTCGAATTTAACGTCTTTTTGCAACAGTTTTCTCATCGGAGCTACTATCATAGAAAAACCTTTCACGAAACGTCTATAATATCTGGCAAGTCCCAAAAAACTACGAATCTCAGAAATATTCCGCGGAGGTTTCTAGTCAAGTATGGCCGAAACTTTACTCGGGTCAACCCGAATGCCCGATGCTGAAACAACATGCCCCAGGAAGCTAACTTCATTCAACCAAAACTCACATTTGCTGAATTTTGCGTATAATTGCTTATCACGCAAAATTTGTAACACTAGCCTCAGATGCTCAGCATGCTCGGTTTCGTTTCGCGAATAGATCAGTATGTCATCTATGAATACAACCACAAACCGATCTAGATACGGTCTGAATACACGATTCATCAAATCCATGAAAACTACAGGGGCGTTAGTGAGCCCAAACGGCATCACCAAGAACTCATAATGACCGTATCTCGTCCGAAAAGTAGTCTTCAGTATATCTGAATCCCTAACTCACAACTGATAATATCCTGACCTCAGGTCAATTTTCGAGAACACCGAGGCTCCCTTAAGCTGATCAAATAAATCATCAATACGTGGCAACGGGTATTTGTTCTTAACTGTCACCTTATTGAGCTGCCGATAATCAATGCACATTCTCAAAGTTCCGTCCTTCTTTTTCACAAATAGAACGGGCGCACCCCAAGGAGAAAAACTCGGTCGGGCAAAACCTTTATCTGTCAATTCTTGCAACTGGGTCTTCAATTCTTTTAATTCAGTCGGTGCCATCCTATACGGAGCTATCGAAATCGGGATGGTCCCTGGCACTAACTCAATACCAAAATTTACTTCGCGAACGGGTGGCAATCCCGGTAATTCCTCCGAAAACATATCTGGATACTCACTAACAACCGGCATAGATTCAATATTCTTTTCGGTTACCTTGCTATCAATCACATACGCAAGATAAGCTTCGCAACCCTTTCTCAAATACTGCCGAGCCAACATCGAAGATATCGCAGCAGGTAGTCCATTCAAATCCGCAGACTCTATTCGAACGATCTCGTTATTCTGGCATCTCAAATCAATAGTCTTTCTTCTGCAATTCACTACCGCATCGTAAATGGTCAACCAATCCATACCGAGAATAATGTCAAACTCATCAAAAGGTAATAGCATCAGATCCGCAGGAAAACACATGTCTCGAATCATCAAAGGGCAGTCCTTGCACACTTTATCCACTAATACACATCGACCTAGGGGGTTCGAAACCCGAATCACAAACCCAGTAGACTCAACAGGTAGAGTCTTGCTGGATACTAAGTTTTCACACACATACGAATGAGTTGAACCGGGGTCAATCAGGGCAATAACACTAGTATCAAAGAGAGTGAAAATACCGGTAATGACATCAGGAGATGAAGCCTCCTCTCTGGTACGGATAACATAAGCTCTAGCCGGTGCATGGGCCTCTAATCGAATAGCCGCATCTGAAACCCCCCTCTGAGCACCACTCTTACCACCTACATTACGAGATGGTCTACCTCTAACTGCAGTGTTGCTCGGTCTCGCATTCTGAACCATACCTTTATCAGCGGTCTCTGGGCAATCTCGAACAAAATGATCCTGCGAACCACACTTGTAACAAGTGCGATTATTAAATTTACCCCAACACTCGCCAAAATGCCGTCTACCGCACTGTTGACACTCAGGCCTATTCGGCCGGGTATTGCCAACACTAGCCACTGATGTAGCCCGAGAACTCACTGGTGGTCGTTCTCGTATAGAGATCCCTGTGTTAGGTTTGGATCGGCTACCATCATTCTTGAACTTCTTCGTTGCCATTTGCGAAAATTTACTCACAGATCTCTTTCGGAAGTCTTTAGCTTCAGTCTCGGCCTTTCGCTTCTCTTTCCCTAGCTCCTCAGCTTTACAAGCTCGTTCGACAAGTACTACGAAATCGTTTATTTCAAGGATGCCTACTAGAAGTTTAATATTTTCGTTTAGGCCATCTTCAAATCTCCGGCACATAACAGCCTCTGATGAAACACATTCACGAGCGTAGCGACTAAGTCGCACAAACTTGCGCTCATATTCTGATACCGTCATACGACCCTGTTTAAGCTCAAGAAATTTTTTGCGCTTAGAGTCTATAAAGCGCTGGCTTATATACTTTTTACGAAATTTCGTCTGAAAGAAGTCCCAAGTAACCCACTCTTTCGGAACAACTGACACAAGTGTATTCCACCAATAATAAGCAGAATCCCGTAATAATGATATGGCACACTTCAGACATTCATCAGGTGTGCAGGACAGCTCGTCAAGAACACGAACAGTATTATCAAGCCAAAATTCAGCTCGCTCTGCATCGTCATCATCCTCAGCTCTAAATTCTTGAGCTTCGTGCTTTCTAATGCGATTAACCGGAGGCTTGCTTACTTTCTCAGGATTCACTTTTGGGGGTACCACATGTACTACAGGAGGAATGTTCAGATTCAGGGGTGGTTGAACAGCCGGATTGGTTCGTATGTATTGGCTGAACCAGTCATTCATCATACTATAGAAGGCTTGTCTCGCCCCCTCATCAGGATTACTCGTAGCCGGTCGAGATTCCTCTGGCGCGGTCCCTGGCGCGGGAGCAGGCGCCACGCTCTCGACATCGTCAGCTAAAGCTCGTTCAGGATCAGGATCCATTTACTATATAAGAAAAATAAACACATTTCACCGTCAGAAGTCATCACACTATCACATTATAATTTCTTTGGCATGTATAGCTAGACTCACAAACGCTACGTTAGTCCGAGAACCGACTAAACCGTAGCTCTGATACCAATCAAATGTAACACTCCTAACCCGTATCCGTCGCCGGATTAGGGTTACGGGTACTACTAAACCAACACAAGTCATTTCATACCATCAGCATTAATACTAGGTAAAATGCATTCCACTTTATATTATCACTAATAAAATGTATAATCCATTAAACAAGTCACTAATCATGTAGTCATGTACAAAGCAATGATTTAATAATTATATGGCACTCAACCATTTAATAAATCTATATAACTATATACATCATAAAAATACCTTACCTATTTATTACGTCACCGATTAGACCATAAGTATTCCATAGCCGAACATTCAACACTCCCCTTTTAGGTAATTTAAACTTGAAACAAAATTTAGACATTACCGTATGTCTACAATTAATGCACGTAAATTTTTCTCTCTACTATATCACCTATAGTATGCATATGCATAAATTTCAATTCATATTATTTACTACCAATCACCTTGACACACTCAATTTGACATAATGAACAAATCATTAACATCTCAATGACATATTTATATATGTATACATATACCCTATTCAATCTATTATTAAAATCTCAATTAATACATGCATATATCAAAATCAAATATCCACATCATTAACACCATGAATAACACTTCATATCATACACTTACGAATAGCATAATATAAAATAAACTTTAATAATAAGCTTATGTTAATTTCAGACATGACCAAACTATACTTATACACAAAAGCAAAGCCATTTTTGCATAGCTTTTTACGTATACATACCATTCAAAACAAGTTAAAAAGGACATAGTCTATACATGCCAAAGATTTCAAAAGGATTATAACTTATAAGATACCAAATCTTAATGATAGTGCGATGATCTTTGACGTGGATTCCCGATCTCAAGCCTCGACTTCAAAAAGAATCTATAAAACAATGAAATAAACACCCCAAGTAAGCTAATATAGCTTAGTAAGTTTTAAGCATTTAACATACATCTAAGTTTTATCAAGATCAAATAATTTATAACATTTCAAATATTTTAGCCGAATAATCACATTTTCTAAGATAGACTTCATAAGAACATTATAAATATATATAAGTATGTATAAGCTCTTATACCCGTTTCACATTCGTAAGATAAACAACATTTATCACTTTTACTTACCAAATCTCTACCAACAATTCAACCACCATCCATTTTAAAATCTCATTAGCAATACCTCCCTTTAATACTTACCTCTCCAACCTTAACTTAACTAATTGTACATAGCAAAACTTCACATTTGAATATTATTTATCAACCTTAATATTACGAGCCATCATATAATAATAAGCCTGTACCCTCGTTATGAGGAATTCAGTAACGTATCGCACACATAGTGCCGTTACTTTAATAATTCACACACACAGTGCTAAGTTTCAGTAACGTATTGCACACATAGTGCCGTTACTTTAATAATTCGCACACACAGTGCTAAGTTTCAGTAACGTATTGCACACATAGTGCCGTTACTTTAATAATTCGCACACACAGTGCTAAGTTTCAGTAACGTATCGCACACATAGTGCCGTTACTTTAATAATTCGTACACACAGTGCTTAGTTTTCGTAACGTATCGCACACATAGTGCCGTTACTTTAATAATTCGCACACACAAGATTTAGTTTCGTAACGTATCGCACACATAGTGCCGTTACTTTAATAATTCGCATTTTACGGTGCTAAGTTTTAAGTAACGTATCGCACACATAGTGCCGTTACTTTAATAATTCGCACACACAGTGCTTAGTTTCCGTAACGTATAGCACACATAGTGCCGTTATTTTAATAATCCGCACACACAGTGCTAAGTTTCCGTAACGTATCGCACACATAGTGCCGTTACTTTAATAATTCGCACACACAGTGTTTTTAATAACCTGTCGATCATTTAATTCCATACATACATATACAGGATTCAATCCACCAATTCATATATGATTACATACACCTAGATATAACCTTACTATTTTATTTAAATCTATAACACATTCGGCCACACTATTTTCAAACATCTAACCTTTCCTTAACAAAGGTATTCATAACTTTGCTTAACATCTCTTGTACCTAATCTCATCATTAACATAAAATATCCAATTCATTTCACGAAGTTAAATCAAATCTTTAAACAATCCCACATTCAATCAAATTATGCCAAATATATATATATACATTCGACAATGCATCAACTAACATAGTTACTACCACTTGATTAAAGATTATATTATAATTTAAAATTCAATTTAACCCAATACTTAAAACTTACCTCGGAAAATTGACGAATTAAACTTCCGGCTATTCGTTTAACTTAGCTTTTCCCCGATCCAATCTCGTTTCCTTTTGTTCTTGATCTTAATGAAGCATGCATATGCCGAAATGGTTGAGAGCTTAACACTTCTCTTCTTTCTTTATTTTCGGTCAAAAGAGTGGAAGAAGATGATCATGCACTTCTTTTATGTTTTGTTATTATAATGTTATTATAAAATATACATATATATTATTATAATCCTTATTTAATAAGAAAACAAACTATAAAATACTTAATTAAAGCCTAGTGCCGTCCATTACTAGAGGAAATGGGATATTTGTCCTTTAAGGACTCATCATTAAGAAGCCACTCTCTAATTGGCACTATCACCATTAACCATTAAATTTCCATTTTATGCAATTACATCCTTTTTATAAAATTAAGCACGCAAACACAAAAAATTTTATACGAACTTACACACATGCTAATTCACACACAATTAACTCAGAAAATAATACTTAAAGAAAATTTTTCAACTCGGATTCGTGGTCCCGAAACCACCATTCTGATTAGGGTCGTAATCGGGCTGTTACAGATGTACTCAAATCCGTAAGACGTTCTCTAATTTGACTAAGATTGGTAAGTGTCATATGAAATTAAAGTAATAGAATTTAAGTAGTTATTGATATTGAGCTCAATCAAGTGAAATCATCATTTGAAATTGTGAATCGTAGGAAGTGTTAGTGAAATGCTTGTTTAATGATTTATTATAGTATGTTCGGTAAGATTTATCTTTAAAGCCTATGAACTTACTAAGCTTCAATAAGCTTATTCGTGTTGTTTAATGTTTCTTGTAGATTAACTTGAGTTCGGAGGATCGGATCAACACATCGGACTACACTATCCAGATTACTTCGGTAGATTTTGTTAAATATCCTATGGTTTATATGTCATGTATTGGGTTGGTTTAGAAAAGAGTTAAACTTGAAACATGGTTGTGAATGATACATATGCATATATTTGTATGCATGTATTTAGTAGTAGTTTTTAGTAATCAATGAATAGAGTTATTAAGGTAAGTCTGGAAATACATGAATGTATGTGATAATATATCACACATAATTATTGCAATTGGCTTAGATAATATGTATTGAATTGGTTGATATATATGTGTAAGTGTTATTGTAGGTTAATGGCAAATTTGGGTGAGAAATAAAGCTAGGAAATGAATTTATTTTGTCCACACGGGTAGACACACAGGCGTGTGTCTTGACCGTGTGTGACACACGACCTGACACATGGGCATGTTTGACCGTGTGTCCCCTGCATCTTAAAATTGAGAAACAGAATGCTCAGAAATAAGCACACAGGCAGAGACACGGGCGTGTGTTGATCGTGTTTGAGAGTTTTAATATTTATATAATGAATGATCGAGCCTAGAAACTAACTATCACCACGATTGAGGCAAGCGTACCTATTGAACAGTAGTATAACTTAGTGGCAAGACCGGAATGTCGAACCCAAAGGAACCAAGAGTACTAGTAGTTACTATCTTTTTTATTATTTAGCCTAAGTATTAAGAGGATTGATGTTTATCTAACTAATTACTAAACTAAGGATGCTAAGACAAAGACAGTGAATTGGGAAAATCCTTTGGGGAAAAACCAGTTGATTAAGATAATACCCAAGGAAGAATCCACCTAGACTTCACTTGTTATTTAACTCTGAACCAGACAATTTATTCACTTGACTTGATCCGTAGGATTCCCTAATTTATATTAATACCTCTTTCGAGGCTACTAACGTCTAACCCTAGTTTGATTAATTGAAATATATTTCTAATTAAAACCCCTAGTGTTGCATTAACTCGATCTATGGACTCCCATATTAGGTTTGACCCTAATCTAGCAGATTTTCGTCATCTTATCTCTAGGGTTGCGATCAACTCCGCTTAATTATGCTAGATCTACTCTTAAACAGGGACTTTTGCTCCACTGTCTAAGCACATCAATACTTGAATCAATATCCTGAAATATTAAAACAAGAATTAAGAACACATAATTAAGAAAAATCAAGTATTTATCATATAGTTCGAGAAAACAATAACAAGATCCGTCTTAGGTTTCATCCCCCGGGTATTTGAGGGTTTAGTTCATAATTATAAAAGAATACATCTCAGAAGAAGATAAATAACAAAACATAAGAAAAACCCTAAAACCCCCTGAAGGAAATTGAAGAGAAGATATTTCGTCTTGAATACGATTTCGGCTTCTGAGATGGATCAACTGGCTTTCTTGGAGTAATTCCCTAGTTCAACCCTTTCTGGCTTCGCCCCCGATCAAAGACCTGACAGAAGGCTTCTGTCCAACTCCTCCCTTAAGTTTCCCCTTAGGGTGTTTATATAGGCTTCGAGATGCCTTTCTTGGCCTACAAGTATCCTAATCCGAATGGAATTAAAACAGGTCAAGGCAGGGGCACGCCCGTGTGGAACGCCCGTGTGAGTCGAGCCCAAGTCGTGTTCGGGCCTGCTAAGGTGGCACGACCGTGTGGTGAACTCCAGGCCGTGTGAATTTCTCACTTTGGCTCGTTTTCTTCGTTTTTTGGCCCGTTTCTCGTTCTTTTCATCCTCCGATGCTCTCCTAAGTATAAAAAATAAAATTAAAGGATTAGGAGCATCAAATTCCACAATTCAAGGGATTAAATCATCCAAAAGTATGCTAAATGTGGGATTAAAATATGTATATATTACGGTTTATCAAATACCCCCACACTTAAGCATTTGCTTGTCCTCAAGCAAAATTCTCAACTCACAATTAACTTCCCTCAATTCATAAGTCTCATTAACAATATCTTATCATAATTCATAGATAATTCATACATGGGTAATTTAACCAAAAGAGTCCTAGAGATTCAAACAATCTAAGTCATAGATTTTTATAGCATGAAAACATAGGTGTTTCCCCTTACCTAAATAATTACCTTTAATTCAAAATCGACAAAAATTGGCATCTTCACTAAAGGTTCACTCAAATCACTCAAAGTGTTTAAGGTTCAAAAATAAGCATTCAAGAGTCAAACATGAAAAGTTAATCCCATAAGCTTGCATGAAAATCAAATCTCCACCACTGTAAAATGATATGATACACAAATCAAAATGTCTTTAAAAAGGGTTGTAACGGGGCTTGGGTTAAAGGCGTGGATAAAGGCTGAATTAGAGGGTTAGTATCGAGACTGAATTGACAAATTGCCTAACTAGAAACAATGAACTGATAATGAATAATTACATTAGTAACACGAGCTTCTTCTAAAGATGTGAATTTAACTGTTTAAGCTCTAATAACAAAGAAGTAATAATGAATAGATTCCTAATAAATAAATTTTTTTAAGAACAAATCATTAAGTACAATAATATAGAATTTGATAACTGAAATAAAGGAAATAGTTAAGTAACCGATCAAATCAAATCTCGATATAAGGGTAGTCAAGAGAAATGGTGATAACAAATACAAAGTAGGTTTTGGGTTAATATTAATGGGTGAGTCAAGAATTGGGTTGTTAGTCTCAAAAGGGGTTCACTAGGGGTTAATTATGAAGGTAGACTTTTTAGTGGAATAAGTGGGTTAAAACCTACGTGCCTTTATCATCTCAGTATATCAAATCATAGGTGTGGTCTCGACATGTATAATCGAAGCAAGTTCTAGAATAACAAATCAGTGTTGACACACTCATAATAAAAAAAAGTGAGCACGAAAAGGAATGTATGCTCTAAAAGGCTCAAGATCTCACAAAAAATTATGGGCTTTTGATGTCAACTTTGTAAATTTCAAACTTCAAGGTAATGATTAGATTCAGGTAGACAACCGAACAAATTTTTAATTTTTGAAAATAAACTCATCATGCTTGATTCTCTATTCTCCTACAGTTTAAATCATCACTGCATAATTAACTATGACTTAATCCAAAACATATCAATGAAAATCATAAATCAAAAGAAATTTCATTCTAACAGTAATATGAGAAAATTACTTAAGAATAAGACATAATTTAGGGATTTTCAAATAATACTGTAGTTAACCCCCCACACTTAAGATGTACATTGTCCTCAATGTGCAAAGATAGATAATAGCAATATAGTAATAAAATCATAAGATAGGGAGAGAAGTGAAACTTCCTAAATTTTGGATGGAGTCAATGAAAAGAAACGGTAAAGTTGGAGAGAGGTGAAGGTGGGGAGGATACTCCGGTGGTGGTGTGGTCGTTCGTTAATGACCCTTGAACCTAAATTAAAGAAATGAAAATATAATAATATAAATTAAAGACGAGAAAGATAAAAGAAAAGAAATTAAAAATGAAAATAAGAGAAAAAGAAAAATAAATGGACTCAAAGGTCCCACGGGCGTGTAGAGGATCACACGCCGTGTTCTTTAGTCGATGTCGACCACTACCGCATCGCACGCTTGTGGTGTTTTATCGCAGCCCGTGTTTTTGGGAAAAGTTTTGCCCTATTTCCACACGGCCACGGCCACGCCCGTGTGCAAGGCCGTGTGGGTAGGGAAACCTGCGCTTAAAAATTTGGTTAGGTTTTAGTTAGATGCTAAAATTCGAAAATATGGACGTTAGAGGGGTTAGTGCTCGGGTTGCCTTCCGAGAAGCGCTCGTTTAAAGTCTTGAGCTAGACTTACCTGTTATTTGCATAATGGTTGTTTGAGGAGCATATTACAGGGCATGACATTAATACTTGCCTCTAAATTAGCCAAAGCATGGTTAACATTTAAACTACTAATTAAACAAGGAATAGTAAAACTCCCTGGATCTTTCAATTTTGTTGGTAGCTTATTTTGGAGAATAGCTGAGCATTCCTCGTTAAGTTCCACTGTTGATAGCTCTTCAAACTTCCTTTTATTTGTTAAAAGCTCTTTTAAGAATTTTGCGTACGTAGGCATCTGCAAAATAGCTTCAACAAAAGGTACGTTAATATGTAATTGTTTAAAGAGTTCGAGAAACTTACCGAATTGTGCGTCCATGCAGTCTTTCTTCAACTTTGCTGGATATGGGATCGGTGGGTTATACTCTTTAGGTTCCGGTATTACATTCTCGTTTACTTCCTCACCTTTTCCTTATTAATTTCTCGTGGCATCTTTTTTGACTTCAACCAACCCCTTTCCACTCCTTAGTGTAAGCGCGCTTCACATGTTTTTTGGGTTGGTGTTGCTATGTAAGTTACCTGGTTGTCTTTCGGAAACTATCTTGACTAATTGTCCAATTTGATTCTCAATCCTTTGAATCGATTCTTGTTGAGTTTTCAATGCCGTTTTGGTGTTTTGGAAGCGTGTTTCTGACACCGAGATAAATTTCGTTAGCATCTCCTCAAGGTTCGGCTTCTTTTCCTGCTGGTAAGGTGGTTGTTGAAAACCCATATAGTTGACTTGTTCGTTCTCTGTGCTAGGGTTGTAGGATAGATATTCTGTGTTGTTCACCTCTCCTTCATTTGTATCGTACTGTATTACCGGATGTACCTGCGTAGAACAATACAAACCATCAATTTTTTTATTTAAAAGCTCTACTTGGTTAGAAAACATGGTGATCGCATCAAGGTTGAAAACACCGGCTGCTTTATTAGGCTTTGTCCTCATGACTTGCCACTGATAATTATTCAGTGACATCTCTTCGGTTTGAGCGGTATGTTCTATTTCACTATCAAAAAATCAAGGGTCTTGACGGGTTTCTTCTAGACATAAACTAGAGACACCTATCAGAAACAAATAAGAGAAAAATTAGCAAAGTTAAAAATAAAAATAATTGCAAAAAATTAAAAAAATGGCTAAAGTAATAAAAATCAAGTGTTCCTAATATCTTAGTTCCCCAGCAAGTAATCCTACATTCGGCACTTTTAAGGTAAACGCTACTCGACTCAAACTTTATCATGATAATGGAACTGATAACACGAGAAAGGATTTCCAACTCCTCAAATCCCCTGAAGGAAATTGAAGAGAAGATCTTCCGTCTTGAATGTGATTCCGGCTTCTGAGATGGATCAACTGGCTCTCTTGGAGTAATTCCCTGAGTTCAGTCCTCTCTGGCTTCGCCCCCGATCAAAGACCTGACAGAAGGCTTCTGTCCAACTCCTCCCTTAAGTTGCCCCCTAGGGTGTTTATATAGGCTTTGAGATGCCTTTCTTGGCCCACAAGTATCCTAATCCGAATGGAATTAAAATAGGTCAAGGCAGGGGCACGCCCATGTGGAACGCCCGTGTGAGTCGAGCCCAGGCCGTGTTCGGGCCTGCTAAGGTGGCACGGCCGTGTGGTGAACTTCAGGCCGTGTGAATTTCTCACTTTGGCCCATTTTCTCCGTTTTTGGCCCATTTCTCGTTCTTTTCATCCTCCGATGCTCTCCTAAGTATAAAACATGAAATTAAAGGATTATGAGCATCAAATTCCACAATTCAAGGGATTAAATCATCCAAAAGTATGCTAAATGTGGGATTAAAATATGTATATATTACGGTTTATCATGTGTCTTAGCCATGTATGACACATGGCCTAGCACACGGGCGTGTGACTGGCCGTGTGACCCAAGTCAGAGAGTTATACGGGTAAGGACACGGGCTGGGACACGGCCGTGTGCCTCACATCTAATGCCCACACGGCTTGAGACATGGGCATGTCACTTCACACGGCCTAAATTTTGAAATTTTGTGAAAAATTCTTCGAGATCCCGATTTAGTCCTGACTTGTTTCTAATGCTTAAATTGGACCTCGAGGGTCTATTCAAGGGACAATATGATTAGTTTCGAACATGAATAGTAATTGACATGAATTATCTGTAATTGTTCTGAAAACTCCAGTAATGCTCCGTAATCCTGTTCCGATAATGGATACATGTTGGGGGTGTTACATCCCCTGATCGCACTTACGTGCCCCTATTGTACTTCAGTTCCCCTGATCGCACTTAAGTGCCCCTGCTGTACTTTGGTACCTCTGATTGCATTTACGTGCCCCTGTTGTACTTCGGTACCCCTAATTGCACTTACGTGCCCCTGTTGTACTTCGATACTCCTGATAGCACTTTCGTGCCGTGTTTATGTTTCGGTAACATCAATCAAGTAATATAAGAGTTATATTCATTTAATGTTAAGTTAAATAAATTGCCATGTACTTTCTAAGCTTTATAAGCTTATACGTGTTTGTGTGTCGTTTTGTAAATTACTTTTGCTGACTTAGGACGGATTGAAACTTCGCTCACACTATCCATCATCGTTAGTAGCTTTTAAACTCTTTTGGGATTGTGGCATGTATATGTGTGTAACACCCCTAACCCGTATCCGACGCCGGAACAGGGTTACGGAGCATTACCAGACTTACAATCGAACAATCAGACATTTCATTTTCATAACACATTCAAATTAAAAATCAATCAAATTCAATCATATAGTCCCTAATATGAGCTCTCGAGGCCCAAAATAGACATTAGAAACAAGTAGGGACTAAATTGAGTACTCAAAGAATTTTTCGAAAAACATGGAAATTTTTCAAAGGTGCAGGGGACACATGCCCGTGTGGCCAGGCCGTGTGAGAGAGACACGCCCTTGTCTCAGGCCGTGTGGACATTCGAAATGGGGACACATGGCTATGTCCCAGCCCATGTCTGTGCCCATGTAACTCACTGACTTGGGTCACACGGCCAAACCACATGCCAGCGTGCCAGGCCATGTACCCTTCGAAATGGCCTCACATGCCCGTGTGCCAGGTCATGTGCTAGGCCGTGTGAAAACTGGAAGGTATACTGACTTGTGCCAAACGGCCAAGCCACACACCTATGTGCTAGGCCATGTGAAGCTATTGACTTGCTTTCTTTAGAAGTTATAGGGGACACACAGCCGTGTCACCTGGAAGTGTGTCACACATAGTTGAGACACACGCCCGTGTCTCTGCCCGTGTGGACAAAAATAGGTCATTTTCCAAGCCATATTTCTCACCCAAATATAAGCCAAACCAAATGGCTAAAACATAACAAAACATATAGGTTACCATTAGCCAAAAAGACCTATACATGCCATTAAACCCAAAATGTATCACCAAAAATACCCAAATAGCCGATAGATAGTGTGATGAGATATCCGACAACTTTCAATCCGGACAAGCTTTTGATTCACTATAAAACATGGAAAATAACACAGAGTAAGCATTTAAGCTTAGTAAGTTTGTATAACACTGAATTTAACTTACCATTTAACCACAATTTAGATAAGTAACTCTAAGCATAACACAATTTAGTTTAGCCAAAGCCTAACACATATTCAACAATCAAGTTAGCCATGTATTCATATAAAAACCGAGAATCATGTATAAGTTCAATAACTATTTATATTCCATATATATGTAACATCTGTACCATATATCCATGAATCATATATAAAACATTTCCATGTAATTCATGTAAATACATGTACTAGTTCGTATCGAACTCATATAAAGTTGTAACAAAAACTATTCCCGTTGAACTACCTAGAATATCGTTAGATACGCGGGTAGTACACACGAGGTGTACTGAACTGCAATTCGTTAATTCTTGTACATGTATGCTCATACGAGCTACAAACGGTAAGCTCCTCCGAGTTGAATTACGGTAAGCTCCTCCGAGTTGAATTACGGTAAGCTCATACTAGCTGAGTATCGGCAAGCTCATAAAAGCTGGTATCGATAACCCTAATGACATGTCATTTGTATCCTACGAATTCCTAAGGTTCAAACGGGGATTGATATTCTTCGTACACCATCAGTTATGCGATCGATAATTATGCATAGTAATTATAAAATCCACATACATATATTTCAATTAAAGTATATAAATACACAATTTAATTACACGAACTTACATCAAACTTGTTCGGAGAAAAACGCTTGTTATTCCAATATTGTCTTTTCCCCGATCTAAATCCGTACGTTACTTTTCTTGATCTATATAATCAAATTTAACTAATTTAAACCTTATTCTATTCAATTCAACCCAAAAATCTTGTTTTGGCAAAATTACCATTTTGCCCTTAAACTTTTAACTTCTTTACAATTTAGTCCTTAGGCTCGTAAAATGAATTTCATGCAATTTCATCCAAACCCAAGCCTAGTCGAATATCTTATATGCTCATAGTAGCCCATAAATTTCAAAATTTCACACATTTATAACACAATTTTCACATTTCTCAATTTAATCCGTAATTATCAATTTCATTAAAAACCACTTAACAAAAGTTGTTTAATTCCCAAAAAAGATTCATTTTCTTCCATTAAACTTTACAAAAAACTAAAATAAATTGATGGAAACACTCTAGAGTTTCAACCATTTTGTAAATTAGTCCCTTAGTTAGCTAGGTTAAGCTACAACGATCCCGAAAACATAAAAATCAACAAAAACGAGACAAGATATCACTTACATGCAAGGGATTTTCTTTGAAAATTTTTCAAGCTCTCCAATGGTGTTTCTTGTTGTAAATTTCAGTTGGTGCTTCAATGAAAAAGATGACCATTTTGTTTTATTTTATTTTTATCTTTAATTGGCTAATTACCAAATTATCCTTATCTAACTTTAAAATTTTCATAATTACCAATCCATACACATCCAATATCACTTTTAATGGTATAATTACCATATAAGGACCTCCACTTTAAATTTCTATAGCTATTTAATACCTTTAGCTAATAGAACAGAACTTTTGCACTTTACGCGATTTAGTCCTTTTCATCAAATTGAGCATACAAACGGTAAAATTTCTTAGCGAAATTTTTATACGATAATACTATCATGATGTAGATCATAAAATAATATTAAAATAAAATTTTCAACCTTGGATTTGTGGTCCCGAAACCACTGTTTCAATTTCACTGAAAACAGGCTATTACAATGTGGCTATATAAGTATATATGTATATGTGTCTAGTTAATGTTGGTATAATAATGAAATACTAAGTTATGTGTTTGGAAACTTTGTTTTCTAGGTTGTATATATGTATCTTTTGACTTGATAAAAGTATATGGATGAAATCACTTGTGAATGGTTTAATGTTGATGAATTAAGTTGTTATGCTTGCATTTATATCTTGGATAGGTGTTTGAATAAATAAAGATGAAAGAGTATTTTAAAAATGCATGTTATAGATGTTTTTTGATATGTTTGAAATGTGGTGATTTGGTATCTTTGCTATCAATGACATATAAGCCTATTGGTGCTAGTAGTGGAATGATACAATTGGTACCTTTTTGGTGTTTGGTTGTTAGGTAATTTAAATGGCATATGTTGATGGAAACTTAGTTTTGAAGTTAGTGTACATTATGGAAAATTTAAGTATATGGTTGTACATGTATTGATGTTGTAATTGAGGTGCCTTTTGGGCATATTGGTTGGATGTATATATACCATATTAGGATTGCTTATTTATGCTTGGTTTTAATGCAATTTGAATGCTTGTTCATATGTGCAAAAGTGATTGTAGGTTCATGCTTCAATGGGTGAGAAAAATGGCTTGGAAATGGCCTATTTTTCGTCCACACGGGCAAAGACACGGGCGTGTCTCTTAGCCGTGTGTGACACACGGCCTGGCGATACGACCGTATGTCCCTTGTAACTTTAAAAGGGGTTGCAAGTCAGGTTGTTACATGGCCTAGCGCACGGCCTGGCACACGGGCGTGTGGGTTATTTCGAAGGGTACACGGCCTGGCACACAAGTGTGTGGCTTGGTTGTGTGACGCAAGTCAGTGAGTTACACGGGCTAGGACACGTCCGTGTGTCCCTACTTCAAATGCCCATACGACCTAAGACATGGGTGTGTCTGGCTACAAGGCCATATGACCCCTGCAGTCTAAATTTTTTTATCTTTTTCCGAAAAATTTCATATGTTTCCAATTTAATCCCAATTCGTTTCTGATATATTTTTAAGGTCTCGAAGGCTCGTAAAAGGGACAATATGTATGTTTGGAATTGATTTTTATATGATTATCTATATGATTTGAAATGTTTGAGATTTGAGTTTGTTTGGATTGAAAACTCCGATAATACTCCGTAACATTAGCCCGGTGATGGATACGGGTTAGGGGTGTTACACGGCCACTCCATACGACCATGTGGCCTATTTGATTTTTTGTGCAGGATTGCCCACACGACCTTAGGTTATTACATGGCCGTGTGACCCTAAGTTGCACGAACTTAGGTTGTTACACGGTTTGGCCACACAGCCATGTCTTTGAGCCACACGGTCTGGGCTTTATCACACGGTCATGTGACCCCTGTTTTCATTTTTTCCACATTTTTCTGTTTTGTTTCAGATTAGTCCCTACTTGTTTTCAAACTGATTTTAGGGTTATGTAAGCTCGATTTAAAGCCCATATTCATATATGTGTTATGGATAATAATTGGTTATGAATATTTGATATTTAAATTTATTTTTGAATTTTTTTAGATTGTTATTGAATTTGTTAGCTGTTGTAATACTCTATAACCCTAATCTGGTAACGGAGACGGGTTAAGGGTGTTACATTTCAAGTTGTAATATTTGTAGTGTTACAATGGAACACCTGAGTATTTCAAGGATCGAACCCAAGAGAGTCTGGGGATTAAGTGATTTCTAAGTAACAAGCATGAAACTAAAAAGTCTAGTTAACTATTCGCTAAATGCTATATTACAACAATTCATGGTTGAGGTTAATTACACTAATTAATTACCTAGAACTAAAAATGAAAAAATTGTAAAACAAACAAAATTAAGCAATTACTAATTCAACAGACAATAGTGATTGGTTGACTTTCACGTTTTTGCTTAGTTTTTGGGGATCTAAAAAGCTTAAACTTCTAATTGGCTCAATTTTACCTCTCAGTCACCATTTTCTTAATTTGATGATTTAATTCAGTTTATCTTTCAACCTCACCAAACTAACTCGGGACAACCAAATTGATGTTCAATAGGATCTCCTCTCGACCTCACCTATCTATGTTTTCCCTTTGAGGCATTAATTCTAAGTTTTGAAGTTTGTTCGATTTAGTCTCTATACCAAAAACTAACCAAACAATATTTCCATCAAGCAACCACCATATATTTAGTTACTCAACATCATTTTCATTCAAACAATAGCCCAAGAAATACTCAAATTATACATTAAAATAAGCACAAGAGTAAGGTGAAAGGAAGCTTAGGGATTTCTTGGGTGGTCGCTTGGAGAAAATGATGATAGCAACAATAGAGGCGGCAAATACAAGTAAAGTTCAGATTTATCTAAGAAAAAGGAAATAAAGTTGAGATATATTGAATACTATATATTAAAATGAAAATAGAAAGAGAGTTTTGAGTATTAATTAACAATTAAGACAAAGCTACAGTAAAAACTAACTACCAACTAACACAACTAAAAACCAAAATAGTTTGAAAAAAATGAAGAAGAAGCTAACTAGAAAGCTAAAAATATGAAATAATAGGTAAAGATAACAATCGTATTTTGTTCACAGTCAAAATTGGCTTTTAAATTCGATGTGTCCTTGCCTCTAGACACAAGCCAATCTCTTTCGAGACCTAGCCATGTTATCTCGAGCCTTGCATGGTTAATCTCAAGAATTAAGCTAATGAAATGCACCCTTAACTTGTACCAACCTATTACCAAACTCAAAACACATCAATTTAACATTCTAAACATGTTTATTCATCTCCCAAACATGGCACTCGATACACTACAACCTAATAAGATCAATCGCATTAAGTAACACTTATAAACAAGCATTAAAGTTTAATTATTAAATACCAAAACCAACCCAAAAAGAATTAAAACACAACCTAAATTAGTTACATGCCATAAATTATATACAAACAAAATGAATACAAATTTGGTCCAAGCTGAGTTGTTGAGCTTTGGATGCTTTCGATTAAATCTACTGAACTCGTATGAAACCTGCATGCAAAAATAAAAAAAATCATACCCTGAGTATTAAATACTTAGTGGTACTAACATAATTTCAAAACAATAAAAATAGGAAATTAACATGTTTATAAATCATCTTATTACATAATAATGAGCAAACTATTAAAACAATAAATCACATAAGTTTTCATGATAACCAACTTGTAAATCACTCTCGGGGTATTCATTTAATACATTTCGTTGTTTGATATATTGATGCACCCTCAAGATATTAGCGTCTCGTTTTGCATAATTCAATTCAATCTTAATATTCATGTTTACACATTAACCAATTACCGGCACAATACACATACATTTGATTATCAATACAACCCCTATTAACTGACTCAGATTTGAAGACGTATACACGAATCATTCCACCAACATACCAGTATATGCACCAAAGTGCTAGTCAAGTATAAATGTATCGACCCCACCAACCACACCAGAATACGCTTGTACCCTCAGGGAATTTGAGCCGGCGATACATTCTCGACCCTTAAGGAATTAGAGAACTATCGCAATGTAACATGTGCTGAGAATTAGATCTCTCACCTATCAAACGGACCCTATGGCATGTCAACTATACTTGTAACTCTATCCGACATTGTTAATATGACATTATTAATTGCTAATGAAAAACACTAAAATAATTTGTCTCAAGAAAGGTCACTTTGTAACCTCTTTCTGGACTTGAAAGGGGAAATATTGTTATACCTCCCCCATTAATGATGACACGTGGTTGAATGAAAGGCCACCTACACCCATAACAGACCGGGCGATCACCAGAAGCCTCACTCACCGTCGCAGCCATCCGAGCAGAAGAAGTGAAACCATTTAAGGAAGCTAACCATCCACTCCTCCAGGCACCCGATCTTCTGTTAAGAACATGATCCTTTTGGTCACCAAACCCCGCGTAGGTTCAACTGCTCCGTACCCCAAATCAGAACAAATGACAGGATATGTCACATTACAGACATATTCATCTCAATGAAAACATCCACCCCACACGTCCCATAAAAATGACTTAGTAGCGGGTCTGTTACATTAACACCATCTTGCATGGGATCTCACCTATAAATAGCCTCTAGCATACTTGCCTACACACGGTCAATCTCCTTCCAGCAACCGCCTCAGCCTTCTCCACTCTCTTTCTACTCTCTAGTTCTCCGCCCAAATAGAGTAAACCGACCTCCGTCATTTCCACCATTTCTTTCTCCGTATCTTCTCCTTGTTTATCCCACACATTAATAATATCTATAGCTCTAAAGTAGAGGTTATAGTTTCATCTTTGAGACGTGTTCTAATTTAATCAAACATGCTAGTTTCCAAAATAGTTAGCTTTGTCGTCTTGTTTTTTAATATTTCAGTGTTTGTTTAAGTAATACCATCTGTTTTCTTCATTTCGGTTGAAAAAAGGACTGGACAATATTAGATCGTAGAGTTAATGATCACGCGACCAGAGCTATTCCCTTGAAATCCAAGGAAACTTCCTAGTTCCTGCATGTTTCCACAACTTGTTTTACTTTTCAAACCAAAGATTTTTCTTTTATGAAATAATCAACAATTGACTTTGACTTGTTTATTTCAGACTTGTCCAAATCCACAGCCAAGTGGCTTTCTTGAAAATTTATGATCAGTTAAGTCTGCATCAACCCTGCATTTTAATAATCTTTTAAGAAAATTCTTACAGTTTTATCTACCAATTCCTAATTTCCTATATCATAAAGGTTTTAAGCATCCAACTCCGTGACAGAAGGAGCATTCATCATTATAATATATTCTCAAAATCCTACATTAAGGATGACAATGGATCTTCCATGGTTGTTTTTGTTCTCTTCTTTAACCATTGCATTCTTTCTTACTGTTACCGTTGCTCAACAAGAGCCTCTAAACCATTTTTGTTTAGACCAAAGTGGTAACTTCACCAGAAACAGCACTTACCAGACGAACCTCGACCGACTGCTTTCGTCTTTCACCCTCAATACATCAAATGAAAACGTGTTCTACAATTTTTCATCAGGCCAAGGCTCCAACATAGCCAACGGACTTGCACTTTGCAGAGGAGATGTGAACTCAAGTGATTGCTTCACCTGCATCAATAACGCAAACGATGAGCTCAGAAACCGCTGCCCTTACCAAAGAGAGGCGATTATATGGTATGACTATTGCATGTTCCGCTACACAAATCGTACCATCCTTGGTGTTGCAGAAACCTCGCCTAGTTTTTACATGTGGAATCTAAATAACGTGGCGAATGTAGATGCTTTCAATCAGGCCGTGAGTTCTTTAATGGACAACCTAACAAATATTGCTTCAACGGGGACATCCCTTGGAAAGTTTGCAACAGGAAGTGCGCGAATACCTTTCCTAACAATATATGCGCTTGTTCAATGCACGCCTGATTTGGAAGATACGGTTTGCGAATCTTGCTTGTTACAGGCCATTGGAGAAATCCCAAATCATTGTGACAGAAAACAAGGATGCAGGGTATATAGGCCTAGTTGTAATTTTAGGTTTGAGATTGAACGCTTCTATAATCTTACTGCTGCTGATACATCAACAACACCATCATCACCGCCACCATCAACAGCATCCCCACCTTCTTCTCCCACAACAACAGGTACCTTCTCTTCTTTGTTTTATCAAGTCACCATGACCATCTTGTATAAAGAGAAAAGGGTTTCTCCATAATATCAAGATACTTCCATATCCTTTTTGTTTATGCAGTTGGGGAGATCCAAACTTCACTATGTCTTCTCTCATAAAGGAAACACTTGAAATTTTGCAGAAAACGACAGTAATTCATCTGGAACTACTATTATCATATCCATTTCGGCTGCTGCTTTTGCTCTACTCCTCATTTCCATCTGCATCTTCGTTATTTTAAGGTTGAGGAAGCCAAAGCTGAAACCTCAAAGTAAGTAAAAGTATCAGTTTATCGGTTTTCTTTCTTTTGCAACGTTGTAACCGAGTCTACAACTTACTTGTTTTCTGTTTCATTTGTTACACCTCTGAAGAGCATAAATCAACGGAAGCGGTGGATGAAACCTCAACTGTAGAGTCCTTACAATATGATTTCAACACCATTAGAGCTGCAACAGATCACTTTTCTGATGGAAATAAGCTTGGCCAAGGTGGATTCGGAGCAGTTTATAAGGTAAGACATCAATATATATTGCACCAAATGATAAATTTATTAGCCTAGTGAAAGGATTGCATCACCTCTATCCTTTTTCAATATGAAATTGGTAAATTTTGATTTTCCTCCTGATTTAACATTTTTAGTTAAATTTTAAATGTGTCAGGAGAAAAAAAAAAAGGGCTGATTTAACATATTTAGTTAAATTTAAAATATGTCAAGAGAAAAAAAAGCTGAAAAGAAATAGCGTTTACATGAATTACAGTTTCATACCATGACCATTAAGCTATATATATACTAGTTTTAGTTACGCCTACTATGCTAATATTATCAAATTATAAAAAAATTAATTTAATAATATTTTATAAAAGAATAATTAAAATAACTTTTATTACATTACAATTAATATAAATTTTAAATTTCAATTCCAAAGAAAAAGATATAAAAAAAATACTTAGCGCGTACAATGAAATATATATAATTTTTTTATGTTTTATTTTTTTCTTTGCATTTACGCGTTAATTACTTAAAATATGAATATTATAATATTTTATAATAAATTGTTCAATTAATTTTATGTAATAATTTAAAAAAAACATATAACTGATAATTTAATTGTAAGTTAATTTGTTAAGACTATAATTTTCAATATAAATATATATTTATAATTTTTTTACTTAATTAATAAATTATATAAAATTATAAATTATAAAATTTACTATTATCTTCTATTATCAATGATTTATTTGTATCTTATTTACTATTATTTTATCCTTATATGTTTTTACTTGTGTAATGTAAATTATTTATTACTACGTTTATCTCTATTTAATTATTGATTACAAAATTTTATTGTTTATTATATTATATATCATTTACTATTAATTTATAATTATTTATTTTTAAAATTATAAAATAATTAATATAATATCGATACTTTACAAATTATTTAATTTTTTGCTAGTAATTTTATTTAATAAAATTTTTAACATCTGAAAGCATATATGTTAAAAATTAATTATGAGTTAACGAATTAATAAAAAATTCATATTTCATCTTGATGAATTAACCTACTAATTATTATATTATACAGCTTAAAAAATAATTACACTTCGATATTGTAAAAAAAAAAAAGGTATATAACCAATATATTCCTATATTATCAATTATGCACTATTATAGCATCTTTATTATAATAAATATTTTCTAATATTTATGTATGATTTATTTTTATACTATTTATCATATATTATTTTTTAATTATATTTTTAATTATTAAGTCTATTGTATATTGTGAATAATTTATATAAATAATCATTCAACTATTTAAGAAGTATTTGAGAAGTTTGGACTTAGTCATTCAACTATTGGATGTTATATTTTTTTTATAAAACTGATAAATGTTACATTGACATGTCATCTAATCGTTCTTATTATTGACTAAGTGATAAAAAAAATTTAAACCCTTAACTTTAATTCCTAAATTAGTATTATGATAATTAATAAAAGTAAAATTACACTTTGGTCCCCCTAAAAATAATAAAAAATTAATTTAATCCTTTAAAAATTATAAAGATAGAGACTATTAAAATGATGAAATTACATTTTTACTATCGTAAAAATTACAATTTAATTTTGACCCCTTAAAATTTTTTTCTAGTTTCACCCCTGATTGAAATAATCTCAAAAACATAAAATTATATTACAATATTGTGCTAGAAAAAAATAATATTTGTAAATATTAAATTTATTTTATTTTTATTAATAGCTTATGTAATTTTTACAATTATAATTACGAAATTGTCAATCATTTAATATTATCTTGTGTAACACTTTTATTAACAATTTATTTTAATAATAATTGTTTACTAAAGATGGCCATGTTGTTAAAATTGTAAAATTTTCTTATCATTTATATCTCATGTACAATTTCAAAATGATATATAATTAATATATTTTGTATTCATTTACTATTCTTTTAGCCATATTAAACGTATGCTTGTTGTAATTTTTAAAAAAAAAAATTAAAATTTTAATTGTAAGTTATCCTATTATTTTTAATTAAATAAATAACTTTATTTTATATATTTAATTCATTTAAATTTAAATAAATTATTAAAATTATTTATTAATTTTAACATAGATTAATACCACGCGAAATCTATTTTGTCAGGGCACACTTGCTGGTGGAAAATTAATAGCAGTGAAAAGGTTATCTTCAGATTCTAGACAAGGAGACCTTGAATTCAAAAACGAGGTTCATTTAATGGCCAATCTTCAGCATAGGAATTTAGTTAGGCTCCAAGGTTTCTGCCTTGAAGGAGTTGAAAGGCTTCTCATCTATGAGTTTGTGCCTAATGGAAGTTTGGATAAATTCTTATTTGGTATGATATGTCAGTGTATTACTGTAGGTAAACATCAACAGCCTTGTTTTATTTCATTAATTCGGATTTGTCCATTTACGGAATGTAGATCCAGTTAAAAAAGCGTATTTGAACTGGGAGAGACGATACAAAATCATAGGAGGGGTTGCCCGTGGACTTCTCTACCTTCATCAAGATTCTCGATTAAGAATTATTCATCGAGATCTTAAAGCTAGCAATATATTATTAGATGCAGAGATGACTGCCAAAATTGCAGATTTTGGCATGGCAAGATTGTGTGCTGTTGATCAAACTCAAGGTGCTACTAGTAGAATTGTGGGAACATAGTAAGTACTACGACATCATCTTAGCTGATACATGGTTGATGCTCATTGTCACTCTAGTCACATGAACCTTACGATTCATTAATTTTTCTTATATTAATAATTGATTTGTAGTGGATACATGGCACCTGAATATGCAATGCATGGTCAATTTTCGGTTAAATCAGATACTTTCAGTTTTGGTGTACTAGTTTTGGAGATTTTAAGTGGTCAAAAGAACAGTGCTTTTCATAATGGGAGCAATATAGAAGATCTTCTAAGCTTTGTAAGTATCCAAATCTTCTGGACGTTATGCATTAAAAGAAGGTACAGTTTTTCATTTTGCATGAATTAAAACCCTGCAGGCATGGAGAAATTGGGAGGCTGGGACAGCATTTGATCTTGTAGACCCCAGTTTGAGAGATGGTCCAAGAAGTGAGGTGATGAGATGCATCCACATTGGCCTGCTTTGTGTTCAAGAAAATGTAGCTCAAAGACCAAACATGGGTGCGGTTGTTCTAATGCTTACTAGCGACTCCACCACTCTCCCTCTACCCTTAGAACCTGCATTTTTTATGCACAGCAAAACTCAATCGGCGATGCAACTGTCAGTATGGACTTAAATTCAGGGGAAACAACATCAAGTCGATCCGAAAACGAAATTGCAGTAGTCTCAGAAAATAAGCTTTCCATTACCGACCCATATCCAAGATAAGAAAGATGGTCACATTTGTATTTTGCTGTCAAAATTGTATCCCCATTGTTGTAAAATCCAGTGATTGCCGGTTTGAGTTGGTTAACCCTTAGATCTTTTCATGTGGCAAATATGTTGGTGTTAATTAAAACTCCTTGTTTTACTAGCGTGATTAAAAAAATTTATTCATTGTTTTTCCGATTAACCAAATGATTCCTAATTAAAATTGCAATGTGTTATGGACAGGCCGTTAGTAGTAGGAAATAATATTTTATTATCTAAAAAGTGTAATAAATTATAATTATTAATGAATGATTGTGTTCTAAAAACATAGTTTAGGTAAAGTTGTATTAATGTAAAGTTGTTTTTTAAAATAATATAATCTTACGAAATAGTGTTTTATTAAAAATATGTCTTTATAAAAGGATATCTAATGAAAAGATACGCTTATTGATTGTATATATAAATAACTTTTCTTTTAGTCATTTTCACGGTTCAGTTTGAAGTGTTAAAAGACTTTTTTGTATTTTAAAGACATATAAAAGCCTTAAGAAAAATGCTGTACATGCCTCAAACCGATAACATTATTTTATTTTTCCATTTTCTATTATCCAATTATTTATATTTCTAATACGTGCACCTGCAACCATTTTATATTGTTTTAGCAGTTTTCTAACAAATAAACAATTTTAGTTATTAAAAAGAAATTGATAAATGCCAAAAGTAAATATATTTTTAGTCTCATCCTTAATGTATTTTTAGATGATTATTTAATTTAAAATGGTGAATTTTATGCTCCTAATCCTTTAAATTCATATTTTTAGAGCATTTGGGAGCAAAATGAGTGAAAACCGAGTGAAAATCGGAAAATCGGAGCAAGTTTCAGGAGCCACATGGGCTAGACACAAAGCCATGTGCCAGACCGCATGGATTTCACGAATCACACTCCAAACACTCGAAAAAAACGTAATTTTTAGATTCTTCGGGCATTTTAAAACCTATATATGACAAATATAAGAAGAGGGGAGCATGCCATCATAGAATATTCAAGAAAATAACTCGGAAAACACCATTGAAGCTGACTCTGAAGCAGATTTCCATCAAAATTAAAGATCTCCTTTTGATTTCTTTGAAGTTTATTATGAGTTTCTTTATTTCTTGTGGTTATATTGTCTTTGAGATGTTTTTAATTGCAACTATGAACTAATTTCCTAAATACCTAGGGAGATGAATCCTAGAATGGATTATGTCTTCTTATTTATGTTTTACATAATAAATACTTTGAATCTTGTTCTCAATTATGTGTTCTTGGTTTAATATTTGTAGGCTATTAAGCCATACTTGATGTGCTTAAATCAGAGGAGAAATAGACCCTATTTAAGAGTAGATCTAGCGTAATTAAGTGGAGTTGCATGCAATCCTAAAAATAGGACGACATAAATTTCAATTAATCAACTTAGAGTCAGTTGCTTTTAGTCTTGAAGAGAGATATTAGCATAATTTAGGAATTTTTTCGAATCAAGATATTAAGTGAAGAAACTGTTTAATTGAGATTAATAATGACAGATAAAATTTAAGTGGATTCTTTGTAACATCCCCACTTAAAAAAAAAAAAAAAATAGAGAAGAAAAATATTTATGGTAGAAGTCCATGAATAAGTGATCTATAAATAAATAGTAGTATAAGAAATTGTGATCGTTTTTAGAGAAAACCGTCAGACATGAAAACATAGAGGATTATTAGTAAGAGTATGTGGTTAAGTTAAAAATTAGGTATCGAGATCAGTGATTAAATTGAATAAGTTAGAAAAGTATAGAGACTAAAGTGCAATTATCCTATTTTTATTTTGATGGAAAGGACTTAATGACAATTTTTCCATTATTTTAAAAAATTAATGGTTTCATAATGGCTTTTAAATGATTTTTTTATTAAGTAATAATATTTTAATAAGTAATAATGTTTTATTAATTAATATTATAATACATAAAAAAATAGATAGAGGTTTTATCTTTCTCATCTTTCTTTCTTTTTCACGTCAAAATAATGGGGAAAGAAAGAAAAAAATTTCTTCCATCATTTTCCTTCAAATTCAAGTGTAAGGTATGATTTTTCTTCAATTTTTTTTTTTTAGATTTTGAATCTTTAAAGCTTGATTTACATATATATACTAATAGTTTTTTTTTTTTTATCAATTATTTTGGAAGTTGCCATTAAAGGACATTGATGGAAGCTTAGAAAACTTAAGAGAAATAGATATATTTTTGGATAGGAAATTATTAGAAGATGAGTTCTAGCTTGTTAGAAGTGTGAAAAAGAAACAAAAACAGATAAAAAATTTATTTGGTATATTTGGCCATGTTAAAGGGGAAGTAGAGAACATTGACCACTTTGTATAATATTGGTGCTAAATGATAGCTTGTGAAGCAGTGAGTATTCTGGTGAAGATGGAATTGAAAACGGATCATCGAGTCGAAATATATGTGAATTTCAGATTAGAAAACTTAAGTTGTCAATAAGAATAATCATGTATATTTAAGTTTTTTTTATTGGTTTTAGTTCTAGAATGGATAAATGATGTTGTTTCGTATTGAATTACTCCTATTGTAGCTAAAAACGAAGCAAACACCTTGAAGGAGAAAGGCGAAGAAAAGGAGTAAAGCGATTAAAATTTTGGTTTGTGCTAATATCTTATTTTCATTACATAAAGCTTTAGAATATTTAATTTAATATAACTAGTTATATTTATTTTATTTTTATGAGTTTTGGATGAGCTTGAATAATTTAGTTAATATTTATAAAATTATGTTTTGAGATGATTACTTTATTTTTCATAAGACTAAATTAGCAAATTCATGGTTAGATTTGGATATGAGTATTATGATTTTAGATGATTGAGCAAGAAAATATTTAATATGTTTCAAATTAGAAGCCTATTTTACATTAGGTGATATGTGATTTGAAATATGAAACAGAATTGAAATAAGAATTATATGAAAATAGAATTGAAATGGATCATGAAATTTGATTTTTACCCTATTTTTGCTTTCTTTCAACTAAACTTTAGTACGGGGTCTAAACTGAAAGAAAGCAAAAATAAAACTTGAATTTATTTGAATTTCCATATTGTACAAATTAAATTAATTTCGCGATTTTGAATTTAATTAAAAAGCTTATTTTCTTTATTCGATTTGTCAATATCAAAATATTAAAGTTTATTAATATTAGAATTTTCTTTTATTGTGATGTTATTAATGATATTTATAATCATGCTTTAGTTTATTTCTATTAATTAATTTGTGTCTAATACTTATGTAATGGTTTATATGATATTAGCACCACTGAGCATAAAAATTGCTCAGCGTACGATTTGTCTATTTTTCCGTGCGCAGGTAGTTAGATTCGTTAGATCATTCCAGCACCATCCGAAGAACTGAAGTTCATCTCAAATAATGTTGGTGAAGAGTTTACTTTATAGTTTATGTAAATGGCATGTACCTAGACTTATAAATATATAATATTATGTCGTAAACTAAATTTAAATATTTTCATTATGTTTTCTTAGCTAGTATTTTATAACTAATGTTTTGATAAAATAGTAAAGCATAGAAATCTAGTTTATTGATATGTTTTGAGAAATCGTAGTGCTGAGAATGAATTTGGGAGATAATTTGAATGTGAATATTTTATGAAAATCTAAATTTTGCAAGGGGTTTTATGTAAAATAGGTAGAAATGCTGTCGGAATTTTTATAAAATAATTTTACCACTAAGTTTCCTTTTCAAAAAATAAAAATAAAAAAGTGAGTTGCTTCAGCAACGAAATGTGACATTTTATATTCGGATCCAACAACTAGGTCGGGTATAAGTCTCGCATTCTTCCTGGGTATTGTTTCGCTTCTTGGTTGTTAATCATTTGTTTTCCTGCTTTGTTCTTTGTTGTGTTCTCTAGTTAATTAATTTAGTTAATTTTAGTTTTAATCAATCACTCCAATTCGTCGGTTAAATAATAGAAAGACGGTAATTGTTAGTTAATTTTAGTTTTACTTTTAGTCTTCGTGGGAATGATATATGTGCTCATCGTAGCTATACTATTAATTGATAGGTACACTTTCCTTTGTCGAATTTTTAGTTGGTTTCGTGGACATCAAGTTTTTTGCGTCGTTGTCGGGGACTAAAATATTAGAAAAAATTTATTCTATTAATTTAGCCATTTTTAATTTTTAATTTTTATTTTAATATTTTTGTTTTTAATTTAATTTTTATATTCTAATTTTTCGTTTGTTTGCTTCTGATAGGTCCTTTTGGTTTATGACTAGAGGAAACCCGTTGGTCCATTACTTTTTGACAGTAAGATTGAAAAAACTGCTCACATAAATCATAGAGAGGTTAAAGAAGCAAGACAAAGTCAACAGAATATAGTAGACGATCAAGAGGAAAAGGATATTAATGTGGAGAATGGTGATAATCAAAATAATTAGCTACCTCCTGCACGTCTTGCCCCTCGGACTATGTATGATTATGCTAGGCCCACACTGATTGAGACTGAATAGAGTATTGTGAGACCCACCATTAATGCAAATAATTTTGAGCTGAAGCCGAACAAAATTCAGATGGTACAACAATATGTTCAGTTTAATGGTTTACAAGATGAAGATTCGAATAGTCATTTGGCTAACTTTCTAGAGATTTGCGACACTTTCAAGATCAATGGCGTTACTGACGATGCCATACGCTTACGATTATTCCCATTTTCTTTGAGGAGTAAGGCAAAACAATAGTTAAATTCACTTCCACGAGGTTCTATCACAACTTGGGATCAAATGACTGAAAAGTTTCTGTTGAAGTACTTCCCACCGGCCAAAACAACTAAGTTGAGAAATAACATCTTTTCCTTTGTTCAATTGATATGGAGACATTATATGATGCATGGGAGAGATTTAAAGATCTTTTGAGAGGGTGCCCTTATCATGGGTTACCTTTGTGGTTACAAGTTCAAACATTCTACAATGGTTTAAATCCCTCAACTAGGAAATTAATTGATGCAACAGCTGGTGGAACACTGAATAATAAAACACCCGAGGAAGTTCAAGAGTTTATTGAAGAAATAACACTGAATAACTATTAGTGACAAGTCATGAGAACAAAATCGATGAAAGCATCCGATGTTTTAAATATAAATATAGTTGCTACGTTGGCAAGCTAAGTGGAAGCACTAAAGGAAAAATTTGATGGTTTGAATTTTTCTAAGTAGGTAAATCCGGTGATGCAATACGATACAAAGGGAGCGAAGATGATTAATCCATAATATTTAACTTTCAAGCCTAACATGGAGTATGAGCAAGTCAACTTTCTGGGTAATAATTCTAAACCTCAAAATAACCCCTATAGCAATACTTATAATGCAAGTTGGAGGAACCGTCCAAATTTCTCTTGGGGTGGTCAAGGAGATCAAAGGTCACAACCCCTTCCGGGTTTTCAGCAACCTTATCAGTAATAGAAGAATCTAAACCTTGAGGAGATGTTAACTAAATTTATTTCGGTGTCAAAAACTCAATTTCAAAACACTGAAACAACACTGAAAAATTAACAAGCATCGATTCATGGACTACAAAATCAAATTGGATAACTTTCCAAACTTATTTCGGAAAGACCACAAGGGAGCTTACCTAGCAACACTGAAACTAACCTAAGGGAGCAAATCCACACAATCATTGTTAGAAATGTAGAAGGGTTAGTCGAGCCTGAAAAGAAGTCGAAGCTAGAAGCTATTATGAAAAGTGATGAGGTTAAGGAGGGTAAGAAAGAGCATAAAATGATAATTAGAGAATACAAACTACGAATTTCATATCTGACAACATTTAAGAGAGACTGCACAAATGAACAATATAGTAAATTTCTGAAACTTAAAAAAAAACAACATATTAAATTTCCTTTTGTTGAAGCCCTTTCGCAGATGCTAAAATATATAAATTTTTTAAAGAAGTTGTTAACAAAGAAAAGGAAGTTAGATGACTTGTCGACTGTGGAACTCAATGCAGTTTGCTCGACCATTCTCCAAAACAAACTACCCAACAAACTTAAAGATCCAAGGAGTTTTACTATTCCTTGTCTCATTGGTAGTTTTAATGTTAAAAGCGCTTTGGCTGATTTGAGAGCTAGTATAAATGTCATGCCTTATAAAATGTTCAAACAACTTAGTCTTGGGGAACCCAAACCTACTAGGATAAGCATTCAATTAACGGATAGATCAATTAGATACCTTAGGGATATTATTGAGGATGTACTTTTGAAAGTCGATAAATTTATATTCCCTATTAATTTTGTTGTATTGGACATGGATGAGGATATTGATGTACCTATGGTCTTAGGTCGACCTTTTTTAGCCACTGCTAGAACTGTTATTGATGTGGGTACTGATGAACTTGTACTTCGTATGGGTGATGAAAAGATTACTCTGCAAGCACGTGATTTTGTGAGAGTCCCTAGTAAACAATATAATACTAATTGTTCTGTTAATTTTAGTAATCATGTGGGTCAATGTTCTTTGCAGGAAACCCTCATGAAAATGTGTTGGAGCCATATTTTATTCAAAGTGATAGAACTCGATGGACAAGTGAAGAGCGAATAGTGCAGCTCGATGAACTAGAAGAATGCCGAACGAATGTTGATGAGAAATCGAGAAAGCAAAAGGAAGTAACAAAGCAACGCCATGATGTGCATGTAAAGAGAATGAACCAATTCAAAGTTGGGGATAAAGTATTGTTAGACAGATCGGATCCACGAATTTTTCCTTTAGAGTTTAAGTCAAAAGGGTCCAACCCATTTGTGGTAAAAACCGTTTTTCCATACGGTGCAGTTGAGGTAACACATTCAAAATTCGGCACGGTCAAGGTAAACAATACTCGTCTCAAACCTTATTTTGGTGGTAAAACTGATATCAAGAGAGAAGAGCTTCGGCTCTAAGATCCGCCTTAACCGTGAGTTTAAAAAGAGAAGTCGAGCTTAGACTCTAAATAAGTGCTTCAGGAAGCAGTCCGAGTGTTTTTATTTTTTAGTTTACTTTCATGTTTTTTTTTTCAAAAAAAAAATTAAATATATATACTACTGTTATTTTTTTTATCACTTTAAAAAAATTGAAAAAAAATTAGGAAGAAAAAAAATTGAAAAGAAAAAAAAT
Source organism: Gossypium sturtianum (assembly GCA_025698515.1). Classification (NCBI taxonomy): domain Eukaryota; kingdom Viridiplantae; phylum Streptophyta; class Magnoliopsida; order Malvales; family Malvaceae; genus Gossypium; species Gossypium sturtianum. Next base: position 82,077,230 of record CM046951.1, read on the forward strand.
TCAAAAAAAATTTAAAAAAAAATTGATTTTTGTTTTTTTTTAAAAAAAAGTGGTGCTCATGATCTAGGGTGATGGACACATGGGCGTGTCTCGGGCCGTGTGTATATTGGAGCTAATTTTTTTCAATTTTAGTTTGACCCACACGGGCACAGGGAGTTACACGAGTTGGAGACGTGGTCGTGTGAGACACACGGCCTAACACACAGGCGTGAGAGAAGCGAAGGAGCGTCACACACGACCTGGCCCATAGCTATGTGGTTACTGGGCTTATTTTTGCCTATTTTTATCACACATGGTCTGAGTGATTTCACACAGCCGTGTGCCGCACACGACCATGTATTTGTTTTCCTTTCTAAAGCTAGTTTTTTTTTTCTTTTATTTCCTTCCTAACCCAATTAGAGTGATCTCATTTAGTTTTATATTTTATTTATTTTTATTTTTATCTTTGTTTTTGTTTTTGTTTTTGTTTTTATTTTATTTTATTATGCACTGTACTTTTATGGTTTTGTTGGCTATTTTTTTTTATTTTGTTATCTCTTTACCTTTTTATTCATTTCTGTCTGTTTTTTATTAGTTTGTTTGAAAACATGCACTTCATTTAAAGTTGCACACGATTCTGGTTTTCAATATTCCGACGAATTCATCCAAATTCAAGGCAGTTTCAGTTCCCTTCCTCTCTTATTTATGCTTCTTCTGTGATTATATTTGTTTGTATTTTGAGGAAAATGTACATCTTAAGTGTGGAGAGGTTGTTTGTATATTTGTGATAAAATCCCTGAATTATTTGTTGTGTTTAAGAAATTTTCTCATACCCTCAATTAGAGTAAATTCCTTTTAATTTGTAGTTTTTATTGATTCGGTTTTGGAATAATTTGTGGATTTTTGTGTGATTTATACTTTAAGACACGAGAGAGTCAAACATGATAAGATGTTTTCAGAAATTATTATTTAAGGTTGTCTCCCTAAATTAAAGTATTATCTTGAAATTTCATATTTATAAGTTTGACATCAAAACCATAATTTTTTGTGAGCTTTGAGCCTATAGAGCATATATTTATTCGCGCTCATTTTATCTTTGGTTGAAAGTATGCTGACTTGATTTGTTATTCTAGAACTTGCTTCGATTATACATGTCGAGACCACATTATTGATTTGATATGCTGAGATGATAGAGGCACTTAGGATTTAACCCACTTGACCTATAAAAAGCTTACCTATTGAATTAACCCTTAGTAAACCCAGTTGATCCTAACACTGTAATGCCCCAAAATTTTAATTTCACTTTTGATAAATTTGACATAAAATATGTATTTGCTTTAGTGGTTAAGTGTTCTGGGTGTGTGTGGGAGGTCCCAAGTTCAAGCCATGCCTTTGGCAAATTTTGAAATTTTTCTGAATAAAGCCCTAACCCTGCTCAGTAGGCTTAAGTTTAATTGTTGGCAAAAATATATCAGAATGGGCCTGCTGGTCTGGTGGTTAAGTGGAGTGTTAATATGCTGGTGGTCTTGAGTTCGAATCCCTGTGCGTGCAAGGGAGTTATTTTTGCTATTGGTGCCGTGTAGGATTTTGAACTGAACTAAAATGCCGAGTAATGGATGTGTAGTGGGAAGTGTGGAGAGCGGGTTAAGGGATTTTAGTGGGTGCTTTTCTTTTCCCCTTGTTGCTGAATTTTTGCTCTTTCTTCACCTTCTCTTCTCGTTTCCTTTCATTTTATTTTGTTTACGGATCGTTCTTTTTTTCAAACGTCTCTTCTGTGTAACATTGGGTGCATGTTCGGTAAGTTTTCGTCTCTGTTAAATCTTAACGTTTTTGGCTAAGTGGTTAAAGAGGGGTTTTACGCTTGGTGTTTAGGAGTTAATCAAGGGGTTGTTGATCGTCCATCGACGTCTTAAGCGTGAAGAGTTCCTGTTCTCGATCAAGGGTAAGATTTTTGACGACTAAAGGTTATATAACTCGTGGTAACTTCATTTTAGTTTCGTTAGTATCACTAAATCGGGCTTTGGTATGGCGATATTTAGGTCTTGGAACGCTCGGAGGTGTTTTTACAAAAAATAAGTAACAGGTGTGTACCTGAAACGCAGAAAATGGGATTCGGCAAAAATCAGAAATTGCTTGCTGCCGAGAAATAAGATAAGTAAGAGAAAATGATGCGAAAAATTTTAGAGAAAGGAAATAAGGGTGTTATAAACTTGGAAATCAACATTTTGCACTAAAATAGTTTTGGATAGCAGCAGTAGTCTAACTTTGAAAAATCATCAAAAAAAGTGGAAATTAAGTTAGAGGTTGAATAAAATATGAAATTAAATTTTATTGAGTCTAGTTTTTCATGGAATAAACAGTGTAAGCAATGGAATTGTAAATTATAAGATATAATAAATTTTGTGAGACAAGGTCAGAATGATTTCGGGTTCCCCTGTTCTAAATTTGGAAATTCATTAAAAATTGTAAAAAAAAATAATTATGGGATTAAATTTATATTTTTAAATACTTAATGAGTCTATTTTCAATAAAAACAAACAGAAACATCATCCAAATTCTTTAGTAAGAGATAAATAATTTTTAGTAAGGAAAGGTTGAAGCTGTCAAACAGCAGAACAGGGATAAATTTGAAGATTTTACTTTACTTATTTGATAAACTATAAATTCTGAAAATTTTATGGTACAAAGTTATTTGAGTCTAGTTTCAAAAACATCAAGCGGATCTTAATTTAGAATTCTGTAGCTCAAGATATAAATAATTTAGTGACAATGACTCAAGTAGACAGCTTTGAATGAACATATAAGTAAATAGTGAAAATATATTTTTTATTAAGAATGTGGAATGGAGAGGAGGAGGAAAAACATATATGAATATTTAGCTAGCATGGGTTACATTAAAAATGGATCACACGGCCAAGGCCAAATTGGGTCGTGTAGGCCACACGAGTGTGTGAGCCCATTTTACTGAAATGTGTTTTAAGGTTGCACGGGTCGCCCAAGACGACTGTGAACCTACTGTAGGGTTGGTAAGCACTACTTAGACCCCTAAATGTGTGAACTGAATGTATAATGTATGGATGTTTACTGATATATTTATGTATGATTACTGTTAGTTGCATATAAGCATGTCATTTACTGTATGTTGCATTGCATCGGGTTGGGATATGGATATTTGGAGGAAGTGTACTGAAAGGCTTGTAAGCCTAATATCTGGCAGCTCAGCTGCAAACTACTGTTTATGTGCCACATTCGGTGCTATTTGAAGTGTAGGGATGGGTCGGTGTTTTGAACCCCACATGGAGTGTAGGGATGGACGGAGAGGGTGTGTATATTGTATATCTATTACTGATGCTGTGATGGACTAAGGCCCTTGTGCATCACTGATACTAATACTGAATTGGGCGGCCAAATTACTACACGATGCATCGAAAGGGGCTTAGGCCTGGATCGCTTTTAATCGTGGTAATCGTGTTTATCGTTGTTTGTTTTCTGTAGGATTATACACAGAGTTTACGTAAACTCACCCCCATTTGCTTAATGTGCACAGGTAATCCCCAGACCTAGACGGATCAGAGCGGTGGAGGACTCGGTGGTGACCATGGTTTTGGACTTTCATGGTTTTAATCTATGAGTATTGGTTTTACTTTTTTATTTTATTTTATTTTTATTTTATTTGGTTAAGTTTTTGGTTTTAATTTGGACTTACGAACTTTTGGATTTGTTTTGGTTTTTATTTTCCTTACTTCATGGATTAGTAACTGCTAGTCGTAGGAAATCTCAGTTTTCAAAAGAACAAATGGTTTCTCTAAAATGCACGATTATTTAAACTATTTTTTTAAAGCTTCCGCGCCAAGTTACATTTTGAATCAACTGATTAAATAAGTAAAAGGTTTTTGGAACTAATAAGAGGTAAAGAATAGTAAACAAACGAAAATGGTTTTATCGCGACAACACGATTTTTCAAACACCCTATCATGTGACATCACCAGATTTGGCCATAACGTCTAGGCCGGGTTTGGGGTGTTACAAACACCTTTTTTCTAACCCGTTAATGTTAACCCATAATGTAACACCCCAGAATTTAGGGTTAGAAGTTTTGAGATTTGTAGGTAGGGTTAGTGGCTAGATCAGGCAATTGGATTTGTTGCTCATATTTTATGTCAGAGTGGGTCTGCTGGTCTAGTGGTTGGTTGTGTGTTAGTGTACCTTTGGGTCCTGGGTTTGAGCTTTCAAGTGTGTTTTGAGGACTATTTTTTATTTAGCTTGTTTTGTTTTAAAAGTCTAAATATTTATTTATTCATTTATTTATTTATTTTTATATATTTTTTCTTTTGAAAGAGGCAAAATCTCTTCTTACGTTCTCTTCTCCCTCACACACACGTTCATCTATTATCTTTTCACATTTTCTTCTTTTTCTTTTAATCTTTGATTTTTTTCTGTTGCTTCATTTCAGTGGGTTGTTTTCGTCTCGATTGGAGTTCTACTCTTTTGCTTCTACTCCATTTCTTTTACTGCGTTTTATAATTTTGTTGATAGGATTTTTCAGAATTGGTGGATTTGAGGCGTCAATCATTTTTGGGTGTTGAAATTGCAAATTTAGGTGTGGGTTTTGTAACTCTTTAAATTTATTTGTGAATTATTGAATCAATTTTGTGAAATTCGGTAATTTCATGTGTTCCGGTGACTGTGTAATCGTAATGTTGTATCACTGTTAAATTGCATAAAATTCGACTAGTTAGGGTGTGTTTCTACACTATTAGAGGTTAAGGATCATTTGATGTCGAATTTCATGTTTTTCGGGCTATTCTAGGGTTGTTTCGTGACCATACGGGTGACCACATGGGCGTGTGTCCCATATGGGTGGCTCACATAACCATGTGCAATTGGGAATTAGGGTTTTTGGGAAAATTTTGGTGCCACGCGACTGTGTGGCTGATTTGGGGATTTTGTTGATTTTCACACGGGCGTGTCCCCTAGCCATACTGGTGTATGAGATTTCCACACAGCCAAATCTGCTCTGCACTTAATTTTAGCACTTTTGGACAATGAGTTTCACGAGCTGATCATACGGGCGTGTGTCCCCTCCACACGGGTGTGTGTGGCCTTTACATGGGCATGTAGACCCCAATACGGCCTAGGCACTTCCACACGGCCAGGGCACATGGCCGTGAGGCCCTGTTTCGCAAATTTTGGTTCTGAGTCGGATTGTAACTTAATTATGTTCCTGTGTGTTTCGACCCTTGGCTAGGCCCTAGTAAGGGTAGTTGAGACTCTATTTTGGCTCAGACATATGTGTTTTATGTATCGTTACACTAGATTAATGATTTGTTAATATGATGTTGCCTAATAATTGTGTATCGTGATATCTGATTCTAAACCCAGTCGATTGGATGTGTGCACCTCTGATTCAGTTTGACTGTCCATACATTGTTTCTGTAAGTCTGTCTCAATACATGCATTTGCATAAAGTTTTTGGGATTGGTTGCAAAGAGAAGGAAGTTTGATCTGATACGACAGTTCATCTGCATTACATCTGTACAGCGGTTGTAACGCCCCAAAAATTTAAATCTTTAATTTTTGCATGTCATGACACAAATTGCTTGTTTACTTTAATGGCTAAGTGATTTGGGTGTGTATGGGAGTGTTTGAGAAGCCTGGGTTCAAGTCTGGGGTTTTGCAGAAATTTTTAGTTTTGCTCTTAAATGAATCTGGGCATTGACATATAAGCCTTATAAATAGTAGTGCTTGTTTTATGACACAAAAAGAGCTTGTGGTCTAGTGGCAAGGTGGCGTGTTGGGTAACTGTGAGGTCTGAGGTTCAAGTCCTGGGTTGTGCAATAGAGTATTTATTTTGCTGCTCGAGCTGAGTAGGAGGTGGAGTTGGATTGAAACATAGCTAAGGGGAGTTGAATGGAATTTGAATGGGGTTGTTGAGGGAGTTGTGGAGAAATCGGTGGAGTGATTCAAGGAGGGATAATGGGAGAGATGCTAGGAGAAAATCAAGGAGTTGAGTGAGAGGGAGAGTTGTGTAACACCCCTAACCCAAAACCGTCGCCAGAATAGGGTTAAGAGGCATTACCGTATAATCGAAACATTTCACATCCATTTCACGACACAAAGTCAATCATCAATCAAACATACTTATATACAAGCATATAGTCCCTATTCGAGGTCTTCGAAACCTTATACACATGTTAGAAAGAGGTCGGGACTAAACTGAACACTTATGAAAGATTTCAGAAACTTAAGCATTCTTCAACACTGTAAAAGTCATGATAAACCGTAAAAGTAACATATTCTAAGCCCACATTTAGTATGCTTTTGGATGATTTAAGCCTCAATTTATGTAAAAAGGTGCTCTTAATCCCTTCTTTTCATGTCTTATACTCAGGAAAGCACCCGATGACAAAAAGAACGAGAAACGGGCTTAAAACGGACCAAATTGGGCCAAGCCACAAAATCAACACGACCTGGACTTCAAGCCACACGGCCGTGCCACCAGTCCTACTAGAACACGGCCTTACCACGACTTACACGACCGTGCCTCATTCAACAGTGTCGAACACGGCCTGACCACGATTTACACGGGCGTGTGCCATGACCGTGCCTCTGCCGTGGAGAAGAGCAATTCCATTCGGGAAAGGATACTTAAGGAGAAAGAAACGTGTTTCAAAAGCCTATAAATACACCCTAGGTACCAGCTGAAAGGAGGCGGCGAGCTAGGCCAAGAAGCCAAGCCGAAAAGGTCAGATTTTGTGGGAATCAATCGAAGATAGCCAGTTGATCCATCTCAAGAAGCCGGAATTCTACTCAAGACGGAGGATCTCCTCTTCAATTCCTTCAGGGGGTTTTAGGGATTTCTTATGTTTTGTTTTATCTTTTCTCTTGAGATGTTGTCTTTTATTATTATGAACTAAACCTTTGGATACCCGAAGGGGATGAAACCTATGAGGAATCTTGTTATTTGATTTTTTGAATTATACGATAATAACTTAGTTTGTTCTTAATTGTGTGAACTTAATCCAAATCTAATGTGCTTAGGTGGAGGAGGAATAGACCCTGCCTAAGAGTAGATCCAACATAATTAAGCGGAGTTGATCGAACGCCTAGAGATAGGGTGACGAGATTTTGCGCATTAGGGTGAAACCTAATATGGGAGTCCACAGATCGACGCATCGCTATTCTAGGGGTTATTATAAGCGAACGAGAGTTCCACTAATTAACCTAGGGTTAGACGTTATTCGCCTCGAGAGAGGGTTTAATATACGTTAGGGAGTCTCACGGATCAAACTAAGTAAATAAATCATATGGTTCAAGGTTAGATAACAAGTGAAGTCTAGGTGGATTTTTCGTAAGGGTATCGCTTGAGTCAACTGAGTTTTCCCAAAAGTTATTTCCCGAATTCATTCTTTTTGTCTTTGCATCTTAGCTTAGTAAGTAGATTAGTTTTAGTTTAAACAATCATCACTTTATATTAAGGCTAAATAATAAAAAGACAGTGAGTATTAGTACTTTTAGTTCCTTTGGGTTCGATAATCCGGTCTTGCCTAAATTATACTACTGTTCGATAGGTGCACTTGCCTCAATCGTTGTCGAGTTAGTTTCGTGTTCGATCATTCTTTTATAAATTTTAAAACTCGATTTACAAATGATCAAGTTTTTGGCGCCGTTGCCGGGGAACTAAGATATTAAGAAAACTCTATTTTTATTACTTTAGCCATTATTTTTATTTTTAGCAATTTATTTTTTTATTTTTAGTTTTAAATTTGCTAAATTTTCTTTCTTTCTTTTCCTAGCAGGTACCTCTAGTTTATGACTAGAAGGAACCCGAGAGGACCTTTGGAATACGACAGTGATATTGAAGCTACCGCTCGAAGAAATCGCAGAGAAATTAGGCGAGCCCTAATTTACCAAGGAGAGCGAGAAGACAGATCCAATCCTACTGAAGGGATGGACGGAAATAATCTTCCACCACAAGATGTGGGAGAAAATAATGCTCCTCGTACTATGTTTGATTATGCTAAACCACATTTAACAGGAGCCGAATCTAGTATTTTAGGCCTGCTATAGCTGCTAATAATTTTGAATTAAAGCCTAACACTATTCAAATGATTCAACAATTTGTTTAATTTGATGGTTTGCAGGATGAAGATCCAAACACTCATATAGCTAACTTTTTAGAATTCTGTGATACCTTTAAAATAAATGGCGTTTCTGACGATGCCATACGTCTTCGGTTATTTCCCTTTTCACTAAGAAATAAAGCTAAACAGTGGTTAAACTCGTTACCACGAGGGTCGATCACTACATGGGAACAAATGGCCGAAAATTTTTTATTAAAATATTTCCCACCGGCCAAAACGGCCAAATTACGTAATGATATATCTTCTTTTGTGCAGATGGATTTAGAGACAATATACGACGCATGGGAGAGATACAAAGATCTCTTGAGGAGATGCCCACACCACAGATTACCATTGTGGCTCCAAGTCCAAACTTTTTACAACAATGTGAATCCTTCAACGAGGCAATTAATTGATTCAGCCGTCGGTGGAACCCTGAATAATAAAACTCCTGAGCCAGCCTACGAGTTTATTGAAGAGATGTCGCTGAATAACTATAGTGGCAAGTTACAAGAACAAGGCCAACAAAAAAAGCCGGAGTTTACAACCTCGACGCAATAACCATGCTATCAAATCAGGTAGAGTTGATGAATAAGAAGATTGATAGTTTGTGTTCTTCGCAGTACATCCAATCATGCAAAGCATGACGCAAGTGGAACTGCGTGGCGAATCCTCGAGTACCCACCCTACCAACCGGGACACAGAGAGCGAATGGATGAACTATATAGGTAACAATTTCAGATCTAATAATAACCCATATAGTAATAATTATAATCCAGGTTGGAGGAACCACCCAAATTTTTCGTGGGGAGGACAAGGAAATCAAGGAAATCAAAGACAACAACCTCCTCAAAATTTCTAAAATCAGCCCTATCCACAGGAAAAGAAGTCGAATCTTGAAGAGACGTTAAACAAATTCATAGCATCCACAGAAGCCCATCTCTGAAAGACTAAGGTAACGCTCGACACCCAACAAACATCGATCAAAACAATCGAGAACCAAGTTAGAGGACTTACAAAGGCAATCGGGGAAATTACTGAGTCAGTCGGACAAATTGCGAAGCTATTATCCGAACGACCACAAGGGCGTCTACCAAGCAACACGGAGATCAATCCAAAGGAGCAAATCCAAGCCATAACAGCTCAAGAAAGCGAAGAAGTAGACGAACCCAGTCCAACACAAGGAAACGAGGTAGAAAAAGGTAAAGTTGAGATAACACAAGACAAGCCAAAACCGGTAATCAAGGAGTACCAACCTCGCATACCTTATCCCGAAGCATTGAAGAGAGACGGCACAGGGGAACAATTCTGTAAGTTTCTTAAACTTTTAAAGAAATTACACATTAACTTACCACTCCTCGAAGCTCTTTCGCAGATGCCTGATTCCAGTAAATTCTTAAAGAAGCTTCTGACAAACAAGCGGAAACTAGATGAAGATTCGCATGTGGAACTCAACGCAAAGTGCTCAAAGCACTCTTGCAAAATAAGCTAACAGAAAACTAAAAGATCCAGGAGTTTTACAATTCCATGTTTAATTGGTAGACTTACTATTGATAATGCGTTAATGATTTAGGGGGCAAGCATAAATGTCATGCCTTATAAATTGTTTAAACAATTAGGTCTAGGGAAACCCAAACAAACTAGGATGAGCATTCAATTAGCTGATAAAACTGTTAGAATTCCTAGGGGTATTATCGAAGATGTTCTTGTAAAAATTGAAAATTTCGTTTTCCCAGTAGATTTTGTTGTCTTAGACATGGATGAGGATAATTCAATCCCCCTAATTTTTGGAAGACCCTTTTTAGCGACTGCCAGGACTAAAATTGATGTTGATGCAGGAGAACTCATACTTTGTGTAGGTAATGAGACAGTCACCATCAAGGCTCTCGACTCGGCTAGAACATCGAGTAATCAAGGTGAGAACATAAATTCTACTAATAACCATTCGGTTAACTCTTATTTTCAGGAAGCACCACCAACGAATACAACTGAACCCGATCCCAAACCCCATGCCAACAAAGAAATAACTCATGAAGATCGAGGGATTCAGTTCGATGATCTAGACGAGTGGAAGACACACTTCAAGGAGAAATTAGGGATACACGACGAAAAACCAGAACCACACGAGGAAAAATCAAAAGAGCCCCCAAAAGAGCTTATAGGAACAAAAAACCACTTCAAAATAGGGGACAAGGTACTGTTAGACCAAGCAGATCCTCGAATATCTCCTCCGGACCCTAACACAAACAAAGAAATACCTTTTAGGGTAACCAGTGTTTTCCCATACAAAACAGTCGAGGTAAGTAATCCTATTTTTGGTACTCTTACTATAAACACATCTCGACTTAAATTTTTTCACGAAGACACAAATGATAGCATGAGGAAGGACTTCCAACTCCTCAAACCACCCTGAAGAAATAAATGAGAGGAGAGTCTAGCTTAAGACTATAAACGAGCGCTTCTCGGGAGGCAACCCGAGTACTAATACAATTATATATTTTTTATATTCAGTTTATCTTAATTTTCCTTTTTATCTTCCTTTTTAGCAACTAACAACCAACTAACCAAGTGCGAATTCCGTGCCACACGGCCTTACACACCGCCGCCGCGCGCCGTGGCCGTGTGGGTACTCGAATCTTTGAACTAACAGAGCAGAGAAGGTACATGTCAGGGCAAAATAGATTTTCAGAATCATGGACCCAACTACTACCCCACGGGCACCGACAAAGTGGCACGGCCGTACGATACGACCGTGTGAGGCTACTGACTTATCAACTACGGGCGGAACACGCCCGTGCCAGATAATCGTGCCAACATACTAACTTGTCGAACACAGGCTAGACACGAGCGTGGGGAACCAACATGCCCTAGAGCACGGCCGTGCGAGGCGGCCGTGTGAAACAACACACCCTCGACCCACGGGCGTGGGAAACCGCCAGACCTGAAATTCTAATTAAACATCATACCCTCTTTCTTTCTCTTCTTAACCCACTTTTTTTTCTTTCCTTCTTCCATTCTTTCCTCTCTTTTTCCTTTTTCCTTTTCCTAATAAATCCTTAGACTCTTGAGCTACAACAAAATCGTATCAATGGCAAAGAAGCGTAAGAGGCCAATCTCCTCAAAGGAGACCGATTCACATGAGTTCATGCCGGCAGCTTCATCCAAACAATAAGCCAAGGGTCTTTGAGACCAATTATCTGTTCTTTTATTTTTCTCTTCTCCTTTATTTTCCTTATCTTTACTTCTCTTCTACTTAATTTAGCTTATTTTATCTTATTTTCTTAATTTTAGGTTTTAAAGGCTGCTTGGGAATTACGCCACCACCACCACCATAACCTCAGCCTTAGAAATCACACCCAACAATAAGGACCTCTCAGTCCATTCATCTCTTCTTTTAATTTTAGTTTTCTTCTTAGTCTCCTTCTCTTTATCTTCCTTGTCCTTAATTTTATATTTAGTTTACTTTAATTATGTCTTAGGGATCCCTGGCTAATTCTCTACGAGCGTCCCAATTTTTTCATCTAGCGCAAGTTCGTCATCCAGACGGCCCATCACCACCACCAAAGGCACAATCTCCTCTCAAGGAATCATCCAGAAAATCAAAGCGATTTTCACTTACCCCATATCCGATGATTTTATTACAAGGTTATTATATATCTTTGTACATTGAGGGCAATGTACATCTTAAGTGTGGGGGGGGTGAACAACCTAAAAATATACCTAAAAAAAAAACCCTGAATTTAGTCTTGTTTTTAAGTAATCTACTCATATTACTAATTAGGATAAAATTTCTGCTGATTTATGATTTTTATTGATATGTTTTAGATTAAGTCATTGATAATTGTGCATTGATAATTAAATTCTAAGAATACTAGAGAATCAAGCATGATAAGTCTATTTTTAAGAAATTAAAAATTTGCTAGGTTGTCAAACTGAGTTTAAATATTACCTTGAAGTTTGGAATTTACGAGGTTGACATCAAAATACCCATAATTTTTGTGAGTTTTTGAGCCTTATAGAGCATATATTCTTTTTCTTGCTCACTTTATTGATTATGAGTATGTCAACATTGATTTGTTATTCTAGAACTTGTATTGATTATACATGTCGAGACCACATTTTTTTGATTTGATACACAGAGATGATAAAGGCGCCTAGGATTTAACCCACTAATTCCATAAAAAGCCTACCTTCATGATTAACCCCTAGTGAACCCCTTTTTAATCCTAACAACCCTATTTATTGACTCACCAACTAATATTAACCCAGAACCCCCTTTGTTTTTGTTATCACCATTTCTTTTGACTACCCTTATATCGAGATTTGATTTGATTAAATAGCCTAACTATGTTTTTTTATTTCAGTTATGTATTTATAGTTTGTTCTTAAAAAAAAAAATCAAGAGTATATTCATTATTAGTTGTGATTAAATGAGCTTATACGCTTGAATCCCAGATATCGAAGAAGAAGCTCGTATTATTAGTATTATTAGTTCTCAATTGATGTAATTATTATTATTAGTTCATTAGTTCTTAGTTAGGTAATTTGTCAATTCAATCTCGATTCTAACCCTCTAATTTAGACTTACTCCACACCTTAACCCTAGGCCCGTTACAACCCTAACAAAGACCTTTTGATTTGTGTTTTCATCTCATATTTCAGTGGTGGAGATTTGATTTTCATGCAAGCCTATGGGATTAACTCTTCATGTTCGACCTTTGAGTGCCTAATTGTGAACCTTAAACACTTTGAGTGATTTGCGTGAATCTTTTGCAAGGATGTCAATCCTTGTCGATTTCAAATCAAATGTAATTATCTAGATAAGGGGAGACGCCTATGTTTTCGAGATACAAAATCTATGACTTATACTGTTTGAATTTTTAGGACACTTTGAATTGAATTATCCATGTATAAATTATCTATGAATTATGATGAGACACTATCAATGACTATTATGAATTGAGGAAAGTTCGTTTTAATTGTAAGTTGAGAATTTTGCTTGAGGACAAGCAAAAGCTTAAGTGTGGGGGTATTTGATAAACCGTAAAAGTAACATATTCTAAGCCCACATTTAGTATGCTTTTGGATGATTTAAGCCTCAATTTATGTAAAAAGGTGCTCTTAATCCCTTCTTTTCATGTCTTATACTCAGGAAAGCACGGCCTGGACTTCAAGCCACACGGTCGTGCCACCAGTCCTACTAGAACACGGCCTTACCACGACTTACACGGCCGTGCCTCATTCAACAGTGTCGAACACGGCCTGACCACGATTTACACGGGCGTGTGCCATGGCCGTGCCTCTACCGTGGAAAAGAGCAATTCCATTCGGGAAAGTATACTTAGGGAGAAAGAAACGTGTTTCAAAAGCCTATAAATACACCCTAGGTACCAACTGAAAGGGGGCGGCGAGCTAGGCCAAGAAGCCAAGCCGAAAAGGTCAGATTTTGTGGGAATCACTCGAAGATAGCCTATTGATCCATCTCAAGAAGCCGGAATTCTACTCAAGACGGAGGATCTCCTCTTCAATTCCTTCAGGGGGTTTTAGGGATTTCTTATGTTTTGTTTTATATTTTCTCTTGAGATGTTGTCTTTTATTATTATGAACTAAACCTTCGGATACCCAAAGGGGATGAAACCTATGAGGAATCTTGTTATTTGATTTTTTGAATTATACGAAAATAACTTAGTTTGTTCTTAATTGTGTGAACTTAATCCAAATCAAATGTGCTTAGGTGGAGGAGGAATAGACCCTGCCTAAGAGTAGATCCAACATAATTAAGCGGAGTTGATCGCACGCCTAGAGATAGGGTGACGAGATTTTGCGGATTAGGGTGAAACCTAATATGGGAGTCCACAGATCGATTTCATCGCTATTCTAGGGGGTTATTATGTTTAACGAGAGTTCCACTAATTAACCTAGAGTTAGACGTTATTCTCCTCGAGAGAGGGTTTAATATACGTTAGGGAGTCTCACGGATCAAACTAAGTAAATAAATCATATGGGTCAAGGTTAGATAACAAGTGAAGTCTAGGTGGATTTTTCCTAAGGGTATCGCTTGAGTCAACTGAGTTTTCCCTAAAGTTATTTCCCGAATTCATTCTTTTTGTCTTTGCATCTTAGCTTAGTAAGTAGATTAATTTTAGTTTAAACAATCATCACTTTATATTAAGGCTAAATAATAAAAAGACGGTGAGTATTAGTACTTTTAGTTCCTTTGGGTTCGATAATCCGGTCTTGCCTAAACTATACTACTGTTCGATAGGTGCACTTGCCTCAATCGTTGTCAGAGTTAGTTTCCAGGTTCGATCATTCTTTTATAAATTTTAAAACTCTGATTTACAACGATCAAGTCACACGCCCGTGCGGTCAGGCCATGTGCCTTTCACGACTACCAGACACGCCCATGTGTCTAGGTCGTGCCAAAACAGAGCATACATTGTGACTTATTCACACGGCTACCAGACACGCCCGTATGCCATAGCCGTGTGTTATTAGGCTAGCTACTGACTTGATCACACGGCCACCATGCACGCCCGTGGGCCTCGGCCGTGTACCCTGTCCAGACACACCTAGAAGTGAACCTTAAACCACACGGCAGAGACACACGCCCGTGTCTCTTGGCCATGTATGCGAAATAGGCCATTTGCAAGACCAATTTGCTACCCATATAAGGGTCAACCCTACAAGCACAATTAAGCATGTTTCTCACACAATTTGGCAACCAAATACATGTCAAATAGACAACATATCATCCCATCCAATCTCATTTCTAATCATGTTGACTTATAAACCAAATAACACAACTAGAACACATACATTATCAAACATGATTCATCCTCAATATCACTAGATCATTTTAGCATCAATCCATCATTAAGCTTACCATTCTTAAGACAATTTCGTTACCAACAAACCATACCAAAATATACTTCACATACCATAATTATTCAAGCACATTACCAACATTTTGTCTAGCCATATCACATGGCTATTTACACATCTCAATCATGTTTCAATTAACTAGCCTATACATGCCATATTCCATTATACACACATTCATAAGTACCAAAATAGATTGTCGATAGTGTGATAGAGATGCTGGCGATTCCCGGATCCGAGCTAGCTTTACTGACACTATAAAACAGAGAAACAATCACACAGTAAGCTTTCAAAGCTTAGTATGTTCGTAACATAATACATTATACCAAAACAAGCCATCACATAGATTAATTTACAATCTCATATATCATACCATCCAAAGCTAATATGTTCAATTAACCTTCCATAAATTCATTCATAGTTTCATCAACCACATAGGTTCTGAACCTACCTGAGCCAACACTTAGTTATTGATTACATGTGCTACTCAATACTCACTATATCATTTCGATCAACTTTCGTCTCTTCTTTGATTCAATCGCACACTTAGTGCTCAAATAGTTAGCCGAAGCTTAATTAACGTCGCACACTTAGTGCATCTATATCAAACCGATCTTAAATGGTATCGCACACACAGTGCCAACCACAAAGCCGAAGCTTATATTTATTTCGCACACACAGTGCTAATCATCTCGGTCACCTTTCCGAATATGCACACTTAGTGCCACATATCTCGAGCCCTCACATAGCATTCACATTTCAATAATATCATACCATACATCACATATCATTAAACATAGTTAAATATACGTATTATGTCTGAACTTACCTCGGACGTCGAAATACCGAAACGGTCGATTAATCGAGCACTTTGTCTTTGCCTAGATCTCGATTCGAATCTCTCTTCTCTTGGTCTATACACATTCAAATTCAATCCATTCAATCATCGATCATTCATTTTAGTCCAAAACTCACATATTTAGGGCATTTTGCAAAATAGCCCTCACATTTTCACATTTCGACACTTTAGTTTCTAATTCACCAAATCACAAAATACACATAATTTCAAGTTACCCATGCCTAACCGAATTCTTCTAATGTCCATACAAATCCACACATTTCATTTATTTCACATTTTAGTCCCTCCATTTCTCATTTTCACAATTAAGCCCAAATTAACTAAATTCACCAAAGATTCAAGAACAAAACATGTTCATTAAACACATATCTTTCATTTAACACCAATACTCATCTCAAAGCTCACCATTTCATCAATGGCACATCTCATATACATCATCAATTTCTAAAATTAAAGCATGGGTTTTGAAGTTTACGAAGCAACGATTACAGAAACATAGAAATTATCAAAAATCGATAAAAAAACATACCTCTAATTAAGGCTTGTAATAGCCGAATGTAACAAAGCTTTTCTTCCTTCTTTTTTTTTGTGTTTTCGGTGGACAAAGATGAGCATATGACTTATTTCATGCTTTATTTTCATTATAACATATTAATATGCTATTTACTAAATTAACCTTTCATTTAATTTTTGAAACAAATATACATTAAGGGCATACTTGTCCTTTGCCACCCACTAACCTTACTAAAGGGCTAATTGTCTATTAAGGGCTTCACATTAAAAAGACAACAACAATTAAGCACTTAACAATCAGCACACAGCATTTTGTACTTTATGCGATTAAGTTCTTTTCGCAAATTAAACACAAAATCAATAAATTCTTCACACAGAAATTTCACACAGGCTAATTCACATACTGTAAACACAGAAAATAATATTAAAATATTATTTTGACCTCAAATTTGTGGTCTCAAAACCACTATTCTGACTAGGGTCTAAACCGGACTGTTACAAGTTGTGTCGTTTGGGGAAACTCTAGCCTTGAGAATTCGGCTGGGGAGGTGCTTGTGCCGAATTTGATCATTAGACACTGAGGTAATCAGTTTTGGGGTTTTTCCTCATTCTTCTGTTGCGGTTTCGGTCAGTTTTGTTTTCACCTATTTGCTTTTGGTACCGAATTTTGCCAAGTTTCGAAGTACCTCTCGGGTTTGCTCGTTTACTTTTTTTGCTCTTCCCTTTAGTCTTTTTTTTTGTTTTGGTCGAATAGCCCTTTGCTTCTCCTTGTTGCCGAATTCTCATTTCTCTTCCCCTCTCCTCTTGTTGCCGAATCCTCTCATTTCTCTTCCCCTCTCCTCTTGCTGCCGAATACCCTTTTCTCTTCTCCTCTTCTCATTGTTGCTTCTTTCCTCTCCCCTACTTTCCCAAACTTTGACCGAATATTTCTTTTCTCTCCCTCTTCATCTATTCAATTTTGTTTCGGTTTGACAACTGTTCTTTGACGATTCGAATTCCTTGAGGAGTGAAGGAGTTTCAAGTGATATTAGAGTCGTCGAAACCTTTCTCTCATCACTCGATCAAAGGTAAGTAGGTAGGCTAGTTTTTTTAAGTGTAGGCCGAATGTTTCTATGGTTCTGAAAGTTATCATGTGTGGATTTAAACCACATGAATAAACAATCTGGTTTAATGAAATCTGTTTGTAATGCAGATATCCGTCAAGGAGATTGTAGTCAACCTTCGGTAGTGGCATAAGTGGGCTAAGCCACATTTGACAATCGAGGCAAGTATTAATTTTGGTTTTGGTTAAGAGTGTTAACGAGGGAGATTAACCCTATTGTTTAGCGACTAATGGAAAGCCTTGTACGAATGTAGGTTTTAGTGCTCGTGGATCTTAGCGCATTTTCGCAATCAGGTGTGTAATCACACCCCTTTAACTGCAAATCAGTAAAAGCCGAAAAGTCGAAAATGACTGCGTTTGAGACCACATGAGCGTACAAACGCTCGTGTGGTAATCTGAGCCCACGAAATATGGTGTTGAACTGTAGAGGCCGCCATGAGCATTCTCATGGGCTTAGGCCGTAATGGGCCACGTTAGGCCGAAATGGGCCGTGTGGGCCCAATAGGCTCGTGGGCCCCACACCTATGAAATCCACGAATTGTGGCAAATACTGGACTGGGCTATGTAGATTATATAGCCGTGGTGAAATCTGGGCTGAACGGGTCGAACGAGCGTGTGGGCCCACTTGGGCCGAGTAATGGGCCTTGGGCCCATTTACATTATTATGACCATTTAGGTTATCTGAGTCACTCGAGGAGGCTGCGGACCTTTCGAGAGGTCGAAATCTGCACCGAGACCCCAAAATAGGTAAAATGACTGAAATACCCCTATAGGATAAAATGACCGAAATACCCCTATAAGGTAAAATGACCGAAATACCCCCATAGGGTAAAATGACTGAAATGCCCCTATAGGGTAAAATGACTGAAATGCCCCCATAGGGTAAATGACAGAAATACCCCCATAAGGTAAAATGACTGTTATACCTCTAGGAGATGAAATGACTGTTATGGCCTTATGATATGTATGACTATGATTGAGCATGACATTTTGCATACACGTATGATATTATGTCACAACATATTGCATGGGGATGGGCTGTTATATTCGGAGGAAGTGTACTGTACTGATAAGGTCGCACGGGTCGCCCAAGACGACTATAGACTCCATCTTTGGTGGCGTTGCCACATATATATTCTTCGCGGCCTTCTTTGTGATCTTTATTATCGCGACTTTGTTGTGATACTATTACTGGCAGCTCTGCTGTGATATTGGTGTGTTGGCTGGGTGGGTCGATTTTATCCCCACATAGTGTGTTGGTGGTACGGAGTGGTGAGTTGGCTGGATTGGGATGGGTTGCATGATTGTACTGTATCGTTACTGTATTGGGCTAAGGCCCACATTATTACTGTATTGGGCTAAGGCCCATATCTTTATCAGATTGAGCTAAGGCCCACACCGCATCGTTATCGAATAAGGCCTGCACCACACTTTGTTTCTCGCATAGGGGATTACACACTGAGTTTTCGTAAACTCACCCTTTCCTTTTAATCATATGGTAATCCTCACCATAGGCGGTTTGGTCTTTGTGTGAGGGTCTTTGAGGTGGCCACACAAGCTCGCGGTGACCTACATTTGTTTTTATTTTATTTTAATTTAAAGTTTAAGTTAGGTTTTTGTTTACGTAATAAGGCCTTTTCTGGTTCTTTAAATTTTTAATTGGGCTTTTATTTGTTTAATTTAAACTGCTA
Source organism: Gossypium sturtianum (assembly GCA_025698515.1). NCBI lineage: Eukaryota > Viridiplantae > Streptophyta > Magnoliopsida > Malvales > Malvaceae > Gossypium > Gossypium sturtianum. The sequence goes on from CM046951.1 coordinate 82,096,379, forward strand.
GTTTAGGAGAAGACGAGATTTTAAAATACTTACTGTTTTAAAAAACACGGAATTTAAACATTAGAGTTTCAAAAGCTTCCGCGGTTTTAAAACAACCTATTGAAATAAAAGCAAATAACAAGACAAACATTTTGACAAGATGATTTGTAAATAATAACTAAAAGGGGTTTCTCAACTTAAAAACGAATTTTTACCAAACAAGTCAAATGTTCGAACGACATTTCAATGTGACACTCCAGATTCGGCCATAACGTCTAGGCCGGGTTTGGGGGTGTTATAGCGATTTATCACATAGTATGATACATATGTCAGCTCAACTGCATATTATCATCTATGTGGCTTAGTTCCACATATGTGATGTGTAGGGTTGGATGGGTCTTTCGAGGTCCTATATGGTGTGCATGGTTGGTTAGACTACCTTTAGCTTATTTATGGTGTGAATGGGGATCAGAGTGGTGTTCGATTGGTGGGGTAGGTTTGTTTTTAATCTATTTTGCATTAGTACATAATTCTGGTTGTGCGACTATTTGTTTGTTTGAAAGATATATTCGCAATGATATAATGTGCTCTGTTTGATACGTATGGTTAGGACGTTGGTTCAGTGTTTACATTCCAGATTTGTATTAGCTTGGTAAGTACGTTTCGCTATTGAACTGCTAATTGAAATTCTGTTTTGTAACTTTATCATTTGTTACGTTTTGAACTCACACTGAGCTCGTATAGCTCACCCCTTAGTTTATCCCTTTGCAGGTACCTTCGTTTTCTGTAGCTGGACTTGGCATGCCGGAGGTCTTGGAGTGATATGTTTTAAGCCGAACTAATAAAATGACTTTTCAGATTTTTAAATTTGTGAACTGTTTTGGACTGTAAACATCTATAAAGACTGGTACAATCTAATTTTGGATTTTCGTGAATAGTTTTGTTTTGAATTCTAGAAACTCAGAACTTTACTTCCGAACGCCTTCGACGTGACTTGAATTCTCTATTTTGAATCCTAAAAGGGTTAAATGGTTTAGTTCGATTTTAATAACTGTGTTCGTATAAGATTTTAACAACTCGTTTCTAAAATTGTTTCATATCACTTCGGTGATCAATGTAACCTTCGAGATTCGGTCTAAACTTCTAGGCCGGGTTTTGGGGCGTTACACATAACCCATATTTATGTTGTGAAGTTATCCTTTTTATTGACTCCCTATTTTCGAAATTTGATTTGGTTAGTTGTCTAACTATGTTTCATTAATTGAATTACTGAATTTTGTTTTGTTTAAAAAAATCAATCAAAAAAGAAGAAGAAAAAAAATATATAAAAAAATTGATTGAGCTTGAATAATTAGTTTCATATTCTGTTGAAAAGCTCAGTCCATTGGTGATTATGCTTGTTGATGTAATTTCTTTTAATTCAGTAACTGATTTTTTCTTTCTAGTTTGGTAATTTATCAACACGATCTCGATTATAACTAACTTTTCTGACATTTTCCATATCCTTAATCTAAGCCCCATTACAACCTTATAAAGACTTTTTGATTGGTGTGTCATCTCATTTTATAGTGGTGGAGATTTGATTTTGAAGCAAGCTTATGATAATGACATTTCTCGTTCGACTATTAAGTGTACAATATTTGAACCTTAAACACTTTGAGTGCTTTGAGTGATCTTTAGTGAAGATGTCAATTCTTCTTGATTTGAATTTAAGGTAATTATTTAGATAATGGAAGACACACACGTTTTTGTGCTTTAAAAAAATTTTCGGCTTGTACTACTTGAATCTTTAGTGCCATTTTGGTTGAATTTTCTATGCATGATTATTTGTGAATTATCTTGAAACATTATTGATGAAAATGACACATTGAGAAAGTTAACTTGAATGTGGGTTGAGAATTTTGCTTGAGTACAAATAAACGCTTAAGTGTGGGGATATTTGATAAATGCTAAAAGTAACATGTTTTAGCCTCATTCTTAATGCATTTTTGGATGATTATTCAATTTAAAATGGTGAATTTTATGCTTCTAATCCTTTAAATTCATGTATCTATACTTAGGAGAGCATTTAGGAGCAAAAAGGAGCGAAAATTAAAAAAAAAAATCAGAGCAAGTTTCAGGAACCACACAGGCTGGACACACGGCCATGTGAGCCACATAGCCATGTGCCAGACAGTGTGGATTTTGCGAATCACACTCCAAACACGTGAAAAAACGTAATTTTTAGATTCTTAGGGCATTCTAAGACCTATATATGACAAAGATAAGAAGAGGGAAGAAAGCCTTCATAGAATATTTAAGAAAACAACTTGGAAAACACTACTGAAGCTGACTCTGAAGCAAATTTCCATCAAGATTAAAGATATTTTGATTTCTTTGAAGTTTATTATGAGCTTATTTATTTCTTGTGGTTATACTGTCTTTGAGATGTTTTTAATTGCAATTATGAACTAATTTTCTAAATACCTATGGAGATGAACCCTATAATGGATTCTGCCTTTTGATTTCTGTTTTACGCAATAAATACTTGAATCTTGTTCTCAATTATGTGTGCTTAATTCTTGGTTTAATATTTCTAGGCTATTAATCCATGTTTAATGTGCTTAAATCAGAGGAGGAATAGACCATGTTTAAGAGTAGATCTAGTATAATTGAGTGGAGTTGCATATAATCTTAGAAATAGGACAACATAAATCTACTGGATTAGAGTCAAATCTAATAGGGAGATCCATAGATCTAGTTAATGCAATAATAAGGGTTCTAATTAGAAAGAAATTCCAATTAATCAACCTAGAGTCAGTTGCTCTTAGTCTATTAGCATAATTTAGAAATTTCTATGAATCAATATATTAAGTGAAGAAATTGTTTAATTCAGATTGATAATAACAGATGAAATCCAAGTGGGTTCTTCCTAAGTATTGTTTTGCTTCTTGGTTGTTAATCGTTTGTTTTCCTGCTTTGTTCTTTGTTATGTTCTCTAGTTAATTAATTTAGTTAATTTTAGTTTTAATCAATCCCTCCAATTTATCAATTAAATAATAAAAAGACAATAATTACTAATATTTTAATCTTCCTGTGAACGATATCTATGATCACCGTAGGTATAGTATCGCATAGAATTTTTAGTTGGTTTGTCAACGTCAGAAATCATGCATGAAGGTTAATGGACTCCAATTTCACTTTTCTCTAAGCATTTCTATTACTTTCTGGCAGAGTGTGGAAAAACTGAATTGAAGAGACAGCGTTGAATGTTACACTATTTATTTTCTTCATTTCAGTTGAACAAAGGAGTGGACAATATTTATAGCATATGGTTAAACGTCACACAATTAATTTCCATTACCTTTTAACTTTGAATCATTCAACGTTTACGTAGACTTATACACCATAAAGGTTTTTAAGAATCCAACTCCTTACTCCGTGAGAGAAGGAGCACTGATCATTTTAATATACTCGCTTTGAAGATCTGCAGGCAATCATATCAATGGATCTTTCATGGCAGTTTTTTTCCTCTTCTTTAGTTACAGCATTCCTTCTTACTCTTACCCTTGCTCAACAACAGTCTCCATACATATACCACTATTGTTCAGAGACAGATGGTAACTTCACCAGAAACAGCACTTACGAGACAAACCTCAACCGCTTACTTTCGTCCTTCTCCCGCAGCACAGCACATGGAAACGGCTTCTATAATTTTTCATCAGGTCAAGGCTCCAACATAGCTAACGCAATTGCACTTTGCAGAGGAGATGTGAGCTCAAGTGATTGCTTCGACTGCGTCAATAACGCAAACACTGAGCTTAGATATCGCTGCCCTAACCAAATAGAGGCAAGCATATGGTATGACTATTGCATGTTCCGCTACACAAATCACTCCATCCTTGGTCGCGCGGAAACAGACCCTGCTTTCTCCATTTGGTATGGAGTTAACGTAACGAATGTAGAAGCTTTTAATCAGGCTTTGGGTTCTTTATTGGAAAGCCTAAGAAATAAAGCTTCATCAGGGACTTCTCTTGGGAAGTTCGCAACAGGAAGTACACGAGTTTCACCTTTCCGAACAATATATGCGCTTGCTCAATGCACTCCTGATTTGACACAGAATGGTTGCAGCTCCTGCCTGTCTCGCGGTATTGTTTATATCCCGCAATGCTGTGGAAGAAAACAAGGAGTCAGGGTAGGTATGCTTAGTTGTAATATTAGGTTTGACATTGATCCCTTCTATAATCTTACTGCTGCTGATACCACGACAACAGGTACCTTCTTTTCTCTTCTTTGTTTTATCAAGTCACCATCTTGTATAAAGCGATTCCTATCTGTGAAAACAGAAAAGGGTTTCTCCATAATATCCAGATACTTCCATATTAGGGAGATCTAAACTTCACTATGTCTTCACTCATAAAGGAAAAACTTCTTTGAAATTTTGCAGGAAACAATAGTAATTCATCTGGAACAACTATTATAATATCCATCTCGGCTACTGCTTTTGCTCTATTTCTCATTTCCGGCTGCATCTTCATTATTTTAAGGTTGAGGAAGCCAAAGCTGAAACCTCGAAGTAAGTAGAAGTATCAGTTTATTGGTTTTCTTTCTTTTGCAACGTTATGACTGAATCTACAATTTACTTGTTTTTGTTTCATTTGTTATACCTCTGAAGAGCATGAAGCAACTGAAGCAGTGGATGAAATCATAACTGAAGAGTCTTTACAATATGATTTCAACATCATTAGAGCTGCAACAGATCACTTTTCTGATACAAATAAGCTTGGACAAGGGGGATTTGGAGCAGTTTATAAGGTAATACGTTAGAATTAAATTTAAAAAAAAAAAAAGAAAAAGGTATTGCACCAAATAATAAGTTCAATTAGCATATACATACACACATGTATATGATTCATTCTGATATCTTGTCAGGGCACACTTGCTGGTGGAAAATTAATAGCAGTGAAAAGGTTATCTTCGGATTCTAGACAAGGAGACCTTGAATTCAAAAACGAGGTTCAGTTGATGGCCAATCTTCAGCACAGGAATTTAGTTAGGCTCCAAGGTTTCAGCCTTGAAGGAAAAGAAAGGCTTCTCATCTATGAGTTTGTGCCTAATGGAAGTTTGGATAAATTCTTATTTGGTATGATATGTCAGTGTATTAATTCTTATTATAGAATCTCTGCTACAAAGCTAAACACCAGCAGCCATTTTTATTTCATTAATTCAAATTTGTACATTTATGGTGATGTAGATCCAATTAAGAAAGCATATTTGGACTGGGAAACACGATGCAAAGTCATAGGAGGTGTTGCTCGCGGACTTCTCTACCTTCATCAAGATTCTCGACTAAGAATTATTCATCGAGATCTCAAAGCTGGCAATATACTGTTAGATGCAGAGATGGCTCCCAAATTTGCAGATTTTGGCATGGCAAGAATGTGTGCTGTTGAGCAAACTCAAAGTACTACCAGTAGAATTGTAGGAACATAGTAAGTACTCCCAATAAGTTTATGATTCATGATCGGTAATCATTTTCACTCAAATAACATGAATCAGAACGATTCACAAATTGAAACTAGTTAATTTTTCTTATATTGATTGACTTACAGTGGATACATGGCGCCTGAATATGCAATGCATGGTCAATTTTCAGTTAAATCAGATGTTTTTAGTTTTGGCGTAATGATGTTGGAGATTTTAAGTGGTGAAAAGAACAGCGCTTTTCGAAATGGGAGTGATGTAGAAGATCTTCTAAGCTTTGTAAGTATCCGAATCTTCTGCATATTATGATGCATTAAAGGAATGTAGAGTTTATTACTTTGCATGAATTAAACCCTGTAGGCATGGAGAAATTGGGAGGATGGGACAGCATTTGATCTTGTAGACCCCAATTTGAGGGATGGATCCAGAAGTGAGCTAATGAGATGCATCCACATTGGGTTGCTTTGTGTTCAAGAAAATGTAGCTCAAAGACCAAACATGTGTGCGGTTGTGCTAATGCTTACTAGCTACTCTACCACTCTCCCACTACCCTCTGAACCTGCATTTCTTATGCACAGCAAAACTCAATCAGGGATTAAACTCTCAGGGGTAACAGCATTAGGTCGATCCCGAAACGAAATTGCGGTAGCCTCAGAAAATAAGGTTTCCGTTACCGACCCGTATCCGAGATAACAAAGCTGGTCACATTTGTATGCATTTTGCTGTAAAAAGTTCTTGTGGCAAATATGGTGGTGTTAATTAAAACTCCTCGTTTTACTACCAAATTTATAATCAGACTGCAATTCCTCTACCGTCAGCTGCACCATCTCCGACAGCCCCGTTTCCTGAAATTGGTTTTGTGTCCGTTCTTTTCTTCAATACAAGCAGCATGCTACAACCACAAAGTTTTTGTTTAGTTTTCTATTGAATTTTTCATTTATCATTAAACAGCTCAAGAGTGTGATATTAACTTTCTATTTATGTTTTACATATATCATAAATAAAGAGAAAAATTATATTCCTAAATTATGCATAAATTGAAATGTTTGGAAAAAAAAGTATTCTAGCGTGTGGAAAAAGTTGGGCACTTTCCCTACAAGCAAATTGATAATTTTCTTGCATCATTGAATCCCATTGATTCCACTTTGGACCACTGTTTTTATGATTGAAAATTACTACACATTCAATAAATCATGGAGCTGACTTGACTACACTTATGGATCAAAGTTGCTTATATTCCAATATAATTTAATCTATTTTTTTATTCGTACAATTGATTTATTGGTGCATTTGGAATGTACCCATATCTAGTCCTTTTCTCCTCTCATTTTATAATGGTTTAATTCAAATTTCATCCCTCTATTTTAGAAAAATTAACAAGTTAGTCCATCTACTTTAATTTGTCAAATTTTAATATTCATACTTTAAGAAAAATGAGAAATTAATCTAATTGTTAATAAAAGCATACACTTATTTTTTTTAAATTATTGCATGTGAATTGTCGAACTATTATTTTTACTATTTTCTTGCACATAAATTGTTAAATTGTTGGTTTCTACGTTACTAATCTATAGAAAGCTTTAACAATATTGTCCAATTAAGTTAAGTTATGCTAAAAAAATATGAGTCTAGCATAATTTGTTTGATTTGAAATGAAGGGGAAACAACCATCAAAGTTGGTTAAGATCACACGATCATATTGATACAATATAAGATATGCTTGATTTAGATGGTGTTTTGCAACAAATAACATAATTTAATGTATTATGCATGAATCGATTAAGTAGTAAAGTGATAAAAAGCTATCGTTCTCACAAATATCAAATTTTAAATTATTGAATACCAATTATTCAGTTTTATTTAATCTAGGTCAATAAAATTGCTACTTAAATTAAGCTAAGCAAATATAAAGATTTTACTAAACTAAAGCAATGAAAACTTTTGAGTTTTTCAATCAATTTTTATGGGCTTGGAACTCTAACTTTACCTAATCTAATTAATCGATTATCCCTCTTCAATTATTCAATCTATGTAATTACTAATCTAGAATTCAATTCCATTAACTAAACCATTTCAGTATCTAGTTAAATTAACCCCTTTCCAATAGCTAAATCCCTATGTAAGTTTGGGTTAAGTCAAAAAGAAAAAATCTATTGGGTTGATTAAGGTATCGGGTATATTCCTATCCTAGTCATTAATTAATTCATTTGTTAGTGTTACTAAAGTTAATCCTAATCTATTCAGTTTAAATCTCAACCCTAACTTTCTCTTCCATGACAAATTATGATATCAAATTAATACAACTTGGTGAGCAGAACAATACTGAATAAATAATCAGCATAGATTAAAACAATTGAATATAAAAATAATTAATTAACTAATATATATGATCTATCATTGTTCCAAGAAAATAAAATTCATCATGAATAGAGAAAATATCACACAAATAAATTCAAAACAAACTTGTAACAATAAAAAGAAAGAATCAAGAGTGAAAATAGATGAAGACAATGAATCAAGCTCCTCAGATTTTTTTTTTTCTTGTCTTTGCAAACTTGAAGTTTCCCGTGATATGAGAGAATTTCTCTTTTGCCTCCAATTGATTCCCCTCCTTTTTTACTCCCAAAATTTTTTTGAACCTGTAACCCTTAATTTTTGGATTTCTATCAAGGTTTTTCACCAAACAAAGAATTGCAGTGGAGCGGTTTACTTGCTTCCAAAATTTCTAAATTCAAAGCATGTTCCACTGCACTTTTTATTCAGTAGAATGGAAGATTTCTCTTCACCACTTCTAGCTTTATGCTCTAATTTTTCCATTCTTTATTTGAGAGCTACAATGAAAAAAAGAAAATAATAAATAAATTCAAATTACCTGTAACATTGATGAAAAATATACACAATTCATCTAAAATAAAATAAATTCAAAAAAACTATAAAAAATAATCTAAACACTAAAATTTACTCCTTAAATATTACAAGAATTATATTAAAATAATTATAAATATAAAAGTTATCATGTAACAAAAAATTCTTCAAAAATAGTAAAAAAATTATAAAGTTATTCTATATGGATTTAAACTAAGATTTTGTTTGAAACCATGACTTTTCATATTTGAATTTATATTTAATTTGTGTAATAAAATATGTTATACATTAAGTTAGTCAAGACTCGAATTAAGCAACAAATAAATGCAAGATAACTTTTTTTATTTATAAAATATTTTTGTTGGGGAAATTGTCAATTTCTTTTTGGAAAAACTAGTTATATATTACTTTTTGTTTAAAAATATTTTTCTTTTTTCTTTTTTTCACACTCGACTTTTCTTCTATACCTACTCATAGCAATTCACATCATATGCCAATGGGTTAAAATATACTCCAAGTCCTTGTATTGTTAGTACATTCAAAATTTAGTTTTTTTTTTTTAATTTCTAAGAATTTAATCCTTATATTTTTCAATTTTCAAAATTGTAACTTTTCCAACCCGGTCTAGAAGTTAGGCCCAAATCTGGGAGATTACATCAGTCACCGGAATGGCCTAGTAGCGATCGGGATTTATAAAACAGTTAATTTAAAACATTTATTTATTTTGGAAGAAAACTTAGTCTATTTTCAGAAAAACTCACGAGTTATCAAAAACTTATTTAATTTAACTTTCCTATATAACGATGACTACTTTTAAGAAAACTTCGTTAATTTCCATTCATTTATTACTCATTATTTACAATCTAGCAGTAGAAAAGTGATATTCAATTTAGATTTAAATTAGATTATATGCATAAATAATTAAATATTGTATTTCAGTATCCTAAAATTAAATTAAATGCCATGAATGCTTTTTAAACCCAATTCTTAAGTTTCATGCCACATATTGAAATTAAAACATTACAGTATCTGAATAATAATAAAAATATCAAATAATAAACCAAAAATATTTTAGTAAATTAAACCAAGCCGAGACCTTTCTAATATTGTGTCCACGTCTTAACTTGATGGGTTATCTGTAATGATGGAAATTAAAACGGGAGTGAGCTATAAAGCTCAGTGTGAGTTTCATCACAAGTAAACCAATGCAAACACTTTATAAGTATACAGAAACACAACGCATAGCTCAATACACAATAGCAATTTTAGAATATCAATATTCCAAACCACTTCCATAATGTATACATATATATATATATCATCTCAGAAAATCTAGTTTGTATACACATGCTTTATGTATGCCATACAGTTTTGGTTTAACAGAAAAGATCATACCACACCGCTACACACCACAATGGGAGTTCTACTGAACTCCAACCACCTACACACTGGGTTGTGATTTAAGCACCACTGGTTTTGCAAATAAAATCTATCATTGGGCTGTGAATACACAACAAAAATTCTCAGATTAAACTTGCCACTGGACTGTGGGTACATAGCAAAATATCGTAGATAAAATCTGCCACTAGGCTGTGGACACACAATAAAAATTCATAGATGAAACCTGCCAATAGACTGTGGATACACAGCAAAATATTGCAAATAAAATCTGTCACTAGGCTATGGATACATAGTAAAAATTCGCAGATGGAACTTGCCACTAGGCTATGGGTACACAACAAAATATCACAGATAAAATCTGCCATTAGGCTGTGGATACACAGCAAAAAATTACAGATGAAACTTGTCACTGGGCTGTGGGTACACAACAAAATATCGAAGATAAAATCTGTCACTGGGTTGTAGATGCACAACATATTTGCAGGTAAAATTTGTCGATGGGTTGTGGATGTACAACATATTTGCAGTTAAAGGATAAACACTGTCACCGAGCTATGGGTTGAGAATACTATAGAACGACATATTTTTATGTGTTAATTGTATATTTATTTTGAGTATGATCCTACTAATTTGGGCTATTTATGGTCTTTTATCTTTTAGGGACTAAATTGAAGGCAAAAGTAAATTTAAGGGCGAAAAGCATGAATTTGGAGATAAAGTGGGCTAACATGCGACATAGGAAAAAAGGTGGTGCCGAAAATGCAAGCATGGAAAAATGCAAAGAAAAGATATTTTATAAACACAAGACTCTATTTAATTTTTAATTATATTAGGATACTTGTTAGATATTATTATTTAGATTTTATTTTAGCTTTTATCTTTATTTATCTTTAACTATCTTTATTTATTTGTATTTATCTTTTAGAATTTAAGTAGGACTAGATCCTAGTACTATAAATAGGGGATGGAGTGACTCAAATTTCATATTATCTTTTCTGTAAATACTCCCTCCCCCTAAAAAGCTTAGCCTTGTTCTTTTCTTTATTCAATAAAATTTCATTTTTTTTATTAAGTCTATTTCTTTTCCCAAAGGCATGAGCCACTAAATCCATCTAGCCAAAGGTTGTCAAAAATCCCCCAAAAAGGTTCATGAGGCTTAGAATCCGCGCTTAGCCTTCTCAACGAGTATTCATCACTTCTCCGTATTATGGGGCTGACGCTTTCGTCCATGTCCCTTCAAAAGTGATCTTTCCAACTTGTGCAAGGAACGGCCGCTCTGTATATTTTGGGAAGGTTGCACAGTTGGTTCGTTAGCTTACTGTGTCAGTGGTTGTCGAGGCCAAGAGACAAAATGGCGTGGGATTCGCCATTGGGAAGTGATGATCTAGTGTAAGGCAGTCCCACAGGAGCGACGGTTGGCTAGAGTTAGGTTCCTCTAAATTATAAGTCTAAACCCTAAGTGGAGCTGGTGGTCGTAGGCGTCCTCTTTCACTATAACTGGCTTATTCAGTTCGAGAAGGATCACCTAAAAGCCGAGGATTGAACCCAAGGAGGATCGAGACAACCGGAGGCTGGAAGCTCGCCACATAAGAAACTCTCTCTTTTTCCAAACTCTGTTTATTTTTATATTCTCTATTTTAATTTTTGCAATTTCAATTAACTTTTAATTCTGTCTTTTTATTTTTTTTCCCCAGGTACACAGGTTTTCTTGGGCACGATTCTGTCTGGGATCTCACAAAACAAGACATTGTGCAAATCTAGTCCCTGAGGATTTGACCATACTTCCCTTATACTATTCTTTTTATTATTTCTATAGGGATAGGATATATTTGGTGCTTCAACGATGCATCATGGGTGCACAGCAAATTTGCAAATAAACTGTCACTTCTTCCTTCGTTCATATTGTCCCACCCCATGTAATGCAATTGTAACAACCCGATTTTGACCCTAATCGGAATAGTGATTTCGGGACCACAAATCCAAGTCCGAAAAATATTTTTAAAATTATTTTGCGTGCTTACTATGTGTGAATTTTCTTGTGTTAAATTTTTGTGTTTTAATTTCGTTGTTTGAGTGTCCGATTAAATAAAATGACTTAATCGCGTAAAATGTAAAAGTTACAAATTAAAGTGTAAAGTGCTTATTTGATAGTGGCTTTTTAATATGAGGTCCTTAAAGGGAAAATAGCCCATTTTAAGGATATTGGACTGCATAATGACTAATAAAACCAAAATTTATGTTTTATGATAATAGTTAAATAAAGGTTAAAAATGTAATTTAGTAATAATTTAATATATGTTAAGAATAAAACAAAACAAAAGCCATTATCATCTTTTTCCTAAGTGACCGAATGCTTGAAGGAAGAAAACTCAAAAATTCTTTAACATTTCGGCAACTTTGAAGCTTGATTGACGTATGTTAATTGTTCGGTTTTTAATAATTTTTACGTTTTTGATATCGTTGCTATGAGATGCACAAAGCCCATGTTTTAATTTTTTATTTTGATGAATATTTTGAGTTGCACCATTGATGATAGCTTGTTGTTTGTGTTGTTTGATGATGAAATATGATATATATGTGTTAGATTAATAATTTTTGTATTGGAAGTTTTAATGATTTTGAGCATTTAGGGCTAATTTGTAAAAATAGTAAATTGAAGGATCAAATTGCAAAATAAATAAATTGTATGGACTCATATGGATGAGATGAGTATTCGGCATAAGCAAAGCAAGGGCAAATTATGCTTACTTTGTGTTTTGTGAATTTTGGACTAAATAGCTAAAAATGTAAAATGTATGGGGTAAAAGTGCAAATTACTTATTCATGTGTTTTTGAGTGAATTTAATTGAATATTAATTAAATAATTTTAATTTATATCAAATTAGATCAAGAAAATAGAAAGTCGGATTTGGATCGGGGAAAGACAAAAATAGCCGAATAGTTGATTTTACGTTCGCCAATATCCGAGGTAAGTCTATAAGCAAATGGTTGTTCTTAATTTTAATTAAATGTAAATTATTCATGCTGAATTGAAATGTTTATAATTATATTTGCTATTACCGAATGTGAGGGATTGTATTTGATATGTTCAAGAAATTACTTGAGTGAGTTTGGATATATGAAAGGTAGTATGAATTTTTGATGAAAGCTTATGACTTAGTATATGTGATTTATGTCCTTAAATCGATTATGTATTTGTGATATTTTGGGCTATAAGCCTAGCAAGCATGGTGCTAGTGAGTTTTATCAGACTATAAGTCTAGCAGGCATGGTGCCGGTGTGATATAATGGGCTATAAGCCTAGCAGGCCTTGTGCCGGTGGTTTTTGTCAGGTTATTACCTAGCAGGCTTTATGCCGGTGAAAGATATCGGGCTATATTCCTAGCAGGCTTTATGCCGGTGATTATGTATAAGTTTGTGTTTTAAAGATTTATGCTGATGTGGTATTTGAGTATGTTATTCAAGCTAAATGGACAGGTATGTATTATCTTGATATCTATGAAAAATAAGGTAAGTAAATATTTTGAAACTTTATGTTAAATCATGGATAATATTAATGATAAGTATATATGAGTTGAATATGAGAATTCGGTCCTATGATTAAATATATTGAATTCAAAAGAAATGATTCTTCACTGTGTGCATATGTGTGATCTTATACATTCGGCTTTATAGGTAATGTATAATATGTGGTGTTATATATGATATTATGTAATTAGCTAAATAAGAGAGGTAGATATATGAAGTTATTTCTTGTCTTTTGAACTTATGTAAATGAGTGAAAGTATGCCGAATGTGTAATGATATGTTACTTTAATAATTGAGTAAAAACTTGAGATATTTTACTTATTGAGTATTCGGCCAAGGTGGAAGTCATGATAAATACATATTATTATGGAATGTTTAAGCTGAGATTAAATATGGCATTGAAATAGTAATTTGATTCTGTTTAAATTTTAAGAGTTGATTATATTATTGAGTTGTAATTTGCTTAAGGCTTACTAAGCTATGTTAGCTTATTTTGTGTTTTATGTTTATTTTGTTTATAGATTTTGGACTTCAGTTACGGGCTCGGGGATCGTCAGCAAAGTTCACTACACTATCGACTGACTTTGGTATTTAAATATTCAAACTCGAATTATAGCATGTATAGGCTGGAAATACTAAATAAAATGTCGAATTTTGAGTTGAATGTATATAAGCCATGCGAAAATGGCTAAACTTTTATATTTGAATATGGTTATGCTAAGTATGGATATGTTTATCTTGGTTTCATCATTATATGCTATGAATGTATAAAATGTTTGTGATAGATAATATATGTTTGGAAATGGTTTGTTTGTCTTGTCTAATTTGGTTTTACATGTGTTTAGTTAAAAGGTTTAATAAGCTTGACTGTTAATAAATTATAAATGGAAACTTTGAATTTATAAGTGGTATTAGGTGTTTATATTCGGTTATGGAAGAATAAATGTGTAATATATATATTAGTTTAATTGGTTTGGTTGATAAGTGCTAAGTATTTCAAGTATTTCATGAATATTTGACCAATCGTTTCATTATATATTCAATGTCAAAAGTGAATGTTATTTTATGATTGGTTGTATATCATGTTCGTGTATACTAATTGCATATTCGGTTATGGTATGATGTTTTAAATGTTCATATGTGATTATTTTCTAAAATATATAATATGATTATATGATAGACATGAATATTAAAAGTATAATTTTAAATGTTAAGTCATAAGTGACATTAGTGATTATATGAAAGTTTGAATTGAACTGTTGATCTGTAATGCCTCATAATCCTATTTCGGCGTCGGATATGGATTAGGGGTGTTACAGCAATAGCCCTATCTCAAGGTTCGGCTTCTTCTCCTGTGGATAGGGCTGATTTTGGAAATTTTGAGGAGGTTGTTGTCTTTGATTTCCTTGATTACCTTGTCCCCCCCATGAAAAATTTGGGTGGTTCCTCCAACCGGATTATAATTATTACTATAAGGATTATTATTAGATCTGAAATTGTTACCTATATAGTTCATCATTCGCTTTTCGTGTGCTCGGTTGGTAGGGCGGGTACTCGGGATTCGCCACGTTCCACTTGCGTCGCAGACCGCATTCTTTGGATGTACTGCGAAGAACACAAACTATCAAGCTTTTTATTCATCATCTCTACCGTGTTGATAGCATGGTTATTGCATCGATGTTGAAGACTCCGCTAATTTTGTTGGTTTTGTCCTTGTAACCCCTTGCGATAGTTATTGGTGACATCTCTTCAATAAACTCGTAGGTCGCCTGGGAGTTCTCGTTGTTCAGGGTTCCACGGCGGGTGAATCAATTAGTTGCCTCGTTGAGGGGTTTACACCGTTATATAAAGTTTGGACTTGGAGCCACAAAGGTAAACCATGGTGCGGACACCTTCTCAAGAGATCCTTGTATCTCTCCCATGCGTCATATAATGTCTCTAAATCCATCTGCACAAAAGAAGATATATCATTCCGTAATTTGGCCGTTTTGGCCGGTGGGAAATATTTTAATAAAAAAATTTCGGTCATTTGATCCCATGTGGTGGTTGACCCTCGTGGTAACGAGTTTAACCACTGTTTGGCTTTATTCCTTAATGAAAATGGAAATAACCGAAGCCGGATGGCATCATCAGAAACGCCATTTATTTTGAAGGTATCACAGAACTCTAAAAAATTAGTTATATGAGTGTTTGGTTCTTCGTCCTGCAAACCATCAAATTGAACAAATTGTTGAATCATTTGTATAGTGTTAGGCTTTAATTCAAAATTATTAGCAGCTATAGCAGGCCTAACAATACTAGATTCGGTTCCTGTTAAATGAGGTTTAGCATAATCATACATAGTACGTGGAGCATTATTTTCTGCCACATCTTGTGGTGGTGGATTATTCTCGTCCATCCCTTCAGTAGGATTGGATTCGCCTTCTCGCTCTTTTTCTGTGTAATTTAGGGCTCGCCTAATTTCTTTGCGATTTCTACGAGCGGTAGCTTCAATATCACTGTCGTATACTAGTTGTCCTCTCGGGTTCCTTCTAGTCATAAACTAGAGGTACCTGGAAGGAAGAAGTAATAAAAGAAGAAAAATTAGCAAATAAAATAAGAAATAAAATTGAATTGCAAAAAATAAAAATGGCTAAAGTAATAAAAATAGAGTGTTCTTAATATTTTAGTTCCCTGGCAACGCGCCAAAAACTTGATCGCTGTGATGTCAGAGTTTTAAATTTATAAAGATAATGATCGAACCTGGAAACTAACTATGACAACGATTGGGGCAAGCGCACCTATCGAACAGTAGTATAGTTAAGGCAAGACCAGAATGTCAAACCCAAAGGAACTAAAAGTACTAATACTAACTTTCTTTTTATTATTTAGCCTAAGAATTAAGCGAATGGTTTTAATCTAAATTAATTAACTACTAAAACTAAAGACTCTAAGAAAAAGAAGAATGAAATTGGGAAAATAACTTGAGGAAAATCCAATTAATTAAGACGACACCCAATGAAGAATCCACCTAGACTTCACTTGTTATCTAACTCTGAACCAGACGATTTATTCATTTGACTTGATCCGTAGGATTCCCTAGTTTATATTAAACCCTCTCTCGAGGCGAATAACGTCTAACCCTAGGTTGATTAATTGAAATCTCTTTCTAATTAAAACCCCTAGAATTGCATTAACTCGATCTATGGACTCCCATATTAGGTTTCACCCTAATCCGGCAACGTTTCGTCACCCTATCTCTAGGCGCGCGATCAACTCCGCTTAACTATGGTAAATCTACTCCTAGGCAGGGACTTTTGCTCCTCCACCTAAGCACATCCAACTTGAATCAATATCCGTGAAATATCAACACAAGAATTAAGAACACATAATTAAGAACAAATCAAATATTTATCATATAGTTCGAGAAACGATAGCAAGATTCATCTAAGTTTCATCCTCTGTATCTCGATGGTTTAGTTCATAACAATAAAAGAAAACATCTCAGAAGAAAAGATAAAACAAAACATAAGAAATCCCTAAAACCCCCTGAAGGAATTGAAGAGGAGATCCTCCGTCTTGAGTATGATTCCGGCTTCTTGAGATAGATCAACTGGCTATCCCTTAGCGAATCCCAACAAATCTGCCTTCTCTAGCCTAGCAAGACGCCCTTAGACGGTAGCTTTATGCTCCCGTCGACTCCCCCTTTTAGGTCATACTTAGGGTGTATTTATAGGCTTTTGGAATGTGTTTCTTTGCCCTTAAGTATCCAAATCCGATTGAAATTGCTCTTTTCTGCGGAAGGGACACGGCCATGGCACACGCCCGTGTGAATCGTCTTTAGGCCGTGTTCAAGATTATTGAGGAAGCACGGCCATGTGGTCTTGGGCCCAGGCCGTGTTAATTTCGTGCTTTGGCCCATTTGGCTCGTTTTAAGCCTGTTTCTTGTTCTTTTCATCCTCTGGTGCTTTCCTGAGTATAAAACATGAAAAGAAAAGATTAAGAGCACCTTTTTACATAAAATAAGGGATAATTCATCCAAAAGTATGCTAAATGTGGGATTAAAATATGTTACTTTTACGGTTTATCAGTTAAGTTTCTGATAAGCTATAAAAATAACATATTTTAATTCCATTCTTGTTGCATTTTTGGATGACTAATTATGAAAATTAGTGAATTTAATGCTCCTAATCCTTTAAATTCATGTTTTTATTCTTATGAGAGCATTTGGGAGTGAAATGAGCGAAAAACGAGTCAAAATCGGACAAATAGAGCTATTTTCAGAATCCATGTGCCAGCCCGTGTCGATTTCGCACCCTGCTTCCCAAATACGCGGAAAAACCCAATTTTTATGCTTTTTAGGCATTCTAAAATCTATAAATACCAATTGGAAGAAGACCTAAGGGGCAATCAGAGAAGATAGAAGAAAACACTCGAAAAACGCCATCAAAATCAACTCGGAAGCGGATCTCCCTCAAGATCGAAGATCTCTGTTAAATTTCTTTCAAAATTTTATTGAGTTTCTTTATGTCTTGTGGTTATCCTAACTTTAAGATGTTTCTATTCAGAATTATGAACTAAATCCCCTAAATACCTAGGGAAGATGAAACCTATGACGAGTCTTATTATTTGATTTCTGATTTACATGATAAATACTTGATTTTTGTTCTCAATTATGTATGTTTATTTCTTGTTTTAATATTTCAGAATATTAATTCATGTTTAATGTGCTTATTTCAGTGGAGCAAAAGTCCCTATTTAAGAGTAGACCTATCATAATTGAGTGGAGTTACATGCAATCCTAAAAATAGGATGACATAAATCTACCGAATTAAAGCCAAATCTAATAGGGGAATCCATAGATCGAGTTAATGTGACGATAGAGGTTTTAATTAGAAAGAGATTTCAATTAATCAACCTAGAGTCAGTTGTTCTTACTCTCGAAAGAGATATTAACATAATTTAGGGATTTCTACAGATCAAGACACAAGTGAATAATTCGTTTAATTCAAATTCATAATTATAGGTGAAGTCTAGGTGGATTCTTTCCTGGGTATTGTCTATCTCATTGGTTATCTTTGATTATTTTCCTATTTCATTATCTGTTGCATTATTAGATAAATTCACTACAGGAAAATAGACTTTTTGCGGCGTTTTTTTTAGCCTTTAAGCGCCGCGAAATACGCCGCTATAGATAACGCCGCTAAAATTTGCGGCGTTTATTTAAAAAAACGCCGCTAAAGATCATGATTTTTAGCGACGCTTTTATAGAAAATGCCGCTAAAGGTCCTGATCTTTAGCGGCGCTTTTATAAAAAAACACCGCTAAAGGTCCTGGGCTTTAGCAACGCTTTTATAAAAAAACGCCGCTAAAGGTCCTGGTTTTTAGCGGCGCTTTTTTAAGAAACGCCGCTAAAAGTCATGAAAAATAAAAAAAATATTATAAAAAAGAATAAGATTAAAACATTATAAAAAAATTTAAGGGAAAAACAGTAAAATTAAACATTTTTCAGCCCATAACATTTAAACCAAAAAAAAAAATCGATGGCAAACAATATTCAGCAAGAATTTTAAAAAAAGAAGCAAAGTATATGCAGGATGAATTTGTTTTCTAATGCTACAGTCTCAATTCAACACACCCAATTTTGCAAATTGATATGCAGGAGCTTGGTAATGGCAAATGTTTAATTTCTAAGCCCGTAGTCGAAGCCTTGTGCAGAGTTGCGTGAGGTCTCAAGCTGTGCCATCTTTCTTCTCCAAGTTTACATTGCTTAGGACTAAATTGCTACAGGAACGATATATCTGCAGCAAACTTGATTGCTTGCTTGCTTTTCGTTGTCCCACTAATGTTTGGTATACAATCGGCTTATTTGCATCTGCGATGTCTAACAAATAAAAGAAGAACAATGAATTCATGTGAGCGATATTCTAATTGGATGAGAGACTCTTTCAAGAATCGGGACTCTAATGCAATCAAGATATCTGATATCGAGTAACTTGGATTACACACCTGGTTTTGGCAGTTGTTGGTGAATCACAAGAGAATTGATCAATAATGATGGGGTTAGCAACATCTTCCATCCTCACATATTCAAACGCACACCATGAACATAACCAGAGCCACCCTATATCAAAGAATCACAAAGAGACAGATGTCATTCCCAAACCCGAAGTGTCTCTAACTACAAATCGTGTTCAAGCAAATATCGATCTCATATCTTACTCAGAAACAACATCTAAATGTTAAAAGTATGCTACCATCTTGTCTTTTTTTCAAATATGTTCACAATCAAGCCCCATATAGTCCTCTACTTTCTACTTTTCTAATCTGGCTAAATGCTTATTCTTATTGATAAACGACGCTAGGTTTACAGATATGTCTTAAAATACCGCTAAGTTTTAATCCCGACACCATTCGTAGTCTCCTATACGAAAGGTTTGAGGCATGGTAGTGGGCAATTTTCTGCAAATTAATAAACCATCATTAAAGAGAATGCAAAGTAAGTTGGAAGCCGAGTCACCTATGTCATATCTTCAAAATGCAGAGCAAAAAGGAAATTAACAACTAAATTCACAAAGTAAGGTCCTAAAAGAAACAAAAACTTTCCATTCTCCCCATCATTGCGCAGAATCGACAAAAGCGGGAGTTGTTTTTGAAGCTCAAATTTTCTTCATCCAAAATTAGTTCTTTGAACATGGCCCCATCGGTTTCAAAACCTTGAGGGGCCACGTTTACATTTGATGAATCTATCAACGATCAAAGCAAGCACATTAAAAGCCAAAATATCAAACATAATTTATCTTCCTTTTTTAAAGAAAAGAACAAGTTAAAAAAAGCCTATCATGCATGCATGCATATAAGTAAACAAATGAATTGAGTGAAGAACCAATAGATTCTTATGCTAGCAAGCACCACGTAGAGAATGAACTAATAGGTTTAAAGGCAGGGAATGCATGCAAAGGCACACATACAAGAAAGTATATTCTAATTTCCTATTATCTAGTTGATGTGTGCAATTAGAAAGTATATTCTAAAACAACCTATCAGAAAATGAAACAATATGACCACATACATATAAGATAATTCCCTTGCCATTCAGTTGCAAAGCATGCCCTCTGAATCACTCTAAAATATTCAAAATGGTGAATCAAATTAGGCTACCTTTGCCTTTGGCTTAATGCGCTTCACCCTAGAATACAGGAAAACTCCAGCGAAAGCAATTTCAGTGCCTGCCAAAAATCATCACCAACAATAAGATCAATAAAATAAAACGCAACAATTTTAGATAGCAGATTATTAGAAAGCAAATTTACCAAGAGAATTGATCAAAGTGAGACAGTGTCTTGAAGAAAATAACAAAGTCGACAATAACAACCACCCGTTTTTACGATTTGCCCACTGAATGAGTAACAGAGGACACCCTTTGCAGTATCATATATGAAACTTGCTCATTTCATAGTTTTGGATCAATCTCTTTAAAGCCAAAAATTCAATATGATGAAACAGAAATTAAATTCCAAAAATCGAATCAGATAGATCAACAGAGTTCAATGAGAATATCAATGCTATGCAAAAAAGTTTATCACAGTTGGGTATAAAATTTCAAATATGTGTATTGGACAGTGAAAATTTATTAGAATTTTCAATAAAAATGCCCTTTGTGTAATTCATTCTCAACACTTGCATCACCATGCTATGAGTTTGTGTATCGATTCTTAAGGAAGACGAGAAAAACCATTAATGGCGAAAATTCTCACCTGCTGATAGGCATGGAAAGAAAGAGCAGCAAGAAGAGATCTTACAACAACTTCTTCAACATTCAAACCCTATTAGACAAGATAGAATTGTTAGCCCATTGCAAGGAAATCAAGACAATACAGCTATCAAAATTACTCATAGCTGATTGCATGTAGGCAGGGGTAAACTTTATGCCTTCCACAAAGATAGCCACAGGAGCTAGCAAGATAAAGGACATAATTGTTATTATTGAGAAGAGAGTAATGTTGTCCAATGATTCTGTCACATGATAATTGCTCGTTATGCGCTGATGTGAAAGTCAACTCTTAAATTAGATTATCAATGCAGAAAGACCACTTCGTAGTTAATCAACAAAGGAGACAGAATTTCCGCTCCAATAAATTTTAGCACCATAGTGATCAAGAAAATAGAGATCAAAAAGTAATATTACCTCTTTCTTAACCATGAGTTTTTTGCTAAGAACATTATGGGACTGGTTTGCCAAATTGGAAGCCATTGCACTCCAAAATCCAGGCCTTTAATGTAACAAAAGAAAGGGTTACATTACAATGATACAAAGTAGCCAATTCAAGTACTTTCAAGATATCTGTAACAAAATCAGAAATGGATTGCAAGTGAAAGAAAACCTTCTACAATTAAATCGAGATAGTACATGCTAGCATGCACAATTCTTACCAATTGAAAGATGCCTCAGTAACAGATGCAAGTACAACTCCTCCAACAATTGGTAGATGAAACACCCCAAACCCGGCCCACGAGCTTTGACCAGATTTGGTATGTTCCTCAAGTAAACCGGTTCAAAATTCTTTTGTTACTTAGGAAAAACTTGTATGATTTTCTAAAAAATATTGTTTGGGTTGGGCTTGAGTTGAAAACAAATTTATCTTATGTTAAAACCCATTTATTTAAGGTGACAAAACATTTAGAGTTAATTTTAAAAAGGAATTTACTTAAACTTTAATTGATAAAAATCCATAAACATAATAAATAAAAGAAAAATAAAGTAAACCACAATGGCCTTATTATATCAATGATCCCAAAGTAAAACTTAAAATACTTAAAATAAATTGAAAGTCCAAATCATAAATTTCTTGCTATGCATGGCCACCTTTAAGCTCCCGCCGAGGCCGGTCCATTCTTCGCTCATCACGAAAAATATTCCCCAAATGGGGTGAGTCAAATGACTCAATGTGTACACAAAACTAAGTCATAATAGAATCAGGCATGCAAATGATACACATTCAAATTATAGAATACAATTAATGATGCATTCCCAAACCTGCACCTAATTAACCATCCGCTACACACCACCCGCACTCGCCGGTACACCGTGGGGACTACTAAGTCAACCCTCCATCCGCTACACACCATCGAAGCGATCAGCTGCGATCGACGTGCTCATCGCCTATATAATTTGTGTCATTAGACACCATATTCAAATAATGTAACCGGTTACCAAATTCGGATAATGTAACCGAAGTTACCATATTCAAATTTTGTGATTTGTAGTCACCATATTCCGTTGGTGAGACCAAGTCAACACCTTCTTCCCCTTTCTCATATATCCCGAATGCCCCATAAATGCATAACATACTTAATTTCTCATTATTCACATGTTAACAATATAACATATTCGTAATCCTATCGAAAGTAGGAAACGCACACAGGTACTCTTACCACATTTGTGGTACTTAGCCACATTCACATTCTTATGCATATTCATATATTAAAATAATTGCCATATGATATATCGAAGGTTAGTATGAGTACACACATTCTTAATAATACATTTAATTTAAACATAGCCATGAACCTATCAAAACTTAGGGTAGGGTACACACTGATTTGCTTAACGAATTCCTTGAAATCCGAAATCGATCCCATCGCCTTAGATCTTAAATTCCTTGAAATTCTCAAATCCCAAAATCCTTGTATCCTCACGAAATCCCTATAACTACATGTTAGATCAATTTCTAACATTTATTCACAACAAATAACCCTTAGCCGTATGTTAAATATGACTTACCTTAGATTCTTAAATCCCGAAATTCACCAAATAACTAGGGAACACGCGGCTTATGGTGTACCTTCGGAAAAGAACTTCTCCTTCCTTGTAGTCGACACTTAGTAAATCCTGAAAGATCTCTTGACAATGAGATATTAAGGGTATTAGAATCTTAATTTCGATGACCTTAAAAGAAATAGAATGAGAATCTAACCTAATCTTACCTCATGAAGAATTTGATGGAACTCTTGCTTGAACCCTTAGCGATTTGGCTATGGCTTTGATGTGGATAACAATTTCGGCTCTTGAGGCTTAGTGAGAAATCGACTAGGGCTATTGGTATCTTGGCTTTTGATTGTGTTTGTAATAGAAGAAGAAAAGAAAAGAGAAAAAGAGAATAATGGCAGAGAAAATTCTAGCAGAGAGAAGAGGAGAAACTTTAGAGAATTTCGCAGAGGTTTTCTTGAAAAGAAAAGAATGAATGAAGAATAGCCTTACTCTTCCTTTTATAGCCAAAATTACTAGCTAGAGTCCTTTACTTGGCCACCACTCTTCTATTTTGATAGCTTTATCCCTTGATTTATCACTTTAATAAAACTTAATCCAATAATTATCTCTTAATAAAAATAATTACTAATAATAATCCTCTTTTATCTCTTCCTTATCTATCAAAATAAAAGAAATAATATCCACATTTATCTCTTGAAAATAATCTAAAATAAATCCATTATTTATCCCTTATTATTCACATATTTATGCAAATAAAACTCTTCCTTTTCTAGAAACCCATGCCGTCCACCTCAATCTCCTGGAAGCATAAATAAAACTTATTTATTTGCTTCTCAAGTGACTCGAACTCAGGCCTATTTCCTGCATGTGGCGCCATTTCCAGAGGCCCTAAGTGGCATCTTCAGCCACTTTTCCAAGCCTGTTTGTGTGTCAAACTTCTCCAACTTTTTCTTTTAAGGCCCTCTAGCCCTTATTTCCTATTTTGAACTTTAAAATTTGACATTTAAGCATCATTTCTAAGTTTCCTAAAATTTTCGATCGGCTCTGTTTGTTTGACCATTTTCTTACATTTCCGTGTTTCAGAAATGTTCAAAGTTTCCAAAATGTTCAAGTTTCCAAAATGTTCAAGTTTCCAAAATGTTCAGTTTCCAAAATGTTCATTTCCATTTCTATGCATTTCTAGAATTCCAAAAATACCAAAAAATTATTCATAGTGCTTAAGACTTGTCATTTCGTACAATTAAACCGAAAATGCATAGGCCCTTTCCAGGATGTTACAGTAGAAGTGAACCAACTACCCAAAGAGTTGGCAGCTGTAAAAGCAAAATTTAACACCCGAATAAAGGCAACTCAAAAAGGAAAATAAACTATAATTATGAAAATGTGAACGAAAAAAAATGATAAAAAATAACTAAACAAGAAAAGAAAATCACCTCTCCTAAAAACATTGCAGAAAGCACAACTGAGAAGAATGGCTCCATAGCTTTAATGGTGTGAGTGAACGAAACAGCCACTTTTCCTAGACTCATATTCGTAAAGAGGTTGCCCAAGATATGCACCAAAGCAAGAGGCACAATTGCTACTAGTTGTGAATAAACAAATCAAAAAGTAGCATCAATCCACAAAAGGAACCAACAATTCCAAGAGAATCATTATTTGCACCAATTTTTTTTCTTAATACCTGTTCACTACTAACTTTCGGCCTCTTATACAAGTTAAAAGTCCACATTAGGGAAACAATCATCATCCCAACAAACAAACCGAATCTGCATCGATAGTTACTGTGGTAATGGAAGACCTTAAGAACCTGTGAACAAAGAAACAGAATTCAATAATAGTTCATTTCTCTTAAATTATAATCTAAGATTCACTCGCACCGTAATTCTTTAAAAAGGAACTGTTAGAATTAAGTGACCCGAATCCTTATTTAAATAAAATACAATGGTAAAATAAAATAAAAGAAGAATCCCTATAGAACTACACTTCTTTTATTTTATTTTAAATAAGGTTTTTTAAACCTTATTAAACTCCATCTATTGGATATTAATTAGAATAAGGAGTTTCAATCTTACTACACTCCTATTAGAATATTGCTTTACAAGCCTATAAATAGACATAGTCTATTCCTCTTGTAAAAGTGGTTCGAATTCGACATAGTAAATTTTCTTCTCCTCTGCCCGTGGTTTTTTCACAAATTGGTATCAGAGCTTCCGGGTTTTTTTCATCTCGATCACGGTAATGGCGTCTTTAAAGTATGAAATTATGCTGTTGGATCGTAACACCAGATTTGCGTTGTGGCAAATAAAGATGCAGGCAGTTCTTGCACAGATGGATTTAGATGAAGCCCTGCTAGGGGTAGATAAGATGCCTTCGACATTGACGGAGGAAGAGAAAAAGCGCAAGGATCGAAAGGCGTTAACACAGTTACATCTGTATTTGTCTAACGAAATTTTGCAAGATGTGATGAAGGAGAAGACCGCCGCGGCATTATGGAAGAGGCTAGAACAAATATGTATGTCGAAAACTCTAACCAGCAAGTTGCATATGAAGCAACGTCTTTATGCTCATCGTTTGGAGGAAGGTGCGTCTGTGCACGAAAACTTAATAGTGTTTAAAGAAATTCTCTCAAACTTGGAGGCCATGGAGGTTCAGTATGATAAGGAAGATCTAGGGTTGATTCTACTTTGTTCGTTGCCCCCGTCTTACTCAACCTTCAGAGACACGATTTTATATAGCCGTGAGTCTCTCACAGTTGATAAGGTTTATGATTCTTTGACCTCGTATGATAAGATGAAGCATCTTGTGGTTAAACCCGACTCTCAGGGAGATGGTCTCATTGTTCGTGGGAGACAAGATCAGAATGCTGATGATGATCGTGGAAGGACACAGGAACGAAATCCTCGCGGTAAATCTAAGGGTAGATCGAAGTCTTCAAACAGAGGTAAAACTTGTAACTTCACGCAAGAAGAAAGGGCACATTAATCTGAGTGTTATAAACTACGAACAAGATTAAAAGAGAGGATGCGAATCAAAAGGAAAACAACCGAGAAATTTTGGTGAA
Source organism: Gossypium sturtianum (assembly GCA_025698515.1). NCBI lineage: Eukaryota > Viridiplantae > Streptophyta > Magnoliopsida > Malvales > Malvaceae > Gossypium > Gossypium sturtianum. Next base: position 82,122,427 of record CM046951.1, read on the forward strand.
GGCGATATTGTAGAAGACTACAAAGAATGGTGAACTTCTAGTCGCTTCATCAACAATTCTAAAGTGAGCGAGGAGTGGATACTTGATTCAGTTGCACCTTTCACATGAGTCCCAATCGGGATTGGTTTACAAATTACAAAACTTGATTAATACGAAGGTGTTGTTTTGATGGGAAATAATGCTTCGTGTAAAATCGCGGTGTTGGAACAATTAAAGTTAAGATGTTTGATAGAGTTGTCGAACACTTAGTGACGCATTGGCATGTTCGTAATTGAAGAGAAATTTAATTTCGTTAAGTACTCTTGATTCAAAAGGGTACAAATACACAGCTGAAAGTGGGATTTTGAAGATTTCCAAAGCTTCCCTCATTGTGATGAAAGGGCAGAGAAAGACTGCCAAGTTATATGTTTTGCAGGGTTCTACTATTATTGGTGATGCAGTTGACGCTTCCTCTTCCTTGTCAGATGATGATATTACTAAACATTGGCATATGCGCCTAGGGCATATGAGTGAGAATGGCATGGCAGAATTGACCAAAAGAGGACTTCTTGATGGGCAAGGAATTCGCAAAGCCAAGTTCGTGAGCAATCGCATTTTTGGGAAGCAAAAGAGAGTTCGATTCACCAGAGGAATCCATAACACGAAGGGAACGTTGGAGTATATTCATTCTGATCTGTGGGGGCCATCAAGAGTGCCTTCAAGAGGTGGAGCTAATTATATGCTAACTTTTATGGATGATTTTTCCAGAAAAGTTTGGGCATTCTTCCTGAAGCAGAAAAGCGATGTGTTTTCTTAATTTAAGTCTTGGAAAACTATGATTGAAAAACAGACGAGAAAACAAATAAAACACCTCCGCACAGACAATGGCTTAGAGTTTTATTCTGATGAGTTTAATAAACTGTGCAAGTCAGAAGGGATCGTGAGACACTTGACAGTTCGTCATACTCCACAACAAAACGGTGTTGCAGAATGAATGAACAGAACGATCATGGAGAAAGTTCGATGTATGTTGTCAAATGCCAACTTACCAAAGTCGTTTTGGGCCGAAGCAGCCTCTACTGCATATTTTTTGATCAACCGATCTCCACCCATTGCCATTGAGAAAAAGACTTCACAATAGGTATGGTCTGGTAATCCTGCTAATTATTCTGATTTAAAGATCTTTGGGTGTCCTGCGTATGCTCATCTTGATAATGGAAAATTAGAACCGAGATCCATTAAATGTGTTTTTCTTGGTTATAAAGCTGGTGTAAAAGGGTATAAGTTATGGTGTCCTGAAAATAGAAAAGTTGTGATTAGCAGAGATGTTGTTTTTGATGAAACTGCTATGCTACCTAACTTATCTCTTAAAGACTCTTCCAATAAAGAAAATCAAAAGCAGGTGGAGCATCGGATTAATATAGAGTCGACTCCTCAAGTTAGTACAAAAATTGAGAATAGAGTTGCTTCTTCACCACAATACTCTATCGCCAAAAATAGAACTAAAAGAGAAATTAAACCTCCAAAGAAGTATGCCGAGGCAAATCTAGTTGCTTATGCTTTAAATGTGGCTGAAGATATAGATGCAAACCAAGAGCCGTCTAATTATTCTGAGGCGGTTAGCTGTGTAGACTCAGAAAAGTGGATGTTTGCTATGCAAGAGGAGATGGAATCACTCCATAAAAACAGAACATGGGATCTTGTGAAACTTCCTAAAGGTAAAAAGGTTGTTCATTTGTAAATGGGTGTTTAAAAAGAAAGAAGGGACTCAGGAGTTGAAGAACCCGGATATAAAGCAAGGCTTGTTGCAAAAGGTTACTGATCAAATTCAGGGTGAACTTCACAGATGTGTTCTCCCGGTTGTGAAGCATAGTTCGATTCGAGCTTTGCTTGGTATTGTGGCCATGCATGATTTGGAGCTTGAGCAATTAGATGTAAAAACTACATTTTTGCATGGAGAACTTGAGGAAGACATTTACATGCAACAACCAGAGGGTTTTCTGATCTCGAGAAAAAGAGGACTATGTTTGCTTGCTGAAAAAGTCCCTTTACGATTTGAAACAGTCACCAAGACAGTGGTGCAAGAGGTTTGATTCTTTTATGACTTCTCATGATTTTAAAAGAAGTAGTTTTGACAATTTGTGTTTACTTTAAGAAAAGCAGTGATGGTTCTTTTGTGTATCTACTTCTTTATGTTGATGACATGTTGATAGCGAAAGAAAAGATAAAGGAGAGATAAGAAAGGTCAAAGCCCAACTAAGTGAAGAATTTGAGATGAAAGATTTGGGACAAGCAAAGAAGATACTTGGTATGGAGATTCTTAGAGATAGAAAATCAAGTAAATTATACCTAAGTCAGAAGGGTTATATTGAGAAAGTTCTTTGCGAGTTCAATATGCAGAGTGCTAAGCACATTAGTACTCCTTTAGCGACCATTTTAAGCTTTCATCGGCTTTGTCTCCACAATCAGATGATGAGATTGAGTACATGTCACATGTTCCATACTCTAGTGCAAGTGGGATCTCTCATGTATGCTATGGTTTGTTCACGCCCGCATTTATCATATGCGATCAAGTGCGATTAGCGGATACATGGCGAATCCCGGTAAAGAACATTGGAAAGCGATTCGATGGATTTTAAGATACTTACGAGGTACTACTAATGTTTGCTTACAGTTTGGAAGAACTAGAGATGGAGTCATTGGGTATGTTGATGCTGATTTTGGTGGAGACCTTGATAGAAGAAGATCTCTCACTGGTTATGTCTTTACAATCGAAGGTTGTGCAATCAGTTGGAAAGCTACTTTGCAAACTACAGTCGCTTTGTCTACCACTGAAGCTTAGTACATGGCGATTACTGAGGCTTGTAAAGAAGCTATTTGGTTGAAGGGGCTCTTTAGTGGGCTCAATAAAGACCTTCAAATCAGCACAGTATTTTGTGACAGTCAGAGTGCCATCTTCCTTACAAAAGAATGTTTCATGAGAGAACAAAACACATTGATGTTCGGTATCATTTTGTTCGTGATATTATTGCTCGTGGTGATATTATTGTGAGCAAAATTAGTACTCATGAAAATCCTGCAGATATGATGACTAAGTCACTTCCTATAACCAAGTTTGAGCATTGAATAGACTTGGTTGGTGTTCATTGTTGAAGTTAAACCCTTAAGGGGTTTTATGGAAGAGGTGGAGAACTTGTTCGTTGAGAGTTCGCGATGAAGAACTTGCTTATTTAGAATTCGTGTCAAGGTGGAGATTGTTAGAATTAAGTGACTCGAATCATTATTTAAATAAAATACAATGGTAAAATAAAATAAAAGAAGAATCCCTATAGAACTACACTTCTTTTATTTTATTTTAAATAAGGTTTTTTAAACCTTATTAAACTCCATCTATTGGATATTGATTAGAATAAGGTGTTTCAATCTTACTACACTCCTATTAGAATATGGCTTTACAAGCCTATAAATAGACATAGTCTATTCCTCTTGTAAAAGTGGTTCGAATTCGACATAGTGAATTTTTCTTCTCCTCTACCCGTGGTTTTTTCCCGAAAGGGTTTCCACGTAAAATCTGTGTGTTCTTTATTTTTGTTTCTCTTTTCTTTGCGATATATTTGTCATTACCGACGTTATATTTTTCACAGGAACAAATAACTAGCATGCAACACTAGTTTCTAACATTATTAAGATAAATTAAAGTCATATATTTTCCTCCAAAACAATTTAAACTATTTAATTCGTTAATTCTTCAAGATATTATTTGCTCTTTGCATCTGATTACACTTTTCCTTCTTATTGGTTTTGAACGCAAGAACCACACCGAAAACGAATCATTTTGATATATTTCGCATGAACCATTAAAGACTAGTTTACACTTCAATTTCCTTTAAATCTTTATTTAAAAACAAATAAAGTCGCTGAAATATTGTCATGTTAGCTGATTTCAAAACTAGTTCTGCTAAAATAACAAAGAAAATTAAAATAAGATGGCAAATCTTAAGATCTTGTTAAAAACAAAAATGAAAAGAAGGAAAATGAAACCTGTTTGTTGTAGATATTGAAGTAGATATTGAAGAGGTACCACAAACCAAACAACAATCCAAGCTCCAATGTCTTGACCAGGCTCCCTGACTTCTCGCCTTCACCTGCACTCTCCGCCGCCGTGGCTCTAACTTCAAAGCAATCCGATTTTGAATCGGAAGGAACTAAGTTCCAGGCCCTAAGCGGCAAGGACGAGGAGGAAACTTACGATCTCTGCCACCACGAACGCCGCCTCTGGTTGGATGATACATTTTTTCTTCTCTCTTTCAAATTCAACAAGTTTGAAAGGCTTTCTTCCTTTGCTTGCTTGCTTGGCTTCTGTGTTTCCTTTTTTCTTCTGTGTTTCAACATGTTTCAAATTTAACTTATACTTACTCTACCTGAGTAATGGGCGAAAATCAGTGCTAACATATGGACGAAGATCGGTGGGGGAAACCGATTTGGGGGATTTTGGGAAACCGATATAGGGAAAATTTGGGGACTTAGGAAATTTAGGTTTGGGAAAATAAAAATTGAGGTTTTTGGCAGAGAAAAAAAGACATCTTTTGTTTATGAAATTTTGTGTCGTTTTATAATAAAACGCCATGTAAACTTATTTTTTGCGGCGTTCTAACTAAAAACGCCACTATATCTTTATTTTTTGTGACATTTTTCACAAAAATGCCACTATTACACAATTTTAATTTTTTTTTCTATTTTTAACCTATGTTTTTTTATGTTTTTTCTTTTAAATTTTTTGTGTTGAGATTATCATTTTTTAAAATTTTTATTTTTATTATATTTTGAGTATTGAACTTTTTAACTAAAATATTAAATATTAAATTTTTAAGTTTTTAAGTTTTTAATTTTTTAATTTTTTATTATTAAATTTTAAAAATTTAATTACCATTATCAACTCTTTTATGAATTTCTTTTTTCTTTCTTTTACATCAACATTATTCTTTCAAGTATGGTCTGCATTAGTTGTTTAGATTTTTATATAAATGGCATTTAATTATATGTATACACCTAAATTTTGATATAGATACATCTCAAAATTATATATGAATTTTGGTTTAATGTGTAATTCTAGATGTGAAATTCTAATTGTGGTTTAAATGTATAGTTGAAACTTTAATTTTGATTTAATCATACACATTATTTTAAAATATAAATACATCAATATATTTTTATATTGAATAAATATAAATTTTTATGTATGCAATATATAAATAAAAAATGATGTTAATTATATCAATAATTGTGTTAGTATTTTACAAGATCTGGATCAAATTAAAGTTCATGTATATAATTGCACACTAAACCATTATTCATGTATGCTTTTGGGATTTAACCCATTTTGATATATATTTTTTTAAAATAATAATTTATATTTATCTTATTTTGATTTATATCCTAAAAAATCTAAGATTAATCCCTAAATCATAAACCCTAAATATTATACAATAACCCGCAAACACCAAACCATAAACCCCAAACTCAAAACCCCACACCATATCTTAGACCATAAAATTCGAACCCTAAACTTTAAACTGCAAACTTTAAACCATAATCCGAGACCAAATTTTTGGGAATTCATGTGGCCAATGTTAGTGTAGTACAAAACATATATTTTATATTCTTATATTAAATAATATGGGTGTAGTACAAAATGGCATGAATCTCAGTAAATTCCAAATGTTTTTCAGTTTTCAAACAGTATCCTTAAACCTTAAACCCCAAATCCAAACTATAAAACCCTAAACCCTAAACTATAAAACATAAACCCTTAACCCAAAATAATAAACATTATATCATAAACCCTAAAACTCTAAACCATAGACTTTAAACCTTAAATTTTAAACCCTAAAATATTTTTTTTACGGCGTTTTTATAAAAAACGCCACTAAAGCTTACCTTTTGCGGCGTTTTTAAGGAAGCGCCGCTAATGGTAAGATCTATAGCGGCGATTTTACGAAAGCGCCGCTAATGCTCAGATCTATAGCGGCGTTTTTAGGAAAGCGCCGCTAATGCTCAGATCTATAGCGGCGTTTGGGGAAAAAACGCCGCTATTGCTCCTTTTTAGCGGCGTTTGAGCCAAAAACGCCGCTATTGCTCAACTTTTTGCGGCGTTTTCTTTCAAACGCCGCTAATGTATAATATTTGCGGAGTTTTTTTATTAAAACGCCACTAAAAACGCCGCTAAAAGTCTGCTTTGGTGTAGTGATTAGTTTAGTAATTTTAAATTAAAACACAGCACCCCAGTTTTTCGGCTAGATAATAAGAAGACGGTAATTACTAGTACTTTTAGTCCTCGTGGATACGATATTCCTTACTCACCATAGCTATACTATTATTCGATAGGTGCACTTGCCTTTGTCGCATTTATAGTTAGTTTAGTGACCATCAAGTTTTTGACGCCGTTGTTGAGGACTAAAATATTAGGAACACTTGATTTTTATTAATTTAGACATTGATTTTTATTGCATTTTATTTTTGTTTTTAGTTTAATTTTTATATTCTAATTTTTCCTTTTATTTGCTTTTGGTAGGTTTTTTTTTTAGTTTATGACAAGAAGAAACCTGTCGGGACCATTATTATTTGACAGTGAAATTGAAAGTACAACTCACAAAAACCGTAGAGAACCAAGGCAAAGTCGACAGAATATAGTAGACAAACAAGACATTATTATTACTGAGGAGAGGATGATAACCAGAATAATCAGCTACCTCTTGCAGTTGCTGCAAATCCAAATCCTGTTCCTCGTACTATGTACGATTATGCCAAGCCCACTCTAACTGGGCTAAATCAAGTATTGTGAGACCCACCATTGCTGCGAATGATTTCGAACTGAAGCCAAACACTATTCAGATGATACAACAATTTCTTCAGTTTGATGGTTTGCAAGACGAAGATCCAAATACTTATTTAGTTAATTTTCTAAAAGTCTGTGATACTTTCAAGATAAATGGCATTTTTTACGATGTCATTTGCCTACGGTTATTCCCTTTCTCGTTGAGGAACAAAGCTAAACAGTGGTTGAATTCTTTACCAGGAGGTTCTATCACTACATGGGATCAAATGATCGAGAAATTCCTACTGAAGTACTTCCCATCGGCTAAGACAACCAAGTTGAGGAATGATATCTCTTCCCTCGTTCAGATCGACTTAGAGACCTTATATAATGCATGGGGGAGATACAATGATTTATAGAGAAGGTGCCCTCAACTAGGCAGTTGATCGATGCAACAATCGGTGGTACACTTAACAATAAAACACCCAAAGTAGCTTATGAATTTATAGAGGATATGGCACTAAATAATTATCAATGGCAAGTAATAAGGACGAAGCCGATAAAAGCAGCCGGTGTCTTTAATTTAGATGCAGTCACCATGTTATCAAATCAGGTAGAACAATTAAATAAGAAAATTGATGGTTTATATGTTTCTACACAGGTACATCTGGTGATACAATGCGATACGAATGAAGAAGGAATGAATAATCCAGAATGTTTACCCTATGGTCTTAGCACAAAGAACAGAAAAATCAATTATATGGGTAATATTTCTAGGCCTCAAAATAACCCTTATAGTAATACCTACGATGCAGGTTGGAGGAACCATCCCAATCTCTCTTGGGGTTGTCAAGGAAATCAAAGATCACAACCCCCTCCAAGCTTCCAACAACAACCTTACTAGCAAGAAAAAAAGTTGAACCTTGAGAAGATGTTCACAAAGTTTATCTCGGTGTCAGAAACCCGCTTTCAAAACACTGAAACAACACTTAAAAATCAGCAAGCGTCAATTCAAGGACTCGAGAATCAAATCGGTCAACTTGCTAAACTGATTTCGGAAAGACCACAAGGTAGTTTGCCTAGCAATACTGAAACTAACCCAATGGAGCAGCTTCATGCAATTACTGTTCTTAATGAAGAAGGATTAGTTGGATCTGAGTAGGAACTAAGGCAAGAAATTATGCTAAGTAATGGTAAGGTTGAGGTAAGCCAGAATGAGCAAAAGTTGGTTGTTACAGAATATAAACCTCAAGTGCCATATCATAATGCGATGAAGAAAGACCACACGAACGAACAATTTGGTAAATTTCTTAAACTTCTGAAAAAATTACATATTAACTTACCGTTTGTTGAAACTCTTTCACAGATGCCCAATTCTATTAAATTTTTAAATGAGCTTTTGGCAAACAAAATGAAGTTAGATGATTCATCGACTATGGAGCTATATACAGTTTGCTCGGCCATATTGCAAAATAGACTACCCAACAAATTGAAAGATCCAAGGAGTTTTACTATTCATTGTTTAATTGGTAGTTTGAATATTAATAATGCTTTGGTTGATTTAGGGGCTAGTATTAATGTTATGCCGTATAAAATGTTTAAGCAATTAGGTCTTGGTAAACCCAAACAAACTACGATGAGTATTCAATTAGCAGATAGAACCATTAGATTTCCTAGGACTATTATTGAAGATGTTCTTGTAAATATTGATAAATTTATATTCCCAGTTGATTTTGTTATTTTAGACATGGATGAGGATAGTGACGTACTTTTGATTCTAGGTCAGCCCTTTTTAGCAACTGCTAGAACTATAATTGATGTTGGTATGGGTGAATTAGTACTTCATGTAGGTGACGAAACGATTACTCTCCAAGCTCGTGATTCGGTTAAGACATCTAGTGATCGAGATGATTTTACAAGTTCTGTTAATATGAGTAACCATGTGGTTCAACCTTCTTTGCAGAAAACCCCTCGAAAAAATGCAATGGAGCTATGTTCCAGTCAATACGACAAAAATAAAATGATTTACGATGAACAAACGTTACTAATCAATGAACTAGATGAATGGTGAACACATGTTAAGGAGAAACCAAAAAGGCACGATAAAGAGTTAATGAGACGACATGATAAGCATGTGGATGGAACGAACCAATTTAAGGTTGGAGACAAGGTACTTCTAGACAAAACGGATCCACGAATTGCCACTTTGGAGCTTGATGCAAACGAATCAAACCCTTTTACGGTACTGAACATCTTTCCATACGGTACAGTCGAGATAAATCATTCTGAATTTGGCACATTTAAGGTAAATAATACTCGACTTAAACCTTATCTTGGTAGAATAATTGATAGCGAGAAATAGGAGCTCCGGCTCCGCGAACCACTGTAATCGTGCAAATACGAGGTAAATCAAGCTTAGACTTTAAATAAGTGCTTCTCAGGAGGCAACCCGAGTGTTAAAACTGCTAATTATTTTAATTTTATTTCATGTTATTTTTTAACCCGCATGGCCTGGGCACACAGACGTGTCTGAGGCTGTATGCACTATAAGGGGTTCGATAGTGAGTTACACGGCCTGGCGACATGGCCATGTGACCCACACAACCTAGACACACTGGCGTGTCCTTAGCCGTGTGGATCCTGAGACTTTATTTTTCAAAAATTTGATGGAGACACGGCCTAAAATAGTCCACATGGTCGTGTGAACCTTGGGGCTAATTTTTTCGATTTTATTTCAAGTTAGTGAGTTACACAGCCAATAGACATGGCCGTGTGCGAGACACGGCCGAGCCATACGGGCGTAGGAGTAGCGAAAAAGATTACACAAGACCGTGCGACACAACTGTGCGGCCCAACACGGGCCTCACACGACTGTGTTGCCCTTTTAACCCCAAACCCTAATCCCCCTTCTTTTTACTTTGTCTTTTTCCCACCCCTAACAGCTTAGCCGCCGTCGACCTTCCCTTGCAACTTCGACCAACCCCAACTGTCTTTTCTCCTTGCTCGGTCGACCGGCACTCTGTTGCACTACCACATCTCCCTCTTTTCTCTTTTCTTCCTCACCTCGTTGAACACACATGCCTGCTGCCCGCACGCTTCCTACGTCGTCAACCAATCCCAACACAAGCCTTTTTTCTTTCCCGTCGACCCTACCCAAGTCCCTCTCCCCTCCCTCGTCGAGCAACCCCGCACCACGCCCCGATCTACCACCCCCAACCCCTCTCATATTCTTCGCACCGTGCGCAGCCCCCCAGCACCACCTGCCGCCACTCCACACCGACCACCGTTGTCCCCACCGTTTGGCGCCCTTAGTCTTTGTATTTGTTATTTATTTATTTATTTATTGTTATTTATTTATTTTATTTATTATGCTTATTACTATTTTTAATATTAATATTAGTCTTCCTGTTATTCTTTTGTTCTTAGTCCCATTACTTCTAGTTTGATTTTTTTTATTGTTATTTTTATTGTTTTTATTATTACTTTATTATTCTTATTATTCTTGTCTTTCTTCCTGACTTTAATTTTCATTGTCATTAGGTTTCATTTATTCTTTTACTATTATTTCTTTTCCGTATTAATTTTTCATTATTATTATTATTATTTGTAACACTCCTAACCCGTATCCGTCGCCGGATTAGGGTTAAAGGTATTACCGGACGGATCGGAAACATTTACAGACATTTCATAATACAAGTCATCGATTGCAATCACTGTGTCCCTTGGATAGGTCACCGAGACCTTAAGCATGCTTAGAGGAGGGTCAGGACTAAATCGAACACATACAAAAATTCTCAAAATTTTAAAACTTTTTGAACACTACAGAGGTCACACGCCCGTGCAGTCAGGCCGTGTGTCTCCCACGGCAACTAGACACACCCATGTGTCATGACCATGCCAAAACAGGCATGTATATTGACTTATCACCACGGCCACCAGACACGCCCATGTACCATGGCCGTGTACTATTATGCTATATACTGACTTAATTCCACGGTCACTAGGCACGCCCGTGTGCCACAACCGCGTCTGCTTAATAGGCCCTTAGCAAGGTCAATATGCCACCTACACTTGAGTTTACCTTACAAGCTACATACCAATTCATTTTATGAACAATTAACAATCAAAGACATGTCAAATGATCAACAATTCTTCACAACCAAACTCATTTCTAATCATGCCAATTTGCACAACTAAATCATGCATATACATAAGCATGGTTTAACCACATTTACCCATCATAGAAACATTCTTTTGATCAAACATGCATACTCATAATACATTCATATGCTTACCATATCTTTGACTAATTCATTGGCTATTGAACCATACCAAACTAAGCATTATAAAACACATTTACTCATGCATATTACCAACACTTATTAAGCCACATCTCATGGCTACTTTATACACATTTCAAAGATAATCCAAAGTGACTAGCCTATACATGCCATATCTATCTATATACATTTCCAAAAGATACCAAAATGAGTTTAGGTAGTGTGATGATGATCCTCGATGGTCCCTGAGCCTTCAGTAGCTTTGACGATCTATAAAACAGAGCAAACACACACAGAGTAAGCTTTCAAAAGCTTAGTAAGCCATATACAAATAAACTTAGCATAATTTGCACATAACTAAAGTGATATAATAACATTATTGGTTCTCATGGAAAATTCATCTAATATATTCTTTGGCTCAATTGCTTAACCATATCTTACCAATTCTTTCAACTCAAATATCACACATACACATGGCTCATTCAAGCATAACTTTTCATATAATATCATCATTTCATATACATAATCATCATAGTAAGTTCATATAGATACTTACCTTTCATACACACTTAGTGTACATACCAAACGTACCTGAAACGGATATACAATTCACATAGTCATTTGTATCTCGGATTTGCCCGTTGAACCGTTCGGAATCTAATAGGATACTTAGTGTGCTCGGAATAGTCGTACAATGCCAACGTCCCAGACGTGGTCTTACATGTAATCAGATATCGATGCCACTGTCCCAGACAGGGTCTTACACGAATCAAATACGATGCTGATGTCCCAGACATGGTCTTACACGTAAATCTAATATCGATGCCAATGTCCCAGACGTGGTCTTACACGATATCTCTTATCGATGCCAATGTCCCAGACGTGGTCTTACACGAAATCTCGAATCAACGCCAACGTCCCAGACGTGGTCTTACATGATATCACATAACAGACACCTACGTCATGACATATATTATCCTATCTATTCTTAGGTTCAAACGGGACTTCTCGGATGTTGACACTTAGTCGATTCTATCTCAGAATTCACATACACACCATCTCATATGCATTCATCTTTAACAATAGTCATAAGAACATATATAATTCAATACAAATACATTTATTTGTATATCAACTTACCTCGGATTCGGATATTCGTTCGGACTCGGTTATTCGACTACTTTCGCTTTCCTGCGATCTAAGTCCAATTTCTTCAATTCTTGATCTATACATATTCAAATGTAATCCATTTATTCACTAATTCACTCAATTCAATCCAAAAACATACATTTAGGGCAATTTGCAATTTAGCCCTCACATTTGTACATTTTATCAATTTAGTCCATTTTTCTCAAGACATCAAATATACACAATTTGTTCACACACATGCATAGCTAAATCTCCCTAGGGACTATACAAGTCCATACTTTTCATCAAATTTACAATTTAGTCCTCCAAAATAATATTTTCTCAATTGGGTCCAAAATACTCAAATTTAACAAAACTTCAAATACAAACTATGATAATCAAACACATATCTTTCATTTTTCATCATCAAACATCATAAAACACATGATTTCATCAAAGGCTCATTTCAAAAACATTATCAATTCTCAAAATTAAGGCATGGGTTACAAAGTATACGAAGCAACGATTTCAGAAACGTAGAAATTATCAAAAACCGATCGAAAACATACCTTGAATTAAGCCCTCAAATGGCCGAAAATAAAAAGAGTTCAACCCTTTCTTCTTTCTCTAATATTCGGTGGATGAACATAGCATATTAGCTTATTTTTAAGCTTTTGTTTTATTATAATCATGTTATTCTTTTAATTACTATAATATCCTTTCATTTAATGAGAAACACATATATATATCAAGGGCATATTTGACCTTTGTCCATCCACTATCTAAATTTTGGTATATTTGCCTCATAAGGCCACAAACATTCAAAACCCACAACACTTAGGTACTTTTATCAAATAGCATGCTAGTTTGCATTTAATGCAATTTAACCCTTTTCTCAAATTAAGCACACAGACGGACAAATTAACTTACGGAACTTTAACATATGCTTAATCACATATCAAAGACATAGAAAATAATATTAAAATATTTTACTAACTCGGATTTGTGGTCCCGAAACCACTGTTCCGACTAGGGTCTAAACCGAACTGTACATTATTATTATTATTATCATTCGTATTAATTTTCGTTTGATCTTATCTATTTTCGTTCCATGCCTGTATTATTCTTCGTGCTTTAATATGCCTATTTGATAAATTTAGTCCTTAGTTTTTGCATGCTTGGGTATTAGTGCATATGATTTAGGAATGGATTATCCATCTAGGCCACTTTTATTTTTTATATTCGTCACGCTAGGTTACTTAGAGTCGTATTTCTTTATTATTTACACGTTTATTCATAGGCTTCTCTATGTGTTTAATTGATGATATTTTTGCTCTTGTTTTACTGATATTGGATTATTCTATCTTTTCAGGTACATCATGACTAACACTAGAGGCAAGTCCAAAGTCGTCGTTCTCGCTTCAAAAAAGCGAAAGATCCCTGGCGCGACCTCCTCCTCGAGCGCTTCTACCGAAGCCCGCCACCCCTACATCCGATTTTTAGCGGGTCCCCGGGAGGACTTATTTCAACTTCTTCGACTATGACCACTCGGTTTAGCCCGATGTATTGATTGGGCCGCTTTGGAGCAAGTTCAATTAACTGATCAAGTCCATGTCTTCATTTTTACAACCCCATGGGATCGGTTCTTTTCCATCATCAAGCCCACATACATGGAGCTGTCTTTAGAGTTATGCTCTACATTTACGCTACAGCATGTGATGGCGACTCTTGACGAGCCAGGCACCATCACTTTCAGACTCAGTGGTCGGGTGCGTCATACACTCGAAGAATGCCATCGGAATCAGCTCGGAAGTGGATCTCCCTTAAGATCGAAGATCTTTGTTCAATTTCTTTCGAAGTTTTATTGAGTTTCTTTATGTCTTGTGGTTATCCTAACTTTTAGATGTTTCTATTCAGAATAATGAACTAAATTCCCTAAATACCTAGGGAAGATGAAACCTATGACGAATATTATTATTTGATTTCTGATTTACATGATAAATACTTGATTCTTGTTCTCAATTATGTAAGCTTATTTCTTGTTTTAATATTTTCAGAATATTAATTCATGTTTTATGTGCTTATTTCAGTGGAGAAAAAGTCCCTATTTAAGAGTAGATCTAGCATAATTGAGTGGAGTTGCATGCAATCCTAGAAATAGGACGACATAAATCTACCAAATTAGAGTCAAATCTAATAGGGGAATCCATAGATCGAGTTAATGCGACCATAGTGGTTTTAATTAGAAAGAGATTTCAATTAATTAACCTAGAGTTAGTTGTTCTTACTCTCAAAAGAGATATTAACATAATTTAGGGATTTCTACGGATCAAGGCACAAGTGAATAAATTGTTTAATTCATATTCATAATAATAGGTTAAGTCTAGGTGGATTATTTCCTGAGTATTGTCTATCTCATTGGTTATCTTTGATTATTTTCCTATTTCATTATCTGTTGCATTATTAGATAAATTAGTTTAGTAATTTTAGATTAAAACACATCACCCCAGTTTGTCGGCTAGATAATAAGAATACAGTAATTACTAGTACTTTTAGTCCTCGTGGATACGATATTCCTTACTCACCATAACTATACTATTATTCGATAGATACGCTTGCCTTTTTCGTATTTATAGTTAATTTAGTGACCATCAATTTTATAGGGTGAAAATCAGATTACTAACAAAATATGAGTCTAAAAGTCATGTATGAGCATAATTTGTTTGATTTGAAATGAAGGGAAAACAACCATCAAAGTTTGTTTAGATCACACGATCATCAACACAATATAAGATATGCTTGATTTAGATGGTGTTATGGAACAAATAACATCATCAAATGTATTGATGACTGAAAATTACAACTTAAATGCACGTGTCAATTAATTAATAAAGTGATAAGAATATTCGTTTTTATGAATATCAAAATTTAATTACTATGCATAAACTATTCAATTCCATTTAATCTAGATCAATAAAATAAATTCTAATTGCTACTAAAATTAAGTTAGGCAAATTATAAAGATTTTACTAAACTAAAGAAATGAAAACTTTTGAGTTTTCCAATAAATTTTTAAGGACTTGAAACTCTAACTTCATCTAATCTAGTTAATTAATTATCTTTCATTCAATAGTTCAATCTATATAATTACTAACCTAAGGTTCAATTACATTAACTAAACTCTTTCAACATCTAGCTAAATTAATCCCCTTTTCAATAGTTATATTCCTATGCTACACAAGTTAGGTTAAGTCAAACCTATTGAGTTGATTAGGACATAAGTATTGTAACACCCCTAACTCGTGTCTGTCGCTGAATGGGGGTTACGAGGCATTACCAGACATAACACTTTTTGTTTTTTTTGCAAGTACATATACTATTCATTCAAACAAAATAAAAGTGCACATTTTGCCATTACAATTAAATCAAAGTACACTATGTTTATTCGAACATACAATAATAATTTACTAACAATTTATATACTTAAGAATATACTTACTATTAACATTTTAAAACTAATCATAACCTAAAACCAAATAACTAAGATCAAAAAATTACGTATACAATATTTAACATTTCAAAGAACCAAAAATATACATTTTATTTAATTACTAACTCGTACTCATATATATATACATATATCATTAAAAATTTCAAGCTTTAGCCAATTATACTATTATATCTATTAATACATAATACATGCTCATTAATATAATATAAACACCAATCCAGAACTCATAGTCACATACATCTTCGAATCAAATATGTTCATTTATACTCCATTAATAAATAATATATTCTCAATTACCGAATTATCTCATATCAATACTTTAATTAACCTATGCACAAGTTAACCAAACATATACAACTTGAATAATAATTTATGAGACTAAACAAAACATACCAAGTTTGACAGCATAATATATACTTATATATATATACATACTAGGCACCGCTTATCATATAAATTTCGGCCTAAAACATACAAATTCATATGTATCATACCATTCAAAATGAATCAAATACAAAGCCAAATATGCATACTTACAAATATCATTTTAACCAAATTGTATCAAATACATAAAGATTAAACATAACTAAAATGAATATGTCATTATTAACAAACCGAACACAAGCATGAGAAATAGGTTATTATCTTCTTCTTTTTTATATGCTACCTATATACACATGATTCAATACTAATCAAAATCATTTATAAATTCATACACATTCAATTTAATGACATTTAATCTATGGTCCATGCACTTCGAACATATAACAAATCTCATAGCCAAAACACAAAACCAAATCCATTCGCATCACATTTAATTATCTATCACAAGCTCATACCATAGCCGAATATACATAGTTAACATTATCAATTCAAACTAATTTATTAAAGGCTTAATGACTAAACATAACCTCATACCTATTTACCATATCCGAACCTATATATTACCAAAACCAAGTCACACCATACAAGTATACATACTTACTAAAACCTATCCGCACATACGTTTCACTTAACATCAACCAATATATATAAAGGTATACATTTGGTCTTAGTCCATTTCATAACTAAATCAATCCATCACTCGATGCATAACAACTATACATGTACTAATCACTTAACCGAATTCAATATGTCCAAGTTATAAACATCACACTTACTTACCTATCATAAACTTATACCATAATCAAATATGCATAAATATAAACTCCATTTTTAATGACCATTAAAAACCATAAACATAGATACCAAACTCGATCAAAAGAAGATAAGCCATTTTCGCATGGCTATTAATTACATTCATAAGTACTTGATCCACAATCAACATTCTAACTATGCTATACATGTCATATATTCAAAATCAAATTAGTAAAATACCGAAGAAAACTGTCGATAGTGTGATAAGTCTTGATGACGATCCCCGAGCTCGTAACGACTTCAAAATCTATAAATCAGAGGTAAACAACAAACATACACAGTAAGCTAATTAAGCTTAGTAAGTCATAAGTAGAAACATTTATACATACATTTGTATATTAACTTTAGGTTATTAAGGCCGATTACACACAAATATTTCCAATACAAGTATATCAATTGCTACTAGGTCACACTTTATTCATACATTCAAATACCATATGGCCGAATATAATCCATCATTTACCTATTTTTATTTTCACTCCTGATAACGTAAATACATCAATAGGCTGAATTACTCTATGTTCAATTATGCTAATACATAGTTCATATTCACAAAACTTTATATCATTTCAAATAATCAACTTACCTTGTTTTCATTTTAAGCAAATAACAGACACATACCTGCACAGGTAGTTCAATTT
Organism: Gossypium sturtianum; assembly: GCA_025698515.1. Taxonomy (NCBI): domain Eukaryota; kingdom Viridiplantae; phylum Streptophyta; class Magnoliopsida; order Malvales; family Malvaceae; genus Gossypium; species Gossypium sturtianum. Next base: position 82,139,977 of record CM046951.1, read on the forward strand.
CACATTAGGTCTTTACTGAACATTGCTCGTTGAACCGTTCAGAACTAAAAAGGATACGCGGATAGTCGGAAGCTCGTACAACGCCAACGTCCCAGACGTGGTCTTACATGTAAACTCATATCAATGCCACTGTCCCAGACAGGGTCTTACACGTAAACACAAGTTGATGCCAACGTCCCAGACGTGGTCTTACACGATAACACATATCGGAAATCCTATGTCATGACATATGTATCCTAACTATTTCCTAGGGTTCGTACGTGACTTTCGGACACTGAATCTCGAACGAATCGAACTTGGAAATTAAGCTCCCAATCATATTTGCATTAGGCAATACCAAATAATTTCATAATAATCTCATTCGTCATATAGCATAAATATATATATCAAAACTTATCAACATTTATATGCTTATCGACTTACCTTGGATATCGACGGATGAATTCGACTAATCGACTACTTTTGACTTTCCTCCGATCTAATTCCGTTTTCTTCGGTTCTTGATCTAAATAAATTCAAATTTAACCCTTTTATTCATCAAATCATTCAATTTAATCCAAAAACACATAAATGGGGAAATTACCATTTTGCCCCTGACATTTTACACTTTTTGCAATTTAGTCCCTTTTGCACAAAACACAAAATACACAAAATTTGAACACACCATGCTAGGGCCGAATATTCATAGTCTTCATACAAGCCCACACATTTCATTTATTTCACATTTTAGTCCCTCAAAAATTTATTTTCACAATTTAGCCCTAATTACTCAAATTCACCAAAAATTCAAAGACAAAACATATATATCCAAAACATATATTTTATAATTCATCATCAAACATCACAAAACACAATTATTCATCAATGACATAACTCAAAATATTCATCAAAATCAAAAATTCTAGCATGGGTCGGATAGTACTCAAAGCAACGATCTCAAAAACATAAAAATTATCAAAAACCGAGCTAGAACTCACCTTGAATCAAGCTCAACAATGGCCGAATGTAGCTAGGTTTTATCTCTTTTTCTTTTGCTTAATTTCGGCTAATGAAAAAGATGATAAAACATGGCTTGTTTTATTTTATTTTAACATATATATTAACATTTTATTAATTTACTACATTAACCTATAATATTAATTATATAAAACATATAACTCAAGGTTATTTTAGACCATTTCCGCCCACTAACTCCTTTGTGGCTTATTTGCATCATAAATCTTCCATTTTATAAAGACAAAAACAATTAGGTACTTTTAGATTTAACCCCTAAATTTTCATTTTACGCGATTAAGCCATTTTCTTTAATCGGTCACTCAAACGACAAAATTAAAACACGAAAATTTCACACAATCAAATTCACACATAATAAACACAGAAAATAATATTAAAATATTTTTCAGACTTAAATTTGTGGTCCCGAAACTACTATTCCGATTAGGGTCAAAATCGGGCTGTTACAAGTATATTCCTATCCTAGCTTTAAATTATTTTGTTTGTCGGTGCTACTAAAGTTAATTCTAATCTATTCAGTCTAGATCTCAACTCCAACTTTCTCTTTCATGACAAATTATGATATCAAACTAATACGACTTTGTAATCAGACAAGCAAATTAAATAAGTACACGTCTGAATAAATAATTAGAATAGATCAAAACAATTGAATAGAAAAATAATTAATTAACTAAGATATATGATCCATCATTGCTCCAAGAAAATAGAGCTCATTATGAATCGAGAAAATATCACACAAATAAATTCAACACAAAAGAAAGAATCTAGAGAGAAAATAAATGAAGACGATGAATCGAGCTCCTCAGATCTCCTTTTCTACTTATCTTTGCAAGCTTGAAGTTTTCCTAAGAAAAATTTTCATTTGCCTCCAATTGAATTCCCTCTTTTTTTTACTCCTAAAAGCTTTTTTAAATCTGTAACCCTTAATATTTAGATTTTAATCAAAGTGCTTCACCAAACAAAGAATTGCGGTGGAGAGAATTTGTTAGAATTAAGTGACCCGAATCCTTATTTAAATAAAATACAATAGCAAAATAAAATAAAAGTAAAATCCATATAGAACTAGACTTCTTTTATTTTATTTTAGAATAAGGTTTTTTAAACCTTATTAAACTCCATCTATTTTATATTGATTAGAATAAGGTGTTTCAATCTTACTACACTCCTATTAGAATATGGCTTTACAAGCCTCTAAATAGACATAGTCTATTCCTCTTGTAATTATTCGAATTCGACATAGTGAATTTTCTTCTCCTTTGCCCGTGGTTTTTTCCTGAAAGGGTTTCCACGTAAAATCTGTGTGTTCTTTATTTTATTTCTCTTTTCTTTGCGATATATTGTCATTACCGACATTCTATTTTATTTTTCACAAATTGGTATCCGAGCTTCCGGGTTTTTCATCTCGATCACGATAATGGCGTCTTTGAAGTATGAAATTCCGCTGTTGGATCGCAACACCAGATTCATGTTGTGACAGATAAAGATACAGACAGTTCTTGCACAGATGGACTTAGAGGAAGCCCTACTAGGGGTAGATAAGATGCCTTCGACATTGACGGAGGAAGAGAAGAAGCGCAAGAATCGAAATGCGTTAACACAGTTATATCTGCATTTGTCTAATGAAATTTTACAGGATGTGATGAAGGAGAACACCGCCGCTGCATTATAGAAGAGGTTGGAACAAATATGCATGTTGAAAACTCTAACCAGCAAGTTGCATATGAAGCAACGTTTTTATGCTTATCGTTTGGAGGAAGGTGCGTCTGTGCACGAACACTTAACAGTGTTTAAAGAAATTCTCTCAAACTTGGAGGCCATGGAGGTTCAATATGATAAAGAAGATCTAGGGTTGATTCTACTTTGCTCGTTGCCCCCATCTTATTCAACCTTTAGAAACATGATTTTATATAGCCACGAGTCTCTCACAGTTGATAAGGTTTATGATTCTTTGACCTCGTATGATAAGATGAAGCATCTTGTGGTTAAAATCGACTCTCAGAGAGAGGGTCTCATTGTTCGTGGGAGACAAGATCGTAATGCTGATGATGATCGTGGAAGGACACATGAACGGAATCCTCGCGGTAAATCTAAAGGTAGATCAAAGTCTTCAAACAGAGGTAAAACTTGTAACTTCTGCAAGAAGAAAGGGCACATTAAATATGAGTTCTATAAGCTACAAAACAAGATCAAAAGGGAAAACAACCAGAAAATTCCGGTAAAGCTGATGTTGTAGAAGACTACAGCGATGGTGAACTTCTAGTCGCTTCTGTTAACAATTCTAAAGTGAGCGATGAGTGGATCATTGATTCGGGTTACACTTTCCACATGAGTCTTAATCGGGATTGGCTTACAACTTACGAAACAGTGTCTGAATGTGTTGTTTTGATGGGAAATAATGCTTCGTGTAAAATCGCAGGTGTTGGAACAATTAAAGTTAAGATGTTTGATGGAGTTGTCGAGAACACTTAGTATGCATCACGACATGTTGTTCTAGAATTGAAGAGAAATTTAATTTCATTTAGTACTCTTGATTCAAAAGGGTACAGATAAACAGCTGAAAGTGGGGTTTTAAAGATTTCCAAAGGTTCCCTTATTGTGATGAAAGGGCAGAGAAAGACGGCCAAGTTATATAGTTGGAAGGGTTCTACTCATTCTATGGTGATCCAAATTGCCGCAACCGTCTTCCTTGTCGGATGATGATATTACTAAACTTTGGCATATGCGCCTAGGGCATATGAGTGAGAATGGCATGGCGAGAATTAAGCAAAAGAGGACTTCTTGATGGGCAAGGAATTTGCAAAGCGAAGTTACGTGAGAGCATTGTATTTTTGGGAAGAAAAGAGAGTTCGATTCACCGGAGGAATCCATAACACGAAGGGAACGTTAGAGTATATTCATTACGATGCGTGTGGGGCCATCCCGAGTGCCTTCGAGAGGAGGAGCTAATTATATGCTAACTTTTATTGATGATTTTTCCAGAAAAGTTTGGGCGTTCTTCCTGAAGCAGAAAAGCGATGTGTTTTCCGCATTTAAGTCTTGGAAAATTATGATTGAAAAACAGATGGGAAAACAAATAAAATACCTCCGCACAGACAATGGCTTAGAGTTCTGTTCTAATGAGTTTAATAGACTGTGCAAGTCAGAAGGGATCGTGAGACACTTGACAGTTCGTCATACTCCACAGCAAAACGGCATTGTAGAACGAATAAACAGAACGATCATGGAGAAGGTTCGATGTATGTTGTCAAATGTCAACTTACCAAAGTCGTTTTGGGTAGAAGCAGCCTCTACTACATGTTTTTTGATCAACCGATCTCCATCCATTGCCATTGAGAAAAAGACTCCACAAGAGGTATGGTCTGGTAATCCTGCTAATTATTCTGATTTAAAGATCTTTGGGTGTCATGCGTATGCTCATGTTGATAATGGAAAATTAGAACCGAGATCCATTAAAATGTGTTTTTCTTGGTTATAAAGCTGGTGTAAAAGGGTATCAGTTATGGTGTCCTGCAAATAGAAAAGTTGTAATTAGCAGAGATGTTGTTTTTGATGAAACTGCTATGCTACCTAACTTATCTCTTAAAGACTCTTCCAATAAAGAAAATCAAAAGCAGGTGGAGCATCAGTTTAATACAAAATCTACAACAGAGTCGACTCCTCAAGCTAGTACAAAAATTGAGAATAGAGTTGCTTCTTCACCACAATACTCTATCGCCAAAAACAGAACTAGAAGAGAAATTAAACCTCCAAAGAAGTATGCCGAGGCTAATCTAGTTGCTTATGCTTTAAATGTGGCTGAAGATATAGATGCAAACCAAGAGCCATCTAATTATTCTGAGGCGGTTAGCTGTGAAGACTAGGAAAAGTGGATGTTTGTTATGCAAAAAGAAATGGAATCACTCCACAAAAATAGAACATGGGATCTTGTGAAACTTTCTAAAGGTAAAAAGGTTGTTCATTGTAAATGGGTGTTTAAAAAGAAAGAAGGGACTCTAGGAGTTGAAGAACCCAGATATAAAGCAAGGCTTGTTGCAAAGGGTTACAGTCAAATTCCAAAAGTGGACTTTACAGATGTGTTCTCCCCAATTGTGAAGCATAGTTCAATTTGAGCTTTGCTTGGTATTGTGGCCATGCATGATTTGAAGTTTGAGCAGTTAGATGTAAAAACTGCATTTTTACATGGAGAACTTGAGGAGAATATTTACATGCAACAACCAGAGGGTTTTACAGTCTCAAAAAAAGAGGACTATGTTTGCTTGCTGAAAAAATAGCTTTACGGTTTGGAACAGTCAGCAAGATAGTGGTACAAGAGGTTTGATTCCTTTATGACTTCTCATGATTTCAAAAGAAGTAGTTTTGACAGTTGTGTTTACTTTAAGAAAAACAGTGATGGTTCTTTTATGTATCTACTTCTTTATGTTGATGACATGTTGATAGCAGCAAAAGATAAATGAGATATAAGAAAGGTCAAAGCCTAACTAAGTGAAGAATTTGAGATGAAATATTTGGGACCAGTAAAGAAGATACTTGGTATGGAGATTCTCAGATATAGAAAAGCAAGTAAATTGTACCTAAGTCGGAAGGGTACATTGAGAAAGTTCTTTTCTGAGTTCAAATGCAGAGTGCTAAGCTGTTAGTACTCCTTTAGCAAACCATTTCGGACTTTCATCGGCTTTGTCTCCACAATCAGATGATGAGATTGAGTACATGTCACATGTTCCATACTCTAGTGCGATGGGATCTCTCATGTATGCTATAGTTTGTTCACGTCAGATTTATCATATGCGATCGAGACAGATTTAGCGGATACATGGCGAATCCGGTAAAGAATATTGGAAAGCGATTCGGTGGATCTTAAGATACTTACGAGGTACTACGATGTTTGCTTACGATTTGGAAGAACTAGAGATGGAGTCATTGGGTATGTTGATGCTAATTTTGCTGGAGACCTTGATAGAAGAAGATCTCTCACAAAGTTATGTCTTTACAATCGAAGGTTGTGCAATCGGTTGGAAAGCCACTTTACAAACTACGATCGCTTTGTCTACCACTCAAACCGAGTACATGGCGACATCGAGGCTTGTAAAGAAGCTATTTGGTTGAAGGGACTCTTTAGTGAACTCAATGAAGACCTTCAAACCAGTACAGTTTTTTGTGACAGTCAGAGTACAATCTTCCTTGCAAAAGATCAAATGTTTCATAAGAGAACAAAACACATTGATGTTCGGTATCATTTTGTTCGTGATATTATTGCTCGTGGTGATATTGTTGTGAGCAAAATTAGTACTCATGTAAATCCTGCAGATATGATGACTAAGTCACTTCCTATAACCAAGTTTGAGCATTGCTTAGACTTGGTTGGTGTTCATTGTTGAAGTTAAACCCTTAAGGGGTTTTATGGAAGAGGTGGAGAACTTGTTCGTTGAGAGTTCACGATGAAGAACTTGTTCATTGAGAATTCGTGTCAAGGTGGAGATTGTTAGAATTAAGTGACCCGGATCCTTATTTAAATAAAATACAGTGGTAAAATAAAATAAAAGTAAAATCCATATATAACTACACTTCTTTTATTTTATTTTAGAATAAGGTTTTTTAAACCTTATTAAACTCCATCTATTTTATATTGATTAGAATAAGGTGTTTCAATCTTACTACACTCCTATTAGAATATGACTTTACAAGCCTATAAATAGGCATAGTTTATTCCTCTTGTAATTATTCGAATTCGACATAGTGAATTTTCTTCTCATCTGCCCGTGGTTTTTTTTCTGAAAGGGTTTCCACGTAAAATCTGTGTATTTTTTATTTTATTTTATTTTTGTTTGCGATATATTGTCATTACCGATATTCTATTTTATTTTTCATAGAATTACATGCTGCCTTTCTAAATTGAAAAACAAGCTCCACCGCACATTTAATTCGGTAAAGTGAAAGACTAGACTTTAACACTTTTAATTTTATGCTCTAGCTTTTTCATTCTTCATTCAGGAGCTACAATAAAAAAGAAAGAAACTAGTAAATAAATTCAAATTAACTCTAACAATGATGTAAAATAAACCTAATTAATTCGAAAAACTATAAAATATAATAGAAACTAACATAAACATTAAAATTTAATCTTTAAATATTAAAATAAATCTAAATATGAAAGTTATGATGTAACAAAAAAATTTCAAAAAATTAGTAAAAAAAAAAAGTTATTCTATATGGATTTAAACTAAGATTTTGTTTGAAAGCTTGACTTTTCATATTTGAATTTAGATTTTATTTGTGTAATAAAATATGCTATACATTTAGTTAAGACTCGAACTAAGCAATAAATATGCTTTTTTTTTATTTATAAAATATTTTTATTGGGAAAATTGTCAATTTCATTTTGGAAAAACTACCTATATATTTGTTTTCGTTTAAAAATGCATTTTTTTTCTTCTTTTCACACTTAACTATTTTTCTAGACTTAGGGTCTGTTTGTTTGGCAGTAAAATGTTTTCCGGAAAATGATTTCTGGAAAATGATTTACTTTTCTGGAAAATGATTTACCAGAAAATATTTTCTCAGTGTTTGGATGAATGTGTAAAATATTTTTACTGTTGTTTTGTGATTTCTGAAAATGTTTTCCGGAAAAGTTGATTTTACATATATATTAATAAATTTATTTACATATTAACATTTTTTTATATTTTAAATTGTTTTTACATATATTGCAATGATTTATTTATTATAAATAAATTAGATTAAATATATAATAATCTTGAATTATTAAGTTACATTATTAACCGTCATATTGAAAACAACCAAAGTCAAATAAATTATTTGTAATTGTGTTAAAAATAAAAAAGGATTGAATAATTATAAATTAGTTTCCAAATCACAATTAAATACTAGAAATATTATCCAAATGCATAATTAGTAGTACACCACATAATAACAACATTGTCACATTGTCCAAGTGCATAACTAAATATTACACTACATAAAAGTATCAATATCTTCAACCTTGAGCAAATTTTTGAAGCCAAATTTTTTATGCTTCTTACTTTTAACTAGAAAAGCTTTGGCTTCGGATTCACGACTCACTAAATAATCAAACACAGAACACGTGAAGTCATCATCAAATCCTTCGTCCTCCATCGACATCACTGCTCGTAAAGTCGTGGTGTCTTATCCGCAATAAATTGTTCCAAAGCATTAGCAATTTTGCCAAGTTGTTCACCCACAAATTTAATTTGTTCATCGACAACACTTTCTTGAACATTTTTTCTTTTACGTTTGGATGTGCCAGATGAAGATACATTTGTTCTTACCTCTTGACCTCTTCATTGTCGTAGTCTCTGTGCCTTTGAATCTTGATTACCATCATCCAAATCTATGTCAAGAAATGTTCGCAAAACTCCTGTTGCCATATATTTTGCCAACAACCAAAGCCATTTCATCATAATGATCAATGCTTTTATTCAAAAATGGTTCATACTTCTTGTGTGCCTGTTGGATATTATACACAATTAGAATAATAAGTAAAAAACATATGAAATAAGCTTAACATATATATACATATATTACCATCACTGCTGCATCATATGTTGCTCTATCACATGTGATCATTTTCATGTTATCATCCCATCCGAAACCACTTTCACCTCGAATTTTGCATATAATCTGCCACTGATTTTTTACAGTCCTCAAATGATTTTCCACATGTTTTGCATCGCATTGGACTTGAAATCTTTCAGAAATAGCTTCGACAACTCGATTAATAGAAACTGCTTTGAAAGCATTAGAAGGCTTATTTCCTTTCTGGGCCTCCTCTGGTAGAATTTCAAGAAAAACATGTTCCATCGGTTTTGTCCACCTGAATTGCTTGGAGGTCCCTTCTTTGTTGCCCTTACCCATTCTACATTAATAATTATCATTGTCAATCATTTCAATATCCAACAACCTCAAAACATAATAAATTCAATATCTAACAAGCTTAAAACATAATAAATTTAATATCTAATAAGCTTAAAACATAATCAGTATCTCAAACATATTGAATGTTTTTACATCCAACTTTTGCACTCCAAAAGCAAAACTTTTACTTTTATGTATGTTGATTGTGATTATTATTATTTTGGTTCTATTGTTGATTGTGATTTTGAATTTTTGACACACTACAAAAACACTACCAATATGGTACAGTTGTATTTGTAATTTTCCTTTTGGATTTTAGAAATTATTAATATTATAAAAATACAAATATATTAAATATTGATACAATATAAATACATGAATCGTTTGATTTTTTTTTTATTTTTTTTTTGAGATTTTATAATCCTCTCTCTAAAACACCTTTTGACATCTATTTTGTTTTACTTACTGTCAATCCTACTGATGGAAAATACCAACCTCCAAATTCCTTTCTTCTTGAGCAAGCACCAAAAACAACAAAGCCCCCACCGCCTAAGAAAAGCCTTCCATTACACGATTAATATATCTATATATCTTTGTTAATTTTTTCAATAATATATATGCACTCAAGTCATAGATTTGCTGATCATATGTATATTTATATCATACCTATAATAATAATAATAAAAGTAATATATATCGAAACTATGTTTAAGCAATCCTCCCCCTCCATTACCTATAATAATAATAATAATAAACATAGTATGTTTAAACTATGTTTAAGCTTTTTGTAAAATTTGGTATGAAGATACCAGTAAGTATATAAAAGTTTTTTTATTATTTTTAGGAGAAGTTAGGTAGGACTCTTATGATAAAAGAACCGCTTTAGGACTCTTAGAATAGAGTTGTGTTTGGTAAAACCTTATTTAGTTCATATACTCTATTTAATTATTGTAATCTCTATTAAAAAGGGACCTATGCAATAATTAAAGGTAAGTTGCATTATTATCGAAGCCTAAGAGATCTCGAGTCTCTCTCTAACGAGTCTTAAGGTTTCATAAAAAGATATGACTAATTCATTTGGCTCAAAGTACACCTAAAAGTCCCAAATTGCTGCATGTTATTTTGATTGATGAGGTACCAAACTTGAGAAAACTTGCGCCCTTATAGACTACTGAGAACCACAGATTTAGACACACAAGCTCAGTAAGATAACTAGTAGCTTATGTATTTAACTCTCAAATATTAGAATAACTTTTTTTGTAAAGGAATAAAAGCTGACTCTCTTACCTTGGCCATCAATTGAGCAAGCGAATACAAATAACTAACCTAAAAGCATGGACCTTATTATCTAGACTACCAAACATGACCATTATCGACACAAGACAAGAGAAATCAAAATAAAGCATGCATATGCAGCAAAGACAAAGTGACACAGAATATACATAATTCAACTTTACCTCAAAAGATTTATCTTGAGCTTCAAGCCCTCAGAGAATTGTTTTTGTACTGCATTCAGAACAAAATGCACACTATTAGCACTTGAAAATAATGTACACTGTAGCAGAGGACACACAAAAGAACTAAAACAGGGGACACACAAAAGAAGAGGAATGAAAGGTTTTATTTATGTCCAAGATTCATGAAGACAAAAGAATCAAATACAAACTTAGCAGCAAACTTCACAATTGCAGCAAATGTATTGGATCAGGAAAAGCATCACACGTTTTACTATGTATATACATATATGGTTAAGAAAAATATATGCTTTAACTTTACATTAAAATTGCTAAATAATTGGTAAATAAATGTAGTTTACGAACAAATCATAAGTTTGACAGCAACGCTAAATAAGTGAAGGTAAGTAAGTTCAATTAGTAAGGTAAGTATGGGGTATGATACTAAAATCACTCAATAATGCTAATGAAGTGAGAATCAATATTAGCAGCAAACATCACAATTGCAGCCAATGTGTTGGATCAGGAAAAGCATCACACGTTTTAATATGTGTATGTAGTTTAGGAAAGCAGCTCAGAATTTGATTTTCATTCTCTAAAACTTTTTTGTTGTTCAATTGTATTATAGGAAGTGGAGAATCAGAACATTAACAAATTCAAGCCAAGATGGAGTGAAATACTGATGGATGGCGTATGAGCAGCCAACCACCATTAAACCCACATCTCATCCCAACATCAAATCCCCATTCCATAAACTAACCCTAAAGTGCAAGCATTTATGCTTTAGAAGGTCTGTTAAAATTTCGGGAAAAAAACAAACAAAGGAAAAAAATTGTAGACAAGAAGGAAGGCATAAAATTTCAAGAATATCTGTTAAAATGTAGAAAAGTAAAGAACAAGAAGAAAAAAAAAGCTTTACCTTAAGCCAAGAGCCAAAAAAAAAAAAGCTTTATGCAGGAATGAAATACCTGCAAAAGAGAGAGAGAGAGATTGCATGAGAAAGAGAGAAAGAGAGAAAGAGAGGAAACGAAATACATGAGAAAAGAAGATATGGATCTGATGAGTAGAAGATGAAGAAAGGAAATTGAACAGCAGCAAGAGAAGGGGCCTTACTTGGATAAAGAAGAAGCACGGGAAAATGTCTTACGGAAATTGAAACGGTAAGACATTTTCCGGAAAATGTAAAGGATTTTACGCGTGAATTGGAAAATGTTTTCCAAATGGAAAAGATTTTCAGGCTACCAAACACTGTAAAATGGGGAAAATGTTTTCCGGAAAACATTTTCCCCCTATCAAACAGACCCTTAGTCATAGCAAATTCTCATCATATGTGAATGTTATTGAGTTAAAATATACTCCAAGTCTTTATATTTTTCATACACTTCGTATTTTTCAGATTGAAAATTTCAAGTTCAATTGTTAATATCATTAAAACTCTTTTTGTTAATATTTTTAGTATGACATTTTGAAATGAAAGAAAACTCACTTACCAGTCATGTACTAAAAAAAATGGCATTGCAATAAAAATGAATTTAAGCTGAGTTTGTTTCACTGAAAACAACTTCATGAAAATGATTTTTGAAAAATTGATTGATTTTCTAGAAAAGTTGATATATTCTGGTGTTTTGATGATTCTACGTAAAGTATTTTTTTACTTGACAAATTTTCCTAAAATTATTTTCTAAAAGTTGTTCTTAGTGAAAAAAAAAACAAAAATATATTTGTTACAAAATATTTTATAATAAAATAATATTTTATAATAATTAAATATGTATATTGAATAATATTAAACATTAATATTTTAAAATATTTTGAACTCTATTATATTATATAACATAATAATCTTATTACTAGACGAAGAAATTATTAAGCAACCTTGTAATATATATATATATATATATATATAGGAGAAGGAAATAGAATTTAAAAGGAAAAAAATAGATAAAATAATTTAATCCAACTAGCATAAACCTATAAACAAAATGATACACGTCACCATTCCATTAAGGAATTAATGGTTATGTAACAACAAAATTAAATTTACCTTGTAAAATGGATGTCAATGTAACTCTTTTAGAGAATTCATTTTCTTGTAATTATTGTAACCGCTAAAAATTTATATGGTATTTGAATTATACTTATTAGAGTTTTGTAATCTATGATGGTTGAGGCCTTGTAAATAGAAGGCATGTATAGGTTTTTTATATATCCCAAATGAAAGTTAAATCATCCTTTTATTTTTATATTCTTCTCTCTTGTTCATTTTACATTTCGATTTTTTTTTTTTTGTAATTAAGGCTCCTTTGTTTCACTGAAAATGGTTTCCGGAAAATGACTTACTTTTCTGGAAAAGTTAATATTTTCTGGTGTTTGGATGAATATGTGTAAAATATTTTCTATTGTTTGGCAGGTTTCCTGTAAATATTTCATAAAAATTGTTTTTAATGAAACAAACATACATTTGAGATTTTATTATCTTTTCATTGTTTAATTGAGTTTATTTCATTAAGCTTATTTATATTTTAATTAATCATGTTTTAGTTTTAATTAATCTTAATTTACTTGATTATGTTAGATTTGTAAAATAAATCTAAAATAAAACTTAATAAACCAGGATCTATCATGTCAAATCATCAAGAATAAATGAAGAATAAAACTAGATGCGGAAGCGTACCTGAATCCATGAATTCCTTGTAGTTTTACCGGATTTTTGGGATTTGATCTTCCGAATTAGCACACAAGAAATTTAGAGAATATTTGCTCTCTCTCTTTCCTAATGATGGGATATTAGAAAAGATATCTTGTATATAATTTGGGGACCATAACCCTAATATTTATAACCTTATCATATTAGTTCTAATCAAATTCTAATTAGCCCATCATTAATTAGAATTTGATTAGAAGAGTATCTACACATATTTGACCCATACTTTATTTAATAATTAAAAGCCCAATAAAATTCTAACCAAATTAGATCACTTTTAATTTGGGCTAACCTATTATGATAGTAAATAATAACATGTAATTATCCTTATTATATATATGTGATGTCCAAATTTTTCAACAATCTCCCACTTGGACCACATATATATACTAATTAATTTATAATTACATGTCATTATATAACCTTATGAGCTCAAAATTTTACTATCATATCCAAAAGGTATTCCGAACAATCTCGTCCATTAATTATGTTAACATAGAACCAATGCGACTTTCGTTACATATATCGTAACTAAATCCATCCATGATCACGTATATTAACAAAACCAAATGACATATATCAAGTATGGATGTGTAGCATGGAAATTACATGCAATATGATCTAAACATGTCTATTTCCAACTGGTCCTCCTTAGTGAGATCAAACCTTACCAAAATCAGAGTGTGAATAAACCAAATAAACTTTATTTCTGCAGAAAATAAACTTAATATCTTTAAACTGAAATAACTGAAAATGTGTCTATAACATAAAAGCATTTAAAAATACAAACTCCCACTAAAACCAAATATCCTTTAAATGACATTACACCCATATGAGCAGTGTGCTCTTATAAAACCTTAGATGTAGTTCTTTAGTAAGTGGATCCGCAATCATGGAGTTTGTCCTAATATACTTTATAAGCACCTAACCACTCTGAACTTTTACTTTAACAACCAGGAACTTAAAGTTTATGTTTTTTTACTTTGATGTGTTCCTGTTGCTACTGGAATAAAAGATTGCAATTTGTTTTCGCAATTTGCACCTTAGTGGAAAAATCTTATATCCATATTCCATCAAAATCGGAGTCTATATACCTGATGATCTCTAACTGATTAGACCTCCGATATGTGAGCATGTAATCTTTTGTTCTCTGAAAATACCTTATAACCCTCTTGGATGCTATCCAATGGTCCAAATCAGGGTTGCTTAAAATATCTGCCTAACATCCCAATAGTGTATACAATATTCCAATGTATACAAACCTGAACGTACATTAGACTTTCCACTGCTAAAATGTAAAAAATCTAATGCATTTTTGTAATTTCAAAATCATTCTTAAGGTATTGATTGAGGCTATACTTATTATTAACAAGCAGTATGTCATTAACATATAAAACCAGAAATATGTACTTACTCCCATTAAATTTGTGATACACACAACCATCAACAATATTCATCTCAAAACCAAACGAAACAATTATTTGATGAAACTTATGGTACCATTGATGGGAAGCTTGTTTGAGTCCATAGATGGATTTTGTCAATTTGCAAACCATATTCTTTGAGTCTTCTGACTCAAAATTTTCGGGTTGCACCATATAAATTGTTTCTTCAATGTCGCCATTAAGAAATGCAGTCTTAACATCCATCTGATGTAACTCAAGATCAAAATGAGAAAACAAACGCCATGATTATCCTAAAGGAGTCTTTCGATGAAACTGGAGAGAAAGTCTCTGTAAAATCAACACATTCTTTCTGAGTATATCCTTTAGTTACAAGACGCGCCTTATACCTCTCCACATTACCATTTGCATCCCTCTTGGTTTTAAATATCCATTTACAACCAATTGGTTTTGCACCTTCAGGTAATGGGACAAGTTCCCAAACTTTATTGTCTCGCATAAACTTATACTCATCTTTCATGGCATCAATCCACTTTTGAGAATTAGAACTTTTCATGGCCTGATGAAAGTTGATTAGATCATCTTCCATCATTCCATTATCATCCTCATGTTCTTGGAGAAATACAACATAATCATCTGGAATAGCATTTCTCATTTCTCTTGTGGACCTCCTTAATGGCACTTGTTCTTGGGGTTGTTGAGTTTGTTCTTCTGGAACAATTATCTCATTTTGAATGGGAAGTTGTTCAACATTGTCTTGCAGAGGTTCTGGATTCACTTCTTGATCAATGATAGGTATAAGAACCTGAACATCGTCAAAAGTGATAGTATGAACTGAGTTAGAATCCAATTCCTCCTCAAAAGCAATGTCTCTAACCTTATTTCTCCCCCCAAACTCAACATCCTCAAAAAATGTTGCAGTTCCCATCTCAAAAATATTCCTTATTATGGGATCATAAAACCCATAGCCTTTAGATTGCTCAGAATTTCCTTAACCCTTAACTCTATAGACATCAAAGAAGTCAGAAGTGATGTCATTTCAACCTTATCGTTTTTAGCAAAACGTTTCTTAATTTCGTCAAGGAAACCTGGCCTGAGAAATCTTTTCAGATTCTATGCCTCTAAAGGCTTCTGAAATGGTGTGCCTCATGATCATTAGACTCTTGCAATTTGAACTATCCCACCTCTCAAAATCCCTTTTAATATAGGGAGTGCTTTCCGCAGTGAGAGGTGCAAGTAGTTCTTCCCTTAGTGCAAGGTCTATGTTCATATAGCCAAGCACTATCAATAAGTGCCTTTTCCATTCATTGAAATTAGTCCCATTAAGCATGGGTATAGAATTTATATTAGCAGATATTGTGGCAGTAGAATATGAATTAGCTGAATATAGAACAAAATATAAATAAAAATAAGCTCACATCAATATTCATAAGTTAACAATAAATTCAGGATAATGGCTAATCCCATCTCAAGATACCAAACACAACATTAATATCAAGTCTTTGGACAGTAATATTAACAGTAAGCGGTACTCTTGTTGTAGCAATCAAACATTGATAATAAATTATGTCAAACAATTAATTAATCTTTGGACTAACTTCTTGCTCACATAAAATACCTTATAATTGTCACACATTTATCACCACAGATGTCGTTGAAATTCTGCCAAATATTAACTTACCTTTGGGTCAATTAATAAACGCATGAATCACAAAAACATATAATCATCTTAATATTTCAAATAAACTAATCTACACAAAAGAGGTCACTTTGGCGCCATTTTGTTTCAACTAATCTATTTAAAATATTAGACATTCTTAATTAAAAGCCAAAATATGAATTTATTTGTTTCAAAATATCTCTTTTAATTTCATCTTTCAATCAAATTAAAAGATAATAGTATATATATGTATACATATTTATCCCAAAACAACATACAATGATGTTGGCAAATATAATAATAGATGAATAAATCATAAACCATAAATAACCTCACATAAGACTTCAAATTTAAACCAAAATAATTTGAATAAAGGTAAACCTCATCTCAAGATATCGGACACTCCATTAATATTTTATCTTTGGACAAAATATTAACTTGTAAGTGATATATTGATGTAATAATCAAACATTGACAATAAGAACATGTCGAACCATAAATCTTCTTTTGGGCCAATTTATTGCTCACATGTAAAACCGAATAATTGTCACATGTTTATTTCCATAATTGCACATGTAATATTATTAACCTTCATTTGGGCCGATCAAAATTAACATAACTTAAGTTACATGCACACAACTTTTTATTTTAAAACAAAATAATTTATACAAAAAAATCACTTTGGTGACTTGTTGCTTCAATTAAGTTATTTTAAAATATGTAAACATACCAATATTCAAAATTAAAATTTCCCCAATAGTCAAATGTCAAAACTTTTTTTTTATTGCTTTATAAACTCTGAAATAACCCCAAATAAGGTTGTCTTAATAATGCAATAAAAAACCGAAAACCTTAATTTTTGACTTCTTTTTTTTTTTGTTCCAAAACCATATATATCAAAACCAAATAGAAATAATGTAGTGGTTCAAAGCCAAATAATTAACAAGTACATGTATTCATAATTTTGGCATGGATAAAAAACACCAAAACAATTCACGCATATACATGTATTCATAATCAAATAGAAAAACTTACCCTGAATTTACCATGTAAATTCAAAGTTGTATTTATGATTAAACAAATATTCACATGAATACTTGAAGCCAATACATCTCAAAAATCAAAATCATAATAGTTGGCATATCTCACAATTCATACAATAAATCATCATAATTTAACCAAATATTTGGAACCATAAGATGCCAAAATCTTAAAACCAAATTATTTAAACACATAATATGATTTACATCAATTTGCATCAAAATCTAATTTCATTATAATTTAACCATAAAAATATAACATTGATCGACTTGCCTTAGATATCCCAGGTAAATCCAAATTCAAAATATATGCTTAAACTGAATAGTATGAGAAGAATAAGCATATAAACTCAATAATAAATAATATATTCTATCAACTTTATATTGAATTCAAGAATTAATGATTATAAAAATTGAATTCAATTGTACAATTGTTGAACCGGATTTGAATTAAAAAATGATTATAATGAAACCCTAAAATTGAATCGATAAAAAGAAAATTAAAACTAACAAATATTACCATCAATCTTAAAGATTCAACATATATAATGAATTCATTGATAAACAATCGGTATATAAAAGACACTTTACCTGAAGCAATTTCTTTTACCAACCATAAATCATCATGTAAAATCCTGAACATAATTACTAAAGTGTCTCCAAAACAATATATATATATATATATATATATATGTATATATGTATATATATATAAATAAAACCGTAAAACTGTAAAACAAGCGATTAGCGATTAACAATCCATCTATTGATATAATCAAATATATATCATAAAAAGCTTCTAATGAACCCAAACCTACACAGCTTTTTAAATATTTATTAAAATTGTATAAACAACATAAAATCCTCAATTTTTTTTTTTAATTCTCAATTAAAACTGTAAATCTTTATAGTTATACGAAAATTAAAACTTTAAAACTTTATTTGAAACTTTAAAATTTTATTTAAAGAATCAAAACCCAAAAATTTATCAAGAATATCAAAGATTCAACATAATATTTAATTAAACTATTAAATCTATAAAATTAAAAAAGAAAAATGAATCAATCCAAAAATAATAAAGAATCAATTCATTCTCAATGATTCAACATGACAAAGCTCTGATACCACTTCTTAGATTTGTAAAATAAATGTCAAATCATCAAGAATAAATGAAGAATAAAACTAGATGCGGAAGCGTACCTGAATCCATGAATTCCTTGTAGTTTTACCGAATTTTGGGGATTTGATCTTCCAAATTAGCACACAAAAATTTAGAGAATATTTGCTCTCTCTCTTTCCTAATGATGGGATATTAGAAAAGATATCTTGTGTATAATTTGGGGACCATAACCCTAATATTTATAACCTTAGTATATTAGTTCTAATCAAATTCTAATTAGCCCATCATTAATTAGAATTTGATTAGAAGAGTATCTACACATATTTGACCCATACTTTATTTAATAATTAAAAGCCCAATAAAATTCTAACCAAATTAGATCACTTTTAATTTGGGCTAACCTATCATGATAGTAAATAATAACATGTAATTATCCTTATTATATATGTGATGTCCAAATTTTTCAACAGATTAATCTTAATTGTTAATTTCGTATATTAGGGAATATAAATTTATAGATATAAGTTTGTGTTCAATTAAGTTTAAAGTAGTAAATATTTGTTTTGAATATTATTTGGATGAGTAAGTTGAAAAATGATTTAATTTGATAAAATTTGAAGTAAGGACCAAATTATAAAATTTGTAAATTTTCGAATTCTAAGGGTTTGGGTAGTGAAATCTTAAACATTGATGTAGTAACCAAGTTATATGATTATAAAATATGAGAATTTGGAAAGTTGAGCATAAAATAGTAAAGTTTGAAACTATAGGGGTTAAATAATAAAGATTTCAAAACTTAAGTTTTAGGACTAATTTACGTTATTTGAGAATTTAGAATTTTGAAAAATAGAATATGAAAGTTTTACTGTTAAAAAATCAAGGACTAATTTTTGGAAATTTTGACAATTTTAGTTGTAAGGACTAAATTATAAAATCAGGATATTTTCGAAAAGGGACTATTTTGCAAAATTTTATAAAACAAGGTTTAGGATTGAAGTGTAGAATAATAATATTTGTTTTTGAGGAATTAAATTGTAGAATAGTAAAAATTTGGATTTTAGAGACTAAATCGTAAAAGTATAAAATTAAAATATAAGGGACTATTTTCTTCGACAGTGAGTAGAGCTTCCCCTTTGTTGCTTTGAAAGCTTCCCCTTTTTGTTTCTTTGACAATGAAGACAGTAAACAGAGCCTTATCAATTTAGAAAATATCTTACGGAAAAAAAATTTGATAAGACAGTTTCCTTAAAAAGGTATTGATTTTACCCCCTCTTTTTTTTTGGATAATGATTTTCTTTGATAATTTATTTTTCACCAAACAAACACAGTAAAACAATGAAAATATTTTACGGAAAATATTCACATGCAAATAAACCGACCCTAAATGACTAAAGATTGGAAGATATATTTTATCCAAGTTTTCAACGTCGGAATTTCTGTTATATCACATGACAAGTTTTGGCTTTTATCTTATTACCAATACTTGAATATAGAAACATGTTGTCTTGTTAACTTGCTTTTAGGTCATCTCGAATTCAATAATCCACTTTGATTCCATTCTAGACTCCCTTCTTCAAGTCACGAATGCAAATGGTTTTCAAAATAAAATCATACTCTTATTTGACCCTTATTACAAGAGTAGGGCCTTGAGTGTGAAAACATGACTGGCGTGGCATAGGCGGCTGGACCAAACATTTTTCCATAATCTTTCAATTTCGTTATATGAAACAACAAAAAAAGGGGGTGGTGTCTTCATACAATATTATAGTTCCCATAGCCACAACTAGTGAAGGGAAAGAGAGCAATGGGGTCTTCCTCAACAACATTTCTTCTCTTTCTTCTTTCCCTTGCTACTCTTACCCTTTCACAGCTAAAAGATGTTTATTTTGTGCACAACTGTAGCGATACCAGTGGCAATTACACCGTAAATAGCCCTTACGAAACCAATCTCAATACCATCATCTCTCGATTCGCCACTCTTACAGATTTTAATTACGGCTTCTTCAATCTGTCTGCTGGTGAAAACCCCGACAAAGTTTCCTCAATTGCACTTTGCAGGGGTGACATGAACCAAGCCGATTGCAACACTTGCCTCAACTACACCACAACCGAGCTCAAGCGATTTTGTCCAGGGAACAAGGCTGCCACCGCTTGGTCTCAATTTTGTTTGGTGCGGTACGTGTAACATCCTGAATTTTTGGGCCTATGCATTTAATGGGTGTTTATGTGTAATGAGTTAATTTGAGCATTAGGGGTCCAAATTGGGCTCAGGATTGGGCTGAAGCCTTAGATAAATTTTTGTTTGGGCACTATAGGGTTTAAAAGGTGGTATCCGAGTTTAAAATATCAAAATGGGCTTGTGGCCCGGTGGTCGATGGCGCCACTTAGGGAGCAAGGAGGTGACGCCACACAAGGGAGTAAGGGCCCAAATTTAAGTTACATGGAGCCCAACTCTTTTAATTTAAGTTAGCTAAATTTCGGCATTAGGGTTAGGTAGAGTGGACGGCAACAAGGCTCAAAAATAGGAGGATTTATGTGAATGGGATAATGTAGATAATATAGTTGATAATATGGAAGGAAAAAAAAGGAGAAAAGATAGGAGCTATCTACAAGGCTAGGAGTTGGTCGAAATTCCATCACCTAGAGAAGTGAAGAAATCGGTTTCTTTATGGCAAAGGGGGTGCCAAATTTTCCCTTTTTATTTGATTAATTTTTAGTTATCAGGAAGGCAATTTCAGTTTTTCATAGGAAAGTGCCGAAATTTCTATAAATAGGGAGGGTTCTCTTCTTTATTTTTCGGCATTTAGGGTTTCCACCTTTTCTTTCTCTTCTTTCTTCTAAAATCCTAAAACCCCATTATTCTTTTCTCTTCTTTCTCCTAAAAGCCGAAAACTCCATTATTCTCTTCTTTCTTTTAAAAGCCAAAAACTCCATTATTCTCTTCTCTTCTTTCTTCTAAAAAGCCGAAAGCCAAAAACTCCTTTATTCTTTTCTCTTCTTTCTTCTAAAAGCCGAATCTCTATAGATTTCTTCGAATCATCTTCTCTTCCTGATTTTTCGCAAAAAGCTGGAATCCTCTGGGAGTAGCCAAATCTTCTCTAGTAAGATCTCTTAGATCTAAAAGCCGGAAACACTAGTTCTTGAATCTCATATCACTTTTCAGGATTTCAAGGCAGATAGCGGTGGTGTTGGCTACGGATAGCGTCGACTTAGAGGGTCTCGTTCTAACGGTAATCAGGTGTGTAGATCTCTAACACACAAATAATCTGTATGAATGTATATATATGTTTATGTTATGGGCTAAAAGCCAGATAATAGGCTGTGTAGACAGTCGAATAAAACCCTAAAAGGGTTAGGCAAGAATGCCAGGTACGTAATCATAGAAATCTCTATGTGTATCGAAATATATGAAAGCCTGTATGATGTTTTCTTTATGTGTGTATGCATGGGGTGGGATTATGATAATGAAAGGGAAGTGCATGATAGGTCACAATAGTGATCGGTGGTAGAAATCCCACGTTATATAAATGTTAGGTCACATAGTGATCGGTGGCTATGCCACGTTTAATGATTCGACTAACAGGAATAGGCGATCTGTTTGTCGTTATGGTGTGTAGCGGATGGAGGGTTGATTGTAGAAATCCCAGAGGTGTGATGGTTGGTACAGACTCTTCGTGTAGAGGATGGAATTCTAGGAGGGGTTGGGTTATTCATCATTTACTGTTGATCACGTAATTACGATTGTTGCCTCTATGTATGGGCCAAGGCCCATAATGTGTTTGTGGGCCTCAGGTCAGTGTTTTTGGGATTTATACACTGAGTCTTGGTGACTCACCCTATTATTTTTTCCTAACCTTTCAGATGAGCAGTAGATCGTGGACAAGGAAGCCGAGGCGGACTCGTGGGGCCAACAAGTTTTTTATTTAATAAATTTCCATTTTATTTTAAGTTTAAATTTTGGAATTATTTGATGCAATAAGGCCTCCATCGCTTAGGCTATCAGTTGATACTTGTCAATGTTTATTTTTTTTTCATTCATGATCAAGGACTTATGATTAAAAGAAATAAAAATGGGATTTTCACACATTATTTAAAATAACACTTGTTTTGGAAAAAAATAAAATTTCAAAGATTTTCTACCAGTGCCACATATTTAAAGATTATCTACAAAAACGACTAAGTTTTTCAGAATCATTCCAAGTAAAGTTTTTAACCTTAAAATCGTAGCATACCAGATCTGGTCGTAACGTTTGGGCCAAGTTTGGGGTGTTACATTTTAGTATCAGAGCCCAGTTTAAAACTCGGGCTGTGAAATGGGTCTAGTACTGTTTTAAAGTTGATAAGAATTTGGAAAAGTTTGGGTTGAGAAATGGCCTTCGAGTATACCGGCACCCGATCCACGCAGGTAAGTATTCTAAACTTTTGGATGTGATATATATGGTGGGCTTGATGGGCTTGATGGACGTAGGCTAGTATATTAGACATTGATGGACATTAGGCTTAGTTTAAACAACTCTCTAAATTCATAAGATTTAATCCAACCAAACAAACCTGTGAACAAGTCGCGAGATTAGGGGGTGGCAACAGGCATACGCATGTCTAGGATTGGATTCAGTGAGAGCTTGGTATTTAAGCAGTCCTAGTGACTCACCTCCTTTCCGCTGGAATCCTACCTGGTGCGTAGTGACTGTTCACCTTAGTCATGAGGACTTGTTGATGGGTCAAAATTTATAACTAAAACCCGAAAGGGACCAGCCATCCTATTTTGTAAAATTACTAAATTACCCCTGATTTATAAATAACCAAAATATCCCTTATTTGTAAAATTACCGAAATACCCCAGATTGTAAAATTACCGAAATACCCCCGGATTACAAAATTACTGAAATACCCCCGGATTGCAAAATTACCAAAATACCCTTATTTTGCAAAATCACCAAGAAACCCTATTTTGGAAAATTACGAAAATACCCTTGTAGGATAAAATTACGAAAATACCCCTAAGTAGTGAAATGACGAAAATACCCTTACATGATGACTGTGATGCCACTTGTACATTGATGAATGAATGTATGTGCTCCCTGGAGTTAGGAAACACAAACTTGAGATTAAATCGTAGATATAATCGCGAATTCGACAGAACTACTCCTAAAACTACTATTCATAAGACTGTTAGTGGTTAATCAGTGGAAGAAAACTAATAATTCATAAAATTTCTAATCAGATAAACGCGAATCGATAGAATAAGTACAAGGGGACGAGGACGCCCAGGAAGAGTGCAGGTGCGTACTCTATCATATTATCCTAAGTGTTTCTTTTGGCTTTAGAATTAGAGTTCGCAATAAGAAGCATAGTGGTGAGACTTGGGTAGTATGATTAATAGTTAGTTGGAAATTTCGAGGACGAGAAATTTCTTTAAGGGGGTAGAAGCTGTAACATCCACGAATTTTTGGGCCTATGCATTTAATGGGTGATTATGTGTAATGAGTTAATTTGAGCATTAGGGGTCCAAATTGGGCTCGAGATTGGGTGAAGCCTTAGTTAAATTTTTGTTTGGGCACTATAGGGTTTAAAAGGTGGTATCCGAGTTTAAAATATCAAAATGGGCTTGTGGCCCAATGGTCGATGGCGCCACTTAGGGAGCAAGGAGGTGACGCCACACAAGGAGTAAGGGGCCCAAATTTAAGTTACATGGAGCCCAACTCTTTTAATTTAAGTTAGCTAAATTTCGACATTAGGGTTAGGTAGAGTGGACGGCAACAAGGCTCAAAAATAGGAGGATTTATGTGAATGGGATAATGTAGATAATATAGTTGATAATATGGAAGGAAAAAAAAGGAGAAAAGATAGGAGCTATCTACAAGGCTAGGAGTTGCCCGAAATTCCATCACCTAGAGAAGTGAAGAAATCGGTTTCTTTATGGCAAAGGGGGTGCCGAATTTTCCCTTTTTATTTGATTAATTTTTAGTTATCAGGAAGGGCACTTTCAGTTTTTCATAGGTAAGTGCCGAAATTTCTATAAATAGGGAGGGTTCTCTTCTTTATTTTTCGACATTTAGGGTTTTCACCTTTTTTTTCTCTTCTTTCTTCTAAAAGCCGAAAACCCCATTATTCTTTTCTCTTCTTTCTCCTAAAAGCTGAAAACTCCATTATTCTCTTCTTTCTTCTAAAAGCCAAAAACTCCATTATTCTCTTCTCTTCTTTCTTCTAAAAAGCCGAAAGCTGAAAACTCCATTATTTTTTTCTCTTCTTTCTTCTAAAAGCCGAATCTCTATAGATTTCTTCGAATCATCTTCTCTTCCTGATTTTTCACAAAAAGCCGGAATCCTCTGAGAGTAACCGAATCTTCTCTAGTAAGATCTCTTAGATCTAAAAGCCGGAAACACTAGTTCCTGAATCTCATATCACTTTTCGGGATTTTTAAGGAGATAAGCGGTGGTGTTGGCTACGGATAGCGTCGACTTAGAGGGTCTCGTTCTAACTTGTAATCAGTGTGTAGATCTCTAACACACAAATAATCTGTATGAATGTATATATATGTTTATGTTATGGGCTAAAAGCCGGATAATAAGTCATGTGTAGACAGTCGAATAAAACCCTAAAAGGGTTAGGCAAGGATGCCAGGTACGTAATCATAGAAATCTCTATGTGTATCGAAATATATGAAAGCCTGTATGATGTTTTCTTTATGTGTGTATGCATGGGGTGGGATTATGATAATGAAGGGGAAGTGCATGATAGGTCACAATAGTGATCGGTGGTAGAAATCCCACGTTATATAAATGTTAGGTCACATAGTGATCGGTGGCTATGCCACGTTTAATGATTCCCGACTAACGAGGAATAGCAAGCGATGCATTTGTCGTTATGGTGTGTAACGGATGGAGGGTTGATTGTAGAAATCCCCGAGGTGTGATGGTTGGTACGGGCTAGTGTGTAGAGGATGGAATTCTAGGAGGGGTTGGGCTATTCATCATTTACTGTTGATCACGTAATTACGATTGTTGCCTCTATGTATGGGCCAAGGCCCATAATGTGTTTGTGGGCCTCGTGTCGGTGTTTTGGGATTTATACACCGAGTCTTGGTGACTCACCCTATTATTTTTCCTAACCTTTCGGATGAGCGGTAGGAGACCGTGAAGAGAGGGAGAGCGAGGCGGACTCGTAGGCCAACAAGTCTTTTATTTAATAAATTTCCATTTTATTTTAAGTTTAAATTTTGGAATTATTTGATGTAATAAGGCCTCCATCGCTTAGGTTATCAGTTGATACTTGTCAATGTTTATTTTTTTTTAATTCATGATCAAGGACTTATGATTAAAAGAAATAAAAATGGGATTTTCACACATAATTTAAAATAACACTTGTTTTGGAAAAAATAAAATTTCAAAGATTTTCTACCAGTGCCACCTATTTAAAGATTATCTACAAAAACGACTAAGTTTTTCAGAATCATTCCAAGTAAAGTTTTTAACCTTAAAATCGTAGCATACCAGATCTGGTCGTAACGTTTAGGCTGGGTTTGGGGTGTTACATTTTGGTATCAGAGCCCAGTTCAAAACTCGGGCTGTGAAATGGGTCTAGTACTGTTTTAAAGTTGATAAGAATTTGGAAAAGTTTGGGTTGAGAAGTGGCCTTCGAGTCTCTGGCACCGATCCATGCGGGTAAGTATTCTGAACTTTTGGATGTGATATGTATGTTGGGCTTGATGGGCTTGATGGACGTAGGCTAGTATATTAGACATTGATGGACTTTAGGCTTAGTTTTAACAACTCTCTAAATTTATAAGATTTAATCCAACCAAACAAACCTGTGAACAAGTCGCGAGATTAGGGTGTGGCAACAGGCATACGCATGTCTAGGATTGGATTCAGGGAGAGCTTGGTATTTAAGCAGTCCTAGTGACTCACCTTCTTTCCATTTGGAATCCTACAGTGCGTAGTGATTGTTCACCTTACTCATGAGGACTTATTGACGGGCCAAAATTTATAACTAAAACCCGAAAGAGACCAGCCATCCTATTTTGTAAAATTACTAAATTACCCCTAATTTATAAATGACCAAAATATCCCTTATTTGTAAAATTACCGAAATACCCCGAATTGTAAAATTACCGAAATACCCCCCGATTGCAAAATTACTGAAATACCTCCGGATTACAAAATTACCAAAATACCCTTATTTCACAAAATCACCAAGAAACCCTATTTTGGAAAATTACGAAAATACCCCTGTAGGATAAAATTACTTAAAATACCAGGTAGTGAAATGACAAAAATACCCTTACATGATGTTGTGATGCCACTTGTACATTGATGAATGAATGTATGTGCTCCTGTAATTAGGAAACACAAACTTGAGACCTGAATCGTAGATATAATCGTGAATTCGGATGTAACTACTCCTAAAACTACTATTCATAAGACTGCTCGTGGTTAATCGGTGGAAGAAAACTAATAATTCATAAAATTTCTAATCGATAAACGCGAATCGATAGAATGAGTACAAGGGGACGAGGACACTCGGATGCGATAGTACCAGGTGCGCACTCTATCATATTATCCTAAGTGTTTCTTTTGGCTTTAGAATTAGAGTTCGCAATGAAAGCATAGTGGTGAGACTTGGGTAGTATGATTAATAGTTAGTTGGAAATTTCGAGGACGAAATTTCTTTAAGGGGTAGAACTGTAACATCCCGAATTTTTGGGCCTATGCATTTAATGGGTGATTATGTGTAATGAGTTAATTTGAGCATTAGGGGTCCAAATTGGGCTCGAGATTGGGTGAAGCCTTAGTTAAATTTTTGTTTGGGCACTATAGGGTTTAAAAGGTGGTATCCGAGTTTAAAATATCAAAATGGGCTTGTGGCCCGGTGGTCGATGGCGCCCACTAGGGAGCAAGGAGGTGACGCCACACAAGGGAGTAAGGGGCCCAAATTTAAGTTACATGGAGCCCAACTCTTTTAATTTAAGTTAGCTAAATTTCGGCATTAGGGTTAGGTAGAGTGGACTGGCAACAAGGCTCAAAAATAGGAGGATTTATGTGAATGGGATAATGTAGATAATATAGTTGATAATATGGAAGGAAAAAAAGGAGAAAAGATAGGAGCTATCTACAAGGTGGGAGTTGGCCGAAATTCCATCACCTAGAGAAGTGAAGAAATCGGTTTCTTTATGGCAAAAGGGGTGCCGAATTTTCCTTTTATTTGATTAATTTTTAGTTATCGGGAAGGGCACTTTCAGCTTTTCATAGGAAAGTGCAGAAATTTCTATAAATAGGGAGGTTCTCTTCTTTATTTTTTCGGCATTTAGGGTTTCCACCTTTTCTTTCTCTTCTTTCTTCTAAAAGCCTAAAACCCCATTATTCTTTTCTCTTCTTTCTCCTAAAAGCCGAAAACTCCATTATTCTCTTCTTTCTTCTAAAAGCCAAAAACTCCATTATTCTCTTCTCTTCTTTCTTCTAAAAAGCGAAAGTCGAAAACTCCATTATTTTTTTCTTCTTTCTTCTAAAAGCCAAATCTCTATAGATTTCTTGAATCATCTTCTCTTCTTGATTTTTCGCAAAAAGCCGGAATCCTCTGGGAGTAGCCGAATCTTCTCTAGTAAGATCTCTTAGATCTAAAAGCCGGAAACACTAGTTCCTAAATCTCATATCACTTTTCGGGATTTTAAGGCAGATAGCGGTGGTGTTGGCTACGGATAGCGTCGACTTAGAGGGTCTCGTTCTAACGGTAATCAGGTGTGTAGTTCTCTAACACACAAATAATCTGTATGAATGTATATATATGTTTATGTTATGGGCTAAAAGCCGGATAATAGGCTGTGTAGACAGTCGAATAAAACCCTAAAAGGGTTAGGCAAGGATGCCAAGTACGTAATCATAGAAATCTCTATGTGTATCGAAATATATGAAAGCCTGTATGATGTTTTCTTTATGTGTGTATGCATGGGGTGGGATTATGATAATGAAGGGGAAGTGCATGATAGGTCACAATAGTGATCGGTGGTAGAAATCCCACGTTATATAAATGTTAGGTCACATAGTGATCGGTGGCTATGCCACGTTTAATGATTCCTGACTAACCAGGAATAGGCGGCATGGTATGGTCGTCGTTATGGTGTGTAGCGGATGGAGGGTTGATTGTAGAAATCCCCGAGGTGTGATGGTTGGTACGGGCTGGTGTGTAGAGGATGGAATTCTAGGAGGGGTTGGGCTATTCATCATTTACTGTCGATCATGTAATTACGATTGTTGCCTCTATGTATGGGCCAAGGCCCATAATGTGTTTGTGGGCCTCAGGTCAGTGTTTTCGGGATTTATACACTGAGTCTTGGTGACTCACCCTATTATTTTTTCCTAACCTTTCAGATGAGCAGTAGATCGTGGACAAGGGAGCCGAGGCGGACTCGTGGAGCCAACAAGTCTTTTATTTAATAAATTTCCATTTTATTTTAAGTTTAAATTTTGGAATTATTTGATGTAATAAGGCCTCCATCGCTTAGGTTATCAATTGATACTTGTCTGTGTTTATTTTTTTCATTCATGATCAAGGACCTATGATTAAAAGAAATAAAAATGGGATTTTCACACATTATTTAAAATAACACTTGTTTTGGAAAAAATTAAAATTTCAAAGATTTTCTACCAGTGCCACCTATTTAAAGATTATCTACAAAAACGACTAAGTTTTTCAGAATCATTCCAAGTAAAGTTTTTAACCTTAAAACCGTAGCATACCAGATCTGGTCGTAACGTTTGGGCCGGGTTTGGGGTGTTACAGTACGCCAACCGAGACCTTTACGGGCAGCTGGAGAACGATCCTCGGACTTGTGTATTCAACCCCATGAATGCATCCAACCGTGATCAGTTCAATCAAACATTAAATGAACTATTGAATGAGCTGAGCGCCGAAGCTGCAGCTGGTGGCCCTCTCCGCAAGTATGCAGCTGGCAATGCAATGGTTGGTAGCTCGCAAACGGTGTATGCTACGATGCAGTGTACACCAGATATGGACCAGCAAAATTGTTCCACTTGTCTAAATTTCGCCATTAAGGAGTATCAAAGTTGTTGTTCTACAAGGCTTGGATGAAGGGTTCTTAGACCAAACTGTGTGTTGAGGTTTGAGACTAACCAATTTTATAATCAGACTGCTGCTCCTCTTCCTCTACCGTCGCCTCCACCATCTCCGACGACATCCCCATCCCCAACAGCTTCGTCTTCTTCGACTTCACCTCCGACTTCAATGGTTTCCCTTGAATTTCCTGCATTTGGCTTTGTGTTTGCTCTTTTTCTCACTTTAAGCAGCCTGCTCCTGCTCAATTGATAAAATTTATGGTTTCCGTTTTTAATTTTTGTTTTTAAATAATTGTATTCCATAATTTATATGAAAAATGAAAATAAAGAAAAAGCCATATCGAGTAATATTCATTTCCAACGCATCCTAATCAATCCAAGTAAAATACAGTAAGGTGAAACTACAAAGCTTTTGTTGTCACAAGGCAAAAGTTAAAAATAAAGTCTTTCTAACTGAATTTCAGTATCATTATTAAGATGGTAAGTATTTTTTTGTCAAAATTTATCAAATTGACACGTTGGTTAAGCCATCTTCAATGACGTGTCATATGATTGATAAAAAATAAACATATTAAGTTAACAATTTTTAACAAAAACTATCAACGACGATAATAATTAGATTAAAATTTTTACAAGAAACTTGAATTTCTAATTTTTTTAAATATGTAGACTAAATCTCACCAACAACGTATCTTTAAGTAGCTAAAGTTTTTAATATTAAACTTGCTTAAATAGTTAAAGTTGATTAGAAAACAGAAACCTAGAAAAAATTATAGAAAACTAAGGTTACAACAATAAATATGTATTACACTATTTTAAAAATATTTTTTATAAACATATGGTTTAAAGGTTAAAATATATTATTAGTCTATGTACTCTTTGTAAATTTGAAAGTTAACTCTTGTACTTTTATTTCTAGGAATTTAGTATTTTTACTTTTTAGATTTCAAAATTCAAGTCCAACTCTTAAATTTAAATTCATCACAATGTCAGTTTTTGTTACATTGTTATCAAGTAAGTTTTTTTTTTTTTTAAATTTCAAAATGTCACACCAAAAAATTTAACAAAAAAAAAAGTGTTTACAATTGAACTTGAATTTTGAAATCTAGAAATTAGAGGGACTAAATTCCTTTAAATAAATGTACAAACACCAAATTCTAAATTTATGAAGAGTACAAAGATCTATGAAATATTTTAACCATTTTAAAAATATATTATACCAGTTCAAAACTAGATCTGTCCATGGGTCGGGCCACCCGACCCGAAAAATGGGAGGGTTTAGATAAAAATATAGGCTCAAAATATGGGCTTGGCCAAAAAAATAAGGTCCGTTTAGAAAACAAACCGGGCCTCGGGTAAAGCTTTTTGGCCCGAGCTCGGCTCAGCCCGAATATGGAAAGAAAAAATATTATTTTTACTGTTTTGTTGCTATTTCTTGTTGTTTCTTCACTATTTTGCTACAATTTCACTATTATGTTGCTACTATTTTGTTGTTATTGTTGAGATATTGTATAACTCATGTTTTATTGTTAATTTTGTTACTATTTTAGAGGCATTTGCTTGTTAAGTTACAGCTATCTTAGTGTTATTTAAATATATTTTTAAAAAATTTATTTTTAATTTGTTGAGAAACATTTATTTTAATATTTTTAGTATTTTTGGTGTATTATATTTTTTTTTAAAATAATATAATAAAATAATATACAAAAAAATAATACAAGCGGGTCGGGCTTGGGTTTTAACATTTTTATCTGGGCTAGGCTTGGGCAAAATTTAAACCTATTTCTTAAACTAAGCCGAGCCCGTACCTAGCAAATGGGCCTGAAATTTTGATTAGGCCGAGCCGACCCATGGACCCTCTAATTTGAATTGGTCGCAAGATTGCTAACTTTTTTTGTTATTTTCTTGTTGAAATTATTTATTTTTGTATTGTCACTTAATGATATTATCCAATTAGAATAATTTCTCAATTAACATAAAAATATAAATATCAAATTCTATAACCTTTTCAATTTTTGTAAAAGTAGAAAATAAAATTCATAATTACATATTTTTGAACTCATGCTAACAAAATATAAGTTTAAAAATCATGTATTAATAAAATTTGTTGGATTTGAAATTGTTTTTACTACCTCGTTATAACAGGTTTTGCCATTCTTAAAAGTTGTGAAGGTTGGGTTAAATTTGTGATTGTAGTTAAAAAGTTAATGAAAAGATTGAAAATGAGGGATTGAAAAAGTAGATAGACCAATTTTAAATAAATAAAAATAAAAAGATTAATTCATATTAATTGGTAAATACAAGGACTGGTCTTTAAAGGTAACCTTTTCTTTTTGGAAAAACTAGCTGTATCTTAATTTTCATTTTTAGAAAGTACGCTTTTTCTCCTTTCAGACTTGTTCTTTCTTCTCCATTTGAGCTTTTTCTCCTTTCAGACTTGTTCGTTCTTTCTCCACTTGGTCTTAGCAAATCGCCACCACACGTTTTGGCAATTATTATCCCATGGGGACAGTATGTTGGCGAGTTCATAATTACTATTTGACTCAGTCAACGTATACACAAGTATACAATTCATTGTGTATAGGTTCATCGAGTCCAATTTATGTAAGATTAACAAATAATTTTAGAATTATTAAAATATTTTATAAAAAATATACAAAATTCAAAAGTATATATAAATAGCTAACGTACATGCGGTACAGTGCAATACGGTAATTTGCTATACCGTTATCAGTAAAGTCCACGACCCTCAAGGTATTGGGACCGCCCTCGACCCTCTGGGTATTAGGGGCTATCAGTAACCAGCAGATCAACTACCAGTTCAGTCAATCTTCCTTCTCTTCAAAATCTCACCCAAAAATAGTATATGCATATGTATGTATGTAATCTGATGTACACGATCAAAATACCAGTTCCAGAAAGTTAATCAGAAGCAGACACTCACATCCAATCAGTCAGTTACAGAATCAGACATGTGCACACTCATAACTCGAGTTCGTGATCGTCGATCGCACAACCAATCACAAATAACACACACATCAAGCCCGGATCGAGTCATAATTACCTCGGTAAAGCTCGGCCTGGGGTTGGAACACACTGAGTTGCGATTACACTTAAATTTGACCTAAAACCATTATTTGGCGAGATACGGTGTGACACGCCCGTATACTCCGCCATGTGGAGCAATCCCGAGCGTGTGGGGTCCAAACGCCGCGTGAGAAGTAGTAGCACACTGCAGCAGTGTGAGGCACACGCCTGCGTGTGAAGCAGAGGACACGGCCGTGTAAACAAAGCCGTGTAACTCATCGCCCAATTTCGCTAAAATAAGGTGCAGAGGCGTACACTACGTGTGAGGTCTCACATGCGTGTGCCATCAAACACGCCGCGTGTGTTCCAAAACACACGCGCGTGTGGGATCCCTAATCTCAAATTAGTCACACGGCAGTATGGCCGGCCGTGTGACCCCAAAACCCTGAATCCCTAATTTCCCCAAACTCACACGCTGCGTGTGCCCATGGGACACACTGCGTGTGAATTCCAACAAAATCCTTATATCAGCCATACGACCGTGTGGCCAGGTCGTGTGGCACCCAATTTAGCCCAGAAACCCTAGTTCCCAAATCCACACGACCGTGTGCCACGGCACACGTCCGTGTGGTCGTTAGGGTGATCACGAAACCACCCTACAATAGCCCCAAAATCGTCGTTTTAGCCACTAGAACCGTCCCTAACCTTCGCCTTATCAACATATATCAGAAAGTGACGATTTTCCATCACTTCCATCGACTAAAAACCCAAACTAATGGGTTAGCATACAGTAAAAAAAACCGAATAGAAAATTTACAGAAATAATAAACACATAAAGTAACGTAGTTACAGTTCGAATCCCACTCCTGTTTGCGATCGGAGAAGACGACAGAGGTGCAAGATTCCTGAATCCACAAATAAACCGTTTTAGAGAATTGTTTTGAAAAACCAAAAAGTACAGAAGAAGGGAGAAGGGGGAAAGTGAAAGGAAACGTCACTTCCAAAAATAAAAACAATCAAATAAAAATAAAATAAAATAAAATCTAAAACAAATAAGTTACCAAAATAAAACTATTAAGCCTCAAAACGTGCTTGCAAAGACTCGAACCTGCGATCTTGAGGTTCACCAACACTCACACCACCACCAGACCAGCAGGCCCATTCTGTCACTAAATTGCACGACTAAACACATATGTGCTGCCTCCTCACTGTCCCTATGCTCAAATCCCAAAACTTCTAGGCCCAGAATTCGGGGCGTTACATAACCCTTACGCGATTTAGTCTCTGTACCATAATAGCTCCTAATTCATGCAAATTACCTATCCAAAATTTAATTAACTATACAACTAACTTCATAAATATTTAATAAAAATATTTATAGGTTCGTTTTACGAGAATAGAGTCCCGAACCTCACTTTTCGACACTCTTGACTATCGGGTCGTTACATTCAATATGTGAGCATGTAATCTTTTGTTCTCTGAAGATACCTCATAACCCTATTAACTGCTATCCAATGGTCCATACTAGGGTTACTTAAATATCTGCCTAACATCCCAACAATGTATGCAATATCCGGACCCATATATACTTGAGCATACATTAGACTCCCCACTACTAAAATGTAAAAAATCTTATGCATTTTTTGTAACACTCCTAACCCGTATCCCTCGCCGGAACAGGGTTACGGAGCGTTACTGAAACTTTTCAGAACATTTTCATATAATTGATAACAATTACTATTCATTAATCGAAATCATTCGTAATGTCCCTTAGACGGACCGTCGAGGCCCAATACGAGCATTAGAATTGAGTTGGGACTTAATCGGAAACTCTAAGAATTTTTGTGACATTTCAAAAATTCTCCAAGGTGCAGAGCTCACACTCCCGTGTGGTCCAAGGGACACGCCTGTGTGACCCTATGACACGCCCGTGCTACAGGTCGTGTTCGATTTAGGCTGCTCTCTGACTTGCGCCACACAGCCATGCCACACGCCCGTGTGCTAGGCCGTGTGGTTAATTAATTCAATTCGAATTAGGTGTAGGTTTCACACGGCCAAGACACACGCCCGTGTTCAAGGTCGTGTCTCCCACACGGCTGAGACACACACCCGTGTCTCTGCCCATGTGCTCAATTCTGAGCATTCTGTTTTCTTGAATTTAAGGTGCATGGGACACACGGCCAGGCCACACGCCCATGGGGTAGGCCGTGTGTCACATACGGTCTAGACACACGCCCGTGTGTCTGCCTATGTGGACAAAATAAAGCCATTCCTAGCTTCATTTCTCACCCAAAATCACACCCATGACCTGCACTTGAACCACACATCCAAATACTAACCATTTCAAGCATTCAAATCAAGTAAATTCCATCATTCATCATGGCATATCATTTCATCCATACATGTCTATAATCTTACCTTAGTTAAAACCTCAAGTTAGACATAGTTTGATCAACTACTTAACATATATGTAGCTACCATAGTTTGACACTTCAAGTGTATTAAAACAAACCATTACTAGCCATTCCAATGGTTAGATTACAAACATCATTTACATTTATATGCCAATATGGCCAATATAACCTATACATGCCATTACGACCATAATAGATTTACCATATTGTACGGACATGGGCCGACAGATAGTGTGAGTGATCTCCGCCAAGCTTCCAATCCAACGAGCTTTCAATTTACTCTAAAACAGGGGAAAATAGAATGAGGTAAGCATTACATGCTTAGTAAGTTCGTATAACATGGTACTTAACTTACCATTCATTCTATTTTGAGGTAACTATGTAAGGCACATTCATTCAATTTGACCTCAAGCCCTACACATATCCTCATTGCCCTTGTTAGTCATTTATTCCATAATAACATCAATAACATGTATAGGCTCAATAACAATCAAGTTTCCAAGCACATATGCTTTCCACAACACGTATTCATTCAACTTGCATCATTCATCTCATTATTACAAGTATAATTTCATAATAGCTCATTTCGGGTTCAGTTCATTTCCTATCAGAACTTTACTCATATTACTCGGAATATTAAGGTCACACAAGTAGTAGTACACTCAAGGTGTACAAGTCTATAATCAAGGATGAACTTATATTCATTAACCAAATTCCAAGTACAAATATCATCGTCTCATATTTCCATGTATCAATTATCACATATCATCATTTTCGTGTATTTCAGGTAGATACATGTAATAACTCATTTCTTATTCAAAATCTTCTCATGTCAAGAGTTTTACCCGTTGAATTTATTTGGAATATCGATGGATACACCAGTAGTACACCCGAGGTGTACAAATCAGGATCCGTCAATTCATATTCAATGGTACCCATAAGGTACTATATCAGAGAGAGTACACTCTCGAGCCACACATGTATACAACAGGATAACCAGTCCAGGCTAAATCCTTTTTATGACATATGCTCCAAGGAGCTTGATCTGGATTACCCGTACGGGCTAAATCCAATCTATAACATATGTTCGAGAGGGTTTATATCAGGATGACCCGTCCAGGCTAAATCCTTTCTATAATGAGGTCAATAGGATTACTCGTCGGAGCTAAATCCCATCAGCAACAAACGCTGAAACTCATTCATTTCGGGAAAGCACATATCCATCGATTTTCCATTTTATTCAACTGAGATTTAAACATTTTTCTCAAGAATTATCGGACATGTGATTATTCCATACATCCATAACATTCATATAATTCAAATAAACACATTCCACATTCATTTCAAGCATATAAGTAACTTTATCCTCGTTTATCCTTTATCATCTATCGGACATTATCATTTAATTTAAACGTTTTTTTATTTATCGAGCTTGATCGGATATGCAATCATTTCACATATTCATGACATTTATACAATTTACATAAAAAAACTCAATGCAAGTATGTAAATAAACTCAATTTAGTTACACGAACTTACCTCGACAATGTTCGTGTACATAAAATCTACTAATCCGACATTTTTCTCTTTACACGAACTTACCTCGACAATGTTCGTGTACATAAAATCTACTAATCCGACATTTTTCTCTTTCCTTGTTTTAGCTCCAAATTTGGTCTATCCGGATCTATACGAGTAAATTTAACATTAATTTATCATATTTCACATTCAAGTGGACTCAATTTTCATCCTAGGCAAAATTACCATTTTACCCCTAACTTTTCCATAAATTCCCATTTCGTCCCTAGGCTCGGAAAATGAAACTTGTGCAAATTAATCCCTATTCCAAGCCTAACCAAAGCCCCATTACAAAATTTACAGCACACGTGTTCATAAAATTTTAGAATTTTTTTTTTAATTTCACAAGTTTACATTTTAGTCTCTAAATCATGTTTTCATCAAAAATCACTTTGTAAAAGTTGTTTATCTATCAATAATCTTTCATTTTCTACCATAAATTTCTAATTTCCAGCATATCATCTGTGATCCATTTTTCATACCTTGATAACTTTTCAAATTAATCCCCCAAATAGAGAGATTAGGCTATCCCAATTTTAAAAATATAAAAATCATTAAAAACGTGACTTGATTTCATACCTTATTGAGCTTGAAAAGTTTTTATCCTCTCTCCTAGGGTTTCCATCGAAATATTTAGGGAAGATGATATGAAATTGTTTTCTTTTTCATTTAATTAAATTGTAATTTAATAACTTTTCATCTTTCCAATTTAATCCTTAGCCTTTTTTATTTTTCCATGGATGAGTCATACCAGAATATCTACATACTTTCTTTAATGGTCTAATTACCATATAAGGACCTCTAGTTTTGAATTCCATAGCTATTTAATCCTTATAGCTACTAGAATTCAACTTTTGCATTTTATGCGATTTAGTCCTTCTCGTAATTAAGCACTAAATCGATAAAATTTCCGTACCAAAATTTTCACATGTCATATCTATCATAATACGAACCATATAATAAAATAAAAATAAACTTTATTTTCGGATCAGATTTGTGGTCCCGAAACCACTGTTTCGATTTCACCGGAATTGGGCTATTACATTTTCGTAATCTCAAAATCATTCTTAGGGCATTGATTGACAAGCAGTAGTTCATTAACATATAAAACCAAATATAGAACCTTACTCCCACTGAACTTGTGGTATATACAAATATCTACCAAAAATGAGATAATCATTTGGTAAAAGTTGTAATACTATTGACGAGAAGTCTGTTTAAGCCAATAGATGGAGTTCTTTAATTTACAAATCATTAATTTTGCATCATCAAACACAAAATTTTCTAGTTGCACCATATAAATGTATGATAAATGTTACCATTGAGAAACCATTAACTTAACATTCATATGATGCAGCTTAAGGTCAAAATATTCCACTAAAGCCATTACAATCCTTTCTCTAGCGGACTTTCTTAATGACATTTGTTCTTGAGGTTGTTGGGTTTGTTCTTCTGGAACAATTACCTCATCTTGAATAGGGAGTTGTTCATCATTGTCTTGTTGAGGTTCTAGATTCACTTCTTGATCAATGATAGGTATGAAAACCTGAACATTATCAAAAGTGATAGCAAGAACTGAGTTAGAATCCAATTCCTCCTTAAAAGCAATGTCTCTAACCTTATTTCCCCCCCCCCAAACTCAACATCCTAAACAAATGTTGCAGTTTTCATCTAAAAAATATTCTTAATTGTGGGATTATAAAACTCATAGCCCCTAGATCGCTTAGAATAAACAATAAAGTAATTATTCACTATTTTGGAGTCTAATTTCTTTTCATGTGGCCTTTAAGGCCTTGCCTCAGTTGGACATCCCTAAATGTGAAAGTGCTTTGGACTAGGCTTTCAACTTGTCCAAAGCTCATAAGGTATTTTTGCAGTTGCTTTATTGGGTCCTCTATTCAAAATGTAAGTTGTTGTCTTTAGAGGTACTGACCAAAATGAGCACTTTCAGACTTATCATGTTTCAACCTTTCTTCCTTTTGCACACAATGAGAAACGAGCTCATTTAGAGTCCATTTCTCCTTTTGAAAGTTGTAACTAATTTTAAATTGGTTAAACTGTA
This sequence comes from Gossypium sturtianum, assembly GCA_025698515.1. Lineage (NCBI taxonomy): Eukaryota > Viridiplantae > Streptophyta > Magnoliopsida > Malvales > Malvaceae > Gossypium > Gossypium sturtianum. The sequence goes on from CM046951.1 coordinate 82,178,415, forward strand.
CAGGAAGCGATACTAAAACCATAAGAACAAGTAATTCATCAGAAAGCTTGATCTTAAGTGCCTTAAGTCTTGAAGCAACATGGAATATCTTCATAATGTAATCTCTCACGTTTTCTTGACCCTTATACTTGACATCAAAGAAGTCAAAAATGATGTCATCTCAACCTTATCGTTTTTGGCAAAACATTTCTCAATTTCATCAAGGAAACCTTAACCTGAGTAATCTCTTCAGATTATGTGCCCTTAAAGGCTTTCTGGAATATTATACTTAATGATCATTAGAGTCATGTGATCTGAATGATCCCACCTCTCAAAACCCCTTTTAGCTTCAGGGGTGCTTTCCGCAATGAGATGTGCAGGTTGTTCTTCCTTTAGTGCAAGGTCTATGTCCATACAGCTAAGCACTATAAGTGCATTTTCCATTCCTTGAAATTAGTCTCATTAAGCATGGGTATAGAATTTATATTAGCAGATATTGTGACAGTAGAAGATGAACTAGCTAAATATAGAACAAAATAGATAAAAACAAGCTCACATGAATATTCTTAAGTAAACAATAAATTCAAAATATTGGCTCCCATCTCAAGATACCAAACACTACATTAATATCAAGTCTTTGGACAATAATATTAATAGTAAACGATACTCTTGTTGTAGCAATCAAACATTAGCAATAAATTATGCCAAACAATGAATCAATCTTTGGACTAACTTATTGCTCACATAAAGTACCTTATAATTGTCAAACATTTATCACCACAAATGTCGTTGTAATTTTGTCAAATATTAAGTTACCTTTGAGTCAATTAATAAACACATGAATTACAAAAAAACATATAATTATCTTAATATTTTAAATAAACTAATCAATGTAAAAGAGGTCACTTTGGCGGCATTTTGTTTCAACTAATCCATTTAAAATATTAGACATTCTTAATTAAAACCTAAAGCCAAAATCTAAATTTATTTGTTTCAAAGTATTTCTCTTAATTTCATCTTTCAATCAAATTTAAAAGATAATAGTATATATATGTATATATATTTATCCCAAAACAGAATACAATTGTAATATCCTAAATTGGGGGTTATGCGTTTGGAGCATGACTCAAGTGTTAGTAGGCTTTAAGTGTGGTTGAGCATGTTTTAAGGGTTTTGAGAATCCAAGGATGTAGGAGGAAGTCTTGGAAAAATATTGGAATTTTATTTTTAAAGGAGAAGTTAGGTGAATGAGGCCTTAAGGAAAATTTTTAGGAGTTTATGGACATGAAAGTGGGCTTGGTAAAGTGGCTTGGGACGCTACCTTAGGTGCTTGGGAGGTTGCGTCAAAAGGGAGTTCAGGAGGGAAAAGGTTCGAGCATCATGGGAAGCATTAAAGACTTTTATTTTTGCGTCAAAAAGGGGAACTGGGCTAAGGAGGCTTTAAAGAAATTTTTAGGGAATTAATGACACAAGGAATCATGTGGTAAAGTGGCAATGGACGCCATGTGCAGTGGGGTTAAGGGCCTTGGTTCGAGTTGCGAAGGAAGCAGGAAGGAGTGTTTATTTTTGCGTCAAGAAGGCGCCTGGCGAAAGAGGTTTTAAAAGAAATTCTGGGTGAATCATGTCACAAAAAAATGCCTTGGCAAAGTGGCCTGGGGCGTTATCTGCAGCTTGCGTCCAAGGGCTCCAGCAGGTCTTGGGTTCGAGGCTGGTGAGCAGCAAGGGGAGTGTTTTATTTTGCTTTTGCGTCAAGGTAGAGTTGGAAGAAAGTGGACGACACAGGGGACTTTTAATTGGATGAGGATTCAACTTATTCTCCTATTAATTTCGGCTAAGGTAGGATAATTGATGATTATTTTATTTTATTTTAAGTTGGTAGATAATAGATAATTGTTGTTTTATTTATTCAAGTAGGATAATTGTTGATTTAATTATTTTGTGCAAGATGAAGAAGAGATAAATAAGGATTTATTTTATTTATTAAGGAGATAAATAGGTGTTAAGAGATAATATAGGAGTTTGATAAGGGATTAATGTTGGATTAATTTATTTTATTTGTTAAGGAGATAATAGAGGAGATTATCAAAGAGTTTGATAATAGCAAGGATATAGTAGCCGAATTCTTTATAAGGGGGGAGTAATCATCTTTGATATCTTTTCTTTAAATTTCTTTGTGCCGAATTTCTTCCCACTCACACCTCTCATTCTCTTCTTTCATCTAACACCAAATCTATTTCTATTTCTTTGAAGCCATAGCATAGAAGCTTAAAGTGCCTATTCTCTTTGTTTGCCGCAAGTCACAAAAGCTAAAACCCTCTGTCGTTGTTCTTTGTTGTCGAAATCTCCGTGCATAAAACCCTCTCCATTGTTGCGTTTTCTCTTCACCATTAAGTGCCGAAACCATCATTGTTGTGCTCTAAGCCGAATCTTTAAAGGAGGGTGCTGTCGACTAGTCCTAGGGTCCAATAGCCCTAATCTACTAATCTACGTTCCCATAAAAGCCCATATAGTTCACATATTCAAACCACTTCAATAGCCGTAAGTACTTACAGTGGACTTGAGTAGGAGATACAGTGCCATGCTAGAATAAACTGAAATAAAAGCCCATATTTTGAAAAGCCCATTTTTTTTGAAAACTATTTTCGGGCCCAAAACCTCAAAGCCAAGTTTTGAACCTGGCTCTGATACCAAAATACCCTTATAGGACGAATGACGAAATTACCCCTGGGTTGGGAAAGGACTGAAATGACCATAGAAGTGTAGTGAATGAATGTGTCTCTGTTTATGAATGTGAATGTGACCCTCTGAATTAGAGTAGTGAACTTGAACTGAACCTTTGTGTAATCGAAAGAACTACTTCTAAATACTTTACTTCATAAAATTGTTCGCGGTTAATAAGTGGAACAAAATTCTGATGCATAAAACTTTTTAATCAGATAAAATCGCGACGTTAGAAATGAGCTCTAGGAGACGTGGTCGAATGACGATGCTCGGAACCAGTGAGGGTCCGCCATGGGTCGAGAAAGTGACGTCGCCGTCGTTGCCATCAGTGGGCGCGGAGGATCAAGATCTGACAGGAGGAGATGACGCCGTATCGCAAGCTATGCTACGTGTGCTACAGCAAGTAGCAAGAGTTGGAATGAGAAGTGGAGATCGGAAGTCAGTTTCGGAGAGACTTAGGACCAACGGAGCTGAAGTTTTTAGAGGAGTATCGGAGTGGCTCCGAATGTAGCGGAGTATTGGTCGGAAGCAATCGAAAGAATCATGGATGATCTAGGTATGCATCACGAGGAAAAAAGCCGAAAGCGCGGTCTCGTTGTTACGAGATGAAGCTTATCGATGGTGGCTCATTTGTCAAACAAGGTGTCCCGGCAGATCGATTGGATTGAGATTTCTTTAAGGCTAAGTTTGAAGGGAAGTATGTAGGAGCCGATTACTTAGACTCGCAAAGGAAAGCGTTTCTAAACTTGGTTCAAGGAAGCAAGTCAAGAGCGCAGTATGAAGCGAGAATTTGTGCGGTTAAGTCGATGACGCCAAGGATCGTGGCTCACCGACACGAAAGGTGTGTCCGATTCGAAGACGGGTTATGGATGAGCTACGAGTGTTGATTGCTCCGCAAAGAGAAAGGGACTTTGCGATTCTAGTGGAAAAAGCTCGGATATTTGAAGAAGTTAAGAAAACCGTGAGGCGTAACCGAGAGAAGAATAAGAATTCGAACAAAAGGAGTTTTAGACCATCAGTGCCATCTGAGGATGTTGAGAAAAGACCAAGGATCGAGAATTGCATGCACGCACTGCGCTGCGTTCGAGAATCGGAGTCGTTCATGTGCTCGAGTGTGGAAGAGCTCATGCGGGAGAATGTTGGGGAAATAGTAAAGAATGTTTCCGGTGTGGGTCTAAGGCTCATTTGGTTAAGAAATGTCCGCAAGTGATGGATAGGGCTCGAGGCCAAGGTCGTGGAACACCCGGCGAGGAGCCTGAAGGTTCGGATGTGAGACAACCAAGGATGTGATAGCGGGTAAGTTCCTTGTTTTTGGAGTATTATTTGTTGCTTTAGAGATAGTTTATTGTTGTATTGCTAGTGAAGTGCATGAAACCTTGGATGTGAACTTTAAAATCGTGCCTAGAAGGTAAGATAGTTTTATTAAGATCGAGTCTTGCAGTGATAGAGAGTAGTAGTGGTGAGGTAAGAATGCACGATTGAACGATAGTAAGTAATTTCGAGGACGAAATTATTTTTAAGGATGGTAGAAACTGTAATATCCTAAATTGGGGTTATGCGTTTGGAGCATAACTCAAGTGTTAGTAGGCTTTAAGTGTGGTTGAGCATGTTTTAAGGGTTTTGAGAATCCAAGGATGTAGGAGGAAGTCTTGGAAAAATATTGGAATTTTATTTTTAAAGGAGAAGTTAGGTGAAGGAGGCCTTAAGGAAAATTTTTAAGAGTTTATGGACATGAAAGTGGGCTTGGTAAAGTGGCTTGGGGACGCTACCTTAGATGCTTGGGAGGTTGCGTCAAAAGGAGTTCAGGAGGGAAAAGGTTCGAGCATCGTGGGAAGCATTAAAGACTTTTATTTTTGCGTCAAAAAGGGACCTGGCTAAGGAGGCTTTAAAGAATTTTTTAGGGAATTAATGACACAAGGAATCATGTGGTAAAGTGGCAATGGACGCCATGTGCAGTGGGGTTAAGGGCCTTGGTTGAGTTGCGAAGGAAGCGGGAAGGAGTGTTTATTTTTGCGTCAAGAAGGCGCTCGCGAAAGAGGTTTTAAAAGAAATTCAGGTGAATCATGTCACAAAAACGCCTTGGCAAAGTGGCACAGGGGCGTTATCTGCAGCTTGCGTCCAAGGGCTCCAGCGAGTCTTGGGTTCGAGGTCAGTGAGCAAGCGTGGGGAGTGTTTTATTTTGCTTTTGCGTCAAGGTAGAGTTGGAAGAAAGTGGGACGACACGGGGACTTTTAATTGGATGAGGATTCAAACTTATTCTCCTATTAATTTCGGCTAAGGTAGGATAATTGATGATTATTTTATTTTATTTTAAGTTGGTAGATAATAGATAATTGTTGTTTTATTTATTCAAGTAGGATAATTGTTGATTTAATTATTTTGTGCAAGATGAAGAAGAGATAAATAAGGATTTATTTTATTTATTAAGGAGATAAATAGGTGATAAGAGATAATATAGGAGTTTGATAAGGGATTAATGTTGGATTAATTTATTTTATTTGTTAAGGAGATAATAGAGGAGATTATCAAAGAGTTTGATAATAGCAAGGATATAGTAGCCGAATTCTTTATAAGGGGGGAGTAATCATTTTTGATATCTTTTTCTTTAAATTTCTTTGTGCCGAATTTCTTCCCACTCACACCTCTCATTCTTTTCTTTCATCCAACACCAAATCTATTTCTATTTCTTTGAAGCCATAACCGAAGCTTAAAGTGCCTATTCTCTTTGTTTTGCCGCAAGTCACAAAAGCTAAAACCCCTCTATCGTTGTTCTTTGTTGCCGAAATCTCCAGGCATAAAACCCTCTCCATTGTTGCGTTTTCTCTTCACCATTAAGTGCCGAAACCATCATTGTTGTGCTCTAAGCCGAATCTTTAAAGGAGGGTCTTTGTCGACTACTTACTTTAGGCTCTTCAAAGCAAGCGTGTAATAGTGGTAAGTGAATTCTCCTTTGGTAATCAGTTTTTGATTCTTCAAGGTAGGCCAATAAGGCATTCGGCCAAGGGCCATCTTTAGGGTTTAAATGTGACCGATTGGTATTATGGTTAATTAGGGGGCAAGTCGACGTAAGTAGGACAAGCTTGGGATTCAAGATTTATTTCGGTAAGGATATTTAGTAAATGTAGATTTGATTTGATATATTAAAGTAGTAGTGATTAACCGGTTGATCTGATTAAGTATCGTTATGGAGGCGAATGCTAGTCAAGGAGGACAAGGGATAGCCCCTATCCCGAAGTTTAAGAGAAGATCCGTTTTCTGCGGTCCGGGATTGGCCACCGGGGTGTGGATACGTCGAGAACAAGAAAGTGGGCAAATAGCCGTAGTATCGCCTAGTGATAGCATCGATCGAAAGCGTAGTTCTCCAAGTGATCGTGTGTGTGATTAACCCACCGTTTCGTGTTTATGCTATATTTGTATGTGTTATGTTTATGGGTTAACTAGTGCAGTGTGGTGATGTGATATGGATACCCTAGAGGGGTATATCGAATACCAAGTTAGTGTTGATTATTGAAAGAATGTGAATGTGCCTATATGAATGAGATTGTATGTCCGAACAACTCCGTGTACATGCATTATTATCATGACATTATTATATGTTGCATGTGCATGGGTGGGATATGATATGAAAGAAGATGCGGGTGTACTTCGAGTACGTGGTTTGATGTTAGCCTTGAGCTACATCGTGGATTGACGTTGATCGAGGTCACGTTGTGGATTAATTGCGATTTAGTTCGCGTGACTTGATGAGTAGCTCTGTGCCTCATCGTGGTTGATATAAGCTATGTGCTATATCGTGGTTGATGAGTGACTATGTGTCCCATCGTGGTTTTGGTGTTAGCTACGGCTACATCGTGGATTGGCGCTGACTGAGGTCGCGTTGTGGATTATTGTGCTTAATTGCACGTGGACGGCAGTGATTGCCTTTGGAGTAAAAAGGAGAGGGTGATTTGTTAATCCCCCTGGTGTGTGGTAAAGGTGGATACGGGGTGTGTAGAGGATGGACCCTAGGTTGGGTTGGGTGCACTTTGCATTTCAATTGATATGTGGATTAATGTGAAAATGGGCCAAGCCCAGTATATGAATGTGGATCGATGCGGAAATGGGCTAAGCCCGATATGTGGAAATTATGCGGTTAATTACCTGTTACCCGATAAGTGACATGAATATGGGCCAAGCCCGAGAATGTGTTATTATGTGAATATGTTATCTTGTTATCCGATATATGGGTTAATATGTGGTTAACATGTGGGTGGAATTCGAGTGGATTAATTACACCTTTGAGTGCAGTATGACTCACCCAAATTTTTATCAACATTGCGGTGATGGATGATGATCGGACCGGGTTGGAGTGGATACTGAAGTGGCCCATGCGAGAAGAAGTTGTTTTCATTATATAATAGAATTTATTAACTTGATTATTTTAAGTATTTTTGAATAGTTATTTGTTGTAATAAGGGCCTTAAAGTATTTGAATTTTGCTATGTTTTGATTGGATTTGTAATTAAGTTAATATTTTGGTAGTTTAATTTTAAAAGCTATTTATATCTCAAAAGTCATATTAAAGTTTTGAATCCGGTATTTTTATCACCACTTAATTTTATTTAGAATGTTTTAAATGTTTTATCAAGGGCAACAAATTTTTAACGGTTTTTCTTGTTAAGTAAGAATATTTTTAAACGTTTTCCATGATGGCATTTCAAATTCGATTCGTGATCGAATAGGCCGGGTTTGGGGTGTTACAACAATGATGTTGGAAAATATAATAATAGTTGAATAAATAAATAAAAACCTCATATAAGATTTCAAATTTAAACCAAAATAATTTGGATAAAGGTAAACCCTATCTCAAGATATCGGACACTCCATTAGTATTTCATCTTTGGACAAAATGTTAACTTGTTAGTGATATCTTGGTATAGTAATCAAATACTGACAATAAGAACATGTCGAATAATAAATCTTCCTTTGGGCCGATTATTGCTCACATGTAAAACTGAATAACCGTCACATGTTTATTACCACAATTGCACATGTAATTTTGTTAAATATTAATGTTCCTTTGGGCAGATCAATATTAACGTAGCTTAAGTTACATGTACATAACCTTTTACATTTTAAAACAAAATAATTTCAATAACAGAGGTCACTTTGGCAACTTATTTATTTAAATCAAGTTATTTTAAAATATATACTAACACACCAATATTCAAAATTAAAATTTACCCAATAGTCAAAGGTCAAAACTAAATTTTTTTATTGCATTACAGTTTCCGAAATAAGTCAAAGTAAGGTTGTCTAAACAGTGCAATAAAAAATCAAAAACCTTAATCTTTGACTCTTTTTTTTTTTTCAAAACCATATACGTTAAAACCAAACAAAAATAATGTAGTGATTCAATGTCAAATAATTAACAAGTACATGTATTCATAATTTTGGCATAGACAAAACACCAAAATAATTTGCATATATATGTGTATTCAAAATCAAATAGAAAAATTTACCCTGCATATACCATGTAAATCCAAACTTGTATTTATGATTAAACAGAGATTCGCATAAATACTTGAAAAATATTTTCAAGCCAATAAATCTCAAAATCATAATAGTTGACATATTCCACAATACATAAAATAAACCATATCATCACAATTTAACCAAATACTTGGAACCATAAGATGCCAAAACCTAATATTATAGAACCAAACTTAAAACCAAATTATTTAAGCACGTATATAGTTGGCATGAGTTTGCACCAAAGCACCCATAAAATTGAATATATAATCTTAACAAAAAAATTAACAACTTCAACAATATCTATCAAAACTTAATTTTGCCGATTAAACTATAAAAGATATATTATTGAATAATGGTTATAAACACCTATTCACGCAGATTATAATCATACATTAATCTTCAGAATCATTGATATGCATATAAAATATATACACACAATTATAATAATAGAAAAATAATATTGGCTTGCCTTATATATTTCATGTAAACTCAAATTTATATTCATGATTAAAAACATTATCATAAAATTTCTTTATACACATAAATATTTTAAGAAAAAAATTAATCCATAACCACCAAATATAAAATAAATTCCAAAACCTTCGTATGCACAACTACTAAAAGAAATTCATAGCCGCCATATTAAAAAAATTTCCAAATTGAAAATTTATTTCTAAATACTAGACTAACCCAAAAGAAAAGCCAGACATAACGTGCGGTTTTATAGGGAAAAGAAAATCGCGTACTTGCTCTTTGATGAATTTACGAGCATTGGACCAAAAATCCCAAGCGTATAATAAATCACAAATCTTTGAATTTGATAAATAATCAAAATCCAAAAGCTTATGATAAATCTAAAAAATCAAATCATAAAATGAATCGATCAAAAATAATAGAGAATTAATTTATTCTCAATGATTCAATATGATGAGGCTCGAATGTTTCTTGTTAAAACTGTAAACCAGGATTCATCATGTCAAATTATCAAGAATAAAATTAGATGCGGAAGCATACTTAAATTTATGATTTATTGAAATCTACGGATTTTGAGGTTTTGATCTTTCACATTAGAGAAGGCAGCTTTTTCTAAAGATCAGATATTATGTGTAATTTGGGACACATTAAACTTAATTTATAATCAGCATCAATTAAAAATTAGTTACTAGAGTATATACACATATTTTACCTTCTCATATTTTCCAACCTCTAATACTCATTATTCCTCATATTCCTTTGTGGAAACCACCAAATGAGCAGGGGTTTAATATATGCTCATGTTATCTGTAACTTCGTGAGGATGTTAACATTCTAAAATTGTGTTGTTGCAGAAAATGGGAATGACACTATCCGAACTGTAATCATTGTTATTGCTTCAGTTGTTGGCCTTCTCATACTAATTATCATCTCCCTCTGCATTTTCATGAGACGCAGAAGAAACATACACATACCTATAAAAGTTGAAAGTAAGTAAATTTCTCACAAATATGGCATTGATTCACTAAAATATACTGAAACAAAGACCAAACAATAATTATATTGCTTTTGTTTTCACTTTTGCAGCTGCGTCTGCCGATAATGAGATATCTGGGGTTGATTCCTTGCAATTCGACTTCGATTCTGTTTTGATCGCCACCGATAACTTCTCCGATGTCAAGAAGCTTGGTCAAGGAGGATTTGGAGCTGTTTACAAGGTAAATATCAGCACTGACATTTAATAAAATAATGCAGTATAATTTATTTCAATGTATTTCTAAATCTATCGAAAGCCACTTATGGTTGATAATATACTGCTATATTTTCAGGGTCAGCTTCCAAATGGAGAAGAGATTGCTGTGAAAAGACTGTCTCAAGGATCTGGTCAAGGAGACTTAGAATTTAAGACCGAGGTCCAATTAGTTGCAAAGCTTCAACACCGCAATTTAGTTAGGCTCTTTGGTTTTTGCTTGCAAGGACAGGAAAGGCTTCTCATCTATGAGTTTGTGCCAAATGCAAGCCTTGATCATTTCATTTTCGGTAATGTTTCAGTTTAAATTTCATTTTCTGATTGCATTTCTATTACTGCTTTGTATATTTTTCCTTTTAACTGTGTATGGCCATCAGCAAGGACATGCACCAAATTTAATCAATGAATTTGTTCCACTAATCTGAAAGTTTTGTGATGACATAGATCGGATCAGGCGTGCACAATTAGATTGGGAAGCACGATTCAAAATCATACAAGGCATTGTTCGTGGACTCCTTTACCTTCACGAAGACTCTAGGCTTCGAATTATTCACCGTGATCTCAAAGCAAGCAATGCCTTGTTAGATGCAGAGATGGTTCCTAAAATTGCAGATTTCGGGATGGCAAGATTGTTTGGACAGGATGAAACACAAAGAAGCACTAGCAGAATTGTGGGAACTTAGTAAGTATCATGACATCCTACGAGCTTTTCAAAATATTATATATATATATATGATCAGTATTCAGGAAGGTTTCCTTAATTTGCAGTGGATATATGGCTCCAGAATATGTTATCAATGGACAATTCTCAGTAAAATCAGATGTGTTCAGCTTCGGTGTATTACTTTTAGAAATTATCAGTGGTCAGAAGAACAATAGCTTCCATCATGGGGAGGATGAAGAATACATACTGAGCTTTGTAAGTATATGATTTCTAAAGACCGAAAGCCATGTCAAAGAGTTACGCTACATTGGTTTAATTAGACATTGGTTGATTTGTTGTCAGGCATGGAAAAGTTGGAGAGAAGGGACGGCATTGAATATGGTTGATCCCACATTGGGTGATGGTTCGAGAAATGAGATAATGAGATGCATCCACATTGCATTGCTATGTGTTCAAAAAAATGTAGCGGCCAGACCAACCATGGCTTCGGTTGCTCTAATGCTGAATAGCCTCTCGACCACTCTTGCGGTGCCGTCACAACCAGCGTTTCTTATGCTGAGCAACATTGAATCTGAGGGATCATTGTCATTTCCCTCAACTTCCAACAAATCCAGTACTGAGTTACCACCGTTATCCCGCAACGAGGTTACAATTAGTGAGCTATCTCCTAGGTAGTGCTTTGGAAATTGTGTTAGTAAGTTTCTTCTTTTAAAAAGTGCATGTCGGAGGTTTGTAACAGTTTCTTCCAATAATGATATTTTTAAATGTTTGATATATTTTTCTTAAAGAATATAAAGCGGCTTATCGTTACACACGATATTTATTTAAAAAAATAAAAGTAACTTAATGCTTCTTAAATGTAATATTTATATACTCAAAATCTAAAATCTATACCTATATATATTTTTAAGATACATGATGTACTATAGATGTTTGCTCTTACTTGACAGCTGACTTTTTTTTTTTTTTTCTTTTATGAGTTTGAGCGTGGGTAATTGACAAAAAAAAAAAAGAAGAAGGGAAAGAAAGAAATGGAGACAGAAAAATAAAATAAAAAAATGTGTTTTTTATTTACATTTTCATATATTATTAACTAGTTTATTTGTATCTATCAATTAAAATATATTAAAATAATTTTATATAAATTTAATTTTTTGGTTGATATTATAAATAAATTTAAATTATTTTAAAATTTCAATTATATATTTGTAATTAAATATTTCATTTGATAAAAAAATAATTTCTTAAATTATTATATGTAAATGATATATACAATTTACTAGATTAAACATAGATGAAATAAAATGTTTTTGAATCAATTAATTTGTTATTTATAAAATCCTTTTATATAATGTTTTAATTTTTTAAATGTTTTTTAATTTTATTTTTATTTTTTTCTAAAATCTGAATCCTATAAATAATCCTTATTATAATAAAATCCAATTAGCATAGAAATCCTTATACTAAAAAAATCTAATTAGCATAAATTGTAACATAATAAACATTGATTTTCTTAATATGTTTCGCAATATAACTTTTAAAAATATAAATATTTAATATAACTAATTAAGAATTTTTATATATAAAAATCATATAATGGATTACAATTAGAATAAAAAATTCATTTAGGATGAATTATAATGAAATCAACTTTTTATTTATTAGTAAAAAATTGTTATTTAGAAAAATTAAATTGTGAAATAAATTAAAAAAATTAAAACCGATCATAAAATTTATTAAAAATAGAAACTTTATAATATTTAACACAATAATATACAATTAATAAATTTAACTTCATTAAAAAGAAAAACATGTAATATATTTTTATTCTTTTTAAATTTTTACAACAAACATGTATGCATGTTTGCATTTAATACTTCAAAATTTTAAAATACTTTTAACTCTAATCTAGTAAAAAAAATTTGCCAAAATTAAATTTAAAATTAAATTTGTTTAATTTTTTAACATCTTAAAATTTTAAATATGTTTTAAAACTGTTAAATATATTTTAATAGTATTTATACTTTTTAAAATTATTATTAAAAGAATTTTAATTAACTCGTTAAATTTTTATTTTATTTTTTAATATTCTAGTAGTTATATTCTTTAAAATATATTTTTAAGAAGTTAAAAATATCCTAATAATATTTTTTATTTTTAAAATCATTATTGAAAGAATAGTAACAACTTGTTTAATAATTAACAATATTTTAAAAATTATATTTTAATTTTTAAAATAATTATTTTTAAATTTAAAAGTTCTTTAATATTTATCCCTACTATCCCCTAAGATGCACGTGTTAGAATCTTTAAAGTAAATAAAATAGGAATTATTAGTGTTAGTAGAGATGGTAATTGGATACCATAGAAAATTAAAAAGACATTTGAATTGAGAGAAATTAATTTAAGTTGTTAACTAAATTGAGCTAAAAGCACTTCTGGAAGCATTATTACTTTTTCATCCCTCCATTTTTTTTCTCCCATTTTTCATTCACTTTAAATTACAAATGCTAATGTAACATTTTTAATATTTATATTTGGTATGTAAATATTATCCTTTTTTAAACTTTAATCCAAATACATGTAATATTTTAATGTGTTAAGTTTATGTTTTCTATGTTATGTTAATATCTAACATTGGTTATATATTCAAATTACATTTTAAAATAAATATCATTAATTAAAAAAAATTAAAAATAATACAAATGTGTTAATATCTAACTACAAATATTTAATGGTTATATTTAAATATTTAAAATATAGCTTATATATTCTAATTAAATTTTATAACTAAATAATATTATTTACTTAAAAATATTTAAAATTTATATTTCATATATTAAAATATTAACAAAAAGTTATAATAAATTATTTTTTATATTCTTGCTAAAATATTATAATACTAACTAATTTAAACATTATTTAAATTCATATTTGTTACTTTATAATATCATGTCTAAAATAGACATTTTATTTCTCAAAAGCGATTTTTTATAACACTTTTTAAAAACACTTTCAAAAGTAATGCTAAACTAGCATATATTAAATGATGTTTGTAACATCCCAAAAACCGGGTTAGAAGAAATTGGGTTAACGAAACCAAGAGTGGTTGTCTTGATTTTGAGTTAGGATTTTGAAAATTTTTTAAAGCAATTTGATTTAGTTTAGTGGTTAAGTGCTCTGGATGTGTGCCTGAAGTCTTGTGTTCAAATTTCTTCTTATGAATTTTTGTTAATTTTGTCTTTACCTCTATCCTGATCATCTAGCATAAATAATATTTTCAAGCACCTAATGTTAATAATGAGCTTAGTAGTTTAGTAGTTAAGCTTTTGTGTACTCTTTGCTCTTGTGTTCGAGTCCCTGCGAAAGCGAAAGAAAAATGATTTTAGGTTGCATAGTGAAATTGTTCTATTTTATTTTAGTTATTTTAAAATAAAATAACTAAAACCTTTTCAAAAAAAAATTAAACGTCTCTTCTTCTTTTTCTTTCTGATAACTCTACAACTGGCTTTGTTGAAGAGATTGCATATTTCGTTGTTCCGACAGAAAGGTTAACGGCGTAAGTTTGTTGTCAAATTTCTGTTAATGTTCGCTCTCGTTCATTATTTGTTAAAATTGAAATTGTTTTGCTCGTTTTGTCCAATTTTGTTTTTGAGGGTTCAGTTGCTTCTCTTTCTTAGGTGAAGAGATTGCATATCAAGATTCTCTATCGATTTAAGTCTAGATGCGAACGAGGGTAAGCGTTTAAGTCCGGTTTGGGCTTTGCGTCGAAAGTTTTTTTACGGAACTTTGGTAGTAAATATGTTAGTTAGTGAAACGGTTACGAAAATCGTTTGATTGAGGTTTGATTATTGTTAGGGTCGGGAATTCATCTTTGTTGCTTTTGCATCGAATTCATATCATGTGCGTAACAAAAACCCAAATTTCTGTGAACGTCGAAAGTCGGAATCCATGGTTGTCCAGGCCGTGTGGTAGGACGTGTGAGCCACATGGCTGTGTGTCAGACCGTGTAACTCGCTATTTTGGAATTAGAATCACACAGGCCAAAGACACGGGCATGTGTCCAGGCCGTGTAACTCACTATTTTGGAATTAGAGTCACATGGGCCAGCCACCCAGGCCATGTCAATCCACACGGACATGTGGACCAAAAAATTGAGATTTGTTCCCTAGGTTCATAATCGCCATTTGAATCGAACGTAGGCCTACTGTAGGACCCGTATGATCTAAAACAAGCTATAAAAATTGATATTCAATGATCGGTTGACGTATAATCTGTTATCCGTACTTATGTCTAATATGATATAAGCTAAGTAAGTATGATCTGTTAACGTATACTGTGTTTTTGTCTAATATGACACGAGCTGGAATACGGCTATGTGTCCCTATTTCGAATGTCCACATGGCCTTAGACACGGACGTGTGTCTCAGCCGTGTGATCCATGCAATTCAAATTTTTTAACTTTTTCCTAAACTTTCTAATTGTTTCCGATTTAGTCTCAAATCATTTCTTAAGTGTTTCTAATGGCTCGAGGACTCAAATAAGGGACGATATGCATGTACTTGAGTGCTTTATGATATGGTTTATCTAATGTTTGGAAATGAATGTTTAAAGTTACAATTGTACGGTAATGCTTTGTAACCCTATTCCGGCGACAGATACAGGTTAGGGGTGTTATATTTTTCAACCAAATAATATAAATTCGAATCGAAAATATTTTTAAAAAGAACTAAATTAAAATTTCGAAAATTAAAAAAAATTTGAATATCATGACCGTATGGCTTACTTCAAGCCATTCAAAACTCAGAATTTACTTGATATTTCGGCAATATAAAAAACATGAATTTAAACAATAAATTTAATACTAAAACTTAGAAATTTGTTTCATAAAAATCGGTTATTGAAAACTTAAGTTTCGAAAACAAAACATAATAAATCGTCACAAATTACTCAAAATTTTTAGGTTAAACAAATTTGACTAGCTTACTTTGGGGCCTCATATATTTAACATATAAATCATACAACCAATATATCAAATGCCAAATGAAAGTATAAACATTCATAATACGAAAAAAAATCTAAATTTCAAAATAAATGAACAAATATAGATGGATTTCTAGTCACTCGAATCTGTCAAAAACCATATGACAGAAACTTTAAAAATTATTCCCCTAAATTACTCCATCGAAAAGAATGCCACACATACTATTTGAAGGATATTGAAGAGATCACTTTCATTTTATACCAATTGTGTCGTCGGAATCTCACCGGAAAATGAAATTTGAGAAACTTTTAAAACTAACCCAAATAAATACATGGGTGTTGTACAGACCCAATTTAGCCCGGGGCCCAACAAAATTCAAAGCCGAAATAAACCCAAAAAAAATTTAATAGTTCAAAAATAGAAACAACAGTGTCCATTTACAAGCAAACCAACCCAATGTTGGCCCAAATAAAACTAAACCCGAAGCCCAACTAAACCCTTATAAAAAAAAAAAAAAGGGAAAATAGCATCAAACCCTAGCCCCTAAGTGTCTCAGCCACCGCATGCTAGCAGTAGCAGCCTAGGCCTGCCTTGGCCAGCGCCGCGCATTCGTCCGTCAGCCCCACACCTCGCATGCCTCCGCTCGTGACCTGCAAACAACACGCAAAGGAGACAATAGCACGCAAGCAAAAACACCAAGAAAGAAAACGACAAACAAAACAAAGAGAACAAAATGGAAAAAAACAAAAATGACAGAGAAACAAAACAGAAACGGACAAACAGAGATCTTTGTAAATCGGTTATAAAAACCGAAGCCAAACCATTGTATTTCTTCTACCCTTTTTTTACGAACTTTTACAAACAATTAGAAATCAAAGCCAAAAAATTTCAAAGGTTGATTCCGATTTTTATTTTGCTATCACTGTTTACTGTTTTTTTTTTATCTTTATTTTTTTTATTGTTTTAAAACTTTCATAAACAAACTCAAAAAGAAAAGTGCGAGGAGACCATACCTGAACCTCGGGGCGCGACGTCGGAATCCCTTCTCCGTCGTCGAAGCAGAACCCAAGGGGCGAAAAGGGGGGTCCTTCTTCTCTTGGATTTTTGGGCGTTGAGGGGCTTGATCTTTAAAAGGACTTCGAAAGAGGGCTAAAAGGGGTCGGTCTTGGGCACCGCCGGCCACCGATACGGTGGTGGCGCGGTGGTGCGACGGCGGATGGAAGAACCCCAGCAGAAGAAGAAAGAAATGGGGGAGGAGGGGGCGTTCTCTGTTTTTTTGAAAGGAAACCGAATGGCAAAAAAATAATAATAAGGGAAGGTTTTTATAGCAGATGAAACGGCGCCGTTTGCTACAAGGGAACCTGCGCATATCCCTTAAAAGGGATAATTCGCGCTTGGTCCCCCCTTGTTGCGGCGCTAGTCGATCAAGTCCCTTTTCGCACTCTTTCCTTTTTTAAAATCTTACCCTATTATTCCTATTACGTTTTAATCTGGTCCTTGTCCATTTTCTACTTTAATTTATTGCAGTTTTGATCCTCACTTTTTATTTTGATTTCAATTTGGTTTTCAACCTGTTTTAAAGAGATTATTCATTTATTTTTCTTCAAATTTTTATTATTATTATTATTGTTTATTTTAGAGTTTTTGTATATTATTTTTATTAAACGTTACTAATAGTGTTTATTTAAGCTTTGACATTATTTTAAATTGTTTCATATATTATTTACTTTATTTTTATGTATTCTTTATTTAAAATCATTTCGTTAATTATTTTAAATTTCTTTTATATATATTATTTCTTTTAAAATTGTTTAATTCATTATTTTTTGACTATTAATGTTGATACTTAAATCGTGTAAGCTATGTGATTATTATTCTTGCATGTATTATGATTTGTTTGTTCGTATTTCCATATCTTTGATATTATCATTGTCATTATTATTGTTCATATTATTGTTCCATTATTGTTATTATTATTGTTATTCATGCATGTTAATATTTTAGATTAATGATTCCAATATTATGTGTTATGTGTACTATGTTATCGTTACGTCAAATTCATGTCACATTACCATTATTCGTCGAGCATGACCTCCATTCACGCTTTAAATAATGTTTCTTTAAAACATAATCTAAAATTTTTTATAAATTTCATCCAAAAAAAAAATAAAAGTTTTCAAAATAAGGCAATATTCTATGTTTGGAAACCCGAGAGATTGTGCCCTACGTACTGGGTTTTAGTTTTTTCGCTTGGCCAAACAATCGAATATCCTTTTGATATATTTTAATGTATGAGTCTCGAGAATATTGAAGATGATCTTGGATTCGAGGATTTAAATTATCGTGTCCTAACGTATTGGATGTAATATTTTGTTCTTTCGGAACGAGAAAATCTTAATATTCAATTCGAGAAAATTCAAATTTTAATATTCAATCCGAGAAAATTTAAACATTTCTAAACGAGATTAAATTTTTGAATTCTTTTTAAAATTTTCAACTTTCGATATTGAGACATTAATTAATCAATTTGGTACCAATTTTGGGCGTGACGAGGGTGCTAACCCTTCCTCGCACGTAACCGACTCTCGAACCCGTTTTCTCGAATTTCGTAGACCAAAAACACTGTTTTAGTAAACCAAAACGTTTTATTAAAATAAAGGTGATTCGATAACACCAAATAAAGATCGGTGGCGAGTCCCGTTTTATTTTCGTTTTTAAAACTCAAGTCGATTCCTGTTTTAAAAAAATAGTTTTGACAAGTGTTATGAAAAATAGATTAAAACACAAATTTAAAAAAAATTAATAAAAAACTCACCTTAGAATCCAAAAAACGATTTGCACTTGGCTTCTACCAAATAACCAAAACCATCTACTAAAAAAATATGGTAAAGTGAAATTTGTTTTTCTTCCATAAAATAGTAATAAAGTTGGGCTTAATAACAAAATGGACATGTAACTAACTGGACATTCAAAACAATACCCATATAAAATTTGTGGGTATTGCACCTCTCTACTCCTACCCTATGGCAGCTTGATGCAATAGTGGAGTCAGAAAATTTGTTTTGGAGGTTGAGATTAAATTATATATTTTTATGATAGTAAAAATATAATTTTATTATTTTAATAGTATATATTTTTATAATTTTTAAAAGATTTAATCAAATTTTTATTATTTTTAGGGCTAAAGTATAATTTTACCATTATTAATTTAAAATTTGATAAATTATAAATGATTTAAATAAAAAATTTTCCATTTTAGGGGCCAGGGCCCCTACTAGCCCATCTTGGATCTGCCACTGACTTGATGATGTTTACTTTGAGCATAACTGGAATGAAACCAGAAGCAATTACACTAAAAAAAAAAAATCTCAAAATCGATAGGCTTTGATCTATCCTAATTTAATAAAGGCATTTTCTAAATCGTGTTTTGGGTTGGATGAGTTGGATTCTCCATTAAGATTTTCAGAGTTGAGTAGAGGTTGGGTTTAAGTGAAATTTGCCCTACTTACTTGATATATTTACTAAAAAACCATTATATTAATTTTTTATAACTATTCTTACATTATAATTTAATAATAATTTACAACAAATATTTTTATATATTTCATTATAATTTCTTATTTTTATAAAATTTTATAATATATATATTTAATTTAATTTTGTAGATTGTAAAATATTATTTAAAATTTTAGGGTAGGACGAAATCGGGTAAATCTTTTTGGAATCATATCAGAGTGAAAAATGAAAATATTATATAAATTTTGAGATGAAAAAGTTAAGGTATATAGAAATAAAAGTAAGGTTAGGGGAGAGGCAACCCCAATGGCATAATCCCTCTGTTCTCCACCCTTAAAGAATTCAAATACGACTTCTTCAATCAATCAGTTGGTAAAAGCCCCAAAAAGGTTAACTCAATCGCAATTTGCAAGGGTGACATGAACCAAGGTGATCGCAGCACTTGCCTCAACTACACCGCAATCGAGCTCATGCTATTTTGTCCCTCGAACAAGACCTCCATCGCTTGGTCTCAATTTGCTCGGTGCAGTACATCATGTTTAATATATAAGTAGTAGCACAGAACCGGACCACAAAATAGTGTTAGAAACACTTTAAATCAAGCTTTGTGTTCTTTTTGGCAATATTTATTTTACCGTTTCATTTTCTTATAGAATTTATTTTTTTTGGTGAAAAATAACTTAGTTAGCTAAATACATAGGGATATTCTGAAAGAAAAAAAAAAAAAAAACCTTTTGACTTATCAGTTTCAAGGAGACCTAGAATTACCGTAAGAGAAAGATCAAAAGTCTATAACTCTTTTTTTTAACCAAAACTAGTTTAGCTAAGCAATTTGCAACTTGATTTTGTTCTCTAGGAATGTAATGCAAGATCCACTGTTCTTATTGAGACAAAATATTCTGGATTCGTCTAATCAAGGCCGAGTTCAAAGTGGTGGAGATGCTTCCTTGGATTGCTTTAACAATCTCCAAGCTGTCAGATTGGATTATAATCTTATCATCTCCCCGACGTTGACTTAACTTAAGCCCCTCCAAAATGCTCCAAAGTTCAGCATTGAAAATCGAGCACTTTCCAAAATAACGATTGTCACCAGCGATCCAATCTCCATTTTCATCACGAAGTACACCTCCAGAAACTGCATTTTCGGAATCCAATTGCAATGCACCGTCCACTTTCCAATTAACCTTTCTTCAAAGAATAGGTTGTGACTATCAATCATATCCACATTAGAGACCGAAAAAGATTGTATTCCCCAACTATACACATTAGAGACATTAATACACGTACTTTCCTTCTTTTTTTTTAGATTAGTTGGATTTCACAAGGTTGATTGAATGGCTTCATCATTACCTCTTCAATCTTACTTACTCATAAACAAGCTTATTAGCAAATTTATTAATATCTCACTTGCCTTTAAGAGTAATAAAAAAATTATATTACTTTTGTTTTAATTAGTAAATTTTAAATATTTATATAATAAGTTTATATTTCATGTATAACTTTTTTTTCTTTACTAATAAATAATTACCATTTAAGATACTAAGTCATTTATACTTAAAAAAAAATTACCCACTTTTTTTGGGTAAAGTATAGAAATGGTATTGCCTGCATTTTATTTTGATCTCAAATTTTAATTTATTTTTTCTATTTTGGTTACCGAATGTCAGTAACCGTTCAAACTTTGATAGAAATGTTGACGTGTTTTTTTATTGGTCTAATAATAAATTTAACTATTTAATATCTACATATTTTAACAATTTAATTCTAAATATAAAAAATTAACAAATTTAACTCTCAACATTTATAAAATAAAAAATTTTGTAATTTTTTACAAAATTTACAGCCATGGAACATCACCTACGAGCATCAGTCAGCATCCTTATCTTTATAGGTTGGCACATAATCAGAACGGTTGCTGTCATTCATGAAGTTTATCATTCTTTGAGATCCATAATTACCTTTAAAACAGTCATGCGTATATGTCAATTTTACTTGTTTCATATAAATAAAAAAAACAGCACCATGAAGATATATCATTATGATATACATAAACAAATTATCTTCCTGCATTCTTCACAGTTTCTTTCAGCCTAAATCTGTGCTTGTCGTCAATAATTGGATAAGATAACAGTAACCAGGAGGTTTTTCTTTTTAAATTTTGTAAAAATTTACAACATTTTTAAAAATAAAAATTTGTCCTTTTATAAATGTTGAGGGCTAAATTTATTGAATTTTTTAAAATTTGAACTAAAATGATAAATTTTGTGAACATTGAGGGCTAAATTTGTTGAACTTTTTATATTTAGGATCAAATTCATAGAATGTGTAAACACTTCGGATGAATGGTAATGGGTTAACATATTTAATTTAAGTTATAAATGTGTTTATGGGCTGGGTCAGGTTAAGTTTGGGCATTTGATATTAACATATTTTATGTTTGTCCAAGGTTTATAGCTCTGCTTAACTCGAAATAGGGGTGAGCAAAATTCGATTCGACTCGAAAAAATCGAAAAAAAATCGAATTTCGAGTTAAACGAATCGAGTTATTCGAGTTATTCGAGTCAACTCGATTTTTTTTCGAATTTCGAGTTCGAATCGAGTTGAGTTTTCGAATTCGAATAACTCGAATAATTCGAATAATTCGAATATCAAACTATAATATTTTACATTTTTACCCCAAGCTCCCAAACCTTTTTACTTTTCCCTCAAAACTTTTACTCCTTCCCACTTTCCCCCCAAAACTTTTACTCCCCTCCCATCTCAACCCCCCAATCTACCCAAAATCCATTTCCCACCAAAATTTTACTCTCTCATTTACTTTTTCTCAAAATTTTACTCCCCCAAACCCTCAAAACTTTTTATTTTCCCCCAAAATTTTTAACCCCTCCCACTTTTCCCCTAAAACTTTTACTCCATTCCCATCTCACCTCCCATCTACCCCAAAACCCATCTCCCCTCCAATTTTTTTTTAATATTTTCCCTTCAAAATTTTACTCCCCCTATTTACTTTCCCTCAAACTTTTATTCTCCAAAACTTTTTATTTTTCCCCTAAACTTTTACTTCTCACCATTTACTCTCAAATAAAAAATCAAAATTATCCAAAAAAAATCACTAAACATAAATAGTAATAATTTTATTTATATCTACTGTTTATATTATTAAATTAAATTTCACATTTTATATTATTTATATTATTGAATTGTTTAGTCATATTGAATATTTATATTAAAATTAAATTATTAATTATGCCATAAAATATTCGTGTTAAAATTTTATATTGGTATCAATTTCACATTTTATCTTTAAAATAACTTTTATTAAAAAATTAAATTTTTACATTTAATATATTTTTTAATTCCAAAATACATAGTGACAAGAATCTGAAGATAATTGAAACAACTAAGCAAGCAAAGAAGCTAACCCATATATAAAAGATTAATAAATAAATTATTTGGTGATGAAAGTTAATAAAAAAATTTGGTTAATGTGGACAAATTTTATTACGATGGGTGACAATGGTTACAAGGACCCAAAATTATTTTTTAAAATTTAACTCGAACAAATATATTCGATTCGATTCGATTCGAATTCCATCTCACTCGACTCGATTCGAGAAAATTTCAAATCAAATTAGGATGATAAAATATGATTCGTCAACTCGATTAACTCGAAATTTTTTTATTCGATTCGATCGAACGCTCACCCCTAACTCGAAATATCAACAAAAATTTTGCCCAAATCTACTCGTATTTGTAAATAATTAACCTAAACTCATTTTAAACATATCCATATTATATTTTAAAATTTTTTAAAAATATTTATATTATTTTTAATTTTAAATTTATATATAGGTAACATAACATTTTTTAATATTTATATTATATATTAGTATAGATATAAATTTTTTATGTTATAAATTATATAATACATAAAAATAACATAATTTAATATATTATAATATTAGAAAAGGGGTATGATTGAGCTTCAACTTTGTATGTTCAAGGTCTTCTGTAGGGCCTTGTAATATTGACTTACTGATTGTTGGTTAGTGACCGGCGTAGGCGGCTGCGCCAAACTTATAGGTAAGAAGCGTGAGTCATGTTTTCGCAATTGATTGTTCCACTGGCAATGGGATCTTCAACATCAGTTCCACTGTTTTCTTATTCACTTGTTCCTTCCTCCCTACTCTTCTCCTTGCACAGCTTAATCCTGTTTACTTTGAGCACGATTGTAATCAAGGCAGCGGCAATTACACCCAAACAGCACTTACGAGGCCAACCTCAATAGCATCATCTCCCGATTCGCCACTCTTAGTTATTTCAATTACGGCTTTTTCAATCTATCTGCTGGAGAAAGCCCCAACAAGGTTTACTCAATCGCACTTTGCAGAAGTGACATGAACCAAGCCGATTGCAACACTTGCCTCAACTCTACCGCAACCGAACTCAAGCAGTTTTGTCCCCGGAACAAGGTCGCCACCGCTTGGTCCGAGCTCTGTTTGGTGCGGTACGCCAACCGAGACCTGTACGGGCTGCTGGAGAACGATCCTTTTACTTGTAAATACAACCCGATGAATGCATCTAACCCTGCTCAGTTCAATCGAGCATTAAGTGAACTATTGAATAATCTAAGCAGCGAAGCTGCAGCCAGTGGTCCACTCCGCAAGTACGCAGCTGGCAATGCACCGACTGGTAACTTGCAAACGGTATATGCCATGGTACAGTGTACTCCAGATATGGACCAGCAAAATTGCACTGCTTGTCTAAATTACGGCAGGAGCGAGCTTGGAGGGTGTTGCTATGGAAGGATGGGATGTAGGATTCTTAGACCAAACTGTGTGTTGAGGTTTGAGTCTAACCCTTTTTATAATGAGACCGCAGTTCCTTTACCGTCACATCCAACAACTTCTTCTCCGACGCCATCTCCAGGTAAAGAATCGATTTGTGTTATTTTCCTTTTCCTGAGCAAAGCAACTAAAAAACAAAGAAATAAAAGACCAACAAAATGAGCAGTGGTTTAATATGTGCTTACTTATTTCTATTTGGAGATTTCCTGTTAGGTTTATCTGCGTATATATTATATGTAAGTTCGTAAGAATGATAACATTCTAAATTTGTGTTTTGCAGGAAATGGGAATAACACAACTCGAACTGTAATCATTGTTATTGCTTCAGTTGTTGGCCTTCTAATACTAATTATCTCCATCTGCATTTTTAAGAGACCCAAAAGAAACAAAGACATACCTATAAAAGTTGAAAGTAAGTAAATTCACTCACAACCATGACATGGATTCTCTAAAATATAATGAAACAAAGACCAAACAAACAACTAGTAAGTGCAGATCAGCTGCCGAAGAAATTGTACAATAATTATATTGCCTTTTTGCAGCTAAGGATGCGGATAATGAGATGTCTGGGGCCGATTCCTTGCAATTCGACTTCGATTCTGTTTTGGTTGCAACCGATAACTTCTCCGATGTCAAGAAGCTTGGTCAAGGAGGATTTGGAGCTGTTTACAAGGCAAAGAATAGTACTGCTATGTCAATGAATAGTATTTCTAAATCTATCAAAAGCCACTTATGGTTCATATGTATACTGTTATGTTTTCAGGGCCAGCTTCCAAATGGAGAAGAGATTGCTGTGAAAAGACTGTCTGAAGGATCGGGTCAAGGAGACTTAGAATTTAAGACCGAGGTGCAATTAGTTGCCAAGCTTCAACGCCGCAATTTAGTTAGGGTCCTTGGTTGTTGCTTGCAAGGAGAGGAAAGGCTTCTCATCTATGAGTTTGTGCCAAATGCAAGCCTTGATCATTTCATTTTTGGTAATGTTTCAGTTTAAATTTCATTTTCAGATTGCATTTCTATTACAACTTTGTATATTTTTCTTTTAACTGTGTATAGCCATCAACAAGGACATGCACCAAATTTAATCCTTGAATTTGTTCCACTAATCTGAAAGTTTTGTGATGACGTAGATCGGATCAGGCGTGCAGAACTAGATTGGGAAACACGGTTCAAAATCATACAAGGCATTGTTCGTGGACTCCTTTACCTTCACGAAGACTCTAGGCTTCGAATTATTCACCGTGATCTCAAAGCAAGTAATATCTTGTTAGATGCAGAGATGGTTCCTAATATTGCAGATTTCAGGATGGCAAGATTGTTTGGACAGGATGAAACACAAGGCAGCACTAGCAGAATTGTGGGAAATCAGTAAGTATCAAGACATCCTAGGAGCCTTTTAGATATTAAACATATGTATATGAACTGTACTAATGAAGCTTCCCTTAATTGCAGTGGATATATGGCTCCCGAATATGTATTCCATGGACAATTCTCAGTAAAATCAGATGTGTTCAGCTTCGGTGTATTACTTTTAGAAATTATAAGTGGTCAGAGAAACAATAGCTTCCGTTACGATGAGCAGTACGAATACATACTAGGTTTTGTAAGTATATGATTTCTAGTGACTGAAAGCCAATGTTAAAAGAGTTATATGTTTACATTGTTTAAATTGGACGTTGGCTGATTCCTTGGTAGGCATGGAGAAGCTGAAGAGAAGGGACGGCATTGAATCTGGTTGATCCCACATTGGGTGATGGTTCGAGGAATGAGATAATGAGATGCATTCACATTGCATTGCTATGTGTTCAGGAAAAAGTAGCAGCCAGACCAACCATGGCTTCGGTTGCTCTGATGCTGAATAGCTTCTCGACCACCCTCGCTGTGCCGGCACAACCAGCATTTGTCATGCAGAACAACTTCGAATTTGACATGTCAACTTCATCGGCATCAGCTTCAAACCAATCCAACACAGAGTTGCCACCATTGTCCCGCAACGAGGTCTCAATTAGTGAGCTATCTCCTAGGTAGTGTTTGCAAATGGTGTATTTTAAGTTTATTCTCATTTTATTTTTTGTATAAAAGATTGTAGCCTGAATTAAATGAGTGATGACACCCTACTCAATTATTAGAGTCAAAAACTGAGTTAAGAAGGAAGTAAAACCAATTTTATTTTAATAAAATTTTTTTAAAATAAATTTCTAGTTCTATTATAATCTTCCCAAGCTTCTTGGAAGAAAATATGCATTTAGTTCCTTCGAAGTCAAGAAAATATGCATTTAAGCTTCTTCGGAGTCAAGGTAACAATTCGGTTAAAATATAATTGATTTTTTATATATAAATTAATATTGATTAACATAATAGGGGTGTTTATGTTTTTTAATCTCACATAATATTTTTATAAAAAAAAGTTAAATACTTTTAAAAAAGAATTATTTAAAAACTATTCTTTAAAGAAAAAAACATTTGTTTTATAAAATTTTTTAAATTATCAACATTTAATATATCATATTTAAAAATTATCTAACTTAAAGTTAACTACATATTAACGCAATTACTTTAACTAGAAATTAACTCAAGTAATCAAATTTTTTTTTTATTTTTTGACAAGTAAGAAATTATTCAAAACTTATTAACAAATAATATAAATTGACGATAATCGTATTTTTAGGGGTTTTTTTAATTTTAATATATTATTATTAAAATAAGTTTACGTAAAAGTTATACTTTTTTAGAATACAGTTTTTTACAACTAAGTGTCAAATTTTTATGTAAAATCTGTGCTAGCAAATTTTTCTACCTCCCAATACATTCCAAGTAATAATCATACTGTCGAAACCATTTTAAAAGTTTTAGAAAACGAGGTCGACTTTTAAAAACGAAAATGGGAGTCGCCACCAATCCCTTTTTACTTAGGTGTGATTGGATCACCTTGTAAAACGTTTTTATTTTAAAACATTTGATTTTGATCTACGAAAAATGAGAAAACGGGTTCGGGAGTCGGTTACATACGAGGAAGGGTTAGCACCCTCATAACGCCCAAAAATTGGTACCTAATTGATAAATTCATGTCCAAATGTTTGAAATTTAAAAGTATTTAAAAATATGATTTCTTAAAAATTTCGAGAAATTTGAGTTAAAATTTGAGATTTCTTTGTTCCGAAGGAATATAAACATCACATCCAGCACGTTAGGACACGATATTTTAGAATCTTCATAATCAAAATCATCTCATTATTTACAAAACTTGTTAAAAGGATATTTAGTTATCTAGCCAAACGGAAAATCGCAACCCAGCACGTTAGGGCACTATTTCCCGAATTTCTAAATAAAAAAATATTGCCTTATTTTCTAAAATTCTTATCTTGAGATAACATAACGTCATGTCCAGTGAGTTAGGGCACAAAGTTTTGAATTCCCGAGAATAAGTTTTTGATTTGAAATGTGTAAGTTTCAGTTTTAAAAGAGAAGGGATATCTAATTAGGGGTGAGTATTCGATCGAGTCGAGTCGAAAATTTTCGAGTTAGTCGAGTTAACAAATCCTATTTTAGCAACCGAACTCAATTTGAATTTTTTTCGATTCGAATCGAATCGAGTCAAAAAATTTCGAGTCAAATCGAGTCGAGTTAACGAATCCTATTATTTATATTTAATGCTGCGATATGGACCGATTATTTAACTAGTAGACGAAGTACAAGATTATTTAACTACATGAACAATATAATGATTCTGCCTCTTAACTTAATGTGTAAACATTTATCAAAATGACGTAGTTTTGCTTTTTAACTTAATTATTTTGAATTTAACTTTTAAAAAAGTAAACATTTATTAAAACGACGTAGTTTTGTCTTTTCTTATTTGGATTTTCGGATAACTCGAATTGTGTAATTCATATTCGAGTTAAACCGAAAAACTTAATTTTTTATTCGAGTTGACCCGAATAACTTGATTAACTCAAATAACTCGAACTATTTAATTCAAAATTTAAAATTTTTATCGAGTTTTTCGAATCGAATCGGATTTTGCTCACCCCTATATCTAATACCTTAAGTTCTACGAGAAAAATCGAAACCCAGTAAGTTATGGTACAATTTTTCTCGAAGTCCTCAAACATTAAATATCACCGTATATTTTAAAATTATCTGAATAAAATGCTTTAATTCAAAAGGTGTTTTTATAAAAATAAAAAAAATAGTTTGAGTAAGACATTATAATATACATATCAATTCAACCTAACTACAAATTATATTAACAATAAATAATCAATGAATAATATAACATGAATAAATAAATAAAGAATTATGCATTGAATGTACAGTATAATATGACAATTTCTAAAACTATATAACATATATAAACAATATTTTAAATAAATAATAAAAAAGTATATAAAAAGAAAAAAATTATAACAAATACATAATTTAATAATTTAATATATATATATATATAAAATAATTAGTAAACAGTACATAGTAAAAACAGATATATAATATACTAATCATAAAAATTACATATGTAATAAATAATGTAAGTAAAATAAGTTATATAATATAAATAGATTTTATAAAAAAACGTAATATAATACTATATAATATAAAAATTTTGAAAACATATAAATGGTAATTAATATATAAAATTAATATATAATAAAAATAATTTTAAGCTAAAAAATAAATAATAATCGTTTAATATATAAAAATATATATATTTATACTATTAATAAATTAATATATAAATAATAAAGAAAATAATATAGACAATTTAATATAATAAAATAATTTAATACAATAATAAAATAATAAAATAAAAGGATAAAAAAATAAACAAAGAAAACAGGGGTTAAAAAAAACAATTCAAACAGATATAAAAGGACTGAATTAAAACACACATTAAATCACAGGGGTTAAAACAGCAATTAAACCTCTTTTTCAAAAAGGCGTCGTTCTGATTTTTACCTTTAAATGGCTCGAGGATCAGATTGAAACGAAAAAAAATTTCAAGGCTAATTTAATAAATAATAAAAGTCTGAATTAAACTAAATTGAAAACAATGAAATTACGGAAGGACTAAAGGGATAAATTTCCCATTTTTTAAAAACACGCGGATCCTGTTCGGGTCCTCGGGTCGGCGCGCGGATCTTGTTAACCAAAACGACGTCGTTCTCCTTCGTTTATAAAAGTTAGTTTTATAAAAAAAAAATCATTTGGTCTGGGTTTTTAAAAAAAAACTTCGAAAAATCCTCTGAGTCTTTCGTCCTCTTGCTTGAGCTCCGTTTGCCGGGTTTCTGGGCCACTCGCCTCACGCGCCACACGCGCCTCCGTGGCCGGAGGCCTAAAACCTCCGATTTTCGTCATCTTCAAAAGGTAATCCCTTCCCCTTTTATACTTTTTTTTTAAAAAAATAGTGGTTATATGCACAAATATATATATATATAAAATAAACAGAATGAAATGTTAACAAGAATCACCTCTGCGAAATCACTGTCTTTTATTTCTCTGAACTTTCTGACGATATTTTAGTACTCACTGACTTTGAGTATTTGTGTGTAAATCTGTGTTTTTTTCCATATATTCGTGTGTATTCGTGTATCCGTTGTTTACAGATTTATGGGTTTTTATAACCCGAAATAAAATAAAATAAAAGGAATGCAAAGATTCTGCCATTTTTGTGCTATTTGTTTCCTTCTTTTGCAGGAGATGACGAGAATCCTGGTGGCGGAGTGATTCGGGCACGAATCAAGGCGCGATCGAAGGCCAGACGAGGCTGCGGCGCGAAGGCTGGGGCGCGACGATTGGGTTCCTGCTATTGCGGCACGACGATTGGGCTCCTGCTGGGGCAAAGCTGGCGGCGCCTAGGGTTTCAGAAACCCTAGGTCTTCTGGTTTCTGTTTAATGTCTTGGGCCTTTTGGGCCATGATACGGGCACGCCCAAGGCCTCCAACATTTTGCGAACTGATGAGCTCGGGTCATTGAGCCCAAGTGCCGTGGAGCTAGTGTGCATCTTGGTGCACTTCCAAATTGAGCCGGATTAGCTCATTCGAGCTCAATTTGAGCTCACTCGAGCTCACTTCAGCTCATGGAGCTGATTCTTTAATTTTAATGTATTAAATAAATTAAGTCTTTAATTTATTAAAATTCCTACAGCAAATTAAATAAGCTTAAATAAGTCTTAATTAGTGTATGATTAATAGTTAAAATTAATATATCTAGTTTTAGGACATAATTAATTGTTTGCTGCTACTTAATTTAATTGGCTGAAATTGTACATTTAATTTGTCTTAAAACTCCAGCCGAAGTTAATGTAAGCATTGACCAACTTTTATTTAATTTGTTCAGCCTAAAACATGATATAAATGATGTCTTAAGTGGCTGGAATTTAAGGTGACGAAATTATTAGTGTGCAGGTGCTTTTGGGACATCATTTAAAGCTTGGGCGGCAACCCATATTTTCATACTATTACCCGAAGGCTTGATTTACTCCTCGTAGACGATTGGGTAACTCGCATACATTTCGACTCTTTCCGAGACGGACTGTATCAGGCCATCTCTGTTATTGGGTCTGGATAGTTCGGGTAGGTTAGGTCTATTTACGTTTAGGTAATTAGGTTTTGGGTCTCTGTTGTAAATGGGCTACGAGTTTGAGTGTTGGGCTATTAAAATTGGGCTTATGTAACATGGACTGTATAAAAGACTTTGGACATTTATTTTTTATTATTTTTGCTTTGATATGTTACAAGCCCGGGCAAAATGGGCTGATTACACATACAATCTCAACACCTATAAAAGTCAAGTTTCCTATAATATATAAGAGATATAAAATTAATAACAAGTTTAGGTGTGTTAAATTTTCGGTTTTTATTATAAACCTGATCCTAATCAATACATTATATAGAGCTCATCATCATAAGTGTTGAGTTTAATTATGTTTTAAGTTTTAACCACTTATCGTAAACTTAAACTTAATAAATGTATTATAATAATCTCGACAACCACATACGTCAAGTTTCCATATATTTAAGTTTTTACTATTTACCGTAAGTTTAACTTTAATAAATATATTTTATGAAATTCGACATCCGGGAGTATCAAGTTCAGGTTAAAATAAAATTTTAACAGTTTAACTTAACCTAACCCTCATAAATTAGTGTTAATGTAATGGAATGTTTTCGAGAAAATCGAACGAGAAGATTTTGAGAGAGTTGAATTTTAAATAATTTTTATCTTTTATTTTATAGAAGCAAAAGATTTAGGTCAGGTTAAGTGTCAACTTTTTCATTAAGAATCATCCATGAGTTTGACATATACAAGAGGCGAGTTTCTGCCTATCACATCAATTCCTTTTTCATAACTCCAAAGTACAAAATTTTTAATGAAAGTCTTAAGAAGTAATCATCATCAGCTCGACATTCACTAGGACCAAATTCAAGTTAACGTCCTTTCATCGTCAGATAGTGAATGGACAATAAATTCAATAAAAAAACAATTTTTTTTTAAGAATTTGAAAAGTAAGTTTTGGATATATCTAAAATGGGAAATAATATGTAAGTAAAAAATAAACCCTATATATATATTTTTTATATTTTAGAAAAAAAGGAGGAAGCTAGAAATGAAATCATATAGTTATGGTTATGAAAAACGCCAGGTCCAAAGTTTAGAATTGGACCAAGTTGTAACAATGATATAATAGTCGGCCCCAAAATGATTACATTCAATGTATATTGTTGAAGGCAGTAAAGCCCAACATACATTTGTGTTGTGAACTCGCAATTGAATTGCTCAACCCCTGATTTGATGCTAAAAGAAAGCTGAAGAAACAAAGATCAGAAAACCCAGAAACAGAGAGATACAGAATCATTAACCATTTTTTGTTTGTATAGTAGAGGGAAAAAAAAAAAAGAAAAAAAGGAAAAAAAGAGGGCCTGAGATTGCAAGTAAGAGGCAACCCCCGCCCTCCACCATTTTAGAGCTTCTCCATTCTTCTTTTGCATCGGGGGTTCCTCTATTTTTATTTTTGAATTGTTTATTTTTTATTTTCTATTTGCATACACAAATTCTTTGATTAATATAATTGAGAGAGAAAGTAAGAGAATTTGAGATAAAGAAACGAAGGGGAAAAACATGTCGAAGAAGAAGGCTTTTAGTGGCAACACTATGACTTTAAAAGATTTTCATGGTGGTTCAATCCCAACTGATCTCCCTCTCCCTTCTGCCCCGGGCGTGTAAGTACCCTAGTTTTAATTTCCACTTATTTTGATTAATCTTTTTATTTTTTTTATCTTTTTTTTCCTTTACTATTTGATGTATGCTTTTCTGGGTATAATTCAAAATGTTGAATTTGGGTCGTTTTATATTAGATCTGACAGCCACTGGATCTGCAACTGAAACCCTAGTTGTTAATATTTCTCTTTATTCTTATTGAATTTGATGGGAACAGGATTGTTAGGCCTTCCGATCGTTCAGGTTATGATAGGGGAACATCGTGGGGAAACCCCATGGGCCGGCCAGATCACCGTGCTCGGCCTAATTCGTCTCCTGCAACTAGGCATTTTGATAATAAAACCCCATTTCTTACCAATTCAGTGCATATTGGTCGAAATTTCGATGAGGATGAAAGAACGCCGTTAGATGGGGTTTCTGCACCACGTAGAACCATTAGTGATGAGAGTTTTCGGGCTCCAGCTAGACATCTGGAGCTGAAGCCGGAGTCTGCTTATGCGGGTAGGGTTTCAGGCCGACACGGTTCAGCTCCTGTATCTCCATTGTCAAGTGGAGGGGGACATTCACACTCTGGTAGAGTGTCTGAAGCTGCTCGTGGTGGTTTGAGTTCTCAGACTTTGGGGTGGAACCACGGGCAGGCTGCTTCGGGACCATACCCTAACGCATGGACATCCAGGAAGGAGATGTCGTTTAGTGTTGCAGAGCCCGTACAATCTGCATGGTCTGAACAAAGTGCTGTCTCGAAGTTGGCTCATGCTAGTGCTCTTGAAAAGGTTTCTTCGGGTCGGTGGCAGTCAAAGCAGTCCCTTCAATATCAGAAAGATATTGATGTTAGTAAACATTCAGAAGTAGAAAATGGTTTGCACTCCCAGGGTTATGATGATAAGATGTACAGCAGAATGAGTCTTGCGGGTGGAAGGGAGTATTCTGATGTGTCATTGGCAAGGCATGTGGAGAAGGGGTTGAATATTGAAGATGGAAATCATGGTGGGAGAAAGGAGTTACCGGACTATGAAAGGAACCGTAATCTTAATTATTTGGAAGTTAAAGAAAATAAATCAATGTTACATGGTGAAGCAGTTCGCTCAACTCATTCTGATGGCAAATTTGGTGGTTATGAATTGCAGCTGTCACCATCAGCGCTGGCAGAAGCATCTGAGCGACCCAAGTTGAAGTTATTTCCTCGGAGCAAGCCATTAGATGGCCCCAAATCACCTGTTGTTGATCCTAAGCAGGTATTCTTCTGATGCCATACAATTGAAGTTTGAATTCATATGGTTCACCCCTAATTGTTATAAATGCTTGAAATAGGGGCACCAGCAGCCAAGTGAATTAATGCTTACTCATACTGAAATCGGTAACCATTCACATGAACATATGCATACTTCAAAACCTGGTTTAGCTGGTAGTGAGAGTCGGAATCAGACAGTGGATCGTCCTAAGCTCAATTTAAAGCCACGTTCACAGCCCATCGAACAGTTGGAAGGGAACATTGAGAAGGAAAGGTAGTATGTTTCTAGACTCTGAGTTAATGTTACTCTGTTTGTATGTATAGCGTTCTTGTGAAACAACTAAAGCACAATGGAACAATCAATGCAATTTTAGAGTCCTTAAATTTGTTTGTCACCTGTTTGCCAGAGTAGTCCTTAAAATTCAAATGTTAGACCTTATACTTCTTAGCTTAGTGAATGAGTGGTTGCATATAACGGATCAATTTTTTGTTTGCATGTCCTTAATGACTTCTACGGTAATGTTGGAATGAAATTGATCCTCACTTTAGGTTGAATGAATAACTACTTAGCTAAGTGTCATTGATGCAGAAATTCATTGTTTGGTGGTGCTCGCCCACGAGAACTGGTGAGTGAATCTCTCATGTCTTCTTATTGGAATGTTTAATCATTTTTATCCATTATTATAGCTTCACGCTTGGTATTTTTTGTGATTGTCATATTAATACCTGATAGGATTGCCGGTCTGCTTCTCAGGTTCTAAAGGAAAGAGGGATAGATGATAGAAATCATGAGCCAGTTCAACATGTTGATAGGTAGAGATTTCTTGTATTGAATGTGATTCTAGGACATTTTGCATTACTTTTTTCGGGTTTGTTCGCCAATTGGCCAAAACCTAATAATAGCATGTCATTATTGTTACGTGAAGGGTCAAACATAATGTTACGAGGACTGAAAAAGCTGCTGACCAAGCATCTCCTCGCCATGGTGAAAGAGTCGAGAATCCTCCTGTTGATCAGAGAGGTGGAAGAAAATCCGAGAGGAACCATCGTGTTGACAATGGAAGAGTAGACATGCAGAGGAGGAATTGGCGAAATGAAAATAGGCGGAATGGCTGGGAAACTGAAAGACCGCAGCAAGCACCGCCAGTGAAGGAGAGGCAGCCTACACCTGAGACTTGGCGTAAGCCTGTGGAGAAGACTAATCCAGTATCTGCTCAGGTGGCTGGTGTACGTTATGGAAAAGTAACATCAGCTCTGGAGCTTGCCCAAGCCTTTTCGAAATCATTCTCCGATCAGAAAAAAGATGACCAATATGGTGGGCAAAGGGGTACACCGGGCGGGACCCAGATGCCATTTTCTCGGTTGATGGGTCCAACTCCAAGGCCTCAGATAAATGGCTACTAATTTTGAGAGCAGATGGTGTTACTGGTAAATGGTTTTATGCAGTCATTGATTATAAAGAGTCATGAGTGCAGGCAACTGGTTTTGTTTTTTGTTTTCTTTATTTTATTGTCTTTTTTTTATAATAAAAAAAAAAAGAAAAGAAAAAGAAAATTCAGGAGAACAATGGGCATACAAAAATCAATAGTTATGTCTTGCTTCTTTATGAATTTTAAAATTTTTTAACCAGTTTTTTTTCGAACATTCAGTTGCCTAAAAAAAGCTGAAACAGCTTGCACTCCTGAAGAATAATGTTATTATTTTCTTCAATAGTATTTCCGATTATTTTTCTTCAATTTCCCTTTTAAGTAACAATAAAATGAGTTTATTTAGATCGAAATTCAATAAAATAAGTTGACTTAGCTAACTTACATTTTAACTTAATTTAATACTAATTTAAAACACAATCAACTAAAAATTATTTGAGGCTAATCGAAGTTCATCTTTACAAGTGATATCTTATTCATAATTTGGACAATATATCGTACTCCCCAACAACAAAAAAACTCAAATCATCTTTAAAATTTTTGTATGTATTTTTGAACTATCTAATCAGAATATAAAGTTTTTATGATAATAAAAAATACATGGACTTTCTTGAAGATGAATGCATTTTTTTTTTTCTAAATCAAATCGATATGTTTGACTAACCTGAAGCAATTTTTAATATGAGACCTTTTTGGTAGCAGTTGAGAACTCGTGGTAGATTTAATAAAATTAAAGTTATTTTACAAAATTAATATATATAATCTAATTGACTCTTTTTTATACCATTACAAACTTCTAGATTTTGGGAGGAGTTAGGACTCCAACCATTAGTGCATCACTGTTTGAACTTTTTTTACTTCCAAAACATTGGCACACATAATCAAGAACACAAATATGAGAAGAAAAAAACAGATAACAAATTTATAGATCTACACTAATTATATTCAATACTTTATGCTGACCAATAACATCTAAAAGAACAAGAAAATAGAATATGTTTTCGACTACCAAACATTAGAAACAAGAAAAAATGAACCCCTCCCCCAAAAAAAAAAAAAAAAAGAATTATATCCAAATTTACCTTGTTGAGGCTTACAAACAGGAGGATCTTCAAATAGAGAAATAGACAATTGCTTATTAGCAACACCAATATCAAACAAGATTAACCCAGAAGAAGGATCATTCAGTATGATACCTCTAATAGGCAAGGGGTATGTATGCACAACGGAAGGCTATATTAATATCGTAGAAGTTTATTTTACAAAAGGATAGTAAAATAATTTACAAGGATAATTTACAAAGCTGATCAAGAAAGATTTTTATGGTTTTTGAGAAAAAGAGTAAGTATACAAAAGAAAGTTTTTTGTATCTCTTTTTCTTGATTTCTATCCCGATGTCTTTTCCCGATGCCTTGTTTAGGCTATTACAATGCATATTTATAATACAAATTCTAGACTCTAATTTATTTACAATTCAAATCCGCACAGTATCCTGATAAGGATGACTTTAATGCCGGCTTAATGTGTAACATCCTTAATTCGGGGTCTCTGCATTTTGTTTGTGTTGCATGGGAGGATATGTCTATTATGTTTATTTATCATGTTTTGGGGTTTAGGCATGACCCTCAGGTTAGGCCTCGAGTTAGAAGGCTAAAATTTTGTTTTAGTGCTTAGGAAGAGAAAGCTAAGGAAGTTAGAGGTTAAAAGAATTTATTGGGAGGTTGTGACACAAGAATTACCTTGGTAAAGTGACAAAGGAGGCGCCACTAAGGTGCTTGGATGGTGACGCCACATTCAGGGAAGGAGTGCTTGGGTTCGAGCAGCAGGAATTGCACTTCCTGCTTATTCTTTTTCACGCTAGAAACAGGGAAGTGGAGTGCTCAGGATGGACTCTGGAAGATAAGGATGGAAGGGGTCAAACGAATTTGAACTGATGGAAGGGAGGAAATTTAGGAGTTTGAATTATTTCAAACTCATTTGAAGGAGTTGGCCGAATTTTGGACTTTGGGGGAGGAGGTGTAATCGGTTTTGGGTTTATTGGGGAGTGGCCGAATGTCTATGGTGGTTTAAGGGAGTATTTAATTTTGGTGAGGAGAGGGTCTTTCTCTTTTCGTTTTAGTGTCATAGCCGAAACACTTGTGCATTATTTTTGAAGAGCCGAACTTGGTAGCTATTCTCTCCCTTTTCTTTTCGGTTCTCTTTGGGTAGCCTATATTGCCGAAACCACCTTTGTTCACCTTTTTCTTCTTCCTATTTTGCTCAAGCCGAAACTTGACCCTCACATCTCCTTCTTCTTTTTCTTTTTCCAATCCTCTTGTGCCGAAATTTCTTCCACTCTTCCTTTGCCGAATCTCTTCTTTTCCATTCTATTTTTCTTCTTCATCTTCCCACTTCTTGGAAAGCCGAATATCTTGCTCATAAACCCCTCTCTTTTTGCGTTATCTCTTCATCATCTCAAGTGCCGAAACTCATCTCTTCTTTGGTTCTCATGAAATGAACCTCAAACTTGGGTGTGGTAAGTTTCGTTACTTTATTTCTTTTCCCTTTTTATTTCTTGTGGTGTATGGTCGAATCTTCTAAGTAGCCTCACCCTCTCTTTTGGTTGCCGATTCCTTTATCTTGGGATGCTAGGGCCGAATCTTGTGAAAGCGGAAGGATCTTTTGCGTTAAGGAAGGGGTGACGCCAACGTGTAGGTTCTCGAGTTTCGTTTGGATTGTGGCTTGGATCTAGATCTTCTAGATCTTCGGAATTTGGTCGTCGACTTAGGTAAGTGCTTTAACGTTTTGGGATCTATTTCATATTCTTTCAAAGCCGAAGGCTAATTGTTTCTATGTGATAGTGGTTGGCCGATTGCAAGGGAGATCATCACGTAGCTTCGGGATTCGGTTGGAAACCAAATCGGCACTAAGGTAAGGGTTATTTTCATGCGAAATATCCTTCGAATTGCTAGTTTAGCCGAATGGGCTTTTGGTTACTAACAAGTATTGGCCGATTGTAGGAAGGGGGAAAGCAACGTTTCGGGATTTTGCTAGTTTCGCGTAGTTTCGGGTTTTGCTTAGATCTACAAGTAGTCAGGTGTGTAACCTTACACACTTCGTTAGTATTACATGTTATTGTGTTAACTGTTATAAACCGATTAGTCATTGAAATCAGTGATTTTGCCTTGTGGGCATGAGCGTGGACTCCGGGTAAGTCCCCTGCTATGTGATTTTTGATATACATCGTCATGTTACCGTTAAATGCTATGCTATGCGTTATTTGCATGATTTCATGATATTATGATACGTATGATTTGGACATGATGATGGGTTTGATGAGAGGAGGGGGAGGATCTATTTGGACTGTCACCAGTGGTTTTGACCACACGACGGGTTGGCCCCGTCTTTGATATTATTATTTGTGACTAAGTCCCAGTGGTTTTGACCACCAGTGGTTTTGACCACATTGATGATATTTGTGACTACGGTCACCGAGTGGTTTTGACCACATATGGATATTGTGACTCGTCCCGGTGGTTTGGTACCACGTTGGGTTGGCCCCACATGATTGATACGGGATTGTCATCAGTGGTTTTGACCACACGATGGGTTGGCCCCATCACTTGATTTGTGACTACGGTCACCAGTGGTTTTGACCAAAATGATATATATATTTGTGACTTCGGTCACCAGTGGTTTTGACCACACGGGGTAGATAAAGGAGATCGGATGGTTAGATAATGGGGTTGCATGATTTGCATGTTCTATTAATGTATTGTGTAAGTGCTATTCTATTGGGTTGGGGATTTATACACTGAGTCTCGGTGACTCACCCCTCCCTTACATTTTGTAAATGAGGCATAGATCGCGGATATGGAGCCGGGGAGGACTCGAGGTGGCCATGCAAACTTATTTTCGGGTTTTTATTACTACTCTAGTTTTATCTATTTACTTTAAATTTGGTTTTGGTTCTGTAATAAGGTCGCTAAGTATTATTTTGGGTTTTAAATTACTTGCTTTACTTTTTGATGATATTATGCATGTGCTTAACGAATTGATTGCTTAAGTAACCGGTAAAAAGCAATGTTTTCAAAATTATACCTCCTTCGGGTTTTCAAACCTCACTATCGGGTAATAACATTTACAATATGATTGCAAAGGTAACCTAAATGATTTCTGGATTTAAGTTTCAAACAACTTCAAAGCGAATGGTTTTAACTCGACTATACACACCTTACTCGGAATTTAAAAAGAATCACATGATACCCAAAAGCTAGTATCGATCAACGGATTTTTCAACCATAAAGTTTTTCGGATTTAAAGCAACACCAAAATGATTTTAACATCACTTTATATGAGGTTTTCTAAACACTAAAATGATAAAGAGTTTTCAATAAAATTTAACCAAGAACTTGTTTTATTCAAATGTTTTTCACCCGTAACATGCGATTCGGTCGTGGTGTGTTGACCGGGTTTTAGGTGTTACAATTTTGGTATCGAGCCGTTTCAACAGCTTTCGGTTGTGTCCGAGGCCCATAAATATTTTAAAATAGTTTATGAAAGGCTTTTATGGGAAAAGTGCGAGTGGTGAAAGCATGGCACCGAGTCTCCGCACCAATCGCCGGTAAGTACCCCAAACTGTTGCTTTTGATGATGTGATTATGGTGATATTGGCATGACTAAATAGTAGTAGGAACTACTCTAGAGATTTGAACTATAGGATGGATGTACTTACGAAATAATCTCTGATTAAACTTCTCATAAAACTGTGCCTTAATAGACAGTGGAATAAAAGTTTAATGCATAAAACTTTTAATCAGCTCGTATCGTATCGGTAGACATGAGTACACGTGGACGTGGGCGTAACACTCGTGGACGAGGTAGGGGTAAGATGACGGTCTCGGAACCGGTAGGGTCTGGTCATGGATCGGAAAATGAGGTACCACCACCGCCAGCTGTGGGCACGGAACATCAGGACCAGACAGGTGATGACACAGTGTCACAGGCGATACTGCGGGTGTTAGAGAGGATTGCTAGTGCAGGCGTTGGAGCAGGGGTTCAGAAATCTGTGCCCGAATGACTCCGGGCTAATGGTGCCGAGGTGTTCAGAGGTATCTACGGTATGGCTCCTAGCACAATGGAATATTGGTTGGAGGCGACATAACGTATTATGGATGATCTAGACTTCTCGGCTGAGGAGAAGCTTAAGGGGTAGTATCTCTGCCGCGAGATGAGTCATATCGGTGGTGGCTCACGATTAGGGGACGGAGCAATGGCGGATGATCTTACTTGGGAATTTTTAGAGCGACTTATCGGAGGAAATACATAGGGGCTAGCTATATTGATGCGCAGTATGCAGGCGTTCCCGAACTTGGTCTAAGGTAATAAGGCGTGGTCGTAATATGAGGCGGAATTTCTTCTACCGAGTCGCTATGCGCATGGTATTGTGGGCACGGAGCATGAGCGCTGTGGTCGAGTTGAGGATGGGCCGAGAGACGAGTGCGGATGGTAATTGCCCCACACAAAGAAAGAGAGTTTTGCGGTCTTAGTGGAAAAGGCCAAAGTTCTTTGAGGAAGTGAAACAATCGGTAAGACAGAATCGGGATAAGGGTTGGAACAAAAGAATTTGGATCATCCGGTCTGCAGGAATCAAAGCATAAATGAGGTAGATTTAGTAGGCCGAGTTAAGTCGCTAGGCTCGCTTTGTTGCTAATACTCAATGGCCGCCACGATGTGCTTGGTGTGGAAAGTCTCACACGGGAATCTTTGGACTAGAAATAGAGGTTGCTTTGAGTGTGGATCGATGGGGCATCGAGTGAGGGATTGTCCACAGAGGTCAGCTAGGTTGCAGTCTGGGGATCAGAATCGTGCACATGTCAGGAGGGATGGTCAGCAACCACAGAGGGGCCGTGGTGCAGCCAGGGGAGGTAATGGATCGGTAGGGGCCGTGGAGCACCGGCAGAGGTACACGGTGCACACAGAGGAGAGGAGATACTGGATTAGTCTACGCAGCGAGATGTCGAGAGGAGGGCGACGCATCGGACGTCATAACCAGTACGTTCTTAATCTTTAGACTACCTTATAATGCTTTGATAGATGTGGGATCGACGTACTCGTATGTAGCCAGTAGCATAGTGGAAACCATGAACTTAGACTCTGAGATTACTTCTAGGAAGATGACAGTGATAAGCCCTCTAGGTTACTCTGTAGAAGTAAATAAACTATATAAGGATGTACCCCTAGAACTCCAAGGGGTCGTGTTTTTGGCTGACTTGATGGAACTACCGTTTGGGGAGTTCGATCTGATTCTTGGGATGGATTGGCTAGTAAAGTATCAAGCCAGTTTGGATTATGCAGCTAAGCGCATGATGTTGAAGTCAATAGAAGGTGAGGAGGTAGTGATGATAGGTAATAGGAGAGATTACCTATCCAATGTGGTCTCGACGATGAAGGCAGAGAAAATGGTTAGGAAAGGTTGTGAGGCATTTATGGTACATGTCTGTGCTCTGGAAGCTAAGGATTCAGCTGTGGAAAGTGTCTGAACCGTGAGGGAATTTACTGATGTATTTCCAGAGGAATTTCCGGGTGTGCCTCCGGACCGTGAAGTTGAGTTCGGTATAGATCTGTTGCCAAGAACCGCACCAGTGTCTATTGCTCCATATAGGATGGCGCCAAAGGAATTGGTGGAGTTAAAGGCACAAATTCAGGAATTGTTGGACAGGGTTTCATCCGGCCGAGTATATCTCCTTGGGGAGCACCTGTGCTCTTTGTTAAGAAGAAAGACGGTACAATGCGGATGTGCATAGACTATCGCCAGCTGAACAAGTTGACGATAAAGAACAAGTATCCGTTGCCCAGGATTGACGACTTGTTTGATCAACTTAAGGGTGCATCGGTTTTCTCTAAGATCGATCTCAGATCAAGGTATCATCAACTCAAGGTGAAGGAGGCTGATATTCATAAGACGACATTTCGTACTCGGTATGGGCATTACGAGTTTTTAGTGATGCCATTTGGGTTGACTAATGCGCCGGCAGCATTCATGGATATGATGAATCGGGTGTTCCAGCTGTATTTGGATTGATTAGTCGTAGTGTTCATAGACGACATCTTGGTGTACTCGAAATCTGAGGAAGAACATGACGCGTATCTTCGGGTGGTTCTACAGGTTCTGAGAGAGAAGCAGTTGTTCGCCAAGTTTAGTAAGTGCGAGTTTTGGCTTAAGGAGGTAACTTTCTTGGGTCATGTAGTATCAGCTGAGGGGATTAGGGTGGATCCTCGCAAGATCGAATCGGTGTTGGATTGGAAACCACCGAAGTCGGTTGCAGAGATTTAGAGTTTTCTGGGTTTGGCAGGATACTACAGGAGGTTCGTGGAAGGTTTCTCTTTGATTGCAGCACCGCTGACTAAGCTGTTGAGAAAAGGGGTTCCGTTTGTATGGTCCGAGAAAAAAGCAAGAAAGCTTTGACAAGTTGAAGAAGATTTTGACCGAGGCTCGTTTTGATTCAAAGGAGGGCGTGGAAGGAATTCACGGTCTATTGTGATGCATCGCATACTAGCTTAGGGTGTGTCTTTGGTGCAAGATGGAAAAGTTGTAGCGTATGCATCTCGATGATTGAGGCCTCATGAGGGTAACTATCCGACACATGATTTGGAATTGGTCTGCATGGTTTTGCTTTGAAGATTTGGAGGCATTACTTGTATGGGGAAAAGTCGATAGTTTACACGGATCACAAGAGTCCAAGTATCTCTTGACTCGTAAAGATCTAAATTTGAGGCAACAAGGTGGATCGAGTTGTTAAAGGACTACGTTGCTCGATTGAGTACCATCCGGTAAGGCTAACGTAGTAGCTGATGCGTTGAACCGTAAGGTGGTAGCGGACTTGCGAGTAATGTTTGCTCACCTTAGTCTTTATGACGACGGGAGTCTTTTGGCAGAATTGCAAGTAAAGCTGAATTGGATTGATCGGAGTTAAGGAGAAACAAATGATGGATGAGGTTTTGAGTGCTTTCGGAGGTTGCAAGTGCGAGAATGGTGAATCCGAGGGTTCTGACTTGGGTAGTGATGGAGTACTGTGTTTTCAAGGGAAGGTATGTATGCATGAGGATGTCGAGTTGAGATAGCGGATTCTTCAGGAAGCTCATAGCAGCCCATACGCTATGCATCCTGGAGGCAGTAAGATGTATCATGATTTGAGGAACAGATTCCGTGGCCAGTCTTAAGCGGGAAGTAACAGAGTTTGTGGGCAAGTGTTTGACATGCCGCCAAGTTAAAATCGAGCATCGATTGCCGTCGTGGTTGTTGCGGCAAACCAGTAAAGATTCTGCAGTGGAAGTGGGAAAGGATTACGATGGACTTCGTTAGTGGGCTTCCCCTTACGCCTAGTAAGAAGGACTCAGTCTGGGTGATTGTGGACCGTTTGACTAAGTCAGCTCATTTCATACCGGTAAGGGTTGATTATTCACTCCAGAAGTTAGCCAAGTTGTATGTGGCAGAGATAGTAAGGTTGCATGGAGTGCCAGTGTCAATCATTTCGGATAGAGATCCCAGGTTCACGTCGAGGTTCGGAAAGCTTTGCATCAAAGCTTTGGGCACGGTTGGATTTCAGCACGGCTTTTCATCCGCAGTCTGATGGACAGTCTGAGAGGGTAATCCAGATTCTGGAGGATATGTTAAGGGGCTGTGTTCTGGATTTCAGCGGTAGTTGGGAGGAGTATCTACCATTGGCAGAGTTCGCTTATAACAATAGTTATCAAGCGAGTATATAGATGGCACCATATGAGGCACTCTATGGACGGAAATGTCGTACTCTGACGTGTTAGACGGAACTGGGTGAACGGCAGATGTTGGGTCCAGAGTTAGTGGCAGAAATAGATGATAAGGTTAAGGTGATTCGGGCTCGTCTTAAGGAAACGTCGGACAGGCAGAAGTCTTACGCCGATCTTAAATGCAGGGATATAGAGTATGCGAGTGGGTGATAAGGTCTTTCGAAAGTATCGCCATGGAAAGAAAGTGTTGAGATTTGGCGAAAAGGCAAGCTAAGCCCTAGGTTTATCGGGCCGTATTCGGTGTTGAAGCGAAGTGGGACCGGTAGCTTATCACCGAGTTACCAGCAGAGTTAAGCCAGATTCACGATGTCTTTCATGTTTCAATGCTTAGGCGCTATCGATCAGATTCATCTCATGTTGTGCCAATTGCGGAGATAGAGGTGAGCCACGATTTGTCTTCGAGGAGGAGCCATGACGGATCTTGGATCGGGA
The DNA here is from genome assembly GCA_025698515.1 of Gossypium sturtianum. Lineage (NCBI taxonomy): Eukaryota > Viridiplantae > Streptophyta > Magnoliopsida > Malvales > Malvaceae > Gossypium > Gossypium sturtianum. The sequence goes on from CM046951.1 coordinate 82,222,472, forward strand.
TGTCAAGGTTCTGCGTAGGAAGCCGCAGTACCCTTGGTAAAAGTATTATGGCAAAACCATGGTACGGAGGAGGCCACGTGGGAACCAGAGGATGTGATGCGACAAAGCAATACCCTCAACTCTTTCGACTGTAATTTCTGGGCCGAAATTATTTTTAAGGGGGTAGAATCGTAACATCCTTAATTCGGGGTCTCTGCATTTTGTTTGTGTTGCATGGGAGGATATGTCTATTATGTTTATTTATCATGTTTTGGGGTTTAGGCATGACCCTAGGTTAGGCCTGAGTTAGGGCTAAAATTTTGTTTTAGTGCTTAGGAAGAGAAAGCTAAGGAAGTTAGAGGTTAAAAGAATTTATTGGGAGGTTGTGACACAAGAATTACCTTGGTAAAGTGGGAAAGGAGGCGCCACTAAGGTGCTTGGATGGTGACGCCACATTCGGGGAAGGAGTGCTTGGGTTCGAGCAAAGAGGAATTGCACTTCCCGCTTATTCTTTTCACGCCGTAAAACAGGGAAGTGGAGTGCTCAGGATGGACTCTGGAAGATAAGGATGGAAGGGGTCAAACGAATTTGAACTGATGGAAGGGAGGAAATTTAGGAGTTTGAATTATTTCAAACTCATTTGAAGGAGTTGGCCGAATTTTGGACTTTGGGGGAGGAGGTGTAATCGGTTGTGGGTTTATTGGGGAGTGGCCGAATGTCTATGGTGGTTTAAGGGAGTATTTCGGCTGGTGAGGAGAGGGTCTGTCTCTTTTCGTTTTAGTGTCATAGCTGAAACACTTGTGCATTATTTTTGAAGAGCCGAACTTGGTAGCTATTCTCTCCCTTTTCTTTTTGGTTCTCTTTGGGTAGCCTATATTGCCGAAACCACCTTTGTTCACCTTTTTCTTCTTCCTGTTTTGCTCAAGCCGAAACTTGACCCTCACATCTCCTTCTTTCTTTTCTTTTCCAATCCTCTTGTGCCAAATTTCTTCCACTCTTCCTTTGCCGAATCTCTTCTTTTCCATTCTATTTTTCTTCTTCATCTTCCCACTTCTTGGAAAGCCAAATATCTTGCTCATAAACCCCTCACTTTTTTGCGTTATCTCTTCATCATCTCAAGTGCCGAAACTCATCTCTTCTTTGGTTCTCATAGCCGAACCTCAAACTTGGGTGTGGTAAGTTTCGTTACTTCATTTCTTTTCCCTTTTTATTTCTTGTGGTGTATGGCCGAATCTTCTAAGTAGCCTCACCCTCTCTTTTGGTTGTCGATTCCTTTATCTTGGGATGCTAGGGCCGAATCTTTGTGAAAGCCGGAAGGATCTTTTACGTTAAGGAAGGGGTGACGCCAACGTGTAGGTTCTCGAGTTTCGTTTGGATTGTGGCTTGGATCTAGATCTTCTAGATCTTCGGAATTTGGTCATCGACTTAGGTAAGTGCTTTAACGTTCTGAGATCTGTTTCATATTCTTTCAAAGCCGAAGGCTAATTGTTTCTATGTGATAGTGGTTGGCCGATTGCAAGGGAGATCATCACGTAGCTTCGGGATTCAGTTGGAAACCAAATCGGCACTAAGGTAAGGGTTATTTTCATGCGACATATCCTTCAGGATTGCTAGTTTAGCCGAATGGGCTTTTGGTTACTAACAAGTATTGGCCGATTGTAGGAAGGGGGAAAGCAATGTTTCGGGATTTCGCTAGTTTTGCGTAGTTTCGGGTTTCGCTTAGATCTACAAGTAGTCAGGTGTGTAACCTTACACACTTCGTTAGTATTACATGTTATTGTGTTAACTGTTATAAACCGATTAGTCATTGAAATCAGTGATTTTGCCTTGTGGGCATGAGCGTGGAGTCCGGGTAAGTCCCCTGCTATGTGATTTTTGATATACATCGTCATGTTACTGTTAAATGCTATGCTATGCGTTATTTGCATGATTTCATGATATTATGATACGTATGATTTGGACATGATGATGGGTTTGATGAGAGGAGGGGGAGGATCTATTTGGACTGTCACCAGTGGTTTTGACCATACGACGGGTTGGCCCCGTCTTTGATATTATTATTTGTGACTAAGTCCCAGTGGTTTTGACCACCAGTGGTTTTGACCACATTGATGATATTTGTGACTATGGTCACCAGTGGTTTTGACCACATATGGATATTGTGACTCGTCCCAGTGGTGAAGTTAAACTCATTCAAGACTGGTGCCATAAGAGTTGGGAAGTGAAGTTTCGGCAGACACTAAGAGAGAGTAATAGAGTGGTAGATTGTCTCGCAAACGAAGCCAGAGATGAAATGGAGCAATTAATTGTTCATGAGGAACCACCAGCGAGTGTGAGGAGTTTATTAAACAATGACAACCATTGCACTTCATATCCTTTGTTTGAGGGTGTCTAGTTTTGATGTAATTTTAGCTTAATGATTTTCCTTTTTTCACCAAAAAAAAAAAATCTCCTCCATGAGAACTTAGCTTATAAAACAAATCACAAATAGGTTATACAAATTAGATGCACTCTCACAAATAATCGTTCCTTACAAAACAAATAAGCGCTCTAAAAAATCAATACACAACCTATACAAATCTCTCGATTATAAAAGTTTTTGAGACTTGTTAATATAATAAAGCTCAATCATGATCCCTTCTAAAAAACATCTAAAGTAACTAAATACAATATAATATTAATGATCAAAATTCAACTGTTGGCAGATAAGTCTTCAAGTTTCAATTCAAGCTAACTATTTTGATCCAAGGGATTTGATATACTCAAACCAATCTGATTCTTAGGATATGAATATCTCCAAGTGAATTGATTTTCATTTATGAGCTTGAATCATTCCATGATATTAGCACAACCTAGGGGTGAGCAATCGGTTTAGTCGGTTGGTTCAGTTGGTTTTGTTTTTAACCGACTTAACTGACATAATAACATCAAAACTGAATTGATTGACTCTCCTTCATAAAACTGAACAAATTGAACCAACATTGATTCGGTCGATTTTTTTGATTAACTGAACCAAGTTTTAAATAAGGGTAAATTACACCAACAGTCACCCAACTTTAGGGTAACTGACAAAATAGTCACCTAGGTTTCATTTCAGTCACTCAACTTTCGAAAAGTTACAAAACAGTCACTAATTAACAGTTACCGTTAGGTGTTAACGGAATTGCTGATGTGGCAAGTCAATCAGCTGACGTAGCAAGTCAACCAGCTGACGTGGCAAGTTAACTTGCCACGTTGGTAAAGCAGCTCATTTTCTTCTTCTTCTTCTTCTTCTTCTGTTTAATGCTCTGCTAATAGCAGCAATGGTAATGGCCCTTTCATTTCAGTGGTTTGAGTGGGTAAAAACGTGATTATCGGCTATGGTTCTAGTGCATGGTTGTCATTTACTAACAAAATTTTATACAGAGGTTGAAGATGGAAGATGGAAGCTTGGTGTTTCAACTTTATACAGAGGCAGCCAACAGGAAAGGGAAAAAACAAGAATATACAAATGTAAAAAAGTTAAAGCAAGCCATTTGGGGTAGTTAAATTAGAGGAGGCTTGACCTTAAGAACGTTTAGACCAGCATGCTTATAGTTACCATAGTGATTCTAGATGGGGCTGAGTCAGATGATGAGTTAATCACAGTGACACGGTTTCCATGGATTAAGGTTACAAGAAACGACTTCAATACGGTAATGCCTAATCCAAATGGTCCTACAATGGAGGTTTTCATTGATCAAGTGAAATCAATGTCAAACAGTTTGGGGTATATTGTTAACAGCTTTTACGAGTTGGAAAAAGTTTATATTGATAATTGGAACAGTGGGAAAAGTACCAAGGTTTGTTGTGTTGGACCATTGTGCTTAGCTGAACCCGAACTTGAACCTCAAAAGAAACCCTTTTGGATTCAATGGCTAGATCAAAAGCTCGCTCAAGGGTGCTCCGTTTTATACGTAGCATTCGGCTCTCAAGCCGAGGCCCCATCAGAACAACTTCAACAAATAGCGATGGGATTACTAGAATCAAAAGCAAACTTCTTGTGGGTGTTAAGGAAAAAAGAATCTGAATCAATATTGGATGAATGGTTTGAAGAAAAGGATAAAGGGAGAGGCATTGTGGTGAAACAATGGGTGGATCAAAGGCAAATACTGAAACACCAATGTATTGAAGGGTTTTTGAGTCATTGTGGGTGGAATTCAGCGTTGGAAAGCATATGTTATGGGGTCCCGATCCTTGCATGGCCGATGATAGTCGAAAGCAGCAATCGAATGCGAGAATGGTGGTGGAAGAAATCAAGGTAGGGTTAAGAGTTGAATCGACATGCAATGGGATGAATCCTGGGTTTGTGAAATGGGATGGGTTGATGAAGATGGTGAAGGAGTTAATGGAAGGAGAGATGGGGAAACAAGTGAGGAAAAGAGTGAAAGAAGTTGCAAAGTTGGCTAAACAAGAACGTTTAGACAAGAACGTTTACCACTGAAATGAAAGGGCCATTACCATTGTTGCTACTAGCAGAGCACTAAACAGAAGAAGAAGAAGAAGAAGAAGAAGAAGAAGAAGAAGAAGAAGAAGAAGAAGAAGAAGAAGAAGGAGAAGAAAAATGAGCTGCTTCACCAACGTGGCAAGTTAACTTGCCACGTCAGCTGGTTGACTTGCCACGTTAGCTGATTGACTTGCCACGTCAGCAATTTCGTTAACACCTAACGGTAACTTTTAATTAGTGACTGTTTTGTAACTTTTCGAAAGTTGAGTGACAGAAATGAAACCTAGGTGACTGTTTTGTCAGTTACCCCAAAGTTGGGTGACTGTTGGTGTAATTTACCCTTTAAATAATTGCAAAATAAATATATTTATTATATATTATATGTAATAGGCCAATTTTGGCCTAGGCCCAGATCAATAAATAAATCAAAATAAATATAAGAAAGGGTCCAACAATTCAACAATCCATTTACAAATTGGATAGCCCAACTAAAATCCAATTACCAGCCCACTATCTTAACATTTCAGAAAAAAAAGAAAACCCTAACCCTATTCAACCGCCGCTCCTCCCACGCACGCCACCACCGCCGCACGCCACCTCCACGCGTCTGACACCTGCAAAACCAAGCCAACACTCAAAAGAAGGAAACAAAAACAGAGCAGAAAGCAGACCAACAGTAGCAAATAAAAGCAAAATAAAAACTAATATTTTGTAATATTCATTGGCTATAAAGGCCATTCCAAAACCAATGTATGGAGGACCTTTTTTTAATACAAACAGAAGCACTCAACAAAAAGAAGAGGTTGCGTTTTTATTTTCATTCTTTTTTTCTGATTTTTCTTTAGTTTTTTTTCTTTTTTTAAAACACGAAATAAAAAAGGAGAAAGGGGGCTTACCGGAGTCTTTCCGTCTTCTCCGTCGTCGGATACCGAAGAGTCCTCTCCCCTTTCGGCATTTTTCAGCCATTTTCTAGAAAAATAACCCAAGATTTGTGTTCTAGGGGGTTAAAAAAGAAAAAAGAGGGTTTCGACTTTTTTTCCACCACCACCGTGCGTAAGTAACGTCTCATTGGTGGTGGTGGCAATGGAGTTCGCCGGAGTGGGAGAGGCGAGAGAAGTTGAGAGAAACCTTTTGTTTGTTTTTTTTAAAGAAGAAGAGAAATGAAATTTTTTCCAAAAAATTACTTATATAAAACATCAAAACGGCGCCGTTTTTGGTTAAGGACCCAGGCGCCAAAACGACGCCGTTTAGGCCGACCCGCGCGCGACTCGACCCGCTCCAAGGGGGATCCGCGTGTTTTCGTTAAAAGGGTTATTTACAACCCTTGTCCTTCCGCATTTCTCATCTTTTTAATTTAGTCCCTTTTTACTCTTTTTTTTATTTTTTAAATTTGACCACAGAATTTCGTTTGGTTTTCAATCGGGTCCCTGACCACTGACGCGCTGGAAAACGGACACGTGTCCAGGAATTGGGTTTTTTACCCATTTAGTCCTCGGCCTTTTCGCGCCTTTTGATTTTAGTCCTCATTTGTCTATTTTATCATAATTTTTACCTATAATTTCACTTTTTTCTTGATTTAGTCCCAAATCTGTTTGATTTCAATTTATTTTTGCAAATTTGTTATTTATTTATTTATTTTAAATTTTTTTCTCATATATTATTTATTTTAAATTGTTTTATTATTAGTTATTTTACGTTTTTCACATGTTATGTATTTTAAACTATTACAAACTATTTTCCATTTTAAATTTTTTTATATATATTATTTATTTTAAACTGTTATTTATATTACCTATTTTGAATTGTTTTTTATATATATCATTCATTTTTAAATTGTTTTGCATATTATTTATTTTAAATTTCTCTTTACGTATTATTTATTTTAATTTGTTTTACATATTATTATTATTATTATTAATGTTTTACTATTAATTAACCTTGTTATCATTACTATTATTTCTTTAATATTTATTTACCTAATTATTATTATTATTATTATTACCATTATTATTATTATTGTTATTGTTATTATTATTATTATTATTATTATTTTATGTTTGTCATTTTTTACCTAAATTTCATATTTGTTCATACTTGTTTGTTTATTTTTCATTCCTCTACTTCCAAAATATTTGAATTTAGCTTTATGTATATACATTGTATTTATTTACTTACTACTATTTTTAATTTATTTTTTTATTTCATTTTTTATTTTATTTTTATTTTTACTTAACTAGTATTAGATTTAATTAATTAATTCCACTATTTGTTCTTTATTTTCGTTATATTATTGTTTCATACACATGTGTCATCATTTTATTATCATGCCATAAGCCGTAATTTATTTTTATACATTTTACTATAAATCGTGTTACGTTAATCTTTGCCCTATACATAAAATATCGTTTTTTTAATAAGCAATCTTTTGTAATTCGAGAGTCGAAAAGTCGTTCCCTAACTTACGGGGTTTCGATTTTCTCGATAAATCTGAATAAACGAACATTTTTAAAACATTTTTAAATAATCTCGGGAATCAAGAAAAGATCGTGTTCTAACTTACGGAATATGATTTCTTTCTAAAATCGAGATAACCGAATATCCTTCAAAATAATTTTTTTGGTGTTTATTCTCGTTTCGGGAATTTAAGACATTGTGTCCTAACTTACGGGACGTAATCCTTTTTCCCGTTTAACGTGAAATACGCCCTTTTTCTGTAAAAAAAAATTATAAGCAATGTTTTAACAAAGGATCGTATTTTTTTATCTCTTCAATTTTTCCGATTTTCGACACTAAGACATTAATTAATCAATTAGGTACCAGTTTTGGGCGTTACGAGGGTGCTAATCCTTCCTTGTGCGTAACCGACTCCCGAACCCATCTTTCTGAATTTCGTAGACCAAAAATCATCGTTTTAGTAAATTTAAATTAAAATGATTGAATTAAGAGGTGAATCACACCTCATAAAAAATGATTGGTGGCGACTCCCCTTTTTTCGTTTTCATTCTTAAAATAAAAAGTCGACTTGTTTTTCAAAAAAATGGTTTCGACAGCTTGGCGACTCCACTGGGGAACAAATAAGAGAGTCAAGCCACGATTTGATTATTTCTTGTCTTTTTGTCGAAAATTGATAATTGGGGTTTAAATTTACGATCCTTTCGTTGCATTTCATCTTTGTGGTCCACATCATTTTGATATGTCTGCTTTATTGGTTCGAGTCTTTTAATATGTCTCTGCATATTGCATCGCATAATCACTCAATTATACCCTCTTAAGTGGGAGTGAGAAACTATTCCTTCGTGAGGTCTTCACCTCCGTATAGGATAGTGGATCGCTTTCGGAATACATTCGTACCTATGTCTTCGTGAGATTTTCATCTCCGTATAGCCATAGGGAAATGTATTCCCCTGAACTAAACTCAGTCCGTATGGGCCTATAATGGGTGAGGATCGAGGAATCCGCCGGTTCGGGTACCTTTACTGTAACACCCCTAACCCGAAAACCGACGTCGGACTAGGGTTAGGAGCATTACCAGACAGATTGGAAACTTACATAACATTTCATACATTACATTCATCATTAACAATCATAATGTCCCTAAGATGAGTCATCAAGACCCTAAGCATGCATATAAACCGAGTTGGGACTAAATCGAAACACATACAGAATCTCATGGAAAATTTAAACTTTTCTAAAATACAGGGGAGACACGCCCGTGGGAGGAGACCGTGTGCCCTCCACGGCTTCTAGACACCCTCGTGTGTCCATCCGTGTCTATATATTGGGGCAAAGCTCCCATATATACCAAAAAAAAAAAATTACCGGAAAATACCACTTTCAGAAAAATTTACCGGAATGTACCACTTTCCCCAAAAACGCGCCACGTCGTAGCGTTTTTGGGAAAAATAATAAAGCGCGCCCTCTGGGGGCGCTTTAGCCGTAACTGTCAATTTTTTGACCGTTGGCCCCTAACGGTCAAAAAAAAAGTATAAAAACCCCCCAACCCTTTATTTTTTTCACATTTCAATCCTTTCTCAATTTTCTCTCAATATTCTCTCAATTTTCTCTCAAAGTCCTTGAAATTTATGCTCAAATTTCAAAATAATCCTTTACTATTTACGAAAGAGCCCATTATAAATTTTTTAAAATATATATTTTTTGGAAAATTTTAAAATTTTTATCGGATTACAATGGCCGGGGAATTACTTCGCCTAGACAACAAGCACATCTCCGTCGAGCAAATGAATATGGTAAGTTTTAATTTTTAATTTTTCAATATTATTAATTTTTTTTTCAATTATGCAATTTTAATTAATTTTTAATTTTATAATTTTTTAAACAGTCTATAGATCGGGTGTTGGAATGTTATATTCGCAACATGCCCTGGTCCCCATCGCCGTTGATCGAGAAATTACCGCGGAAGCGGTTTTTGCACGTGGCCACGATAGGCCGGGGTTCAAGTTGGAGCCGCCTTTGATCGGTAGCGTTGATATAGAGGTGGAGGCCGAGACGCACACTTTCCATCCGCCATGCGGGAGTGTACCATCACCCTAGAAGATGTGCGATTGCGGTTGGGATTACGGTGGGGGCGGTCGGTAGTCACCGGTCCGCAACATCTATTGATTGGATGGCCGTATGCTACGAGCTTCGGGTGCCATTCGGATAGAATTCAAGGAGCTCGGATCGATATGGCCTGGTTACGAGATGCATTCCCCAGCCGAACGAGGGTTCGACCAGAAGAAGAAAGAATACGGTATGCTCGGGCATACATTCTTTCGGATAATTGGAGGCTATCTCGATGCCGGACCTCTCTAGAAACCTCGTCCACCGAGATGGCTCTCGAAACTTGTTGATTTCAGAGCGATCGGTGAATTGAGTTGGGGTCTGCCGTGCTATCGAGGTTGTACTGGGAGATGTGCAGGCGACGTACGAGTAAAGCAAAAATCGGAGGTTGCCTATCACTCTGCAGTCATTAAACATATTAGTGTAACATTACATTACATAATATTAGTGTTATTCGAAATCATTAAACATATTGTCGCATTGCACCGGTAAGACATGTATGCGGACCTTTGTACTTTTTCACCTCCCACAACCCTCGTCCTTTTCCTCAACGACGCCATGATTTTCCCCTGAACATGTGCCGCCTTGAATCGCACACTTCGCCAGACTTATCTAGCCCGGATTTAACCACATTGTAGTTAACCCCGATTCTTCGATCTTTGTATTGTTTTAATGTAGCAAGAAAAGTATTCTTGTCGAAAAAGCGTTACCAACTTCTAATTGGTCCGAATTCAACGAAGAATTTGTACGATCACGCGCGTCCGGTGTGGTAGTTCAGAAACTCCAATGCATCATCTTGAGATAGATCGACATTATGCATGTGGAAATACGGAGGTGAGTATGCCCGAATAGCGGATCTTCTTCTTCTAAATGCGAACCGCCCTCAACGTCTTCAGTACAATTGGAACGGGCTCCGATTCGTAAAATAATCCAACTTCGCGCACCGTCGTGCCCCGGCTCCCGAGGTGGATCCACATCGGATTCATCGTCCGACTCTCAATAACCTGCAACAAACGAGGGCCCCTCGCTGGTGGATGTCGTCGGGAGTACATCATCCCTCCTTAAACATCTTTCATAAAGATCCCAATCATATGTGGATTGCCAACCACTAGAAGTTGATGACGCCCCCAAAACGTATTTTACATCCGGACGTTGGATCGACGGATATGCATGTCCCATCCACCGACCGAGTGTCGTGCAGGGGTTATGTTTTCCATACTACTACCGCACACGGGCACTTCTGTGTTTTGCCTCCCACTTACAGAGTGTCGGCTTGGGGTCGTGTATTCCCCTCAAACGATACTAGATGTTGAGGTCGCAGAAAGATCACTTAGAGATGAAAATTCTACATATACCTCGATATAGGGTGAACCACTGGCAAGATGAGTCTCCACCATTGCCTCAAGGCTCCGAGGACCTTTGATGTCGAATGAGTCATATCTCACCGGATCAACCGAAGTGCAAAATCTATACTTAATAGACACAACTTTCATTAGCGTTGTTCCAAATATTTTACGCCTAATTCTTTTTTGCTAAGTTCTACCAAATCAACGTTCCGATTAAAACTCAATCGCGTATTTGTGTTCTCCGATAAGAAAACAACACCATTTTCGGTGTCACGAACTTCACCATCGTAGTAAGTAACAAAGCATTAATCGTTCACTCATTTTCAATTTTTTCTTTTGCCTCGAATTTGCCTTACGCAACTTGAGAATGAAATTTGCCTCGATTTATAGCCTAAGTTTGCGGATACCACCGTAGCAAAAGAGCGCCCACGTGGGGCGCCAGCACTCTCCGCCACAGAGCGCCCACGTGGCGGCATTTTTGGCCACCGTTTGTTCGAAATGTCTCCTCAAAATTATTTTCTTTGGACTCCATCAGAGCAAAAGAGCGCCCACGTGGCGGCATTTTTGGCCACTGTTTGTTGTAAACGTCTCTCAAAATTATTTTGCCGGAGACTATTGGCCAAAAACTCAATTCATTTTTCACATTGCAAGTGGGCGGAAGGAACCCTGCGGCGCACGCACGCCGCGTGTTTTGGGAAAAAGTGGCTAAGCGCGGCAGGCGCAGGCGCGCGCTTTGGCAGCCACCTCAACAAAAAGCGCCACGTGGATGCGTTTTGTTGAGGTGGCCAAAAGCGCACCCGCGCCGCGCTTTAGTTATTTTTCCCAAAAACGCTACCGACGTGGGGCGTTTTTTTGGGAAAGTGGTACATTCCGGTAAATTTTTCTGAAAGTGGTATTTTCCGGTAATTTTTTTTTTTTTGGTATATATGGGAGCTTTACCCTATATACTGACTATATCAACACGGTTACTAAGCACGCCCGTGTGCCATGGCCGTGTGCTACTAGGCCATATACTGATTTCCCCACCACGGCCACCAAGCACGCCCATGTGCCATGGCCGTGTGCTCATAGCTAGCTACTGACTTGCACACCATGGCCAGCTGACACGCCCATGTCGAGGCCGTGTACTACTAAGCTACATCCTGTTATACAACCATGGTCATTAGGCACGCCCGTGCGACTCGACCGTGTGACATTATAGGCCATTTACAAGGCCAAATTGTCACCCATAAGGGTCAAACCTACAAGTATCACAACCCTAGGCATATCTTGAACATATAGCAACCCCAAACATACCAATTTGTCCATTCGATCTATGCATCTAATATCTAATTCATTCATGCCAACATTCAAGACAAAACATATACATAACCAAAGCATATCTTCATCATTTAACTATCCAAAACTTGACTATTTTATGGGCATTTAGACCATACCGAAACTATACATATACCACATTCATCAAGGCATAATATGAACCAAAATAGCCATATCACATGGCTAAGTTCATGTAACATACTCATACCAAATTCTAGCCTATACATGCCATATCTAGCTATATACATTTTAAAAGTGTACCAAAATGAGTTTAGTAATAATGTGATGACGATCCTTGACGGTCCCGAGCCTTCAGTAGTTTTGACGACCTATAAAACAAAGAAAACATACACACACAGAGTAAGCTTTCCAAAAGCTTAGTAAGTCATAATACAAACAAACTTAGCATAAAAGGCACATATGCATAAGATACATTGGCACATAACATTTACTTAACAAACAATCACATATTTGCTTTGATTCATATACTTAGCCACAATTGCCACATTCATCCATTCAAAAATCAACTATATATACCTAACTCTTTCATAATCATTCTTGCATCTCATTCTCGTTCTTATATTCAATCATACTTCTCTTCATATCAAAGTCATATGAGTACTTACCTTTTTATACACACTAGTGTACATACCAAACGTACCTGAAACGAATATACATTCACATAGTTGTTCATAGCTCAGATTTGCTCATTGAACTGTTCGGAAACTAATAGGATACTCAGAAACTCAGAATAATCGTACAATGCCAACGTCCCAGACGAGGTCTTACATGAAATCAGATATTGATGCCACTGTCCCAGACAGGGTCTTACACGTAATCGAATATCGATGCCACTGTTCTAGACAGGGTCTTACACGTAATCGGATATCGATGCCACCGTCCCCGCATGTGGTCTTACATGTAATCGATATCGATGCCATCGTTCCGCACGGTCTTACACGTAATCAGATATCGATGCCACCGTCCCAAATAGGGTCTTACACGTAATCAGATATTGATGCCACTGTCCCAGACAGGGTCTTACACGTAATTGGATATCGATACTACTGTCCCAAACAGGGTCTTACACGAAAATCTGAAATCAACGCCAACATCCCGGACGTGGTCTTACATGATAAAGCAGAACAGATACCTATTCCTAGGTTCATACGGGGCTTCTCGGACTTAATTACTATATCAAACTTATCTTGGAATTCATATCCATAAACCCTCATAAGCATCTATCGTCAACATTAATCATATAAACAAGTATAAATTCGCATAAGCACGTTTATTTGCATATTGACTTACCTCGATTCGGTTTATCGAAAATGAAAAGCGGCTACTCGTTTACTTTCGCTTTCCCGCGATCTAAATCCGTCTTCCTCGGTTCTTGATCTAAACATATTCAGAATTAACCTTTTTATTCACTAGTTCTTTCAATTCAATCTAAAGACACACATTTAGGGCTATTTACAATTTAGCCCTCACATTTGCTCATTTTATCAATTTAGTCCATTTTTCTCAAAAATCAAATTCACAAAATCTACCCATGCTCATGCATAACCGAATATTCTTACATCACATACAAGCCCAAATTTTCCATCAAATTAGCAATTTAGTCTCTCAATTTTCTATTTTAACGATTTAGCCCTATTTAGCTAAATTCATCAAAAATTCAAGAACAAAGTATGTTCATCTAACTCATATCTTTCATTTAACACCAAAAATCATCAAAAAGCTTGACATATCATCAATGGCATCTCACACAAACATAATCAATTCATCAAATTAAAACATGGGCTTGATAGTAGGAGAAGCAACGATTACAAAAACGTAAAAATTATCAAAAACCGAAACCAAATTATACCCTAATTTTGGTTTACAAGTGCCGAATGCTTAGCTAAAATTTTCTTTCTTTTCTTTTGGTGTTTTCGGCAATGAGGTGATAAAAATGATGATAATGCTTTTTTTTTTTCATTATAATAATATATATCATATAACATAACAATATTAATGAAACATTTAAAATAAATATAATAACATAATATATATATATTACCACCCATTGCCGTCCACTAACAATTATAATGGCTATATTGCCACTTAAGTCCCCATATTTAAAAAGCCACAACATTTTAATACCACATGCTTAGTCACATATCAACGGCACAGAAAATAATATTAAAATATTATACAAACTCGGATTTATGGTCCCGAAACCACTGTTTCGACTAGGGTATAAACCAGACTGTTACAATTCTCCCCCCTTAGGGATTTTCGTCCCCGAAAATCTTACCGTTAAACAGAGTCGGATATTGTTGTCTCATTGAATCTTTAGGCTCCCATGTTGCCTCTTCGATTCCATGTCGATTCCCCAATACTTTCACTAACGAAATTTTCTTATTTCTTAGTTCTTTCACTTCACAAGCAAGAATACGAGTTGGTCCTTCTTCATATGACATATCAGATCGGATCTCAATCTTAGACGGAGCAATCACATGTGATGGATTGGATCGATATCTACGGAGCATCGAGACATGAAATACATTATGAATCTCTTCTAATTAAGAAGGCAAACTTAGTCTATATGCAACAGGCCCAACTTGTTCAATGATCTCATACGGTCCGATGAACCTCGGACTCAACTTGCCTTTACGTCCGAAACGGAGTACTTTCTTCCACGGTGACACTTTCAGAAATACTTTGTCGCCGATCTCAAATTCTATATCTTTTCGTTTTAAGTCCGCATAAGACTTCTGATGATCAGATACTGCTTTCAAACAATCTTGAATCAATTTTACTTTCTGTTCTGAGTCTTTTATCAAATCAACTCCAAGTAACTTCTTTTCACTGAGTTCAATCCAATACAGAGAGGTACGACATTTACGTCCGTACAGAGCTTCATATGGTGCCATCCTGATGCTTGATTGAAAACTGTTGTTGTATGCAAATTTAATCAATGGCAAATACTGTTCCCATGAACCATTAAACTCAAGTATGCAGCATCTTAACATATCTTCGAGAATCTGAATAATCCGCTCAGATTGTCCATCTGTTTGCGGATGACTGTACTGAAACGCAGTTTCGTGCCTAAAGCTTCTTGCAATTTCTTCCAGAACCTCGATGTAAATTTCAGATCTCTATCTGACACAACGGATAGTGGCACTCCGTGCAATCTCACAATCTCAGAAATATAAAGTTTGACTAATCTATCAAGTGAGTAATCAGATCTTACCGGAATAAAATGGGCAATTTTTGTCAATCGATCAACTACGACCTAAATCGCATCTTTCTTTCTCGGAGTCTGAGGCAATCAAGAAACAAAGTCCATCATTACTCTATCCCATTTCCAATCAGGAATCAAAATCGGTTGTAGCAACCCAGACGGAACTTGATGTTCAGCTTTCACTTGCTGACAGATTAAACATTTCGAAATAAAGTCAGAAATATCACATTTCATACCTGACCACCAGTATTGTTGCTTCAGATCATGATACATCTTAGTACTTCCCAGATGAACAGATAGACAACTGTTATGTGCTTCACTCAAAATCAACTGAATCATTTCCGGATTTCTTGGAACACAGATACGATCTCTAAATCTCAAATAATCACCAATAACTCGAAATTCAGATTCAGAATTCAAACCACACTGGGTTCGTTTCGCTAACATTTCATTATCAACTTTCTGAGCATCACATATTTGTTGTAAAAACAACGGTTTTGCTTTCAATTCAGCTAACACTGAACTATCATCAGACTAATCTAATTAAGCATTCATAGCACGTAATGCACACAGTGACTTTCAACTCAACGCATCGGCAACTACATTAGCTTTACCCGGGTGATAATCTATTACTAGCTCGTAGTCTTTTAATAACTCTAACAATCTTCTCTGTCGCGGATTCAAATCTTTCTTTTTCACAAATAGAAAAGGACAACCCCAAGGTGAAAAACTCGGTCTTGCAAACCCTCTGTCGGTTAATTCTTGCAACTGTGACTTTAACTCTTTCAATTCCATTGGTGTCATTCTATATGGAGCTATCGAAATAGGGGTCATACCAGGCAATAGATCTATACCAAATTCAACTTCGCAAATCGGAGGCAATCCCGGCAATTCTTCAGATCAATCATCAGAAAACTCACAGACAACAGGCACCGACTCAATTTTCTTCTCAGACACTTTTGAATCAATCACATAAGCAGAGTATGCCTCATAACTCTTTTTTTTCACATATCGCTGAGCTTTCAAAATAGATATTATAGTAGGCAATCCATTCAAATCATTAGACTCCACTCGTACAATCTCATCATTCGAACATCTCAAATCTATAGTCTTTCTTTTACAGTTCACAACAGCATCATGCATAAATAGCCAATCCATACCCAAATTAATATCAAATTCATCGAATGGAAGAAGTATCAGATCAGCAAGAAAATAGATATCTCGAAACATTAACGGACAGTTCTTGCATACTTTGTCAACCAGGACACTTTTACCTAAGGGGTTCGATACTTTTATAGTAAACTCAGTAGACTCTACAGGCAAAGTCTTGCTGAACACTAAATTCATGCATATATAGTAATGAGTAGAACTAGGGTCTATCAAAGCAATCACATAAGTATTATAAAGTGTAAAAGTACCTGTTATAACATCTGGAGATAAAGCTTCCTCCCGAGCTTGGATAGCATATGCTCTGGCAGGCGCTCTAGCTTCGGATCTCACAACAGTATCTCTAGTAGTTCTCTGACTACCACTGACATTTCTTGCATTTTGAGGAGATCTACCTCTCGCTGAAATATTCTCAGATCTCGGGTTCTGAACAATCTCTTGTTCAACAGACTCTGGGCAGTCTCGGATGAAATGGTCTAACGATCTACATCTGAAACAAGCTTCATTATTCAATCTACAATTCCCCGAATGTCTTTTACCACAACGCTTACACTTGAGTCGCTCGGATCTGACATTTTCAACACTCACCATCTTTGGGCAATCTCGAATGAAGTGATTTCGTGATCCATATTTATAACAAACTTTATTGTTATACTTGCCCCAACATTTTCCCACATGTCGTCTTCCACACTGTCTACACTCAGGTTTGTTGCTTTTAGTACTTCCATCATTTGATTCATTTGGAGCTTCAGTTCTCAGACCAACAATTGGTCCCACACGATCTCTACTCGTATGTCCGATTGAAACATTTAATCTATTGCTTGCATCTCTATATTTCTTTGTCAAAGGTTGATAAAAGTTACTCATCGATCTTTTTCTTTCATTAGGAGCTTCAGAATTGGCTTTCTCAATATTATCATCATTAGTAACCCTAAACTCTCTGGCCTCATACTTACAAATTTTGTCAACCGGAGACTTGTTCATCAGATTTAGATTCATGGTCGAAAGCATAACAGATGTCTGAGAGAGGTTAACCGGGGGCGAAGGTTGCAAAACAGTCGGGTTATTTCTCACAAATTGAGTGAACCATTCACTCATCAACTGGAGAAAGCTTGTTTAGCTTCTTCTTCAGGACCGCTCGTAGCCGGTCTCGAATCAGAGGGCGCTGTCCCTTGCGCGAAAGCAGGCGCATTACTTTCTACGTCGTCAGCTACGGCTCTTTCGGGATCCATTACTATACGAAAATCATATTTTATACATCAGGATTCATCACACTATCACAATTAAGATATATGGCATGTATAGCTAGACTCTGACATACTACGTTGGTCCGAGAATCGACTAAACCGTAGCTCTGATACCAACCAAATGTAACACCCCTAACCTGAAAACTAACGTCGGACTAGGGTTAGGAGCATTACCGGACAGATTGGAAACTTACATAACATTTCATACATTACATTCATCATTAACAATCATAGTGTCCCTAAGATGAGTCATCAAGACCCTAAGCATGCATATAAACCGAGTTGGGACTAAATCGAAACACATACAGAATCTCATGGAAAAATTTAAACTTTTCTAAAATACAGGGGAGAAACGCCCGTGGGAGGAGACCGTGTGCCCTCCACGGCTTCTAGACACCCCCGTGTGTCCATCCGTGTCTATATACTGACTATATCAACACGGTTACTAAGCACGCCCGTGTGCCATGGCCGGGTGCTACTAGGCCATATACTGACTTCCCCACCACAGCCACCAAGCATGCCCATGTGCCATGGTCGTGTGCTCATAGCTAGCTACTGACTTGCACACCACGACCAGCTGACACGCCCATGTCGAGGCCGTGTACTACTAAGCTACATCCTGTTATACAACCACGGTCATTAGGCACGCCCGTGCGACTCGACCGTGTGACATTATAGGCCATTTACAAGGCCAAATTGCCACCTATAAGGTTCAAACCTACAAGTATCACAACCCAAGGCATATCTTGAACATATAGCAACCCCAAACATACCAATTTGTCCATTCGATCTATGCATCTAATATCTAATTCATTCATGCCAACATTCAAGACAAAACATATACATAACCAAAGCATATCTTCATCATTTAACTATCCAAAACTTGACTATTTTATGGGCATTTAGACCATACCGAAACTATACATATACCACATTCATCAAGGCATAATATGAACCAAACTAGCCATATCACATGGCTAAGTTCATGTAACATACTCATACCAAATTCTAGCCTATACATGCCATATCTAGCTATATACATTTTAAAAGTGTACCAAAATGAGTTTAGTAATAATGTGATGACGATCCTTGACGGTCCTGAGCCTTCAGTAGTTTTGACGACCTATAAAACAAAGAAAACATACACACACAGAGTAAGCTTTCCAAAAGCTTAGTAAGTCATAATACAAACAAACTTAGCATAAAAGGCACATATGCATAAGATACATTGGCACATAACATTTACTTAACAAACAATCACATATTTGCTTTGATTCATATACTTAGCCACAATTGCCACATTCATCCATTCAAAAATCAATTATATATGCCTAACTCTTTCATAATCATTCTTCCATCTCATTCTCGTTCTTATATTCAATCATACTTCTCTTCATATCAAAGTCATATGAGTACTTACTTTTTTATACACACTAGTGTACATACCAAACGTACCTGAAATGAATATACATTCACATAGTTGTTCATAGCTCAGATTTGCTCATTGAACCGTTCGAAAACTAATAGGATACTCAGAAACTCAGAATAATCGTACAATGCCAACGTCCCAGACGAGGGCTTACATGAAATCAGATATTGATGCCATTGTCCCAAAACAGGTCTTACACGCGTGTCGGATATCGATGCCATCGTTCCGCATGCAGTCTTACACGCATGTCGGATATCGATGCCACCGCCCCGCACAAGGACTTACGTAATCGGATATCGATGCCCTCGCTCCGCATGCAGTCTTACACATCGATGCCATCGCTCCGCATGCAGTCTTACACGTAATCGGATATCGATGCCACCGTCCCAGACAGGGTCTTACACGTAATCAGATATCGATGCCACTGTTCCAGACAGAGTCTTACACGTAATCGGATATCGATGCCACCATCCTAGACAGAGTCTTACAAGTAATCAGATATTGATACCACTGTCTCAGACAGGGTCTTACACGTAATCGGATATCGATACTACTGTCCCAAACAGGGTCTTACACAAAAATCTGAAATCAACGCCAACGTCCCAGACGTGGTCTTACATGATAAAGCAGAACAGATACCTATTCCTAGGTTCATACGGGGCTTCTCGGACTTAATTACTATATCAAACTTATCTTGGAATTCATATCCATAAACCCTCATAAGCATCTATCGTCAACATTAATCATATAAACAAGTATAAATTCAGACAAGTACGTTTATTTGCATATTGACTTACCTCGGATTCGGTTTATCAGAAATGAAAATGGCTACTCGTTTACTTTCGCTTTCCCGCGATCTAACTCCGTCTTCCTCGGTTCTTGATCTAAACATATTCAGAATTAACCCTTTTATTCACTAGTTCTTTCAATTCAATCCAAAGACACATATTTAGGGCTATTTGCAATTTAGCCCTCACATTTGCACATTTTATCAATTTAGTCCATTTTTCTCAAAACATCAAATTCACAAAATCTACCGATGCTCATGCATAACCGAATATTCTTACATCACATACAAGCCCAAATTTTCCATCAAATTAGCAATTTAGTCTTTCAATTTGTTATTTTAACGATTTAGCCCTATTTAGCTAAATTCATCAAAAATTCAAGAACAAAGTATGTTCATCTAACTCATATCTTTCATTTAACACCAAAAATCATCAAAAAGCTTGACATATCATCAATGGCATCTCACACAAACATAATCAATTCATCAAATTAAAACATGGGCTTGATAGTAGGAGAAGCAACTATTACAAAAACGTAAAAATTATCAAAAACCGAAACCAAATCATACCTTAATTTTGGTTTACAAGTGCCGAATGCTTAGCTAAATTTTTTTTTCTTTTCTTTTGGTGTTTTCGGAAATGAGGTGATAAAAATGATGATAATGCTTCTTTTTTTTTTCATTATAATAATATATATCATATAACATAACAATATTAATGAAACATTTAAAATAAATATAATAACATAATATATATATTACCACCCATTGCCGTCCACTAACAATTATAATGGCTATATTGCCACTTAAGTCCCCACATTTAAAAAGCCACAACACTTTAATACCTTGACAAATAGCAAGCAACTTTTACACTTAATGCAATTTCATCATTTTGTCAAATTAATCACACAGACGAACAAATTAACTTACGGAAATTTACCACATGCTTAGTCACATATCAACGGCACAGAAAATAAAATTAAAATATTATATGGACTCGGATTTGTGGTCCCGAAACCACTGTTCTGACTAGGGTATAAACCGGACTGTTACATTTACTTTAGAACCAAATCGCATATAGTGAGCCCTAAGAGCGTACCCTAGGTAGAACCACACCAAACCCCTAGAGGTCATCCAAATAGGTGCTCTATTTGTTATTTATGTTTTTTATACTGACGCGTTCCTTTTGTTAACTCCATAACCATCTCCACTCCAATCCCCCATAACACACCATATCTCGGCTGTACTCTATCCGCGTTCAAACCAATCCAAACATCAATTTCAATAACATTTCACAAATAACCTTTCATCATCAATAATCGAATATATCTATTATACCATGTTATACAATTCAAAAATTCATATAAAATTTAAATTCTTAAACCGTACAAACTTACCTAGACTGAATTGCAGTAGTTGTAGAAGTTTAGGGACAATTCCGTAATTTTTCCTTTTCTAAGAGTATCTACAGAATCTTGATCTAAAATATAAAATTCCTAAATTATCAGCTTAAATTTCACATTCCAATCCATTTTAAAATTAATACCCTTTTATTTTTCAAATTTACACAATTACACCAAACTTTTACAATTTTTGCAATTTAGTCCCTTAACCCGAAATTCATCAAATTAACCATTTTTCTCAAGTCAATATTCCATAAAAATATACTAGAACCTTAAAAAGTCCCTAATGAACATTAAATTCACTATCAAACCCTAAAATTTTGACATTTTAACAATTTAATCCTAAAATCAAAATCTAACAAAAATCACTTTACAAATTCATTAAACAACACAATCAAAGTTCCAAATACATGGTATTCATAAAAAAACATTAAATATTCATCAATGGAAACTTCTAAAATGTTTAAGAAAATAAAAAAACAAAGGTACGGGCTAGCTGGACCTAGTTGCAACGATCTCAAAAACATAAAAATTACAAAAAATAGGTGAGAATTGAACTCGCATGCATAAAAATGAAGAAATCAAAACTTAAAGCTTCCCCCCATGGTGGTTTCAGCCAATGTTGAAGAAAAATGAATAGGAAAACTTTAATTTTCAATTTATTTTGTTTAATTTCAACTAAATTACAATTTTATCATTAAAATTTCATTATTTTATCATTTTCTATTGTTTAGCCGTCCAACCAAGTTAAGTAGTGCTTAATTATCACTTAAGTCCTTCCTCAATTATTAATTAAATCATTTGATTTCTTTAATGCTATAATTACTATGTTTTGCACCTTTTACAATTTAATCCTTTTTCTTTAATTAGCTATCTAAACATTAATATTTCAGAACCAAATTTTAATACGACTCTAATGACTCCATAAATATTCTAAAAATAATATTTACGAGTTAACACGATGAAAATTTGTGGTCCCAAACCACTGTTCCGTCACCAGTGAAAATCGGACTGTTACAACTAAGTCAAGTAGAGCTTAATTATCATTTAAGTCCTTCCTCAACTATTAATTAAACCATTTGATTACTTTAATGCTATAATTACTATGTTTTGCACCTTTTACAATGTAATCATTTTTCTTTAATTAGCTATCTAAATATTAATATTTCCGAATTAAATTTTAATACGACTCTAATGACTCCATAAATATTCTAAAAATAATACTTATGAGTCAACACGACGGAAATTTGTGGTCCCGAACCACTGTTCCGTCACCACTGAAAATTGATTTGTTACATGCATGGTGATAAACCAACATTCATTCAGTCAAATAGATTGAGGGGATTAGTATGGCTGTGGATTTGATCGATGTTCATGAAGGAATCTGGAATGAAGAGGTTGTGCTCAATACCTTTAATGAACAGGAGGTTCAAAGTATACTATGTATTCCGCTGTTGCCTGATGGACTAGCTGATAAGCTACGATGGTGCCTTGATAAATCTGGTGAGTATACAGTCCGTAGTGGATATCGTTTATTGCTACGAGGTTTTTCTGGGTCAGGTAATGACCGTTACAGGAATATTGAGCCTTAAATGAGGGATTTATACAAATACATTTGGGGATCAAAAGCCCCGGATAAAATGAAAAATACAATTTGGAGGCTAATTCATAACTATGTGCCTACAAGGAAAAATCTTCATAACTGATGACTATTTCCTGATTCTGCGTGCTACTGTTGTGGATTGGAAGCTGAAACTACGGTCCATGTATATCGTGATTGTCCATATGCGATTCAAGTTTAGGAATAGTTGGGGCTAAGATGGGATGCACAAATGAATGGAGCTGATATCAGGCCTTGGTTGTCCCACCTATTTTGTCTGCACAGTCAACACAGGCTTTTGATTACAGTCACAGTATAGGCGCTATGGTTATCGCGCAATAAGCTAATGCGTGAGGGTAAACGACAGTCGGTGAATGATGTATGTACCTTTGTACTAGGGTATGTTAAGGAGTTAGTGATATTGGAGAAATCATACCTGAAAACTGTGTACGAGGCCCGGATCCAGTGGTGTCCGCCAGAGTCCTAATGGGTAAAAGTTAATTTTGATGGGGGATTTTACAGCGACCTAAAAGCTTCCAGCGCAGGAATGGTTATTAGAAATGAGGCAGGGCTGATAATGGGAACATCTTGTACATGGAATAGAAATATACCGTCGGCGAAAGCAGTGGAGGCCTTAGCTGCGATTTAGGCTATTCGATTCACCTAAGATATGGGGTTTCACCAGGTTATCTTTGAGGGTGATTCCATGGGGATTATTTCCAAGTTAAAAGCCCAAACAGATGACAGATCAGAGACGTGTGTATATATGAGAAGCTTATAGACTGATTGTGCATTTTGAACGTTTTAAATTTCAACACATCAAAAGGGGTGGGAATAGGTTGCTGACCTGCTTGCCAAGGAGGGGTTTCTTCGGAGACGTGACATGCAATGGGTAGAGGAGGGGCCTTCGGTGGTTATGCATCTGGTGGCGGAGGAGGTGATGAGCTTTCAGTGTACTGCTAGATTAGTGGAGGTGTTGGGATTTGCTGCATTTTGGATTAGGAGCAGCAACTGTCCGAAAATTCTTCATACGGTTGGGTCAAACGGGGAAAATGCATCTAGATTTGGAGGATTTTATGGCTGGCATACAAGGAAACTGTTGGGTTTCTTTCTGGTTTTATTTTCTTTCGTTTACCTTGTTTAGCAAATGGTTTTGATTGAATGGTTTTATTTTATGGTTTGTACCGTGGCTTTGGGAACTGTACTAGCCTTCTCATTTTTTTAGATCAATAAAGTATGCCAAATATTGGCCGATCATTGGGGAGGATGTCTCAAACTACTGCCTTCAACAGTTGAACAACGGTATGGACTTACGCTCGATTAATAAGACAAATATTGTGTTTATACGAAAGTTCCAAATCCTTCTAATATTTCTCAATTCAGGCCTATTAGTTTATGCAATGTGATTTACAAATTAATAGCTAAAGTTATAGCTAATCGGGCGGGTAGTGATCCATAAATGCATAGATCCAGTATGAAAGTGCCTTTGTTCCAGGAGGTTGATTATCGATAATGTGTTACTTGCATATGAAATTCGCACACTTTAAAAATAAGAAATTTGGGAGAAAAGGGCTCATGGCGGTGAAGTTAGATATGAGTAAGGCTTATGATAGGGTTGATTGGAATTTTGTGGAGAGAGTAATGAAAAAGATGGGATTTTATATAGGATTGGTTGACATGGTTTTAAAATGTGTATCTTCAGTTTCTTATTCTGTGATTTTCAATGGAATTGCTAGTGAAAGTTTCCTTCCATTTAGAGGTCTTAGACAAGGGGATCCTTTAAGCCCATTTTTATTCTTATTTTGTAGGGAAGGACTCTCGAGTTTGATGAGGTTGGCGAAAGCAGGAAATATTCTTAAAGGGGTCAAAGCTAGTCGTAGTGGGCCAGCTATTCATCACTTACTGTTCACAAATGACTGTATTCTGTTTGCAGAAGCTACAGAAAGAGGTGCGATTTCTTTGAAACAAATTTTGATAGAGTATGAGACGAATTCAGGTCAATGTGTTAATTACGATAAATCGACTGTTTTCTTTAGCACCAACACTCAAGAAAGGGAAAGGATGGCAGTTTCACAGGTTCTTGCTGTTAGGAGATCAAATGACATTGAAATGTATCTGGGGCTCCCTAGTATGGTGGGAAGGAAGAAGCGTTCGTCTTTTCAAAACTTGAAAGATCGATTTAAGCAAAGAATTGACAACTGGAGTATTCGTTTTTTATCACAAGGGGGAAAAGAAGTCTTCATTAAAGTTGTTCTTCAAGCTATTCCTACTTTCTCGATGGCATGTTTTTTACTTCCTAAAACTCTTTGTACAGATTCAGAAGGAATAATAGCTAAGTTCTGGTGGCAAAAAGTCAAAATAGAAAAGGTATCCATTGGTGCGCTTGGAAAGATTTATGTCTTTTAAAGGAAGATGGTGGCCTTGGTTTTCGAAATCTTGCGAATTTTAATGTTGCGTTATTAGCAAAGCTGGGTTGGCGTCTTATTAATTATCCAGATTCATTATTAGCGCGAGTGTTAAAAGCAAAGTATTGCCCTAACTCGAATTTTTCTGAAGCTCGGTTAGGAAATTTACCTTCACTTACCTGGATAAGTGTCTGGGCTGCGATAGGGCTTCTTGATAAAGGAATGTGCTGGAGAGTCGAGAAGAGGGATAAAATTTCCATTTGGGATGATTTGTGGATTTCGGGAAAGGAGGTAGATAGAATTCTGAATCAAAACAGCAATGAAGATATTAAGTTAGTGTCGGATTTAATCGATGCCACTAGTAGAAGATGGAAAATAGAGATGATAAGAAATACCTTTGCAGGTGATATAGCGGAGAAAATTTTGCAGGTCCCTCTTGCGGAATTTGCTCATAAAGATTTGCAAGTATGGCGTGGGGAATTGACAGGGGAATTCTCCGTTAGGAGTGCCTATAAACTATTACAAGATTCTAGCCAGGATCCTAATAATTTTAATTTACAAACTGTGACAAAGAACTTCTACAGGAAACTTTGGAAACTGGATATCCCAAAAAAAATTCAGATTACAATATGGAGAATTTCTTGGAATCTTTTCCCGTCCTTGGTGAACCTCAAGCTCAAGAGGGTTGTCACAGATGTTCAATGCCCCAGATGTCGCCAAACGGAGGAAGATGGATGCCACATTTTTCAACAATGTCCTGCAATAATTGAGGTTTGGAATCAGTTACAGTTAAACTGGGTGTTAAATCACAACGATCTAAGTATGTGGGACTGGCTTACATGGATTTTTGAGAAAGGGTGCAACGAACAGATTGGTTATTCTGCTTTGCGGACTTTGGTTCATCCGTTCAAGTGAGAAATCGTTATTATATGAAAAGAGTCCTTTAACAAAGTGCGTAAATAGTAAGAAAGATTAATAACTACGTTTTGGAACTGGACGCACTAAGAGGAGGAAGCAGTATACCTCGGTTTGCTGGAAGATCTCTTCAAATACACAGTAGGGGTAGAGCAATGGTTCAGTTTGACGCGGCCTTTGACGGACAGTCACTCAAATCGGCTACCGATCTACTGGTCCGAGACGAGAAGGGGGAGATCTTGGCTTCGAAGGCAGTCATCCACTCCAATATTGCAACCCCATTCACGGCGGAGGCATATGCAAGGTTGCAAGCAACAAAGTTAGGGGTCATGATGAATTTGAGCAGAGTGATGATTATGGGAGACTCAAAAATAGTTATCAAGAAATGTCAGAGCAAAAATATAGACAAATCGATCATCGGAGCTATTATCAGAGACATTCACAGCCATTCAAGTAGATATCAAGAGATTGAGTTTACTTTTATTCCTAAATCGGAGAATCGTTATGCTCACACTATTGCGAAAGATGCATTAAGAAGAGATGAGAGTTATTACCTGGTGGGGGGTCTCTTCGATCGCGTTCGTCAAGTGGTGGATCTTAATCGGCAAAATATTTAGAAAAGTTGGAAGAAGGACATGGAAAGGGACGAGAAGATGCAGTGGAACTTAATCGGCACAAACGAAAGAAGGATGAAAGAGAGAGCTGGAAGGGGATGAGAATGAAATCGGAAAGGGCAGGAGAAGAAATGAAAAGGAGATTGAAGAAATGGGTGTTGTTCAAATCGGTAGCGTAGATTAATTATTGCCTTGGGAAACCGCTATCTTTAATCTTTGGGGGGCGGATTTGAAAGGTCATTGAGTGAGGATCCAATCTGTTTTTCGATTTGACTGGGTTTAAAATTGAATTTCAGTTTCTACTTTAGTTAGATTTAGTCCCAGATGAATTTTTTTCTTTGTTTAGTTCTGTTAGGATTTTACTGGTTTTGTTAAATTTTGTTTCTTTCTCTGTTTTATGTTTGGGCTAAAGCCCACATGAGGTTGTTTCATTGTTTCTCTTTTTATTAATAAAAATTCCAGTCAGATTTTATTCAAAAAAAAAGTATGCCAAATATTTTATTCAAAAAAATGTTAAAATATTAAATCAAATATTATAATATTCAATATTATTAAACATACATATTTAATTACATAATAATTTATTAACATCCTTGATATAATTTATTATTTTAATAAATTATTTAAACTTTAAACTTTAAATTATATTCTTAATATATTATTGAAAAATATATATTAATATATTAATAATAAATATATATTACAATTTATAAATAAATAATATCAAATGTTTTGTAGCATAAAATTCAAATATTTTAAGGTTAAAATGTGCCTATAGCCCCTGTACTTTTCGAAAATTAGGAATTTAATTCTTGTACTTGTATTTCTAGGAATTTAGTACCTCTACTTTTCGTATTTCAAAATTCAGATCCAAATGTTAACACTACTATTTTATTTGAGTTGGATTTGTTGCTGTGATATTTTGAAATAATAATAAATAAAAAAACTACTGACTTGGTAGCCATATAATTAAAAAAAATGTAATTAACCTTAATTTAACAAAAAAATTTAACATTATTAACATTTGCTGTAACACCCTAAACCCGGCCTAGAAGTTTAGACCGAATCCTAAATGTCACATTGATCACCGAAGTGATCGTAGGTAAATTTTTTTTTACAAAGCATGTTGTCACGTCGAATCGAAACATTTAATCATTTAAAATTCAGTCAATAAAATTACATTTAAATTAAACATATATATAACCGGAATTAAAAAAAATGAATAAAGCTTAAAACGGTAGTTGTACCACAGTTTTATAAAACCTTACAGTTCAAAACCGAATAACAAAGTAGAAACTAAAAACTCAAACTGATAATTTATTTCCCACTGAGACTGTCCGAGACCTCCGCATACCGAGTCTAGCGTCAGAATTCCGAAAGGTACCTGAAAGGGGAAACATTAAGAGGGGGTGAGCTACTCGAGTTCAGTGTGAGTTCGAAACAAGACAAAAGACAGAATTATGGAATTCAAATCAGTAGCGCAACAGATTATCAAATACTCACAGAGTCAGAAAGCATACTTGGAACTAACGTCCCAACATAACTTAACAATCAGAGCACACCAAGTTCACACAAAAAACTCAGCACATATGTTGTTCAGACAAACAAAATATAGACAACTAATCTTACAGTCAGAACTCATAGACAGATGCGGATGAAATGCAGTCAAGTGATAAAACCCACCCATCCAACCAACACACCTCTCCGTCCCCTGATCACACCCTATAAAAGTTGTTTAAGCTCATCCAACCAAAACACACCACATAGGACCTCGAAAAGCCCATCCTACCCTATACACCATGTACGTGGACTAAGCCACTCAGATAATACTATGCAGCAGAGCTGGCGTATTTGTAGTCTGATACAAATGCGTAATCCATTTGATGATCATGTTGCGATTTAAAGCGCAGATCGGATAATAGTGCGTGAAGATAGCCGACGCACATGCGATCTGAGGCGATAAATTGTTGTACGAATAAGTTGCAATAGAACTGCCAGATCTGATCAGAATTAGTCTCCCTTCTCTTCGCAATCCCACCCCAAACACTTTATGCAAGTGCATGAATGCATTCAAACTCATAGAAATAATGAACACGTAAACAGACAATCAGACAGGGACAGATAAGCACACACGCCCAACAGACCAAATTCAGTATCAACATTCACTAAACAGTCGCAACAACACATAAGCAGAGCACATAGCCACGGATACAGAAACTTAAATACCCCCACCTAAGCCTAGTCAAGGGTCGGAATACACTGACACATTTTCAGATCAAAACATACACAAACTAAAAATTTGGTGTCTTAGGACCACACGGCCGTGTGCTCTGGCCGTGTGGAACTGCCTAGGCCGTGTAAGAGGTTAAACGCCCGTATGAAGAGGGGCACACGGCCGTGTAGCTGAGGCGCACGCCCGTGTAGACCAGGGACATGGCCGTGGGAACAGACTGTGTAACTCACTATCCAAATGTCTAAAATAGAGTACAGGGCAGACACGACCGTGTGAGGGTCTCACACGCCCGTATGCCCACCAGACACGATCATGTGTCCAAAACACACGCCTGTGTGGAATCCCTAAATCCCCAAATTAACCACATGGCCGTGTAGCACTCAAACTCTAATTCCCAATCACATACGCCCGTGTGCCCAGAGGACACGGCCGTGTGAAAATCGACTAATTTTCCCCAAATTAGCCACACGGCTGTGTGGCCAGGTCGTGTGGCGCCCAAATCAGCCCGGAAACCCTAATTCCCAAAAACACACGGCCGTGTGAACTGGCACACGCCCATGTGGCCGCCCATGTGGTCACGAAACCATTTTGGAACAAGCTAAAAACGGTGTTTCAGCCATCGAAACAGCCCCAACCTTTGCAATGACATGAGTATATCGGGATATGCAGTATTCCCCATACCTTTTTCAACAACTAACACCCAAAATCGACAGTTTAGAGCACACTCAAGAATTGTTGAAACAATAAATCGCAAAAATAAGAATAGACAATATTCGAATCCCACACCTGATTCGACGACGGAGGAGCGAAATTCCTCGATATATGCGTAGCGAAAACCATTTCCCAAGGGAAAGAAAGAAAAATAAAAGAGAAAGCAAAGAGCAAAATAAAGAGAAAATAAAATAACAGAGAAGAAGAAAGAACGTCCCAGAGAAAAACAAAATAAAAACAAAAATAAATAATTTAATAATTATATATTAAATTAAAACAAAACAAACAAAATAGAACAAAAATATTCCTCCAAAAAGTTCACACAAGGAATCGAACTCGGAACCCAGAGGTCCGCTAACACTCACTCCACCAGCAGACCAGCAGGCCCATTCTAACACTTAATCGCACAACTAAACACAAAAGCACACCCTTCTCTCAGACCCTAACCACAAAATCCAAAAACTTCTAACCCTAAAATTCGGGGTGTTACATTTGCACTTGAATTTTGAAATCTAAAAAGTAGATGGCCTAAATTCTTAGAAATACAAGTATAGGGACTAAATTCCTAATTTTTGAAAAGTGCAAGGACTATAAGCATATTTTAACCATATTTTAATTTTATAAATAAGTATTTGTTTAAATCATACTTAGTTGATTAAGTCTTAGTTCGATTAGCATGGGCATTGTTGTCAATACAAGAGGACGTGAGTTCGAGTATGCTGAAGCGCATTATCCTCCTATTTATAAGTTGGAGAGGGGTTATGGGTAGTTCTAAGCATTATGTAAAAAAAGAAGAAGAAGAAGAAGAAGAAGAAGAAGAAGATATAATTAAAACCTATAATGAGATTGTTAGAAAAAAATCATATTTAGTTTGATTTATCCCTTCTAACTTTAACGTGTGACCATCAATTCTCATATATGTAATATGTAATTTAAATTAAGTTTATATAATATATTAGTTAATATAAAATATTATCTTATTATAAAATAAATTTTGATTATCAACAAAAAATGTTACTATAATATTTGTAACAAATATATTTATGTTATGTTTGTTTCATTAAGAACAAATTTTAGAAAATGATTTTAGGAAATTGTTAAACAATGAACAATATTTTTTTACGTAGAATCATCCAAACATCAAAAAATATCAACTTCTCCGAAAAACCAATCCATTTTTTAGAAATCATTTTCCGAAAATTATTTTCAGTGAAACGAACACAACCTATGATTTTTTTATGAACATTTTTTTCTTTTTTTTCTTTTACTTCACCCTTCATGCTTGAAAACCTTTTCTGTTAAGAAATTCTTGCTTAGGATAAATAATATTATATTTCAAAAAAATTTTACAACCAAGCATGGAACAAGCAACATCATCGTTTCACTTGATATCTCTTCTGAAAAACAACTATTGTTTACAATAATTATTGTTCACAGCAACCATTATTTAAGAATAACCATGTTCAGAACAAGGTTCCATGTTCAAATTAGCTATGTTCAGAACAAGGTTTTAGTTTACAATAGTTGTCATCTAATATAGCTATCATTTAAAAACAATTCCTGTTGAGAACAACTTTTATTTAGAATAATTACGTTCCATGAATAACTATATTTGTTTGGAACAACTTCTATTTAAAACAATTGTGTTTTTAAGAAAAGTCAATATTCAGGATAAATACTTTCAAGAAGAACATCACTACAGAACAACTCTTGTTTGAAACAACTTCTACTTTGAGAACAATTCAAATTTGGAATAAGTCAAAACAATTCTTTTTCTGGAATAACCCTCCTCTTGCATTTCAAGAGATGTTCTGCAAAAGATGTTTCACGTGTTGTTACTTTACCGAAGTAGAAGAAATGAAAGTAATCTCAAAAAATGACATGGTTTTTGGATTATCTTCACTTTTGGAATGTTTCGGAGAGTTTGGCTTGGTGGACCAAATGTGGAGATAGTTAAAAAAGTTCTATTGACATTTTCTTATAACACTGAGTGCTTCTTACTTCTTTTAGAAACATAGTGAGCTATTCTTCACTATTCACCATCTCCATCACCAACAAAACCCTTCACCATCTCCTCTTAACCATTAATTTCATTGTAGCTGAAAATTCATTTCATTACTCGTATCATTATTTAGCTTTGTAACTCTCATTCCTGAGTCACTATACTTAGGAGTCATTCACAACTAGTGAAGGGACTTTTGGGCATTTTTGGCATTTTGGACTTTTAATAGAGCACTCTCTCTGAAATTCTCATAACTTGTTTCTTTGATTAACCTTTATCATTAGCCACATTTCCTTTTTCCCTACCTTACTAATCATCATTTACTGCTACACTCAGTGTTATCAGATCTGCTCCAGTTTTCCTCTCTGCCTTCTTCCGGTACATCTCGTTCACTTGTTTGCGACACTTCCTCCCTCCACAAAAAAAAAAAAACCTCTACAATGTGTTAACAATTGGACTTGCATTTTCAAATCTAAAAATAGAGAGACTAAAATTTAAATATATGAAAAGTATAGGGACTTAAAAACATATTTTAACCAAAGAAAATTTTACAGCCTAGAAATAGGCATTCCTTCCCGCCCCCACTTCGAAATCCCATAATAAGATTGACCTAGTACTATACTTCCCCTCAAAAACCACGATCAACAAAAAGTTTTAAAACCTTTGAAAACTCAGCATCCAAAGTTCCCATATCTGTTTCAACAAGATCCTACTAACAATATCTCCATATCTAAAGATACTGACCCACTTATCTTCATTAACTACTCTCTTTCTTCTCCTTCCTTTCATACACTCATCCTCAATGCAACATCTCCTTAAGGCTTGCCAGTTTGTCTTTTCCCAAACAATGTCAAATCTTATAAACTCGACCCTAATGGTCACTTGGAAGTGCACCTGGAAAGCCCATGCATGGCCAAGTTTGATGGGAGAGTGCATTTGATGGTATGGTGATAGCTAACCTTAGTTATGATGGGCTTGTGGGAGTTGAAGGGCTGTCTCAAGAAGAGTTGTTTTTGTGGTTTCATAGGTTTTACTCTAATAATTTTATCTGGAGTTTCTAATTTAATAGTACAATATCTAGGACTATTTTTCCATAATTTTAATGGTTCTTCACTAAAATTATTTTCTAATATTTTAAACAACCAATGATTTGTTTCAAGTTGTTTAATTTGTTCTTTCCTAGATGGTGTAAAGTTTTTATCACAAATAAATTTATGATTATCTACTAAGGGTATTTCTACTGAAGTATTTTCAGTAGTTAATATAACAAATTTTTTATCAATAGAGAATGGTAAATGTTGATATATAAAATTATTACCTAATAATATATCTCCATGCATTTCATGAAAACATAATATTTTAGGTATCACAAATCGTACATTATTTATGTAGATTGGTATATTTTTAGCTTTATAAAGAATTAATGTTTCATTACCATCTACCCCAACAGCTCTTATTGGATTTTTCATAAGTTCCCATTTTTCTGATGGAATTGCATTTTCTCTGCAACTACTGGTTGTAGCTCCCGTATCTAGTAAAGCATGTAAAGAATATGATTTATATTCTCTAAATTGAAATGTAATATCAATATAAGAATAATATTTCCTGGGTTGGAAATGTGAAAATGTAATAATATCCTTTTTCCAAGTTTCATTTGTTGAATTATTGGTTTTTCTTTTATTTTTATGTCTTTAGAAATTTTACCTAATTTATTAAGAAAATGAACTGTTTTTAATTCAATTAGTAAATATTGGTTTTTCCAATATTCTATATTTTTAGTTTGTCCAAATTTTTTTATTGTGTTTTCAACTTTTTCATAATTTTTATTAATTGATAAACCGAAATAGTAACATATTTTAATCCCATATTTAGCATACTTTTGGATGATTTATCCCTTGATTTATGTAAAAAGGTGCTCCTAATCCTTTCTTTTCATGTCTTATACTCAGGAAAGTACCCAAGAATAAAAAGAACGAGAAACGGGCTTAAAATGGACCAAAATGGGCCAAACAAGAAATCGACATGGCCTGGACTAAAGCCCACACGGCCGTGCCTCCTCAAATATACTAGAACACGGCCTGATGTCGATCTACACGGCCGTGCCTCACTAACGGAGTCCAACACGGCCTGGCCACGATTCACACGGGCGTGTGCCATGGCCGTGCCCCTGCCGTGGAGGAGAGTAATTTCACTCGGAAAAGGATACTTAGGGGCAAAGAAACGCATTCCAAAAGCCTATAAATACACCCTAAGTATAACCTAAAAGAGGAAGTCGACGGACGGTCAGCTAGGCCAAGAAGTCGAGCCGAAAAGGTCAGATTTGTGGGAAACTCTCATGGGATAGCCAGTTGATCCATCTCAAGAAGCCGGAATTCTACTCAAGACGGAGGATCTCCTCTTCAATTCCTTCAGGGGGTTTTAGGGATTTCTTATGTTTTGTTTTATCTTTTCTTCCGAGATGTTTTCTTTTATTATTATGAACTAAACCCTTCAGATACCTGAAGGGGGATGAAACCTAGATGAATCTTGTTATTGTTTTCTAAACTATATGATAAATACTTGATTTGTTCTTAATTATGTGTGTTTAATTCTAGTGTTGATATTTCGCGGATATTAATTCAAGTTGAATGTGCTTAGGTGGTGGAGCAAAAGTCCCTGCTTAAGAGTAGATCTACCATAATTAAGCGGAGTTGATCGCGCGCCTAGAGATAGGGTGACGAGATTTTGTCGGATTAGGGTGAAACCTAATATGGGAAGTCTATAGATTGATTTACTGCTATTCTAGGGGGTTATTAATGGGAAAGAGATTTCAATTAATTAACCTAGGGTTAGACGTTATTCGCCTCGAGAGAGGGTTTAATATACATTAGGAGTCCTACGGATCAAGTCAAGTGAATAAATCGCAGTTCGGTGTTAGATAACAAGTGGAGTCTAGGGGATTCTTCCTAAGGGTATCGTCTTAATCAACCTGAGTTTTTCCAAGTATTTCCCCAATTCATTCTTTTTTTCTTTGTGTCTTTAGCTTAGTAATTAGTTAATTTAGATTAATAAACAACTTCACTTATTTTAGGCTAAATAATAGAAAGAAAGTTAGTATTAGTACTTTTAGTTCCTTTGGGTTCGATAATCGGGTCTTGCCTAAGCTATACTCACTGTTCGATAGGTGCACTTGCCTCAATCGTTGTCATAGTTAGTTTAGGGTTCGATCATCATCTTTATAAATTTTAAAACTCGACTTCACAAATGATCAAGTTTTTGGCGCCGTTGCCGGGGAACTAAAATATTAAGAAAGCTCTATTTTTATTACTTTAGCCTTTTTTTTATTTTGCAATTTATTTTTATTTTTATTTTTATTTTAATTTTTTACTTTGCTAATTTTTCCTCTATTTTGCTTTTGGCAGATAATTTTAGTCTATAGAGAAGATGGCACCGAATAATTATCGGTGGCAAGTGATGAGGACAATTCCTACTAAAGCAAACAAAGTGTCTTCAACCTCGGCGTGGTCACCAGGTTATCTAATCGATTAGAGATGATGAATAAAAATTTGATGGTTTGAATAGTCTCTCGCAGTACACCCAGAAATACAATATGATTCGAATTTAGGAGGCGTGGCGAATCCTGAGTACCCACTCTACGGATATGGCATGGAAAACGAGCAAGCTCACTATACGGGTAACTATTCTAGACCACAAAATAATTTTTATAATGACACTTATAATGCAGGTTGGAGGTACCATCCCAATTTCTCGTGGGATGATCAAAATAGCCAAAGACCGGAACTTCCTCCAGATTTTCAACAACCACCTCACCAACAGGAAGAGGAGTCGAACATTGAAGAGATGCTGACAAAATTCATGGCAGCCACAGATACCCGTCTCCAAGACACTAAGACAACACTTAAAAACAAAAAAACATCGATTGAAGGGATCAAGAACCAAGTTGGGGAACTTACTAAGTCAGTTGGGGAAATTACTAAGTCATTTGGACAACTTGCGAAGCTAATTTCCGAACAACTACAAGAAAGCTTGCCAAGCAACACTGAAACTAACCCAAAAGAGCAAATTCAAGCCGTAACAGCTCATGACAGTGAAAGGTTAGTGGAATCTGACCCAAGGCAAGAGCCTGTGGTGAGTGGAGGTAAGGTTGAGGTAAGCCAGGATTTACCAAACCCGGTAATTACAGAGTACCAAGCTCGTGCGCCATACCCCAATGCGACAAAGAAAGACCACATAGAGGAAGAATTCGGTAAGTCTCTTAAACTTCCAAAGAAATTTCATATTAATTTGCCGTTTCTTGAAGCTCTTTCGCAGATGCTAGATCCTAGACCTCGTATCAATAAAGAAGAAATTCATGAGGAACGAAGGCTTTGGATCGATAAACTAGACGAATGGAAGAGACACTTCAAGGAGAGACTAAAAACACAAAGCAAAAACAAGGCAAATCCATGACGAACTTAATGATGGGGCAACCCAGCTTAAGATAGGAGATCAGGTACTCAAAATCTTCCCAGATGGAACAGTCGAGGTAACTAATCCTAAATTTAGCACTTCTAAGGTAAACACTACTCGACTTAAACTTTATATCTAAAAACCGAATTGATCACATGAGAAAGGATTTTCACCTCCTCAAACCACCATGACCATACGAATGAGAGGTAAAGTCTAGCTTAAGACTATAAACGAGCG
Organism: Gossypium sturtianum; assembly: GCA_025698515.1. Taxonomy (NCBI): domain Eukaryota; kingdom Viridiplantae; phylum Streptophyta; class Magnoliopsida; order Malvales; family Malvaceae; genus Gossypium; species Gossypium sturtianum. The sequence continues at coordinate 82,258,567 of CM046951.1, forward strand.
CTTCTCGGGAGGCAACCCGAGCACTAACCCCATTAATTTTTACATTTTTTTAATTCTTCTTTTACTTTTATTTTTCCTTTTTATCACCTAACTATAAACTAACCAAAGTGCAGATTTCTAGACTACACGGCCTACACACGGCCGTGGGCGTGGGTCGATGTGGCCACCACAGGAAGGTACAAGGGCGGGGGCAACCACCAGATCCATAATTTTTATTTAACCCCCTTCTTCCTTTTTCTTTTCCAGTTGTTTTTCTTTTTTCATTTTCCATTATTTACTTTTATTTTTATTTCTTTTAATTTAATTTTATTTTCTTTATTATTTTCTTCTTATTATTCATTCCATTTAGATTTAGCTTAGGATACAATAAAATTAGGATGGCTACTTCGAGGACTCAAACAGTTCGAGACGCTTCCCCACGTTCACCTCCAATCCTATCCGGTTTCTTTTCATTGGCTTCATCCAAAATTCAAGAAGTTTCACTTCTCTCCCCATCTTACAAATTTATGATTATTTTGATATTATCTATCTTTGTACATTGAGGGCAATGTACATCTTAAGTGTGGGGGGGTGAATCTTAGACGTGCCTAATTTTTTTCATTATTCTCAAAATCCTGAATTTAGTCTTGTTTTTAAGTAAATTCCTCATATTACTAATTAGGATGAAATTTCTAAAGATTTATGATTTTTATTGATATGTTTTAGATTAAGTCATTGATAATTGTGCATTGATAATTAAATTTTAAGTTACTAAAGAATCAAGCATGATAAGTCCATTTTTTCAATTAAAATTTGCTAGGTTGTCGAACTGAATTTAAATATTACTTTGAAGTTTGAAATTTACGAGGTTGATATCAAAATACCCATAATTTTTGTGAGTTTTTGAGCCTTATAGAGCATATATTCTTTTTCATGCTCACTTTATTGATTATGAGTATGTCAACATTGATTTGTTATTCTAGAACTTGCCTCGTTTATACATATCGAGACCACACCCATGATTTGATATACAGAGATGATTAAGGCACCTAGGTTTTAACCCACTAACTCCATTAAAAGCCTACCCTCATAATTAACCCCTAGTGAACCCCGTTTAAACCTAACAATCCTTCTTATTGACATCACCCACTAATTTTAACCCAGAAACCCTTTGTTTTTGTTATCCCCATTCCTTTCGACTTCCCTTATATCGAGATTTGATTTGATTAATAGCCTAACTATGTTTTTATTTCAGTAATTTATCCGTTGTTATGTATTTATGATTTGTTCTTGAAATATATATATATCGAAGTATAGTCGTTATTTATTACTAGTTTTGTGATTAAGTGAGCTTATACGTTTGAATTCCAAACATTGAAGAAGAAGCTCGTATTATTAGTTTAAAGTTTCAATCCATTATGTAATTATTCAGTTTATTGTTTCTAGTTAGGTATTTTATCAATTCAATCTCGATTCTAACCTTCTAATTTAGCCTATATCCACACCTTAACCCTAGCCCCAATTATAACCCTAATTAAAGACCTTTTGATTTGTGCATCATCTCATATTATAGTGGTGGAGATTTGATTTCGAGTGCAAGCCTATGGGATTAACTTTTCATGTTCGACTTTTGAGCGCTTTTTTTCCGAACCTTAAACACTTTGAGTGATTTGAGTGAATCTCTAGTGAGGATGTCAATCCTTGTCGGTTTTGAAATAAAGATAATTATTTAGATAAGGAGACGCCTATATTTTCGAGCTACAAATCTATGACTTAGATTGTTTGAATCCTTAGGACTCTTTGAATTGAATTATCCATGTATAAATTATCTATGAATTATGATAAGATATTGTTGATAGGAATTATGAATTATTGAAAGTTCGTTTTAATTGTAAGTTGAGAATTTTGCTTGAGGACAAGCAAAAGCTTAAGTGTGGGGTATTTGATAAACCGAAATAGTAACATATTTTAATCCCACATTTAGCATACTTTTGGATGATTTATCCCTTGATTTATGTAAAAGGTGCTCTTAATCCTTTCTTTTCATGTCTTATACTCATGAAAGCACCCAAGAATAAAAAGAACGAGAAACAGGCTCAAAATGGACCAAAATGGGCCAAAGAGGAAATCGACACGGCCTGGACTAAAGCCCACACGACCGTGCCTCCTCAAATATACTAGAACACGGCCCGATGTCGATCTACACTGGGCCGTGCCTCACTAACTGAGTCCAAAACGGCTCGGCCACGATTCACACACAAGCGCGTGTGCCATGGCCGCGTGCCCCTATTGTGGAGGAGAGTAATTTCACTCGGAAAAGGATACTTAGGGGCAAAGAAACACATTCCAAAAGCCTATAAATACACCCTAAGTATAACCTAAAAGAGGAAGTCGACGGGCGGTCAGCTAGGCGAAGGAGCCGAGCCGAAAAGGTCAGATTTGTGGGAAACTCTCAAGGGATAGCCAGTTGATCCATCTCAAGAAGCCGGAATTCTACTCAAGACGGAGGATCTCCTCTTCAATTCCTTCAGGGGTTTTAGGGATTTCTTATGTTTTGTTTTATCTTTTCTTCCGAGATGTTTTCTTTTATTATTATGAACTAAACCCTTCAGATACCTGAAAGGGGATGAAACCTAGATGAATCTTGTTATTGTTTTCTGAACTATATGATAAATACTTGATTTGTTCTTAATTATGTGTGCTTAATTCTTGTGTTTATATTTCGTGGATATTAATTCAAGTTGAATGTGCTTAGGTGGTGGAGCAAAAGTCCCTGCTTAAGAGTAGATCTAGCATAATTAAGTGGAGTTGATCGCGCGTCTAGAGATAGGGTGACGAGATTTTTCCGGATTAGGGTGAAACCTAATATGGGAAGTCTATAGATCGATTTACTGCTATTCTAGGGGGTTATTAATGAGAAAGAGATTTCAATTAATTAACCTAGGGTTAGACATTATTCGCCTCGAGAGAGGGTTTAATATACGTTAGGGAGTCCTACAGATCAAGTCAAGTGAATAAATCGTCTGGTTCAGTGTTAGATAACAAGTGGAGTCTAGGTTGATTCTTCCTAAGGGTATCGTCTTAATCAACTGAGTTTTTTCCAAGTATTTCCCCAATTCATTCTTTTTGTCTTTGCGTCTTTAGCTTAGTAATTAGTTAATTTAGATTAATAAACAACTTCACTTATTTTAGGCTAAATAATAGAAGGAAAGTTAGTATTAGTACTTTTAGTTCCTTTGGGTTCGACAATCCGGTCTTGCCTAAGCTATACTACTGTTCGATAGGTGCACTTGCCTCAATCGTTGTCATAGTTAGTTTCCGGGTTCGATCATTATCTTTATAAATTTTAAAACTCTGACTTCACAGCGATCATTAATAGATCTCAGATAATCATCTGTTTGAAGATCTGATTCTATTTTTCTTTTACCATAAGGATCTTGTTTATCAATTTCCCTAGGTTTTAGTATTTCATAATCATATGGATCTGTTTGTTCAGTATCCATGGGTTCAGGAATTTCTATATTTTCATCCTCTTCTGTTGAAGTTTTTTCTTCATCAGAATTATGACTAGTGACATTTATATCTATATTAGAATTATTAGAACTACTACTATTTTCTGTAGTATCATATGTTAACATATAGTGGTAATTATATTTTGTAAATAGATCTTTATGTTTTTCATAAAGTTCTTCTATTAATTTTAAATATTCTATTCTTTCATATTTATCTTCTGTTTTAGAAAATTTATCTTTCCAATGTTCTATAAGGGTTTTATAGGATTGGAAGTTATATTTTTCTTGTTTTTTAAATTTTTCTCTTTTTTGTTTTTATTTTTTATTATAAGTTGAAGATGACTCTTCCGAAGAATCTTCATCTCCATCAGATAAAGTTAATATTGCATTACTATTACCATAATATAAAGGACCTAAATATATACGATTTCTGTTAATCCACCTTTAGTGTCTTTAGCGACTGTGTTACCGCTAATCTTTTCTATATGTCTTTGTGACCATATTTTAAACTTAGATATTTTATAAATTTCTTCTTTAGAAATATGGTTTTTAGTAATTTTTTCTATCATTTCATCAGAAAAGTCTGTTTCTTCTCCGATTAAATTTCCTAATTTAATATACTGTTGTTCAGATTTAGGAATTTCTTCTAATTGATTATTAGAACTGCTTCCTAACATAAAAATATATTCTTCGTAACTGTGTTTAATCTGTTTCTGATATTAATTCATATAATATTTCAGCAGGATTTATTTCCTCACTGAAACATATTTCTAAATCTTGTTCTTCAAGATTTTTTATCATTTTCCTAGCATTTTTTCCTTTGTTAGGACAATTTGTTGCTATGTGACCTTCTTCATCACATATAAAACATTTACATATTTGTTTTTTAGGTTTAGTAGAAGTTTTTCTTCTAACAAATTTTTTTCTTTTTATTATTATTACGAGTATAATTTTGATTACCTGGTTTCCATCTAGCTAATTTATATTTTTTGTGTTTTTTATAAGTAGTAGGACGTATAGGTTTACATCCAAACTCCCATTCATTTTCTAATATCTTTGTACAATATTTATGACTTAATTTATGCTTAACTTGTTTAGCAGCTTTACTTTGTAAACAATGTAATATTATTCTTTCTTTAGCAAAATTAATTTTATTGCCTATAGAATCTATATTTGCTAAATCTATTCCAGAATCTCTACTATGTTTTTCTATATAAGAAGCGTATTTATTAATACAAATCTCATCCCAAGGTGGTGGTAATTTATGAAAATATTGGTTTTTCCAAAATTCTATACTATATTTTTTAACTTTTGATAATCATGGAGAAATTTTTTAGAAAATTCTTCTAAATATCTTATATCACATAATTTTAATTTTGACAAGATATAACTAGATTGGCTATCTTGATCTATTTTATTAGTATAACCACAAAATTCTGTTTTTAGAATTAAGTTAACTTTTTTAGTAAATCCTTAGGGGTTCCTATTTGATTAATAAGTTGACCCTTTTGTTCATTTCCTTTTTCAGATTCTTCCCATCGTTTGAAAAATTGTAGAATATCCCCTTGAAATGTTCCTAGAAAATAATTTTAAAACTTTTCTTTTGACCAAACAGTATTGTTATTGTTTACAACAATAGTCATAGATTGTGCCCAATCATCTATGGTTTTTTCATAGTTTGATAAAGGAATATTGGTTAAGTCTAAATATATTCCTCCTTGAGAAACATTTCTTTTATGTAAATTATCTACCCTGTATGGTATAGGTGTAGGTTGACTAGATTCTCCTGGGTTTTCAGATTTTATTTCATTAGTAGCTATAGTTTATTTTTGATTACCTAATATTCTAGTTGTGTTTTCAACTTTTTCATAATCAGATAATCGTCTGTTTGAAGATCTAATTCTATTTTTCTTTTACCATAAGGATCTTGTTTATCAATTTCCCTAGGTTTTGGTATTTCATAATCATATGGATCTGTTTGTTCAGTATCCATGGGTTCAGGAATTTCTATATTTTCATCCTCTTCTGTTGAAGTTTTTTCTTCATCAGAATTATGACTAGTGACATTTATATCTATATTAGAATTATTAGAACTACTACTACTTTCTGTAGTATCATATGTTAACATATAGTGGTAATTATATTTTGTAAATAGATCTTTATGTTTTTCATAAAGTTCTTCTATTAATTTTAAATATTCTATTCTTTCATATTTATCTTCTGTTTTAGAAAATTTATCTTTCCAATGTTCTATAAGGGTTTTATAGGATTGGAAGTCATATTTTTCTTGTTTTTTAAATTTTTCTCTTTTTTGTTTTTCTTTTTTTATTATAAGTTGAAGATGACACTTCCGAAGAATCTTCATCTCCATCAGATAAAGTTAATATTGCATTACTATTACCATAATATAAATGACCTAAATCTAGATCTGATTTTATATTTTTATTAGTAATAACTTGATCTAATTTATTATTAACATATGATAAAAGTTCTTTAGATTTGTTGTTCAAATCTAAATCAGTTACTTCTCCTATATTTTCTACTTTTTCTTCTATTTTATTGACTTTATTATATAATTTATTAAAATATATAGAAGTCATATCTATTAAACTATTGATACCTTTAATAAGAGCCGAAACATTATTTGTTTTTTAGGTTTAGTAGAAGTTTTTCTTTTAACAAATTTTTTCTTTTTATTATTATTACGAGTATAATTTTGATTACCTGGTTTCCATCTAGCTAATTTATATTTTTTTTATTTTTTATAAGTAGTGGGACGTATAGGTTTACATCCAAACTCCCATTCATTTTCTAATATCTTTGTACAATATTTATGACTTAATTTATGCTTAACTTGTTTAGCAACTTTACTTTGTAAACAATGTAATATTATTCTTTCTTTAGCAAAATTAATTCTATTGCCTATAGAATCTATATTTGCTAAATCTATTCCAGAATCTCTACTATGTTTTTCTATATAAGAAGCGTATTTATTAATACAAATCTCATCCCAAGGTGGTGGTAATTTATGAAAATATTGGTTTTTCTAAAATTCTATACTATCAATTTTTAACTTTTGATATTCATGGAGAAATTTTTTAGAAAATTCATCTAAATATCTTATATCACATAATTTTAATTTTGACAAGATATAACTAGATTGGCTATCTTGATCTATTTTATTAGTATAACCATAAAATTCTGTTTTTAATAAATTATATAATAAAGTCAGTAATAAATTAGATACCAATTACCGGGGGAAGGGGTATGTATGCACAACGGAAGGCTATATTAATATCGTAGAAGTTTATTTTACAAAAGGATAGTAAAATAATTTACAAGGATAATTTACAAAGCTGAACAAGAAAGATTTTTATGGTTTTTGAGAAAGAGAGTAAGTATACAAAAGAAAGTTGTTTTTGTATCTCTTTTTCTTGATTTCTATCCCGATGTCTTTTCCCGATGCCTTGTTTAGGCTATTACAATGCCTATTTATAATACAAATTCTAGACTCTAATTTATTTACAATTCAAATCCGCACAGTATCCTGATAAGGATGACTTTAATGCCTGCTTAATGGTTGCTTCCACGTAGCCTTCTTGAAATAAATGTTGACTTGATGGTTACTTCCACATAGTCTTCTAATTTTGTCAAAATTGTTGTGGTTGTTTCCACGTTTCTCATGCATTAATGGTTGCTTCCATCATGCTTTCATCATCTTTTGTCTCATTTGTTTATGGACTTTTATGGATGGTGATGGTGATGGTGAATAAATTTCCTTCCTTTCACGTCACCTCCAAAATTGAATGCTCCTTTCTTGGATGTCATTCTTCCACTTGTTGTGTTTTGTTGTTATCCTTCTTGGATGTTTCTGAGATTCATTTCCTCGATTTCATCGAGATGTAATGACTCTGGTGAAGGAACTGGTGAATTCCAGCTTTCCCACGTGTCTTTGATTTCCGTTGTTATCGAAAAATCATCAATCTCCATATCAGCTAGGGGTGTTCAGTCGGTTAACCGACCCGAAATAACCTTAACCGAATTAACCGACCTTTCAAAAATTTTAACCGTTAACCGAACCGAATTTTTTTTCAAAAAAATTAACCGAACCGAAATTTTTTCGGTTAATTCGGTCGGTTAACCGAATTAACCGAAAATTATATGTTTTTTATTTTTGGTTAAAAATTAACCGAATTACCCGAATTAACTGAATTACCCAAATTACCCGAATTACCCAAAATGAATCACTACATAATTAAAAAGATTACATAATTTTAGTTTTAGTTTTAGAATTTTATTTTTATTTATTAAATTATTTGTAATTTTTATGATTGGGTTGGATTGGGTAATTGGGTTGGGTTGGATATTTGGGTTTAGGGATTGGGTAATTGGGTTGGGTTGGATATTTGGGTTTGGAAATAGTGGGCCTATTTATATATTATAATTTTATTTATTAATTTTTTCGGTTAAACTGAAAAAATTCGGTTAACCGACCGGTTTTGAACCGAATTAACCATTGATCGAAAAATCAAAAAATAATTAACCGACCCCCGACCGAAAAAATTCGGTTAACCGACCGATTAACCGAAATTTTTCGGTTTTACCCGAATTTTGCACACCCCTAATATCAGCTATCTTCCTTAATAACTGAACAGACTCTTCATTTCTTTCTTCCTGGGTTTTTTCAGTGTCATATGCTAAAATTCTCTTGCCATCGGTCCAGAACATATAAGTGTTTTGTTGAAGTAGATACTGAGCCTTGGTCATCAAATCAATTCCGGCTTGGATTTGATAATTAGAAAAATCATTATTACACCTGTCAATGGTTTTTGCCAAGTGTTGTTTATCTTCATTTATCTTTGAGAGGATCTTCCCCAAAGCATTGTACGAATATTCCAAATTTGATATGGTGATAAAATTTTTCTTTTCACTATACCAATAAAACTATTTATTTCTATATGAAAATAATAAACAAAATCATCTATATTAGTAAAATTTATTAATCTAGATTTTACTATAGCAGGAAAATCTTTTAGTAAATGAAAAGAAAGATTTTGGACTGTTATTTCTTTAACAAATCCCCATTCAATACTGGTTATATCAAATGGTTCATGATCTAGTCTAAATTTGATAGTAGGAAATTATTCTCATATATCATTAGTAAAAACATAAGCTTGTAAAAAGTATTTTGAAAAAGTTTCTTTAAATTGAGCTTGTTGGTTGCAAATAGCTCTACTTATTTTCGTAAAAATATCTTGTGGTAGAATTTGTCTACATTTATTATATAGACATATTCTAAACATTTTATTAATAATAGAACTGTTTGTCCCTTTATTATAATAAAATATTATAATATATCAAGAAGATTATTTATCTCCTTAATATCCATATATTCTATTAGTATTTCGTCCCAATATCTATATAAAATAGATTTAAGTTGTAACATCCTAGATTAGGGGTTATGCGTTTGGAGCATAACCCAAGTGCTAGTGGGTTTTAAGGGTATTTGGAGATGTTTTAAGAGTTTTTAAAATTCTAGGATGAAAGGGAAAGCTTTGGAAAATAATTGGATTTTTGGGTTTAAAAGAGGAATTGGGCCAGGGAAGCCTTAAGAAAAAATTGTGGGCGTTCTTGGCATAAAGCAGGCCTTGGTAAAGTGGCTACAAGGCGCTACTTAAGGCCTGGAAATAACGCCATAACAGGTCTGGAGTTCGAATCTTGGGCGCGGCCTAAGCGTGTTTTATTTTTGCAAGTTGGCGTTTAGGGAGAAGGAGGTTTTAAAAGAAAATATGGGGAGTTGATGACACAAAAGAACCAAAGAAACAAAGTGGGTGGGACGCTTATGCAAAGGGAGGTGCAGGAGAGTTCAAGTTCGAGTCTCGTTGATGACATAAGGAGTCTTTGTTATTTTCGCTTTGCGTCAAGAAGAGGAGCTTGATTAGGTAGGCCTTAAAAGGATAAGTGGGGAGTTTATGTCACAAAGAAACGCCTTGGCAGAGTGGCTAGGGGCGTTATTGCAGCTTGCTCCATCAGTCCCATGTTCAAACCATGGGGCAAAGTAGTTTGGTGTTTTATTTTGCATCCCTGGCGTTAGAGAGAAGAAGTGGACGGCACTTGGACTTCAATTAGATAGAGATAAGCCTTGTTTTTCTTTTAAATATTTGCCTATAGATAGTGGATAAATAAGATTTTATTTTATTTATTTTAGGAGTGTGATAATGTGATAAAGTAGGGATAAGCTTGGTTAATATTTATTTTCAATATTCCGCTAAAAGTAGGATAATTGTTAATTTATTTATTTTTAGTTTAGATTAGTAGATAGAAGATAATTATTGTTTTATTTTTATTTATTTTAGTTTAATAGGTGATAAGAGAAATATGAGGGATAAAGATTTGTTTAATTCAATTATTTTTGAATGAGGTTTGAAGAGATAAAATAGGAGATTGATTTGGAGTTTGATAAGAGCAAGGATGTAGTAGCCGAATTCTTTATAAGGGGAGTAATCATCCTTCATATCTTTTCTTCTTTAATTTTCTTTGTGCCGAAATTCCCTACTCTTCTCCTCTTCTTCCTTATTTTCTTTCAACACCAAATTCCTTCCTATTTCTTGAAAGCCGAATGCCCCTTTGCCATTAAGAGTGATAGCCGAATATTTCACCATTATTGGGAGGCTTACCCGAACCTTGTAAGTGACCATTCTTCTATTTGTATTTTTCTTTTATTAATAACCATAGCCGAATCTCAAAGGAGGCCGTATTCTTTTCCTTCTATCGCAAGTTCTAAAAGCCGGGATCCATTCTCTTTTAGTCTTCGCAAGCAACGATAGTGGAAGCATTAAAGGAGTTTTGGGATTTGGAGTACTTAAGGGATTTCGACAGTTTCATAGTTAAGTGGTGATTCGGGATTTTCGGTAAGCAAGGTAAGTGGTATATAGTTTCGGCCATAGGCCATTTTATAAGTTTAGGTATGACCGATTGTGTATTATGATTTTTAGGGGCTAATCGACAAGTAAGCAGAGCATCGGGATTCTAGATCGTGTTAGATTCGAGTAGTTCAGAATTTCGCTAGAAAGTCAGGTGTGTGATTAACCCACCGTTTTTCGGGTTTTGCTATATTTGCATGTGTGATTTATGTGCTAACCAAAGGCAATGGCGGTTATGTGGTGATTACCTCGAAAAGGGGTATAACGATAATCAGTTAGTATTATCTACCGATAAGAATGTGAAAGTGCCGATGTGAATGTGATAATGCCTATAAAATGTGATTATCGCCTTAATAACATGTGCATGCATTTATTATTATTATGCCACTATTACATGCTGCATGTGCATGGGTGGGATATGGATATGAAGGAAGGAAAGGGTGTACATTATGTACGTGGTCCGATGTTAGCCTTGTGTTACATTGGCGCTTGATGTTAGCCGTGTGTGCTTCATCAAGGGAGGTGTTGGCTAGGTGCCATCTCTGCGGCGGTTGATAGTCTGTGTGCATCACCGTGGATCGAATGATATGTGGGATCACTTAGGTGATCGGTGGATTAGCCACGGCCTTGAGCAAAGCAAGTCCGCCAAGGTAAGATATGTGGATCACTATGTGATCGGTGGATTAGCCACGGCCTTGAGCAAGCAAGTCCGCCAAGGTAAGATATGTGGTTCACTATGTGAACGGTGGATTAGCCACGGCCTTGGGCAGGAGTCTGCTAAGGTAGGAGTAACGGATGGACCCTAGGTTGGGTTGGGCTTCATAATTGCATAACTTTGCATATTATTTTGATTTGTGGATTAATGTGAAAATGGGCTAGGCCCAGTTGATATGTGGATTATTAAGAAAAGGGCCAAGCCCAAGATATGAATGTGGATCGGTGTGGAAATGGGCTAAGCCCAAAGATGTGGAAATTTTGTGGTTAACTACCCTATTATATGAATGTGATATGAATATGGGCCAAGCCCAGAATGTGGTAGTATGTGAATATGATACTTGATATGTAACAACCCGAACCCGGCCCAAACATTATGACCGAATTTGGTTTGTTACGGAGAAAACTTTTTGGAAACCATTTTAAAACCAATTTAAGTTTTGTTGAAAACTTCTCGTTTTTGGTTATCTTGCCGAAACCATACTTAGATTTAATTTGGAAATTTAATTGAGTCAGCTTATTATACAAATTTCAAATGTGCCCGATGGCACGATAAAACATTTTCGTGTTAATTTAAGAAAAACATGTGATTTTAATTTAATTTTAATAATATAGTTTAAACAAAGTATCCAACATGTGAGAAATAACAAAAGTAAAGTATATGGAGGCCTTATTACATCCAAAATAAAATAAACCAATAATAAAATAAAATAGCTAAGTTTAAAGTTCAATTTATTCGAGTCCACTGCATGGCCACCTCGAGTCCAACCGGCTCCTCAACCGCCATCTACGAGTCACTGAAAAATGTTAAAGGAGAAGGTGAGTCACCAAGACTCGATATGTAACCCTTCCCCGTTTAAAAAAAAAAAACAACATTTCCATACACAACATATAACTTGCTTAATATGCAGAATATTATGTGCCCCAACCTAGCCAACCAAACGCCTTTGTCTACCCCATGTGGTACCAAACCACTGGTGACCGTAGTCACAATGTGTTACCAAAACACTGGTGGTGCCAAACCACTGGTGACATATAGTCACGATGTGTTACCAAAACACTGGTGTCCGTAGACACAAATCGGGTGATGGGGCCAACCCATCGTGTGATACCAAATCACTGGCAGACGATCCCATATCTCAAGTGGGGCCAACCCACGGTGGTGTTAACCACAGGGACAAGTCGCTATGAGGTGCCAAACCTCTGGAGGTACCAAACCTCTGGTGACCGTAGTCACAGTGTGTTACCAAAACACTGGTGCTCACAAGACAAAATATCATCTGCCTCTCCACTCATTTAACCCATAATAGTCAAATAATCATGAATAGATCTCACACATTTACCACATGTAACATATGAACCATGCTTCCCAAAAAGCATAATAATCTCAGATAACAGAGACTTACCGGAATCCTCGCTTGTACCCTTGAGGTACTAGATCCGTATCTATATCAAGCAGATTTACAGGCAACATATAATTAACACAAACATTAACTGCTATAAGTGTGTATGTACACACCTGTCACCCTTGGATGTTCTAAATCCCGAAAGAAACGTTGGCCACCCTAGATCTACTTGTCCTATATTCGGCCAAATTCATGGGTTAGTCTTAGGGCCTATTCGGCCAAATTAAACCATTAGCAGGGGTTCCTTATGAACCCGGTTTCTTACCTTTCCTCGCTTTGGCTACTACCCACGGCACTCGTTACTTGAATCTGCTTTTCCAAAATAATCGATTAGTCACTATTACTCATAACCAAAGCTTTCGGCTTTTGAATACTAACATAGGCCTTACCCATACTTACCAACTTCGGTGGACAGAGGATGGAGGCTTAGATCGAATACCTTAAAATCCCGGCACCTAAACAGAATCGATTAATTAGCCACCATGATAATTCGGCTTTTCCCTTTTTACCAAGTCGACATAGGGAGATAATAAGATGAAAGATTTCCGGCATACTTACCCCTTGCTAATCGGTCTGAAGAAGAAATCCCGAGGAACCCTTATGACTTTCGATATTCGGCCAAAGTGAGTCTTAACGGGAGAAGAGGATTTCGCAACAGAGGAATGGATATTCGGTCAAAAGAATAGAGGAGAAATAATGGTAGAAAACTAATGGAGAGGAGAAGATGGTGAGAGTTTTTTATTAGCAGCAGTGTTTGAAAGAAAGAAAAGAAAAATAGATGGGAGGTTTGAGAATTTGTGATTTGCCAAGATGGAGAAAAAAAACAAAACGAGTGCTAGGCTGATGCTATTTATAAGCATTCGGCCCCCCTCCTTAAGCTTGCCGTCCACCCTTGGCAACAAGGAGTTCAAAATCCATTTAATCTCCTTAAATTATTCTTATTACTTGTTTAATTAATTCAAATAATTTGAATTAATCCTAAATAATAAATCAATAACCCCTTAATAATCCAATTAATATCCTTATTTCCTTAGAATAAAATCCCTTTAAAATAACTCATTTTATCCTATTATCTAAATAGATAATTAAAAAAAAAAGAATTTAAGGAGAGAATTTCTCTCCCCTTGTGCCGCCCAAATAAAGAGCCAAAAAGGAGATTTCTGTGACTCGAACCAAGGTTCTTCCTTGCTCCTTGGTGGCGTCACATGCTAGCTCTTAAGTGGCCTCACTTTTGCCACTTTGCCAAGGCCTTATTAGTGTCAAATTACACCCATTTATTCTTATAACACCCTCCTGCTAAGGCTCCTCGCTTTAAAGTTATAAACTGAAATTTTCCACCAATGGAAGTGCCAACTCAACGCCTTAATTAAGCTCTATTATTCCATAAATAATATCACATCAGTTCATACATAAGAAAAATAATTAAATCCCAAATAACCCCCTTTTTGGGATGTTACAATTCTACCCCCCTTAAAATAAATTTCGTCCTCGAAATTACCTAGTTAAAAGAGGTGGGGTATTGCGCCATCATCACATCCTCGGGTTCCCACGTAGCTTCCCCTGTACCATGGTTCCGCCATAGCACTTTTACTAAGGGCACCGACTTCCTACGTAGAACCTTCACGTCTCGATCTAAGATCTGAACCGGTTCTTCTTCAAAAGATAAATCCGAGTTCACCTCAACCTCTCGCTCATCGGCACAACGCATGCGAAGGATCCGACCGATACCGTCTCAAAGATCGATACATGAAATACGTCATGAATCGATTCGATTCTGCTTTGGCGACTCTAGCTGATAAGCTACCGGTCCTACTCGCTTTACAACTGTATATGGCCCGATGAATCTTGGGCTTAGCTTCCCTTTTCGTCCAAATCTCAACACCTTTTTCCAAGGCGACACTTTCAGAAAGACTTTGTCTCCCACAGCATACTCCATTTCCTTGCGTTTGAGATCGGCATAAGACTTCTGCCTATCTGATGCTTCTTTGAGATGAGACCGAATCACCTTGACTTTGTCTTCCGTCTCCGTTACCAATTCTGGACCCAGAACTTGTCGTTCCCCCAACTCCGTCCAACATGTAGGAGTACGGCATTTTCGTCCATATAGGGCCTCATATGGAGCCATTTGAATACTCGCTTGATAACTATTGTTATAAGCGAATTCCGCTAATGGTAGGTACTCCTCCCAACTACCACTAAAATCCAAGACACAACCTCTTAACATGTCTTCTAAAATCTGTATCACCCTTTCCGATTGTCCGTCAGATTGTGGATGGAAAGCCGTACTGAAATCTAACCGTGTACCCAAAGCTTGATGCAACGCTTTCCAGAACCTTGACGTGAATTTGGGATCCCTATCCGAGATAATCGATGCTGGCACCCCATGCAACCTCACTATCTCCCCTATATACAACTTCGCTAGCTTCTGGAGTGAGTAATCCATTCTCACCGGCATGAAGTGAGCTGACTTGGTCAAACGGTCCACTATTACCCAAATTGCATCCTTCTTGCTGGGCGTAAGGGGTAGCCCACTGACGAAATCCATGGTGATCCTCTCCCATTTCCATTGAGGAATCTTTATCGGTTGAAGTAGTCCCGATGGTAACTGATGTTCAGCCTTAATCACGACATGTCGGACACTTTCCTACGAACTCTCGTTATCTCACGCTTCAACCCTGTGCACACGAATCTGCTTTCCGCAAGTCTCCATACATTTTGTTGCCCCAGGATGCATAGCGTATGGGTCGCTATGTGCATCTTGGAGAATTTTCGCCTTAATTCTGTATCCCTTGGCATACAAGCTCGTCCTTGAAAACAAAGCACTCCATCACTAGACAGATTTGTACCCTTCCAAGCCACCATCCGGACTTGTACCTCTTAGCATTCAATCCTTCATCCACTAACCGCTTGACCTTAATCTCATTGATCCACATTGGCTTAACTTGGAGTTCCGCCAAAAGACTCCCATCATCATATAGACTCAATCGAGCGAATATTGCTCTTAGGTCCGCCACAACCTTAGGCTCAACGCGCTACGGCTACCACATTAGCCTTACGGATGGTACTCGATTGAACAATCGTAGTCCCTTAATAATTCAATCCACCGACGTTGTCTCGATTTAAATCCTTTCGGGTCGGAAGATATCTCAAGCTTTTGTGATCCGTGTAGACTATCGATTTCTCCCCATACAGTAATGTCTCCATA
Organism: Gossypium sturtianum; assembly: GCA_025698515.1. Lineage (NCBI taxonomy): Eukaryota > Viridiplantae > Streptophyta > Magnoliopsida > Malvales > Malvaceae > Gossypium > Gossypium sturtianum. The sequence goes on from CM046951.1 coordinate 82,274,306, forward strand.
TCTTCTTGAGCAAAGACATCGCCGCTAACTCCAAGTCGTGCGTTGGGTAGTTAACCTCATGCGGTCTTAAGCGACGGGATGCATAGGCTACTACCTTCCCATCTGCATCAACACACATCCCAAACCGGTGTGAGATGCATCACAATAGATCGTGAATAACTTTCTCCCTTCAGTGTACTCAAAACCGAGCTTAGTCAAAATTTTCCTTAGCTTATCAAAGCTTCCTTTGCGCTTCTCTGTCCATACAAATGGACACCTTTTCTTAGTAACTTAGTTAACGGGCGTTTTGCTATTAGAGAGAATCCTTCCACGAATCTCCGATAGTACCTGCTAGACCCGAAAACTTCAGATTATTTCACCACCGACCTAGGTGGTTTCCAATCCAGTACTGCTTCAATCTTGCGAGGGTCTACTCTAATTCCTTCCACCGACACCACGTGCCCTAAGAAAGCTACTTCTCTCAGCCAAAATTCGCACTTACTGAATTTGGCATACAACTGCTTCTCCCTCAATACTTGCAGAACCATCCGTAAATGCTTGTCATGCTCTTCCTCGGTCTTTGAATAAACCAATATGTCGTCTATGAACACCACGACGAATTGGTCCAAGTACTGTTGAAATACCCTATTCATTAAGTCCATAAATGCCGCGGTGCATTGGTCAACCCGAATGGCATCACCAAGAACTCGAAATGCCCATACCGAAGTTCGGAATGCCGATCTTGTGAACATCACCGCCTTTACCCTTAATTGATGATAAACGACCTAAGGTCAATCTTTGAGAATACCGACGCACCTTTCGGTTGGTCAAACAAATCATCGATCCGAGGCAACGTACTTGTTTTTGATCGTTAACTTGTTTAATCGGCGGTGAGTCGATGCACATCCGCATAGAACCGTCCTTCTTCTTGACAAACAACACGGGTGCTCCCCCACGGAGATATACTTGGTCGAATAAACCCTCTATCCAAGAGCTCCACGAATTTGAGCCTTTAGCTCCACCAATTCCTTTGGTGCCATTCAAGTATGGTGCTATAGACACAGTGCCGTTCGGTAGCAAGTCTATACCGGTCGACTTCCGATCCGGAGGCGGACTCCTAAGCTCTTCCGAAACACATCGCAAATTCCCCAACCGTTCGGACTTTTCCAACTACTAACCCCTTAGCTTCCAAAGCACGATTTGAACCAAATACGCCTCACAACCCTTCTTGACCATCTTCTCAACCTTCAAGGCGGACACCACGTTGGATAGGTAATTCCTCCTATCACCTATCATAACTACTTCATCACCTTCAACCGTCTTAAGAACCATGCGCTTTAGCCGCGCAATCCAAATTTCGCTTGATACTTAACACCAAATTACCCATTCCAAGGATCAAATCGAACTCCCCAAACGGTAGTTCCATCGGATCGACTACAAATACTACCCCTTGAAGTTCTAGGGGTACGCCTCTATAAAGTTTGTCTACTATTACAGAGTGACCTAAAGGGCTAACTCGGTCATCTCCTAGAAGCGCTTTTGAGTTTAGGTCCATAGTTCCTACCACACTACTAGCAATGTATGAAAGCGTCGAACCCACATCAATCAATGCAACATAAGGAAAACAAAAATTAGAAACGCGTCTGGTTATGACATCCGTGCGCGCACCTTCCTCGCGACACCTCGGCTGCGTAAACTAAGCCAGCCGCCTAGCCTCTGTGTGTTGCTGAACCTCGCGCCCGAGTTCCACGACCTCGATTAGGACCGTTGTTTTCTCCGCCATTACCACGACCCTCCGTGGTCCCACACTTCTATTCTCGAAGCGACGACGCCTCTCCGCGGTGATTCTTAGCTAGTTTCGGGGACAATCTCTCTCGACACGATGCTCCAAAGACCCACACTCAAAACATCCTTTATCGCGGGCCAACAACCTCCCCAATGGGTCTTTCCACAGTGTTACAATCGAGTTGGCTCTCGATTAGTAGTCGTGGGCCTTGCCGCTGATTTGGCCCACTCGGCCTAGCCTTTTCTCGAGCACTACCGCTTGATCCGGTGACCCAAATCCTCTCTTTTGATTATTCCTACTATAGCTTTGCTTCACGGCCTCCTTGATCCCTTCGGCTACCTTAGCCTTTTCCACTAGAGATGAGAACTCACGAACTCTTTGCATGGGCAATCAAGAACCTCAAATCATCTCAAGTCCGTCCTCAAAGCGGACACGGCGCTCATGTTCGATGAGCCACGATGCCTCTAGCATACCTACTCGGCCTTAAAAATTCCGCCTCATATTCCGACACACGGACTTAGTTCCTTGCACTAATCCGAAAAAAAGCCTTTCTCAAGCGTCGGTGTAGCTGGTACCCACATACTTCTTCCGATAGGTGGTTCGAAATACTCCCAAGTCAAATCATCTGCTGTAGCCCCATCTCGAACCGTAGCCACCACCAGCGATACGCTTCATCCTTTAGAAGCGACACGCGCCCCTTCGCTTTTTCTTCCTCGGTCAAAGTCAAGGTCATCCATAATTCTTTCGATTGACTCTAGCCTGGTGATTCTCACAGACTGGGTGCCCACTCGACACACCTCGGAATACCTCCGCTCCGTTAGATCGAGTCGCTCGGGACGATTTCTAAGCTCCCACATTTCCACCACCGACCCGACCACCATCTCCAAGACTCAGAAACGACTTGCGATACCGCCACCACCACCGGCCCGATCCGGCTCCCACTCTAAAAGTAGGAGGTGGTGGTGGCAATGGTACCTCATTTTAGAACCTTGTCTCGACTGACGGGTTCGGACACCGTCATCCTACCCCTACCACGCCCACGGCGCCCACGCCCCTCTAGAACTCATTCTATCTACCGCGCTTTTAAACGATTAAGAAAAATTTTATGCGTTAGCATTTGTTTCACTTTATTACTCATGAAGAAATTTTATGGATAAGGTTTAATCAGAGATTCTTTCGAGCAAACAATGTTTGATCTTCTTTCCTAGTTCACACAAAGAAGTTCATGCATCCATTCCTTAATACTTTCCATACCTATTCGCTCATCGGACATTTACGCCCATTTCTATCCTGGGGTATTTTCGTAATTTTCCAGAACCAAAATATTTTGCTGATGATTTCCAAAGCTAAGTTGTTGAATATTTGTAAAATAGTTGAAATTTTTGAGCAAAACCATTGAACTGATATTTTATGAACCGAGGGCATTTTAGTAATTTTACCCCCTAAGGGCATTTCTGTAATTTTCCACCATCAAGTTTTTCGAGAAATAACGTTGTAAAAATAACGTTCTTGGATTTGAAAAAAAAAGTTATTGGACAAGTTTTGAAAACATTAGGGTTTGTTGTTTCATTCTTTTTTGAAAACATGGCTAATTCCCTTTTCGGGTTTTAATCATTGTGTTTAGCCTATGACCGAGCCCTCCTGGTCAGGGTGAACCAAAGCTACGCACCAGGCAGAATGCGAGTGAAGAGGAGGTGGGTCACGCGGACCGCTTAAATACCGTGCTCTCACCGAATCTTTCTAGACATGCGCACAAAGGTTACCACACCACCGAGCCCTCCCGAGTTAGGGTGAACAGGAAGCTACGCACTGCAGTAGGATACTGCGAAGAGGAGGTGAGTCACCAGATCGCTTAAATACTGTGCTCTTCCGGATCCAATCCTAGACATGCGCACAGGGGTTACCACACCCTAGCTCGTTGACTAAGTCATAGGTTGGTTTAGTTCCTTAAGTCTTATGCTTCGTTTGTGTGTTTGAGTAGTCTAAACCTAGGGTTCAAGTTCCTACAAGTCTATCTACGTTCCACGCTCCTACCTTCTACGAATATAATTCACCGAGAGGTTTAGATATACTTACAGGCGGATTGGTGCGGGAGACTCGGGCCATCTTTGTTCGAAAACCAAAAATCATTCCATAAGGCCTACCAAAACATTTTTGGGCCTTGGGCCTGCACAATGAGCTTTGAACTGGCTCGATACCAATTTTGTAACAACCCGAACCCGGCCCAAACATTATGACCGAATTTGGTTTGTTACGGAGAAAACTTTTGGAAACCATTTTAAAACCAATTTAAGTTTTGTTGAAAACTTCTCGCTTTTGGTTATCTTGCGAAACCATACTTAGATTTAATTTGGAAATTTAATTGAGTCACTTATTATACAAATTTCAAATGTGCTAGATGGCACGATAAAACATTTTCGTGTTAATTTAAGAAAAACATGTGATTTTAATTTAATTTTAATAATATAGTTTAAACAAAGTATCCAACATGTGAGAAATAACAAAAGTAAAGTATATGGAGGCCTTATTACATCCAAAATAAAATAAACCAATAATAAAATAAAATAGCTAAGTTTAAAGTTCAATTTATTCGAGTCCCTTTGCATGGCCATCTCGAGTCCAACCGGCTCCTCAACCGCCATCTACGAGTCACTTGAAAAATGTTAAAGGAGAAGGTGAGTCACCAAGACTCAAGATGTAACCCTTCCCCGTTTTAAAAAAACAACATTTCCATACACAACATATAACGCTTAATATGCGAGAATATTATGTGCCCCAACCTAGCCAACCAAACGCCTTTGTCTACCCCATGTGGTACCAAACCACTTTGGTGACCGTAGTCACAATGTGTTACCAAAACACCGGTGGTGCCAAACCACTGGTGACATATAGTCACGATGTGTTACCAAAACATCGGTGTCCGTGAGACACAAATCGGGTGATGGGGCCAACCCATCGTGTGATACCAAATCACCGCGAGACGATCCCATATCTCAAGTGGGGCCAACCCACGGTGGTGTTAACCACGTGGACAAGTCGCTATGAGGTGCCAAACCTCTGGAGGTACCAAACCTCGGTGACCGTAGTCACACAGTGTGTTACCAAAACATCGGTGTGCTCACGTCGGACAAAATATCACCGCTCTCCACTCATTTAACCCATAATAGTCAAATAATCATGAATAGATCTCACACATTTACCACATGTAACATATGAACCATGCTTCCCAAAAGCATAATAATCTCGATAACAGAGACTTACGGAATCCTCGCTTGTACCCTTGAGGTACTAGATCCGTATCTATATCAAGCGATTTACAGCAACATATAATTAACACAAACATTAATCGCTATAAGTGTGTATGTACACACACTGTCACCCTTGGATGTTCTAAATCCCTAAAAGAAACGTTGGCCACCCTAGATCTACTTGTCCTATATTCGCCAAATTCATGGGTTAGTCTTAGGCCTATTCGGCCAAATTAAACCATTAGCGGGGTTCCTTATGAACCCGGTTTCTTACCTTTCCTCGCTTTGGCTACTACCCACGGCACTCGTTACTTGAATGCGCTTTTCCAAAATAATCGATTAGTCACTATTACTCATAACCAAAGCTTTCGGCTTTTGAATACTAACATAGGCCTTACCCATACTTACCAACCCGGTGGGACAGAGGATGGAGGCTTAGATCGAATACCTTAAAATCCGGCACCTAAATAGAATCGATCAATTAGCCACCATGATAATTCGGCTTTTCCCTTTTTACCAAGTCGACATAGGGAGATAATAAGATGAAAGATTTCCGGCATACTTACCCTTGCTAATCGGTCTCAAGAAGAAATCCCGAGGAACCCTTATGACTTCACGATATTCGGCCAAAGTGAGTCTTAACAGAGAAGAGGATTTCGCAACAGAGAGGAATGGATATTCGGTCAAAAGAATAGAGGAGAAATAATGGTAGAAAACTAATGGAGAGGAGAAGATGGTGAGAGTTTTCTGCTAGCAAAGTGTTTGAAAGAAAGAAAAGAAAAATAGATGGGAGGTTTGAGAATTTTATGATTTGCCAAGATGGAGAAAAAAACAAAACGAGTGCTAGGGTGATGCTATTTATAAGCATTCGCCCCCTCCTTAAGCTTGCCAGTCCACCCTTGGCAACAAGGAGTTCAAAATCCATTTAATCTCCTTAAATTATTCTTGGCCACTTGTTTAATTAATTCAAATAATTTGAATTAATCCTAAATAATAAATCAATAACCCCTTAATAATCCAATTAATATCCTTATTTCCTTAGAATAAAATCCCTTTAAAATAACTCATTTTATCCTATTATCTAAATAGATAATTAAAAAAAGAATTTAAGGAGAGAATTTCTCTCCCTTGTGCCGCCCAAAATAAAGAGCCAAAAGGAGATTTCTGTGACTCGAACCAAGGTTCTTCCTTGCTCCTTGGTGGCGTCACATGCTAGCTCTTAAGTGGCCTCACTTTTGCCACTTTGCCAAGGCCTTATTAGTGTCAAATTACACCCATTTATTCTTATAACACCCTCCCCGCTAAGGCTCCTCGCCTTTAAAGTTATAAACTGAAATTTTCCACCAAACCGTGCCAACTCAACGCCTTAATTAAGCTCTATTATTCCATAAATAATATCACATCAGTTCATACATAAGAAAAATAATTAAATCCCAAATAACCCCCTTTTTGGGATGTTACATGATATCTGATATATGGGTTAATATGTGGTTAACATGTGGGTGGAATTCAGTGGTTTAATTACACATCGAAGTGCATGTGACTCACCCAAATATTTTATCAAACATCGCGGGTGATATGATGATCGGACCGGGTTGGAGTGGATACGAGGTGGCCCATGCAGAAGATAATTTAATTAATTAAGTATTTATAGTTTCAGTATTTTGATTAAGTCTTTATTGTATTAAGGCCCATTAAAGTGTTTAAGGTTGTTTAAGTATTTTTCATTAAGTTTAATTATTATATTTATTATGGATTGACAATTTAAATATTAATTGCAAATGATTTTATTTTCTTAAGTGGGTATAATAAAGTTTTGAATCCGGTGTTTTCATAATAATTTAATTTTCACTGGGAATATTTAAGTCACCGAAAAGGTTTTATTAAAGGAAACAAATTTTTAACGATTTTTACTCTTAAGTAAGAATATTTTCGAACGTGTTCCGCAGTGGCATTTCAAATTCGGTCGTAGTGAATGGGCCGGGTTTGGGGTGTTACATAAGTAATAAGTCATGGGATTCATTTTCTTTAGTTGTTTTTTCAACTAAAAAATATGAAAATTGTGTAAGAGTTCTTCTAAAGTTTGCTCTTTGCTCAAAAATATGGGTTTTCCATATTTTGTTTATAAAATTATAATATTCCAGAGGTATTCCTGGATTATAAAAATATTTTATTTCAGGAATTTGTTGTTGTTTCAACAAATTTTCTGTTTCTTTTAAAATTTCAGCATAACTGGTTTGAGATGCTGAATTTGGATCTTGAGACCAATTAAAATAACTCACTGAGTTTGGTGATTGTATTCCAAATGGTTGGCTTACCATTGGATATGGTACATAATATCCCTGGTTAGGATAAAATGGTACTTGAGCAGGTATAGTAATAAATCATTGTTTAGGACTTATTGTTTTCCCTTTGTTGGGTTTTTTATGGACAGTTGTCCATTCTCCAACTTGTTCTAGAGGTTTTTTACCTCTATCCATAAGGTCTGCTAAGAAAATCAGAAATTATTAGTACAAATAAATTTAGGATTTTCTACTAGTGGTATTTCTATAGAAGTTTTTCTATAGATAACATAACTGATTTTTTATTAATAGAAAATGGTAAATATTGATTTATAAAATTATTTCCTAATAAAATATCACCATACATATCAGGAAAACATAATATTTTTGGAATTATAAATCTAACATTATTTATTTAAATTGGTATATTTTTTGCTTTATAATAAATAGTAGTTTTATTACCATTTATTCCATTAATTTTTATTGTCTTTTTTACAGGTTTCTAATTTTCTACAGGAATAGCATTCTTTTTACAGCTACAAGTTGTAGCTCCTGTATCTAATAAAGCATGTCAAGAATATGATTTATATTCTTTATTATGTAATGTAATTTCAATATATGTATTATTTTTTCGTGATTGAAGATTAATAATATCTTCTATTAATCCTTTTTCTAATAATTCTTTTATTTGTATATCAAATTCATCTATATCTTGATAATTAGACTCTAATTTATTACTATACCTGATATTATGTACCATATCCAATGGTAAGCCAACCATTTGGAACACAATGACCAAACTCGGTGAGTTATTTTAATTGGTCTCAAGATCCAAATTTAGCATCTCAAACCAGTTATGCTGAAATTTTAAAAGAAACAGAAAATTTGTTGAAACAACAACAAATTCCTGAAATAAAAGATTTTTAAAATCCAGGAATACCTCTGGAATATTATAATTTTATAAACAAAACATGGAAAACCCATATTTCTGAGCAAAGAGCAAACTTTAGAAGAAATCTTACACAATTTTCATATTTTTTAGTTGAAAAAACAACTAAAAAAAATGAATCCCATGACTTATTACTTAAATCTATTTTATATAGAGATTGGGACGAAATACTAATAGAATATATGGATATTAAGGAGATAAATAATCTTCTTGATATATTCCAATATTTTATTAATAAAGGGACAAACAGTTCTATTATTAATAAAATGTTTAGAATATGTCTATATAATAAATGTAGACAAATTCTACCACCAGATATTTTTACGAAAATAAATAGAGCTATTTGCAACCAACAAGCTCAATTTAAAGAAACTTTTTCAAAATACTTTTTACAAGCTTATGTTTTTACTAATGATATAAGAGAACAATTTCATACTATCAAATTTAGACTAGATCATGAACCATTTGATATAACCAGTATTGAATGGGGATTTGTTAAAGAAATAACAGTCCAAAATCTTTCTTTTCATTTACTAAAAAAATTTCCTGCTATAGTAAAATCTAGATTAATAAATTTTACTAATATAGATGATTTTGTTTATTATTTTCATATAGAAATAAATAGTTTTATTGATATAGCTGAAAAAGAAAAATTTTATCAGCCATATCAAATTTGGAATATTCGTACAATGCTTTGGGGAAGATCCCTCTCAGCAGTAAATGAAGATAAACAACACTTGAAAAAAACCATTGACAAGTGTTATAATGATTTTTCTAATTATCAAATCCAAGCCGGAATTGATTTGATGACCAAGGCCCAAAGATCTACTTCAACAAAACACTTATATGTTCGGACCAATGTCAAGAGAATTTTAGCATATGACTTTCGAAAACCTGGGAAGAAAGAAATGAAGAGTCTGTTCAGTTATTAAGAAAGATAGCTGATATGGAGATCGATGATTTTCCGATAACAATGGAAATCAAAGACACGTGGGAAAGCTGGAATTCACCAGTTCCTTCACCAGAGTCATTACACCTCGATGAAATCAAGGAAATGAATCTTAGAAATATCCAAGAAGGATAACAACAAAACACAACAAGTGGAAGAATGACATCCAAGAAAGGAGCATTCAATTTTTGAGGTGACGTGAAAGGAAGGAAATCTATTCACCATCACCATCACCATCCATAAAAGTCCATAAACAAATGAGACAAAAGATGATGAAAGCATGATGGAAGCAACCATTAATGCATGAGAAACATGGAAACAACCACAACAATTTTGACAAAATTAGAAGACTATGTGGAAGCAACCATCAAGTCAACATTTATTTCAAGAAGGCTACGTGGAAGCAACCATTAAGCCAGCATTAAAGTCATCCTTATCAGGATATTGTGCGGATTTGAATTGTAAATAAATTAGAGTCTAGAATTTATATTATAAATAGGCATTGTGATAGCCTAAACAAGGCATCGGGAAAAGACATCGGGATAGAAATCAAGAAAAAGAGATAGAAAAAACTTTCTTTTGTATACTTACTATTTTTCTCAAAAACCATAAAAATCTTTCTTGATCAGCTTTGTAAATTATCCTTGTAAATTATTTTACTATCCTTTTGTAAAATAAACTTCTATGATATTAATATAGCCTTCCGTTGTGCATACATATACCCCCTCCCCCGGTAATTGGTATCAGAGGAGCCCCGGAGTAACGATTTCTAGAGTTATAATATCGTAGTACTCATTGTAAGTTTCTATATTTTATTTTCAATTCTGTTTATTTCACTGTTGTTTATCTTAAAACCCATATATTTGTGATTCTATCTTCTTATTATCGTTGAAGTCCGAGTGGGAAGTTGTTAGGCGTTTGAGTGAAGACGTTTAAGATAACAGACGGTTTTAGGTACCAAAGATAAATAACATGGAAGAAATGGATTGTTTATATAAAGATAAAACTTGTAATCATACTATGCATATTGACTCTAAGAATGAAAATAATGTTTCAGCTCTTAGTAAAGGTATCAATATTTTAATAGATATGACTTCTATATATTTTAATAAATTATATAATAAAGTCAGTAAAATAGAAGAAAAAGTAGAAAATATAGGAGAAGTAAGTGATTTAGATTTGAACAACAAATCTAAAGAACTTTTATCAGATGTTAATAATAAATTAGATAACTAATACAGATGATAATTTAGTTTTACCCTCTAATTCTCAACTAGAGGAAGACAAAGAAAATATAAGTACTTCTACTCCAATAGGTATGAAAACAGTTCATATTCCTATTTTTCCTACTACACCTAGTAGAAATTCTAGAAGCACTAGAATGGAAGATATACAATCCTCAAATAGAAGATATTATTAATCTTCAATCACAAAAAAACAATATATATATTGAAATTACATTACATAATAAAGAATATAAATCATATTCTTTACATGCTTTATTAGATACAGGAGCTACAACTAGTAGCTGTAAAAAGAATGCTATTCCTGTAGAAAATTGGAAACCTGTAAAAAAGACAATAAAAATTAATGGAATAATTGGTAATAAAACTACTATTTATTATAAAGCAAAAAAAAATACCAATTTACATAAATAATGTTAGATTTATAATTCCAAAAATATTATGTTTTCCTGATATGTATGGTGATATTTTATTAGGAAATAATTTTATAAATCAATATTTACCATTTTCTATTAATAAAAAATCAGTTATGTTATCTATAGAAAAAACTTCTATAGAAATACCACTAGTAGAAAATCCTAAATTTATTTGTACTAATAATTGCTGATTTTCTTAGCAGGCCTTATGGATAGAGGTAAAAAACCTCTAGAACAAGTTGGAGAATGGACAACTGTCCATAAAAAACCCAACAAAGGGAAAACAATAAGTCATAAACAAGGATTTATTACTATACCTGCTCAAGTACCATTTTATCCTAACCAGAGATATTATGTACCATATTCAATGGTAAGCCAACCATTTGGAATACAATCACCAAACTCAGTGAGTTATTTTAATTGGTCTTAAGATCCAAATTCAGCATCTCAAACCAGTTATGCTGAAATTTTAAAAGAAACAAAAAAACTTGTTGAAACAACAACAAATTCCTGAAATAAAAGATTTTTATAATCCGAGAATACCTCTAGAATATTATAATTTTATAAACAAAATATGGAAAACCCATATTTCTGAGCAAAGAGCAAACTTTAGAAAAACTCTTACACAATTTTCATATTTTTTTAGTTGAAAAAACAACTAAAGAAAATGAATCCCATGACTTATTACTTAAATCTATTTTATATAGAGATTGGGACGAAATACTAATAGAATATATGGATATTAAGGAGATAAATAATCTTCTTGATATATTCCAATATTTTATTAATAAAGGGACAAACAGTTCTATTATTAATAAAATGTTTAGAATATGTCTATATAATAAATGTAGACAAATTCTACCACCAGATATTTTTACGAAAATAAATAGAGCTATTTGCAACCAGCAAGCTCAATTTAAAGAAACTTTTTCAAAATACTTTTTACAAGCTTATGTTTTTACTAATGATATAGGAGAACAATTTCCTACTATCAAATTTAGACTAGATCATGAACCATTTGATATAACAAAGTATTGAATGGGGATTTGTTAAAGAAATAATGAGTCCAAAATCTTTCTTTTCATTTACTAAAAGATTTTCCTGCTATAGTAAAATCTAGATTAATAAATTTTACTAATATAGATGATTTTGTTTATTATTTTCATATAGAAATAAATAGTTTTATTGGTATAGCTGAAAAAGAAAAATTTTATCAGCCATATCAAATTTGGAATATTCGTACAATGCTTTGGGGAAGATCCCTCTCAGCAGTAAATGAAGATAAACAACACTTGGCAAAAACCATTGACAAGTGTTATAATGATTTTTTCTAATTATCAAATCCAAGCCGGAATTAATTTGATGACCAAGGCCCAGTATCTACTTCAACAAAACACTTATATGTTCTGGACCGATGGCAAGAGAATTTTAGCATATGACACTGGAAAAACCCAGGAAGAAAGAAATGAAGAGTCTGTTCAGTTATTAAGAAAGATAGCTGATATGGAGATCGATGATTTTTCGATAACAACGGAAATCAGAATCAGATCCGGCTTGGATTTGATAATTAGAAAAATCATCGAATTCTGGGGTATGTATGCACAATTTTGGAGTTGGACTTCTATTACCGGTAAAAATTCTGTTTTTTAATAAATCCTTTTTCTTACCATAAGCCGGATAATTAGACTCTAATTTATTTACAATTCAAATCCGCACAATATCCTGATAAGGATGACTTTAATGCCGGCTTAATGGTTGCTTCCACGTAGCCTTCTTGAAATAAATGTTGACTTGATGGTTGCTTCCACATAGTCTTCTAATTTTGTCAAAATTGTTGTGGTTGTTTCCATGTTTCTCATGCATTAATGGTTGCTTCCATCATGCTTTCATCATCTTTTGTCTCATTTGTTTATGGACTTCTATGGATGGTGATGGTGATAAAACAATAACTTTTCTCGAACGAGTCAGTCCCTTAGCCGCCGTTTCAATCCCCGTCCTAGGAGGAACTTGTTGTTCAACGGCATCTTTTCGTTTCATTGAAGTATCAATATCATCATCACCTGTGTGTGGCTTTAGATCCGCCGTGGGAGGAGCTTGTTGAACGGCGTCTTTCTCTTTAAATGAGGCATCAGCATAACCTGCATGTGGTGGAGCTGCCATCGACGGTAGAGCTTCTGGATCTGGATCTGGAGATGTTTTTGCTTGTTGATTTTGATCGGCTTGGATGGTGGATTTGGGGAATTTAATGCGGAGCATGACGCCATTGAAATTAGCTCTGATTTTGGATAAATCACAGTTTGATGGTAATGGGAAATCTTTAGAAAATCGGCTGATTTTGTTGCCACCGAGTGAACGTTCTCCATATATTCTCAACAATCCTCCACTGGTTATTTGAACTTTAAGTTGCTCCTTCTTAAACCCTGTTCAATGAGGAAAAAAATCTCCTCTTGATAAATTTAACATTTTTGGATTGAATTTTTTTTAATAATAGATTTCCTTCCTTTCACGTCACCTCCAAAATTGAATGCTCCTTTCTTGGATGTCATTCTTCCACTTGTTGTGTTTTGTTGTTATCCTTCTTGGATGTTTCTGAGATTCATTTCCTCGATTTCATCGAGGTGTAATGACTCTGGTGAAGGAATTGGTTAATTCCAGCTTTCCCACATGTCTTTGATTTCCGTTGTTATCGAAAAATCATCGATCTCCATATCAGCTATCTTTCTTAATAACTGAACGGACTCTTCATTTCTTTCTTCCTGGGTTTTTCCAGTGTCATATGCTAAAATTCTCTTGCCATCGGTCCAGAACATATAAGTGTTTTGTTGAAGTAGATACTGGGCCTTGGTCATCGAATCAATTCCGGCTTGGATTTGATAATTAGAAAAATCATTATAACACTTGTCAATGGTTTTTTTCAAGTGTTGTTTATCTTCATTTACTGTTGAGAGGGATCTTCCCCAAAGCATTGTACGAATATTCTAAATTTGATATGGCTGATAAAATTTTTCTTTTTCAGCTATACCAATAAAACTATTTATTTTTATATGAAAATAATAAACAAAATCATCTATATTAGTAAAATTTATTAATCTAGATTTTACTATAGCAGGAAAATCTTTTAGTAAATGAAAAGAAAGATTTTGGATTGTTATTTCTTTAACAAATCCACATTCAATACTGGTTATATCAAATGGTTCATGATCTAGTCTAAATTTGATAGTAGGAAATTATTCTCATATATCATTAGTAAAAACATAAGCTTGTAAAAAGTATTTTGAAAAAGTTTCTTTAAATTGAGCTTGCTGGTTGCAAATAGCTCTATTTATTTTCGTAAAAATATCTGGTGGTAGAATTTGTCTACATTTATTATATAGACATATTCTAAACATTTTATTAATAATAGAACTGTTTGTCCCTTTATTAATAAAATATTAGAATATATCAAGAAGATTATTTATCTCCTTAATATCCATATATTCTATTAGTATTTCGTCCCAATCTCTATATAAAAATAGATTTAAGTAATAAGTCACGGGATTCATTTTCTTTAGTTGTTTTTCAACTAAAAAATATGAAAATTGTGTAAGAGTTCTTCTAAAGTTTGCTCTTTGCTCAGAAATATGGGTTTTCCATATTTTGTTTATAAAATTATAATATTCCAGAGGTATTCCTGGATTATAAAAATCTTTTATTTCAGGAATTTGTTGTTGTTTCAACAAATTTTCTATTTCTTTTAAAATTTCAGCATAATTGGTTTGAGATGCTGAATTTGGATCTTGAGACCAATTAAAATAACTCACCGAGTTTGGTTTGAAACTTAAATCCGGAAATCATTTAGGTTACCTTTGCAATCATATTGTAAATGTTATTACCCGGTAGTGAGGTTTGAAAACCCGAAGGAGGTATAATTTTGAAAACATTGCTTTTTACCGGTTATTTAAGCAATCAATTCGTTAAGCACATGCATAATATCATCAAAAAGTAAAGCAAGTAATTTAAAACCCAAAATAATACTTAGCGGCCTTATTACAGAACCAAAACCAAATTTAAAGTAAATAGATAAAACTAGAGTAGTAATAAAACCCGAAAATAAGTTTGCATGGCCACCTCGAGTCCTCCCGGCTCCATATCCGCGATCTATGCCTCATCTCGCAAAATGTAAGGGAGGGTGAGTCACCGAGACTCGGTGTATAAATCCCCAACCCGATAGAATAGCACTTACACAATACATTAATAGAACATGCAAATCATGCAACCCCATTATCTAACCATCCGATCTCCTTTATCTACCCCGTGTGGTCAAAACCCTTTGGTGGTCAAAACCATCGTGACCGAAGTCACAAATATATATATCGTTGTGGTCAAAACCACTGGTGACCGTAGTCACAAATTAAGTGATGGGGCCAACCCATCGTGTGGTCAAAACCACTGATGAAAATCCCGTATCAATCATGTGGGGCTTGCCAGACCATTCTGAATAATGGTTACCAACACTGAATTATCACCCTCAATCTCCACTCTACAGTACCCCTTTGCCCAAGCAAACTTTAAGCCTTCAAGTAGTGCTCCGGCTTCAATATGAAAAATATTCGATAAACCCACCACCATTTCAAAACCCCCTATCCAGCTACCATCCAACCCTCTCACCACTCCACCTATGGCTGCTCTTGGTTTAAAAGTTGACACTGAACCATCAACGTTTACTTTCACCCATCCCTGAGACGGGAATTGCCAATGATCCTTTGTTATGGAATTACATGCCTGATTTCCAACCACCTTTTTAATAAAAATAGACCTCATCCACGCTCCAGCAGAAGATACGATTGAATGGCTATTATGACTCATTTGATTGAAAATAGAGTTATTTCGACTCTTCCATAAAAACCAAGTCGTGATAGAGAAGAAAGTTAGCCATTCACGATATTATTAACCAATATTATACAAAAGTAATTATTCTTTATTGGGGTGTGTTAGAACTAGAACCACTGGTTGTATTTGTTTCCAGGATAAATGATTTATCTCATTGAGCTAAGCTCCGCAGACGTTAGGAAACCAAACTACGTAACAACTTTATTGTCCCTAATTTTCATTGTGGTTGTCACAATTATTACAGAAATGTTCATTTTTGCAATCACTTTTGTTCCTGCTCTATTTCTTGTAAACTTAACAATTATTTCAGGTCAATAATAAATAAAAATATTACATAATATGAAGGAAATAACATGTGAAAAATGAAAAAAAATACATGATTATGACATAAAATTCTTACTGCTGACAGTAAAAATCCACATGAACAATTATTCCTATGTTGTATTAGGTAATTAATTCTATCACTATTATCAAATTGGAAATCAAATATAAGTTAATGGCCGCAAAGATAAGGCAAGGCCCATATTTTCTTTCAAAAGATTTTTTCGTAGACCCTCTTCCAAGGCCCATCTTTGTACTCCTTAAAAACTTGCCCAAATTTCATAAATTTTTTTAAAAATAATTGATTAAGTGATTCAACTAGAAGTTTATATCAACTAAATATTTAATTACAAATATTTTAATTATATATATTTTATCATTTCGTCTGTGATTTAGTTGACCAAATATTGAGAATTTTTAAAAGGGAAATTAATAAGTATAAAGTATGAAGGAATTAACCAACTTCTATTTGTAAGTTTTGCTAAAGGGATTAAGATATAGCTATTTACAATTCATTCTTTAATCTCTCCTGAATCTTAAGTCTGGGATCGATTCGTATATGCAACGAGAAAATAAAAGTAAAAGTAAAAATAGAGAAAATCAAACACACAAATATTTACATGGAAAAAATCCTTCAAAGAATAGAACAAAAAACCACCAGCAAATGAGACTTCACTAAATAAGAAAAAATCGAAAGAGTACAAAATGGAGATAATCTCAACAGATAACCCTAAATCCTTGAAAAAACAAAGCACTTTGGCTAAAACCCAAAATTCCCTAAAACTCACAAAACTCTATCAATCTCAAAGATGATGAAGACGATTATTCTAGGTTACAACAACATCTTTTATAAGCTAAATTCGTAGATTAAATATGACTAAAATAATCTAGATTAATCAGAGTTTAACTAGGAGAAGAAAATCCAGTTGAATTGGGGAACACATCGCAACGTCACGTGCTCCTCGTCGGGGTGCCATTCTTTGCGTCATCTGGACATGGCCAATCTTCATGTCGGGACGTCGTGATCGTCTCGTCACAACGTCAGCTCTTTCCCATTGCGACATCAACTCGTAAACACGAGGCACACTCCACATCATAGAATTTTAATTGACTTTTGTTTCTGTTAAATCATGATTATGGGAGTTCTAATCTTCGTCCATATTCTTAATTGTCTCTAATCTTACATAGTATCAGCAAATATTTTATATTCTTCTTTACCATCATGTAAATTTTTTATCATCGTATTATGCAAACAAATCCTTAATATGGCATAGATTTAATGATTATCAGAATAATATAATTTTTATAGTTACAGATAAGTACTTGATGTGGAATTGAACTCGGTAATTTAGTTTGACGAAGAAGAATACCATGGTAAATTAATTATTCTTTCTTGATCTTTTCTCTTAATTACACAAACTCTAAGTAATGGAGGCTATAACTTTTGTATGTTTTGTTTGTGTCTAACCCTAATAGATTAAGGAATAATCAATTTATAATGATTAACTTTTAATGCGATACATCTATCAAATAATTAAATGAACAAATATGATTTAACTTCTTAAAGCAAAACATTTAATCCTTATTTTAGATTTAATTGGATCCACATTGGACTAAAAATATTAAGTTTCATTTTCATATATGATAAGTTGCTTAACCATCTCAACATCTCTAATGGACTTAGCTTCATACCTTCACATACATAGACAAAACCAACCAGAATTGAGTGATTAAAATATCAATTTTTGGTCAGAACCATCGTTTTGGTTTAAGATTGAGAGTGTACTGATTATGAAATTCAATACACAAATGATTTTGACATTGGGATTTTGAAGTTAAAAGGAATGGAGTCATCTTTCAGTTGTATTTTATGGCAACCGTAGCCGTATGTACATAATGAATTTTATCATGATAAATTATAATAAATTAGTATGGTTTTTATCTATGCTTTGGGCTGGGTTAGTTATCTATTTCTTGACTAAATTATAGTTAAAATATTTAAAGGTTACAACTTGTTTAAAGTTTTTGTATTCTTCGTATATTTGACATTTAATTTTCATACTTTTATTTTTAGGAATTTAGTCTCGATCTCTACTTTTTCAATTTAAAATTTTAGGTCCATTTGTTAACATTGTTAAAAATCTTTTGTGTTTGTGTGGCATTTTGAAAAATAAAATAAAATAAACTTGCTATCCATTTAACGAAAAATAACATTGTAGCAGACCTGAATTTAATAAAGAATTTTTATGGTGCTAACAATTCTTAAAAATTCACATAATCATTTTAATTAGAATAAAGTATTTAGACTAACTAATGATATTTTAATAATTAATGAATCTAGTTAAAAAAAAGATATCGAATTATGTCAAAATTAATGTATATAGATTAAATTTCAAATCAAATTAAAATTTAAAGTAAAAGGATTGGAATTGAACTTATCCATAACGTTTTCACGCCAGAAAAAGGGGGGAGGGGGGTAGGGAAATGAAGAGGAGGCCTTCCTTTGTATAGATATCAATAGTAAACATAAATGAAAAACTGTCATTAATAACTTATTACAACCGTTATTTAAATTCCTAAATGGACAATGAAACAAAGAAGAGTGCGGACAAAAACAAAATGAAACAAGGGTGGGAAAACTTTTGTCTAGCAATTATGAAAAGAAGAATAAGAAGAAAAGTAGGTCCAAATTGTACATTTTTCTCCACTTTACCATCATGGGGACCTAAAAACAAACATTGCCTTGTATAAGTCCTCAAACCTCATTGGTCCAATACTTTTCCAAGTCCTTTGATCAATTAGATTCAAATTGACCCATCTTCCATTACTTTTTCTCCCAAGCGTAATGATGTCAACCTCTGTGGCATTTTTCTTACCACTTTCATTAGCTTAAAGACAATTAAAAAAGAGATTTGCTCATTTCAAAATAATAATAATTAAAAAAATCAATAAATTCAAGATTTTGTAATCTTATTGAGGGGTCAAATTTTTTAGGAGAAGACTTTAAAGTGTTGTCCATCATGTCAGCAATTGATCCCTTAATAATTAAAATATTGCCCCTCAATAGGGGTTTTCGAATCACCAACCTCTCCTTTGAGTCTTGCAAGTCCACCAGGTTGGTAGCTCAAGTCTTCGCACGCCCAGGTGCGCTTTGTAATTGTTCTAACATCTTATGTCATAGTTGTTTGAATTAGACTAGATAGATCAAAAATTGATTGGAATACCGGTTCAGAGAAAGGCATTGGATTGGTTAACTTGAGAATCGATACGAACCAGTTGAACTGGACAAAAAATCGATTAATAAAATAGTTGAACCAATTTTTTTATTTAGATATTTTTTTAATTTTTAATAATTTATTTAATCGAAACTAGTTGGACTGACGAACTAGTGCCTTGGTTGGTTCAATCATCAGCCCAGTTCTGAAAACATTGCCCTATACTGACACCTCTTCCTTGAGTCTTGCAATTTCACCAACCAACGTGCTCCCGACTTTGTGAACTAGGCCTATGGAGCATGTTCTCACGGCATGCTAACTCTCGACAGAGTACGAGAGACAAAACCCCCACCGAGAGACTATGCATTCGATTACTAGGAGACTTCTCTTAGAAAAATTGATCTCGTAACAAATATGTATATCAAATCGTGAATTAATAATATATTAGAGTTATACCCAAAATTAAACAGCCTAATATCACTGACTCCTGGTGGAGAGACATCTCGCCGATTTGGTGAGGATAAGTCGACGAAACCACTCAAGACCCGATCTCCAGATTATACATGATAACTAACCTCGATAGCATAAAATATAAGTGGAAAAGGAGAAGAATTGAAATCATAAGAACACCATGCAAAATTTAATGAACATAAAAAATCTAAAAATGTGAAGAAAAAAAAAAGAAAGAAAGAAAGAAGAGAAAGTACTTTCAGGTGAAGTGATAAAAGACAATAAAAATAAAATATTAAAGTACTCCTAATTGTAGAACAAACAAAGTGAAAACATTGATGGAGAACATGTTTGAGCATAAGCTGACAAGGAATGATCGTTATTTCAATCAATGTCCTAAAACAAATCTTGTAAGGATATTAAAAGGTGGGGGATCTGTGGACCAAATGACTGAAGAAAGATTCAAATTACATGGGTCAATCATCCATGTCAACCTCACCAAATCGCAGTCATAATGGCCAAGAGGGATATGCACCTAAATTGAATTGAAGGGTTTACATATTAAAATTGTAGAATTGCTTAAATCTTTTAGTTTCATCTTTAACCATTTTCTCATTGAGCATGCCATACGGACATATGCACCACACGTTTTGAAAGATATCATGCTTGTCATCCTTAGGCAAAAAAAAAAAAGGATAATCAAAATCGTTGTAATTGTATTTCCTTTCCTAAATTGTTATAATTGTATTTCCTTTCCTTAATTGATGAATATGGTTAAAGTGCTAATTGTATGTGATCTATAGAAGTATTTAAATATAGGGTTGGATCACACTAAAAGAAAATTTTAATTCTCACTTGAAAATATGTTAGGGCACTATGGATCGAATTTACCAAGAGATGATGAATTAATACTTAAAAAATAGGGTAAACTATAAAAATAGTCATTTTTGTTTGCCTCAAATTACATTTTAGTCATTTATGTTTGAAATGTTACATTTTAGTCACTTACGTTATCTTTTTGTTACGAATTGGTCACTCTGTCGTTAAACTTCGTTACCTCCCTAATGGCAATCCTACATGGCAGTCTAAATAGGTTTTAAATGCCAACTTGGATGTCCAACTGGGACGAGAACAGGTTTTTAATTAAACAAATTTAATTAATTAAAAAATTTAAATTAATTACACCTTGAATTGGAAAAGAAAAATCGTTCGTCTTCTTTTTCTTTTAGTTTTCTTTTCTATTTTGACTGAAAAAACTATTTTCATCCCAGTTGGACATCCAAGTTGACATTTAAAACCTATTAGGGTTGCTACGTAGGATTGCCGTTAGGGAGGTAATGGAGCTTAACGGCAGAGTAACTACTTCGTAACAAAACGATAACGTAAGTGACTAAAATGTAACATTTCAAACATAAGTGACTAAAATATAATTTGAGGCGAACAAAAGTGACTATTTTTGTAGTTTACCCTAAAAATTTTTGCTAAGATGAGTGAAAGGACAAACAATTTATGCAATTGATTTGTAGAGTTTTGACCTTACTTGTTTATTATCTACCTTAGCTCTATTTATCAATAATTTCTCAATTCATTAATGTTTGAATTATTATATAGTTGCATAAGCTTGGACGCCACGCTTAAATCTGCACATAGGATCCTTCCATCTCACCCACTTCCCTACTCTCAATTATCTTTCTCTGTTAGTAAGTATAGACTAATGAAATACAGAGAAAGAAATGCAAACAGAAGTAATGAATATTCTGATGAAAGCTTTGTTAATTTGATCAGTACACTAGTAGGTCTTATATACACAAATGAGTGACTAACTGCTGTCGAAACCATCCTTTTTTATGTTTTAAAAAAAACGGGGATCGACTTTAAAATAAGAAAGGAGTCGCCACCAACCCTTTTTGTTTAAGTGGGATTGGATCACACTGTAAAAATAATTTTGGTCTGCGAAATAGAAAAACGGGTTCGGGAGTCGATTACGTACGAGGAAGGATTAGCACCCTCGCACGCCCAAAATTGGTACCAAATTGATTAATTAATGTCCTTATGTTGAAAATTTGAAAATGTTTAACGTGTATCTTTTTTTTTAAAGAATGTTAATTAATTTTGAATTGAATCTCAAGATTCACTCGTTTCGAAAGAATAAAAATATCATATCCAACACGTTAGGATATGACACGTTCCTACCTCGACGCCGAGATCATCTTTGATCTTCAAAACATGTGATTAAAAGGGTATTTGGTTATTTGGTCGAACGGAAAATTTACACCCAGCACGTTAGGGCATAATTTTTCGAATTTCCAAACAAAAATATTGCCTTATCTTGAAAATTTTTCAAATACGCAATTTTGAAATTGGCTCAAAATGCATTTTATTTGATTTGTTTAGATAACAATGAAATTACTTATGTCAATCAAAACTTTAAAGTTTGAATCACGATATGATAAAAAACAAAGTTACAAACGTGGAATAATAATATATGGTAACAATAACATATAAAGGAACGTAATCATATGAAAATACCAAAAAAAAACAAATTAATACACATACGATGGCAATACAACATATACTTTTCAGATATTAACAGTCGAAATCCATAAATTAAAAGACAATTTTTGAAAGAATATTAAACAAATTGACATAATTCAAATGCGACAAATATATAAAAAAATGAATAACATGAAAGAAAAACCATTTGCAACCGATGTTATACGAGTTATAAATTATATGTACATAAATTTGGAAATTGTATGTAAAGAGAAAACCAAAATAAACCACATATAAAATAGTAAATAGAAACAATAGGTAATCTATATGTACGATGGAAGTTTTGAAATAAACAAAGATATGAATAAAGTTGAAGTTAAAACAAAAATTTATTTAACTAGATTTATAAGGAAAAAACATATACGTACAGATAATTTTAAAATAAAATATATACATAAAGCAATATGAAATTAATAATGAATACATAAAATTGGATGATTTTTAGTATGAATTATGTATACATGTATATATAATACATAAGAGTATGTATATTGTACAAGTGATTAAAACATAGCAACACATAAAAGAAAATTTTGAAATTAAAAATTATGTAACAAATAAAATATGCAAATGAAAATAAAACCAATTAGAACATTGTAAAATCAATTCGCAAATAATTTAACTAAAGTAGCCTCTAAAAGGGTAAATAAAACAAAAACTAAAAAAATACTTAATCGAAATAATAATAAAATCAACAGGCTATTTTATAAATAAAGAAATTGATTTAAGCAAAGTCAAGGACCAAGCTAAAATGCGCACAATTGATTAGGGGTCAAACTAGCAAATATTCCGATAGCCAAAACGCAACACACAAATTGGATCAAATTGAAATGGCGTTCGAATTACAGAGATTAATTAAAAAAAACAAAGAAAATGTACATAGGATCTAATCAAATATCGACGCAGAAAAGAGGGACTAAAAGCGCAATTTATCTATTACCGCGGAAACACGCTGATCCTATGGATATCAGGTCGGGTCAAATCAGGTCTCCCAGTACGGTGTCGTTTTGAGGCTATTGAGATGAGCCCAAACGACGTCGTTTCGTTAATGCGATATTATCCCTAAAGTCAGATTAGAACCAGATCAGCCATCCATTCTTAAAACCAAAACCCTAGCCCTCCTTTCCTTCTTTCTTAGCCGAAACCAACCCCAACCTCACCACCGAGCCATCACCTCAATCGGTGGTCGGTAGCGAATGACAGCCCCATCTAATGGACGTCCTTACATCACCGAAAACAGTGGCTAGCGGAGCCGGAAGGTGTCCCTAAGATGCCCGAAAGCTAAACCACAGCCTCGGAATCCCCCTTTGCTCCGATCGCAGCGAAGATGGTGGATTCCAACTCAAGGTAAGCCTCCCTCTTTCTTTACTTACACAAACAAAAAGAGAAAAAGAAAAAAATCAAAATAAATCCAAAACCAATGGAATAAGATCTGAAATTTTTTGAGGAAATCGAATCGAAAAATCACATTTTTTATCCGATTATTCTTTTTTGTATTTTTGTATTCTCTGTGTTTCAGTGTTCGTAAAACAATTCATAGCTGAAATTACAGTGGTTTCCTTCGGTCCTCTTAAAGCCGAAAAGAAAAAAAGAAAAAACTAATAAATACACTATTATTCTATTTCTTTGCTGTCGTTTGTTTTCTTGTGCAGGTACGAAGGAGGCGTACGGAGGCGTGGATGTGGCACGTACGGAGGCTGTGCGCTGGAGGCTGCGGCGCGCGTGGAGGAAGGCTGCGGCGCTAGGGGTTTCTGGAAACCCCTAGGGTTTTCCAAAACCTTCAAAATTTTGGGCCAGTTAGCATTGGGCTTTGGGTATTTGGGCTGGTTGGGTTTGTTGGGCTAGTTATTCGTAATGGACTGATGGACTGTTTAATCTGGACTTTTTTGGTTTTTTTTATTATTATTGCTTTATTGGTTTTTTGGTTAATATTTGGTTAATATGGGCCCGGGCATAAATGGGTTCTTACAGCTGCCCCTCTTTGCTCGTTATCGTGTAACGAGAATGGAGCAAAGACTTCAAAAAGGACCATTTTTGCCCAATCTTCAAATCTTTGACTTCTTTTGGTGCTTTTCTTCTTCGAGTAGCTTCATTTCATCCCACTGCATCTTCAAGGGCATAGGAACTAGCGTTTCGATCCAATTCTGATGTAATTTCAGGAGAAGAGATTCGTAATCTCAATCTTCTCTGCTGAAACCTGAAAGAAATACGGATTGATCCTCATTGTAAACTCAGGGAGGAGGGATTTGTAACTTCAACCTACTCCACTGGAACTTCGAAGAGATAGAAGTTTAGAGAGAAGAGATTCGTAGTTTCCATCTTCTATACTAAAACTTTAAAGAAATACGGATTGATCCTCATTGTAAACTCAGGGAGGAGGGATTTGTAGCTTCAACCTACTCCACTGGAACTTCGAGGAGATAGAAGTTCAGAGAGAAGAGATTCGTAGTTTCCATCTTCTCTACTAAAACTTCAAAGAAATACGGATTGATCCTTATTGTAAACTCAGGGAGGAGGGATTTGTAGCCTCAACCTACTCCACTGGAACTTCGAGGAGATAGAAATTCAGAGAGAAGAGATTCGTAACCTCAATCTTCTCTGCTAAAACTTCAAAGGAATACGGATTGATCCTCATTGTAAACTCAGGGAGGAGGGATTTGTAGCCTCAACCTACTCCACTGGAACTTCGAGGAGATAGAAATTCAGAGAGAAGAGATTTGTAACCTCAATCTTCTCTGCTGAAACTTCAAAGGAATACGGATTGATCCTCATTGTAAACTCAGGGTGGAGGGATTTGTAGCCTCAACCTACTCCACTGGAACTTCGAGGAGATAGAAATTAAGAGAGAAGAGATTTGTAGTTTCCATCTTCTCTACTAAAACTTCAAAGAAATACGGATTGATCCTCATTGTAAACTCAGGGAGGAGGGATTTGTAACTGCAACCTACTCCACTGGAACTTCGAGGAGATAGAAATTCAGGTGTTCGATCTGTTTCACTACTGCTCAGTGAGATAAGATTTGCAATCTTTAACTAATCTGCTCCACTACTGTTTAAGGAGACAAGATCTACAATCTTCAGCCTACTCTACTACTGCTTAGAGAGAAGGACTGGTCATCCTTGATATGCTCCACTGCTACCTCGAGGGAACAAAATCTGAAATCTTCAGTCTGCTTTCTTGCTATCTTAGGAAGATAAGACTACAATCTTCGATTTGCTTCGCTGCAAACTTAGGAAGACAAGATCTGTGAATTCACCGATGTTGCGACCCCGTCCTCTAGGGAACTTATCCTGTAAAATCAGTTTTATGTGTTTATGCTTATGCAAAATGGTTATGATGCAATAATCAGAATGAATCTAATGCTCCTAACTAAACGTATTATGGATGACATTTGCATGAATACAGAATGTCATGAGAATGGTCTTTTTACAATTATTAAGATGCAATGATCAGAATAAATCGAATACTTCTAACTAAATGATTATAGATGACATTTGCATGAATGCAGAATGTCATGAGAATGATCCTTGGCTAAAAGTTTAAGGATCAGGATGCAATGATCGGAATGAATAAAATGCTCCTAACTGAATGTATTGTGAATGATATATACAAAATGTCGTGAGAATGATCCTTTTTAATAGTTTAAGGCATCATTGCTCATTGTTTATTAAGGCTTTATCACTGATGTATTATGTTGCCATCTTTTTCGGCTGGTATTCTCGACAGAAAACTTGAGAAAACGATTATATCTTGCTCAACAGATTTGCCCCACTGTAACTTCAGGGTTCATCTCGTTGTGACTTAGGGGTATAAGATCTGAGTCCACCCCACTGCGACTTCAAAATGTAGGATTTTTTTCTTCTTCAATCCATCCCATTGCTATTCAAGGGTACAGGACTTGTATCATTGTCCATCCATACCACCACAACTCAGGGGTAGAGGACTGTAACTTGTTCAATCAACTGATCGTTCCCTAGGTGACCTAACCAAATGTGTATGCATGATATTTGCATGGATGCAGAATATCGTTTTTTCTTGCGAATGATTCCCCTTTTACACTTGGGTTAAAATTGCCCATTTTTCGTCAAGATTGTATCACTGACGCAATATCTTGTCATTTGTTTATTTTTTGACAAAAATCCGAAGAGATAGTCTCAGTTTAGACTCTTCCTTAAACTTAGTGAGTTTTAAACAATAGTCCTATTTCAGTTTCTTAGATTATTTAGAAGCTTCCAGAGTAATATGTGAAACCCCTTTTATGAAAGTATTATTAGTCCACTAATCGTTATTTCAATACAAAATGCTTGAAAAAGATCATAACAATGGACAAGAAGGAAATTAATTAAGAGCATAGCTCGAAACAAATAAGTTAATTAAAGATAGAAAATGCAAAGAAATTTTATTGGGAGCATTCTTTGAAAAGAATAAGATAATCCAAATAACAAATTTGAAATGGATAAAATGGAAACTAGGTGCCCCAGATATCGCAGCCTGAGCTTCTCTGTTCAAACTTCTTGAGGACCAGTTTAAGCTCAATATGTGTTTAGGGGATCCGTAGTACTTTGCCGATGCCCCAAGACGTAGCATACTTCTTCACTGTTAATTTAAGTATAGCAAGATTACTGTATGCCCCACTTTCGAATAAAATTTGAGCCGCCCTTTTCGGGTTTTCAACTCAAATTCCCTTTGGTCTCAAGGCGCCCTTTGCGGGTTTTCACCTTGGCCTTTCTTTTTTTTCGAATTTTTTTCTTTTTTGATTTGATTTGTTTTGATTTTTTTGCCCCTTTGCTGTACTGATATGGTGTTTGATCTTTGAACAGACTGTAAATCTTTGGCATTGTGCAATTATGTTTCTTTCTGACATTCTTTATTGCCACATTTTTTTTAATTTGAATTTGAATTCGAATTTGGATTTGGATTTGGATTTGGATTTGGATTTGAATTTGGATTCGGATTTGAATTTGAATTTGATGACTGTTGACTTTGCAACTTTGGCATATGAAGTGACCTTCACCCTCTTAGCGAAGTATTTGACAACCACAAATATGAATTGGTGTCGGCTAGATGCTTTTGACGAGATCGGCCTCATAATATCTATGCCCCACATATAGAAAAAATGGAGGAGGCACATAAGTCCTGTCTTCCTCAATTTGGCATTTAATGCAATTTCCCTTTCTGGGTAGACCAGTAGCCCGAACCTCTTGATTAGCCTGGCCATTGTAGAACCATTAATATGGGTTCTAACCTTAGCAAAATCCCCATGTTTCAGTAGTCTGACATGCCATGATATGATCGTGCGAAAACATCTTTGAATTCTTAAAAATAGCTCAATGATGTCTCGCCTTATTTCTATGGTGAATTAGGCTTCGATATTTGCCCCTTCCTAAGTTCGCAATGTTCACTGACCTTTTGCAAGGTAGAGTCTATTTTCAATCTTGTTCTACCATCATTAACAAATCAAAAGATGGGCTACAATCTCTGTCATCTTCAAAGTCCTTATATCCCCTAGACCCATGTCTCATTCAAAAAGGGAGTCAGTAACAATGTCGCTCATGTCATTGATATCTGGGTACCTAGGTACGAAGGCAATCCAAAGAATAAATGATTCTAAGGATGATTATTGGTATGGTATGGTCATGAATAAATAATGAAATAATATTCTCAAAGAATGTATAATATGAAATGGAAAGAATGAAAAAATATTTGATTAAAAAGATGCATTTTATTGAGATAAAAATTATAGACACAAGCCTATTTCACAAAAGAAATCTTATTGCTTCTAGGCTTAAAGCAACAACTGCGTTTTGTACATTACTCTAAGTAAGGTCTAAATACTACAAGAATTTCTTCCGCAGTCCGATTGTCCAAAACGCTCCCAGGTTCATGTTTCTGCATTTGGCGCGTCATCTAACTTCACAATACCCATGCTGATGAACTTTTCCACCAATTTCTTGAAAGCAAGGCAATTTTCTATTGAATGCCCCGTGACCCCCGCGTGGTACTCACATTGGGAATTTGGGTCATACCATTTTGGGTATGGAGGTTGCATCAGTTTCGGGTAGTGAGGAGACACAACATGCGCGTTGAATAAGCTTTGATACAACTCCTTATATGTCATTGGGATCAGCGTAAATTAGAGTTTCTCATTGTTTCGCCTTGTGCCAGATTCTTTTCTTGATGAACCTTGATACCCAGTAGTCACTGTTTTTGGCTAATTTGAGTACCCCATACTTGCGTTATTCACTTCGCTTTCTTTCTTCCTTGTGGTCATTCTCTTGTTACTTTCTTCTGCCTCGATCTTTTCATTTTTTATGGCATTCTCAATCATTTCTCCGGTCATTACAATGTCCGAGAAACTCTTTGTGGCACTTCCTAGCATATGCGTGATAAATGGGGCCTTCAGTGTATTAATAAAGAGCATTGTGGTCTCTTTCTCCAGAAGTGGTGGCTGGACTTGGATGGCAACCTCCCTCCATCGCTGGGCATACTGCCTGAAGCTCTCGTTTGTCCTCTTCTCCATGTTCTGGAGTGTAATCCTGTCGGGCACTATGTCTGTCACGTGGCTGTACTATTTTATGAAAGCTTGAGCCAAGTCTTTCCATGCACCAATTTGGAACGACTCAACTGGTTATACCACTTGGCTGCTGCTCCCACCAAGCTATCTTGGAAGCAATGGATCAACAGTTGGTCATTATTAATGTACCCCGTCATTCTTCTACAAAACATGGTGATGTGAGCCTCGAGGCAACTTGTCCCGTTATATTTCTCAAATTCAGGCATTTTGAATTTGTATGGGAGCATCAAGTCTGGGACCAAGCTTAAATCCTTGGCATTGATTCCATAACAGCTATCAGCGCTTTCTATCACTTTAAAATTTTCCTCCAACAATTTACATCTATCTTCTAGCTGCTTTGGCAATTCTGTTTTTATCCTCTCTCCTTCAGCTATTTCATCCAAATCAGGGACATTAGTAATGATTGGATTATCTCCTGAACCTGAGCCAATTTGGAGGTTCATTGAAGCACCAGCTTGGAATTCTTGAGGCCTGATCGTGACAGATGGCCTTTGTACAGTTATTTCAGGTCGTGCTTGCACATGTGGTGGAGTAAAACCAGGGAGATATTGAGGATACTCAATATTCTCCTCAGCATCAACCATGAGGCTCCTTCCTTTATCCATAAGCCCATTCAACAGCTGCGTCATCTGAGTCATCATATTTTTCTGAGATTCCATCATTTTGTCCATCATATCCTGCTTTGGATCTTAGCAAGTCGCTCCCGCATCGTAGGCTGCATTTGTTCTTGCATTTCTTTCGCATTTGTTCCAACTTTTCTAGTCTTTTATCCATTGCCCGAGTTTTCTTTCTTGTGCCGTAGGGATGCGATCACAGTAAAGTTTTGTCGGTTTTCGAGTTGTTGAAATAATTTTTAATAAATTAGAACCTTTTACACAAATTTTAATGCATATGACATGATGTAATGCAAATGCATGAAATGCAAGGCAAATGCCTGGAATGAATGCAAAAAAGAAAGAGAGGCGTTGATTCTGAATTCAATTCCATTAGAAGAACTTTTCTAGAAAATAAATTTCTTGACATAAAACAGATTCCGTATGCGGCTTTGTCCTCATAGTCTAGGTGAAGGCACCAATCCTTTTCTTCGTATCCAGATGTTATGGTCGTGTCCCGTGAACTTGCTCAATAGATGCCTATTCTAGCTCATTATTGCTTGATCCAGGCTGTGACTCTTTACCCACTTATCCTCCGTAATGCTTGTTAGCTCCTTTAAGAAAGTCAAGATGCGACGGCTTTTGAATAGTCTTTGTCAGCTTGAATCCTCAGGCAAAGTCTTGTATTCTTCTGCGGATTATCAGCCTTCTCTCGTTGTTTACCTGGACTATGTTTGAACGACCGTATTATAATCCACTTTATCAAGTAACCCATTTCCTTATGAAAAACTCTTCTATTTAGCAATCGAATATGAATCAACACCTCCTTTCTAAGATGATGCGATGCAATGCAATGAAAACAAAAGAAACACGTTAGCACAAGAGAAATAAACAACAGAATAAAGTACCTAATAGTGTGACCACTAGGGTTTGGCGTGGCTCTACCTAGGGTTAGCTCTTAGGGTTCACTATATGTGGTTTGGTTCTAAAGTTGGGGGTACCTGAACCAGCAAATTCCTCAATCCTCACCTATTATAGGCTCATATGGATTGAGTTCGATTCAGGGGAATACATTTCCCTACGGCCATGTGGAGATGAAAATCTCACAAAGCACATAGGTACAGATGTATCTCGGAAGCAGTCCACTAGCCCATGCGGAGGTGAAAACCTCACGAAGGCATAGTTTCTCACTCCCACTTAAAAGGTATGACCACAACGGTCATGCAATACAATGCAAGAGTATTCTACAAGATTTAATCATAGCACCAACAAATGCATCAAAAGAACGTGATTTTTCAAAACAAATTTCTAAATTTTCAATCAAAAGGACAAGAGTTAATCAATCTATGGGCTGACTCTCAACAAGGTCCCCAGTGGAGTCGCCAAGCTGTGGAAACCATCCTTTTTTATGTTTTAAAAAAAATGGGGATAGACTTTAAAATAAGAAAGGAGTCGCCACCAACCCTTTTTGTTTAAGTGGGATTGGATCACCCTGTAAAAATAATTTTGGTTTGCGAAATAGAAAAACGGGTTCAGGAGTCGATTACGTACGAGGAAGGATTAGCACCCTCGCACGCCCAAAATTGGTACCAAATTGATTAATTAATGTTCTTATGTTGAAAATTTGAAAATGTTTAACGTGTGATTCTTTTTTTAAAGAATGTTAATTAATTTTGAATTGAATCTCAAGATTCACTCGTTTCGAAAGAATAAAAATATCATATCCAACACGTTAGGATATGACACGTTCATACCTCGATGCCGAGATCATCTTTGATCTTCAAAACATGTGATTAAAAGGGTATTTGGTTATTTGGTCGAACGGAAAATTTACACCCAGCACGTTAGGGCATAATTTTTCGAATTTCCAAACAAAAATATTGTCTTATCTTGAAAATTTTTCAAATACGCAATTTTGAAATTGGCTCAAAATGCATTTTATTTGGTTTGTTTAGATAATAATGAAATTACTTACGTCAATCAAAACTTTAAAGTTTGAATCACGATATGATAAAAAACAAAGTTACAAACGTGGAATAATAATATATGGTAACAATAACATATAAAGGAACGTAATCATATGAAAATACCAAAAAAAAACAAATTAATACACATACGATGGCAATACAACATATACTTTTCAGATATTAACAGTCGAAATCCATAAATTAAAAGACAATTTTTGAAAGAATATTAAACAAATTGACATAATTCAAATGCGACAAATATATAAAAAAATGAATAACATGAAAGAAAAACCATTTGCAACCGATGTTATACGAGTTATAAATTATATGTACATAAATTTGGAAATTGTATGTAAAGAGAAAACCAAAATAAACCACATATAAAATAGTAAATAGAAACAATATAGGTAATATATATGTACGATGGAAGTTTTGAAATAAACAAAGATATGAATAAAGTTGAAGTTAAAACAAAAATTTATTTAACTAGATTTATAAGGAAAAAAACATATACGTACAGATAAGTTTAAAATAAAATATATACATAAAGTAATATGAAATTAATAATGAATACATAAAATTGGATGATTTTTAGTATGAATTATGTATACATGTATATATAATACATAAGAGTATGTATATTGTACAAATGATTAAAACATAGCAACACATAAAAGAAAATTTTGAAATTAAAAATTATGTAACAAATAAAATATGCAAATGAAAATAAAACCAATTAGAACATTGTAAAATCAATTCGCAAATAATTTAACTAAAGTAGCCTCTAAAAGGGTAAATAAAACAAAAACTAAGAAAATACTTAATCGAAATAATAATAAAATCAACAGGCTATTTTATAAATAAAGAAATTGATTTAAGCAAAGTCAAGGACCAAGCTAAAATGCGCACAATTGATTAGGGGTCAAACTAGCAAATATTCCGATAGCCAAAACGCAACACACAAATTGGATCAAATTGAAATGGCGTTCAAATTACAGAGATTAATTAAAAAAAAATGTACATAGGATCTAATCAAATATCAGCGCAGAAAAGAGTGACTAAAAGTGTAATTTATCCATTACCGCGGAAACACGCGGATCCTATGGATATTGGGTCGGGTCAAATCGGGTCTCCTAGTACGGTGTCGTTTTGAGGCTATTGAGATGAGCCCAAACAACGTCATTTCGTTAATGCGATATTATCCCTAAAGTCAGATTAGAACCAGATCAGCCATCCATTCTTAAAACCAAAACCTTAGCCCTCATTTCCTTCTTTCTTAGCTGAAACCAACCCCAACCTCACCACCGAGCCACCACCTCAATCGGTGGTCGGTAGCGAATGATAGCCCCATCAAATGGACGTCCTTACATCGCCGAAAATAGTGACTAGCGGAGCTGGAAGGTGGCCCTAAGATGCTCGAAAGCTAAACCACGGCCTCAGAATCCTCCTTTGCTCCAATCACACCGAAGAAGGCGGATTCCGACTCAAGGTAAGCCTCCCTCTTTTCTTTACTTACACAAACAAAAAGAGAAAAAAAAATCAAAATAAATCCAAAACCAATGGAATAAGATCTGAAATTTTTTGAGGAAATCGAATCGAAAAATCACCTTTTTTATCCGATTTTTCTTTTTTGCATTTTTGTATTCTCTGTGTTTCAGTGTTCGTAAAACAATTCGTAGCCAAAATTACAGTGGTTTCCTTCGGTCCTCTTAAAGCCAAAAAAAAAAGAAAAAATAATAAATACACTATTATTCTATTTCTTTGCTGTCGTTTGTTTTCTTGTGCAGGTACGAAGGAGGCGTACGGAGGCGTGGGCGTGGCGCGTCACGGAGAGTTCGTCTTATTTGGAGGTGGTCGCGGCGCGTGGCGGAGAGGAAGGCTGCAGCGCTAGGGTTTCTGGAAACCCCTAGGGTTTTCCGAAACCTTCAAAATTTTGGGCCATTTAGCATTGGGCTTTGGGTATTTGGGCTGGTTGGGTTTGTTGGGCTAGTTATTTGTAATGGACTGATGGACTGTTTAATCTGGACTTTTTTGGTTTTTTTTAATTATTGTTTTATTGGTTTTTTGGTTAATATTTGGTTAATATGGGCCCGGGCATAAATGGGTTCTTACAACTGCTGTTAACAAACTCTATTAACAGAATAACAAAACGCTAGCAACCTAACTTATCCTATACTTAACATTCATCCAACTTCTCAATCGGCAAGACCCGAAGCAAATGACGAAACTGAGTGAACAACGAGACAGACAAGGGCTACGTGAAAATATCAGCAACCTGATCACAAGCTAGCACCTCGCCAACGAGTGACCCCTCAGCTACCTTTTCACGGACAAAGAACAAGTCAAGCTCAACATGTTTGAACTTGGAATGTAAGACCGGGTTAGCAGCAACAGCTACTGCACCAGAATTGCCACACCAAATAGTAGGTGAATCAGCAGAACGAACTTTTAATTCTGTCAGCAGAGAGACTAACCATGTAACATCACTGGTAGCTGCAACCAAACTCTGATACTCAGCCTTAGCTGTTGACCGGGAAACGACTTGCTTTTTTGAAAACCACAAAACATGCATATTTCTAAAATATACACAATATCCTATCGTGGAGTGACGATAAGCAAAATCCAATCCCGATTGGCATCAAAGATAGCCAACGAGAGATAGTCTGTCAGATGGACGAAAAATCAACCCATAATCAATAGTCCCATGTAAATACCGTAAGATCCATTTTAAAGCCACCAAATGTGTTGTAGTGGGTGCATGCATAAACTAACACACACGATTCACAACATAAGCAATACCTGGTCGAGTAACGACCACATATTGAAGAGCACCAACCAGACTTCGATATTCCGTAGGATCAGCAAGCCGAGTATCCTCACCTTTGGACAACGTCGACGAACTAACCATTGGTGTGTGAACACTTCTTGCATTGGTCAAAGAACTTTTCTCAAGAAGATACCTAATGTACTTGCGTTGGCATAAATGAAGACTTCGAGTGGACGATCGAGTTACTTCAATGCCTAAGAAGTAGTGAAGGTCTCCCATATTCTTTAGAGAAAACTCTTTATCTAAAAGCTAAATAAAGCTACTTATACTGTCGGCCACACTTCCCGTTACAATAATATCATCCACATAAACAAGAACATAATGACGGACTCAGTCGTTACACGAACAAACAGAGATGCGTCAGATTTGGACGGGAGAAAACCAGTAGAAACAGGATACCTTTTCAATTTATCAAACCAGGCACGGGGAGCTTGCCTTAACCCGTATAATGCCTTCGTCAGATGACACACCAAGTTCTCACCATTCGGACCAAACTGAACATAGCCCGGAGGTTGTTGCATGAAAACTTCGTCAGAGAGATCACTATTCAAAAAAGCATTATCGACATCGACCTGACGAAGTTGCCAACCACAAGAGATAGCAACTGATAGTATGGCTCGAATAGTAGCAGGTTTGACCACGGGACTGCATGTTTCCTTGAAATCACAGCCGGGAACTTGTGAACACCCCTTCGCTACCAACCTGGCCTTACGTTGAGCAATAATTCCATCAGGATTTTTTTTTACTCTGAATAGCCACTTACACCCGATTATTTTCCGTCATTGAGGAAGAGCAACAAGTTCCCAAGTGGAGTTAGCCATAAGAGCATCAAACTCAGCTTGTACTGCTGGTCGCCACTCTGGATCTGCAAGAGCTTCCTCAACCGTGCGAGGCTCATAGTCAATAGCTTCAACAGATAGAGCCTTGGGCTTAAAAATCCCAACCTTAGACCTGGTAACCATTTTATTAGTATTTCCCAATGGAACAGTTGTCGAAACAGAAGGAACTATGTCGAGCAGCATTTAACCGTCCGCGGTGACTGCAGTGTTGAGAAGCGAGAATCTTCAGGAGCAGACCTTAACTCAGCCATTGAACTACCCGTTGGAGATGGCAGAGGAATATAAGAAGAAGAAGATGAAGAGTTAGTGGACATCGCGATAGTTAGAGCATGAAAAGGTAAATCAGACTGAACAATAGGAACATACATAGAAACACGCGGACTAGTCCGACCACTTTCTAAGATAAGTGACGAGAACAAGAACTGTCTTTCATCAAAAACGACATGAAGAGAAGTAATGATCTTACCATCTGGTGTGAGACAGTGATATCCTTTATGTTGGGAACTGTACCCAAAAAATGTACATGGCTGAGAATGAAAATCCAATTTGTGATGTGTAAACGGTCATAGATAGGGAAAAGAACAACACCCAAATACCCTTAAGTGATCATATGTAGGCTCACGACCATGAAGAACTTGATACGGAGACTTCCCTTCTAGAACTAGAGTAGGAAGGCAATTTATAAGATGAACAGCACTACTAAAAGCGTAACCCCAGTAATTCATGGGCAGATTGGCTTGAGCTAAAAGAGTAAGACCAGTCTCAACAATGTGCCTATGCTTGCGTTCAGCAACTCCGTTCTGTTCGGCTGTATGCGGGTAAGATAGACGATAAAGAATCCAAAGATTAGCTAGCACCAACGTGAAAGCACGATATCTCTTAATATCTCTCCAAAACTGTGTTTTGACCTTCTTCTGAAACTGAAGAAAACACTCAACTGCCTGAGATTTACGTTGAACAAGGTAAATCTACGTAAACTGACTACACATGTCAATGAACAATACATAATACAAGTTAGAACCACAGACAACCGACGCTGGTCCCCATAAGTTGGAGACAACCAATTCAAACAAATCTTTATACTCAGTAATAGAATTTAAAAAAGGTAGTTTATGAGATTTCTCCTTTTGGCATGCAATACAAACATTATCAAGGTACTTTTTATTTGAAACAATTCTACACTTATCAAAAACAAGTTTAACAGTGGAAGCGGATAGGTGACCAAGTCGTTGGTGCCACAAGGCAAAAACATCATCGCCACCATTACGATCTTGTAATCTTGTGTTGAGAACAGATGGAGCAGTAACATGGGAATCAGGCGAGATAGGGGGAAAATAATAGAGCCCGTCACGAGTTTGGCCCCGCAGCAAAATTTCCCGAGTAATGATGTCCTTAACAACACAATAGGATGGATGAAATTCAAAAAATACATTATTATCACTTGCAAACTGAGAAACAGATAACAAATTCTTCCGTATGTTTGGAACACATAGAACATGAGACAGATGAAGTATCTTACTCTTCGTAGGTAAAATAGAATTCCCAACACACGATATTTTTGTAAGTTCCCATCGCCCATGAGAAGAGAAGATGTACCTGAGTATGGCGTGGATTTATGCAAAGTAGTGGCCTCCCGACATACATAATGTGTAGCCCTTAAATCAGGACACCAAGAAGAGGTCCCTACACGCATAGGTGTAACAACCCGATTTAGGGGCTAATCAGAACAGTGGTTTCGAAACCACTAATCCAAGGTTAGAGAAAATTATTTTCATGATATTTTATGAGCTAGAGCATGATTATATAAGTACATGAAAATTTTGGTGCTTTAATTTTAGCGATTTCATGCTTAATCACGAAAAAGGACTAAATTGCATGAAGTGTGAAAGTTCAAAATTTCAAGCTAAGGGTGCCAAATAGCTATGGAATAATAATTTGAGGTCTTTAAAGGGCAATTGAACCCCTTAAGTGATGGTTGACTGGCCATAGGAGACAAAATATGTCAAAATTGGTCAAGTTGGTGGATTATGTGATAAATTGTCTAGGAAATAAAATAAAATAAAGATGAAAAGATATCATCCTTTTTTCTCATTTCCTTCCACCCAAAATTTGCAGAAAAAATAGGGGTTGAGAGCTCAAAAAATTCAGCACATTATTATCCTTACAAGTAAATGTTCTAGTGATCCTTTCTTGATAAAAATTGTACTTTTGGAACCCCTAAAGCTTAAGCTTTCTAAAGAGGGGACTATTTTGTAAGATGGTGAAGAGTTTAGAGTTTTGCCATGAGAGCTTTTAAGTAGTTTGCTGCATTTTTATGGAAGAAAATGAGTCTTAGTTGTTAGATGAACAACTTTTGTGAAAGGTGTTACCATGAAAACGCCTAAAAGGACCTTTTTGTAAAGGTTGTAAAATGTGAGGTAAATGTGTGAAATAATGAGTTTTGATGGTGGCCATAAGAGAAATAAATTTTCACCTAGGCTCTTTAAAGGTAGAAACTTGATTAGAATTGATTACCGAGCCTAAGGGTAAAATGGTCATTTTGCAAAAGTCTAAGGGCAAAATAGTAATTTAGCCAAAATATGATTATTGAAATGCAATTATTAATGTGATAATTAAATGAGCTAATTTACTATTATAGATCAAGAAGAACCAAGAATTTACCTCGACCGGGGAAAGAACAAAGTATCGGACTAGATCGACGATCTAGCTTATTTTGAAATCTAGGTAAGTTTGTATGTGATAAATTCAACATTTATGCTAGTATGTTTGAGAATGTTTGATATTATAATGATACATGATATTCTATGAAATTGAGTATTGGTGTTGAATGAGAAAGATGATAAAACTTGAGATGTTGAAGTCCCGATTGGACTATAATAAATGTGAGAATACTATCATCGAGACATGAGATGGATAAGGTCCCATGTAAGACCATGTCGGGGACATGGCCTCAGCACTGAATTAAGATTTCGTATAAGACCATATCCAGGATATGGCATCGGTATTGAATATGAGAATCGTATAAGACCATATCCGGGATATTGCATCGGCACTCAGAGGAAAGATTCAGCTATAGAGAGGAAAGAGTAGAGAAGAAGACGAAGAAGAAAAGAAAAGGGACTAAGAATTCAGTAGAGAGAATTGAAGAAGAGATGACCCAAAAAGCTAGAGGAAACGTACCCAAAATGCAAAAATCACCAAAGAAGACTAGAGAAAATTCGGCACTCTCCCCACTCAAAGCCGAAAATGCTACCCATGACCCCCCTTCAGCCGAAATTCCCCCCTTAGCTAGACTCCCACTTTCGGCCAACACATCCCACACCCATCAACTCCTTGATTTTCTCCACTTTTCCCTCCTACACTTACTCTCTTTCATCCATTTGAATCGTTTGACCAAGTCCCCTAACTCCCATTGAAGAGTTTGATCCAAACTCTACTTCCTCTACTCTCAAGCCACAAAATAAAATCCTTCATTTGCAACCTGAGAGATTCGAACCCCTCCCCTCCTTATTCTCCACTTGACGCCACACCACCACACCACATGCTCCACTTGTGTTAGTAAAACACACTCAATTATACTTAAATCCAACCTCAACCAGCCCTCTCCTCTTAAGGGCCAAAAACTAAAATTTTTTCCAAGGCTCAGACTCGATCCCAGGCCTCCCTAGAACCCCCAAATACACTCATATAACCAGCTGAGCAAGCACAACATGTAATTATGCAAAAATTTACAACCCCTAACTTTTGGGATGTTACAATTCTACCCCCTTAAAGAAATTTCAGCCCCAAAATTTACCTGCTCAGAAGAGGTGAGGGTATTGTTGTCGCATCGCCTCTTCAGGCTCCCACGTGGCTTCCTCTGAACCGTGATTACGCCAAAGCACCTTGACTAATGGAACGAATTTCCTTCTTAGTACCTTAACATCCCTAGCCAGAATTTGCACCGGTTCTTCCTCAAAAGTCAAATCAGGTCTTACCTCGATCTCCTTAACCGGCACTATATGAGAAGGATCCAAACGGTAGCGCCTCAGCATAGAGACGTGGAACACATTATGTATACGATTTAACTCAGGAGGTAGCTCCAAATGATAGGCGACCGGTCCCACACGCTTTAGTATCCGGTAAGGTCCGATAAATCTAGGGCTCAGCTTGCCCTTCAGCCCAAATCTCAAAATCTTCTTCCAAGGTGAAACCTTCAAAAAGACAAAATCTCCCACCGAGTATTCAATCTCTTTGCGCTTCAAATCAGCGTATGACTTCTACCTATCCGATGCGTCTTTTAACCGACCCCGTATCAACTTCATTTTCTCCTCAATTTCAGAAATTAGCTCTAGACCCAACAGTCGCCGCTCACCCAATTCTGTCCAACAAGTAGGGGTACGACACCTACGACCATATAATGCCTCGTATGGTGCCATCTGAATACTAGATTGGTAACTGTTGTTGTAAGCAAATTCTGCCAACGGCAAATAGTCTTCCCAACTACCTTTGAAATCAATCACACAGCTTCTTAACATGTCTTCCAAAATCTGAATTACCCTTTCCGACTGACCATCAGTCTGTGGGTGAAACGCTTTGCTGAAATCCAACCTCGTACCCAATGCTTCGTGTAACACTCTCCAGAATCGCGATATGAATCTGGGGTCCCTGTCCGAGATGATAGACACTGGTACCCCATGTAACCTCACAATTTCAGCCACATATAGCTTGGCCAACTTTTTCAATGAGTAGTCAGTGCGAACTGGTATGAAGTGGGCAGACTTAGTCAGTCGATCAACAATAACCCATATCGAATCCTTCTTAGTAGGCGTCAGGGGTAGCCCACTAACAAAATCCATGGTTATCCTCTCCCACTTCCAGAGTGGAATTTTCACATGTTGCAGTAATCCAGAAGGCAGTTGATGCTCAGCCTTCACTAGCTGGCATGTCAAACACTTACCTACAAAGTCGGTAATCTCACGCTTAAGCCCTGGCCACCAATACAGTTCACGCAGATCTCGGTATAATTTGCTTCCACCGGGATGCATAGCGTATGGGCTACTATGCGCCTCCCGCAGAATCGACTGTCTTAACTCAGAGTCCCTCGGTACACAAACTCTTCCACAGAAGCATAATACTCCTTCACTATTCACTCAAAATCCACGATCTCTCCTTCTTCAATTGTTGGAAACGAAACCAACGACTCATCCAACATCCTGTTTCTCCTTAATTTGATTAATCCAAGTCGGTTTTACTTGCAGTTCAGCCAACAAACTACCATCCTCAAACATTGCTCTTAGACCTTTAAACCTATTCCGACAGTCACGTATTTCGACGATAAAAGGGTATATCGATGTTACATGTGCCAACATTAATTTTTCATCCGAATAGCCCTTTTAACCGTCTATATAGGGGTTTTAGACTTGTACCGATGGATATTTTGATTTTAAAGATAATTTTTTAGTCGTCACTAAATGGTAGTTTGTTTGTCATGGAGTTGCAAAAGAGATTGTGAGGAAGCAGTTTTCTTGAACGGAGTCCGATCGAACTGTAGGTGTTAGAGATCAAAGAAGGAGAAGCTAAAAGTTTTAGGCTAATTTTTGGGGTATTCTTGAAGTTTTTTGGAAAATCTAAGCCCATATTTGTGTTCAAAACATTAAGATGATAAGTGGATTGATGCCATTTTTTGGGTCGGAGGTTGCGCCGGTAGTGGCCACGTGAGAGGAAGGAAATTTTTTTAGGCTTTATTTTTTAGATGAAAAAAGAAAAGAAAAGAAGTTAAATTTTAAGTAAAGAAAAAAAAGAGAGAGAAAGAATGGCTTAGAGACCCTTCTGACCTGGAAAATGAGAAGATAATTAGGTGGAAATTTATCAATAATGTGGAATGCACAGTTAGTATTTCATTAGGGAGAAAATGAAAAAGTAATTAATTTGTGTAATTTAACTAACAGTGACTATTTTAGACGCTTCTTTCAAATATATAAATAACATTAACCCTCAAGGAGAAAGAGCTCTCAGGCACGACAAGAAAAAAAATACAAAAAAAATAAAAAATAAATAAAGTTTTACTATGGCAGAAGAATGGCATGCCGGAATTTGTGAAGGGACATGGTGGAAGTCGTCGAAAACCATGCTTTCAGGGTTTCCTTCGTCGTCTCCTACTGAGATCGCAGGCCTGGGAATTAGCTTCGGATGGGCTACGAATATGGCGGACGATATCGAGGCAAGGTCTTCTAATAACAAGGAAAAGCATCAGCAAGCTGCAGATTCTCATAATAATGGCAGCAGTGTTTTCATTGATTCTTCCTTAAAAATGATGGATTTTGGCCTTTCATCAACACCCGATTGTAACCAATCTTTTCAGTAAGTTTGATGTATTATCATGACAAATTAATTGCCATATGATTATGAACAATCCATTATTAAATGCTTGGTTGATAAATCATTTCAAGGTTGAGTTGCAGGCAAGAACCTGTAGCCATGGATTCAGCACTGCTACAAGGTTTATTATTTGAACCTGATGCTCAAGCTCAACAACACTCACTTAATTTCAACAACCTGTCCATCAACCATATGCCTGCCGGTGCCACTTATGGGGCAAACGCTAATGGAATATTATCACCTCCATGGCCAAAACTAGCTCCTTTCGTAAGGCCATCATTGCCGAAGCAGCTTCCCAGTAGCTTACCCTTACCGCAATCACAAGTTCTTTTACAAACATTTGAAAATAAACTCAATTGCCCCCGCCCCACGATAGAGGTAACTAAAGTTTGAGCTCTAATTAGTCCCTAACTATGCTCAAATCTGATATTTAATCCTTCTACTTGAACATAATTTGGTCTCTATTTTTTTATAATATTATTAGCAGACTCAAATCAATAACAAAGTTAGTTACTGTAGTTGAATTAAATTAAATTTGGGTCTGCTAATAATATTATA
Organism: Gossypium sturtianum; assembly: GCA_025698515.1. NCBI lineage: Eukaryota > Viridiplantae > Streptophyta > Magnoliopsida > Malvales > Malvaceae > Gossypium > Gossypium sturtianum. The sequence continues at coordinate 82,316,285 of CM046951.1, forward strand.
ATAGTAGCTGATCAAATTAAATTTCAAATTCTTTCATAGTACAAGGACTAGAACTAGAATTAGACCTAAGATTTGATAAGATGTAGGAAATTAGTACTTCATGTCCTTGCCTTGGATCCAGGGCTAGGGTTTGTTGACCATATTTTGATATATTTATTCTATGTTATGGATTCGTATTATAGACTAATACCAAACAAGTACGAAACTTAGCGTCAGTGATGAAGAAAGGAAGTGGTGAACCTCCATTAAAGAGGCCAAGAATTGAAACCCCATTGCCATTACCAACTTTTAAGGTACTATCTTCAAGCTTTTCTTTCCCTCCAAGCTAATGATAGTTTATTTAACGAATATTATACTCTTAAACACACTTTAACTCACGACTTTCGTGCTGCTACAACAGTAACAATGTCAATTCAACTAATATTTAATCGGTAATTTATTTACAGAATTAGATGATAAATTAGTAGCAATTTTTATCAGGTCCGGAAAGAGAAGCTAGGGGACCGAATCACTGCACTCCAGCAATTGGTTTCACCTTTTGGAAAGGTGAAATTTTGTATTTTTCTTTTGATATTTCAAAGAACACATAATCGAAAGCTTTACTTTTTTTATGTTGGTATTTGGTTTAATGTGCGCCTTCCTTTTTCCCAGACTGATACAGCATCTGTTCTCCATGAAACTATTGAATACATCAAGTTCCTCCATGATCAAGTCAATGTATGTTCCTCTATCTTCGTTTTATCCCCTTGCAAGATACAATAAAAAACTATGATCTAAATTTTAAATTGGCTTAAAACTTAAAAAGCCTTTTAGTTTATTTATCAAAATATCATAATCATATTTTCTAGGCATAATTTTTTTTAGCCCTTAACGTTTATATTTTTTTATCAATTTAGTTCTTATTCTTTTTGTTAGTTAAATTTGACCTCAAACTTTAAAAAAAGAAGAAGTCAAATTCGATCATCAATCTTTTGAAAATAATCAAATTGATTTTTTAACAAATATATTGACTAAAATGTAAAAATTTTAAGCATGGTAACCCACATAACAGTTCATGTGTAATTCATGTTTTTTTTTAAAAAAAAAATCTAAACTTTTTTTATAAATTTTAAATTATTTATTAATATGACATAGACGACAAATAGTGTCATGTTAGTATGAAGTGCATGTGGACTGCTACACGAGTTGTCACACCAACATTGTTAAAAAATTAATATTTTAGTCAACATTCATATTAAAAAAAATAATCTGACTCTTTTTGAAATGTTAATGGTCAAATTTAGCTAAAAATAATAATAAGGGATAGATTGATAAAAAATGTAAACGCTAAGGACTATATTTATCATTATACCTATTTTTATATTAGTTTATCTATTAGAGTTAAATGTTAGCTCAAACTCAACATAAAACATTTTTAAAACACCTTGATCAAATTTTAAATACATATGCATCTCATATGATTAAAAAAAATGAAATAATCTTCTTAAATTTTATTAACGTGGTCTATTTTATAAACAAATTATGCCCATATGATAGGAACACATATTTATAATTTGATATTCATGTTTTAAATGTGCTACAAGTCAGATTTGAGCTAACAACTTAACATCTAAATTTAGTTTAGCTAAGGAAAGAACATGACTGATAGAAATAGAATATACCTTTAAAGATTCAGAATTTGAAGAAAGTTGATAAGGTAAAATATATCCGAATAAATCTCCATACGAATTGAAAAAGGTTATGTTAATTTTTATGTAATTTCAGGTTTTAAGTACTCCATATGTGAAACAAGCAGCTGTTTCCATACAACAGGTACGTATATAAAAAATAATGACTTCGATCAATGCTGATAACTGGTAAACTTTTTCAGTGTGCGAATAATTACTATGAATTTCTTTTCTTTTTTGTTCTTTTTTGTTGTTGCAGGGCATTGATCATAGGTTGAAAGACACAGAAGAGTCAAAACAAGACCTACGAAGCCGAGGGTTATGTTTGGTGCCAATCTCCACCACATTCACAGTTGCTAATGAGACCACTGCTGATTTTTGGACGCCAGCATTTGTTGGAACTTTGAGGTAGGAAAAAGAAAAGACAATTAGAAAAGCTAAAAGGGGTCTTACGATAAATACTGTAGTAATAGAATAAGAACAGCAAAATATAATGGAAAACTTAGAAAAAAAAACCCTAAAGAAAACAGAAAAAAGAGGGAAAAAAAAATGCTGGAGTACTCCAGGGCCAACATAACAAGCAGAATTGATGTAGGTCTAGCAAAATTATGATTGGTTAACGTTTCTATTTGCATTGAAGTATCAAATGAAATGTAAAGAGAGGAAATTAATACACAAAAGGATTATTATTTATTGCATTGGAGTTTTCTACTGTTTGTATGAACCGGATTAGATTGGTAAAATTAACAATCGGTCAAGATACTAGTTGAATCAGAAATTGAATTAAATTTTATAATTTTTTAAAACTATTTAATTTCACTTTAAATCAGACGAACCGATTGAACTAAAAATTATTAGTTTAATTGATTTGATCACCAATTTTTAAAACATTAACTTTGAACAAGCTCTCTTTTTTTTTTTTTTGTCAAAATATGCCATAATATTTGAATAAAATTTAATACTTAGTCTTTGCATTTAAAAAGAAATTAAAAATTAACCTTTTACTTTCTTGATTTGAAATTTATAGTCAAATTTTAACATGTTAATATTTTTCATTAAAAATTGTCATCAATATACTTATACAATTATACCAACATCAAAAGGAGATCATTATGGACACAATAAACAAACAAACATGACAGTAAGTAAATTTTGATAAAAGAATTTCATATAAATTAATGAACTAGATTTTAAATACTAATTTAAATGTAAAAATTAACTCTCAAATTTCATTAAAGTATAGATAAAAGATTTTGACTTTTTGTTTTATAATTAACTTTTAATGTGGTGGTGGAAGTCAGGGTGCGGCCCACTGTTGTATCTTTTAGGGTTTCTCCATTATTTCGATTGTAAAAAGAAAGAAAAGTGCCTTAGATTCTTAACTTGGTGCTGGAGGTGGGGGCCAAGTCTACTGCCCACAATGCGGTAATATATATCCATACATTTTTATTATTGAAGTTCAAAAAACAAATTAAGTCAAACCCCTTTTTTCTCATTTCAAAACAGACCTCTATTTCACAAACTTGGGGGTTTACGTCTATTTTTAAGAATAAATGTTTGAAATTTTGATTATTTAAAAGAGTAAGCCAATTTCTCACCAATACCACAAAAACATGCTTTGAGAAAAGACCTTTTTATTTTCTATGTTAACTGTAGAACCCAATTATTGCCCGGGCCCAACAAAATTAAAACCCAAATCAAAACCCAATCAAACCTAAATACCCAATTACCATTAACCTAACCCAACAGCTAGCCCAATACCCAAATTAACCCTAATCAGAAAAAAACAAAACCCTAGCCCCCCTAATCCAAGTGGCACCGCAGCCTAGCCCCTCCACTTGCTCCACTGGCCCTGTCTCTGCTCCACCGCCACTGTCAGAGCCACTTGCACCGCCACCGCCCTAGCACTTGCAAAACAAGACAGAAGCAACACAACACGCAACAGCCACAGCAAAAGAGCAGCAAGAAATTTGTTTCTCTTTATTCAATCTTGGCTATAAAGCCACAAGAAAACCATTGTAACGGGGGGGAGAGGGATTTTCGGAACTCAAAAGAAACTTTCAAGGTTCATTTCATTTTTATATAGTTATTTACTGTTGTTTTTATTTTATTTTATTTATTTATTTCAAAATCTATACAAACAATAACAAAAGAGGAAGAAACTTACCTGAAACCCCCTCGTCGTAGCGTCGGAGTTTGCTTCCTCCGTCGACGGAACTCGATGCAGAGGGTACAGAAGGTCTCCTCCCTTCGTTTTCGGGCGCCGAGAGTCGAGGCTGCAAGAGGGCTTCGAAACAGGGCTAAAGCCCACCGTCTTGAGCATCACTGGCCACTGAACCGGTGGTGGCGCGGTGGTGCGATGAACGGCCAGGGGAGCCCAATCGATGGGGAAGACTGAAAGGGGGGAGAGAAACTGAAGTGTTGTTTTTTTCTTGAAGAAAGCAGAGTCAGAAATAAAAAATGGGATTTGAGGCTTTTAAATATTTAGCAAAACGGCACCGTTTGGTTAACAGGCTTACTGCGCATATTCCTTAAAAGGAATATTTGCGCGATCGGTCCCCATCCTTTTGTGGTGCTATTGGATCAAGTTCCATTCCGCGTTTTCCTTTTTTGCGATTTTGCCCTGTTATTTCCGTTTCATTTCAATTCAATCCGCGCCTGGGCCATTTGGAACGTCGCGCATTTGGGGGTTGGATTATTGCCCATTTTAGTCCCCCATTTAATCCGCGCGCTTCAAATAGGTCCTTTCCTTTTTACTTTATTTCAAATTTCGCCCCAAACCTTCGTTTTAAAAGCAATTTGGCCCCTCCTTTAATTATTTTGCAACTTTATTATTATTATCGTTATATTATTATTATTATTATTATTATTATTATTAGTGTTATTATTAATCTTATAATTATTACTACTATTATATTTGTTATTATTATTATTTTATTATTATTACCATTGTTATTTCATTTTTTATTACTAATACCATATTATTATTATTATTATTATTTTATTATTATTACTAAACTACTATCATTATTAAGTATTCCTATTATTATTTTCTATTATTACCATTGTCATTTTTTTATACATATATTATTAATCATCTTAACCTTATTATTACATTTAAATTATATTATGTTGTATTATTTTTATCTTATTATTATTACTACTATGTATTATTATTACTATTATTATTACTATTATTTGATATTATTCTTGTGATTATTATTATTGTTATTATTAGTATCTTTATTATTACTATATTTATATCTATATTTATTTTCTTAGTTAAATACTATTATTATTTATTTAATTTTCATTTATCTATTTATTTTTATACTATTTCACATACATACTTCTATTTTCACTCATATTATTATCATATTTTATATATATTTCTACTCATATTTCTATATCAATATTATTTTCATTATCGTTATTATCATTATTATTTTTCTTTTCTTTTCTTCTCATAAAACTTTCATTTTGTTATTTATTCTTCTATTATTTTCTTACTTTCATCTTTCATTATCTTCATTTTTGACTCGTTCATTTTATTCTATTTCGTTTTCGTTATTTACGTTATCATTCGTACTAACACATTTATTCCCATTTTTGCTACGCATATCCGTATTATGATCTGTTTTTACATTCCATTATAAACTTGCATTACATCAATTTTCGCCCGACACAAAATGGATTCTTTTACAAAGGTAATATTCCGTATTTAGAAATTCGAGAGGTCGTGCCCTAAAGTATTGGGTTTCGATCCTTCTCGTTTGATCTAAATAACCGAATATCCTTTTAAAACAAATACATTTTTAAACTAAAAGCTTATTCTCGTGAACTCGAGATGTCGTGTCCTAAGGCATTGGATGTGATGTTTTGTTATTCGAGATAATATTTTCTAAAACCAAGGCAATGTTTTGTATTTAAAAGCTCGAGAAATCGTGCCCTAAAGTATTGGGTTTCCTTTTCTCGTCCATTCTAAATAACAAAATATCCTTTCAATTAAATCCATAAGTTTTGAATAAAAGGCAAGTTCAACTTTAAAGGTCGAAATGTGGTGTCCTAAAGTATTGGATGTAACACTTCACCTTAAAACGAGACGGACCCTCGGCATACATTTCCAATTTATCCAAATTTATTCTTCAACAACAAGAGGATCGTATTTTGAATTCTTAAGTTTTCAACTTTTCGACATTAAGACATTAGATAATCAATTAGGTACCAATTTTGGGCGATCGAGGGTGCTAACCCTTCCATAAACGTGAACCGACTCCCGAATCCATTTTCTCGATTTTCAGTAGACCAAAATTGTGTTTTTGATAAATTAATCGATTATTAAAAACAAACACTTTTAAGGTGACCCGATCACACCTCATCAAAAAGATTGGTGGCGACTCTGTTTTTTTATATTCGTTTTCAAAACCCACGTCGACCCCGTTTTTGCCAAAACTCAAAAAAGGGTTACGACGACTTGGCGACTCATTGGGGACCCAAAAAGAGAGTCGGGCAGTAAATTGATTATTTTTGTCCTTTGTCGAAAGTTTGGAAATTTGATTTTAAAATTTTTTTACTATCCTTGTGTTGCATTCATTTGTGTCATTGCATATGATCTCTATTTTTGTGCACAAGATACATTGCATGACCGTTGTGGTCGCACCTTTAAGTGGGAGTGAGAAACTATTCCTTCGTGAGGTTTTCACCTCGTGCAGGATAGTGGATCGCCAGGGATACATCCGTACCTATGTCTTCGTGAGATTTTCATCTCTCAGTGCGCACCATAGGGAAATGTATTCCTCGACCGAACTCGGTCTATATGAGCCTATAATGGGTGAGGATCGAGGAATCTGCTGGTTCAGTACCTCAAACTCTAGAACTAAAACCACATATAGTGAACCCTAGGAGCCCACCTTAGATAGAACTACATCAAACCTTAGTGGTCACCGGTAGGTGTTTGTTCATTTTCACTTGTTTTACTTTGCGATCTCGACTCGTTGCATTTTATTTTCGTGCATTCATCTCATTTTTCTAAAGAGGTATCGATTCACGGTCGGTTCGAGTTAGAAAGTGGTTATGGAAAACGGATTCCTTGATAAAATGGAAGACAATGCGATCGTTCAGTATAGTTAGAACCTAGGCAGTTAGAAGGGTATGGATCCATTTGAGCGAAAGGAAATGTGGCAGTGCTAAAATCTGGTGGTCATCCTTTAGAGGCGACAAAGGGGTTGGAAGGAAAGTGATTGGCAGAGGGCAAGAGACTGTGACATTGAATTGGTGAAAAGGACTTTGCTTACGACAAGGAGAAAAGTTTATTTACTATTGGTACTCCCAAATAACAAGCATGAATTTATAGTTGTATTTGAGGATGTTACATCTAATGTGAAACAACGGTAATGCAAGACCGATGTCCATGATGACTCAAATGGGCAAGACAGAAAGAGAGTTAAACGGCCTTATCGGTCAAATCAACTTTGTTGCATAGACACCCATGCGAGCAACTCAAAATGCTTGGCGCGGACAGAATCGAAAACTCTCAAGAAGCATTGAGGGTGATGGATGTCGTTTTAAGATAGCATGTCATAAACAGGATACCTCTTTGGTTTGCCAATCTTTCAAGATAATCAGAACAACCTCACGGACATTGGAAGAGGTGCCCTTGACAATAGGGGCTTCCATTCAAAATTCATGGCCACTCAAAGAGGCATTTCCACGAATATTGATATTCGCCCTAGCCCGGTTATGGATCCTTCGCCAATCGAGAATGCTATGGATCCCGGATGGACCATAGCTAAGCAAAGCTTTAAGAACACGAGGACAAAAGTCGAGTCCATCGATCACGCAGTACAAGATCACCTGGATTGAGCGACCGATTGCGCAAAGATCATTGTTTTTCATTAAAGGGAAAAGTGTGAAAAAGTTAATGGTGAAGTTTGAGAATCTAGAGGTTATTGTCTATAATCATTTTGTCGACCATCGCAACATACGGTCGGGCTTCTCTGTAAGGCTTGCCATGCTTAAATGTTGGAGAGCCGAAACAACCTACATATATTCCTTTGGAGCTCCATTCCTTGATGTATTTGCAATTGACAAAGCGCTAACTAGAGAGCTTCTTTGGTTAAGACAGAAGTCTCGGGAAAGAATGAAAGCTTTATTCTATGCTTCATGGGGAGCGACCATAGTGCCGAGCCAATGTTGTGTTCTTATGGTGTTTCTTTCAAAGCACTAATTTCACCCAAGTTGAAGGTCGTGCTCATCGAGGGGCAATGATGGAAATTTCTTTCCGAAGAATGAGCGTTGAAATTGGTAACCATCTAGGATTGAAGGATAGGCTGTTGTTAACTTCTAGGCTCATCGTGGTGATGCAAACAACATTGTAAGGGATTTGATTCGTGTGAAGAAATGAAAGGAATTTGTATTGACCCGATTAGATAGATCCAAAAGAGACAAACCGAATAGACGACTTTCACTGTGGTTAGAATTGGAAAAGCTATCGAACGGATACGATCTAAAATGTCTGAAGCTCCGCAGTTTCTTCCTTTTCTAGAAAAACTCTAATCTTTATGAGCCTTGGAAGCGGAAGAATCCCTCGGGGTATGGCGCTAGCTAGAGTGAATGATCAATGCTAAGCTTAGACAGCCTCTTCACTACCATCGAAGCTATAACTCTGCAATCGAGTTGAAGTTAAGCCGGAACAAGATTAAGGAAATGAAAGGTGGGATCGAAAAGTTAGAACCAGCATTACACAATTGTGAACTGCGGATCGAGCTTCTCGAAACAAGAGAGGAGTAGAAGACCTTCATCATTCTTATGATCAACAATTTAAAGAGTCGAGATTACCTCGTGAGGGAAGCAATAGTGCAGATTCAAAAGGTAGCTGGTCATCTATAGATTTTGGCATTACAGGTGAATATGTTAAGCATAAAATACGGGCTGCAGCTTAACCATAGTCAAGAGCTAGATCCACTGCTTGGGAAACCAAAAACCTTTAGGACTTAGGACGAAAGCATATAGTAGTCCGTTTTATGTAAAAGAACTTGTTTTCTAATAAAGTTTCCTAAAATGAAGTTGATCAGAATCGATACCTCTTTGCATTCATGCATTCGTACTACATTGCATTCGCATTACATTGCATTCATTTGTATTAGACCTTTACAAAAGGACCCTAATTAGGTAAAATGTTTGATTAACTTTGGAAAACATGGAACAAAGGTTGGTGAGGATTGAGCAAAGGCAAATACAGATGCAAGAGCAATTGACCCAAATTCAACAAGAAATGCGAGAGCAAATGCTAGACTTCCAAAAGAACATGATGGGCCAACTAACTCAATTTACTAGCCGGAGGACTTGAAAAAGAAGTGACCTAGCGACTGACAATGTGGATAATGATGAAGACATCATTTATTCCCCAATGAATTTCCCAACTCAACTGTGACGCGCGCACTCGCGTGGTACCCATCATTATTGGATCTCAATATAGGGTGATGCCGGTCTTCTTTGGACTCTCCGATGGGCCCTGGTAATGAGCAAGTCAATCGTGTTGTTTTTGGTCTACCAGAGGCGGAGAAAAAAGGAGAAGGGGCTTCAAAAGCCCCGAAGAGGAAGGACAAGGATGTGGCTAGCACGAGTGGGTATACTAAGGGTTATTCAAGCGTTTCTGATAAAGAAACCGACCAAAGAAGGTAGTTACAGTCACCTGGTCCCCCCAAAGCAAAAACCCAATCCAGTAGCGTATTCGGAAAAACCTCAAGTTCACTCCTATTCCCATGACGTATATGGAGTTATACAGAACTTATTTGATATGCATGTTGTAGCTCCTTTTTATATAAAACCACTGCAACCTCCATACCCAAAATGGTATAACCTAAATGTCCAGTGTGAGTATCATGCGGGGATTACAGGACACTCAATAGAAAATTGCCTGACTTTTAAGAAGTTGGTGGAAAAATTCATCAAAATAGGTGTTGTGGAGATAGGCGACGCACCAAAAGCGAAGCATAAAACTCGGGGCATTTTGAGCAATGAGATGCGGAAGAAATTCCTATAGTATTTAGAAGCTTACCTAGAGTAATGTACTGAAATATCTTTGGTTGCTTCAAGCCTAGAAGCAATGAGAACTCTTTTGTGAAATAGGCTCGTGTTAAAAATTACTATTTCAATAAAATGCATCTTTTGAACCAATATTTTTGTTGTTGTTCTTTTCATGCTCTTGAATGTTCTTTTATTCTTCATTCATAAATAACCATTCTTGGAATCATTTATTCTCTGGAAATTACTTTCATGCGACAATGGGTCCCGGATATCAATGAAATGAGCGACACATTACGGACTCCCTTTCTAGTGAGATATGTGTCCGTAAGAATCTAAGGACTTAGAAGATGATAGAGATTGCAACTTATTTCCAACTTGATTAAAAATGACAGATCCTACCTTGCGAAATGTCGGTAGACAACTGCGAGCCAACGAGGGAGATGAAGATGGAAACTTAGCTCACCGCAAGAATAAGGCAAGACATTATCGCAGGATCACGACCCGGACATGTTGGGGCCATGAAACGTGGATTCCTATATGTGAGGCATGGACATTTGTCAAGCTAGTCTCCTCATAATCTTTGAACCAACATCGATTCATATTCATAGCCTTTGATTACCTTACCGGAGGGTAAAGGTCGCTTCACATGTCAAAATTACAAAATCGCGATGAATGTCGACTTCAACTTCAAATTCAAATTCGAAAAAAAAACAAAAAAAGGAAAAGAAAAAGAAAAAGAGAGTGGTGATAAAGGATACCGAAAGGAACGTGTTTAACGTGATAACACGAATTTATAGTCTGTTCAAAGGTCGGACACCACATCGGATCTGACAAGAGAGCCAAAAACCATCCAAATTCTTTACGAGGACAAGCGATATTTGTAAAAGTTGGCATCGAGAAGTTACCATTTACTTTCTATGTTGGCTAAGATCCTCACCAGGGGCTTACGACAAAAAGGTCCGTTCAAAAGACTGCATTAAGAAGGATTCTTCATATCCAAAAGGACTCAGGAGGAAAAGTAAGTGCCCTATCACGCAAAGAAGGCCAGGCTTGGAAAACATAGGCACTAATCAAGATGGATGATAAGGACTTGCCTAATCCTATGAGTTGATTTGCAAAAAAAAAAAAAAAAAAAAAAAAAAAAAGAGAGAAAGAAAAACACACAAAAAGGAAAGGAAAAGAAGAAAATGAGAGGCCAAGATGAAAACCCGCAAAGGGCGCCTTGAGACCAAAGGGATTTGGGTTGAAAACCCGAGAAAGGCGACTCAAATTTTGACCAGAAAGTAAGGCATACGGTAGTCTTGCCACGCTTAGGTTAACAATGAAGAAATATGTTGCGTCTCGAAGCATCGACAAAGTACTCGGATCCCCTAAACACATATTGAGCCTAAAATGGTCCTCAAGAAGTTTGAGCAGAGAAGCTCAGTGATATATCTGGGGGCACCTAGCTTCTATTTTACCCATTTTTGTTATTTATTTCCCTTGCAAAAATCGCCAATAAATTTCCTTCCTAATTACATTTGCTATTTTTGCTTTACCTATTTGTTTCGAGCATTGCTCCTAACTAGCTTCTCTCTTATCCGTAGTTATGGTCTCTTTCAGGCATTTTGCATTGAAATAATGATTAATAGAATAACGACACTTTCACAAAAAGAGTTCCGCATATTACTCTATGAAACTTTTGAGTAATACGGAACTCAAGCAGACCATTGCTTAAAACTCCTCGAGTTTAAAGGATCAGGAATAATGATGGAGGAAAATTCTGAACTGAGGCTATCTCTTTGAATTTGGTTGAAAACAGTGTTTGAACAAAATGACAAGGTATTACGTAAGCAGTATCATCTCGATGAAAAAGGGCGATGTATGAATGAGCAATCATTCGCGCGAAGAATGATTTTGTATCCATCATGCGTGCACACCTGATCACGATCCCCAGGAATGGAAAGGTGCAACAGACCAAATCGTTTACGAATTCTATGCCCCTCAGTCGCAGTAGGATGGATTGAAAATGACACAAATTCTATACCCTTGAGTCGCAATGGGATAGACTGAAGATGACGCAGACCCTATACCCCCCTGAATTGCAGAGAGGGTTTGAAGATGGTGTAAGCCTTAAAGTCCTATAGGTACCATGGAATGGACCTTGAAGTTACATTGGGGCAAGTCATTTGAGCAAAATATCTTTGGTTTCTTTGATTTTTTTGAAGATGGTACCAGCAGAGCGAGATAGTAGCGTAATACGTCAGCAATAAAACTCTGATGGACAACGAGCAGTGACAACCCTAAGCATTAAAAAAGGGATCATTTCATACATCATCATTCAAAGCACGTTTAGTTAGAAGCATTCGACTCATTCGGATCATTGCATCCTAATCATTGTAAAAAGACCACCCTCATGACATTCTGCATTCATGCAAATGTCGTCCATAGTACATTTAGTTAGGAGCATTAGATTCATTACGATCATAGCATCCTAATCATTTGACATAAACACAAGCATATAAAATCGAGTCTACGAGGATATGTCCCGGAGGACGGTGTAGAAACATTGGTGAAGCCACCATCCTATTGCCACTAACCAAAGGTGGAATAGGTTGAAGATTGTCCTATTGCCAGCGACCGGTAGTGGAATAGGTTGAAGACCATCCTATTGCCAGCGACCAGCAAAGTGGAATAGGTTGAAGATTATCTATTGCCAGCCGACCGGCGAGTGGAATAGGTTGAAGATTGTCCTATTGCCATTGACCAAAGCGGTGGAATAGGTTGAAGATCATCCTATTGCCACTAACCAACGAGTGGAATAGGTTGAAGATTGTCCTATTGCCAGCGACCGATGAGTGGAATAGGTTGAAGACCGTCCTATTGCCACTGACCAGCAGTGGAATAGGTTGAAGATTGTCCTATTGCCCCGACCAGCGGTGGAATAGGTTGAAGATTGTCCTATTGCCATTGACCAGCAGTGGAATAGGTTGAAGATCATCCTATTGCCACTAACCAACAAAGTGGAATAGGTTGAAGATTGTCCTATTGCCAGCGACCGGTAGTGGAATAGGTTGAAGACATCGTCCTATTGCCAGCGACCGGCGGTGGAATAGGTTGAAGATTGTCCTATTGCCCGCGACCAGCGGTGGAATAGGTTGAAGATTGTCCTATTGCCAGCGACCAGCATTGGAATAGGTTGAAGATCATCCTATTGCATCGACCGTGGTGGAATAGGTTAAAGATTGTAGATCTTGTCGCCTAGCGATGAGTGGGGCAAGATTGAAGGCAAATCTTGTCTCTCTAAACAGTAGGGAAACATGATTTAAGCCAACATCCTATTGCCATCGACCAGCGGTGGAATGGGTTGAAGATTATCCTATTGCCACTGACCAGCAGCGGAATAGGTAAAAGATTTCCTATTGCCATTGACCAGCAGTGGAATAGGTTGAAGACCGTCCTATTACCACTGACCAGCAGTGGAATAGGTCAAATTTGTAGATCTTGTCGCCCTAACCAGTAGTGGGGCAAGATCGAAGGCAAATCTCGTCTCCCTAAACAGTAGGGGTCATGATTTAAGCCACCGTCCTATTGCCACTGACCAGCAGTGAAATAGGTCAAATTTGTAGATCTTGTCGCCCTAACCAGTAGTGGGGGCAAGATCGAAGGCAAATATGTCTCCCTAAACAGTAGGGGTCATGATTTAAGCCACCGTCCTATTGCCACTGACCAGCATTGGAATAGGTCAAATTTGTAGATCTTGTCGCCCTAACCAGTAGTGGGGCAAGATCGAAGGCAAATCCCGTCTCCCTAAGCAAGAGGGGTCATGATTTAAGCCACCGTCCTATTGCCACCGACGGCCAGAGTGAAATAGGTCAAATTTGTAGATCTTGTCGCCCTAACCAATGAGTGGGGCAAGATCGAAGGCAAATCTGTCTCCTAAACAGTAGGGAACATGATTTAAGCCATCATCCTATTGTCTCGCCCAGTGATGGAATAAGTGAAGATTACAAACCTTACCCCCGAAGTTGCAATGGAGCGGAGTTGAAGATGTAAATCTATCCTCGAAGTTGCGGTGGAGCGATTTAAAATAAGCGAGTCTCATCCCCTTGAAGTCACAAAGAGGAGCAAATTGAAGCTATAGGTCTATATCTCTCAAGTAGAGGTGGAATGGATCAAGCGACAAGATGCGGTGAGCAGAATGAAGCTATCTCGTGGAAGAGCACCCAAGAAGTCAAGACTCAACAAGGCCAGGGCAAAATTGGTCCTTTGAAAGTCTTTGCTCCATTCTCGTTACACAATAATGAGCAAAGAGGGGCGGTGTAGAACCCAATTATTGCGGGCCCAACAAAATTAAAACCCAAATCAAAACCCAATCAAACCTAAATACCCAATTACCATTAACCTAACCCAACAGCTAGCCCAATACCCAAATTAACCCTAATCGAGAAAAAAACAAAACCCTAGCCCCCTAATCCAAGTGGCACATGACACTAGCCCTCCACTTGCTCCACTGGCCCTGTCTACTGCTCCACCGCCACTGTCGAGCCACTTGCACCGCCACCGCCTAGCACACTGCAAAACAAGGGCAGAAGCAACACAACACGCAACAGCCACAGCAAAAGAGCAGCAAGAAATTTGTTTCTCTTTATTCAATCTTGGCTATAAAGCCACAAGAAAACCATTGTAACGGGGGGGAGAGGGATTTTCGGAACTCAAAAGAAACTTTCAAGGTTCATTTCATTTTTATATAGTTATTTACTGTTGTTTTTATTTTATTTTATTTATTTATTTCAAAATCTATACAAACAATAACAAAAGAGGAAGAAACTTACCTGAAACCCCCTCGTCGTAGCGTCGGAGTTTGCTTCCTCCGTCGACGGAACTCGGTCTGTAGGGGTACCGAAGGTCTCCTCCCTTCGTTTTCGGGCGCCGAGAGTCGAGGCTGCAAGAGGGCTTCGAAACAGGGCTAAAGCCCACCGTCTTGAGCATCACTGGCCACTGAACCGGTGGTGGCGCGGTGGTGCGATGAACGGCCAGGGGAGCCCAATCGATGGGGAAGACTGAAAGGGGGGAGAGAAACTGAAGTGTTGTTTTTTTTTCTTGAAGAAAGCAGAGTCAGAAATAAAAAATGGGATTTGAGGCTTTTAAATATTTAGCAAAACGGCACCGTTTGGTTAACAGGCTTACTGCGCATATTCCTTAAAAGGAATATTTGCGCGATCGGTCCCCATCCTTTTGTGGTGCTATTGGATCAAGTTCCATTCCGCGTTTTCCTTTTTTGCGATTTTGCCCTGTTATTTCCGTTTCATTTCAATTCAATTCGCGCCTGGGCCATTTGGAACGTCGCGCATTTGGGGGTTGGATTATTGCCCATTTTAGTCCCCCATTTAATCCGCGCGCTTCAAATAGGTCCTTTCCTTTTTATTTTATTTCAAATTTCGCCCCAAACCTTCGTTTTAAAAGCAATTTGGCCCCTCCTTTAATTATTTTGCAACTTTATTATTATTATCGTTATATTATTATTATTATTATTATTATTAGTGTTATTATTAATCTTATAATTATTACTACTATTATATTTGTTATTATTATTATTTTATTATTATTACCATTGTTATTTCATTTTTATTACTAATACCATATTATTATTATTATTATTATTTTATTATTATTACTAAACTACTATCATTATTAAGTATTCCTATTATTATTTTCTATTATTACCATTGTCATTTTTTTATACATATATTATTAATCATCTTAACCTTATTATTACATTTAAATTATATTATGTTGTATTATTTTTATCTTATTATTATTACTACTATGTATTATTATTACTATTATTATTACTATTATTTGATATTATTCTTGTGATTATTATTATTGTTATTATTAGTATCTTTATTATTACTATATTTATATCTATATTTATTTTCTTAGTTAAATACTATTATTATTTATTTAATTTTCATTTATCTATTTATTTTTATACTATTTCACATACATACTTCTATTTTCACTCATATTATTATCATATTTTATATATATTTCTACTCATATTTCTATATCAATATTATTTTCATTATCGTTATTATCATTATTATTTTTCTTTTCTTTTCTTCTCATAAAACTTTCATTTTGTTATTTATTCTTCTATTATTTTCTTACTTTCATCTTTCATTATCTTCATTTTTGACTCGTTCATTTTATTCTATTTCATTTTCGTTATTTACGTTATCATTCGTACTAACACATTTATTCCCATTTTTGCTACGCATATCCGTATTATGATCTGTTTTTACATTCCATTATAAACTTGCATTACATCAATTTTCGCCTCGACACAAAATGGATTCTTTTACAAAGGTAATATTCCGTATTTAGAAATTCGAGAGGTCGTGCCCTAAAGTATTGGGTTTCGATTCTTCTCGTTTGATCTAAATAACCGAATATCCTTTTAAAACAAATACATTTTTAAACTAAAAGCTTATTCTCGTGAACTCGAGATGTCGTGTCCTAAGGCATTGGATGTGATGTTTTGTTATTCGAGATAATATTTTCTAAAACCAAGGCAATGTTTTGTATTTAAAAGCTCGAGAAATCGTGCCCTAAAGTATTGGGTTTCCTTTTCTCGTCCATTCTAAATAACAAAATATCCTTTCAATTAAATCCATAAGTTTTGAATAAAAGGCAAGTTCAACTTTAAAGGTCGAAATGTGGTGTCCTAAAGTATTGGATGTAACACTTCACCTTAAAAGCGAGACGGCCCTCGGCATACATTTCCAATTTATCCAAATTTATTCTTCAACAACAAGAGGGATCGTATTTTGAATTCTTAAGTTTTCAACTTTCGACATTAAGACATTAGATAATCAATTAGGTACCAATTTTGGGCGTATCGAGGGTGCTAACCCTTCATAAATGCACGTGAACCGACTCCCGAATCCATTTTCGATTTTCGTAGACCAAAATTGTGTTTTTGATAAATTAATCTGATTATTAAAAACAAACACTTTTTAAGGTGACCCGATCACACCTCATCAAAAAAGATTGGTGGCGACTCCTGTTTTTTTATATTCGTTTTCAAAACCCACGTCGACCCCGTTTTTTTGCCAAAACTCAAAAAAGGGTTACGACATTAACTCTTCTAATTATATGGTTATGTAATACCCCAAATTCGGCCTAGACGTTATGGCCGAATCTGGTGATGTCACATGGAATGGGTTTTGAAAACGAAGTTGTCTCGCCAAAACATTAACATTCTATGATTTCCAAGTTTTATCGAAACACCGTTTAATTAGCTCATTTATCATTACTTATTATAACGGAAGTCTTATAAATCAATATATTTTAGAAATTCGATTCGTGATTTTAGGAAAAGCCTCGTTTGGAGTAAAATTCGTTCCAGTAAAGCATTCTAACACGCATGCAAATCATCGGGCAATTAAATCCGCAATCAAGTTAAAAACCAGCAGTTCAGAGAGTCCTCAAAATTACAACTCTCCAATGGAAACCAAATTAGCAAATAAACCATATAATAATTTTAAGCAGTTTAACAGAAGAGTGGTCACCGCTGAGTCTCTACTGCACCGCTGAGTCTATCATAATATTGCCCAAACTCAATAACCCAAATGCTAACAGTAAAACCTTCACTTACCAAGCCGATTCAAGAACCCCAAACCCCACAATAGCAACAATTCAAGCGAGGAAAACGACAGCAATTCAAAAAGGAGAACCCGAATTTGGAAGTGGAGAGAGAGAAAAGAAATAATAATAGTAAGGAATGAGAAGAAAACGTTTAGAGAAGAAAAGAAGTTTTTGGGAAAAGAAACAAAAATTAAATTAGAAATCTGATTTCCCCTAATTTTACTCCCACAAATCCCACTACACATAACTTCCTCGGACTTTTAGCTCCACTAAAACTCTCTCATGCAACTGAGCAAAAACCAATTACCCATGCTAACGTAGAGATTCGAACACCAGACCTCCAACACACCACTCCCTTACCACTCGAACCAGCAGGCTCATTCCAATATGAGTTTATAGGCAATTAAATATAAGCCCACTGAACAGAGATAGGGCTTACTTCCAAAAAATAATAAAATTTACTAAAGGTAAGGCTTGAACTTGGGACCTCTCACACACATCCAGAACACTTAACCACTGAAGCAGACAGATATTTGTGTCAGATATTCACAGAAGTAAAATTAAATTATTTGGGGCGTTACAACTCTACCCCCTAAAAGAAATTTCGACCTCGAAATTTACCTGATCAGAACAAATGAGGATATTACTGACGCATCGATTCCTCAGGTTCTCATGTGGCTTCCTCAGCGCCTTGATTCTTCCACAGAACCTTCACTAACGGAATGGGCTTCCTCTTGAGAACATTAACATCGCGATCCAGAATCTGAACCGGCTCCTCCTCAAAAGTCAAGTCTGGTCTAACCTCGATCTCCTCAACAGAGACTACGTGAGATGGATCTGACTGGTACCGCCTCAAAATCGAGACGTGGAACATATCGTGGATACGGTCTAATTCTGGAAGTAGCTCCAACTGATAAGCGACCGGTCTCACACGCTTTAAAATCCGATACGGTCCAATAAACCTAGGGCTCAACTTGCCCTTACGGTCAAATCTCAGAACTTTCTTCCACGGTGAAACCTTAAGAAAGACGAAGTCCCCCACAGAATACTCAATATCACGCCTCTTTAGATCCGCATAAGACTTTTGCCTATCAGAAGCCGCTTTCAACCGATCCCGAATCAATCTAACCTTATCCTCGGTCTCAAAAACCAACTCAAGACCCAAAACCCGACGCTTACCGAACTCAGTCCAACATAGCTGAGTGCAACACTTACGACCATACAAGGCCTCGTAAGGTGCCATCTGAATGCTAGCCTGGAAGCTGTTATTGTAGGAAAACTTAGCTAGCGGTAGATAATCCTCCCAACTACCTCGAAAATTAATCACGTAACTCCGAAGCATGTCCTCCAGTATCTGAATCACCCTCTTCGATTGACCATCAGTCTGAGGATGGAACACAGTACTGAAGTCCAACCTCGAACCCAAAGCCTCATGTAACTTTTTCCAGAATCAAGATGTGAAGCGAGGATCTCTATCAGAAATGATCGACACAGGTACCCTATGCAGTCTAACTATCTCAGAGACATAAAGCTTCGCTAGCTTCTGCAGAGAAAAGTCTGTCCGAACTGGAATAAAGTGAGCAGACTTGGTCAGTCGATCCACGATGACCCAAACAGAGTCCTTCTTAGTGAGTGTCAAGGACAACCCACTAACGAAGTCCATCGTTACACGTTCCCACTTCTATAAGGGAATCCTAACTGGCTGCAACAAACCCGAAGGCAACTGATGCTCAGCCTTAACCTGTTGACACGTCAGACATCGAGTAACAAAATCGGTAACCTCACGCTTCAAACCTGGCCACCAATACAGTTCACAGAGATCCCGATACATCTTATTACCACCGGGATGCATAGCATAAGGGCTACTATGCGTTTCCCTCAGAATCCACTGTCTCAAATCAGAATCATTTGGCACACAGATCCGTCCTCGAAAATATAGCACACCATCATTACTCAACCCAAAATCAAAAGTAGTACCACTCTCAACCTGACGGAACCACACACCCAGAGTCTCATCCACTAACTGTCTATCTCGAATCTAATCAATCCAAGTCGGCTTAACTTGTAACTCAGCCAACAGACTCCAATCATCAAATAGACTAAGGCGAGCAAACATCGCCCTCAAATCAGACATTGCTCTACGACTTAGAGCATCGGCCACCATATTGGTCTTACAAGGATGGTACTCTATAGTGCAGTCATAATCTTTGAGCAGCTCAATCCAACGCCGTTGCCTAAGATTCAACTCCTTCTGAGTGAGGAGGTACTTGAAGCTCTTGTGATCAATGTATATGATACACCTCTCACCATACATATAGTGCCTCCAGATTTTCAGCACAAAGACCACAACAGCCAACTCGAGATCATGCGTCGGATAGTTTCCTTCATGTGTCTTAAGCTGTCGAGAAGCATAAGCCACAACCTTACCATCCTGCATCAGTACACATCCCAAACCATCATGTGATGCATCACTGTAAACCATAAACTCCTTACTGGATTCAGGCTGTATCAGAACAGGAGCCTGAGTCAGAATAGACTTGAGCTTCTCGAAGCTTGATTGTTGCGCATCAATCCAAATAAATGACACACCCTTACGCAGAAGCTTAGTCAAGGGAGCTACAATCAGAGAGAACCCCTTGACAAACCACCGATAATATTTCGCCAAACCCAGAAAGCTACGGATCTCAGATATGTTCTTAGGCTGCTTCCAATCAAGCACAGCCTCTATCTTTCGAGGATCAACTCGAATCCCCTCAGCAGAAACCATGTGCTCTAGAAAAGTCACTTCACGCAACCAGAACTCGCACTTATTTAACTTAGCGTAAAGCTGCTTCTCACGAAGAATCTGAAGCACTACTCTAAGATGCCCATCATGCTCATCCTCGGTCTTAGAGTATACTAGAATATTGTCGATGAAGATGACAATGAACTGATCCAGATATGGTTGAAAGACCCGGTTCATCAGATCCATGAATGCAGCCAAAGCATTCGTCAAGCCAAATGACATAAATAGGAACTCGTAATGTCCATAACGAGTCCTAAATGCAGTCTTATGTACATCAGTTTCCTTAACCCTCAACTGATGATACCCAGATTGGAGATCAACATTAAAAAACACAGAAGCCCCTTGGAACTGATCAAATAGGTCATCGATCCTCGGAAGCGGATACTTATTCTTTACGGTCAACTTATTCAGCTACCGATAATCAATACACATCCTCATGGTCCCATCATTTTTCTTAACAAACAAAACCGGTGCTCCCCATAGAAATACACTAGGACGAATGAAACCACAGTCCAGAAGCTCTTGCAGTTGAGCCTTAAGCTCAGTAAGCTCTTTTGGTGCTATACGGTAGGGAACGATGGACACCGGAGCCGTACCTGAAAGAAGTTCTATCCCAAACTCAACCTCTCGATTAGGAGGTAAACCCGGTGACTCCTTAGGAAAAACATCCGAAAAATCCCTTACAATTTTGATATTCCCAATAGAAGAGTCCCCAGAATCAGAAACACTGACGTACGCGAAGTACGCCTCACACCCTTTCCGAACCAGTTTCTCTGCCACAAGAGCGAAAATCACATTAGACAGATAATCTCGACGCTCGCCGATTATGACCACTTCCCTATCATCCGCAGTCCTCAGAACAATCCTCTTAGTCATGCAATCCAAACTAACTCGGTGCTTGACCAACCAATCCATGCCCAGAATTAAGTCGAAATCCCCAAATGGAAGCTCCATCAGATCCGCCAGAAAAACAATACATTGCACCTCTAACGGAACATCCCTATAGAGTTTACTAACCCGAACAGACTGCCCCAATGGACTCAGTACAGTAACCTCACTATATGTGCTCTCAACAGTAACCCCCAAGTTTTCAGATACAGTGCTAGCTGCGTAGGAGTGGGTAGAACCTATGTCTATAAGAGCAATATAAGGCACATCAGAAATTAAGAACGCACCCATGATAACATCTGAAACATCTCTGTCCTCTCGGCGTCGAGCAACATAGACAAGTACAGGCTGCCTTGCCTCTGTCTGATTAGCACCTTTGCCCGGTACTCTCTGTCCACGGCCCAAACCATTACTACCCCTAGCCGCTCCACGACCCCTAAGTGGCTGCTGAACGCCGCCCCGAGGCTGCACGCAATCGGAGCTACGTTTGATCGCGCCCGTGTGGGCGATTTCTAATCTGGTGCTCTAAAGATCCACACCTCAAACAAGCCCCAATCCTCCTCCAACACTCGCCCGGATGGCGCCTACCACAATCACCGCATGGCTGCAACCCAGTTGGAGCAGTAGGAGCTCCCACTCTAACAGGCCCATCAGATCTGGCCTTTTTCTTAGGCCTCGAAACAGAGCTAGAGGGCTCTGAATCCCTCTTATTATTGCCTCCCTCACAGTCTCTGTTCTGGCGCTTCACGCGTTTAACATCCTCGGCGATCTTCGCCTTCTTAATTAGAACCGTGAACTCACACTCCCTCTATAGAGCAATCAGTACCCTCAGATTATCCCTCAGTCTATCCTCAAATAGAACGCACCTCTCATACTCAGACGTTATCATGCCTCAAGCGTAGCGACTCAACCTTAGAAATTCAGCCTCATACTCGGCCACGGATCTGTCCCCTTGTGTGAGATTCATGAACTCACACATACGAGCATCCACATAGCTCGCTCTCACATACTTACTCTGAAATGTGGTCTTAAAGAAATCCCAAGTCAAACAATCTGGCTGAGTATCCTCCTCAACCATTAACCACCACTGGTATGCCTCGTCGTGAAGCAAGGAGACTGCACCCTTAAATTTTTGCTCGGGAGTGCAGTCTAAGTCATTCATAATCCTCTCTGTGGCCTCCAACCAGTATTCGGCCATACTAGGGGCGACTCTAGTGACACCTCTAAACAGCTCAGCTCTATTAGACTGGAGTCGTTCAGTTACCGACCCTCAGCCCCCAGATCTAGAATTAGGTCCAGCTACCCTCTCTAATATCCTCAGCATGGCCTGGGACAGGGCTTGGTCCACAGCCGAGTGACTTTGAGACCCAGTCTCAGTAGCAGGCGAAACCAGCGTCTCACCCGTATCCAGATGTGGCATACTGCCCAATGAGGAAGACTCAGCTCGAGCCTCCTACGGCCTCTTCCCCGGCCACGAGTACCACATCCGCGAGTTCCACGAGCACTCATTGTCTAATTCGAGGTTTATCTACATTAAAAGTTTTATCCATCAATTTCAGTTATTTATTAGTAGATATTTTATGCAAAAATTATTAGAAGTTTAGAGATGTTTTTAGAAGTTTCAGTCCCTAACTATTCCAGTACAGCCTCAAAAAATACTACCTACAGTATTTTTAAAATAAACTATCTTAGTTTCAGAAGTACTTACAGGATCAGCGCCGGAGACTCAGTGTACTACATACTCTTTTAAATTATTCAATAAATTGAAATCCAATTCTTTTAAATCACAATTTTAAAACCCAAAATCTACAGCCGAGTTTTGTAACCTGGCTCTGATACCACTAAATGTAACACCCCAAACCCGGCCTAGACGTTATGGCCGAATCTGGTGATGTCACATAAAATAGGTTTTGAAAACGAAGTTGTCTCGCCAAAACATTAACATTCTATGATTTCCAAGTTTTATCGAAACACCATTTAATTAGCTCATTTATCATTACTTATTACAGCGGAAGTCTTATAAACCAATATATTTTAGAAATTCGATTCGTGATTTTAGGAAAAGCCTCATTTGGAGTAAAATCTGTTCCCGTAATGCATTCTAACACGTATGCAAATCATCGGGCAATTAAATTCGCAATCAAGTTAAAAACCAGCAGTTCAGAGAGTTCTAAAAATTAAAACTCTCCAATGGAAACCAAATTAGCAAATAAACCATATAATAATTTTAAGCAGTTTAATAGAAGAGCGGTCACCGCTGAGTCTCTACTGCACCGATCTGCCTAAGACTGAGGATTACCTGACAGAAAAACAAACAGATGTGAGTTTATGAAAACTCAGTGTGTAACCCAACAGAATTAAGCATGCAAGCATACAATCATCATATACGTAACCAGAAATAGATACAGATACGGACTTGTGTCCTTCTCAGATACAGTAACAGAATCAGATACAGATACAGATATGCCAAATCCTACCCTCATCCTCTACACACCATCTCCGATCATCCCATCACACCATGTGGGGTTAAAAACACCCAACCATCCCTACACACCACATCGTGTCATTAAGACACATACCAGATTAATATACAGCCAAGCTGCCAAAATACAAACGATTAATGCCGATCAGAATACTTCCTCCTCATATACAAATCCAACCCCAAAACAGATACAGAGCATACATACAGAATTAACAGATAAATCATGCTTAACATGCTTACCTAACAGATAACAGATATACATAACACAGGCATGCTCAGAACAGTATATCAGTCTAACAGATCACATAGTTTTAGGGTCTAGTTAGCCCTTACCGACCCTACGGTAGGCTCACAGTCTATTAGGACGACCCGTGCGACCCTACGAAAAATTTTAGTACAATGGGCCCACATGTCTGTGTGGCCGACACGCCCAGATTGGCCATGCCCGTGTGGCCCACACAGCCTGGCCCAAAATCCACATGCCCGTGTGATGTGCCTATATGGGCCCACACGCCCAACTTGGCTTAGCCCGTGTGGCCCACACGGCCACACTCGAGCCACCACACGGCCGTGTCTTGAGTACTGCCATACCTTTGTCGACCACATGGCCGTGTTTTCGCACATGGCCTACCACACACGCCTATGTGGCGTTGACAGAACTATTTTTTGACTTTTGCCGAAGCCTCGTTTTCAGCGTTTCAGGTACACCCCTGGTATCGGTTCGATGCAAAACCACTCCCGAGCCTTCTAAAACCTAGCAACAGAGTATCCAAAACCCTTAGCAACCAAATTACGAGTCTTATACGGTTACCCAACTACGCAAACATCGACTTAACGCTTCCGAATCAATCCGTTGAAATAAAAATCGATGCTTCATCGCCTTCACCTACGCACAAAATATATCGATTACTCACCAACTAATGTCTATCATAATATTGCCCAAACTCAATAACCCAAATGCTAACAGTAAAACCTTCACTTACTAAGCCGATTCAAGAACCCCAAACCCTGCAATAGCAACAATTCGAGCGAGGAAAATGACAGCAATTCAAAAAGGAGAACCCGAATTTGGAAGTGGAGAGAGAGAGAAAAGAAATAATAATAGCAAGGAAGGAGAAGAAAACGTTTAGAGAAGAAAAGAAGTTTTTGGGAAAAGAAACAAAAATTAAATTAGAAATTTGGTTTCCCCTAATTTTACACCCACAAATCCCACTACACATAACTTCCTCAGACTTTTAGCTCTACTAAAACTCTCTCATGCAACTGAGCAAAAATCAATTACCCATGCTAACACAGAGATTCAAACATCAGACCTCCAACACACCACTCCCTTACCACTCGAACCAGCAAGCTCATTCTGATATGAGTTTACAGGCAATTAAATATAAGCCCGTTGAACAGAGATAGGGCTTACTTCCAAAAAATAATAAAATTTACTATAGATAAGGCTTAAACTTGAGACCTCACACACACACTCAGAACACTTAACCACTGAAGCAGACAAATATTTATGTTAAATATTCACAGAAGCAAAATTAAATTATTTAGGGCGTTACAGGTTAAGCGTTAGAGTTTTCTATCTTTTAGTCTAAATTTGATTCCTATATTAAGTATGTTGTTTTTTTGTTCTAAATTTTATTTCATATTGTTTTAAGCTTTTTTTTTTGGTTAATTTTTAATTATTTTTTTTAATTTTTCAAGTTTTTTATTTTATTTTTAACTAATAATTTTTTATTTATATAAATAAAATAATAAATATGTAATTATATAATAAAAATATATTTGATATATTTCATTAGGTTAAAAATACTTTTAAATTAATAACTCCTTTATTTATATAAACAAAATAATAAATATGTAGTTATATAATGAAATATATATATATATATATATTATTATGTTCAAATATTTTAATTTTTAAGAGTATCAACTAATTTTTTTGTTTATTTTTATTTTATATAATTTTTATATGTCAAATATTTATTTTTTCCACCTATATTATGAGTATGGTAAATTTTAATATTATAAAATCAAATAATTATTTCAAATATCATTATTATTTTTATATGTAAAATATTTAAAATATCATTATTTTATATGTGAAATATTTCAATTAATTATTTAAAATATCATTATATTTTCACCTACATTGTGGGTATGGTAAATTCTAATATTATAAAAATAATTATTTCAAATATCATTATTTTTATATGTGAAATATTTGAAATAATTATTTGAAATACACATACAAAAATATATAATAATAAAATTTACCACGCCCATGATATGGATTGAAAAATAAATATTTCACATATAAAAATTATATTTACTAAACATAATTATATTTGAAATAATTAATTGATTTTGTAATATTAGAATTTATCATACCCACAATGTAGGTGAAAAAACAATGATATTTGAAATATAAAAATAATAATGATACTTGAAATAATTATTTAATTTTATAATATTAGAAATCACCATACCCACAATTTAGGTGGAGAAAATAAATATTTGACATATAAAAATCATATAAAAAGAAATATATATATGTAAAAAAGTTGATATTTTAAAAAAATAAAATATATTTAACATAATGATAAATATTGATAAATGCTAAAAGTAACATGTTTTAGCCTCATTCTTAATGTATTTTTGAATGATTATTAGATTTAAAATGGTGAATTTTATGCTCCTTATCCTTTAAATTCAAGTTTCTATACTTAGGAGAGAATTTGGGAGCGAAAGGAGCGAACAACGTGCAAAAATCAGAGCAAGTTTCAGGAGCCACACGGGCTGCCACATGGCCATGTGCCAGACCATGTAGAAATCGTGAATTGCACTCCAAACATGCGGAAAGACACAATTTTTAGGTTTTTCGGGCATTCTAAGACCTATATATACCAAATATAAGAAGAGGGGAGGGAGTCGTCATAGAATACTCTAGAAAACAATTCGAAAAACACCATTGAAGCCGACTCCGAAGTAGATTTCTATCAAGATTGAAGATCTCCTTTTGATTTATTTTAAGTTTATTATAAGCTTCTTTATTTCTTGTGGTATATTGTCTTTGAGATGTTTTTATTTGCGATTATGAACTAATTTTCTAAATACCTAGGGGAGATGAACCCTATGATGAATTCTGTCTTTTGATTTCTATTTTACGCAATAAATACTTGAATCTTGTTCTCAATTATGTGTGCTTAATTCTTGGTTTAATATTTTTGGACTATTAATCCATGTTTGATGTGCTTAAATTAGAGGAGAAAAAGTCCATGTTTAAGAGTAGATCTAGCATAATTGAGTGGAGTTGCATGCAATCCTAGAAATAGGATGACATAAATCTATCGGATTAGAGTCAAATCTAATAGGGGGATCCATAGATCGAGTTAATGCGATAATAGGGGTTTTAATTAGAAAGAAATTTCAATTGATCAACCTAGAGTTAGTTACTCTTACTCTGGAAAGAGATATTAGGATAATTTAAGAATTTCTACGGATCAAGATACTAAGTGAAGAAATTGTTTGATTCAGATTGATAATGACAGATGAATTCTAAGTGGATTCTTTTCTGGGTATTGTTTCGCTTCTTAGTTGTTAATCGTTTGTTTTCCTGATTCGTTCTTTGTCGTGTTCTTTACTTAATTAATTTAATTAATTTTTGTTTTAATCAATCTCTCCAACTTGTCGGTTAAATAATAGAAAAATAGTAATTGCTACTACTTTTAGTCCTCGTGGGAACGATATCTTTGCTCACCGTAGCTATACTATTAATTGATAGTTGCATTTGCCTTAGTCAGGTTTTTAGTTAGTTTACGATTGCATCAAGTTTTTGGCGCCGTTGTCGGGGACTAAAATATTAGGAAAACTTTATTTCTATTAATTTAGCGATTTTTATTTTTATTTTTATTTTAATATTTATATTTCTATTTCTATTTTTTATTTAATTTTTATATTCTAATTTTTTTCGTTTGTTTGTTTCTGGCAGGTTCTTTTGGTTTATGACTAGAGGAAACTCGTTGGATCCATTACTTTTTGACAGTGAGATTGAAAAGACTGCTCGTAGAAATCGTAGAAAGGTTAGAGAAGCAAGACAAAGTCAACAGAATATAGTAGACGATCAAGAGGAAAAGGATATTACTGTAGAGATGGGTGATAATCAAAATAATTAGCTACCTCCTACAGCTCCTGCTCCTCGGACTATGTATGATTATGCTAAGCCTACTCTGATTGGGACTGAATCGAGTATTGTGAGACCTACCATTGCTACAAACAAATTTGAACTAAAGTTGAACACAATTCAGATGGTACAACAGTATGTTCAGTTTGATTGTAATGCCCCAAAACCCGCGGCCCAGAAGTTTTGGCTGAATTTCGGAGGTCATATTTATCACCGAAGTGATCGTAGAAAAATTTTAGTTTAACAAATCGAAAAACATTGCAGTATTTAATGAAACACCCCAAACCCGGCCCACGAGCTTTGACCAGATTTGGTATGTTCCTCAAGTAAACCGGTTCAAAATTCTTTTGTTACTTAGGAAAAACTTGTATGATTTTTAAAAAATATTGTTTGGGTTGGGCTTGAGTTGAAAACAAATTTATCTTATGTTCAAACCCATTTATTTAAGGTGACAAAACATTTAGAGTTAATTTTAAAAAGGAATTTACTTAAACTTTAATTGATAAAAATCCATAAACATAATAAATAAAAGAAAAATAAAGTAAACCACAATGGCCTTATTATATCAATGATCCCAAAGTAAAACTTAAAATACTTAAAATAAATTGAAAGTCCAAATCATAAATTTCTTGCTATGCATGGCCACCTTTAAGCTCCTGCCGACCCGGTCCATTACTGCTCATCACCTGAAAAATATTCCCACAACGGGGTGAGTCAACAGACTCAATGTGTACACAACACTAAGTCATAATAGAATCGGGCATGCAAATGATACACATTCAAATCATAGAATACAATTAATGATGCATTCCCAAACCCAAACCTAATTAACCATCCGCTACACACCACCCGCACTGCTCGGTCACACCGTGGGACTACTAAGTCAACCCTCCATCCGCTACACACCATCGAAGCTGCGATCGCATTCGATCGACGTGCTCATCGCCCATATAATTTGTGTCATTAGACACCATATTCAAATAATGTAAACGAAGTTACCAAATTCGAGATAATGTAACCGAAGTTACCATATTCAAATTTTGTGACCGTAGTCACCATATTCCGTTGGTGAGACCAAGTCAACACCTTCTTCCCCTTTCTCATATATCCCGAATGCCCCATAAATGCATAACATACTTAATTTCTCATTATTCACATGTTAACAATATAACATATTCGTAATCCTATCGAAAGTAGGAAACGTACCTGGGTACTCTTACCACATTTGTGGTACTTAGCCACATTCACATTCTTATGCATATTCATATATTAAAATAATTGCCATATGATATATTGAAAGTTAGTGTGAGTACACACTGATTGGCTTAATAGATTCCTTGAAATCCCGAAGAACGATCTACCGATCTAAAGTTTAGATCTATTAATTCCTATATTTGGCCAATTATTAAAACCTATTAACAAACCTATTTGGCTTAAAAACCAAATCCTAGTAGGATTTGTATTGCTTACCTTGCTTGCCGATTTGATTGATCAAGTTCCAAAAATTGCTAGTATCCCTTTTCCTTGAAATCGGCTAACACTAAATCATGTAATTTTGTCAGTTTCTGACTTTTGGATCAATGAAAAATAATTCTAAATACCAAAAATAAGCCTTGGCCGATTAGATCTATGTACTTTCCTTACGCTTTCCAAATCAAGAGGATTCCTTGCCCTATATGTCTGTCGAAATCTTCATGTTAGATTTAATCTAACATATACATCATAACCTTTAATCAAATAAATTTATCTTACCTTAGATCCTTGATCCTTATATTCGACAGTTGTAGACCCCTTTAGATGTCGTAGTTGATTGCTCATTTACTTAGAATCAACAAAGATTCGGCTTTGACAGTAGAAACAGAGAAGAAAATAGAAGAAGAGGAGATGGATTTTGCTTAAAGAAAAATTCGCAGAGAGAGGGGAGAGAGCTAGGAAAATTTCGGCATGAGAGGAAGAGAAAGCAAACGTTGATGAGTAGCCCTCCTGCCCTCCTTTTATAGCCGAAATTATCAGCCTAGGAGTCCCTTACTTGGCCACCACTCCTCTTTTTGATAATATTATCTCTTTTATTTAAAAGATAAAAGCCTTTAATCCATCAATTATCTCCTCAATTTTCTTAAAAGAAAATCCTTTATTTATCACTTATTATTCACATATTTATGCAAATAGAACTCTTCCTTTTCTAGAAACCCATGCCGTCCACCTCAGCCTTCGGAAGCAAAAATAAAACTTATTTATTTGCTTCTCAAGTGACTCGAACTCAGCCTATTTCCCCTGCATGTGACGCCACTTCCTTGGGCCCTAAGTGGCATCTTCGTGCCACTTTTCCAAGCCTTTTTGTGTGTCAAACTTCTCCAACTTTTTCTTTTAAGGCCCTCTAGCCCTTATTTCCTATTTTGAACTTTAAAATTTGACATTTCGGCATCATTTCTAAGTTTCCTAAAATTTTCGATCGGCTCTGTAACTTGTCATTTTTCTTACATTTCAGGTTTCGAAATGTTCACTTTCCATTTTTGAAACATTTCCAAAAATGTTGTGTTTCAAAATGTTCAAGTTTCCAAAATGTTCATTTCCATTTCTATGCATTTCTAGAATTCCAAAAATACCAAAAATTTATTCATAGTGCTTAAGACTTGTCATTTCGTACAATTAAACTGAAAATGCATTGGCCCTTTCCAGGATGTTACGTTTCCCTCCTTAAAAATAATTTCGTCCTCGAAATTACTTATTAACGAATAATCGTACATCTTAACTCACCGCACTACGCTTATGTCACAAGACTCGATCTTAATAGAACCATCATACTTTCTAGGCACGAGTCTCTAAGTTCACGCCCCTTAGAACTCATTTCTAACGTCGCGATTTAATCGATTAAAAAGTTTTATGCATCAAAAATTTTGTTCCACTGATTATTCGCGAACAGTTTTATGAAAAGAGAATTTAGGAGTGGTTCTTTCGTATTCATACATGCACACAGTCTTTCCATTCATTCGTACATCCATCAAATAATTATGAACTTTCGTTCATTCAGAGAAAGATTGTAGTTTTCATTGTTATTGTTTTTCCACTACCCAGGGGTATTTTTGTAATTTTCCCTCTGTGGGTATTTTGGTAATAAATCGGGGTCAAATTCAAAATATTTTTCAAATTAAAGGTATTTCAGAATTTACAAAATCTCTGGGTCATTTTGTTTTCCAAATCAGAGGTGTTGCAAAATTTTCAAAAATCGAAGTTATTTCGGTAATTTTGGAAGTTAGGGGCATTTTCGTAAATTTTCCAAATCAGGGTATCTTGATATTTGTAAAACAAAATTTTTGGTATTTTTGTAAAGTAGAAATATTTTAGCAAAAGTCGAGGTTATTTTAGTAATTTACAATACAGGGTATTTTTGTAATTTTGTAAATCGGAGATATTTTGGAAAAATTCTTACAATAATCTTTTACTACAATTAAAAGGGTAATTTAGGGATTTTAAAACTAGGAATTTTATAAAGCTGCATGGCTAGTCCCTTTCGGGTTTTAATAATTGGTTTAGCCAGTGAATAAGTCCTCTTGGTTAGGGTGAGCAGTTACTACGCACTGGTAGGATTCGAGTAAAGCGGAGGTGAGTCACTAGGATTGCTTAAATACCAAGCTCTTCATTGAATCCACTCCTAGACTGCGCGCTGTGATTTGCCACACCTAGCTCGGCGACTTACTTCACGAGTTTGTTTAATAGTCCTTAAGTCTTATGCATGTGTTTGAGTGCACTAGCCCTAGGGTTCAACAGATCCTAGTTCACTAATCTACGTTCCCTTCCTATTCTACCCTTCCATAATTCATAACATAAACCACATAATCACACAAATGGTTAGGGGTACTTACAGTGGATCATGGGTCGGAGACTTAGGTGCCATGCCGTAAAACCCGCTCATCTTCAAAAATACTTTCATAAAACTCATTTGGGCTCGATTTGAAAACGTTTTGGGCCTTAGCCCACAGGCCAAGAGTTTAAAAGCGGGCTCGATATGCAAGTTGAAACACCCCAAACCCGGCCCACGAGCTTTGACCAGATTTGGTATGTTCCTCAAGTAAACCTAGGTTCAAAATTCTTTTGTTACTTAGGAAAAACTTGTATGATTTTTAAAAAATATTGTTTGGGTTGGGCTTGAGTTGAAAACAAATTTATCTTATGTTCAAACCCATTTATTTAAGGTGACAAAACATTTAGAGTTAATTTTAAAAAGGAATTTACTTAAACTTTAATTGATAAAAATCCATAAACATAATAAATAAAAGAAAAATAAAGTAAACCACAATGGCCTTATTATATCAATGATCCCAAAGTAAAACTTAAAATACTTAAAATAAATTGAAAGTCCAAATCATAAATTTCTTGCTATGCATGGCCACCTTTAAGCTCCTGCCGACCCGGTCCATTCTTGCTCATCACGAAAAATATTCCCCAAGCGGGGTGAGTCAATGAGACTCAATGTGTACACAACACTAAGTCATAATAGAATCGGGCATGCAAATGATACACATTCAAATCATAGAATACAATTAATGATGCATTCCCAAACCCAAACCTAATTAACCATCCGCTACACACCACCCGCACTGCGCTCACACACCGTGGGACTACTAAGTCAACCCTCCATCCGCTACACACCATCGAAGGCGATCGTTGCGATCGACGTGCTCATCGCCCATATAATTTGTGTCATTAGACACCATATTCAAATAATGTAACCGAAGTTACCAAATTCGAGATAATGTAACCGAAGTTACCCTATTCAAATTTTGTGACCGTAGTCACCATATTCCGTTGGTGAGACCGAAGTCAACACCTTCTTCCCCTTTCTCATATATCCCGAATGCCCCATAAATGCATAACATACTTAATTTCTCATTATTCACATGTTAACAATATAACATATTCGTAATCCTATCGAAAGTAGGAAACGTACCTGGGTACTCTTACCACATTTGTGGTACTTAGCCACATTCACATTCTTATGCATATTCATATATTAAAATAATTGCCATATGATATATTGAAAGTTAGTGTGAGTTCACACCTGATTGGCTTAATAGATTCCTTGAAATCCCGAAGAACGATCTACCGATCTAAAGTTTAGATCTGTTAATTCCTATATTTGGCCAATTATTAAAACCTATTAACAAACCTATTTGGCTTAAAAACCAAATCCTAGTAGGATTTGTATTGCTTACCTTTCTTGCCGATTTGATTGATCAAGTTCCAAAAATTGCTAGTATCCCTTTTCCTTGAAATCGGCTAACACTAAATCATGTAATTTTGTCAGTTTCTGACTTTTGGATCAATGAAAAATAATTCTAAATACCAAAAATAAGCCTTGGTCGATTAGATCTATGTACTTACCTTACGCTTTCCAAATCTGAAGAGGATTCCTTGCCCTATATGTCTGTCGAAATCTTCATGTTAGATTTAATCTAACATATACATCATAACCTTTAATCAAATAAATTTATCTTACCTTAGATCCTTGATCCTTATATTCGACAGATTGTAGACCCCTTTAGATGTCGTAGTTGATTGCTCCTTTACTTAGAATCAACAAAGATTCGGCTTTGTAGAGAAACAGAGAAGAAAATAGAAGAAGAGGAGATGGATTTTGCTTAAAGAAAAATTCGCAGAGAGAGGGGAGAGAGCTAGGAAAATTTTCGCACAGAGGAAGAGAAAGCAAGCGTTGATGAGTAGCCCTCCTGCCCTCCTTTTATAGCCGAAATTATCAGCCTAGGAGTCCCTTACTTGGCCACCACTCCTCTTTTTGATAATATTATCTCTTTTATTTAAAAGATAAAAGCCTTTAATCCATCAATTATCTCCTCAATTTTCTTAAAAGAAAATCCTTTATTTATCACTTATTATTCACATATTTATGCAAATAGAACTCTTCCTTTTCTAGAAACCCATGCCGTCCACCTCTCAATATTCAGAAGCAAAAATAAAACTTATTTATTTGCTTCTCAAGTGACTCGAACTCAGGCCTATTTCCTGCATGTGACGCCACTTCCTTGGGCCCTAAGTGGCATCTTGAGCCACTTTTCCAAGCCTGTTTGTGTGTCAAACTTCTCCAACTTTTTCTTTTAAGGCCCTCTAGCCCTTATTTCCTATTTTGAACTTTAAAATTTGACATTTCGGCATCATTTCTAAGTTTCCTAAAATTTTCGATCGGCTCTGTAACTTGCCATTTTTCTTACATTTCAGGTTTCCGAAATGTTCACTTTCCATTTTGAAACATTTCCAAAAATGTTCTGAGTTTCAAAATGTTCAAGTTTCCAAAATGTTCATTTCCATTTCTATGCATTTCTAGAATTCCAAAAATACCAAAAATTTATTCATAGTGCTTAAGACTTGTCATTTCGTACAATTAAACTGAAAATGCATAGGCCCTTTCCAGGATGTTACATTTAAGTTATGTAAAATTCTCAATTATAAAATCCCGATATTTCAAAAGAAAATACGGTCTCAATGACACTTACGTGCGTAAAACACAAAATTCTGTACCACAGTTTTCAAAACAGTACTTACAATTCAAAGTGTTTAATTATAAACTCAGAAATTATTAAAATACTATTAAAGCCTGTTCTTAACCGTAATTGTCCGAGACCTCTGCATACTGAATCAGCATTAGAATTCATAAATGTACCTGCAAGGGAAAAACTAAAGGGTGAGCTGCACGAGCTTAGTGTGAGTTCAAAACGTATCTAACAACGAAATTACAGATCAAAAACCAAATAGTAGTTTGATAACGAAAAGTACTTACAGAGATACGCAGAAACAGAAAGCAAACTCAGAACCAACATCCCAAACAAACGTAACAGTCAAAGCACACCAAATCACACACATACTCATCAGATAAACCCGTCAACGGGTCGATACAATAATACTTATCATCACAATCCAAAATGTCACTATGCTAACACCTCAATGCGCGCAGAATCAGCCATAAATGTTATGATGAACAGATAGATTACAGACAAGTAACTCACACCCAGATGCATATGAATGCAGTCAAGTATTAAAAACCCACCCGTCCAGCCAAAACACCTCTCCATCTCTCGATCACACCTCAAAAGAGTTGTTTAAGCTCATCCAACCAAACACACCACATAGGACCTCGAAAGGTCCATCCAACCCTACATACCATGTATGTGGACTAAGCTACTCAGATAATAATACGCAGCAAGGCTAGCGTATATGCAGTACAGTGCATTGCGGTAAATCGTTGTACAGACATGTAGTTTAAACTGCAAGATCAGAAAATAGTACGCAGCGACAAAGGCGGCGTACATGCGATCTGATGTGGTAAACCATTTGTACCAATAAGTTGCGATTAAAGCGCGGATCAGATCAGAATTAGTCTTTTTTCTCTTCACAACCGCCCCAAAAATTACTTTATGCAAGTACATGTATGCTTACAACCTCACAGAAACAATGAACACATCGACAGCAATCGATTGAAGCAGAGCATGCACACACCCGGCTAACGGGTTGAGAATCGGATATCTCGCTGTGATCACAAATAACACATAAGCTGAAGCCCATATCAGAGTCTTAACTACCCTCACTAAAGCCTAGTCAAGGGTCAGAACACACAGACACATTTTCAGATCAAAAACATTCACATAACTAAATTTGGTGGCTTAGGACCACACGGCTATGTGCTCTGGCCGTGTGGAAAAGCCTAAGTTTTGTGGGGGTCAACACGCTTGTGAGGGAGGAGGCACACGCCCGTGTGAGCCAGGGACATGGCCGTGTGAACAGGCCGTGTAACTCTCTGTCCAAATTTCTCTTGAAGTGGTCAAGGAAATCAAAGGTCACAACCCCCTCCGGGTTTTCAGCAACCTTATTAGTAAGAGAAGAAACCGAATCTTGAGGAGATGTTAGCTAAATTTATTTTGGTGTCAGAAACTCAATTTCAAAACATTGAGACGACACTGAAAAATCAACAAGCATCGATTCATGGGCTTGAAATTCAAATTGGACACCTGGCCAAACTTATTTCGGAAAGACCACAAGGTAGCTTATCTAACAACACTGAAACTAACCCAAATGAGCAAATCCACGCAATCACTGTTTGAAACGTGGAAGAGTTAATCAAGCCTGAAAAGAAGTCGAAGCTAGAAGCTGTTGTGAAAAGTGATGAGGTTGAGGAAGGTAAGAAAGAACATAAGTCAGTAATTAGATGATACAAACCATGGATCCCTTATCTAGCAGCATTAAAGAGAGACCACACAAAAGAACAATATGATAAATTTCTTGAACTCTTAAAATAATTGTATATTAACTTACCATTTGTTGAAGCCCTTTCGCAAACATCGTAAACAATCTTAGGACACGTAGTTAAATTTGTCCCCTACTATAATAGGGTCATGCAAACAACTCACGTAGAAGATCTTTTCCCGTTCTCCCTCGATTGAATCTCTAAGCTCTCTCCACAATATCACAATTTCCTCCCAACCTTCATACTCTTTCCCTTCATTCTATCTTCATCTTCTTCCCTTGTTTACCTCATAAGTTAACATTCTATTTCCAATTTGTTTGGTATATAAAAACATGCAAGAAATGAAGCCAATTTTTTTCTTTTAAGTGATGGAAATTGTAAATTAAAAATTTTATGCTTGTATCACATTATAATTTCATATTTTTATAAAGAGATTTAAGTAAACTTTTACTATTTTGGGATAGCACATAATGGGAAATGATTATGGGGATTGAATTTTGAAGCTTGAATTATTAGATATCATTTTTTTAAAAATGAATTAAATTTCAAAATTTTTATTTTTTTTTCATGATGTTATGTTATCATGTGTATCAAGTAATTGACAATTCCTAAAGTTAATCCTTAATTGCTGTTAAAACTTAACTCATAATTATCTATTTACTAAATCATTATGGACTGAATGCACTATTGAATAGCATTAGTTTTCTTTAGCCGTATAATGTGGAATTTTCAGAAACTTTTATCCTACATAAATAGCTAACCCATAGTCTAATAACTTTACAAATTTTAAAGGGTTTAAAGGAAAAGTTTCCCATTTAGAGGGGCTTGAGCCTCTCTGCTTGCCCCTAAAAAAGAAAACAAAAGTAGAGAGCCATTTGAAGTTTTTTTATATGTATTTAAAGGATCATTATAAACTGATATTTTTATCTATGTTTAGATATGCATCGAACACTAGTGTCAAACAATGATATCACAATTTTTAATTGATCAATAGTGTAACAAAAGAATTACGTATTTATCAACTTAGGAAAATAATGGAATAGGGGAAGTAAACAAGTACAAAGCTATCTTCCAACTACCATTGTTACAGTAAGATTGTTTGAAGATACAATTTCTTGACTATCTGAAATAAAATCTGCATCTATGGAACTCCTCATGGAAGCATAAGAGGGTTGCCTTGGCATCGGGAGCGTCGGTGTTTCGCTCTCAAGCAGTAACATCACGGCTGCCATTGTTGGCCTATGCATTGCAGAATCTTGCACGCACAACATGCCTATGTGAATGCATTTCAACATTTCATTCGGGGAGCATGAATCCCGAATGGAAGGATCGACGAGGTCCATTGCTTTATCTTCATTCCAAAGATCCCATGCCTGAAAACCAGTTCAACAGCTAATATCAGAAAAAACAAGTTTACTAATACATGTTTGAAACATAGCTTTGGCTGCAAAATGATGCATTTTATACTTACATATGTTATAAGACTCGTGTGCTCCATTGATCGGAAACTAGTATTTCTCCGGCCGCAAATGATTTCTAACAACAATACCCCAAAGCTATAAACATCTGACTTCACCGAAAATAAGCCTTCCATGGCATATTCAGGCGACATATATCCACTGCAATATAAGAAAAGGATTGCATGTGTCAAGCTACTGAAACTTGTTTGAAAGTTGAGCTTTTTGTTAAAATATCTATCAAACATGTTGAGCTTACTATGTGCCAACCACTCGAACTGTATTTGCTTCGTGTTGATTACCCCCGAAGATTCTAGCCATCCCGAAGTCGGAAATCTTTGGATTCATTTCTCCATCCAACAAAATGTTGCTGGCCTTTAAGTCTCTATGAATTATTCGAAGTCTCGAATCTCGATGGAGGTAAAGGAGTCCTCTAGCAATGCCTTCGATGATGCTGAGGCAGGTTCTCCAATCTAGCTTTTCTTTCCTGGCCTCATCTGCCATAAAATTTATCAGGAAACTTCAGCTGTAAGTAAAAAGAAATGGCTGCAAAAACTAATAATAAATCCAGGCTTTGCCGTTCTTTCGGGACTTACTGAAAAGAAAGTAGTCCAAACTTTTATTAGGCATATACTCATATATCAGCATCTTTTCATCCCCTTGAATGGAGCAACCTAAGAGTCTAACAAGATTCCTATTCTGCAGTTTGGCAATGAGGATAATCTCATTCTTAAACTCCTCTAAGCCTTGGCATGACTTGGCTGAGAGCCTCTTTACAGCTATTTCTTGACCTCCAGGAAGCTCTCCCTGTTGATAAGC
Organism: Gossypium sturtianum; assembly: GCA_025698515.1. NCBI lineage: Eukaryota > Viridiplantae > Streptophyta > Magnoliopsida > Malvales > Malvaceae > Gossypium > Gossypium sturtianum. Next base: position 82,354,474 of record CM046951.1, read on the forward strand.
ATAAACAAATATTACCACCTTTAGTTCAATGACATTACACATATTACATACATAACAATTTGATGAAGTTACTAAAGAAAATCACCTTATATACAGCACCAAAACCCCCCTGCCCAAGCCTGTTTCCTTCAGAGAAGTTGTTTGTTGCAGCTGCCAAGCTACCAAGGTTAAAAATTGGTAATTCTGGCCTATTAACTTGATTCCCGTCAATAAGGATGCCGGATGATACTGAAAGATCCGCTGATAATTCTTTGCTCTTCGACTTGGACTGTACAAGAACTGCTATATCGTTGTCCTTGCAACATGGCATTGACGAAACTGCAGGCAAACCTGAAAAAAAGAGCTGAAAAATCAATACCAAGTAGTGGACTCGATGGCTTTCGAGAAGGAGAAAAAGTGATTACCTTTTGGTTTCTTCTTGTAGATCCATAGTAGCCAAAGAGCTACCATTAAGCTGCATGCCCACACCAGAGAAATTATAATTATAATAAGTTTAGATATCTTCCTCCTGCCATCTATGATTGAAATGAAAAGAAAAAAAAAAACGGTGTTAATAGATCACACAAGTATTGTTTCAAGATTCAATTTTGGCTCGGATTTATGCAGCCAAATGCAACAGAACTTTAATGTTCAAACCTTAAAATGAAAGAATGAACTCAACCATTCATAGCCTGCTAACATATGAAGTTTAGTAGATGCCTTGCAAGGCAAGAAAATTTAACTTCTAATTACTAATAACATAAAGGAAGTTAGCTTACCTAATTCAGAATGATGGAGACGATAAAAGAACTCTAAACTTCCACTTTGATCCAAATGTGAAATATCAACCAAATCTTCTGTCCACATCATGCATCCAATGCCGGAAACAAATGCATATGCGTTACACGAACAATTTCCCAAGCAGCTTCTTCCGCAAGCATCTAAGTTGCTTGCAGACAGGAACAAATTCGATAAATCGGGTAACTTGGTGCACTTCAATCCCTTAAAGCCATCTGGTTCACCGGTACCATTAGTCCTCTGGCACTGCAACTCGATCTTCCGTTCACATCCACCTGACCAGTTCCCTCTACTCCATTGATCCGGAAACGTTGGTCTAAACCCTTTTAAACAATTGCAACTTAAAGAATTGGAGTTGTCACAGGTTGCATAATTCCCACAAAGATTGTAAAGTTCACATCTATTAGTAGGGTCAGGATGTAATTGCAGATCTTCCCATTTTTTCTCATCCTCATTCCATCTCAACTGATGCTCCCTTCCATCCCACCCTACTCGAAATCTCAACAAATCAGAAGGGTTTGAAGGATTATATGTGAAATACTGTGTCCTATTTTCATCAGGCTGAGAAAGCTTGAATCCATATAAGAAACTAGCAATGTTACTCATATTAGAAACACCTGTGAAAATCACTGAATTCCATTGACCACTTCTCCACCTTCTTTTCATATGATCCCATATTATGATCTGTGGTCCTCCATGAGGATCAACACCCACAGTATAGTTCCCTGGTGATGGATCATTAGCTGATTTCCATGCTGTGAAAGCACGGTACTCACCTATTGCTGAATTCACTGGTACTCTCATTCCAGGCAGAAATGTATCAGCTGGATGATTGAAGCTTTGCCAATGTACTCCATTTGTATCACCAATGCTTTCGTTGCTTGATAACAAAAAATTCCCTGAATTCTGGAGAATTGCTGCCGTGTTGTTCGATGAAAACCTTGAAACATTAGATGACCAAACTAAACTGTTATTACCATCGAACACAACCAAGTTACCATCAACACCAATCCTCAAAGCTCCATCATTGCCAGATAATGGATTGTTTCGATTTGCAACCCAAACAACTGCTTTCACATCAACCTTGTACCATATCCCAAGAAATCTAAGTGTGGAGTTTTCAGGACTGAAGAATCCCAGTTCGAAAATCTCAGCTTCAGATACCAACGCGTCACCATCCCTTACCGTTTGGCCTTGTCTGATTATACCAACCCCATCACAAATCCGAACAAGAGAACATAGAAGAAAAATGGATGAAACACGTAAAACAAAAACTGGGTTGTTGATATTAGTTTCCATATCATAGTCTATGAGGAGAAATGCAGAGGTTAGGAATATTTGTGGGGTTATTCATAAACAAGGTTCAAAACGGTGGCCTTGTTTGTCTGCGGATTAAGAAGACAATTTAGACTCTAAAACCTGCAGAAAGTACTTTTTACATATACTTTGGGTTTTTAAGTTTTTGACCATTGAAACATAAAAAAGAAGCGGCGGTGACGGCTGGCGGGATGCGGAAGAACAAAATGGACGGCCTTTTGGAGTTTGGACCCATCCATGGTTTTAACTAAAACTAGGGAAGGCAAATCAGATTAGCAAATCTAAAATTCTTGTTTATTATTTTAATAAAATTAAAATATTCAAATCTAAATATTATTTAAATTTGAAAAAGTTATATATATTTAAATATTCAAATTCACAATATTTATAATTTTGATTATTAAATATTTTTAATTATTATTTAAATAATAACAATTTTGTAAATCAAATGAGCAACTGTCCATAATATGAAATAAAAATGGGTAAATTACACTAATAGTCACTCAACTTTGGGGTAGTTAACAAAATAGTCACCTGGGTTTCATTTTAGTCACACAACTTTGAAAAATAACAAAACAGTTACTAACGTTATTAAAAAGTGACAAATTAGTCACTCATTAATATTTTCCGTCACAGGCTCAAGGGGATAGCTGACGTGCCCAGTTAACTAGCTGATGTGGCCAGTTAACTTGCCACGTTGGATGAGTAGTCAAAGGGTCAAAAAGAAAAGAAAAGATGATTGGTCTTTCTTTGTCTCTTTCTTCTTTTTCTTTTCATCTTTCTCTTCATCTTATCCTCCCTTAATCTCTGTCTTCTTATGCTTTTTTTTTTCTTGTTCTTCTCTCCTTTCTCTTCATCTTCTTTCTCCCTCAACCTCATCTTTTACCATCTCCTAAATTTGGGTCTTTTTCCTTCAATCCGAATGTGCTCCCACCTACAGTTGTGATGCAAAGTGTTTAACACTAAGAAGACAGTGATAAAATTTACAAACAGCTAAAAAAATTGAGCTGTTGGCTGCTGGGGATGCAGGAAAAATACAATGTACTGTAGCTACAAGGAAGCAATTCAGTAGGCACTCATGTACCATGGTATTTGAGGCACATGATAAATCCATTTTGGTTCTCGAGAACCAAGCCAACCAGTTTTCAGCTTGGTTTCAGCCATTGAAAATACAACTTCTGTTGGCTTCTTCTTCAGCTTTAACCTACCACTATCTTCTTTTACACCCTTCTTTTCAAGGACTAATTCCTGGGACAAGAGGGACAACAGGCTTGGGTGTCTTTATTTTCTTTACCATTATAGCTTGAGTGGTTAGAACTACCCCAAAAACAGAGACAGCACTTTGTAAGGCCATCAGGCAAAAATGTCAAAATTTAATCCAATGATCTATCTAATAAGACCAAAAAGATAATGAAAAATCAATAGACAATAACTTCTTAATACATACAAATAGATAGTTGACTCCAAAATAAAGTCACATATATTTGCTACAATATCAGCACCAATCTGTTCATCTGAATCTTCCATTGAATTCTTTATTGTGTGAATCTGTTCTGACAAATGTATATAAGTTGCACCACCACCAGGTACTATCCCTTTATCCATGGCAGCAAATGTTGCATTCTTTGCATCTTCAATTCTTAGTTTATAGTCTTCAAGTTCTATCTCATTATGTGCTCCTACCTACAGTTGTGATGCAAAGTGTTTAACAATTCTTAGTTTACGGTCTTCAAGTTCTATCGTAGAACAAAGCTCCTTCCATTTTCTCTTCTTCTTCTCCTCTTTTTCTTTTCCTCTTCTTCTCCATTTCTTCTCTTATTCTTCTTTTTCTCTTCTTCTTCTACTGTCCAGGGCTCTGAAATGGGTTTAGGATTAAAAAAGACTGTTTAAATGACAGCTAGTTCACCGTTAAATACCATGTCACTTTTCCGTTACGTCTATAACGGAAAATGGTTTAAAGGATTATTTTGTTATTTTTTCAAAGCTAAATTACTGAAATGAAACCCAAGTGACTGTTTTGTTAGTTACCCCAAAGTTGAGTAACTGTTGGTATAATTTACCCAATAAAAATCTAACGTTTTATATATTGTACTTTTAGTCGAATCGGAAAAAAAAATTCTAAAGCAACCACGTGAGAAATATGAATGGGCATTAATTATTAAATATGAAGGTAATAAAGTTGACCAAAGGTTATTGTCACATGCCGTCATCAACTACTTATGGGGGCCATTTTTCTGCCCTGGATTTGGACTACTTGCAATGGCATGAACCATCTGGGTCAACCTCGGTCATTGGGTCTTCCTTCAGAAATACTATAAATATTAACATTAAATAGTAATTTTTTATATTAATTTTAAAAAAAAGTAAAAAATAAAATAGAGTTTTACTAATTTAGTGGATTTAAGTATGGTTTGTCGATTGAGTCATAGTTTAATTGGTATTGACATTATTATCAATGTAGAAAGATGTGGCTTTGAATGCGTTGAATCACATTATCTTCCTATTTATGAATTGGGGAGGGGCTATGGGTAATTCTAAGCACTGTGTCAAAAAAGAGTGAATGTGATCAGAACCTATAATAAGATTGCTAAAAGAATAAGTATGGTTTCATATGGCTCTAATTGAGATGTGCATTATTTGCACTTTTAGTTGCTTGAAGTTTTGGTCATAAGGTTGAATGGAATGAATGTTAGGAAAATTGTGGAGGGTTAAATTTGAAATTTAACCCTTTTATTTTTATTTTAGGGAATTTTTATCTTTTTACTTTTCTGAATTGAAAATGTAAATCTAATTGATGAAATTAAATTCAAATTTAATTTAATATCATTTTTTTTATACATGGCTATTAGTGGAGTATTTGTTTCATTTCAAAATGTCATATTAGCAGATTTAATAGTAAGATTTTAACAATGTTAATAATACAAATTTAAATTTTGTAATTTAAATAATAAAAAGGACTAAATTCCTAAAAATAATGTTAATTTTGTTTAGTAAATGGAATGGTTTCATGTGAGGCCCCTGCAGCGCATATTCTCCACAAGGAGGAGGTTTTACCCTCATGCGGTTGGAGTCGGACAAGGACCCTCTGAGGTTCGATCGCTACCCAGGCATTCCCCCATACCTGAAACCAATGACCATTCTGGTATGGAACTGTAGAGGGGCCAAGCACCATGACTTTGTCCCCATTATACATATCATGCGAATTACTCAAACTAAAGCCCGTGCTAGCGAGGTTCTGAGGATTGTGGACAAGCTTCCTTTTGATGCTTGGATTGACACTACGGCTATCCACTGTAAAGGAAGGTATTAGGCTTTTATGGCTCTCTTCGATTATCACTACTACACGTCTTTGCGACACTGAACAAGAAATCCACATTTATGATATTATGAAGGGAATAAATTATAATAGAATTTAACTTTAAAAAGTATAGTTTTTAGACACTAATAAAATAATGTCACGTAATTAAATTTTAAAGATAATAAAGTATTATTATACACTCATATATATTTAATATATATTTTCAACTTAATTTAACTTTAATTAAATTATTTAAAATAATTAATTTTTTAAATTATAAACAAATATCTTTTCTTCTTTTACAAATTTTAATCATTTTGTTTTTTCCATAAGCTAATATTTTTTATTTTTGTGCATCCAGTTTTTTTTTAAAAAATTAGTAATTTTTGTACCAATTTTTCCATGTCATTGACATATAATTTTGGTAATTATTTTACCATGAACTCCAAACTTTAAACTCAAATTCTGAACATTAAACCTTGAATCCTAAATCTTGAGATTCAGGGTTCGAGTTCGAGATTTAAGATTTAAGGTTTAAGGTTTAAGTTTAGAGTTTGGGGTTTATGGTTATGGGTTTATGGTTCTAATTTAGGGTGTGGGGTTATAGGTTCAAGGTTCTAGTTTAGGATTCAAGGGTTCGGGATTATGGGTTACATGTTCAAGGTTCAAGATTCAAGGGTTCAGGGGTTATGGGTTCGAGATTCTAAATTTAGGGTTCGGAATTTTAGGTTTGAGGTTCAGGGTAAAAAATTATCAAAATTTTGTGTTAATGACATGAAAAAATTGTTGAAATGGTATTTAATAATTGGAAAGGATCCATGAATAATGTGATGGGAATGATCCATAAAATAATTTTTCTATGGATGAGCGTATAATAATAATTTTATTTCTTTAAGATGATGTGGTAAAATTTTATTGATACTAAAACTTTAATTTTTAAGATTATCCTAATATAAATTATTCACATATAATTGATTTAATATCTATATATTAAATAAATACACTTGAAAAAAGAAAGTGAATTCTTTTAAAATTTATATTTTCTGAATAATTTTATACTATTTTTAATTTGTATATATGGTAGTTAAAATTCTTATCAAATGTCTATTTGACACGAATTTAAACAATGTATCTCATTTCCAACCCCTTGTATTTAAAAAATATTACATTATATATTATAAATATAAAACATACCTACTTCCTTAAAATAAACATATAAACAAATACATTAAATAAAATTATTAAAATTTCACAAATATTATATTTTTTTCTTTTTTTTCCTCCAAACTTTAGCTTTTAACCTTAGGGACACGTGCCAGTTAAAAAGTTAAAACTTTTTTTTTTTGTAAATAATAGACTGATATTAATTGTGTGGCCCACCAATAAAAAAATAAAACGTCAAAATCAAAGACAACAAAGCAAACGTAAAGCGTAAAAAAAGAAATAAATAAAGTAGTGAAAGCAATAATTAAAAGCCTAAAAAAATAACAAAACCACTAAATGAAAACCACCTGCGCCCACAGCACCATTCAAACCCAATATCAGTCGCAAACGTTTCTTCTTCATCTGAGAAGCCAGCAAAAACCGAGAAGAAAACCAAAAGCTTCAGAAAAGGGTGGAAATTCATCGAACCTTCTCCACCATCGAAGCATTACAAAGAAAACTCCTAGAGCCGAGAATCCCGCATCTCCCACTCCTTCAAAGCCGACGCTGAACAAATGTCTCGGAACCCCGTCGTTCCACCTTCTAAATTCGTGCCTTCTCCTACCTTCCATCGCCAGTGTATGGGCCGTGTTATTTGCCTTCCAGGGGACAAAACGGTAAGAGATTTCATCAAATTCATCTTCCATAGAGAGAATAGACTGCGTAATCGGTCGGATAATGGACTTGTCTTTCTGTTTCTTCAGAATGCTTTTGATAACTGTTAAGGAGTCACCTTCCACGTTTATCCGTCGGAAGCCCATTGCTCTCGCCAGGATAAGGGCCCTTTCGCATGCCCTCGCCTCCGCCACAAACGTATCCGCAGCGGCTCTAAGCAGATAAGTCTCCGCGCCCACTATTTTTCCTTCAATTCTCGGCTACAACCGCCGTGATAGCAATTTTTGTATCAATATGAAATGATGCATCAAAGTTGATTTAATAAAATTTGCATGAGGGGTTTCCACTTTTGATTCCCCAAATAAGTTGAGGACGGGAGGATATTTCTCTGTTAAGGTTCACTCCGATTGTAACCTTTAAGAAACCCCAAAATTTCTGCCTAGAGAAATGAACTCCTTCATGAATTAATTTATTTCTTCGAGTCCATAATCCCCATAAGGAAAGGATCATCACTGTCGTTGTTGTTCATTGCGCAGAGAAGGTATTGATAAGCAGAGCTTACCACCGGTCAAAGGGTCAAAAGGAGGGACCATGATTTTGTGGATTTCCAAACATCTTGTGTCATCCGACAGAGCCACATAAGGTGATCAGTATTCTCGGGCCATTCTTACAAAGAGGGCAAACCACGCCCACACACAATTTCCTGCGAGCCAAGTTACAAAGATGGGGCAATAGATTATTAGTTAACCTCCAGACATGAATTTTAATTTTTGCAGGAATGTTTAAAGTCCATAAACAATTGTAGAATTTAGAATCAATCATATCAGCAGAGGTAGCTATAGAAGAGGTTTGTAAATGTTCTGTATATAAAGCCCTGTAACCACTTTTAACCGTGTATTCGCCTCGATCCGTCCCACTTCACACCCGTACATCACCCGATCGACCTCACGCAATTGGAATAGCAAGAATGCGACTGACCGTATCAGCATCAAAAATACTATTCAGGATCTCCTCATTCCAGGTAAAGGTGCCACAGTTGAAAAGCTGATTTACAGTAGTCCAGTTTGGAGAAATACACTGAACTGAAACTCTATTATTCGCTTGGCGGTAAACGAGGATCATTCCAAATATTGATGTCGAGCCATTTCCAACTCGCCATAACAATCCATTCTCAATCAACTCCCGCTGCGCTGCAAATACTCCGCGGGTATAGGATGGGTAAGATCCAATATTAGCAGATAGAATATCGAGTGAGGATAGTAACGTGCTTTTAAAACTTTAGCTAAAAGGCAATTAGGTGAGTTAAAACACGCCAAATCGCTTTGCTAATAAAGCTTTATTAAACAAAACCAAATCTTTAAACCCCATACCACCCGCATGTTTTGGTTTGCTTAATGACTCCCATCCACTCCAATGGATCCCCTTCAACGATTTGTTATTGGTCCACCAAAACTTATTCATAATCCCCTCAAGCTTACGACAAAAGTTTTGGTATAAGGAAACACTGCATAACATAAAGGGGAATGGCCTGCAGGACCGACTTTATAAAGACTTCCTTTCCACCAGTAGATAAATAACGCAAGCTCCATCCTTCGATTCTTTTCCTGAAATGATCCGAGAAATAAGCAAAGCCTCAGATTTCTTTCGTCCAACCATCATTGGTAGGCCTAGGTATTTCTCGGATTATTAGCAACCCGGACTCTAGCAAATTGACAATATAATCTTTACTCGCTTGTTGCACATTGGCTCCAAAGTAGATAAGAGATTTATCAAAATTCACCCGTTGACCAGAAATCAACTCGTATTCCTTAATAACATCTTTAATTGCTTCCACTCCTTCATTCGAGGCATCACCAAACAAAATACTGTCATCCGCAAAGAACAAATGATTGATTGAGAATCGTTTCTCTACCAATAGGAGCTCCTCGTATCATACCTCTCCTCTTCGCATCCTCAAGCAAAGCAGAAAACCCCAAAGACATAGGAGAAAAAGAAAGGGACTAAGAGGATCCCCTTGTCTTAAGCCCTTGTCGGAGAAAACCATTATTTGTTACACCCATTTATCTTGTGAGAATAGGATACACGAACAAAGCGATCGCATGATGAGAATAATCCATTCTTCTTGAAATCCCATATGTTTCAACATTCCCGCAAAAAGTCCCATTCAACCCGGTCGACGCTTTACTCATATCAAGCTTGAGTGCAAAATTCCCTTTTTGACCCCTTTTTTTCATTTTGAGAGAGTGAAGGACTTCATACGCAATTAGGACATTATCCGAAATGAGTCTGCCAGGGACGAAAGCTCATTGCGCTTCATTAATACAAGAGTCCAACATATCACTCATCCGGTTTACCAAAACCTTTGCAATTATCTTATAGAGAATATTACAGAGACTTATAGGTCGAAAGTGAGTCATATTCCTTGGTTTAGCAATTTTTGGAATCAAAACAATACGAGTCTTATTAATAGGGCCTATTTCGCAATCACCATTAAGAACAGATAAACAAAAGGAAGAAATTTCAGGCCCAATAATATGCCAATACCTTTGAAAAAGATAGCAGGAAAACCATCCACCCGGGAGCGTGTAAGGCAAGCAAAGATCTTAATCGCTCGATCGATCTCGCCAACTACGAATGTTTTAATCAAATTTGCATTCATACTATCGGTGACTCAAATCGTTCAACAAGGCCAAATAACTTTTCATCCGGACCCGTGATTCGAGGCCGTAAAAAGTTTGCTAAAATAACTCGAGGCTACATTCAAAATATCCTCCGTCGAAGACGATTTGCTCGCCGTTCTCATCCTCCAAAGCCAAAATGCGACCACGGGATTGTTTAGAAACCGCCACCTTATGAAAATAACTTGTGTTGCGATCTCCATTCTTCAACCAATTAACGCGAGCACGTTGTTCCCAAAAGAGTTCCTCTTTTCTCGCTTCCCGATTAAGACCCATCTGGACATCGTAATGTCGTGAGAACCTCATCGGAAGGGTCTTGGTTATAAAGGTGGTTCAATCTATCTTCCAATATCACTCGATGTTTTCTATCCATTTGATGCTTAACAATGCCCCATTGTTGCAAACGCCTTCCTAAATTCTCCAATTTAACATCAACACTTCCAACGTCTTCACCCCACCAACCTTTAAGCAAATTCTCAAAAGAATCATCAAGACACCACTTAGCTTCGAAACGGAAAGGTTTCATTCGATTCACAGCTTCATTATGCAGTTTATGCATGGTGTCAAGGAGGAGGGGACAATGATCAGAAAAGGAGTGCCCCAAATGTTCCACTTTATAATTTGGAAAAAGTTGTATCCAATCACAAGTGGCCATTCCACGATCCAGTCTTTCCGAATATTGGAGGATGCAAACTTACCTCTTTCCCAAGTGAACCACCGTCCAACATATCCCAAATCATTGAGATTACGGTCTTCAAGCGCCAATCTAAACTCCTGCATGATCGCTGCTCCGCTCTCAAGCGCCCACTTTTTTTCAAAAGAGTTTACAATTTCATTAAAATCTCCCATCACGACCCACGGACTTGATTGGTTACTACTTAAAGATCTAAGCAAATTCCATGATTTGAAGGCGCTTTCGAGCATCGGGATTACCATAAAATCTCGTTAATCGCCAAACTGTCCCACACATTCGTCCCGAATTTCAGCATCAATGTGAAAAGCGGAGTAGCTTTTGAGTCACCAAAGAGTTTCCTTTCCACCCTAGCGATAGTCCCCACTTGAACCTATTGCACCAACGTCAATACCATTGGTGAAGCCACATTTCAATCTCACCTTCTCCATCCTCTTAACACATAATTTCGTTTCTAAAAGAAACAAAATTTGGGGATTTATGGCTCGTAATGTCTGTTTTTGAGCCTTTGAAGCAGTTCGTGGTCTCCCAACCCACGAGCGTTCCAACTTATTATTTTCATAATGCTCTCATTTGCTCTGCCCACCAGAGCTAGCCGTTAAAACATAAGAGTCACTATCCTTAGTAGAACCCACATGAGCATTCGGTTCCTCCTCTCTCTCGTTGCCTCTTTTTCCATCTCACAAAGCAAGTGGATCATGTTCATCTAAATTCGATCCATGGGCCCATTATTCATATTATCTGCTTTCAATGAAACAAGATTCGACACGCCTAAATAACCGCCGCTCATTAATTGGGTGGCGGTCAAACTTCAAATTAGAAGATTGCGGCAGAATATTTTTATTCCTTAAATCCTCCCCAAAATCACGCCTAGATACAGTCTCGGATTGAGAAAAATTTCCTTTACTGCCACTTTCCGAAAATTCAGAGCAGAACTGAGAACCGTCCGCCTCCCTTAGCCACCTACTTGCCACCATATTCCGACGTCTTGGTACCGCCCTTAGAGAGAGATCCCAACCAAAAACAATTTTTGAGGGCTCAATACTAAGCCGATAAGGACAGTAGCTTTCACTATGCCCAAGTTTGCCGCAAATGAAACAGAATAAACTCAGCTTTTCATATTTGAAATAAGCATAGACCGTGGTATCGCTGCCAATATTGATCTTCTTTTTGCGTTTTAGAGGAACCAAAACATCCAATTTAACCCGAATGCGCATGTAAAACTTAAAACACCTAAAAAGGTTTTAATTTAAACGCTTAATATTACTATAATAACAAGGATTCAACAAATTCTATTGAAGAAAAATGATTCTTAATATATGTCCTTAGAGAGATTAATCGAATAGTATACGTTTTAGTAAAAATGACTTTACCAAGTGATGAAGTTTTGCATATGTTCAAAGAACACTCCCTTTTATTTCATTTTTTTCTTTTTATTATATTAAGCATCGAAGAATACGTAAAAAAATGTGCATATATGTTTTCTTTACTTTTTATTTTCTTCAATTGATTGTGTAACCTAAAAATCAAAAGTGAACATAAAATAAAAGAGTGAAGTTATTCAATGAAATATAGTATAAATAAATAAATCATTTTTCAACTAAAGTCAGTCAATAAAACTACATTATTGTTTATACAAATCGTGCAAGTCTTATTAATATTTATGATCTTAAAAAAAATCCAAATAAGACATTTTAGAAATATAAACAACAATTTTTTAATATTTAAAAAAAATTATTTTATTGTCGATTGAGTTTTAACTTGATTGGTATGGTCATTGTTGTCAATATAGGAGGACATGGGTTCGAGTGTGCTAAAACACATTATCCTTCTATTTCTGGGTTGAAGAGGAATCATGGATAATTCTAGGTATTATGTCAAAAAGAACAAATATGATTAAAACATATAATGAGATTGTTTAAAAAAATAAGCACTTTATAAAAATAATAAATTATATATTTATATTTTTTTTTACTAAAGACGTCATAGTTTTGGATTCAACTTCAAATCTACTTAACGTCACCTCTTAAATTGACTATTTGAATTCTTTCTTTCCACAATTTATAGCGTTTTCTAGGGTCATCAATAGAATTTTTCCTAATCATTTTTCTTCCTATTTCTTGTAGCAAGTCATGCATACACAATTTGTTGTCTTCATTAATTGTTTATAGAAATATTTTAATGAGAACATCAATTCCAATATCGAAAAAAAATTCTCAACTAGCTAATAATTTTCATCACATAATCTTTCTCCTCCCATTAAAGAAGCAGTTTATATCTAAAAGCCTTTTTTTACAATCCATCAAAGCTAATTCGAAGTTTGTTGAGAAATTTTTTTGTTACAATCTATTTAAGTCTTTCAATTGTACTTGTCCATTGAGCTACATTTTTATGGAAAAAAAAAGAAAGAAAAAAGACTCCAAAACTTCAACAGCTAATGGGAGACTAACAGCATAACCTACAACACGTTTAGAAAGCTCAATGAAATCATCTTTTGGCATCGTATCACTACCGAAAATTTTCAAATTGAAAAGATCAAGCGCATCTTCGACTTTCAATGTTGTAATCTTATACACATCATCAACTCGGTAAGAATAGAGTAAATGTTCGTCTCTTGTTGTTACAATAATTTTGCTCCCTAAATCAAACCAGTCACGCCTTTTGACCAAGCATTTCAGGTGCTTTAGGTTATCAACATTATCAAGAACAACAAGAACCTTTTTGTGAGACAACTTGTGGTTAATTATGACATTTCCTTCATGAACATTGAAAAAATTGAAACATTCATCAAACAATATATGAGAAAGAAGCTGTTTTTGTAAAGAAACAAGTTCACATTTGTCTGAAATTTTTTCAACATTAACAAAAAAGCTTTTACCTTCAAAATAAAGTGACATTTGAGTGTAAATAACTCTTGCGAGAGAGTCATTTTCTCAATGCCACCTATTCCACAAATTCCTATAATACGGGCATCATCTTCTCTGGTCTCTATTTTTGAATGCAACTCCTCTAAGCATGTACTAATTTCAACCAATTCATCATAAAAGATATGTTTGACATAATTTTGCTTATATTTTTGTAACAATGTGTCCAATAAATTCTTATTCATGCCTGCAACACACCAAAAAGAAATTGTTTCTAAACTAGAAATTAACAGCTAAAGGACATGGATATATATTGGTTATTGATTTGGGTTTGCTTTGTGTCGAAACCATTTTTTTTGAAAACGGAAATCGACTAGGGTTTTGAAAACGAAAATAAAATGGGAGTCGCCACCGATCTTTATTCGGTGTGATCGGATCACCATTGTTTTAACAAAACGTTTTGGTTTACTAAAACGGTGTTTTTGGTCTACGAAATTCGAAAAATCGGTTTCGGGAGTCGGTTACATGCGAGGAAGGATTAGCACCCTCGTCATGCCCAAAATTGGTATCAAATCGATTAATTAGTGTCTAAGCGTCGGAAATTGAAAATTCGAAATGATTCTTAAAATACGATCCCTTTTTATCAATGTTCATTTTTTTTTAAATGCTTGATTTGAATTGAAACGAGCTTCAAATGCTCACTCGTCCCGAGATAACGAAATGCCACGTCCCGTAAGTTAGGATACGATCTTTGAAACCCTCGAGAACAAGTTTGCCTTTAAATTTTCGAAACTTAATATTTTGAAATTTAAAAGGATATTTAGCTATTTAGGTTAACAAGAAAACCGAAACCCCGTAAGTTAGGGCACGGTTTCTCGAATCCCCGAAACACGAAATATTGCCTTTGTTTTTTTTTTTTGAAGATTTTTCTTTTAAAATGATAGCGAATACAATGTTTAAATAGCATGCATCATTTGTTTGGATTAAAAAATGACGATTTAAGTTGGATAAATACATTGGGGTTTAATTCACGATACAATGACATGAAATAAAGATATAACAATGGACATGGAACAATAACACGAATAAGATGTTATACGAGTGAACAACGATAACATGAAAACGCTAATAATCGAATCATAGAACATACAATGACAATGCTCACGTCACATACACCACTAAAATATTAACATTAATAATTGAAGAATAATGAAATAAATATCATGAATATCAATCTAAAAAAATAAATAAGGTAACATGGTATAAAAATTTCAAAGTACATAATAGTTTAAAATAAATAATTTAGAAAAGCGATTCAAAATAAATAATAAAATAAAGTATGTAAGACTATTTAGAATAAGTGATAAAACTATTTTAAAGAAGTCTAAAAAATAATATTTAAAGCATTTTAGAGGAGAGGATGTAAAATATTTTTAAAAAAATAATTAACGCAAAATGATTTAAAGCAAAGTAATATATAAAGATTAAAATAAATAATGCGTAACAAGGAAATTTAGAATAAAACAATTTAAAGATAAATGTTAAAGAAAAATAAAATAGATAAATATATATATAAGTTTAGAATAAGTAATATATGAGAAACTTGAAATAAATAAATAAAATAGCTATTTAAGAATAAACGAATTTTAAAATAACATATAACATAGTTTAGACTAAATAATGTATGAAATTTAAAATGAATAATATAACTTAAAATAATACATAAGTTTGAAATGAATGACAAGTAAAAAAAAAATTTAAAAATGTAATACACAAAATGTTTTTTTAGGAAAGATGATATATTCATACAAAAAATAAGTAGTAGATGTATATATATATATTTATATATAAAATGATTTTTTTAACAAGTGGCAAAAGAAATTTTTAAATAACATATAAAACAAGTTTTTTTTTTTTAAAAAATAAAAATAAAATAAAGAACATGTAAAGCATTTCAAAGTAATTTACGCATGAAATAATTTAAAATAAATAACGCAAAACAGCTTATTATACGCAATTTATAATTTAAAACAAATAATAGTTTAAAATGATTAATGTGTACAAAGAATCTTAGAATGAATGATATGTACATATATATATATATATATAAAGACAATTTAATACAAATGATATGTAAAACTTCATGTGAATAATAATAATAAAACAAGCTTGCAAAATAAATGAATAAATTACACAAAGTCAGGGACAAAATTAAAAAAATCGAGCCGGAACTCAGGATATGAATCATGAATAATCAAAAGTTGATTTAGGAGCGAAACGAATAGTGCGAAACTAATGGGGACCAGATAGGTAAATGTTCCCTAAATTCCTCGCTGACACATCCGCTTTTGTAGCCCTGGGACCAACTTCAAAACAAAACGAAACACGAGGCCAAAATCAAAAGAGCAAAGAAAGCGAAAAAGGGGCCTAATCGAACTGAGTGCTTTGAAGGGAGGGACCATTCGCGAAAATATCCCTTTGAAGGGATATGCTAGCTTTCCTTGAACCAAACGCGGCGCTGCTTTATTGAGGGTATATAAGGCCCAACATTTCCCAAAAATCACATTTTAACCCTAACATATTTTTTACACGGCAGCCACCCAAACCCTCTCTTTTTCTCATCTCCTCCCTCTCACCGGCGAATGGGTTCCCCCGATGATCCGTCATACCACCACCATATCTGGTGGCCGACATCGCGTGGAGGTGGGCTTTAGTGCCCTGCTTGAAGATCCCGAAGGCTCCAACTGTCGGCGCCTCTCAAGTGACGGAAAAGGGGTCCTCGACACCCCCCTCAGGCCAAGCTCTCACGACGGAGAGAGCACTCCGACGATGGGACAATGAGGGTTTCGGTAAGTTCTCTCCCTTCTCTTTTATTATTTGTTTCGAAAGTTTGAAAATAATAAATAAAAAATAAATAGAAAACAGCAATAATAAAAGTAAAACCGAAAGAAAAAAAAACTGAATCAACCTTCAAAGTTTCTGTTCTTGTTTTTGATTTCTAAGTATTCGTCCAAAATTCGTAAAAAAATACAAAGAGTAGATCTTGGCTTTTAAAGCCAATTTACAAAACTCTTGGATTCTAATTTTTTTGTTTGTTTGCTATTTATTGCTGGTGTTGCTTTCTGCTCTTGTATTTACTTTGTTGCAGGTGTCAGAAGCATGGGTGGTTGCTGGTTGGTGCACGTGGTGGCTGCTGGTGGAGAGAGATGAAGGGTCGGCGACTGACCTTGAGGCTCGGGTTTGGCTGCTGCTGTTTTCTTTTCTTTAAGAAATGAAAATGGGTCCCGAGATAACGAAATGCCACGTCCCGTAAGTCGACTTCAGGGAAATAAGATTCGCTATCTTTAGTCCGTTCCACTGTAACTTCAGGGAGATGAGACTTGTAACTTTAACCTGCTCAATTGCAACTTCAGAGAGATAAGGTTTGATGTGATCTGCTCTACTGCAACTTTAGAGAGATAAGATCTAATTTATAGCTTCAATCTGTTCCACTGTAACTTCAGGGAGATGAGATTCGCTATTTTTAGTCTATTCCACTGCAACTTCAGGGAGATGAGACTTGTAACTTCAACCCGCTCTACTGTAACTTCAGAGAGATAAGGTTTGATGTGGTCGATCTGCTTCACTGCAACTTCAGGAAGGCAAGATCTGCAATTTGTAGCCTCAATCGATCTTGCTACACCGTCCTCTGGGGGACATGAGCTGTAAAATCGATTTCTTGGGTCTATGCTTATGTCAAATGATTAGGATGTCATGATCAGAATGAATCAAATGCTCCTAACTATATGTGTATGAATGATATATGCAAAATGTCATTTTTAATACTTAATTTGATATTACTCGTCTTTTGTTGAGGTCCTAATACTGACGTATTACCCTGTCTTCTTATTCAGTTGGTATCTTTGACAGAAGATATGAAGAAATGGTCACAATTTAGATCATTCTTTCTCAAATGTTCCCAACCCCTGAACTTGGTTAGTTTTGAATAGTGGTCCTGCTTCAGGTTCTTATAATATTTAGAAGTTTTCAGAGTAATATGCGAAACTCCTTTTATTTGAATATTAATAGTCCATTAATCGTTATTTCAATGAAAAATGCTTGAAAAAGATTATCACAATGGACAAGATGGAATTTTATTGAGAGCAGAGCTCGAAATGTATAGATTGATCAAGAGATCAAATTTTGTTAAAGTACAAAATGAGAATAAGTTAAGATATAAAATTTGTTAAAAATACAAAAAAGAATAAATTAATCAAGAATATAAAATGAATAAGATGAAAATAGGTGCCTTAGATATCATAGCATGAGCTTCTCTGCACAAAACTTCTCGAGGACCCCTTTCGAACTTGATAGGTTTTTGGCGGACTTAGAAGACTTCGTTGATGCCCCAAGATGTAGCGTCCCTCCCTCTTGTTAATTCTGGCATAGCAAGACTACTGCATGCTTCCCCTTTAATCAAAAAGTTGAATTGCCCATTCTTGGGTTTTCAATTCAAAACCCATTTGGTCTCAAGGCGTCCTTTGCGGGTTTTCGCCTTGGCCTCTCCTCTTTTTTTTTTAGGTGAAGTACCTCTTGACTGAATCTGAATTCACAAGATTAGGCAGGTTTTTGCCATCCATCTCGGTCAAAATCAGAGCTCCTCCAGAGAAGGCCTTCTTTACCACATAAGGTCCTTCCCAATTCGGCATCCATTTTCCTCTAAAGTCCTTTTGTATGGGAAGGAACTTTTTCAACACCAAGTCCCCCTCATGGAATTCTCTAGGGCGAACTTTTTTGTTATAAGCCCGCATCATTCGCTTTTGGTACATTTGTCCATGACGAATGGCTCTTAGCCTCTTTTTTTCGATTAAGTTCAGCTGATCATACCGAGATTGAATCTATTCTGCTTCATCCAACTTCAGTTCAGACAAGACTCGAAGAGAAGGGATCTCAACTTCGATAGGAAGTACCGCCTCCATTCCATAAACCAAGGAGAAAGGAGTTGCCCCGGTAGAGGTTCTGACTGATGTTCGATAAGCATAAAGAGCAAATGGTAACTTCTCATGCCAATCTCTATAAGTCTCAGTCATTTTTCCCACGATTTTCTTGATATTCTTATTAGCTGCCTCGACTGCACCATTCATTTTTGGATGATACGGCGACGAGTTGTGGTGTTTGATCTTGAATTGATTGCAGACTTCTGCTATGGTACTGTTGTTCAAGTTCAGTGCATTGTCAGATATGATCCTTTCGGGCATTCCATATCGACATATGATCTCCTTCTTTAAGAACTTGCTGACTGCCGACTTTGTAACGTTGGCATAAGAAGTGGCCTCTACCCATTTAGTAAAGTAATCAATGACTACGAAGATGAATTGATGCCCATTAGACGCTTTCGGCGAAATCGGCCCAATAACATCCATCCCCCACATAAAGAAAGGCCATGGAGAAGTCATGACATGAAGAGGTGAATGAGGTACATGAATTTTATCTCCATAAATTTGACATTTGTGGCACTTCTTGGCATAGTTGATGCAATCCCCTTCCATAGTGGACCAATAATACCCGAATCTCATGATCTATCTGGCCATTGTAAAACCATTAGCATGCGTTCCACAGACACCCTTATGGACTTCTTCTAGGATTTTCTTAGCTTCAACAGCATCCACGTATCTTAAAAGCACCTGATCTTTCCTTCTCTTATATAGGATCTCTCCATCTAAGACATAATCACTGGCCAGTCTCCTCAACATCCTTTTATCGTTCTCGGTTGCTTGGTCGGGGTATTCACGATTCTTCACATATTGCAATATATCGTGATACCAAGGGTGATCATCTTTTTCTTCTTCTTCGTCGATGTTGTAGCAATGTGCCGTAGTCTCATAAATACTTATTTGGATAGGATTCACTTCCTCTTGCTTATTTACTCTGATCATAGAAGCTAAGGTAGCCAAGGCGTCAGCCATCTGGTTCTCATCTCCCGGGAGGTAACAGAAGATGATGTCATCAAACTCCTTAATTAACTCCAAAACTAGCTTTCGATAATTGATCAATTTGGGATCTCTTGTTTCTCATTCACCTTTGAGCTGATAGATTACTAACGCAGAATCGCCGTAT
This sequence comes from Gossypium sturtianum, assembly GCA_025698515.1. Classification (NCBI taxonomy): domain Eukaryota; kingdom Viridiplantae; phylum Streptophyta; class Magnoliopsida; order Malvales; family Malvaceae; genus Gossypium; species Gossypium sturtianum. Next base: position 82,374,013 of record CM046951.1, read on the forward strand.
ACTTCTAACACTTTGATTTTGCGTTCAATGGCTGCACGGATACCCATGATGCATGCTTCATATTCGGCCATGTTATTTGTGTAATCAAAATCCAATTTGCTAGTAAAAGGATAATGGTGTCCATTTGGGGATACTAGGACTGCCCCGATTCTATTACCCACTGCGTTTGAAGCTCCGTCAAAGTTTAGCTTCCAAGGATGACCCTCCTTTTGAACATCTTCCTTAGTGACCGCAACATACATTAGATCTTTATTCGAGAAATCAAAGTTCAGTGGCTCGTAATCTTCTAAAGCTCTACTGGCTAGAAAGTCTGCTATTGCACTCCCTTTTACAGCCTTCTGGTTTACATAGACTATATCGAACTAAGAGAGTAGAATCTGCCATTGGGCTATTCTTCCGTTCAGAGCAACCGACTCCATCATGTACTTGAGAGGGTCCAGTTTCGAGATGAGCCAAGTTGTATGGTACAGCATGTACTGTCTCAATCTCCGGGTCGTCCAAATCAAAGCACAACACAACTTCTCAATTGGCGAATATCTTGTCTCACATTTAGGGAAATTCTTGCTGAGATAGTATATCGCTCTTTCTTTTCTTCCCGACTCATCATGTTGGCCTAGCATGCATCCCATGGAATTTTCGAATACCGCCAAATACAATATCAGTGGCCTATCTGGGCAAGGTGGCATCAGTACTGAGGCTTTGGACAAGTAATGCTTGACCTTATCAAAAGCTTTCTGGCACTCTTCATCCCATACACCTGGGTTGTGTTTCCTAATGAGACGGAATATGGGGTCACATTTCTCCGTTAGTTGTACAATGAACCGGGCGATGTAATTTAGTCTTCCTAGGAAACCTCAAACTTCTTTTTGAGTATGCGGTGGAGACAGCTCCTGTATTGCCTTTACTTTATCTGGGTCAATCTCAATTCTTTTTTCACTGACTACAAATCCTAATAATTTTCCCGACCTAGCCCCGAAGGTACATTTTGCTGGATTGAGCTTTAGTTGGAATTTCCTCAACCTTAGGAACAATTTCCTTAAGACCTGCACATGCTCCTTCTCAGTCTGGATTTTGCAATCATATCGTCCATATAAAATTCGATCTCCTTGTGCATTATATCATGGAAAAGGGTTACCATGGCTCTTTGATATATTGCTCCCGCATTTTTCAATCCAAATGGCATTGCCTTATAACAGAATGTTCTCCACATGGTTATGAATGTGGTCTTCTCCATATCTTCAGGGTGCATCTTAATCTGGTTGTACCCGGAGAAGCCATCCATGAAAGAGAAAAGTGAATAACTAGTCGTGTTATCCATTAAGGTATCAATGTGAGGCAAAGGAAAGTTGTCTTTTGGGCTGGCCTTGTTCAAATACCTATAGTCCACACACATCCGCACCTTCCCATCCTTCTTAGGAACGGGTACTTAACCACCTGTAAGAAGCCGGCATCAAATTGTTTCATGACCTCTTCTTTTATCTTCAATAAAACATTAGGTCTCATCCTTCGGAGCTTTTGTTGAACTGGCCTACACTCCTCCTTTATGGAGAGTCGGTGTACCACGATATCCGTATTTAACCCGGGCATGTCCTGATACGACCACGCGAAGACATCCTTGAATTCTTGGAGTAGCTCAATGAGGTCTCGCTTTGTTTCTGCGGCCATGCCAGCTCCAATCTTCAACTCTTTTCCTTCTCCTAAGCCCATAATTTCCACTGACTCTTTGTGAGGTGGGATTTGTTTCTCATCTTGCTCTACCATCCTTAACAAATCAAGAGATATGTTACGGTCCTGGTCATCTTCAAAATCCTGAGAATCCTTCATACCCGCATCTTTCTCAAAAGGAGATTCAGAGTCAATAACAGCGTCGCTCATATCATTGATATCTGGGGACCTGTTAGGAGGGCGAAGAAAGGTGCAAAAATAAAAGAATCTAAGAATAATTATCTGCATGATTGGTTATGAATGAAAAGAATGAAAAGAATAAAAGAATATTTACTCGGGATGATACAAAAAGACGCATTTTATTGATATAAAGATATTTAGACATATGCCTATTTAACAAAAGGATTCTTATTACTCCTAGGCTTAGAGCAACAAGTGTGTTTTGAACATTTCTCTGAATTAATTCTAAAGGTTACAGGAATTTCTTCCATGGTCCAATTGTTCAGAACACTTTCAGGAGTGTAAGGGCAAATTCCAGATAAATTTCTTTCTTTAGTTCCTTCCTCGAATACGGCGTTAATGCTCAAACTTCCTAACTTTTCCTCCGCTATTTCTCTTCTTGCCGTCCTTTGTTCAGGGTATATGGTTCCTCCTGAAACAAATGTTTTAGATAAATGAGGAAAGGTCATTGGCTCCCATTTGAACTCTTCCCCGCTTAAACGCGCCCTTCTTCCTTCCTATTTTTTCTCTACCTCTTTCCTCTTTTGCTTCACATCTAGTTTGAATCCTAAGCCAAAGAGGTCTCATTTTTCCTTTAGCACTGGTACCTCAGTCTTTCCTTGAAGGCATTTCCCGAGTCCTTTTTCTGGTAAGGCTCCTTTCCCGACTGTCATTTGCAGGCCCATCCTTGTGGATTTGGATATTTTGGGCATAGGGATCTTGTTGCCTTCGACGACAAAGGTTGTGTTGACAAATTCTAATGATCGAAAAGAACATTCTATCGCTTCGTCGTCTGCCCCTATATATGGGGCGTCACTGGTAATAGATGCTATGATGTCTTCCTCCATGTTTATTGTGACCAATCTACCTTCAGTTACCAATTTTAACTTTTGGTGTAGTGACGGCGGCACTGCTCCCACTGAGTGGATCTAAGGTCTCCCCAATAAGCAGTTGTAAGAAGGTTTAATGTCCATCACCAAAAAGTCTACCTCATATGTGTTTGGACCAATCTGAAGAGGTATCTCGATCCTTCCCATGACCCTTCTTTCAGTACCATCGAAAGCTCTCACAATATTTTGGCATGTTTTCATGTGAGAACTATCCACGGGCAACCTATTTAGTGTGGATAAGGGTAAGACATTCAGGGCTAATCCATTATCAATTAACACCCCTGGCAGCGTATATCCCTTGCAGCGTGTGGTTATGTGTAGAGCCTTTGTAGATCCCATGCTTCCGGGCAGTATTTCATCATCGTTAAAGAAAATGAAATTATCAGCACTGATGTTATTGACCAGATGATCGAGTTTGTTCACAGATATATCATCCGTAACATATACTTCGTTCAACACTTTCATCAACGCACTACGGTGCGCCTCTGAGCTCAAGAGCAAGGCCAGTACTGATATGCGAGCCGACTGTTTATGTAATTGCTCCACAACACTGTACTCACTGTGTTTTAGGAATTTTAGGAACTCTTTAGCATCTTTTTCTGTCATTGGCTCATTGACAGGTGATTCAGGTCCAATCGTCTTTTCTTTCTTTTGCTCAACCATTACGGATTTTCCTTTAACCGGAATCGCCTTTGTGTTCGGGGTATAACGCCTTCCGCTGCATATAAAGAAACCCACATATTGACCTTCCTCCGAAGTGTTAGCCGGGTTCTCCTCTCCCGAGATCATCACATTACAGTCATAATTCCATGGAACCCTTTTACTGTCCTTATAGGGGAAAGCTACTGGCTTCTGAATTATGACCTTTGGCGCGATTGGTACTCCAGCTTCACTAACTCTTGGTCGCGAGATAATTACCACAGGGTGATTGACCCCATAGACCTTCTTGGTTGATCCTTCTTCTGACGCGTAGACTTCTCCTTCTTCTGATCCTTCGATCTCTTCATAAAATTCCATCTCTTTATTGTCCATGAGATTTTGCACTGTGGCCCTGAACTCGATGCATTCTTGGATGTCATGACCCACCTCGGCATGAAACTCGCAGTATTTGCCCGCTCTCTTGGGCTTTTCCCCCGATTCTTGCGTGATTAAACCTCCATTTGCCATTTGTTTCCAAACCCATCTCAGTGGGGTTTTTACTTCAGCCAGATCAGCCTTGATTCTTTTCCCACCATTCTCGACTATCGCGTTTACCCCTTTATCTGAATGACTGGGTAACGGATTTCCTGCCACATTAGGTCATGTGGGGTCATCGAATTTTACTATGCCCATCTTTATGAACATTTCAACTGTCTTCTTGAAGGCAATGCAGTTCTCAATCGAGTGTCCCGTGATTCCCGTATGGTATTCGCATTGAGCGTTTGTATCATACCACTTAGGGAATAGAGGTTGCAGAGGTTTTATGTAGAATAGGGATACCACATATGCGTCGAATAGACTCTGGTACAGCTCCCTATATGTCATTGGGATGGGCGTAAACTGGAGCCTTTTCGCGTTTGGCCTTGTGTTGGATTCCTGCCTCGGGGGGCCTTGATGGTTAGTAGTTAACGTCCTTGACTGGCTTACAGTGATGGGTTTTGAATAAACCTTGTTGTATGTGCTCACATTGTTCACTTCGTTGTCCCTCTTAATCGGGGCCGATCTCTTGGCGCTTTCTCCCGCGTCTATCTTTCCGCTCCTGATTGCGTTTTCTATCATCTCTCCAGACATCATTATATCTGAAAAGCTCTTAGTAGCGCTTCCCAGCTTGTGGTTGATGAATGGAGCCTTTAGAGTGTTGATAAAAAGCATGGTCGTTTCCTTCTCTAGAAGAGGGGGCTGGACTTGTGTCGCTACCTCTCTCCACCTCTAGGCATACTGTTTGAAGCTCTCACTCGGCTTCTTTTCCATATTTTGCAATGTAATTCGGTCCGGTGCTATGTCCGTCATGTGGCCATATTATTTTATAAAAACCTGTGCCAAATCCTTCTATGAATTAATTTGAGCACGGCTTAGCTGGTTGTACCACTTGGCCGCAGATCCGATCAAACTGTCTTGAAAGTAGTGAATTAACAGCTGATCATTATTGACATATCCTATCATCTTCCGACAGAACATCGTAATGTGAGCTTCAGGGCAGCTAGTCCTATTATATTTTTCAAACTCCGGAGTCTTGAACTTAGGTGGGAGTATTAGGTCTCGGACCAAGCTCAAATCCTTAGCATTAACCCCGCTATGGTAGTCTGCATTCTCCATTGCCTTAAACTTTTCTTCCAGCCATCTACATCGGTCTTCAAGTTGTTTTGACACATCTACTCTCACCCTCTCTATTTCTGCTATATCATCGAGGTCGGGGACAATGGGATTAGTTGGATTATCTCCCAAATTGGAGCCCGAGCCTGTTGGAAAATTCATCGGTGTCGAAGTACCAGCCTGATATTGGGGCCTGATGGTAACAGATACCCTTTGTGGGTATGCATCCGGTTGCATTTGGGTGTTCGTTGGGGTAAAACTAGGAGGATAGTGAGGTTCTTCATCATCACCAGGATTGGTCACAGGGCTCTTTCCTTTGTCGGGACCTCCGGCCAATAGCTGGGCCAATTGGTTCATCATATTCCTTTGGGATTCCAGCATCTGATCCCTCATGTCTTGTTGTATTTTGGCTAATTGCTCTTGCATCTGTGCTTGCAATTGATCTTGCATATCCCTTTGCATTTGTTCTAATCTTTCCATTCTTTGATCCATTACTTTCATCTTGCGGCAGGTACCGTAGTGATATTTAGTCGATGGATTTTTGTTGGTTTCCTGGGTAACTGTCATAATTTTAATTAATTAGGGTCTTTTTATGTAATTTAATGCAAATGATGTAATGTAATGCAAATGAATGAGATGAATGCAAAAAGAGGTGTTGATTTTGATTCAATTCTATTAGATCAACTTTACTAGAAAACAAAATTCTTTACATAGAGCGGATAATTACATATACGACTTCGCCCTAATACCCAAAGCCTTGACTTTCCTAAGAAACCAAGCTAAGTTTCGGCCTCGGTCTGATTCTGACTCGTATCTTAGACTTAATACATAAGCATAAACTGCCAAGGTTTGCAAATGGTCAGCTACTTCTCGAACTTGAGCCACAGCTTCGCCCATAATATAATCTCTATCTCTGACCTGATCTTGAGAGCGGTGGAGCTGCTCTTTCCAATGTTCATTGTTTGCTTCAAGAAGGTTAACTCGAATCTTACTATCTCTTAGTACAGTCTCGAGCTCTTCTATCTTTCCTTTCAGCTCCTCAATCTTGTTTTGGCTGGCTCTTAACTCGATTACAGATTTGCGACTACAGTGCTGATGCAGTGACTTTTCTAGCTCTGCCACTCGAGCTCTTAGCCTCTCTTTTTTGCTTTGGCTCTCCAACAAGCTCATCTTTAAAGCATCTTCCTGTGTTCGAGCATCTTGGAACTTCTTCTCCCACTGATCGGCTCTAGTCTTTTCTTCCTTAATTTCCTGCCGCCATTGCTCTGATGTCTTGCCCAAACCAGCTGTTCTGATTGACATGCACAGCTTCTTGTAATCCGTCTTTAAACTGTCCAAATATTTTTCGGCCTTATTTTTTTCCTTTTCTCAATTTCTCAGCCTCGAGCTTGTGGATGTCAACGTCTAATCCCAACTGCATCTTCTCCTCCTCTACCTGCTCTATTTTCTTTCCTAATTCCTGACTCTTTTTCTCAAAATCTTACTTGATGATCTCTAATTTAAACGGGATTACTTGTAATTGCTCCTCTATTGGTCGAGCGTTTCCTTGACTTGGCATTGGGATATTATCGTTGATTTTTTACCCCGCCACCAGTCGTACTCAGGGGTCGTCATTGGTCCTGTGGCGAGTCTCTTCATTCTACGGGTTTGGTTCCACGCATTCGATATCTCACGAACTCTCTTCTTATAATTATCGCCCTTGTATGAAAACTCGCACTGAGCCAACCCTTGCGTCGCAAGTATGAACTGCCTTAATCGATACTGCCTCATTACAAGTAGTGGAGCGTATCCAACGGCTCCCCATATCCCAAGTAGAGGAACCCAGTCAAAGTCTCCACACCGATACAAGATCTCGTCAGGGATCATCCATGGGGCTCTCCATTCGACGTCTTCAACTTGTAAATTCTGGAGAATTGCTATCCATTTCTCTTCAAAAAGGTCGTCACGCCTTGGTGTAGCCACTAATTCCTTCAACGGAGAGTAATTCTCGAAAAAAACTCGATATGAGACTTTTTCTACCTTCCAAAAGTGGCTATGGAACCATGATAGCAAAAGCTGCGCACATCTTATGAACCTCCCCTCGCCCGCTCTCCGACAAGCGTTCAAAGATTGGAAAGTTTCGGCTAAGATCGCAGGGACGGGTGTGACTCCCTTATCAAGTCTATCGAATAGGTCTGAGACTGCTTCCTCTACACGTCCTAATGCCTTGGGAAAGACGACCAAACCGTAAATGCTTAAAGCGAGAACGTTGACCCTCTTTTTCATGTCCGGATGTGCTAGAATTAGATCTCTTAAGTTCTTCCAAGGAATACACTTATTGTCTCCCTTTTGCTTAATCCGAGCTACAACCCACTGCTCACTCATCCCCGTGATATTCATCAATTTTTTTACAAAGTTTAAGACGTTAACAGCTCTAGAATAGGCCTTGTCGGCTTTAATTCTCGGGCACTGAAGCAGGGCCATGTACTCCTCCACGATAGGCACCAAATCAACTCTCCCAAAAGTGAAGCAACTGTAGCCGAGATTCCAAAACTGAGCAAGGGCTCAGAATAGATGCTTGTCCACCTTTATATCAAGTAGATAGGGTAAGTCACCGTAGTTATAGTAAAATAGTTGCTTGATCTCGTCACCCCATGAGTCACATATCTCCTTCAATTCTTGCAGGTTATTCTGAGTCACACTGATGCGGGTGAAATCCCACAACTCTGATTCATATCCCTCGGTCAGACTGTCTCATTTCTCTCGCTGTATCCTCTCGGACCATATTCGGACGGCCGCATTATCCTCCACTCTATCAAGAAACCCTTTTTCTATGCTAAGCTTTTCTATCTAGTAACCGAACGTGAATCAACACCCTTTTATAATGAAATGCCATGCAATAACAGCAACACAACAAGTCAGTATTACGTACAAAAAAGAACTCAAAACAAACAAGAAATAATCAAGCACCTATTCGGGTAACCACTAAGGTTTGGCGTGGTTCTACCTAGGGTAGGCTCTTAGGGCTCATTACATATGGTTCGGTTCTAAAGTAAGGGTACCCAAACTGGCAGAATCCTCGATCCTCACCCATTATAGGCTCATGTGGACCGAGTTCAATTTAGGGGAATACATTTCCCTACGGCTATACGGAGATGAAAATCTCACGAAGACGTAGGTACGGATGTGAAAATCTCACGAAAACGTAAATACGGATGTATCCCGGAAGCAATCCACTATCCTATACGGAGGTGAAGACCTCACGAAGGAATAGTTTCTTACTCCCACTTAAGAGGGTAAAATTGACCAATCGATGTGATGCGATATGCAAAGATACACCAAGAGATTTAAACCACAGAACAGGCATATTGTAAAGAAAACCATGAAAGTAAAGAATATCATGCAATGAAATAATCTTGATTTTAAACCAGATTTTCAAATTTCGACGAAAAGACAGAAATTAATCGATTTTTGGCTTGACTCTCTTATTTTTTCCCCAATGAAGTCGCCAAGCTGTCTAAACCATTTTTTTTAAAACGGGAATCGACTAGGGTTTTGAAAACGAAAATAAAATGGGAGTCGCCACCGATCTTTATTTTGTGTGATCGGATCACTATTGTTTTAACAAAACATTTTGGTTTACTAAAACGGTGTTTTTGGTCTACGGAATTCGAAAAATCGGGTTCGGGAGTCGGTTACATGCGAGGAAGGATTAGCACCCTCGTCATGCCCAAAATTGGTACCAAATCGATTAATTAGTGTCTAAGCGTCGGAAATTGAAAATTTGAAATGATTCTTAAAATACGATCCCTTTTTTATCAATGTTCATTTTTTTTTTTAAAATGCTTGATTTGAATTGAAACGAGCTTCAAAGGCTCACTCGTCCCGAGATAACGAAATGCCACATCCCGTAAGTTAGGATACGACCTTTGAAACCCTCGAGAACAAGTTTGCCTTCAAATTTTCGAAACTTAATATTTTGAAATTTAAAAGGATATTTAGCTATTTAGGTTAACGAGAAAACCGAAACCCCGTAAGTTAGGGCATGGTTTCTCGAATCCTCGAAACATAAAATATTGCCTTTGTTTTTTTTTTTTAAAGATTTTTCTTTTAAAATGATAGCGAATACAATGTTTAAATAGCATGCATCATTTGTTTGGATTAAAAAATGACGATTTAAGTTGGATAAATACATTGGGGTTTAATTCACGATACAATGACATGAAATAAAGATATAACAATGGACATGGAACAATAACACGAATAAGATGTTATACGAGTGAACAACGATAACATGAAAATGCGAATAATCGAATCATAGAACATACAATGACAATGCTCACTTCACATACACCACTAAAATATTAATATTAATAGTTGAAGAATAATGAAATAAATATCATGAATATCAATCTAAAAAAATAAATAAGGTAACATGGTATAAAAATTTCAAAGTACATAATAGTTTAAAATAAATAATTTAGAAAAACGATTCTAAATAAATAATAAAATAAAGTATGTAAGACTATTTAGAATAAGTGATAAAACTATTTTAAAGAAGTCTAAAAAAAATAATATTTAAAGCATTTTAGAGGAAAGGATGTAAAATATTTTAAAAAAATAATTAACGCAAAATGATTTAAAGCAAAGTAATATATAAAGTTTAAAATAAATAATGTGTAACAAGGAAATTTAGAATAAAATAATTTAAAGATAAATGTTAAAGAAAAATAAAATAGATAAATATATATATAAGTTTAGAATAAGTAATATATGAGAAACTTGAAATAAATAAATAAAATAGCCATTTAAGAATAAACGAATTTTAAAATAACATATAACATAGTTTAGACTAAATAATGTATGAAATTTAAAATGAATAATATAACTTAAAATAATACATAAGTTTGAAATGAATGACAAGTAAAAAAAAAATTTAAAAATGTAATACACAAAATGTTTTTAGGAAAGATGATATATTCATACAAAAATAAGTAGTAGATGTATATATATATATTTATATATAAAATGATTTTTTTAACAAGTGGCAAAAGAAATTTTTAAATAACATATAAAACAAGTTTTTTTTTTAAAAAAAATAAAAATAAAATAAAGAACATGTAAAGCATTTCAAAGTAATTTACGCATGAAATAATTTAAAATAAATAACGCAAAACAGCTTATTATACGCAATTTATAATTTAAAACAAATAATAGTTTAAAATGATTAATGTGAACAAAGAATCTTAGAATGAATGATATGTATATATATATATATAAAGACAATTTAATACAAATGATATGTAAAACTTCATGTGAATAATAATAATAAAACAAGCTTGCAAAATAAATGAATAAATTACACAAAGTCAGGGACAAAATTAAAAAAATCGAGCCGGAACTCAGGATATGAATCATGAATAATCAAAAGTTGATTTAGGAGCGAAACGAATAGTGCGAAACTAATGGGGACCAGATAGGTAAATGTTCCCTAAATTCCCTGCACACATCCAGTTTTGCAGCCCCGGGGACCAACTTCAAAACAAAACGAAACCTGAGGGCCAAAATCAAAAGAACAAAGAAAACTGAAAAAGGGGCCTAATCGAACGGAGCTGCTGAAGGGAGGGACCATTTGCGAAAATATCCCTTTGAAGGGATAAGCGCAGTTTCGGGCAAAACTCCAGAAAATACCAAAAAATAACAAAAATTACCGGAAAGTATAGGGTTGAAAATTAATGACCGGAAAGGGCAATTTCCCCCAAAATCGCGTCCGTCGGTAGCGTTTTTGGAGGCGTGCCTAAAGCGCGCCCCCGGGAGCGCTTTAGGCCGCAACGTCAAATTTTTTTGACCGTTGGGGGCCCAACGGTCAGAAAAAAAAACCCTATAAATACCCCCCCAACCCTTCATTTTTTTCACAATTCAATCCTTTCTCATTTTTCTCTCAATTTGCTATCAATTTGCTCTCAAATTTCTCTCAAATTTACGCTTAAATTTCAAAATAGTCCTTTACTATTTATAAAAAAGCCCTTTATAATTTTTTTAAACCTATTTTTGGAAAATTTTAAATTATTTATCGGAGTACAATGGTAGGGAATTATGTCGCCTAGGCGAGGACCACATTGCCGTCCAAAGAAAAGAAAATGGTAAGTTTGAATATCAATTTGCTCTCAAATTTCTCTCAAATTTACGCTTAAATTTCAAAATAGTCCTTTACTATTTATAAAAAGCCCTTTATAATTTTTTTAAACCTATTTTTGGAAAATTTTTAAATTATTTATCTGAGTACAATGGTCGGGAATTATGTCGCCTAGGCGAGGACCACATTGTCCGCCCAAAGAAAAGAAAATGGTAAGTTTGAATGTTAATTTTTCAATATTATTAAATTTTTTAATTATGCAATTTTAATTAATTTAGAATTTTATAATTTTATAATTTTTTAAACAGTCTGTAGATCGGGTGTTGCAATGTTATATTCCCCTCGAACGATACTAGATGTTGAGGTCGCAGCCAGATCACTTGGAGATGAAAATTCCACATATACCTCGATATAGGGTGAACCATCGGCAAGATGAGTCTCCACCATTGCCTCAAGGCTCCGAGGACCTTTGATGTGGAATGAGTCATATCTCACCGGATCAACCAAGCACAAAATCTATACTTAATAGACTGAACTTTCATTAGCGTTGTTCCGAATATTTTACGCCTAATTCTTTTGCGAAGTTCTACCAAATCGACGCCCGATTAAAACTCAATCGCTACTGTGTTCTCCGATAAGAAAACAACACCATTTTTGGTGTCACGCACTTCACCATCGTAGTAAATAACAAAGATTAATACGTTCACTCATTGCAAGTGGACGGTGTAAAAGAGTAAAATTATTGTACTAAAAATCACACTAAGTTCAATTCCCGGAAAGAGAGGTGGATCACAAGGATCACTTAAGTACCAAGTCTTTCCTAGCTGAATATCCCTCAATCGTAATTTAATAGCACAATAAATAACTACGATCACACTCACAAGATATGAAAAAATTTTGCCTACGTCTTTGGGCACTAACAAATATATTTCACTCCAAAAATACAAGTGAAAATTTACAAATAGGAGAGAGAGAACAATGCCTTAAGTAGAGAATGGCAAATTGTGGGATGAAGAAAATGAGAAATGGTTAGGCCTATTTATAGTTGAGGTTTAGGATCAAACTTACAAAGTACCTATTCAAATAGGGACCAATATTGCAATTACCCCATACCAATTTTCACATCACATCAACTTTCGGTGCCTAATTTTGGAGCCATTTTCTTCCCACTTGTCGCCACCATATTTCGGAAAAAGCCTAAAAAGCGCGTCTTCGGGAGCGCGAGGCCACGTCGAAAGCGCGTCCACGGGCGCGTTTTTGATGACGTGGCCTAAAGCGCCCCGGGACGCGCTTTAAGTCAAGACTCCCAAAAACGCTCCGACGGGGACGCGATTTTGGGGAAATTGCCCTTCCGGTCATTAATTTTCAACCCTATACTTTCCGGTAATTTTTGTTATTTTTTGGTATTTTCTGGTTTTTTGCCCCGCAGTTTCCCTTGAACCAAACGGCGCCGTTTTATTGAGGGTATATAAGGCCCAACATTTCCCAAAAATCACATTTTAACCCTAACATATTTTTTACACGGCAGCCACCCAAACCCTCTCTTTTTCTCATCTCCTCCCTCTCACCGGCGAATGGGTTCCCCCGATGATCCGTCATACCACCACCGTATCTGGTGGCCGACATCGCGTGGAGGTGGGCTTTAGCGCCCTGCTTGAAGATCCCGAAGGCTCCAACTGTCGGCGCCTCTCAAGCGACGGAAAAGGGGTCCTCGACACCCCCCTCAGGCCAAGCTCTTACGACGGAGAGAGCACTCCGACGACGGGACCATGAGGGTTTCGGTAAGTTCTCTCCCTTCTCTTTTATTATTTGTTTCGAAAGTTTGAAAATAATAAATAAAAAATAAATAGAAAACAGCAATAATAAAAGTAAAACCGAAAGAAAAAAAAACTGAATCAACCTTCAAAGTTTCTGTTCTTGTTTTTGATTTCTAGGTATTCGTCCAAAATTCGTAAAAAAATACAAAGAGTAGATCTTGGCTTTTAAAGCCAATTTACAAAACTCTTGGATTCTAATTTTTTTGTTTGTTTGCCATTTATTGCTGGTGTTGCTTTCTGCTCTTGTATTTACTTCGTTGCAGGTGTCAGAAGCATGGGTGGTTGCTGGTTGGTGCGCGTGGTGGCTGCTGGTGGAGGGAGATGAAGGGTCGACGGCTGACCTTGAGGCTCGGGTTTGGCTGCTGCTGTTTTCTTTTCTTTAAAATGGGCTAGGGTTTGTAAATTTTGGGCTAAGAGTGTTTAGGCTTAGTGGGCTGGAATTTGGGTTAGTTGTTGGGTTTTAATTTTTAAATGGACATTGTTTTTTTTATATTGTTTATTTGATTTTATTACTTGATTTGGGCCAGGTCAAATTGGCCTATTACACTTTGGTAACTCTAGATTTTTGTTTTGCTTTATGGAGAATTTGCACGGTCTATATGATGTTGTACTGAGCTTTTAATTAAAAATATAGGAGTCGTCGTCGATAGCTTATGAAATTATCATTTTAAGAAGAAATTTTAAATCCTTTTATGAAAAAAAATTGTCTACATTAAAGAAATTGGATTTGGAAATAAATTACATGTAGTATCTCATAAAGCTCAAAATTAATACTTTTTAATTATGTGTTATCTCAAATCTAAAAAAATAAAAGTTAAAAATTCAAGATTCAATTACAATTTCTAATTAAAACAATTAGGGAAAAAATTTGAGTGAATCGAGTTTTCTGCATAAGTAAATAAATAATATTTTCTCATGTTTATCAAGTCGACGGAACATAAAAAAATTTATATTTCAATTATTTATATTTGTTGTAAACAAAAAAAAAAAAAATATTTGTATTCATTCGATTTTGTGGAGAACATTTTGTTGTTAATTATAATCGGTGATATCTTCTCAAATTAGGCGAAAGAATGATGGATTACATTAACTCAAAAAATGTTTCCTTATTTTTTTAAAGTTGATTAAAACATTTAGTGAATATTCAAAAGATCATGGTAGCTCAGTTTCTGCTCCGTCGAGGTCAATCATTTTTTGACTTTTATATATTTTTAAAATTTATTATTTATGAATTTTTATAAATTCTTTTGATTTTTTAAATTAGGATCAAAATTGAGACTATCATTTTGAAAGTTAATTTTTTAATATTATGATTAAATCGACATAATATGTAAAAGTTTAGGGCTAAATTTATTGTTATACCGATTCTTTAACTTCCACGTCACCCTCCCATCACACACTTAACAGCACTTAATGGAAATAGACCAAAAAATAATCTCGATTAATTGAGTGACTAATTTTAAAAAATTCATAATTAAGTGATAAAAAAAAATAGGTCTATAGTTAGGTGACATGTGAGGTAGTTTACCCTATTCTTTTTAAAAGAAAGGTTAATATTTAGTTTGCGCCCTGAACTTGCCATATGTACCTAATTGGTAGTTAAACTTTTTTTTGGACCTTGTCGGTACCTGAACTTATATTCCGTCATCTAGATTGGTGCCTTCGCACTAACACTGTTAGTTTATAATGACGTGGCACTGATAACCAATTCGTTGGTGACACATGGAAGTCTCAAAATATGCCATGTGGCAAATATAAATTTTAAAAATAAAAAAGAACTAAAAATATATAAATTAATTTTAAAAATAATAATTCTTTTAACATCAAGAATGAACCTTGAAAAGAAATTATACTCTTTTTTCATTAATCTATTTATTTTAAAAAAAATTAAATTTATACTCATCACATGGCATTCTGAGAATTTGTCACGCTAGATTGGCTATGCATGTTACGTTGGCACAAACTAACGGTGTTCGAGTAGAGGTACTAACTTGGGTGATGGAATACAAGTTCAAGTACCAACTAGATAAAAAGAAATTAGATACCAACTAGATACTTTTAAACAAATTCAGAAGACAAACTACATATTAACTCTTAAAATAACAATGGAACACAAGTCTCAAGAATAGCGTAAAAGGTTTACAAAGTGGAGGTAGTTTAATTAAAAACGATAAGGGTGGGTTTGGATGGGCAGTGCGTTTACTTGCGGTTAGTGTAAAAACAGTGGTGGCGGTGAAATTATATACTGTAGCGATACTGTAATGTGAGACAAAAAGTAAGCTAAACGTACCGCACCACGCATCCAAACCCATCCTTAAAAAAAAAAAAAAAAGGTGTACGGTGGATAAGATATTATTTTAAAGGATAATATAATTTTTATGAAAATATCTTTAAATGTATAAATATAATTTATATTATTATGGTATTTTTGTCTTTTTATATTTTTAATAAAATTAGTAAAATATTTGCATATAGTAAGATTTGAACCCATGTCATTAACATTTATAAATAAATAAAAATTACAACATCAAGCAAAGCTTTATTTTTAATATTTTTACATTTCAATATTATTACACGTAATTTTTCACCCACATTGTTATGTATATCGCTACTAATATTAAGTCTTTTACTAAGTTTCATGACACTAACTCAGTAGGTTACTCTTTAATTTTATATATATTCTATATATGATATTATTTATAGTTTCAAACCGTATATTTTATTATTTATTGAATGTTATTTTTAAATATATATATAAATACGTAATTTTCATATGTTTTTTGGATTGAGAGTAATTTTCATACGTAATTTTCAAACCTTATATCTCTTTTGTTTATTACATTTAGTAGAAATCTTCATATGTTTTTTTGGATTTTAGAGTAAATTTTAGATAAATGTATATAAGCATTTAATATTAGCATGCAAAATTTTAAAAATGTTTTCACCTACATTTAAATGATCTTACTCTCTGTTTTCGTTAAAATATGACAGACAAAAATGTGTTATAAAAATAAAGTGTTGAAATAATATTATTTTTATTTGATTTTATAGAAATGAAATATAAATGATATTTTTATTCACATGAATTAAAAGCTATTAAGTTTTAAATTAACAAATTTTGTAAATGTTGAGGACTAAATTTATTTATTTATTTTAACAATTAGGGCTAAGATGATATATTTTGTAAACATGAGGACTAATTTGTTGAATATTTAAGATTTAGTACCAAATAGATAGAATATGTAAACATTAGGGGCTAAATTTGTTATCGAGCCAATAAAAAAAAGTGAGCGTTAGACTTTTGTTGAGTTAACAAAAACTAATATGTACCACCCTTTGCTCGACCCAATCGTCGGGTCTGAGCTATAGAATACTACACTCGTTGCCAAAGCAAGCTCAGAAAAATATACATCATACAGTTGTATCATATGCAAATAAGTATATAATCACATTCATACTATGCAACATCTCCATTTCTTGGTCTCGCATGAGCTTACAAAAGCACTTATGCTAACCCGAAGTTGAATTAGGACCAAATTGTAAAATTTTAAAAATCTCGAGCCAATGTCGCGACTTCATAATTTTCTCGTCACAACATTGTCAATTCAGTGAATTACATCGTGACGACATGTATATCTACGTCGCTACGCCACTTATTGTCAAACGATGTTGAGATGTCGGGAACTTATGGTCGCAACGTTACCTTTACTTTTGAAAAAAATGCACATTTAGTGTCTAATTCAAGTGTTTCAAATCACAACATTTCATCACATCCTTTTTATGACAAAACATAACAAATCAAGCTAAAACAAGTAAATAACTCTTGGAATCAACCATTGAACATAATACACTAAACATATTCTTCATTTAAGCATATTCAGTTTTCATTTCAACCATTCATGTCTAAACACTTCATTTAGCAATTCAAACATGTTTCATTATCAAACTAAGAACTAAACAATTTAATAAACTTGGCTTGAAACAATTAAAGCATACACCAAGCTTGTAATGGCCCAAAAGTCAGTGGTACCGGAAAGTGTAGTTTCGAAACTTCGTTTTCGTAAATTGGGTTCATAAATATTTTTTTAAAATATTTATGGAGTTATTATAGAAGCGAATCGAATTTCGGTTGGGTAATTTTGTT
This sequence comes from Gossypium sturtianum, assembly GCA_025698515.1. Taxonomy (NCBI): domain Eukaryota; kingdom Viridiplantae; phylum Streptophyta; class Magnoliopsida; order Malvales; family Malvaceae; genus Gossypium; species Gossypium sturtianum. Next base: position 82,391,155 of record CM046951.1, read on the forward strand.
GAATCGGTGTTTAATTAAAGTACAAGGACCAAATCATATAAGTGTTAAAAGTATGTGTTTTATTAAATTATAAGATATAGTCTAGCTAAGGGATTTATTAAGCAATTAAACATTGGTTTAATTGTAGTGGACGACAACATGGTTTTAACCTTTAAAAAGAATGTTATATATTTTAAGTTAATTCAATTATTAAAATAAGTTTAGTAATAAAATTAAGTGGGTGGGAAAACTAAAAGCATTTTTATTCTTCTGTTCATGCAAAAGTCGATTTGGGGAGAAGAAAAGAAAGGAACTTCGGACATTGATTTCGAAGGTTTCAAACCTTCAATTGGTTAGTCAATTTAGTTTAGTATTTTATAAATTTTACGTTTTTAGAATCCCGATTCATAGAACTAGTTTGCCCATGTTGGAATTTGTAGAATTGTTGTAGTTAATGAAGTTGCTATGGTAGAAAAATCTAAGTTCTTGATGTTATTTTGGTAGATTTTAAAGTTGCAAGTGAAATTAGACTGTTTTGTAAAGTCAATTCATGAAATTGTGCATTAGGACTAAATTATAAAAAATTTAAAATTGGTAGTTTAATTGAGAAATAGGAAGTCCTATAAGGACTCTAGGAAAATTCGGTTAAGCATGGATGGGGTAAATTCATGTTAAATTGGAAGTATCGGTTTCTAGGACTAATGTGTATAAAAGTAGAAGTTTAGTGTTAATATGTAAAATAGTATTAATGAGTTAATTATATGAATTACATTGTTAAATATTTTGGTTGAGATTAATTGAGTTGAATTGTTATAATTAGATCAAGAAACAAGTAGATCGATTGATAATCGTGGGAAGGGAAAAGTTGTTGAATAATCATCATCGAATATTAGTAGTTGTTGCGAAGGTAAGTTCATATTCCTTAAACTCGAACTACATAAATTTCTCAAATTACTTTGATATGCATTTAATATATGTGCAAATGATTAATAACTTGAATGAAATAGTATGGAAACAATATGTATACTTTTATAAAATAGTTCATAGAATTGAACATTGGTGATTAATGCAAGAATTGAATTATGGAATGATGGAATTAATATTATGCAGTTTATTGTGAATATTGTCGGATTCACCGACCAGTGCTGGGCACACATATATTTGTCAGGTTTACAGACCAGTGCTAGGCACATTGATGTTTGTTTTTCGTACTAACTAAAATTAACAACAAAGGCAAGCGCACCTATCGAACAATAGTATAGCTATGGTGAGTAGAGATATCGTATCCATGAGGAATAAAATTATTAGTAATTATCATTTTCTTATTATTTAGCCGATAATTTGGAGCGATGAGTTTTAATCTAAAATTACTAAACTAATTTAACTAAGAACGCAACAAAGAAAGAATCGGGAAAATAATCGAAAGATAACCAATGAAAGAGACAATACCCAGGAAAGAATCCACCTAGACTCTTTCTGTTATTATTAATCTGATTTAAATGATTTATTCACTTGGTGTCTTGATCCGTAGAAATCCATAAATTATGCTAATATCTTTTTCAAGAGTAGAAGCAACTGACTCTAGGTTGATTAATTGAAATCTCTTTCTAATTAAAACCCCTATTGTCACATGAACTCGATCTATGGATTCTCCTTTTAGATTTGACTCTAATCCGGTAGATTTATGTCGTCCTATTTCTAGGATTGCATGAAACTCCACTCAATTTTGCTAGATCTACTCTTAAACAAGAACTTTTGCTCCACTGAATTAAGTACATTAAACATGAATTAATATCTCGAAAATATTAAAATAAGAAATAAGCACACATAATTGTGAACAAGAATCAAGTATTTATCATGTAAAACAGAAATTAAATAATAGAATTCGTCATAGGTTTCATCCTCCCTAGGTATCTAGAGAATTAGTTCATAATTTTGAAATAAAACATCTCAAAGTCAGAAAAACCACAAGAAACAAAGAAACTCATAAAAACTTCAGAAGAAATTAAAAGGAGGTCTTCGATCTTGATGGAAATATGCTTCGGAAGTGGCTCCAATGGTGTTCCTTGAGTGTTTTCTCCGATCTTATCTAATGGCTCACGTATCTCTTCTTCTATTTGGTATTTATAGACTTGAGAATGCTCAGAAAGCCTAAAAATTGTGTTTTTCTGCGTATTTGGGAAGCCGGGTGTGAAATCAACACGAGCTGGAACATGGGCTTGTGTCCAGCCCGTGTTGGTCACATAGGCGTGTGCCTAGCCCGTGTGGCTATTGAAATATGCTCTTGTTCTCCGATTTTCGCTCATTTTGCTCCCAAATGCTCACCTAAGTGTAAGAATGTGAATTAAAGGGATTAGAAGCATCAAATTCACCAATTTGCATAAATAATCATCCAAAAACACATTAAGAATGGGATTAAAATATGTTAGTTTTATCATTTATCAAATATCCTCACACTTAAGCGTTTGCTTGTCCTCAAGCAAAATCCTCAACTCAAATTAAAATTAATCTTTCTCAATTTGTAATTCTCATCAATAATGTTTCGAAATAATTCACAAATAATCATGCATTGACAAGTCAACTAAAAGGGTACTAAAGATTCAAACAATCCAAGTTGAAATTTATAAAGCACGAAAACATAGGTATCTCCCATTATTTAAGTAATTACCTTGAATTCAAAATCGACAAGAATTGACATCCTCACTAAAGATTCACTCAAATCTCAAAGTATTTAAGGTTCAAAAAAATGCACTCAAAAGTCGAACAAGAAATGTCATTATCATAGGCTTGCATGAAAACCAAATCTTCACCCCTATAAAATGATATAATGTACAAATCAAAAGGTCTTTAAGAGGTTGTAATGGGGCTTAGGTTAAGGGTGTTATGGGCCGATTCTGCCCGGAGCCCAAACCAACAACAGTCCAATTACAAGGCCCAAAATCCAATGGCCCAAAACAGTAAACAGAAAAAAAGAATAAAACCCAAACCTGAAGCCCAATTACAAACCCACTACAGCCTACCCAAACAAACCCTAGCCCACTACAAGCCCGTCAGAAAACAAAAGACAAAACCCCAGGTCCACTTGCTCTGCCACCGCCTGCTCCACTTGCTCTGCCACCGCCCTTCCACCGCCCATAACCTGCAAACAGGACAAGAAATAGACAGCAACAGTAGTAAGATAATTAATATTTTGTAATTTTCAATGGCTATAAAAGCCATTCCAAAACAACTGTAACGGGGGAGGAATTTTTTAATACAAAAAAATACAAAAAAGGAACTTTAAAATAGATTCGAGCATCAAAATACAAATCTAGAGATTTCAGACAAAAAAAAAGCAGAGAAAAACACGAAATAGAGCAAGGGTTTTAGCAAAAAGGTTGTTCATTTGTTTTATCTTTCTTTTCTTTTCCTTTTTTTGAAACTGTTCATATTCAAACAAGGATTTTCTTTTTTTAAAACTACATATATATATATATATATATACTAATATATTTTATAAAAAAAAGAATAAAAAAAACCTTACCTTTACGATTATCCGCCTGTCGATATCTGTGTGTGCTATGTGTGAGCGCGCAGACTTAGGTGGCCTCTGTGGCTGATTTATGGGTTAAACCCAGAGAGAAATAAAGGGAGCAGCCCCTTTTTTGTAGAAAACGGAGCAAAAAATGAAAATTTCTCCAAATTTTTTTCTTTTATAAAACACGAAACGACGCCGTTTCGTTCTGATGGTTTAATGGAAAAAACGGCGCCGTTTAGAGCTTCAGATCCGCGCGTTGACCCGAACCAACGGGGAAGATCCGCTTGTTTCTGGCTTTAGGGGTTATTTCCCCTTTTGGCCCTTCCGCTTTTTGGGCTGTTCTATTTTCGTCCTTTTTCTGTTTTTTAATTGGGTACGCATATATTTATTCTGTCTCAATTTGGTCCCTTCTGAGACGCTGCCTTTTAGGAGGATGGGATAATTTCTCTTCTGGCCCCCTCCCTTTTCTTCGCGCATCACATTGGGGTCCTTTTCCTTTTTCTTATTTTCAAATTTGCCCCAAAATTTTGTTTTAAGTCCAATTCAGTCCTTTTTTTGGTTATTTTGTTTATTTTATTAAATTAATTAATTTTACTATTATTATTATAATTATTATTGTTACTATTATTTTTTATTACTATTATAACTATTATGATATTTATTAGACTTATTATTAATATTATTACTATCTTCTTTTTACCTTTTTACTTTTATTAACATGTTTTATTATATATATTTATGAGCACTATTATTTTTCGATAAATATCATTATAAATATATTATTATGAGTATTTCAATAGTATCATATTTTGCTATTATATTCATATTTATTTTTAGTACTATTATTATTTTCATCATTTTTTTATTATTCTTTTTATTACCATTATGTTAATGTAATATTATTGTTATTACTATTATATTTGTTGCTATTATTAATATTATTACTTTTATTACTATCACCATTATCATTATATTTTTTATGTTTTATTTCTTGTCTATTATTATTTATTATATTTTCTATCATTATCATTTTATTATTATTTTCTATTATTATTAATATACTACTGTTATCATTAATTAACATTTTATTTTCATTTTATTATTATCTATATTATTATTTTTACTTTATTATTATTATTAACTTATTAGTGTCAACCGTATTAATATATTATTATAGTCCTTTATTTTCATTAGCATATTATTATTCTTATAAATTTATTTTTTGTTATTTTCCCCTCTTTTCTTTGTTTTTTTATTATTATCATTATTCTTATTATTATTTTTTCTATTATAATTATATTTTCGTTTTGTGTCTATTTACTTGTTATTTTGTTATTAACTAATTATTATTATTATTATTATTATTATTATTATTATTTTATTTGTCTAATATCTCTATTGTTTTGTTTATTTACTCATTTTTTATTCAAACGTACACTTGTCGTTTACTTATAGCTTTTTTTAGTTCGTTTCTTTTTTTTTTTGTCTTTATATTTTCGGTTATATCACTTTCATTTTATTATTCCATTCATTTTTGTTATGTATTAACACCATAATTTATTTTCCATTACCAATTCGTGTTACATTTTACTCGATACAATAAAGACGTTTCAAAAATCGATATTCCGTATTTGGAAATTCGAAAAAATCGTGCCCTAACTTACTGGGTTTCGATTTTTCTCATTTAACCCGAATAACGGGATATCCTTTTAAAATTGCAATAAATAAGTTTTGAATAAAAAGAAAGCTATTTCTTGAGAATTCGAGATGTTGTGTCCTAACGTATTGGATGTGACATTTTGTTACCTCGGGAAAAGATTTCTTAAAATAAAGGCAATATTCTGTATTTGGAACTTCGAGAAATCGTGCCCTAACTTACTGGGTTCCGATTTTTCATTTGACCCAAATAACCGAATATCCTTCTCAAGCTTAAATGCACGACTTTTAAAGGTCAAAAGACAAGCTTAGTTTCGAGGGTTCCAAAAATGTCGTACCCTAACTCACTGGGTATGGCGTTTTACTTCTTCGAAATAAGCGGGCATCAGCATTCATTTTAATTCATTCGGGTTTTCAAATAAAGAGGATCGTATTTTGAAATCTTTCCAAATTTTCGAGATTAAGACATTAATTAATCAATTAGGTACCAATTTTGGGCGTATCGAGGGTGCTAATCTTTCCTCATGCGTACCTGACTCCCGAACCCATTTTTTGAGTTTTGTAGACCAAAATCGTTGTTTTGATAAATCAAACTGTTTATTAAAAACAACCGTTTTACGAGGTGATCCGATCACACCTCAACAAAAAGGATTGGTGGCGACTCCCATTTTTATTTTCGTTTTCAAAACCAAAGTCGACTCGCCGTTTTTTCAAAAAAATGGTTTCGACAGCTTGGCGACTCCACTGAGGACCCATAAGAGAGTCAAGCCGTAAAATTGATTATTTTATGTCTTATTATCGAAAATTGAAAATCTGATTTGAAAAGTTACGATCCTTTCATTTGCATTTGTTTGTGACATATGATTACTATTGGTTTGAGTCTTGTAGAATACTTCTGCATCATATTGCATGACCGCCGGGTCACACCTCTTAAGTGGGAGTAAGAAACTACGCCTTCGTGAGGTTTTCACCTCCGCATGGGCTAGTGGATTGCTTCCGGGATACACCCATACCTATGTGCTTCGTGAGATTTTCATCTCCGCATGGCCATAGGGAAATGTATTCCCTGAACCGAACTCGGTCCATATGAGCCTATAATGGGTGAGGATCGAGGAATCTGCTGGTTCGGGTACCTCTCTTTAGAATCGAACCCCATATAGTGAGCCTTAAGAGCCCACCTTAGGTAGAACCATTCCAAACCCCTAGTGGTCACCCGGATAGGTACTCTATTTTGTTTATTTCTCCTGTGCTAACATGTTTTCTTTTGTTTTGATTGCATTGCATCGCATCATCTTAGAAAGGAGGTGTTGATTCATATTCAATTGGTAAATAGAAGAGTTTGTCATAAGGAAATGGGTTACTTGATAAAGTGGATTCTAATACGGTCGTTCGAACATAGTCCAGGTAAACAACGAGAGAGGGCTGATAGTCCACAGAAGAATACAAGACTTTGCCCGAGGATTCAAGTCGACAAGGATTATTCGAGAGTCATAATGTCTCAATTTTCTTAAAGAAGCTTATGAACATCGCGGAAGATAAGTGAGTGAAGAGGTACGGCCTGAACCAAGCAACAAGGAGCTAGAAGAGGCATCTATTGAGAAAGTTCACGGGACACGACCATAACATCCGTATACGAAGAAAAGAATTGGTGTTTTCACCTGGGCTATGAGGAAAAAGCCGCATATGAATCCATTTTATGTAAAGAAATTTATTTTCTAGAAAAGTTCTTCTAATGGAATTGAATTCATAATCAACGCCTCTATTTCTTTTTGCATTCATTCCATGCATTTGCATTGCATTTCATGCATTTGCATTACATCATATCACATGCATTAAAATTTGTAGAAAGACCCTAATTAGGTGAAATTATTTCAGTTAACCTAGAAGACATGGAACAAAGGTTGGAGAGATTAGAGCAAAAGCAAATACTGATGCAAGAGCAATTGACCAAAATTCAACAAGAGATGCGAGAACAAATGCTAGAATTCCAAAAGAATATCATGGGCCAGCTAACCCAGTTACTAGCCGGAGGACTTGAAAAAAGGAGTGGCCCAATGGTAAACAATGTGGATGATGATGAAGACATCGTTTATTCCCCAAGTTTTTCTCCAGTAAGTGTCCCAGTCCAACCAGACGTGCATTCGCAAGGGGTACCCGTCATTATCAAACCCCGATATCAGACTGGTACCTCGGCGTTGTTGAAGCTCCCAATGGGTTTAGGTTTTAAATCTGGGGATCATGGAGTCAATCCTGTGGTACATGGCTTAGCCGGAACAAAGGAAAAGGGAGAATGGACCTTAAAGGCCCTGAAGAAGAAAGAAAAAGAAGTGAATAATACGAGTAAGTATAACAAGGGTGATTCGAAGCCGATTACGGTAAGCCGGCCAAAGACAGCGACTACCAGTTATCAGGTCTCCCCAAGACAAGAGCCCAATCCAAAATCAAACTCGAAAAAACTTCAGTTCATATCCATCCCGATGACATACAAGGAGCTCTATCAAAATCTATTTGATGCGCATGTTGTGTCCCCCCACTACCCGAAACCGATGCAACCTCCATACCTAAAATGGTATGACCCAAATGCCTAGTGTGAGTACCACGCGGGGGTCACAGGGCATTCGATAGAAAATTGCCTTGCTTTCAAGAAATTGGTGGAAAAAATCATCAACATGGGTATTGTGAAGTTAGATGACGCGCCAAATGCAGAAATTTGAACCTGAGAGATTTTAAACAATGGGACTGTGGAAGGAATCCCTGTTTTTTAGAGCTAATCTAGAGTAATATTCAAAACATGCTTGTTGCTTTAAGCCTAGAGGAAATAAGAATCTTTTTGTGAAATAGGCTTGTGTCCAGAATCTTTATTTTAATAAAATGCATCTTTTTGAGCAAGTATTCTTTCATTCCTTCTATTTATAGATTCTTTTGTTTTATGGACTTTCATTCAAATATTCTTTCATTCTTCATTCATGATCATACCATAAATAATCATCCTTAGAATCATTTATTCTTTAGAATTTGCCTCCAATAGGTACCCAGATATCAAGACATGAGCGACGTTGTTACTGACTCCCTTTTTGAATAAGATATGGGTCTAAGGGATCTAAGGACTTTGAAGATAATAGAGATTGTGACCTATCTTTTGATTTGTTAAGGATGGTAGACCAAGATGAAAATAGACTCTACCTTACAAAGGGTCAGTGGACATTGCGAGTTTAGGAAAAAGGTGAAGATCGAAGCCTAGCTCACCACAGAAATAAGGCGAGACATCATTGAGCTATTTTCAAGAATTCAAAGATGTTTTCGCACGATCATATCATGGCATGCCAGACTACTGAAATGTGGGAATGTTGCTAAGGTTGGAACCCATGTTAATGGTTCTACAATGGCCAGGCTAATCAAGAGGTTCGGGCTACTGGTCTACCCAGAAAGGGAAATTGCATCAAATGCCAAATTGAGGAAGACAGGACTTATGTGCCTCCTTCATTTTTTCTATATGAGGGCATAGATATTATGAGGCCGATCTCGTCAAAAGCATCTAGCCGACACCAATTTATCTTTATGGTTGCCAATGACTTCACTAAGAGGGTGAAGGTCGCTTCATATGCCAAAGTTGCAAAGTCAACAGTCATCAAATTCAAATCTGAATCCGAATCCAAATTCAAATCCAAATCCAAATCCAAATCCAAATTCGAATTCAAAAAAAGTGGCAATTGCACGATGTCAAAGATTTACTGTCTATTCAAAGATCAAATATCATATTAGTGCAGCAAAGGCAGCCCAAAAAAACCATTTAAATTTTTTTTTGAAAAATGACTGAGACTTGTAAAGGTTGGCATAGAAAAGTTACCATCTATGTTTCTTGAACGTTGGCCAGGACCTTCACCGGGGCATCTTTCCCATTGGTTTATGAAAGGGAAGCAATTGTTGGAAGTTAAGATTCATTTTCTCCAAGCTTTGATTGAATTAAGAATTGGATAAAACAGAACGTCTCCAGTAAGCTTGATTGAAAGTATTCATCATGGTCGAATGTACCAAAAATAGATGATACGGGCTTATGAAAAAAAGGTTCACCCAAGAGAATTTCATTATGGGGACCTGGCATCATGAAGGATTCTTCTCATACAAAAGGACTTCAGAGGGAAGTAAATGCCAAATTTGGCAAAACCTTATGTGGTGAAGAAGGCTTGTTCGAAAATATCATTCACTTTGACTTAGATGGATGGCAAAGATATGTTCAAGCCAGGGAGTTCAGATTTCATCTGAAAAGAGAGGCCAAGGTGAAAACCCGCAAAGGGCGCCTTGAGTTTAAAAAAAATGAAATGAAAAATTCAATCAAAAGAAGAAAGAAAAAGGAGAAGCCAAGGCAAAAACTCGCAAAGGGCGCTTTGAGACCAAAGGGGATTTGAGTTGAAAACCCGAAAAGGGCGGCTCAAATTTTGTTCGAAAGTGGGGCATACAGTAGTCTTGCTATACTTGAATTAACAGTGAAGAAGTATGCTACGTCTTGGGGCATCAACAAAGTACTCCGGATCCCCTAAAAGCATATCGAGCTTAAAATGGTCCTCAAGAAGTTTGAACAGAGAAACTCAGGCTGCGATATCTGGGGCGCCTAGTTTCCATCTTACCCATTTTGAATTTACTATCTTTGATTACTTTATTCGTTTCAAAATACACTCCCAATAAATTTTCTTCTTGATTGCACTTACTATCTTTGCTTAACTTATTTGTTTCGAGCTATGCTCCTAATTAATTTCTTTCTTGTCCATTGTTATGATCTTTTTCAAGCATTTTGCATTGAAATAATGATTAGTGGACTAATAATACTTTCATAAAAGGAGTTTCGCATATTACTCTGGAAGCTTCTGAATAATAAAAGAACTTGAAACAGGACTATTGTTTAAAACCCACCAAGTTTAGGGGATGGAAATATTGGGAGAAGACGAGTCTAAACTGAGACTATTTTTCTGGATTTTTGTCAAAAATGGTGATTGAACAAGATGACAAGATATTACGTCGATGATACAATCTTGACGAAAAATGGGCAATGTTAACCCGAGTGAAAAAGGGGAATCATTCTTGAGAAAAATGGTATTTGGCATCCATGCAAATATCATGCATGCACATTTGGTTAAGGTCACCCGGGGAGGGATTAGTTGATGGAACAAGTTACAGATTCTATATCTTTGATTTGCAGCCGGTTGGATTGAAGATGAAATAAATTCTATACCCTTGAGTTGCAGTAGGATGGATTGGAGAAGACTCAGATCCTATACCCCTGAGTCACAATGAGATGAACCCTGAAGTTACAGTGGGGCAAATCGGTTGAACAAAATATAATTGTTTTCTCGGGTTTTCTGTTGAGAATACCAGCCGAACAAGATGACATCACAATACGTCAGTGATAAAGCCCTGGTAAACAATGAGTGATGACACCTGAAATATGAATCATTCTCATAACATTTTCGCATGTATATATCATAGCATGTCTAAATAGGAGCATTTGACTCATTTCGATCATGGCATCCTAATTATTAGGCATAAGCATATACCCATTCTATAGGTTATGTCCTCAAGAGGACAGTGTAGTAAGGTAGATTGAAGATATTAGTCTGGTCTCTCCGAGTTTGCAATGGAGCAGACTAAAAATAGCAGATCTTACATTCCTGAAGTTGCAGGAGCAGATCGGAGACATCAGATCTTGTCTCCCTGAGTTTGCAGTGGAGCAGATTGAAGATAGCAGATCTGGCATTCCTGAAGTTGCAGGAGCAGATCGAAGACATCAGGTCTTGTCTCCCTGAGTTTGCAGTGGAGCAGATTGAAGATAGCAGATCTGGCATTCCTGAAGTTGCAGGAAGCAGATCGAAGACATCAAATCTTGTATCCCTGAGTTTGCAGTGGAACAGATTGAAGATAGCAGATCTGGCATTCCTGATGTTGCAGGAAGCAGATCAAAGACATCAAATCTTATCTCCCTGAGTTTGCAGTGGAGCTGATTGAAGATAGCAGATCTGGTATTCTTGAAGTTGCAGGAAGCAGATCAAAGACATCAAATCTTGTCTCCCTGAGTTTGCAGTGGAGTAGATTGAAGATAGCAGATCTGGCATTCCTGAAGTTGCAGGAAGCAGATCGAAGACATCAAATCTTGTCTCCCTGAGTTTACAGTGGAGCAGATTGAAGATAGCAGATCTGGCATTCCTGAAGTTGCAGGAAGCAGATCGAAGATATCAAGTCTTATCTCCCTGAAGTTGCAGTGGAGCAGACTGAAGACAGTTAATCCTACCTCCTTGACCAGCAGTGGAATAGGTTGAATATTGTAGATCTTGTCACCCTAAACAGTAGTGGGACAAGATCGAAGGCAAATCTTGTCTCCCTAAACAGTAGTGGAACATGATTTAAGCCACAATCCTATCTCCCTGACCAGCAGTGGAATAGGTTGAAGATTGTAGATCTTGTCACCCTAAACAATAGTGGAACATGATTTAAAGCCATAATCCCATCTCTCTCACCGGCAGCGGGATAGGCTAAAGATTGCAATTATTGTTTCCCTGAAGATACTGCGGAGCAAGTTGAAATCGTAATTCTCACCTCCTTGAAGTTCCAGCGAAGAAGGTCGAGGCTACAAATCCCTTCTCCCTGAAGTAACAGTGGAGCAAGTTAAAAAAAAAATCCTACACCTCTGAAGTCGCAGTAGGTGGGATTAAATCTACTATAACTACAAATCTCATCTCTCGAGGTTGCAGTGGAGTGGATCGAAGCAACGAGATGCAGTGGACTGGAACGAGGCTACATGAAGAAGAGGAGCACCAAAGAAGTCAAGACCCTACAAGACCAGGCAAAATTGGCCCTCTTTAAAGTCTTTTCTTTGTTCCCGTTACACGGCAACAAGCAAAGAGGGGCAGCTGTTATGGGCCGATTCTGCCCGGAGCCCAAACCAACAACAATCCAATTACAAGGCCCAAAATCCAATGGCCCAAAATAGTAAACAGAAAAAAAGAATAAAACCCAAACCCGAAGCCCAATTACAAACCCACTACAGCCTACCCAAACAAGCCCTAGCCCACTACAAGCCCGTTAGAAAACAAAAGACAAAACCCTAGGTCCACTTGCTCTGCCACCGCCTGCTCCACTTGCTCTGCCACCGCCCTTCCACCACCCATAACCTGCAAACAGGACAAGAAATAGACAGCAACAGTAGCAAGATAATTAATATTTTGTAATTTTCAATGGCTATAAAAGCCATTCCAAAACCACTGTAACGGGGGAGGAATTTTTTAATACAAAAAAAATACAAAAAAAAAGAACTTTAAAACAGATTCGAGCATCAAAATACAAATCTAGAGATTTCAGACAAAAAAAAAAGCAGAGAAAAACACAAAATAGAGCAAGGGTTTTAGCAAAAAGGTTGTTCATTTGTTTTATTTTTCTTTTCTTTTTCTTTTTTTGAAACTGTTCATATTCAAACAAGGATTTTCTTTTTTTTTTTAAAACTACATATATATATATACTAATATATTTTATAAAAAAAGAATAAAAAAAAACCTTACCTTTATGATTATCCGCCCGCCGTATACGGTGGCGCCGGTGACAGAGTGCGGCAGACTTTCGGTGGCCTCTGTGGCTGATTTCTGGGTTAAACCCAGAGAGAAATAAAGGGAGCAGCCCCCTTTTTTGTAGAAAACGGAGCAAAAAATGAAAATTTCTCCAAATTTTTTTCTTTTATAAAAACAAGAAACGACGCCGTTTCGTTCTGATGGTTTAATGGCAAAAACGACGCCGTTTAGATCTTCAAATCCGCGCGTTGACCCGACCTGACGGGGAAGATCCGCGTGTTTCTGGCTTTAAGGGTTATTTCCCCTTTTGGCCCTTCCGCTTTTTGGGCTGTTCTATTTTTGTCCTTTTTCTGTTTTTTAATTGGGCACGCATATATTTATTCTGTCTCAATTTGGTCCCTTCTGAGACGCTGCGTTTTAGGAGGATGGGATAATTTCTCTTCTGGCCCCCTCTCTTTTCTTCGCGCATCACATTGAGGTCCTTTTCCTTTTTCTTATTTTCAAATTTGCCCCAAAATTTTGTTTTAAGTCCAAATCAGTCCTTTTTTTGGTTATTTTGTTTATTTTATTAAATTAATTAATTTTACTATTATTATTATAATTATTATTGTTACTATTATTTTTTATTACTATTATAACTATTATGATATTTATTAGACTTATTATTAATATTATTACTATCTTCTTTTTACCTTTTTACTTTTATTAACATGTTTTATTATTTATATTTATGAGCATTATTGTTTTCCGATAAATATCATTATAAATATATTATTATTAGTATTTCAATAGTATCATATTTTGCTATTATATTCATATTTATTTTTAGTACTACTATTATTTTCATCATTTTTTTTATTCTTTTTATTACCATTATGTTAATGTGATATTATTGTTATTACTATTATATTTGTTGCTATTATTAATATTATTACTTTTATTACTATCACCATTATCATTATATTTTTTATGTTTTATTCCTTGTCTATTATTATTTATTATATTTTCTATCATTATCATTTTATTATTATTTTCTATTATTATTAATATACTATTTGTTATCATTAATTAACATATTATTTTCATTTTATTATTATCTATATTATTATTTTTACTTTATTATTATTATTAACTTATTAGTATCAACCGTATTAATATATTATTATAGTCCTTTATTTTCATTAGCATATTATTATTCTTATGAATTTATTTTTGTTATTTTCCCCTCTTTTCTTTGTTTTTATTATTATCATTATTCTTATTATTATTTTTCTATTATAATTATATTTTCGTTTTGTGTCTATTTACTTGTTATTTTGTTATTAACTAATTATTATTATTATTATTATTATTATTATTATTATTATTATTTTCTAATATCTCTATTGTTTTGTTTATTTGCTCATTTTTATTCAAACGCGTACACTTGTCGTTTACTTATAGCTCTTTTAGTTCGTTTCTTTTTTTGTCTTTATATTTTCGGTTATATCACTTTCATTTTATTATTGCATTCATTTCTGTTATGTATTAACACCATAATTTATTTTCCATTACCAATTCGTGTTACATTTTACTCGATACAATAAAGACGTTGTTTCAAAAATCGATATTCCGTATTTGGAAATTCGAGAAAATCGTGCCCTAACTTACTGGGTTTCGATTTTTCTCATTTAACCCGAATAACGAGATATCCTTTTAAAATCGAAATAAATAAGTTTTGAATAAAAAGAAAGCTATTTCTTGAGAATTCGAGATGTTGTGTCCTAACGTATTGGATGTGACATTTTGTTACCTCGGAAAAGATTTCTTAAAATAAAGGCAATATTCGTATTTGGAACTTGAGAAATCGTGTTCTAACTTACTGGGTTCCGTTTTCATTTGACCCAAATAACCGAATATCCTTCTCAAGCTTAAATGCACGACTTTTTAAAGGTCAAAAGACAAGCTTAGTTTCTAGGGTTCCAAAATGTTGTATCCTAACTCACTGGGTATGACGTTTTACTTCTTCAAAATAAGCTGCCTCAAGATTCATTTTAATTCATTCGGGTTTTCAAATAAAGAGGATCGTATTTTGAAATCTTTCCAAATTTTCGACATTAAGACGTTAATTAATCAATTAGGTACCAATTTTGGGCGTATCGAGGGTGCTAATCCTTCCTCGTGCGTAACCGACTCCCGAACCCATTTTTTGAGTTTCGTAGACCAAAATCATTGTTTTGATAAATCAAACTGTTTATTAAAAACAACCGTTTTACAAGGTGATCCGATCACACCTCAACAAAAAGGATTGGTGGCGACTCCCATTTTCATTTTCGTTTTCAAAACCAAAGTCGACTCGCCAAGCTGTCGAAACCATTTTTTGTGAAACGGAGGTCGACTTGGATTTTGGAAATGAAAACGAAAAAATGGGAGTCGCCACCAATCCTTTTTTATGAGGTGTGATCGGGTCACCTCGTAAAACGGTTGTTTTTAATAAACAGTTTGATTTATCAAAACAACGATTTTGGTCTACGAAACTCAGAAAATGGGTTCGGGAGTCGGTTACGTACGAGGAAGGGTTAGCACCCTCGATACGCCCAAAATTGGCACCTAATTGATTAATTAACGTCTTAATGTCGAAAATTTGGAAAGATTTCAAAATACGATCCTCTTTATTTGAAAATTCGAATAAATTAAAATGTAATGCTGGGACCCACTTATTCCGAAGAAGTAAAATGTCACGTCCAGTGAGTTACGATATGACGTCTCAAATCCTCAAAACTAAGCTTGTCGTTTGACCTTTAAAAGTCATGCATTTAAGCTTGAGAAGGATATTCGGTTATTTGGGTCAAATGAAAAACCGGAACCCAGTAAGTTAGGGCACGATTTCTCGAAGTTCCAAATACAGAATATTGCCTTTATTTTAAGAAATCTTTTCCCGAGGTAACAAAATGTCACATCCAATACGTTAAGACACAACACCTCGAATTCTCGAGAAATAGCTTTCTTTTTATTTAAAACTTATTTATTTTAAAAAGATATTCCGCTATTTAGGTTAAACAAGAAAAATCGAAACCCAGTAAGTTAGGGCACGACCTCTCGAATTTCTAAATACGGAATACTACCTTTATGAAAGAAATCAATTTTGTATCGGGTAAAAGTTAATATAACACAAGTTTGTAATAAAATGTAAAAACAAATTACAAAACTAATATGTGTAGCAAAATAGTAATAAATGCGTTAGTGTGAATGATAATAATAAGGGCGAAAATAAAATAAAGTAAAATAATCAAGCCAAAAATAAAATAAAAGAAAAGACAATAAGTAAATAAACACAAAAAGAAAATATAAGTATAATAGTAATGAAAATAATAGCAATAATAATAATGACATAATAATAATAGTAATAAGAAATAAATAAAATAAAATAAAATAAACAAATAAATAAATAAAATAAAATAAAATAAAAATAAAAATAATAGTAAAAGCTAATAGTAAATCAATAAATAAATAAGTACTATATACAATAGTTTTAAAGATAATAGAATAATAATAATAATAATAATAATAATAATAATAATAATAATAATAAACGAATAATAATAAAAATAAATAAATACTAGTAATGATAATACTAATAATAGTAATAGTAATAATGTAAGAATAAGAGAAATAATAATAGTGATTGTAGTGGAATAAAATAATAATAATAATAATAATAATAATAATAATAAATATAATAGTAATGATACTAATAATAAATATAAAAGAAATAAAAATAATAATAGTAACAGAGTAATGGTACTAATAATAATAATGTTAAATATAATAATATTAATAATAATAATACCATTAATAGTAATAATAATAAAATATTAAATAATAATAATATTAAAAATAATAATAAAGATTGCAAAATAACTAAAAAGGGACTAAATTGAATTTAAAACAGGAATTTGGGGGGAAAATTTGAAATAAATAAAAAGAAAGGGACTAAACTGAACGCGTAAACAACCAGGAGGGACCAAAAGGGAAATTCTCCCTTCTCCTCCAAAACGGCGTCGTATGCGTAGGGACTAAACTGAAAGTCAAAATAAATTATAGGGTAAAATTTAAAAATAAAATAAACTCGATTGTAAAGCAATAAAAAAAGCAGAAGGGCTAACTGCGCAAATATCCCATGCGCCAAAAACACGCGGATCCTGAGGCAGGTCGTGTCAGCACGCGGATCCTGAGGGCAAAACGACGTCGTTTTGGGGCTTATGGACGCCGACCAAAACGGCGTCGTTTTGTGTTGCTTATATAAGTAAAAAAAAACCCAAAAAATTTCATTTTTCAGCTGCTTATAAAAAAAAAACCTAACCCATTCTTTGTTTTTTCTGCAGGCCTAGAGACCGGTGGGAATTCCGGTGAATCGCCGTCGCGCCGGCCGCCAGACACCGCTTTTTTTTTATAAAAAGTAAGTTTGTTTTTATATACTCTTTATATATATATATATATTGCGTATATAATTTAAAAAAAAATCAAAAAATGGGGGTACTGTTTCAAAAAGAAAAAAAAAAGAAAATAAGAAGAAGAAAAAAAAGGTAAACCTTAGCCCGTTCTTCCTTTTAACTACTTACTGTTTGTATTCTTTGATGATGCAAATCTCTACTTTTCCGTATTTAAAATCTGTTTGTATTTGAAAAAACCGTTCGACCCCTTACAATCGCTTTTGGTCTTTTCTTTTATAGCCATTTTACAAGTTTTTTTTTTATTATTTGATGTCCTTTCTCTTCTTTTCTTGCAGATGCAACTTGAGCAAGTGGAGGCGATCTTTCTTTGAGGTGGTATGGGCTTGGCGCACGATCGTCGAAGGCCCTAGGTGCGGCGCACCCAGGGTTTATTTTTTCTTGTTTTTTTCTGATTTGGGGCATTGGGCTAATTGGGCTTGGTTTGTTTTGGGTTTAATTGGAATTGGGCTGGGGTGATTTTAGTTGGGTTGTTGTAAAATGGGCCGGGCAATTTTGGGCTCGTACAAAGGGTGTGGAAAAAGACTAGAAAAGTTTGTTATAATCGAGATCGAATTGATAAATTACCAAACTAGGAAACAATAAACAAATGTTGAATAAAAAACAAGTGCATCAATCAAGAATAAAAACGAGCTTCTTCTCAAAATATGAATTTAACTGTTCAAGCTCAATCAACGTGGAACTAAATAATAATCGATAAATAAATATATTTTTTTTGATTTTTTTTCTTTTTAGAATAATCAAAAATAATTCAGCAAATCAAACAAAAGAGCATAGTTAGGCAACTAACCAAATCGAATCTCGACAAAAAGGGAGTCAATAAAACGGGAAAAAGTCTCAACGAAAAAATTAAGTTATGGGTTAACATTAATGGGTTAATCAAGAAAAAGTGTGTTAGGCTTAACGGGATTCACTAAGGGTTAATTAAAAAGGTAGGCTTTTTATGGAATAAGTAGGTTAAAACCTAAGTGCCTTTTTCATCTCAGTATATCAAATCAAAGGTGTGGCCTCGACATGCATAATCGAAGCAAGTTCTAGAATAACAAATCAAGTTGACACACTCATAACTAATAATAAAATGAGCATGAAAAATGTATGCTCTAAAAGCTCAAAATCTCGCAAAAAAATCATGGTTTTTTATGTTAAACTTATAAATTTAAAACTTCAAGATAATACCTCAATTTAGAGAAACAACCTAAAATTTTTAATTTCTGAAAAATAACTTATCATGTTTGATTCTCTCATGTCTTAAAGTTTAAATCAACCAATGCACAAATATCTACAAATTAATCCAAAACAACATCAACAAAAATCTCAAATCGACAAAAATTCATTCTAATGAAAGTATGAGAAAATTACTTAAATACAAGATATAATTCATGGATTTTCTAATAATTATATAAGTAACCTCCCCACACTTAAGATGTACATTTTCCTCAATGTACAAACAGATATAATCACAGTATAAGAAGAATATCATAAGAGAGGGAGAAAACTGAAACTACCCTGAATATTAGATGAAATCGCCGGAATGGTGAAAAGCGAAATTGTAGGCAAATCTAAATGTAGTGCATGATTCCGAGCAAACTAATAACAAAATAAACACAAATAGTGAAGAAGATTAAAAGGTTACAACTCAGTTAGAAACAACCATCAAAATAAAAATATGGTTCAAAATATAATAAATGAAATAAGTATAAGAAAATAAAAACAAAACAACTAAAAACAAAAATAAAAATAGCATAAAACTAAAAAAGAAAACAAATAAAATAAATTATCCTTATCGTCAGAGGCATCAGTATCATGAATTGCCAGCGCTGAAGAAGATATATGGAGGTGGCTAAAAGATCTACTGCAAAGTCGCGTCAATACTGTCGAACCGCTGAAAGCAGTGCTACTCGAATCGAGTGAACCACTCGGACAGGTCCGCTAAGGTAGCAGTAGAAGAAGTAGTACGGTGACTCGAAGAGGGAACCTTGTGGTGGACAAGGAAATCATTAGCAAAGTCCTCATGCTCATTTTGAGGACCAGAATGAGATAGTCGGTATTGAGGAGGATCCACTCCACGCAGTCACTCGATCATCCTCATATGGATCATGCTCGATAATCCCTACGGGGACATCTGTCCTACTAGTGTAAGTGAGGAGGACTGCTCCGGTGTGTCGAGGAGACCGAAGTATCGTGCGAGTCGAGTCACGTAAGGGCCCCTCCTACTGCACTCTGTTTGATGGCGAACAACAAGGACAATGAAATAGGCGAGATCAAAGGTGCACCCCGTGGCCATGCTCCACAAAAAATATGCGTCAGTTGTGCCGATGACTCTGGTGCTCTCTCCCCTACCAGTCAAAGTGTGAGCCAAGATGGCATCAATGTAGCGCAAGGCCGGAGGAAGAGAAGTCGCCTTCGAACGGATCAGGTCATAAGGCGTCGTACTCGCCACGAGGTCGACCCAACAAAGAGATGGCGAGTAGTGGATGTGCCAATATAACCGAAGAAATCCCTCGGCACAAATGAATTCTGCAATGTAGAGTCTCAAGGCAGCTCTGAACTCTGGGACACTCATATGTCGCGTCATATCCCCGAGTCTAAAGGTGATAGTGCCCGGCTCGTCATGGGTCAACATCACCTGCTGTAACAGGAAAGTCGAACAAAACTCCAAAGTATGCTCCATGTATGCAGGCGCAATAATGGAAAAGAACCGGTCCCAAGGAGGTGTAGCAATGATGGCGCAAACATGATCAGCTAATTGGACCTGCCCTAAAGCGGCCCAATCAGTACATCGGCCTAATCCGAATGGCCTTAGTCGAAGATGCTGATATAAGTCCTCCTGGGGACCCTGTGGAAACCGTAAGAATGGATGGCGGCCATCCGCGGAAACCCAAGGAAGAGGTCGTACCCGGAGTCTTCCATTTTTCGAAGCGGGGACGACGACCTTAGACTTGCTTCGTGTGTTCTTCATGATAAATCTACAAGAAAATAAAACAATCAAATATTCAAACGAAACGAAGTAAATGGACGAACCAAACATAATATAGGCAATCCAATAACTAATGCAATAATTGAAGGCAACATCAACAACTTAACGAATTAAGTAAATCGATATTGAGCATAATAAAAACAATAATCAGAAAGATAATACCAAAAAAAACAAGAATAATTAAAACAGTAATAATACTAAGTATGAAAATAAGAAAAGACTAAGTAAAGATAATACCAATAAAAACAAAAATACTAGCTAAAAGTAATACGAGTAAACAAGTTATTGCAGACAGGTTCCACTACGACTAAAAATAAGAATAATGACAAGAATAGAAATAATAATAATTAAAACAGTAAAACAAATAATAATAATAATAATAATAAAGTAATTGATAAGAAAACTAAGAGTAATAAGACAACCAATAATAATGCTAAGAATAAGAATAATAAACAGACACTACTAAAAAATAAAAAGAAAAGGAATAAAAAATTAATAACAACAATGAAAACAATAAAACTAAGGTAGCAGGGAAAAATAATAATAGAACAATAATAATAAAATGACTAAACAGAATAAATAAAATAAAAATAAAAATAAAACTAAGTAGAGAAATAAAATAAATAAAATAAAGAAAAGAATAAAAGAATAAAATAAAAAATATGGCAAATAGGGAGGACCGATGGTGAGATAGTGGCCAGAGTTACGACGGAGGGTCACGCGTTGACGGTGCAGTGGTCGATGCAAGGGACAGACGAGGCTTGGGGTGGGGTTGTGGCTAGGGGAAGGTTGCGATGGGGGTGCGACGCGGATGGGTGGGCACTCGGGCAAGGGAGATAAGGGAGAGGACTGATGAGGGAAAAAAGGGGAAAGCCAAGGAAGGGAGAGGGTTGGGGCTATAAGGGTGAGAGTGCGATGGAGGTGGGCGGGCGGAAGTAGAGGTTCGAGCTCTAAGGGGAAAAGGGGTTTGCTGAGGGACAGATGGAATGGGATGAAGGGAAGAGTACATATGCAGAGGGTGTGCGACGATGGTGGCTGGATTGGTGAGTGAATGCAGATCAGGGGCGGGGGATGGTGAGCGGCAGCTAGGGTTTCTTTTTGGGGTAGGAAGAAGACAAAAACACAATGAAAGGGGAATTAGAGTTTAAATGGGTGACACGGTCGTGTAAGGGCCCGTGTTGGGCCACACGGCCGTGTAGATCCTTCTTAGCCCGTGTGCAATTAAAAAATCCAACCCAGTCTTCACACAGCCTAAGACACGCCTGTGTGTCCAGGCCGTGTGTGCCAGACCGTGTGTGATCTCCTTCGCTTCTCCCACGCCCGTGAGAGAGGTCGTGTGAGGCACACAGCCTCACACATGCTTGTGTGACTCGGTCGTGTCTCTTGCATGTATAGCCTGCATAACTCACTGACTTAAAATTAAATTGAAAAAATAGCTCTAGGACGTACACGGCCTAGGTCATGCCCGTGTGTCTAGGGCGTATGGACTATCTTAGGCCGAGTAAACGTCGAATTTTAGAAAAATTAAGTCCCAAGACTCACACGACCGTGTAACTCTGTAACATCCCAAAGATGGGGCTATTTGGAATTAAATTATTTTTCTTATGTTTGAATCACTGTGATATTATTTAAGGAATAATAGGGCTTAGTTAAAGGCTTTGAGTAGGCTCGGTTTGGTAGAAAATATTATTTATAGGCTTAAAAGGCAAGGAGCCTTAGCAGGAGGGTGTTATAAGAATAAATGTGGATAATTTGACACAAAAATCAGCTTGGAAAAGTGGCAAAAAGAAGGTCACTTAAGGGCTATAGATGACGCCACAAGGGGGGAACAAGGGAGCTTGTGTTCGAGTCACGGAAATCCTCTTTTGCTCATTAGTGGGACGGCACAAGGGAGGGAGTTTTCCCTCAGTTTAAACTCTTTTATTAATTATTATTAGTAAGGGATAATATGAGCACTTTAAATTGGTTTTAATTTGCTTAAATCTGGAGATAATAAGGGATATTATTAAATGGATTATTAAGAGATCATTTGATTATTTGGGGATTAATAGATTTTTGTCTAAGGATAATCAGTGATAAATAAGGATATTAATTGGATTAATAGGGGATTTTTGAGTGATTAATTGGGGATTAATTCAAAATTATTTGAATTAAATTAAAATAAGTGGCCAAGAGGATTTTTAGGTGTTGGCCGAATTTGAACTCCTTGGTAGGAGGGGAGTGGACGGCAAGGTGCTGGGGGGGTGTCGAATGCTTATAAAAGCATCAACCTATCACTTGTTTTTGTTTTTTTCCCATCTTAGCAAGTTGCCGAAAGTCTCAACCCTCCCATCTATTTTCTTTCTCTCAACATCCTTAGTCGAAACCTTCATTCCATATCTTTCTTCATTCTCTTCTTCTTCCAACTCAAGCCGAATCCTCTCCCTTGGTGTGCCGATTTTCCTTTTTCCCATTTGGTGTATCTTGGGCCGAATATCAAAAGCAAGGGTGATCCCTTATCCGTATTCTTTCCAATCGGTTTGGGGTAGGTAAGGGTACTAGCCGTATGGGTATTTCTTTTCTCTTTTATGGTTGTTGTTCGGTTGGATGGGAAGACTAACCCCTTTGAATCGACTCCATCTAGGAACCATGGGATTTGTAAGCGGTGGGTCGAGTTCCTCAACTTATAGCAATCGGTTTTGGGGTAAGGTGGTAAGATTGATTTTCTTTATTCTTGATATTCATTTAAGCCGAAGGCTACTAACTTGGTCAAGTGCCGATTATAGGGTGGTGAAACAAAGGGCTAGTACTCAAGACATTCAGGTAAGGATTCGGGTTCAAAAAGAGAACCCTTTTAAATATTTGGGATGGCCGAATAGGCCATGATACTAACATTATTTTTGGCCGAATATAGGGATAGGTAGATCTAGGTGGCTGACATCACTTTTCGTGATTTAGACTCCTCGTTGGTGACAGTGTGTACATACACACGTATAACTTGTTAATGTGCTCGATTGTTGTGAATGCTATCTTGATTTTATGTAGCATTGGATAATATACCATATCGGTATAGATGGTGATTCGTAAGGCATTAATATGAATTTGTTATTCGATGCTTTTGGGAAGCATGATGTATTGATACATGAGATTTAAGTATGTGATGACATGAAACATGTACATATGTGGTGATGTGGGATTGATGAGTGGAGGGGCGGTAATAATCGTGGACGACGGGCACCGTGTTTTGGTAACACACTGTGACTACGGTCACCAGAGGTTTGGTACCTCCGCAGGTTTGGTACCTCATAGCGACTCGTCCCGTGAGTTAACACCACCGTGGGTTGGCCCCACTTGAGATATGGGATCGTCTGCGGTGATTTGGTATCACACGATGGGTTGGCCCCATCAATTGATTCGTGTCTACGGACACCGGTGTTTTAGTAACACATCGTGACTATATGTCACCGGTGGTTTGGCAGCACCACGGTGGTTTGGTACCAGTGGGGTAGACAAATGGCGTTTGGTTGGCTAGGTTTGGGGTACATAATATTCTCGCATATTAATCGTTATATGTTGTGTATGGAAATGTCTTTAAAACGGGGAAGGTTACATACATCGAGTCTTGGTGACTCACCTTCTCCTTTAACATTTTTCAGTGACTCGTAGATGGCGGTTGAGGAGCCGGTTGGACTCGAGGTGGCCATGCGGTGGATTTAAATTAAATGAACTTTAATTTTAGTTATGATAAATTTTATTTTCGGTTTTTAGTTTATTTGGATGTAATAAGGCCTCCGATATTTTATTTTATTTTTTTTGTTTTGTTATTCTTCATATGTCGAATAATTGTTTTAAACTATGATTACCAATATTAAATTAAAGTCACATGTTTTCCCAAATTAACACGAAAATGTTTTCATAGTGCCATCGGGCACACTCGATATTCTATAATAACTTGGTTGAATTAACTTTTAAATAAACTCTAGGTAAGGTTTTCCAAATCTTTTCCATCAGTAGCAACTCGGATTCGGCCATAGTGTTTGGGGCGGGTTTGGGTTGTTACAAAATTGCATATCGAGCCCAGTTCAAAGCTCGGTGTGGGGCCCAAGGCCCAAAAATGTTTTGGTAGGCCTTATGGAATGATTTTTGTTTTTGAACAAGATGGCCCGAGTCTCCGACACCGATCCGCCCTGTAAGTACATCTAAACCTCTTTGTGAATTATATTCAGTAGAAGGGTAGGAAGTATGGAACGAGATAGACTTATAGGAGCTTGAACCCTAGGATTAGGCTACTCAAACACACAAACGAAGCATAAGACTTAAGGAACTAAACCAACCTATGACTTAGTCAATGAGCTAGGTGTGGTAACCCCTGACGTATGTCTAGGATTGGATCCGGAAGAGCCCGGTATTTAGCGATCGTCGTGACTCACCTCCTCTTCGCAGTATCCTACAGTGCGTAGCTTCGGTTCACCCTAACTCGGAGGGCCTCGGTGGTGTGGTAACCTCTGCGCGCATGTCTAGAAAGGTTCGGTGAGAGCTTGGTATTTAAGCGGTCCGCGTGACCCACCTCCTCTTCACTCGATTCTGCACAGTGCGTAGCTTTGGTTCACCCCGACCAAGAGGGCTCGGTCATAGGCTAAACACAATGATTAAAACCCGAAAAGGGAATTAGCCATGTTTTGAAAAAGAATGAAACAACAAACCCTAATGTTTTCAAAACTTGTGCAATAATTTTTTCAAATCCGAGAACATTATTTTTACAACGCTTTTTCTCGAAAAACTTGATTGTGGAAAATTACGTGAAATGCCCTTAGGGGTAAAATTACTAAAATGCCCTCGGTTCATAAAATATCAGTTCAATGGTTTTGCTCAAAAATTTCAACTATTTTACAAATATTCAACAACTTAGCTTTGGAAATCATCGGCAAAATATTTTGGTTCTGGAAAATTACGAAAAATACCCCTGTAGGAAAAAGACGAAAATACCCCTGGGTTAGAAATGGGCAGAAATGTCCGATGAGCGAATAGGTATGGAAGGTATTAAGGAATGAGTTCTAGAGGACGTGGACGCCGTGGACGCGGTAGGGGTAGGATGACGGTGTCTGAACCCGCCGCCAGTCGGGACAAGGTTCGAAAATGAGGCACCACCGCCACCACCACCTCCTACTTTTAGAGAGTGAGAGCGAGGATCGACCGGTGGTGAGGCGGTATCGCAAGTCGCTTTTGGCGAGTCTTGGAGATGGTGGGTCGGGTGGTGGAAATTTGAGAGCTCGGAATCGTCTCTCGAGCGACTCCGATCTAACGGAGCGGAGGTATTCCGGTGTGTCGAGTGGCACCCAGTCGTGCAGAATCATCGCTAGAGTCAACCGAAAGGATCATGGATGATCTTGACTTTGACCGAGGAAGAAAAGTTTGAAAAGGCGATGTCGCTTCTAAAGGATGAAGCGTATCGCTGGTGGCTTACGGTTCGAGATGGGGCTACAGCAGATGATCCGACTTGGGAGTATTTCAAAACCACCTATCGAGAAGAAGTATGTAGGCACCGCTACACCGACGCCAGAGAGAAAGGCTTTTTGGGATTAGTGCAAGGAACTAAGTCGGTGTGTCGAATATGAGGCGGAATTTTTAAGGGTGAGTAGGTATGCGAGAGGCATCGTGTCTCATCGAACATGAGCGCCGTGTCCGCTTTGAGGACGGACTCGAGATGATTTGAGGTTACCGATTGCCCCGCAGCAGAAAGTTCGTGAGTTCTCATCTCTAGTGGAAAAGGCTAAGGTAGCCAAGAAGGGATCAAGGAGGTGTGAGGCAAAGTTATAGTAGGAATAATCAAAAGAGAGGATTTGGGTCATTTGGATCAAGCGGTAGTGTTCGAAAAAGGCTAGGCCAAGTGGGCCAAATCAGCGGCAAGGCCCACGACTACTAATCGAGAGGTCGACTCGGTGTAACCACTTGTGGAAAGACCCATTGGGGAGGTTGTTGGACCGGTGATAGAGGATGTTTTGAGTGTGGGTCTTTGGAGCATCGTGTCGAGATTGTCCCCGAAACTAGCTAAGAATCACCGAGAGGCGTAATCGTACTCGGATGTAAATGTGGGACCACGGAGGGTCGTGGTAATGGCAGAGAGAAACAACGGTCCTAACCGAGGTCGTGGAACTCGAGGCGAGGTTCAGGCAACACAGAGGCTAGGCAGCCTGGCTTAGTTTACGCAGCGAGGTGTCGCGAGGAAGGTGACGCACCGGATGTCATAACCGGTACTTTTCTAATTTTTGATCTTCCTTATGTTGCATTAATTGATATGGGTTCGATGCACTCGTACATTGCTAGTAGTGTGGTAGGAACTATGGACCTAAACTCTAAAACTGCTTCTAGGGAGATGACTGTAGTTAGCCCTTTAGGTCACTCTGTAGTGGTAGACAAACTTTATAGAGGCGTACCCCTAGAACTTCAAGGGGTAGTATTTGTGGCTGATCTGATGGAACTACCGTTTGGGGAGTTCGATTTGATCCTTGGAATGGACTGGCTGGTTAAGTATCAAGCGAATTTGGATTGCGCGGCTAAGCGCATGGTTCTTAAGACGGCTGAAGGTGATGAAGTGGTTATGATAGGGGATAGAAGGAATTACCTATCCAATGTAGTGTCCCTTGAAGAAAGGTGAAAAGATGGTCAAGAAGGGTTGTGAGGCGATTTGGTTCAAATCAGTACTTTGGAAGCTAAGGGGTTAGTAGTTGGAAAGGTCCGAACAGTTGGGGAATTTGTCGATGTGTTCCCGAGAAGAGCTTCCGGTCCGCCTCCAGATCGGAAGTCGGTCAGTATAGACTTGCTACCGAACGGCACTGTGTCTATAGCACCATACCGAATGGCACCAAAGGAATTGGTGGAGCTAAAGGCTCAAATTCGGAGCTCTTGGATAGAGGGTTTATTCGACCAAGTATATCTCCGTGGGGAGCACCTGTGTTGTTTGTCAAGAAGAAGGACGGTTCTATGCGGATGTGCATCGACTACCGTCAGTTAAACAAGTTAACGATCAAAAACAAGTACCCGTTGCCTCGGATCGATGACTTGTTTGACCAACTGAAGGGTGCGTCGGTATTCTCAAAGATTGACCTTAGGTCGTTATCATCAATTAAGGGTGAAGGAGGTCGATGTTCACAAGACGGCATTCGAACTCGGTATGGGCATTACGAGTTCTTGGTGATGCCATTCGGGTTGACCAATGCACCGCGGCAGTTATGGACTTAATGAATAGGGTATTTCAACAAGACTTGGACCAATTCGTCGTGGTGTTCATCGGCGACATATTGGTTTACTCAAGGACGGAGGAGGAGCATGACAAGCATTTGCGAGTAGTCCTACAAGTGTTGAGGGAAAGCGGTTATACGCCAAATTCAGTAAGTGCTAATTTTGGCTTAGGAGGTGGCTTTCTTAGGTCATGTAGTATCAGGTGAAGGAATTAGAGTAGACCTCGCAAGATTGAAGCGGTATTGGATTGGAAACCACCTAGGTCGGTGGCAAAAACGAAGTTTTCTCGGGTTTAGCAGGTACTATCGGAGATTCGTGGAAGGATTCTCTCTAATAGCAATACCGTTAACTAAGTTACTAAGGAAAGGTGTTCCATTTGTATGGACGGAGAAGCAGCAAGGAAGTTTTGATAAGCTAAGGAAAATTTTGTGGAAGCTCCGGTTTTACACTGACAAGCAGAAAGTTATTCACAGTCTATTGTGATGCATCTCACACTTGGTTTGGGATGTGTGTTGATGCTGAGATGGGAAGGTAGTAGCCTATGCATCCCGCCGATTAAGACCGCATGAGGTTAACTACCCAACGCACGACTTGGAGTTAGCGGCGATGCGTCTTTGCTCAAGATATGGAGACATTACCGTATGGGGAGAAGTCGATAGTCTACACGGATCACAAAAGCTTGAGATATCTTCCGACTCGAATGATGCGAATCGAGACAGCGTCGGTGGATTGAACTACTAAAGGATTACGATTGTTCAATCGAGTACCATCCGGGTAAGGCTAACGTGGTAGCTGATACGTTGAGCCGGAAGGTTGTGACGGACTTAAGAGCAATGTTCGCTCGGTTGAGTCTATATGATGATGGGAGTCTTTTGGCGGAACTCCAAGTTAAGCCAACATGGATTGAGGAGATTAAGGAAAAGCAAAGTTAGTGGATGAAGGCTTGAACGCTAAGAGGTACAAGTTCGGGATGGTGGTTTGGAAGGGTACAGTCCTGTCTAGTGATGGAGTGCTATGTTTTCAAGGGCGAGCATGCATGCCGAAAGATGAAGAGTTGAGGCGGAAAATTCTCCATGATGCACATAGCAGCCCATATGCTATGCATCCGGGAGGAAGCAAGATGTATGGAGATTTGCGAAAACAGTTCTGGTGGCCGGGGTTGAAGCGTGAGATAACCGAGTTCGTAGGAAAGTGTCGACATGCCGGCGCAGTTAAGGTGAACATCGATTACCATCGGGACTACTTCAACCGATAAAGATCCTCAATGGAAATGGGAGAGGATCACCATGGATTTCGTTAGTGGGCTACCCCTTACGCCCAACAAGAAGGATGCGATTTGGGTAATTGTGGATCGCCGATTAAATCGGCTCACTTCATGCCGGTGAGAATGGATTACTCACCCGAAGCTAGCGAAGTTGTATGTGGGTGAAATAGTGAGGTTGCATGGTGTGCCGAAGATCGATTATCTCGGATAGGGATCCCAGATTCACGTCAAGGTTCTGGAAAGCGTTGCATCAAGCTTTGGGTACACGGTTAGATTTCAGTACGGCTTTCCATCCACAGTCTGACGGACAGTCGGAAAGGGTGATACAGATCTTAGAAGACATGTTAAGAGGTTGTGTCTTGGATTTTAGTGGTAGTTGGGAAGAGTACCTACCATTAGCGGAATTCGCTTATAACAATAGTTATCGTTTAGTATTGAGATGGCTCCATATGAAGCCCTATATGGACGAAAATGCCGTACTCCTACATGTTGGACGGAGTTGGGGGAACGACAAGTTCTGGGTCCAGAATTGGTAGCAGAGACTGAAGACAAAGTCAAGGTGATTCGGTCTCGTCTCAAGGAAGCATCAAATAGGCAGAAGTCTTATGCCGATCTCAAACGCAAGGAAATGGAGTATGCTGTGGGAGACAAGGTCTTTCTGAAAGTGTCGCCTTGGAAAAAGGTGTTGAGATTTGGACGAAAAGGGAAGCTAAGCCCAAGGTTCATCGGGCCATATACAGTTGTAAAGCGAGTAGGACCGGTAGCTTATCAGCTAGAGTTGCCGGCAGAACTGAATCAGATCCATGACGTATTTCATGTATCGATGCTGAGACGGTATCGGTCAGATCCTTCGCACGTTGTGCCAGTAGCAGAGATTGAGGTGAACTCGGATTTATCTTTTGAAGAAGAACCGGTTCAGATCTTAGATCGAGATGTGAAGGTTCTACGTAGAAAGTCAGTGCCCTTAGTGAAAGTGCTTTGGCGGAACCATGGGGTGGAAGAAGCTACGTGGGAACCGAGGATGTGATACTGGCAAACAATACCCCATCTGTTTTAGCTTGGTAATTTCGAGGACGAAATTTATTTTAAGGGGGGTAGAACTGTAACATCCCAAAGATGGGGCTATTTGGAATTAAATTATTTTTCTTATGTTTGAATCACTGTGATATTATTTAAGGAATAATAGGGCTTAGTTAAAGGCTTTGAGTAGGCTCGGTTTGGTAGAAAATATTATTTATAGGCTTAAAAGGCAAGGAGCCTTAGCAGGAGGGTGTTATAAGAATAAATGTGGATAATTTGACACAAAAATCAGCTTGGAAAAGTGGCAAAAAGAAGGTCACTTAAGGGCTATAGATGACGCCACAAAGGGGAACAAGGGAGCTTGTGTTCGAGTCACGGAAATCCCTCTTTTTGCTCATTAGTGGGACGGCACAAGGGAGGGAGTTTTCCCTCAGTTTAAACTCTTTTATTAATTATTATTAGTAAGGGATAATATGAGCACTTTAAATTGGTTTTAATTTGCTTAAATCTGGAGATAATAAGGGATATTATTAAATGGATTATTAAGAGATCATTTGATTATTTGGGGATTAATAGATTTTTGTCTAAGGATAATCAGTGATAAATAAGGATATTAATTGGATTAATAGGGGATTTTTGAGTGATTAATTGGGGATTAATTCAAAATTATTTGAATTAAATTAAAATAAGTGGCCAAGAGGATTTTTAGGTGTTGGCCGAATTTGAACTCCTTGGTAGGAGGGGAGTGGACGGCAAGGTGCTGGGGGGGTGTCGAATGCTTATAAAAGCATCAATCTATCACTTGTTTCGGTTTTTTTTCCCATCTTAGCAAGTTGCCGAAAGTCTCAACCCTCCCATCTATTTTCTTTCTCTCAACATCCTTAGCCGAAACCTTCATTCCATATCTTTCTTCATTCTCTTCTTCTTCCAACTCAAGCCAAATCCTCTCCCTTGGTGTGCCGATTTTCCTTTTTCCCATTTGGTGTATCTTGGGCCGAATATCAAAAGCAAGGGTGATCCCTTATCTGTATTCTTTCCAATCGGTTTGGGGTAGGTAAGGGTACTAGCCGTATGGGTATTTCTTTTCTCTTTTATGGTTGTTGTTCGGTTGGATGGGAAGACTAACCCCCTTTGAATCGACTCCATCTAGGAACTGCGGGATTTGTAAGCGGTGGGTCGTGTTCCTCAACTTATAGCAATCGGTTTTGGGGTAAGGTGGTAAGATTGATTTTCTTTATTCTTGATATTCATTTAAGCCGAAGGCTACTAACTTGGTCAAGTGCCGATTATAGGGTGGTGAAACAAAGGGCTAGTACTCAAGACATTCAGGTAAGGATTCGGGTTCAAAAAGAGAACCCTTTTAAATATTTGGGATGGCCGAATAGGCCATGATACTAACATTATTTTTGGCCGAATATAGGGATAGGTAGATCTAGGTGGCTGACATCACTTTTCAGGATTTAGACTCCTCGTTGGTGACAGGTGTGTACATACACACGTATAACTTGTTAATGTGCTGATTGTTGTGAATGCTATCTTGATTTTATGTAGCATTGGATAATATACCATATCGGTATAGATGGTGATTCAGGTAAGTACCTGTTAATATGAATTTGTTATTCGATGCTTTTGGGAAGCATGATGTATTGATACATGAGATTTAAGTATGTGATGACATGAAACATGTACATATGTGACTGATGTGGGATTGATGAGTGGAGGGGGCAGTAATAATCGTGCCGACGGGCACCAGTGTTTTGGTAACACACTGTGACTACGGTCACCAGAGGTTTGGTACCTCCAGAGGTTTGGTACCTCATAGCGACTCGTCCCTGTGGTTAACACCACCGTGGGTTGGCCCCACTTGAGATATGGGATCGTCTGCCAGTGATTTGGTATCACACGATGGGTTGGCCCCATCAATTGATTCGTGTCTACGGACACCAGTGTTTTGGTAACACATCGTGACTATATGTCACCAGTGGTTTGGCACCACCAGTGGTTTGGTACCACAATGGGGTAGACGATGGCGTTTGGTTGGCTAGGTTGGGGTACATAATATTCTCGCATATTAATCGTTATATATTGTGTATGGAAATGTCTTTAAAACGGGGAAGGGTTACATATCGAGTCTTGGTGACTCACCTTCTCCTTTAACATTTTTCAGTGACTCGTAGATGGCGGTTGAGCTGGTTGGACTCGAGGTGGCCATGCGGTGGATTTAAATTAAATGAACTTTAATTTTAGTTATGATAAATTTTATTTCCGGTTTTTAGTTTATTTGGATGTAATAAGGCCTCCTGATATTTTTTTTTTTGTTTTGTTATTCTTCATATGTCGAATAATTGTTTTAAACTATGATTACCAATATTAAATTAAAGTCACATGTTTTCCTAAATTAACACGAAAATGTTTTCATAGTGCCATCGGGCACACTCGATATTCTATAATAACTTGGTTGAATTAACTTTTAAATAAACTCTAGGTAAGGTTTTCCAAAATCTTTTCCACTGTAGCAACTTGGATTCGGCCATAGTGTTTGGGCCGGGTTTGGGTTGTTACAAACTCACTGTCGAATGCCCCATGGTGCACACGGCCTGGGACACGCCCGTTTGTCCAGGCCGTGTGGGTTAAAAACACACTTTTTTATTTTTTTTATTTTAAAAAATTTTAAGTTAATTAATTTGAAAAATAACATGAAATAAAATTAAAAGAATTAGCAGAGTGTTAACACTCGGGTTGCCTCCTGAGAAGCACTTATTTAAATTCTAAGCTTGACTTACCTTGTATGCGCACTTACGGTGGTTTGCAGAGCCGAAATTCCTTTTTCTCGTTATCAAATACTTTACCAAAATAAGGTTTGAGTCGAGTATTGTTTACCTTAAACGTGCCGAATTCAGAATGAGTTGCCTGGACTATACCGTAGGGGAAGACGTTCAGTACCATAAATGGGTTTGATCTGTTTGTATTAAGCTCCGAATGGGCAATTCGTGGATCCGTTTTGTCTAGCAGTACCTTGTCCCCAACCTTAAATTGGTTTATTCCATCCACATGCTCATCATGGCGTCGCTTTGGCTCTTTATCGTACTTTTTTGGTTTCTCTTTAACATGTGTTCGTCATTCATCTAGTTCATCGAGGTGTAGCATTCACTCTTCGTATATTGTTCGATGTCTGTCACCTTGATTGTAACATGGCTCTATCAAATTTTCTCGTGGGATTTCCTGTAAAGAAGGTTGAGCCACATGGTTACTCACATTAACAGAATATTTAAAATCATCCCAATCACTAGATGTTCTCACAAAATCGCGTGCTTGGAGAATAACTTTCTCATCACCTACACGAAGTACAAGTTCACCCGTACCAACATCTATTATAGTCCTAGTAGTTGCTAAAAACGGTCGTCTTAAAATTAAAGGTACCTCACTACCCTCATCCATTTTTAATACAACAAAGTCAATGGGAAATATAAATTTACCGATCTTTGCAAGCACATCCTCAATAACACTCCTAGGATATCTAATGGTTTTATCCGCTAATTGAATACTCATCCTAGTTTGTTTCGGTTTTCCAAGACCTAGTTGTTTAAACATTTTATAAGGCATAACATTAATACTGACCCCTAAATCAGCTAAGGCATTATCAATATTTAAACTACCAATAAAACAAGGAATAGTAAAACTCCCTGGTTCTTTTAATTTGTTGGGTAGTTTATTTTGTAAGATGGTCGAGCAAACTACATTGAGCTCCACAATTGATGAATCGTCTAACTTCCGTTTGTTTGCCAACAGCTCCTTTAAAAATTTGACATAATTGGGAATCTGCGAAAGAGCTTCAACAAACGATAAGTTAATATGTAATTTTTTCAAAAGTTTAAGAAATTTACCAAATTGTTTGTTTGTGTGGTCTCTCTTCGTCACGTTAGGATATGGCACTCGAGGTTTATATTCTTTGGCAACCGACTTTTGCTCTTTTTGGCTTACCTCAGTTTTATCGTTATTCACCACAATTTCTTGCCTCGGTTCTTGTTCAGATTCAACTAGCCCTTCTTCATCTCGAATAGTAATTGCATGAAGCTGCCCCATTGGGTTAGTTTTGGTATTGTGAGGCAAACTACCTTGTGGTCTTTCCGAGATTAATTTAGCAAGTTGACCGATTTGATTTTTGAGCCCTTGAATTGATGTTTGTTAATTTTTTTAGTGTTGGTTCAATGTTTTGAAAATGTGTTTCCAACACCGAGATAAAATTTTCCAACATCTCCTCAAGGTTCAGCTTCTTTTCTTGCTGATAAGGTGGTTGTTGGAAGCCTGGAGGGGGTTATGCTCTCTGATTTCCTTGACCACCCAAGAGAAATTTGGATGGTTCCTCCAACCTGCATTATAGTTATTACTATAAGGGTTATTTTGAGGCCTAGAATTATTACCCATATAATTGATTTGTTTATTCTCTGTGCTAGGAACGGAGGGTAAATATTCTGGATTATTCATTCCACCTCCATTTGTATCGCATTGCATCACCAGATGTACCTGTGTAGAAAGATATAAACCATGTATTTTCTTATTTAATAAATCTACCTGGTTTGTTAACATGGTGACTGCATCTAAATTAAAGACAATGGTTGCTTTCATCGGCTTTGTCCTCATGACTTACCACTGATACTTATTCAGTGCTATCTCCTCAATAAATTCATAAACCGCTTCGGGTGTTTTATTATTCAGAGTTCCACTGGTTGCTGCATCGATTAACTGCCTAGTTGAGGGATTCAAACCGTTGTAGAAGGTTTGAACTTGCAACCATAAAGGTAACCCATGATGAGGACACCTTCTCAATAAGTCATTATACCTCTCCCATGCATCATATAGAGTCTCTAGATCGATCTGAACAAAGGGAGAGATGGCATTCCTCAACTTGGCTATTTTAGCTAGCTGGAAATATTTCAAAAGGAACTTTCCTGTCATTTGAGCCCATATAGTAATGGAACCTCGTGGTAAAGAATTTAACCATTGTTTAGCTTTGTTCCTCAACAAGAAAGGGAATAACCGTAAACAAATGGAGTCGTCAGTGGCGCCATTAATCTTGAAAGTATCGCAGATTTCCAAAAAAATTTTCCAAATGAGTATTTGGATCTTCGTCTTGTAAACCATCGAACTGAACAAATTGTTGTACCATCTGAATAGTGTTCGACTTAAGTTCAAAATTATTTGCAGCAATTGTGGGTCGCACAATACTTGATTCAACCCCAGTTAGGATGGGCTTGGCATAATCGTACATAATACGAGGAACATGAGATGCAACAACTACAGGAGGTAGCTAAATATTCTGATTATCGTCCATCTCCTCAGTAATAATAATGTCCTCTTGTTCGTCTTCTAAATTTTGTCGACTCTGCCTTGCTTCTCTACGGTTTCTACGAGCAGTACTTTCAATTTCAGTATCGAATAATAATGGTCCCGACGGGTTTCTTCTAGCCATAAACCAAAAGAACTTGCCAGAAGCAAACAGAAGAGAAAAATTATAATGTAAAAATTAAACTAAAAACAAAAATATAAAATAAAATAAAAATGGCTAAATTAATAAAAATAAAGTATTCCTAATATTTTAGTCC
Organism: Gossypium sturtianum; assembly: GCA_025698515.1. Lineage (NCBI taxonomy): Eukaryota > Viridiplantae > Streptophyta > Magnoliopsida > Malvales > Malvaceae > Gossypium > Gossypium sturtianum. Next base: position 82,426,429 of record CM046951.1, read on the forward strand.
CCAGCAATGGCGCAAAAAACTTAATGTGTATTTTCCGTACTAACTAAAATTAACGACAAAGGCAAGCGCACCTATCGAACAATAGTATAGCTACGATGAGTAGAGATATCGTATCCACGAGGACTAAAATTATTAGTAATTACCGTTTTCTTATTATTTAGCCAACAATTTGGAGCGATAAGTTTTAATCTAAAATTACTAAACTAATTCAACTAAGAACGTAATAGAGAACGAATTGGTAAAATAATCGAAAGATAACTAATGAGAGAGACAATACCCATGAAAGAATCCACCTAGACTCCTTCTATTATTATTAATCTGATTTAAACAATTTAATCTCTTGGTGTCTTGACCCGTAGAAATCCTTAAATTATGCTAATATCTTTTCAAGAGTAGAAGCAATTGACTCTAGGTTGATTAATTGAATCTCTTTCTAATTAAAACCCCTATTGTCACATTAACTCTATCTATGAATTTCCCTATTAGATTTGACTCTAATGCAGTAGATTTATGACATCCTATTTCTAGGATTGCATGCAACTCAACTTAATTATGCTAGATCTACTCTTAAACAGGGACTTTTGCTCTACTGAATTGAGCACATTAAACATGAATTAATATCCCAGAAATATTAAAACAAGAAATAAGCACACATAATTGAGAACAAGAATCAAGTATTTATCATGTAAAACAGAAATTAAATAATAGAATTCGTCATAGGTTCATCTGTAACAGCCTATTTTCGGTAAAATCAGAACAGTGGTTTCGGGACCACAAATCCGATTTCGGAAGAAAAATTATTTTTATTTATTTTATGGTCTATAGTATGATAGTAATGTCGTATAAAAATTTCGTAAAGAAATTTTACCGATTACATGTTTAATTTGATAAAGGATCAAATAGTACAAAGTGCAAAAGTTGAGTTCTAATAGCTAAAAGGATTAAATAGATATGGAATTCAAAACTTGGGGTCCTTATATGGCAAATAGGCCAATAAAATGCTTAGTGGTTAAGGATGATGATTCATCCATAGAAAATAAAATAAAGAAAAGGATGAAATTGGAAAGTGAAATAATAAAAGATGAAAAATGATAAAAATAAAATAAAAATATCATCATTTATATCATCTTTCCCAAATTAAAAGCATGGAAACCCTAGCCATGGAAACCTAAGCTCAAGACAACTTATTTTGCTTGATTAGGTAAGTATTCTTGCCCCTTTTTTTTAATGATTTTTAGATTTCCGAGATCATAATAGTTTAATCTAGCTATCTCAAGGATTAATTTGCAAAGTTATCAAGGTACTAGGGTTTTGCCATAGATGAACATAGATGAATTATGAAGTTTTATGGTAGAAAATGAAAGGTTGTTGATAGATAAACAACTTTTGTAAAGGGAATTTTGATGAAATTATGATTTAGGGACTAAATTGAAAAGATGTAAAATTCATGGAAAAATTTTGAATTTTATGAAATACATGGGCTGTAAATTTTACATGCAAAAATCGGCTAGGCTTGGAATAATGATTAAATTGCATGAATTTAATTTTTCGAGCCTAGGGACGAAATCATCATTAATTAAAAGTTTAGGGGCAAAATGGTATTTTTTTCCTAATATGTGAATTGAATTGAAATGAAAATGAATTAATGTTAAATTCATTCATATAGATTTGGATAGACCAAATTTGGAGTTAGAACGAAGAAAAGAGAAAATGTCGGATTAGTAGATTTTTACGTACACGAACATTTGTTGAGGTAAGTTCGTGTAACTAAATTGTTTATACTTATATGCTTGAATTAAATGTTGTGTATGTGAATTGTATAAATGTCAAATATATGAAATTAGTTACATATCCGACAAAGCTCGATAAATATTAAATCCCGTTTGAATAATGGAATTCGATGGATACAAGATTTCCCGATTGGTTGTGGTCCTACATGTGTTGCGGACACACCACAGCTCCTACGAGCATCCCGTTATAAGCCCTCTCGAGCTTCCCGTTATATGGTTCCTACGAGCATCCTGATCGATAGTGATCCTGCATGTGTTGCGGACCACCGCAACTCTTTGTGAGCGTCTTGTTATATGATCGGTTGTGATCCTGCATATATTGCAGACACAAACACAGCTCTTTGTGAGCGTCCTGATATGGCTCGCTTGAACTTCCCGATATATAGCTACCCGGAGCTCCTGATTAAAGGCTTTTCGTGAGCTTCCTGATTAAAAGTTCTTTGTGAACTTTCTGATTATGGCTCTTATGAGCTTCCTGTTATATAGCCCAGATAAGCTTTCTGATGGGCTCTTTGTGAGCTTCCTGTTATATGACTTAAGAGAGCATTTCCTGATTATGTGCTTTAAAGAGCACTCTTGAATATAAATTGACGGATTTCTGATTTGTACACTTCAAGTGTACTACCTGTGTATCCATCGATGTTTTCAATGATTCAACGGGCAAAATCCTGACATGAGAAAATATGAACATGAAATGAATTAATACACGTATCTGCCTAAAATACATGAAAATGATGATACATGGTATATGGAAATACGAGATGATAATATATGAACATGGAATTTGTTTGATGAATATGTTCATCCATGATTATAGATTTGTACACCTTGAGTGTATTACCCGTGTGACACTGACATTTCAAATGATTTAATGGGCAAAGTTCTGACATGAAATATTTTAAACTCGAGACGAATTATTATGAAAATGTACTTGAAATACAAGGATATGAATACATGATATGAAAGTATATGTACATGGAAATCTAATTATTGTTGAGCCCATACATGTTTCTTGATATTTATATGAAATATATAACTAACAAGGGTGATGAGGATATGTGTTAAGGCTCGTGATCAAGTTGATTGAATGTTCCTTGTATGTTTCTATTGAATTTAAATGAGTGGTAAGTTAATTACCATGTTATACGAACTTACTAAGCATTTCATGCTTACTCTGTTTTATTTTCCCCTATTCTATAGTAATTCGGAGGCTCGTTGGATTGGAAGCTTAGCGGAGATCACTCACACTATCCATCAGCCCATTTCGGTATATATATGGTAAATCAATTATGGTTATAATGGCATGTATAGGTTAATAGGTTAATATCGGCATATAAATGCTTTAATTGTAACTAGCCATTGGAATGGCTTGTGATGGATATGTTTGGTCTGTGTTTGAAATTGGTTGATTGATAGAAACTATATTGGCATATTGATGATTGAATTAAGTTAGCATATTTGATAAGATATGCATATATGTGAACTTGGTAATCTAAGTAAGTGTGTATACTTGATTATATGAGGTATTATATCATGTATAGGACTAGATTTCGAGTTGGGTTAAATGACCTATAATAGCTTGTGAATATGTTAAAGTGTTCGTGTAGGAGGATGACAAAATGGGGTGAGAAATATGGCTTGGAAAATAGTCTATTTTCGTCCACACGGGCAGAAACACGAGCGTGTGTCTCAGCCGTGTGTGACACACGGCCTAGCACATGGGCGTGTGACCTGGCCGTATGTCCCCTGCATCTTTAAAATTTCAAAACAGAATGCCCATGTATTTACACACGGCCTAGCACACAGACGTGTGGCTTGGCCGTGTGACCCAAGTTAAAGAGTTACACGGCCTGAGACACGGGCGTGTCCCTTGGCCATGTGAACCACACGGCCTGACCACACGGGCGTGTGACCCCTGCACCTAGGAAAAATTTTAAGATTATGAAAAAAATTCTTTGAGTACCCGGTTTAGTCCCGACTCGTTTCTAATGCATGTTTTGGGCCTCGAGGGTTCATATAAGGGACTTTATGTTTGATTTCTGACATGAATACTGTATAAAATGAAATATCTGTTTACTTGATCTATATATTCTGGTAATGCTTCGTAACCTTATTCTAGCAACGAATACGGGTTAGGGGTGTTACATCATCCTCCCTAGGAATCTAAGGAATTAGTTCATAATTCTGAAATAAAACATCTCAAAGTCAGAAAAACCACAAGAAACAAAAAAAAAAAAAACTCATAAAAACTTTAGAAGAAATTAAAAGAAGGTCTTTGATCTTGATGGAAATCTGCTTCGAAAGTGGGCTCCAATGGTGTTCCTTGAGTTTTTTCTTCGATCTTCTATGATGGCTCTCATATCTCTTCGTCTATTTGGTATTTATAGACTTTAAAATGCTCAGAAAGCCTAAAACTTGTGTTTTTCGACGTATTTGAGAAGTCGGGTGCGAAATTGACACAGACTGGCACATGGGCATGTGTCCAGCCCGTGTGGGTCACATGGGCGTGTGCCCAGCCCGTGTAGCTCCTAAAATTTTCTCTTTTTCTCCGATTTTCACTCATTTTACTCCAAAATTCTCACCTAAGTGTAAGAACATGAATTAAAGGGATTAGGAGTATCAAATTCACCAATTTGCATAAATAATCATCCAAAAATGCATTAAGAATGGGATTAAAATATGTTAGTTTTATCATTTATCACACACATACATTTGTTGGATTCACCGACCAGTGCTGGGCACACATACATTTGTTGAATTCACCGACCAGTGTAGGGCACATTTATATTCGTCAGATATACCGACCAATGCTGGGCACACATACAATTGTCGGTTTTACCGACCATTGTGGGGCATATATTTATCGGTTATATTGATCAATGTTGGGCACATATCGTTATTATAGAATTATCCGTCTGGCACTGGGTGCTAAGGTGGTACCTTATAAGGAATATTATATAATCAGCCCAAGATGTTTGGTATTAAAATGGAAAGAATGCATCTTTAGTGTCTTAATAAATGGATTTGTGAAGCTTAATTAGCGTATAATGCTCTTGTTAATTTTAAGCACCATTGACATGTACTAGAATTAAGTACCCAAGCTATTTGAATTGCAATTGAAACTCACTTAGTATTTAAAATTGTGATTGTTCCCAGGTTAGGTACGACACAAATTAGTTTAAGTTTCGATTCAATATCCAACTTCAAGTCCCAACTTCTTTTTTGGTGAATCTCTCTTTTGGGTTTTGGCATGTACCTAGGATACTTTTGTAGTTAATGGTATTTTGTTTTTGGTTGGTCTCATAAGTTGTGTATGCACCTAGGATGTTAATATTCTATAAATGGTTATTTTTTGTATAGCTAGTACTTATGAAGGTTACATATATAGGATGTTTTCTTATATGAACCTTGGTTATGTTTTGTATTAGTTGTAAAATACTTGTATATATATATGTGGATGATATATGTCTTATGGATTTGGTTCCTTTGAGAAGTGTAGGTCATAAGTCATTTTGTTTGGGTTGATATATGTAATGATGTGGTTGATAAGGTTGATGGTTCTTAATGTTTGAGTAAGATGAATGTATGATTTGGTTATGGTCGAATGCCTTTGTATGTGATGATTGAATTGTGGTGTCAATGAAGGCACATTAGTTAGGCACTTAGGTTGTATGAAATTGACATGTTTTGACTTGTTTTGAGGTTTATTTGATGATGTTTAAAGGGTGGTATTAGGCTTGGCTTGATAACAAGATAGGTGTAAAAATTGCATTATTTTAAAAGCAAAATTTGGTGCACACGGCCTGGGACACGGGCTGTCACAAAGTCATGTGTCATACACGGTCGTGTTTCTTATTGTTTTTAGGTGTAGGTTTCACACGATCTGTCACACGGCCTGCGACACAATCGTGTGATCTAAAATAGTTTGTAGCATGGTCTGTCACAAGGCCATGTGACCCTATTTTGAATATCCACACAGGCAGACACATGGGCTGGGTGTCCACACGGCCGTGTGACCCTTGTTTCCAAAATTTTCAACTTTTTCCTAAATGTTTTAATTTGTTTCAAATCGATCCCAGAATGTTCCAAAATAACTTATAAGGTCCCGTAGGCTCGGTTAAAAGTCCATAAGTGCATTTTTAATATAGATCAAATTGTGTTTTTTGTTATTGTAATTATATTGAATACTTGTATCTTTTTAATGTTAAATGTTTATACTTGTACTGTAATACTCCATAACCCTAATCTGGCGGCAGAGATAGGTTAAGGGTGTTACAAAGCTATAAAAATACGTAACTTAAAACTTTCCATTTTTAAGTTCATTCATCCAACTAGTTATTTCAACTAGCTAGCTTATAATCTTTAACATATTAAACCATACAAAACTTATGATCTTCCTTCATAAGGCATCAACATTGACTCAAATCATGCAACTATAAGTTAAACACCATGTTAATGTAACAGTCCGGTTTATACCCTAGTTGGAATAGCAGTTTTGGGACCACAAATTCGAGTCAGTAAAATATTTTAATATTATTTTCTGTGTCTGTAGCATATGATTAAGCATGTGCTAAAGTTTCGTGAATTAATTCGTCTGTTTGTGTGTTTAATTTGAACAAAGGATTAAATCGCATAAACTGTAAAAGTAGCATTCTATTTGATTAATGGCCTAATTATTGTGGCTTTTAAATGGGGAGGCCTTATGAGGCAATTATACCATTTTAAAAGTGAGTGGATGGTATTGGACATTAATAGCCTTGAATTTTATATGTTTTAAATGTTATTTCATAAGGTTATTTTTGTAAAAGGATAATTAATGATTTTATAACAAAATAAAACATGAAAAATGGCCATATTCTTATCATCTTGGCCGAATTTCATAAGAAAAGAAAAGAAAGAAGGAAAGCTAGGTTTCGGCACTCTTTTGGTTTAATTCAAGGTATGTTTGATTTCAGTTTTTGATAATTTCTACGTTTTTGCAATCGTTGCTTCGTAAACTTTGAAACCCATGTTTTAGTTTTGAGAATTGATGATGATTTTGAAATGTGTCTTTTATGAACATATGAGCTTTGAAATATTTGATGATGAAATATGGAATATATGTGTTTGATTAGCATATTTTGTTTTTGGAGTTTTGTAGATTCTGAGTAATTTGGTTGAAATTGAGAAAATAATATTTTGAGGGACTAGTTTGTGAAATAAATGAAATGTATGGACTCATATGAGCAAGAGTGAAATTCGGCTAGGCATGGGTAATATGGAATTTGATGTATTTTGTGATTTTATGAATTAGGGACTAAAATGTCCAGATGTGAAAATGTGAGGGCTAATTTGCAAATTGCCCTAAATATGTGTATTTGGAATGAATTGAATGTGTTGGTAAATAAAAGGGTTAAATTTGAATATGTATAGATCAAGAACCGAAGAAAACGGACTTAGATCGTGGGAAATCGAAAGTAATCGAGTAGCCGTATCCGTTTTCGTTAATCGAATCCGAGGTAAGTCGATATACAAATAAATGTATTTGAATTGAATTATTTGTGAATATATGAAATTTGAATTGCTATGAATAATACTCAAAATGATGAACATATGGATTCCGAGAAAGTATCGAGAGATGGTTAATGTCCGAGAAGCCCCGTCTAAACTTAAGAATAGATAGGATAGTATATGTCATGACATAGGTGTCCGATAAGTGATATCATATAAGACCACGTCTGGGACGTTGGCATTGATTTGAGATTTCGTGTAAGACCACGTCTGGGACGTTGGCATCGATATGAGATTTACGTGTAAGACCATGTCTGGGACATTGGCATCGTATTTGATTCGTGTAAGACCCTGTTTGGGACAGTGGCATCGATATCTGGTTATATGTAAGACCACGTCTGGGACGTTGGCATTGTACGACTATTCTGAGCACTCTGAGTATCCTATTTAGTTCCGAACGGTTCAACGGGAAGTCTGAGAAATGAACGACTATGTGAGTTGTATATCCGATTGAGGTACGTTTGAAAACTACACTGTGTGTGTATAAAAAGGTAAGTGTCTATATGAACTTACTAAGATGAATATGTGTATTGAAATGATGAAGTAATAAGTGAATATATACTTGAATGAGCTATGCATATATATATGATATTTGAGTTGAAGGATGTGGCAAGATATGGCTAAGCAAATGAGCCAAAGAAATGTGATGAATTTGCAATGAGATACATTAATATCATTGTATCAATATGGTTATGAGCATTTATGTTAAGTTTATTTGTATATGGCTTACTAAGCTTTTGAAAAGCTTACTTTGAGTGTGTTTGTTCTGTTTTATAGATCGTTAAAGCTACTGAAGGCTCGGGACCGTCGAGGATCGTCATCACACTACCTAAGCTCATTTTGGTACCTTTTGGAAATGTATATAGTTAGATATGACATGTATAGGCTAGATGTTTTGGTACATATATGAGATGTGTAAATAGCCATGTGATGTGGCTAAATTTAATGTTGGTGATATGCATGAGTGAATATGGTATGTGATGTTGGTTTTGGTATGATCCCAAGACTATGAAATGGTCAAGTTTAGGTTAAGCGTATGGATGAAATTTGAGTATGTATGTTTGATCAAAGAAATGGTTATATGAAAGGTAAATGTAGATGAATCATGCTTGAATGCATATGTGTTTTAGTTGTGCAAATTGTATATGAAATGAATTGGTATATTGCTTGTGGGGTTAACCCAAGTGTGGGTGGCATTTTGGCCTTGCAAATGGCCTATTTTGCATACACGGCTGTGGCATATGGGCGTGCCTGGTGGCCGTATGAACAAGTCAGTAGCTAGACTAATTCTACACGGCCATGGCACACGGGCGTGTCTGGTGGCCGTGTGAATAAGTCAGTATACATGCTCTGTTGGGTGTGTCTGGTAGCCGTGGAAGGCACACGGCCTACCCACACGGGCGTGTGACATCTGTAACTTAGAAAAGTTTTTAAATTTTTGAGAAATTCCGTATGTATCCGGTTTAGTCCCGACCCTATTAATAAGTATGATTAAGGTTTCGTTGACCTATAAAAGGGACACTTTGATTGCGTTGGATGAATTGTATTATGAAATGTCCGTAAAAGTTTCTAATTTTTTCAGTAACGCCTTTAACCCTAATCTGACGACGGATACAGGTTAGGGGTGTTACATTTTATTGGTATCAGAGCTACGGTTTAGCCGATTCTCGGACTAACGTAGCGTGTGAGAGTCTAGCTATACATGCCATATGTTCGAACTATGATAGTGTGATGAATCCTAATGTGTAAAATGTGTTTTCCGTATAGTAATGGTTCCCGAAAGAGCCATAGCTGACGATGTAGAAAGCAATGCGCCTGCTCCCGCTTAAGGGACAGCGCCATATGATTTGAGACCGGCCACGAGCGGTCAAGAGGGAGAAGCTAAACAAGCTTTCTTCCAGATGATGAGTGAGTGGTTTACTCAATTTGTGAGAAATAACCAGACTGTTTCACAACCTCCGCCCCCGGTTAATCCCCCTCAGACTTCAGTTGTACCTCCGGTTATGAATCTGAATCTGTTGAATAAGCCTCCGGTCGACAAAATCCGTAAGTATGGGGCTGAAGAATTCTGGGCAACTAATGATGACGATGCTGAAAAAGCCGAGTTTTGGTTAGAGAATACAATTCGGGTATTTGATGAGATGTCTTTGACTCCAGAAGAAAGTATTAAATGTGTTGTATCTCTGTTACGAGACGCAGCCTATCAATGGTGGAAAACTTTGATTTCTGTTGTTTCGAAAGAGCGGGTCACATGGGATTTCTTTCAGATTGAGTTTCGGAAGAAATATATCAGTCAGAGATTCATTGATCAAAAACAGAAAGAATTTCTGGATTTAAAATAGGGTCGTATGTCTGTTACTGAATACGAACAAGAGTTCGTAAGACTAAGTCAGTATGCTCGGGAATGGGTATCGTCCGAAGCAATAATGTGTAAAATATTTGAAGACGGCCTTAATGAAGATATCCGTTTGCTAGTTAGGATTCTAGAGATAAAAGAGTTTGTGGTACTTGTTGATCGAGCGTGCAAAGCTGAAGCACTCGGGAAAGATAAAAGAAAAGCTGAGTTTGAAGCTAGAGATGTGAGAAAGAGATTTCTGGGTAAATCATTTCAGTCTGCTTCGAAGAAATTCAGAGATGAACAAAGTCGTTCGAGAGTTAATGTGGGACATTCTAGTAGAGATCGAGCTAGATCACAGTTGAGCTCTAAAGCTCCAGCAACTTCAATAGCAAGTGTTGGAAATGTTCGATCTGAGAAACCTGAATGTAGGCATTGTGGAAAAAGGCATCCGGGAAGTTGTAGATTAAATGATCGAGCTTGCTTCAGATATGGATCATTAGATCATTTCATTCGTGATTGCCCAGAGTTTATTGAGCAAGAGACTGCCCAGAATTCGAGATCGATAATGCTCCAGAGAGAGGTAGATCTTCCCGAAATGTAAGAAATGTCAGTGGTACTCAGAGAACTACGAGAGATACTGTTGCGAGATCCGAAGCTAGAGCACCTGCCAGGGTGTATGCTATCCGAGCTCGGGAGGAAGCTTCATCTCTAAATGTTATAATGGGTACATTTACACTTTATGATACTTCTGTGATTGCATTGATAGACCCTGGTTCTACTCATTCATACATATGCATGAACTTAGTATCCAGTAAGACTTTGCATGTAGAGTATACCGAATTTCTTATAAAAGTATCGAACCCCTTAGGTAAAAGTGTCCTGGTTGACAAAGTATGTAAGAACTGTCCGTTAATGTTTCGAGATATCTGTTTTCCTGCTGATCTGATGCTATTACCTTTTGATGAATTTGATATAATTTTGGGTATGGACTAGTTGACATTGCATGATGCGGTTGTGAATTGCAAAAGAAAGATTAATGATTTGAAAGGTCAGAATGATGAAGTAGTTCGGGTTGAGTCTAATGATTTGAATGGATTGCCTGCTGTGATATTTGTGTTGAAAGCTTAAAGTTATGTGAAAAAGGGTTATGAAGCTTATTTTACTTATGTAATTGACTCGAAAGTATCTGAAAAGAAAGTTGAATCAGTGTCAGTTGTTTGTGAGTTTTCTGATGTATTTCCTGAAGAATTGCCGGGATTACCTCCGATACGTGAAGTTGAATTTAGTATTGATCTGTTGCCTGGTACGACACCTATTTCGATAGCTCCGTATAGAATAGCACCTACAGAGTTGAAAGAATTGAAGTCACAGTTGCAAGAATTGACAGATAGAGGGTTCGCAAGGTCGAGTTACTCACATTGGGGTGCTCCTGTTCTGTTTGTGAAAAAAAAAGATGGCACAATGAGAATGTGTATCGATTATCGTCAGTTGAACAAAGTGACAATAAAGAACAAATATCCGTTGCCCAGGACTGACGATTTGTTTGATCAGTTAAAAGGAGCCACTGTGTTTTCTAAGATTGATCTGAGACCGGGATACTACCAGTTGAGAGTAAAAGATTCAGACATTCCGAAAACTACTTTCAAAACGAGCTACAGGCATTATGAGTTTTTAGTTATGCCTTTCGGACTAACGAATGTTCCTACTATTTTTATGGATCTGATGAATAGAATTTTTAGACCGTACCTAGATCAATTTTTTGTCATATTCATTGATGACATTTTGATTTATTCACGTGATGAAATTGAACATGTTGAACATCTGAGAATTGTGTTGCAAACTCTGCGTGAAAAGTAATTGTATGCAAAGTTCAATAAATGTGATTTCTGGTTGCATGAAGTCAGTTTTCCGGGACATATTGTATCAGCCTCTGGAATACGAGTTGATCCGAGTAAGATTTCTGCTATTCTGGAATGGAAACCTCCGAAGAACGTGTCTGAAGTTCGCAGTTTTCTGGGACTTGCTAGTTATTATCGAATGTTTGTAAAAGGCTTTTCGATGATAGCTACTCCGTTGACTAGATTGCTTCAGAAAGATCTGAGATTTGAATGGTCCGATAAATGTCAGAAAAGCTTTGATCAGTTGAAAGCCCTTTTGACTGAAGCTCCAGTTTTGACACAACCAGAATCGGGTAAAAAGTTTGTGATTTACAGCGATACTTCATTGAATGGTCTAGGATGTGTTTTGATGTAGGAAGGTAAAGTCTTAGCTTATGCCTCGAGACAATTAAAGCCTCATGAAAAGAATTATCCGACACATGACCTTGATCTAGCTGCGATTGTGTTCGCATTAAAGATTTGGCGTCATTATCTGTTCGGTGAGAAATGTCACGTATTCTCAGATCATAAAAGTTTGAAATATCTAATGACCCAGAAAGATTTGAATCTGCGTCAGAGAAGATGGTTAGAGTTATTGAAAGACTACGAGCTTGTGATAGATTATCACCCGGGTAAAGCAAATGTCGTTGCTGATGCTTTGAGCCTAAAGTCACTGTTTACATTACGTGCTATGAGTGCTTATTTAGATCTGTCTGATAATGGTTCAGTGTTAGCTGAATTGAAAGCGAAACCGTTGTTTTTACATCAAATATGTGATGCTCAGAAAGTTGATAATGAAATGATAGCGAAACGAGCTTAGTGTGATTCGAATTCTGATTCTGAATTTTGAGTGGATGTTGATGATTATTTGAGGTTCTGAGATCGGTTATGTGTTCCGAGAAACCCAGAATTGATTCAGTTGATTTTGAATGAAGCACATAACAGTCGCTTATCTGTTCATCCAGGTAGCACAAAGATGTACCATGATTTGAAACAACACTATTGGTGGTCTGGTATGAAACAGGACATTTCTGATTTTGTATCGAAATGTTTAGTCTGTCAGCAAGTTAAAGCTGAACATCAGGTTCCATTTGGTTTGCTACAACCAATTCTGATTCACGAGTGGAAATGGGATAGAGTGACGATGGATTTTGTTTCTGGATTGCCTCTGACTCCGAGAAAGAAAGATGCAACTTGGGTTGTGGTTGACATATTGACAAAATCAGCCCATTTTATTCCGGTACGACCTAATTACTCACTTGATAGATTTGTTGAGCTTTACATTTCTGATATTGTGAGATTGCATGGGGTACCATTGTCCATTGTGTCAGATAGAGATCCGAGGTGTAACATCCCAAAATTGGGCCTAGAAGAATTGGGCCCAATGGGCCTTGGGCGTAGTAGCGTTTAAAATTTTTGGGAATAAGAAAACGGATTTAGTGCAAGTTGGATATATTAGGTGAGTGATTTTGGAAGGTTAGGGGGCTTCGATGAAGTCCCGAGATCAAACTTTGGCTTTAGGGAAATTTTGGTTTTAGGTGAGAAAAACCCTGGGAGTTAGTAGGTAGGCTTTAAGAATAAAATGTGGAAAAAATGAAACAAGTGGAGTGTGTGGTGTAGTGGCAAAGTGACGCCACATAAGAGACAAGGGGGTGACGCCACAAGGAAGGAAGGATGTAACATCCTGGAAAGGGCCTGTGCATTTTCGATTTAGTTCTACGAAGTGACATGTTTTATGTACTAAGAATAAATTTTGAATATTTTTGGAAACCCGGAAATGGATGAAAATGAGTTAGAAATGAACATTTTTGGAAACCTGAAAATGTATGGAAATGCTAAGTTTAAAAATGGAAGGTGAACATTTTTGGAAACTAGGAAATGTAAGGAAAATGGAAAGTGAACATTTGGAAACTTGGAAATGTAAGAAAATGTCAAGTTCTGAGCCGAAGGCAGAAATTTTTGGAAACTTAGAAATGACCTAGAAATGACGAGTTTTAAGGTTTAAAAGGGAAATTAAGGCGAGGTGGCCTTAAAAGAAAAATTTTGTGAAATTTGACACACAAACAGGCTTGGAAAAGTGGCACAAGATGCCACTTAGGGCCTATGGAAATGGCGCCATATGCAAGAGGAATGGGCACGAGTTCGAGTCACTTGGGAAGCAAATAAAGGAGGTTTTATTTTTGCTTCCGTAAGATCGAGAGTGGACGGCACATGGCTATAAATTAGGAGCTTTTATTATTTTATAAATAGTGGATAAATAAGGGATTTATTTATCATTATTGTCAAGAGATAATTGTTGGATTAAATTCTTTTAATTTGAATAAAGAGATAAAGAGGAAAATAAGGGAGAAGTGATGGCCAAGTAAGGGACTTTGAGTTTAATAATTTCGGCTAAGTAAGGATAGTTGCTGAATTATCTTTTATTTTAAGTGATAATTAAAGGATAAAGTTATCGGATAGAGGAGTGGTGGCCAAGTAAGGGACTCCTTAGATGATAATTTCGGCTATAAAAGGAAGGAAGGAGGGTGCTCATCAATTTGTGCTTCCTCCTTTCTCTGCGAATTCTTAGTGCTCTCTTCTCTTCTTTTCTTTCTTTTCTTTTGTCAAGTCGAGATTAAGTAATTGTTGGAACCTAGCCGAATATTTTCCTCTCCATTAGAAGCCATAGCCAATCCTTCATCTTTATTCTTCCTTCTCTTTTCTTTCCAATCCATCGAAAAGAATCTTTGAGGGCTTCAAGCATAGTTTGTCGATTTCTTCAAGAAAGGGATTCTTTCGGGATTTTTGCCATAGTCGACTATAAAGGAAAAGATCTTCGGGATTTGACCATCAAGGTAAGTTATATCTGACATTCGGCCAAGGGCCATTAATTGTGATTAAAGGTTAGAAGTTGATCTAACATGTGGTTTTAGGGATTTTGACAGAAGCTATAACCAGTGGATAATTTTGGGATTTAAGATCCTTAAGGTAAGTGACTATGAATATTCGACCAAGGCCTATTTTAGTAGTTAGATCTATTTTTATGTGTTTTAAGCCGAAAATTAACCGATTCAAGGGATCTAGTGATTAGCCGATTTCAAAGGGGAAGAATACAAGTTTTCGGGATTTGATTAATTATCAAATCGGCAGCAAGGTAAGAAAGTGGATACGATAATCCTTCGAGATTTGATTAAATTAGCCGAATAGGCTTTTTCCTAAAATACTAAATGTGGCCAAATGTAGGGATTTAGGATCTAAAGCGATAGATCGATTTTTCGGGATTTAAGTGAACCGCTAAGTGTATCATGTGTGTACCCCACACTAATTCTTAATATGTTTTATGGCTGTGTTTAATTAAAATATGTGATATTAAGAATATGAAAGTGGCTAAGGTACCATGTTATGGTACTAAATACTCAGGTACGTTTCCTACTTCTACTAGGAATATGAAAAATGTTATTTGTAACATGAGAATATGATAAGAATGTGAACTACGGCATATTATGCATATTATTATATGGGGCATATGGTTTTGTTTTGAAAGGGAAGTGAATGTGGTGACCTAAGACCACGAACACGGTGATCTAAGACCGTGATATCTCGAAAAGTGGTGACCTAAGACCACAGTAATCTAAAAGTGGTGACCTAAGACCATAGTATGCGGTGACCTAAGACCGCAGATTTGGAGTGTAGCGGAAGGAGGGTCGACTTAGTAGTCCCCACGGTGTGACTGGCAGGTACGGGGGTGTGTAGCGGATGGACAACTAGGTTTGGGTTTGGGAATGCATCATAACTTTGTATTCTATGTTTTGAATGTGTAATATGTGATATGCCTAATTCTATTATGATTTAGTGTCGTGTACACATTGAGTCTGTTTGACTCACCCTGTTGGGGAACATTTTTAGGTGATGAATAAAGTGATGGACCAAGGACTGGCAGAACTTGTGGTGGCCATGCTCAACATGAAGTTTATATTTTTAAGGACTCTTGAATTTATTTTAGTACTTGAATTATTTTGGGAATTATTTGATGTAATAAGGCCATAAGGCCATAGTTGAATTACTTTACACTTATTTTTATTTATTATGATTATGAATTTTATCTATTAAAATTTAATTAAAATTTCTTTTAAACTAAACCCTAAATATTTTGTCACTTAAGATAAAAGGGATTTCAATATAAAACGAACTGTTTTCAACACAAGCCCAACCCAAAACAATATTTTTCTTAAAATCACACAAGTTTTCCTAAGAACAAAAGAATTTTGAACAGGTTTACTTGAGGAACATACCAAATCTGGTCAAAGCTCTGGGGCCGGGTTTGGGGTGTTTTGATTTGTATCGAGCCCGATTTTAAACCCTACTGTGGGCTAAGGCCCAAAACGTTTTCAAATCGAGCCAAGTAAGCTTTTTGAAAGAATTTTATGAAATAAAAGGTTTTCGGCATGGCTCCTAAGTCTCCGAACCATGATCCACGGTAAGTACCCCTAAGTATTTGTGTGATTATGTGTTATGAAATATGGAAGGGTAGAAAAAGGAATGGAACGTAGAATAGCATGATAGGAACTTGAACCCTAGGACTAGTCTACTCAAACACAAACACATAAGACTTAATGCGTTAAACAAACCTATGGCTAAGTCACTGAGTTAGGGTGTGGTAACCCCTGTGCGCATGTCTAGGATTGGATCGGAAGAGCACGGTATTTAAGCGATCCTAGTGACTCACCTCCTCTTCGCGGAATCCCTGCAGTGCGTAGCTTCGGTTCACCCTAACCTGAGAGGGCTCGGTGAGGTGTGGCAACCTGCGTGCGCATGTCTAGGAATGGTTTCGGTGGGAGCTTGGTATTTAAGCAGTCCGCGTGACTCACCTCCTCTCCACTCGAATCTTTCCTGGTGCGTAGCTTTGGTTCACCCTGACCAAGAGGGCTCGGTCATAGGCTAAACACAATGACTAAAACCCGAAAGGGAATTAGCCGTGTTTTTATAAAAACAACAAAACCCTAGTTTTAGAACTCTTAAAACTTTCTTCTAAATTCATGAAAACCATCTTTACAAAATTTTCCGAAAGATTTCCGATTTATACAAAATGCCCCTAGTGGTAAAATTACCAAAATGACCCTGATTTCCAAAATTTTCGCAACATCACCGTTTTGAAAAGTACAATTCTCAAAATGAACCCTCAAAGTTTTGCAACCTTTGAAATATCCCCGATTTATAAGATTTTACAAATTTACCAGGCTTGGAAAAAAAAATCACCAAAATACCCCGAGGTCCAAAATCAGAAATGCCCTGGATTTCAAAATTTTTCAAAATACCCGAAATTTAAAAATACCAAAATACTTTATGACAAAATCACCAAGGAACTTTTTCCTTTCGAAAAATTACGAAAATACCCCTGTAGGATAGAATTACGAAAATACCCCTGGGTAGTGGAGAAACAATAACAATGAAAACTACAACGTTTCTTTGAATGAACGAAAGTTCATAATTGTTTGATGGATGTACGAATGAATGGAAAGACTGTGTGCATGTATGAATACGAAAGAACCACTCCTAAATTCTTTCTCATAAAACTTCTTCGCGGGTAATCAAGTGAAACAAGGACTAATTCATAAAACTTAATCAGATCACGACGTTAGAAATGAGCTCTAGAGGACGTGGTCGTCGTGGACAAGGTAGAGGAAGGATGAGCGTGTCGAACACATTAGATCGGGTCAAGGGTCTGACAATGAGATACCACCGCCACCAACACCCCCAGCTGTTGATGTTGAGCGGCAAGCTCGGGACGGGGAAGATGCGTGTCGCAGTGTCTTTGCGAGTTTTGGAATTGGTGGCTGGTGCAGGAGGAAATTCGGGAACTCGAAAGTCTTTGCTCGAGCGGCCGAGCTAATAGAGCCGAAATGTTTCATGGAGTCGGTGTGGCACCCAAGATGGTGAGTTCTGGTTGGAAGCAACTGAGCGTATCATGAATGAGCTTGATCGACCCACGAGGAAAGGTTAAAAGGAATGGTGGCATTGTTACGCGATGAAGCGTACGTTGGTGGTTGTTGGTGTCGGGATGGTGCCACGGTGAGGATCGACACAGGAGTACGTTAATGAGGTGTATCAAAAGAAGTATGTGGGAACCGGTATACGGATGAGCAAAGGAAGGCTTTTTTCGGGGTGGTTCAAGGAACAAGTCCGTGGCGTAATATGAGGTGAATTCTTGAGGTTGAGTCGATATGCTCGAGGAGTAGTGGCAACCGAGCATGAGCGATGTGTCTGCTTTTTGAGGACGGGCTAAGGGATGATCTAAGATTGTTGATAGCACCGCATCGGGAGCGGAATTTTTCTGCGTTAGTGGAAAAGGCTAAAGTGGTGAAGGAATTAAGGATTTCGCAAGCGCGAACATCGATCGGAATAGGCCGAAAGAGGTTTTGGATTGTCCGGATCATCCGAGAATAAGAAGCCTAGAGTTGATGGGCCGCGAGGTCAGCAAGTTGGTTCAGAAGGGCGGTATCGACCTTGTGATGCGTGTGGAAAGAAGCACTTAGGAGAGTGCTGGAGGAAAACGGGAGGATGTTGGTGTGGGTCCAAGGATCATATGATCAAGCATTGTCCTAAGAACCTAGATGAAAGTCGACCAGCAACTCAGAATATTAATCGGTGGTAGAGGTGGGACAAAGAGCCTCGGCGAGGTCGTGGACCGAACCATGGAGGAAATGGTTTGGGCCGGGGACGTGGAGCACCAAGCGAGAGATCTTTGAAGGTGCAGACGCGAGGCAACCAAGGTTGGTTTATGCAGTTGGCCGTCGTGAGGAGGAAGATGTGCCAGATATGACAACGGGTACGTTCCTTATTTCTGGAATACCCTTAAATGCTTTACTTGTTATAGGGTTAGCTTATTCTTGTATTTCTAGGAAAGTGACTGAAACCTTGGATGTGAACCTAGAGAATGTGCCTAGAAAGTGTGATAGTTCTTTAAGATCAGAGTGCGCAGCAATAGCGTAGTGGGGTGAGTTAGACCGTACGATTGTTCGTTAGTAAGTAATTTTAAGGACGAAATTATTTTAAAGGGGTAGAACTGTAACATCCTGGAAAGGGCCTGTGCATTTTCGGTTTAGTTCTACGAAGTGACATGTTTTATGTACTAAGAATAAATTTTGAATATTTTTGGAAACCCGGAAATGGATGAAAATGAGTTAGAAATGAACATTTTTGGAAACCTGAAAATGTATGGAAATGTTAAGTTTAAAAATGGAAGGTGAACATTTTTGGAAACTAGGAAATGTAAGGAAAATGGAAAGTGAACATTTCTGGAAACTTGGAAATGTAAGAAAATGTCAAGTTTACAGAGCCGAACGAAAATTTTTGGAAACTTAGAAATGACCTAGAAATGACGAGTTTTAAGGTTTAAAAGGGGAAATTAAGGCGAGGTGGCCTTAAAAGAAAAAGTTTGTGAAATTTGACACACAAACAGGCTTGGAAAAGTGGTCTGAAGATGCCACTTAGGGCCTATGGAAATGGCGCCATATGCAAGAGGAATGGGCCTGAGTTCGAGTCACTTGGGAAGTAAATAAAGGAGGTTTTATTTTTGCTTCCGTAAGACTCGAGGTGGACGGCACATGGCTATAAATTAGGAGCTTTTATTATTTTATAAATAGTGGATAAATAAGGGATTTATTTATCATTATTGTCAAGAGATAATTGTTGGATTAAATTCTTTTAATTTGAATAAAGAGATAAAGAGGAAAATAAGGGAGAAGTGATGGCCAAGTAAGGGACTTTGAGTTTAATAATTTCGGCTAAGTAAGGATAGTTGCTGAATTATCTTTTATTTTAAGTGATAATTAAAGGATAAAGTTATCGATAGAGGAGTGGTGGCCAAGTAAGGGACTCCTTAGATGATAATTTCGGCTATAAAAAGGAAGGAAGGAGGGCTACTCATCAATTTGTGCTTCCTCCTTTCTGCCCGAATTCTTAGTGCTCTCTTCTCTTCTTTTCTTTCTTTTCTTTTGTCAAGTCGAGATTAAGTAATTGTTGGAACCTAGCCGAATATTTTCCTCTCCATTAGAAGCCATAGCCGAATCCTCCATCTTTATTCTTCCTTCTCTTTTCTTTCCAATCCATCAAAGCCGAATCTTTGAGGGGCTTCAAGCATAGAAGTCTTTGTCGATTTCTTCAAGAAAGGGATTCTTTCGGGATTTTGCCATAGTCGACTATAAAGGAAAAGATCTTGGGATTTGACCATCAAGGTAAGTCATATCGACATTCGGCCAAGGGCCATTGATTGTGATTAAAGGTTAGAAGTTGATCTAACATGTGGTTTTAGGGATTTTGTGAAGCTATAACCAGTGGATAATTTCGGGATTTAAGATCCTTAAGGTAAGTGACTATGAATATTCGGCCAAGGCCTATTTTAGTAGTTGGATCTATTTTTATGTGTTTTAAGCCGAAAACTAACCGATTCAAGGGATCTAGTGATTAGCCGATTTCAAAGGGAAGAATACAAGTTTCCGGATTTGATTAATTATCAAATCGGCAAAGAAGGTAAGAAAGTGGATACGATAATCCTTCGAGATTTGATTAAATTAGCCGAATAGGCTTTTTCCTAAAATACTAAATGTGGCCAAATGTAGGGATTTAGGATCTAAAGCGATAGATCGGTTTTTCGAGATTTAAGTGAACCGCTAAGTGTATCAGGTGTGTACCCTACACTAATTCTTAATATGTTTTATGGCTGTGTTTAATTAAAATATGTGATATTAAGAATATGAAAGTGGCTAAGGTACCATGTTATGGTACTAAATACTCAGGTACGTTTCCTACTTCTACTAGGAATATGAAAAATTTTATTTGTAACATGAGAATATGATAAGAATGTGAACTCGGCATATTATGCATATTATTATATGGGGCATATGGTTTTGTTTTGAAAGGGAAGTGAATGTGGTGACCTAAGACCACGAACACGGTGATCTAAGACCGTGATATCTCGAAAAGTGGTGACCTAAGACCACAGTAATCTAAAAGTGGTGACCTAAGACCACAGTATGCGGTGACCTAAGACCTTGATTTGGAGTGTAGCGGAAGGAGGGTCGACTTAGTAGTCCCACGGTGTGTGACCGGCAGTGCACGGGGTGTGTAGCGGATGGACAACTAGGTTTGGGTTTGGGAATGCATCATAACCTGTATTCTATGTTTTGAATGTGTAATATGTGATATGCCTGATTCTATTATGATTTAGTGTCGTGTACACATTGAGTCTGTTTGACTCACCGTTGGGGAACATTTTTAGGTGATGAAGCAGTGATGGACCGGGACGGCGAGAACTTGTGGTGGCCATGCTCAACATGAAGTTTATATTTTTAATGACTCTTGAATTTATTTTAGTACTTGAATTATTTTGGGAATTATTTGATGTAATAAGGCCATAAGGCCATAGTTGAATTACTTTACACTTATTTTTATTTATTATGATTATGAATTTTATCTATTAAAATTTAATTAAAATTTCTTTTAAACTAAACCCTAAATATTTTGTCACTTAAGATAAAAGGGATTTCAATATAAAAGCGAACTGTTTTCAACACAAGCCCAACCCAAAACAATATTTTCTTAAAATCACACAAGTTTTCCTAAGAACAAAAGAATTTTGAACCGGTTTACTAGAGGAACATACCAAATCTGGTCAAAGCTCGTGGGCCGGGTTTGGGGTGTTTCAAAGGAGGTCCAAGGTTCAAGTCTTGGCTCTTGTATTTTGGTTTCTTTTTTTTTAAAAGGATTCTAGAATTTTGCCATAGGGTTATATTTAGCTGCGCATGATTTTAGACACAAGAGGAGCTTGTGGCCAAGTGGTTAGCGGTGTGGATTATGCTACAAGGGAGCCTGGGTTCGAATCTCATGGAAAGCAATGGAGTATTTATTTTGCTAAGTTGGGGCGGCAAGAGTTTGAGTTGGATTTAAACTCTGCTAACGGAGGGATCCCACATCGGAAAGATACAAAGAAGGAAGGTGAGAAGTTAGCTATATATAGAGCAGTCTATGAGGAGGGTTAAAATACCTTGGTGGGCGTTTGAGCACAGGAGTGGTCGGAGCGCGGATTAGCATCAGATTCCTATCAGGTGTGTACTTCTCTCTACTCTAGCTGTAGAGCGGCAAATGCCGAAAAGCCGGTCACATGGCAATGGTAGCCACACGAGCGTGCGAGCGCACGTGTGGGAGCTTCGACGCGATAGTCGAGGCCACCATGAGTATTCTTATAGGTTGAGGCTGCTTGGGCCATGATGGGCCAAGGTGGGCCCAAATGAATAAATTGTATGACTGTGTAGTAGAAATTGGACTAGACTATGTGAATCTAATATCTGTGGCTAGATTTGGGCTAAATGGGCCACACGAGCGTGTGGGCCCATTTGGGCCGAGAATGGGCCCTAGGCCCAATTGCACCGTTTCGATAAGAAAAGGTATCCGTGTCGCTCGAGGCGACAGTAGGCCGTCGGAAAGGCCATTAAGTGAAAAATCACTGAAATACCCCTGGTTTGTAAAATTACCGAAATACCCCTGGTTTGCAAAATTACCGAAATACCCCCGGTTCGTAAAATTATCGAAATACCCCTTGTTTGTAAAATTACCGAAATACCCCTGGTTTGTAAAATTATCGAAATACCCCTGGTTTGCAAAATTACCGAAATACCCCCTGTTTGCAAAATTACCGAAATACCCCTAGTTCGTGAAATTACTGAAATACCATCGGTTTGCAAAATTGCCAAAATACCCCTGGTTTTTAAAATTACTGAAATACCCCTGGTTTGCAAAATTATCGTTTTACCCCTATACGATAAAATGATCGTTGTACCCTCGATAGGTAAATTATGAGAATACCCTTGGTAGGTAGTGTTGAGCGTTATCAGGTGTGTAATATTCACACCTCTTTGTTGTTACTTTTAAGTATGTGTATGTACGGTGAGATGCCGAAATAACGGCATTAGTTGTTCTTCTATATATGGTAAGTAAAAGCGAGACATCAGGTTAGCGATTTGTATTTGTGATAATTATGCGATTATTTTGACATGAGTTTATGTTGCATTTGATACATGTTGAGATATGTTGCATGCTCACACCATGATTTCATGTTGCATGGGGAAAAATATGCCATGAATAGAAGGGGAAGTGTATCCGTGGCTTGTGCCATTTCACCTGGTGACTATGTCGAGACTCGATAACTGGTGGCTTGTGCCATTTCACCTGGTGACTCTGTCACAACTCTGATAATCTGGTGGCTTGTGCCATTTCAATCTGGTGACTCTGTCACAATTTGACGATGAGCAGCTAACTGCAGCATGACTGCCATCGATGGTGTGTAGCGGTGAGGGTTGATTGTAGAAATCCCCATTGGTGTGATTGGCAGGTAAGGGTGGTGTGTAGCAGATGGAAACTAGGTTGGGTTGGGATTTGCATCATATTACACTTATATCTGATTATCTGCTATACTCTGCTAAAAGGGCTAAGGCCCAGTCTGTTTCTGTGCGGGCTTCGCCCAAAATGATTTGTAAGGGCTAAGGCACAGTTGGCAAAAGAATGGGCTCGGGCTCAGTAATGGTGTATGTAGAGAAATTGCAAACTGAGTTTTCGTAAACTCACCCCCTCTTTTTATTAAATGTTTCAGGTAATTCCCAGCGATAGAGGATTGGGAGCCGTAGAGGACTCGGGGGTGGCTATACATCGGAGATACTACTCGTGAACTTTAGTAATTTCGATTTTTACCTTATTTTAAGATTATTTATTTTGGGTTAATATTTTGTAATAAGGCCATTGGTTTATTTTTTTCTAAGTTTTCATTTATAACTGTTAAACTTATAAATATGGGGTTTTCTTAAAACATTAGCAATCGTTTTCTAAAATATCATGTTTACGCAACAATGCAAGTTCAACTTTCATAACGAACAGTTTTTCAAAATAACAACAACTTTTAAACGGTCATTTAGCAAATCGCGTTTTTCTCAAACAAACAACGAACTCGGAGTTCAAAAATCCGATAAAACTTTTCTAAATAATTGCTTAGCTTTTCAACTTCCTTTAATGTGACACGCCAGATTCGGGCCTAACTCCTAGGCCGGGTTTGGGGTGTTACACGAGGTTTACATCACGGTTCTGGAAGAAACTACAAGAAGCTTTAGGCACAAAATTGCATTTCAGTACAGCTTTTCACCCGTAAATGGATGGTCAATCCGAGTGGATTATTCAGATACTTGAGGACATGTTGAGATGTTATATCCTTGAGTTTAATGGTACGTGGGAACAGTACCTGCCATTGATTGAATTTGCGTATAATAATAGTTTTCAGTCGAGCATTAAAATGGCACCTTATGAAGCTTTGTCTGAGACGTAAATGTCGTACACCTACACCTCGTATTGGGTGAGCTCAGTGAAAATAAGATACACGGGGTTGATCTGATAAAAGACACTGAACAAAAAGTGAAAGTGATCCGTGATAGTCTGAAAGCAGCGTCTGATCGTTAGAAGTCTTATGCAGACTTGAAACGAAAAGATATTGAATTTTAGATCGGTGATAAAGTGTTTTTGAAAGTATCTCCGTGGAAGAAAGTACTCCGATTCGGACGTAAAGGCAAGTTGAGTCCGAGGTTTATCGGGCCATATGAGATTATTGAACGTGTTGGGCCAGTTGCGTACAGATTGTTGTTGCCACTTGAGCTAGAAAAGATTCATAATGTATTTCATGTATCGATGCTTAGACGATACCGATCCGATCCGTCACATGTGATTACTCCGTCTGAGATTGAAATTCGATCTGATATGACATATGAGGAAGAACAGATTCGTATTTTAGCTCGTGAAGTGAAAGAATTGAGAAACAAGAAAATTCCATTAGTGAAAGTGTTGTGGCATCGACACGGAGTGGAAGAGGCTACGTGGGAGCCTGAAGATTCAATGAAACAACAATATCTGAATCTGTTTAACGGTAAGATTTTCGGGGACGAAAATCCCTAAAGGGGGAGAATTGTAACAGTCCGGTTTATATCTTAGACGGAACAGTAGTTTCGAGACCATAAATCCGAGTTAGTAAAATATTTTAATATTATTTTCTGTGTCTATAGTATATGATTAAGCATGTACTAGAGTTCTGTGAATTAATTCGTCTGTTTGTGTGTTTAATTTGAACAAAGGATTAAATCGCATAAACTGTAAAAGTAGCATTCTATTTGATTAATGGCCTAATTGTTGTGGCTTTTAAATGGGGAGGCCTTATGAGGCAATAAAACCATTTTAAAAGTGAGTGGATGGTATTGGACATTAATAGCCTTGAATTTTATATGTTTTAAATGTTATTTCATAAGGTTATTTTTGTAAAAGGATAATTAATGATTTTATAACAAAATGAAACATGAAAAATGGCCATATTCTTATCATCTTGGCCGAATTTCATAAGAAAAGAAAAGAAAGAAGGAAAGCTAGGTTTCGGCACTCTTTTGGTTTAATTCAAGGTATGTTTGATTTCGGTTTTTGATAATTTCTACGTTTTTGCAATCGTTGCTTCGTAAACTTTGAAGTCCATGTTTTAGTTTTGAGAATTGATGATGATTTTGAAATGTGTCTTTGATGAACATATGAGCTTTGAAATATTTGATGATGAAATATGGAATATATGTGTTTGATTAGCATATTTTGTCTTTGGAGTTTTGTTGATTCTGAGTAATTTGGTTGAAATTGAGAAAATAATATTTTGAGGGACTAATTTGTGAAATAAATGAAATGTATGGACTCATATGAGCAAGATTGAAATTCGGCTAGGCATGGGTAATATGGAATTTGATGTATTTTGTGATTTTATGAATTAGGGACTAAAATGTCCAGATGTGAAAATGTGGGGGCTAATTTGCAAATTGCCCTAAATATGTGTATTTGGAATGAATTGAATGTGTTGGTAAATAAAATGGTTAAATTTGAATATGTATAGATCAAGAACCGAAGAAAACGGACTTAGATCGCAGGAAATCGAAAGTAATCGAGTAGCCGTATCCGTTTCCGTTAATCGAATCCGAGGTAAGTTGATATACAAATAAATGTATTTGAATTGAATTATTTGTGAATATATGAAATTTGAATTGCTATGAATAATACTCGAAATGATGAATATATGGATTCCGAGAAAGTATCGAGAAATGGTTAATGTCCAAGAAGCCCCGTCTGAACCTAGGAATAGATAGGATAGTATATGTCATGACATAGGTGTCCGATAAGTGATATCATATAAGACCACGTCTGGGACGTTGGCATTGATTTGAGATTTTGTGTAAGACCATGTCTGGGACGTTGGCATCGATATGGGATTTACGTGTAAGACCATGTCTGGGACATTGGCATCGTATTTGATTAAGTGTAAGACCACATGCGGGACAAGTGGCATCGATATCCGTTACATGTAAGACCCATGCGGGACAGTGGCATCGATATCTGGTTACATGTAAGACCACGTCTGGGACGTTGGCATTGTACGACTATTCTGAGCACTCTGAGTATCCTATTTAGTTCCGAACGGTTCAACGGGCAAGTCTGAGAAATGAACGACTATGTGAGTTGTATATCCGATTGAGGTACGTTTGAAAACTACACTGTGTGTGTATAAAAAGGTAAGTGTCTATATGAACTTACTAAGATGAATATGTGTATTGAAATGATGAAGTAATAAGTGAATATATGCTGGAATGAGCTATGTATATATATATATATATATGATATTTGAGTTGAAGGATGTGGCAAGATATGGCTAAGCAAATGAGCCAAAGAAATGTGATGAATTTGCAATGAGATACATTAATATCATTGTATCAATATGGTTATGAGCATTTATGTTAAGTTTATTCATATATGGCTTACTAAGCTTTTGAAAAGCTTACTTTGTGTGTGTTTGTTCTGTTTTATAGATCGTCAAAGCTACTGAAGGCTCGGGACCGTCGAGGATCGTCATCACACTACCTAAGCTCATTTTGGTACCTTTTGGAAATGTATATAGTTAGATATGGCATGTATAAGCTAGATGTTTTGGTACATATATGAGATGTGTAAATAGCCATGTGATGTGGCTAGATTTAATGTTGGTAATATGCATGAGTGAATATGGTATGTGATGTTGGTTTTGGTATGATCCCAAGACTATGAAATGGTCAAGTTTAGGTTAAGCATATGGATGAAATTTGAGTATGTATGTTTGATCAAAGAAATGGTTATATGAAAGGTAAATGTAGATGAATCATGCTTGAATGCATATGTGTTTTAGTTGTGCAAATTGTATATGAAATGAATTGGTATATTGCTTTTGGGGTTAACCCAAGTGTGGATGGCATTTTGGCCTTGCCAATGGCCTATTTTGCATACACAGCTGTGGCACACGGGCGTGCCTGGTGGCCGTGTGAACAAGTCAGTAGCTAGCCTAATTCTACACGGCCATGGCACACGGGCGTGTCTGGTGGCCGTGTGAATAAGTCAGTATACATGCTCTGTTGGGTGTGTCTGGTAGCCGTGGAAGGCACACGGCCTGCCCACACGGGCGTGTGACTTCTGTAACTTAGAAAAGTTTTTAAATTTCTGAGAAATTCCGTATGTATCCGGTTTAGTCCCGACCCTATTCATAAGTATGATTAAGGTTTCGTTGACCTATAAAAGGGACACTTTCATTGCGTTGGATGAATTGTATTATGAAATGTCTGTAAAAGTTTCCGATTTGTCCGGTAATGCCTTTAACCCTAATTCGGCGACGGATACGAGTTAGGGGTGTTACAGTTAAACATTCAAATTTAACCCCTCCTACATTTACCATATAACAACTAACTCATAAATGAAAATTTACTCAACAAGATACCCTTATATACATGCCACAATGTCTAAACTCAAAATAGACATAATTCTACCATCTCGATGATAGTGTAAGCTCTGTGTTGATCTGGTTCGATCCGCAATGTGACAATCTACAAGGGAAAGAAAACAACTAAAGTAAGCATTAAGAGTGCTTAGCATGTTCAATTGGAAATACTATACTTACTTTAGTCGTTTAAAATATGGTAACTAACAATCAATTCGACATATTTATAGGCTATCCTTGGCACATAATGTCTTTGCTAGTCACATGCCAACATTAACATCCAATTAGGTTAGAAATATTTACATATCATGAATAACATCACTTAATACCAAAGCCATTTCATATCACATAACAAGTTATAAACATATACCATTTCATATTTAATACATTTTCAAGTTTTTCCATTTCAATTAAAATGAATGTTGCTTGATGCAACTATAGTAAAACAGACTCGAATACACGGGTGAATCACGTTGCTCACACAAGTTGAAATTACATTAGGTTACCCATCCGGGCTAAACCTATATCACATATAACCCGAGAATCTATAACAAATCCTAGATCTCATCAATTAACCTGTGAATTCACCGATCAAGCGCACATATAACCTTATTGGCATGCTAATCGTATACTAATATTTTACTAAGTTCACACGGACATCATTGCCGTATATATATATATATATATCTCATTACCAACCTTTGTAATAATCCATAATTCATATCATCACATATTTCATTTACTTGTCCTGTAATCAATCAACTTTCACATTTGTACCATGTACTATTACATAATATCCAATGATCACATAACTTTTCAATTTGGTCCTTTACTAGTTATACATGCCAAATTCACTAATGTTCTAATTATATTTAAACATATATATAATCAAACACAAAAAATCACACATAACGTAAAATAAGATAGTAAGTTCCATATAAACTTACCTATTCAAAACACCAAAACAAGTTTATTCTTTTGGGACTAATAAACAATTTTAGCTTTTCCTCGATTAACTTCACTTTGATCCAAATCTTAATCTATGCAATTATTTCATCTTACCAATCAATAGAAAACATTTTCATACTAAGCTATGATATGCATGATCCTATAGAAATTTACTTTTTAATTTCTCTCAAATTTTATATTTTATTCAATTTAGTCCTTAAACTCGAGATAAACATAACTTTTGATTTAAGCTTTAGATTAAAACTTGATCTCATATATTATCATTAAGGACCTTATACTTTCTAATTTTGAAATAATTTCATGACAAGTTTTATATTTATTCAACTTGGTCCCTAATGTAACAAGATTAACAAAAAAGCTAAATTAACTTTGCAATCTAGTCATTTTTTATAATCTAAGATTAAAATCTATCAATTTCAAGCTTAATTCTTCAAGAAATCGACAATGGAAACTTTTTAAAACTTTAACAGTCTCACAAATTAGTATGTGAGCTAGCTAAATCAAGCTCTCATGACCTCAAATTCATAAAAATTACAAGAAAAGGACTTGAATTCACTTACTAATTAATGGCTGAATACGGAAGCTTCAAAAATGGTTTCTTCCTTAGGTTTTCTATGCTTGTGCGGTTAAGAGAAGTGAAGAAGATGATAACATTCCATTATCATTTGTCTTTTATACCATAATTAATCCTTAATTGCTTAATTTAATTAATTTAATCATGTTTTAATAAACTTAATCCATCTTTAATCAAGTTTAGTGGAATCTTCCATCATTATCCACTAATTCCTATTGGAAATGGTTTAATTATCATTTTAAACCTTTGACTAATTGCTATTTAAATCCCTAAATCTTTGGCCAATTAAAAACCTATAGTGATTGAAATTTTACAATTTAGTCCCTAAGGCTTAATTAACCATTATTTGGCAACATTACTCGACCAATCTTTAATATATATTTTTATATTATCCTCGTAAATATTCATATTTAATATTTATGGATTCGGTTTATAGAAATGATGTTCTGAAATCGTATTTTCCGGTACCACTAAAATCGGATCATTACATAATAGGAGAGTGACTAAAATATTTAATTTCAAAAAATTAGGTGACTAAATCGAAAAAATAATTTAAAATATAACTAAATGCATAATTAGATAACTGTTCTTGTAGTTTGCCCAAAAAAATTATATGAGAGATAATAGATAAACACGTTTTCTAAAAAGAGTAGAGTAATTATAAATCAATGGGGTGAGAAATTGAAAATGGAAAAAGAAAAGAAAAAGATAAATTATATGTGAACTAGAAATAAGAAAAAATACGAAGTTATAGGTGAAGTGGGTGGGTAATTATTTTATATACGGTTTGTGGAATAAAACAATTTTTGTAAGTGGATTTAAGATTTCTCAAAAAAATAAAAATAAATAACAAAAAATGATATATTGTACCATCTTAAATCTGTCTCTGCAATTTTATTTTTATTTCACTGAATAGTGTATAAAATAATTATTTGAAGTGGGTTTATAATTTATATAACTATAAATTTTGAATATTATTAATAAAAATATTTAAAATTTTATGTTAAATAATATCTACACTCTTCATCTCTTATTTCTTAAAAAAGAAAGAAAATTATAATTTCCTAATTGAATTAATGTTTGGTTAATCAAAAGTGGATGAAATTATGGTAGCATAGATGCTCAAAAACCTTTTTTATCCTATGTAAAACTAAAGCACCCTACTTCTTTAGAGCGCTTCATCTCATCACAAGCTTCTCTATTATTTTACTTACATCCCTATTCACTACAACACTCAGCAGACAACTATGTTTTGGTGTCTCATAGCAAGGCTTCTCTCTTTTATCCATAAACACCTCAGTAAACGGATCTTTAGTTGGAAGAATTAAGTTGTTATCAAAAGTGTGGCCCAAGCTTTACCAGTGTATTGCATCAGTGTCTTCCTAATTCCATTGGTTACTTGCAAGGCACTCCAAAAAATGATGAACTCATTTTGGTGGAGCTCGGAATCGGGTACAAGAAAGGGTCTTATTAGGCGTCTTGGGACAAGGTATGTGCTTCGAAAAAATATGAAAGTAAGGGTTTCTGAAATCTCAACTGCTTTAATCTAGGTATGCAACAATGTTAGCGACTTGTTTCTAATTCCGATTCTCTTCCTAGTAGAATTTACAAAGCCAAGTATAACCCTCATGGGAATCTTATTAATGCTACAGAAGGTACTAATCCTTCTTTCACATGATCTTTGGCTTATGTATGGCCATTTACTTCGTACCTGTGACAATGAAGATTAGTTATTGTTGTTGGCAGTAGATTCCCTGATTTCAACCAAAAAATCTGAAAAACTCATTATTTGGGTTTTAATTATCAGCCAAATCAGAGAATTTTGTGGTTGTTAATGGGAGCAAAGAGGAAGAAGAAGAAGAGCAACAGCAAAGGCTGTTAGATTTTGATGCATGGCGTTCGATGGTGGCGTTGGAACGATATTCCAACTTTCAGTACTATTGAATCAAAGTGAATATATTTCTTTTCATTTTTCCAACACTGAGCAGCAAAACGATCGCGGAGCGCCACCCTCCTCTTAGTATATCGTCAAGACTCCTCAACCCTGCAGCCTGCAAAATTGTTTAAACCATGATAGTAATACTTGAACATGAGAAGCTAGTGTATTCAAAGATCTTGTGCAATATCATATACTGGCTACAATATTGAATTACGACACGTCCCGGAAAATTCGGTCATCAATGGAGGAATAGTACACAAGCAGATGGAAGAGCAGAGCATTACCAGCCTCAACCGTCGAATCCTACCAGAATGGTGATCCATTTTTATTCAAGGAGAAAGATAATGGTGCTTCAATGTGATTAAACAAATAATTTGAAGAAAAAGAATAGCTTTCTACACTTCATTTTCTCTGGTTTAGCCCTTTCTTCCACTGTTCTCTGTTATGGGAGACTAAGATATAAATATAACAGCAATGAATTGTTGAAAGTAACAAATAATTACAGAAGAGGATGGCATTTCAGATTAGCTCCAAAATTTGCTTTTCAACACTAGGTATATTGTCTTAGCTCTATCAAAATTGTTTTATAGAAACAGAAACATATGAACCTAAAGATCTCTTTCATGGAGCCATCAGCCCATCGATGGTGTAGGAAAGAGATTTTGCCCAGTCCGCTTTGAGTAGCAGCGTCTGTAGAGTTTCCATTACGTCATATCCTGGATCAAGTTTCCTTTGCCAACCCTACAAATTTAAACAAGCTCCGAAACATGATATAATGGAATTAATTATCATAAAGGCATTTCAGCAAGTCAAACCTAGGAGCATTAGGAAACAATCCCGATATGGGGATACGTTCCCATTCTTAACTTCCAGGCTCAACTAGTCATGTTTATTTTGTTTCCCTAAAAAAGACATAAAGCACAATACATAAACATGCAGACAAGGAATTCTCACAAGGGGAAACGGAGTTGAAAAAGACATCTCAATTGGTTGGTCAAAGGCTCTAAATGAAAATTTTGGACTTGCATCAAATGGAGGAGTTACCTCAAGAACCAACATGGTGACCAAAACAGTGCATACGTTGCCATCAATATTGACTTTATGACGCCTTACTTTCTCAAGCAGTTGTTCCATGCATTCAGCCGGATGGACTAGATCACCCTCCGGGGTACCCCAAAAAGTGAATGATTCATCTACTTCCTGTTAAAACAAGGTATTAGAAAACCGAGCAGAGATAACACAGATATAGAGATGAACAAATTGTATGGAAAACAAAGGGAGGTTGGATGGTAGAATAAAGATGTAACTTAAGACTATAGATGATGGATCGTTCAGAATTCATCTAAACTGACAAACCAGTACAGATAGGGAGCGTAAAAGAAAGCATTTGAAACGGGTATACTAAATGGGAAAATAAGAAGATAACAAAGAAAGCATTTTCCAAACTCCTCAATGTCCTAAAAGCCTTTAGGACAACTCAGATTTCGTTATTTACATCACCTCAATAAAAGCCTTTGGGTTCGGGCAGTTTTGTCGCTGTGATAATCTAAGTGTACACTCAGCAGCAGTCTGACCGTCTCTTCGAGCAACAGCCTTAAAAAATTCCAATAAATTTATACGATCACTTTTAGAAAGTTCAGCAGTCATGCCTACATCAAGGAAAATGATATGAGGCTTTGACTTAAAGAGCCGTTTTCGAGAAGCCTTGCTATGAGACACCCGGACAAGGATATTTCCAGGATGCATGTCAGCATGAATGAAGTTGTCGACCTGGAAGAAAAGAAGTAATCTTTTGGTTACCAGTATCGAACCATACTCTTACTTTCAAATAAACAAGACAATGTGAACCAATAATCATTAATTAAAATTTTACAGAAGCATAGAAACCAATTCAAAGCAGTTACCAAAAGCATCTTTAAAAGCGCATGAGTTCCAATATGAGCAAGTTTGGCCTTAACCATATCATATCCTTCAAATTCATCAACATAGCGTGCAACACTTTCCCCTTGTTCATACGTTTCCACTAAAACAGCAGGGTGCACAAGTGGATAGACAGGCTTAGGAAAAGAAACGTCTTTCCAGCTTCGGAAATTATATATAAAACGGTTCAAATTGGCAGCTTCCCTGGCAAGATCAACTTGAGACATCATGAAAACAGCAAATTGCTGGACACTCTCATCCAATCTCAACCAGTTAAGAGTTGGAATGAACTTTGATAATTTCGCCACCAAGTTGATAACCATAAAATCTCTCCTAATTGATTCACCAACACCAGGATGTCTAACCTTTACTGCAACTAACATGGGCTTGACCCGTTTACCAGGGTAACGGAATCTCAAAGAAGCCCGGTGCACCTGAGCTATACTTCCAGAAGCCACCGGTTCCTCTTCGAAACCGTCAAATATTTCAGAAAGCTTACGGCCAAATGCTCTTTCAATAGTTTTCTTTGTGAAAGCAAAGCTGTGTTCAGGAGCCTTGCTGTGAAGCTCTGAAAGCTTGGTGCATAAATCTTTAGGGAAGAGATCTGGCCGCGTTGCTGCCCATTGACCCCATTTTATGAATGCTGGACCTGCCGTTTCAAGTGTGCGATGCACGACTTCAAGCCATATTTTCCTGAATTTGAGGCCACAAGAGTCGGCAAATGGTGCCATTATTATACTCGGAGAGAACAAAATTGTAAGATAGATAGCCCTCACTAGCAAGATAACACCTTCTATCGCTGAAAGTAGTATAGAAGAAACAAAAGCATGACCATCTTGAGCACGACTATACAAAGAATTTGGTGATGGGTAATAATTTGTCTCTACTACCTTCCTCTGCGCCAATGCGAGTCGTCCGCCTCCCAAGCCAAAAATACCAGGAACTATCAAGTGAGAGCGGGACAATGCTAAGCTTACTGCTTGAGCCATCCTTATGTAAGGGAAAGTATGACAACTCGAAGAACATTTACGGGTGAACTTTTTCCAAGCAACTTGTGCATGATGAGTCACTGCACTACTCGCAGAAAGGAATGAATGGTTCCGGGCAAAATAACCTCGAGATATCCCTTCCTTGGTATTCTGCAATACCCACGGAGCCTTTCCTCCGATGTTGAACTTGTAATGGGAGTACACTCTATACTGCGGCAACCGCAACCCGATAGTAACAACTGTTCCATACTTCCTAAATTCCAAATGGCTCGTTGTTGGGTTCGAAATAGCATATTGTGCAGCTTTCCTAATATTGGCAAATGTCAAAAATCTGCATCCCAACAATTCTCTCATCATTTAACAAGTAAATTCTATAAACCTTGGAAGCAATTCTAAATTCTTAATCAGAAAGGGCAAGTATTCAAACTCCAATTGTCAAATTTCAGACAACATGGCACCAAGAATTAAGCTTTCTTAATTTAATTCTTTAAATTCAACATACCAAGCTATTGAAAACAGATTTTGCAAGAAGTTCAAACCCTCGATGTAATAATTCATTGTGAAATCCATTAATTAAGGTGATCATCACATAAACCCTAAGCTCCCAGAGAAACCAATCTCAGGAAAAGCTTCAAAACACATAAACCCTAAACTCCCACAGAAATCAATCCCAGAAAAAAGAATAACTGGAGCCAGGAAAAGTAACCCCGGCAAGAAAAGAAACCCAGAATCTTTTAATTAAAGAAAGCTAAAAAATTGGGAAGGGAAAAGAGATGAACCTGGACATGGAGATATAGGGAAATAAAGGTAAAAAAAGGTAGCTTTGAAGAGGCTAATGAGCGAAGACGTTGAATAATAGAATAGGAAGACGACGAAGAGGAAGAAGAAGAAGATGTTGAATGCATTTTGTCATGGATGTATCCCTTTCTAATTAACAGTCAAAGGTGGGAAGCGTTTTCATATTTGCCCAAAAAACCTTCATTCACTTTGCGTTGAATTTGGTAAAACCTAGCGGCGCGAAGAGGAGGAAGAAGAAGAAGAGATCGCGGCAATAACCTCAATGGGCTTGTAAGAAGATTGAAGAAGACGTAAAGTGGAGTATTTTTGGACCTAATTTTGATTGGTTCTTGTTTGGGCTTCACGCCATTGCTGTTATTTTGTCCAGCCTTGTCTTTTAATTGTATTAAAAGCTAAAATCTCTGGAAGGGCCTACAAGGTTTGAATGTAGATATTATATTTAAAAGGGTAAACTACCTATGTGGGTCACCTAACTTTTAGGACATTTTTCATTTTAGTCCCCCAACTATTAAATTTCTAATGGTTGTTAATTGTACACGTCACATCATGTTCACACTTTCATTTTGATCACCCAAAAAAATCCTCTTTTAAAGTATTGATTGAGGTAAAAAAGTTAAGAATTAAAGTGAAAAAGCGGTAGAAACTAAAATAATACATTAAAAATGATCAAATTTAAACATTGTCAAAAAATTTAAATTTCTTTCTTTTTCAATATTGAAATTTTAAATTTCAAAACATAAAAATCAATTGAATAAATTGTTAAATTTTTTTATCCCTTGATAATGTTAACCGATTTGTTATTGTAATATTGAAATTAATTAAATTAATCTCTTTCTAAATTAAAATTTTATTTTATGTTTCCATATTATTTTTAATGAAATCAACTTGATAACTCATATTTAAATTTAATAATTTCCGCAAAACTTAAATTTCTTTTGATTATATAATCCCGAATCTTCCATATTTAGCTAAAAACAAAGAAAAATCATTGCAATCAATTAAATTAATATCTTGTTTGGCATGGAAGATAAAATTAATTAATTTAATTAATCGATTGACACTATCAAGGGATAAAAAAATTCCAATAACTTATTTAATTGATTTTGATGTTTCGAAATTTAAAATTTCAATATTAAAAAAAAAAAGAAAGAAAGAAATTTAGATTTTCGCCAAGAGGGTAAAGAAGTACAATTTGACAATTTTTAAAGTATTATTTTAGTTTCTACTACATTTTCACTTTAATCTTTAATGTTTTTTTACCCCAATCAATACTTTAAAAATAATATTTTTTGGGTGACCAAAATGAAAGTGTGAACATGATGTGATGTGTATATTTAACTATCGCTAGAGATTTAATGATTGGGTGACTAAAGTAAAGCATCCTAAAAGTTGAGTGACGAAATTGCAAGGATTACATTTTATAAAGTAGATCAGTTTAAAAAACGAGCTTGATAATATAAGCCCAACATTCTAGATTTAAGTCTAATTTAACCAGATCCATTTTTAGTTTTATGATACATTTTGGCAAAAGTATCACGAACACACCCTTATATTAGGAGTCAATTTGCATTTTGCCCCATTTATTAAAAAAATGGATAAATTAGTTCTTGTACGTTAGATCAAAGAGTAAATTGGTCCTCTCTGTTAAAAATTTCATCCATTTCTATTGTTAAAAATTGGTGTACCTAATAGAACAACTAGACAGTTACACGTAACGTGTCATGTGTACCTCATTTTGACGTATAGTAGAAATGGATGAAATTTTTAATAAAAAGATCAGTTTGCTCTTTGATCTAACATATAGGAATTATTTTGTTCTTTTCTTAGAAGAAGGGCAAAATGCAACCCGACTCCTAGTACAAGGATCTCCATAATACTTTTAATGATATATTCTTTATTTTACATATCATGTAATTTACATAATTAAAATTTCACATTATTAAAAAAATTATTTATTTATTTATTTGTGCATTGTAATGATTGATTCTGATTATAATTATACATATACATCAATTTTAAGCTGATTTGAAAACTAATTTTTCAACTAAAAGTTCATTTTAGTGAAAGTTTTCATATTTAATTATTTGGGATAGATCTCAAAATTATACCTGAATTTTAGTTTAACGTGCAATTTTATTTATGAACTTTGATTTTGTGTAATTTTATACATGAAATTTTGATTTGATCCAATTCTCATAAATTATTAACACAATTATTCATGTAAATTCATTTTATGTTTATATATTACGTACACATATAATTATATTTTATCTAATATAAAAAGCAAATTGATATATTTATTTCTTTGAATGTATATGATTTAGTTAAAATTAATGTTTTATGTAATCGCTTAAGGGTTGTTCTTTTTTATTAAAAAAATTTAAAATTTTATGTATATATTTAAACCATAATCAAAATTTCATTTGTATAGTTAAATTAAATTGAAGTTTACACATCAAATTAAAATTTATGTATAATTTTAAGTTTTTTTTGGCGGAAAAAAATTGGGATATATTAAGACGTTGGAAGAGAAAAATAAGGGAATTTTCAATATTTAAACAATTGAATTTAATTAAAAAATCCAACAAAAACATAATTGTTGTGTTATTGGTTAAGACATATGTAAATATAATTGGACCAAACTCTGTTTTAGGACCAATCTTATCAATATAATTGTTAGTCTTATTTTCAGTCGAAGAGGACACCGACATGGTTGTTCAAGCGGACGGCGATAGTGGGGGGGCTTGAAAAGATAAAAGGAGGTTTTTTAGAAAGTGGATGGGTTGTGATTAGAAAAGGAAAAAGAGAAAAAGAAATTTATATTTTTATATTTTTATCGTTTTTAATCTATACTAAACTTTTAGAATTTTATTAATTTTAAAAAAATTACATTAGTATAATTTTAAAAAATATATATTTCAAAAAATAAATAAAGATATAAAAAGTACCTAATTGAATATTT
This sequence comes from Gossypium sturtianum, assembly GCA_025698515.1. Classification (NCBI taxonomy): domain Eukaryota; kingdom Viridiplantae; phylum Streptophyta; class Magnoliopsida; order Malvales; family Malvaceae; genus Gossypium; species Gossypium sturtianum. Next base: position 82,463,970 of record CM046951.1, read on the forward strand.
CTGTCATAGTTGACTGTGAAATTAGAAATTAACCTTTTGAATATACACATAGTTAATGGACAGGTGGTGAAAACATTATTAAACCAAAATAAAATGACGTAATTTTAAATCATGTTAAGAACCAATAAATTTATAGCATAGTAGATTGTTTGAGGAAAACTTGGTTAGAGTTGACATAATCCACAATTAATCTGAAATCCAATTGATTTAATAGGTCCAACAATAATTGGGTGGATGAACTTTAGCAACCTCAACAGGATTTTTAAGATTGAAATGATAAGCTTGTTAGGATAAAAGCTTTGAAAATGTCAATTTCCCCTTTATTCATCAAATTTATTCAAACTTCATTTCCATGTTTAATTAATTATTTAACTTCCTCCTTTTCAATTTCAAATTGATTTCTTTAAAAGAATGCATAAAACACTTTAGTTCTTATTAATTTCCAACTTTTTCAATAAATTTATTCTACTTTTGATTTGTATAATAATAAATTTAACTCTCAAAGTTTACAAAATTCTATAACTTTGATCATGATTTTAAACAATACAAAAAATTTAGCTCTCATTCAATATCAACAAATTTAGAATTAAGACCAAATTGATAAGATTTATAAATATTGAGGGTTAAATTTATTAAAAAAAATTTAGAATTAAAACAAAATTAATAAAATGTGTAAATATTGACGGTTAATATACCAATCAAAAGTAAGATAAATTATCAAAAGAAATGAAGACTGTCATTATTTATCTTTAATTACTCACTTTCAAAGTTACTTCAATTTTATTTTCTCGATATCTACATCAAAATTAAAAGATATTATTAAAGAGCTGTTTTTACTTGAAAAGAAAGTTGAAGACATAACTGTTTCCTAACTTGCACTTGTACTTGTATCTCTAAGTTTTATTTTTATTTTTTCAAAAAAGAAATTGCAATTTAAGAAAAGAAAAATGGGTTATTAAAAGTGAATGCATGCACTAATTCGAACTTTAGTTGTCGCCTTCTTAGGCTACTTTTTCTTTTCTTTTTTTTCCTCCAAAATAGTCTTTGCTTTGGCCTAATGTTGGGTTGCTCATCAAACTTTGCTTCTATACCCAAAACTCTACTCATAGTGAAATTCATCATGAATTATTATGTTTTTGTTTTCATTTTGTCTTTGTTTTTTTTCATATGTCCCTAAGAATTCTTTTCATGCTGATTTAACATTTCATCATGCTTGTAAAAATTGACAATTCAATTTTATAAGTTGAATGAAATTTAAAAAAAAAAAATTAGTAATAAATTGAGAATTGGGAATTGAAATAAAACATATACTTAATTTATTTATTTTTACTATTTTAGATTTTCTAACAAAAACAATTGATGTTTGGAGTAAATTACAAAATTAATTATTTATATATAGTTTAAATTAGATTAAATTTTATAAAATTTTGTATAGCAAAATCCTTTAGAACATCTCTAGTGATCATTGTTGTTGCATATTAAATCTTTCAACAAAATCTCTCAAAGATACATCTTCGTGCTTCTTAATAGATATCAAATACGCTGGCAATGTTGCAATGTTTTTATTTGTAAAAAAACTACTCATAAACAAGCCTGTCAATTGCTTAAAATTCGAGATACAGTGTTGTGCGAGTTGCAAATACCATGCTTGTGTTGAATCTTTAGTATTCATGGAAAATACCTTGCATTCTTCACTCAGGCTTCTTTTGTTTGAATGTTAAATAGGATGGTCAATATAAAATATTTTCCGGTCAACGTAAAATTACCTCTTTATTCCCGTAAAATATTTTACCAACATTTTTTTTGAAAGACATTTTCCAAACTGATAAAGCTCTGTTTAGTGTAACACCCTCGGTTCGGGTCGGGTCAAAGCACCGAGATGTTACATTCTCTACTACATTCTTCACTTATCAAATAGTTTTTATAAACTTTCATAACTTTTCAATTTAGTCCCTTTTTGTCATAAAAGTTCAATATTCACTAATTAATCATATTAAATCGATTTTCTTTCTTGTTACACTTTAATCACTTAATTTATCTCAATATCTTGTTCACATATCAAATTTCTATGTATTTCACTTCTATTATTTCATCCACATATTTTCCCAAGTTTAACAATTTAGTCCTTGTCATCATAAAAATTCCATATTTTTCCACAATTTCACTTTTACAATACTTTATGCATATTTAATCATCTCATAACACATTCATTAAACTTCTATCATAATTTCCTTATTCACATATTAAATTGTTTCACAATTAAATTTTTGTACAATTTTCAATTTAGTCCCAATTGCCATGTAATTTATTTTTCACCATATAAGCACTTTAATCAAATAATTCATTATAATATCCTATTTCACATAAAAAAAATTCATGCATATTTCTTCTCTTGTTTCAATTATAAATTTCACATTTTACAATTTAATCCTTGACATTATGGAGATACATTGTTTACTATAATTTCACCTTAAATCACTTTGTAATTAATTCACTACTTATCATAAATCTCAATTGTATGTTTGTTTCATTGAAAACAACTTTTATGAAATATTTTTCAAGAAATCTGCCAAACAACAAAAAATATATTACACAGTTTCATCCAAACACCAGAAAATATTAGCTTTTCCAGAAAAGTAAGTCATTTTCCAGAAATCATTTTCCGAAAGCCATTTTTAGTGAAACAAACGGAGCCTTAATCTAAAGCACCCAAGATTTTCATGTGGTTTACATAATGTGCTAGGTGATCCTAAGGGTCAACTCTTCCATTATACATCACTTTTGGAAATTTAAAAGTTAGTGGTACACAATGATATAGTACCTCCTCAGATAGAGGTTCAATTTTATACTTCTTAACTAACCTTGATGACTTAAACTTCTAAAAGTTTTGCATTTTTTTTCTAATCATTCTATTTTTTCTTTTAGTGTGTTCTTATTTAAGTTCCAACTTTGACTATCATTATCATTATCATTATCCTCTAAAATATCATCAACATCATCATTACCTCTTGTTGCATGTTGATGTCTGCATGTAGAATGGACAGTTTCTAGCTCCTCTCTATAACGAATCATGCCCTTAAGTAACTCTATTTGCTCTCAACTCTTCAATAAGCTTATCGTTCCTTGCATTTCTCTCATCTCCTTGTCTCTTTCTATCTATCAGCTCTTGGATAAATTTTTGTTGCTCTTCGTATCTCCTTTGTTGCGAATATATTTTATCTTCTATAGCTTTCTTTCTCTCTTGCATGTCATTGTATTGTTGAAATCCTGACTAACGATGTTGTGAACTCTGATCAGCTGGCGAAGCTCTAAAATTAGGTTGGGTTGGAGGATTATAATACCACAGGGGTATTGGTACAATTGTTTGTTATACTCCCCGCCTCCTAAGCACGTGTCGGTGGCATAGATAGCGTTGACCTTCTATTGGCCTCACTCAAAAATGTGCCTTGCTTGACTACCATATTTAAACAAGGACACGTTATCTTCCTTGCATTTTCAACCACCCGCTGTACCAAGAAGGCTCCTAGCCCTCCGTTCTCCTCAGAATGGCCAAACGTTCACTTTCTAAATGTAAGCACTCCATCAAGTGTGAACACGCCCTTGAATCTATGCAGGACCTACCTGAGCATAACAACCTTGTTGTGATCGAATGCATAATGGATTGGGTCCTACGGTGCATGCCCTTCACATATAAGATGATGATAACTTCCTTCATAATGATTTGCCACATCACACTAATGGACAAAAAGGTTTGTCTTATAAATACCTTTATCAACAATGAAAATGGGATCAACTTTTATCACCCTAAGGTTACTTTGAACAATTACTTCCTCAAACAGTCAGCCTACCGTTTTATTCTTGTTCTGACTCTCCGCCTCTTTAGGTGAATTGACCTGTATCACCAAGTTTTGGCGGGTCTTAAGTTCTGGCGAGCAGAGTGAGTAATCTGTGATATGCAATCTATCAGCCCAAATTGTTGTTTTGGCGTATAGATCGGGCGCATAGTAGACACCAAAATATTGTGCAAGGATTTTTCTCAGAATGTATAAAGTTGTAAAGAAGATGATATTGGTAAGAGTACTGAGAACTTTGTAAGTCGAGATTATCGTCAAAAGTATCGTGCGCATAGTTCATTTAGTTACTATGCTAGTTATGCTCTAATGAGGTGGTTGGGATTGAAACGAATGAATGAACCAAGAAAAAAATATAAATATATATTAGATTTTTATAGCTATAAACCGTTTATAATGGTAGTCTTGAAAGTTTGTGACACGTGTCAAGTTCCAATGGGAACTTAGGTTATATATATTCATGCTAAAGAAAATGGAGAGTTTTCTTCTTCCTTCTTCAAAAGTGCTGCTATTTGAATATTAAGGAACCAACAATATTTCTTTCTCTTTTACACTGAAGTTGAAATTCTGGATTTTATCAATGATTACTCCATGACAAGGTAAGTTTTATGACTCTGCATGTTAAAGTTATGAAAGATTAAGTATGTAAGAGTGCATGAATAGTAAAATGAAGAAGTAAAGCTTTGTATGAGGGTTATCTAGGTTTGAAATGATGGTAAAGGTTAAACGAGTGAGTTTTAATGGTGTTCCTATGTTTTATAAGCAGTAGTTGCTACAGTTCCTTGTTGGATGTTGGATTGGGGGTTCAAGCTGCTACCTATGGTTGTCAAGTGAGTCTCTAAATTGGCTATTGCGTGGTACTGTTCATACCTTGATGTCTGTGGAACAAATCGAAAGGTGATGCCAAGGTCATGAAAGGTATAGTAGGTAAGTTAAGTGATTCCTAAAGGATATCTATGATTGAGTGAATATTGTTGAGAATAAAGTGTAAATTTGGTACAGAGTCTGATGAGTTCAAGCAAGTGTTGAATGATGCATGAGTAATGTAAGGTGAAGCATGGTTGTACCTGAATGTTTGAAATGTAAGTTATGAGATGTGTGTTATATTGGTTGCTTATTATGGATTAAGAAGACTGAGCTTAGTTTGTTTTGATGTATGAAGTGTCTGCAAGTAAATATGTTTTGAAACCGAGCTCTAGCATTTGTTGTAGACTCGAAGATACATGTGACACAGATTTAGCCTGGACTGGTAATTTGTTGTCATTTTAAAGGTTTAGCCTGGACTTGTAATCTTACATGTATATTAAGACATGACAATGACTCCTTCTAAAAAGAAACTAAAGGGAAGTGATTACCCAATGGGGTTCTTTGCGTGTCCCAGGACGATGATGGACAAACCTCACAAAACATGAGTTTAGGAAAATCTATATCGTAAGCACGTCAGGAAAAAAAAGCCTTTGTGGCGAACTCTGAGAGAATAGCCTTTGTAGTGAATTCTGAGATAATAGCCTTAATGGCGAATTATGAAGGGACAACCCTTGTGGCATATTCCAGATGGAATGCCCTTGTGGCGTGTCTTAATAGGACTCTCAATAAAGAACTTTGAAGAATGTTCTTTGTGGTGTACCACAATAAGGCCTTCATGGCGTATTCTAATGAGTTTCCCTTGTGGTGAGTTCTGTATGGCTCCTAAAAGTAATTAGTGAAATCAATAAGGATGAAATATATCTATGGACTATATGGTAACGTATTTCATAAGACTAAAACACGGTCAAAAATAAAAAAATTGAAGGGATATAGAGAAGTAATGGGTTAATATTGAAAATGTATGCTGAAGAAGGATGTGAGCTTGGTATGTTCGAACGAAGTACTTGTCATCTGTGTATGTGTTACTTCTTGAATCATGATGAGGTGCCAACTCAGATTTTGAAAGATGTAAGTGATGTATCGAAGACATTGAATGAGAAGGAAATAGTTTCAGAGTGAAGTATGGTATCTAACGCGTATAAAGGGATAAAACTTGAGGAAGCATTCGCAAGATACAAAGTTGAAGGTTAAGAACGATGGAATTGTTTATATAAATTATTAGTTGCAATGTGCAGATATGACTCAGGTAAATGATGTTTTCCTCAATAATTTCTTATAAACTTATCTCTGTGTGTTATGTTATAGATGAGTTGATGTGGGATTACGCCAAGAGTAACGATGCTAGGACTACGCCAAGAAGTGGCGTATCGGGTTATTATGCATACAGAGCGAGATTCGCGGCATGTACAAAGATTGAAATGTTACTTAGAGGTTCATACTTTGAGGTATCTGTAATTGATTAGGATTTTAGTTTAGATATTATTGTAATTTAATTACCATGTTTTGTAGTTGTATTTACTCTTTGTATATACTTATGTGTTTTAGTTTGAAATTTTGTAATTAAGATGTAATTATATGTAAATTGTATAAGTAGATTAAGCTTGCGTCTATATTCGTGTGGTAATATCTAATATTCAGATTCGATTAATCGGGTCGAGTTGAGGGCATTATAAGTTTGGTATCAGAACACAGTTTAGCTGGTTCTTAGACCGTGAAGAAGTGAAGAAGTTATGCATAATACATTGGTTGTTGTAAATCTCGATCTAAACCATAATTTAACTTAATTATCTATTGCAAACATCATTTAACAGCATAATACAGTTATGTGGCAGTTCAATTTCATCTATGAAATAATTTATCAAGTTTTGCATTTATTTCAATTTAGTCCCTAAAACAAAGATTGTCATAACTTTCAAATTTGAGCTTTGATTTTGAATTCGATCTCAATTCCATCCTTCTATAGTCCATTAAAACCTATTTTTACAAAAAATTCATGCCAAATTCAAAATTATTACACTTTAGTCCCTATGTTCAAAACTAACAACTTTTACTTTACAAACTAGTTCTTTTACATATCTAAGCTTCGAATCTAACCAAATAACCACAAAAGCTTCAAGAACACATCAATGGTAACAGTTTTTTGAAATAGTCCCTAGGCTAGCTAAATCCAGCTCCTAGGATCTAAAAAATATAAAAATTACAAGAAAATGACTAAGTTAAGTTTACAAGGACCGAAAGTTTTGAAGCCAAACCCTAACTCTCTTTTTTTTTTCGTGAGAAAAAGATGATAGATAAAGATAAATGAAATGTTTAAGCTTTTGTGTCTTCTTTTTTATTTTGTTAACTATTATACATATAATAATATAAATATAACTTAGCATATTTTATAATAAAAGTCTCATCATAACCGTCCACCATCAATAATATTGGCCAAATTCCCACTTTGGTCATTGGCTTAATACTAATTAACCCTTTTAACAAATAAAAATCAATAGTGATTATTTTTTCATTTTTTATGATTTAGTCCTTATATCTTAATTAATCATTCAATCAACAAAGTTATTGTACCGAAATTCAATATGAAATTAATATAGACTCATAAATATTAAATAATAATATTTACTGACTCGATCATCGAAAAACGAGGTTCCAAAATCGTCATTTTCGGTACCACTAAAAATGGGCTGTTATAGAGCCACTGAAGACGAGGTAGTCTTTTGGAGGGTTGAGTTGAGAGAAAGAAGAAGATGTAGTGTGTGTGCATGTGTATGTAGGAAGTGTCCTGTGAGTTGTTGCATAAGCTTTTTTATAGCGGGGGACAAGATTACCTACGTGTTTAGATGCTATTGACATTGAGATCTGATCTAGTTTCCTGACAGTGACGATGATGTGACATCTTAAGATATGACGTCTTAAGACAGCTGGGTAATCAATAGTTCTGAACTTCCCACGTGCATCCCATATAAGTTCAATGAAGGTATGATATTGTGTAAGGTTTGCTAGGTTTAGGTTTGCCTGCGGTAAAAGGTGAAAGGTACAGTAGCTTAATTAGGTCTGCCATATACACATGGTTTGCTAAGGGATCAACTTCATTGGAAGACATGTGTTGGGGTGCGCAGTGTAGGTATAACAATTTTTTTTTTGTAAAATATATCACAATTATTTTTAAAAATTTATTATTTATTAATATGAAATAATTAAGTTAAATATAAGGTTAATTTTTTTAATTTATTCTTCAAAATAGGCTTGCTTTGGCATGATGTTGGCTGGCCATTTGCAAACAAGGTAAGAAAAAACATAAACTTTGCTTCTATAACAAAAACTCAATTTAATATTGAAACTCATGGTCAAATATTAGGTTTTTGTTTTATTTTGTCGTGATTTTTTCATCTCTCTAAAATTTTTTTCATTGTGGTTTAATATTTTAGGTAATAAGATTTCTTGAGTACCTTTCAATTTTAAAATTGAATAAATTAGTTTTTCTAAAAGAAAAAATCAGAACAATTTAATCTATGTAAATTTTAAAAGTAAGCAATTAAAGACAATTAATTACGATGTTAATTTTTCATCAATTGTACATGATTTTGATTGGTATATTAAAAAATTTAGCGCTGAAAGTTTACACATTTTATCAATTTGGTCTTAATTTAATAAATTTATCCCACAACATTTCTGCATATGTATAAATGTTGAGGCATAATTTATTGAATTTTTTAGAATAAATTTTAAAATGAAAAAAATATATATCAACATTGAAGATTAAATTTGTTACTATGCCAATTAAAATTATGTACGATTGATAGAAGACATTAATGCTATAATTAATTGTCCTTAATTGACCCAGGAAAAGGTCTGCCGTTTGGCACGAAGTTTCTGTCTGCCGGTTGGCATGTTTTCCCATCTTTTTTCTACAATCCTTTTCAACCTATTCAATTTTGTTTCTATTGATTGGATCATAACACTGATCCTTTGACCATAGTCGAGTACTGGGGTTTTTTTTTAGGCCTTTATAGATAAAGATTTGGCAAACTTGAGTCTGATTGACGAGGAGGAGGAAGCCTTTCAGGAGGAAGCAGATGTGGTGGTAGGGTCATACCAATATTGCTTAGTGGGAAGATGCCTAACAGATAGTGTTGTCCACTTCCCTTCGTTGCAAAATACAATGGTATTTGTATCACAGATTTGGGGGAGAAAAGGTATCTCTTTCAATTTTTTCATGAGGTGGATCTGAGTAGGGTTATCAATGGTACGCCATGGTTCTTTAATAACCATTTGCTTATCTTGCAAAAAATCCCCATTGGAGGGAATCCTTTATCGCTGGCTTTAGATCATACTGAATTTTGGGTGCAAGTCCACGAGTTACCCCCTGGACTGATGATGGAAAATATGGTGAAACAATTCGGCAATTTTTACGGAAGTTTTATTGAGTATGATGCTTCCAATCTAGGTTTCAGGAATTTTATGCGTATTCGTGTCTGCATTGATATATTGGCCCCTTTGAAGCGTAAAAAGAAGATTAAGATTGAGTCTTCAATGACTGTTTATGCACGGTTCAAGTATGAAAAGCTCAGTTTGTTCTGCTTCATTTGCGGTAAATTGGGTCATGGTGAAAGCTACTGTCCATACCGATTGAGATTTGATCCCTCACAAATTACATTCGGCTGGGATATTTCCTTGAGAGCAGAGGGCCGGAGGCGGCGCACGGTGGAGAGCAGGTGGCTAAGGGAAGCAGACGGCACAAGGAAGGTAGGGGTAAATTTGGAAACTATCAATCAAAATCCTGTAATAATTATGGGGGAGGACTCTGGGCTAAAATTGGGAGGTAATTGTGGAAATCAGAATTCTAATTTATCACCAATCGGGTTTGTCCATCAGGCTACCAATAATGAGATGATTTATGGGAGTAAATTGAGGAAAGGAGATTTGTGTAATATGGGTGCGGAAATTGGGCCGATGGAATTGGGTCTTGATGAGGAAAATGATCCGGTGGAGATAATGGACGGCAAGAAGCGGCAAAGGCATGAAAATCCCCCTGTTATGTTGGGCCCAAAGGAGGGAATTGGGTCGTTAATTGTATCAGCTGGCTCTGGTAACCAGAGCAGCCGGGGGCAATGAAAATCCTCAGTTGGAACGTTCGTGGTTTGGGGAGACCACGAACTATTAACAGACTCAGAAATAAATTAAGAGTCGTCAATCCCCGAATTTTGTTTCTTATGGAGACAAAATTAAGTGAGAAAAAAATGGAGATGGTTCGCCTTAAATGTGGTTTTGAAAATGGCATTGACATTGGTGCAATAGGATTTCGAGGCGGTTTGTCTTTAGGGTGGAAAGGCAACTCTCTGGTTAGCCTTAAAAGTTTTTCTTCATCGCATATTGATGTAGAAATTCAGGATAGTAACTGTGATACTAAATGGCGGTTTACCGGGTTTTATGGGAACCCAATTGAACAGCAAATGAGAGAGTCTTGGAATCTACTTCGACATCTGAATGGTGATTGTAATATCCCTTGGATTGTTATGGGGGACTTTAATGAAATTATGAGTTCTTTTGAGAAGAAGGGAGGATGATTCCGATTGGAGAGACAGATGAAGGATTTCCGTATGGTTTTGGAGGACTGCAATCTTCTTGATCTGGGATTCGTGGGGTGCTGGTTCACTTGGGAAAGAGGCCGATTTAAAGATTCCAATATTAGAGAGAGACTGGATCATGGGGTTGCGAATTCTCATTGGATGGAACTTTTTCCTGATTATCAAGTCGAACATTTGACTCATTCTTTTTCAGATCACTGCCCTCTTCTTTTGGATACTTCGGGCGAGGGACGTATGAATGTAAGAAAGAATGCAAGGAAGTTTCGTTTCGAGTCTAAATGGTTACTGGATAGTTCTTTTGAGGATCAGGTTCGCGGTTGGTGGGAGGGATCTCCTGAAAGCATTCCAAATAAATTGGATATCATGGGGCACAATTTGTTGCAATGGAGCAGAGTTAAGAGTAAGGAAGATAGACAAACTCGGGTTCAGCTTAAAAAAAAGTTGGAGGGCCTTGTCTCTCGTGATATTTCAGATGATGTCCTTACTGAGATTATGGAGGTCCAACTGGAACTCAATTTGGAGGCGGATAAGGAGGAAATGTATTGGGAGCAAAGAGCCCGTGTTAACTGGTTGAAAAATGGGGATCGTAACACGAGTTTTTTCCATAAAATGGCTAGTCAACGTCATTCCCGTAGCAGAATTCCTGAGCTGATCGATGATAATGGCACTCGCCATTCAGATCCGGCTGCTATGCTCAAAGTTGCGTCGGACTACTTTGTTGAGTTATTTACTGCATCTGAGATGGGACCTGACGAGCATCTTTTTAACCTAGTAGTTAAAAAGATTACTGACGCTATGAATGATTCACTATTAATGCAATTTACGGAGGAGGAAGTCTGGTCTGCTGTTAAGTCAATGCCACCTCTAAAAGCTCCAGGAGAGGACGGTTTCTCGGCAATCTTTTTTCAACGCTATTGGCATATTGTGGGTCCTAAGGTGTCAAAATATTGTCTTGATGTGTTGAGTGGACGGAAGGAGTTTGGTGATATTAATAAAACGAGAATTGTACTTATTCCTAAGGTTGATAAACCGAAAATGATGTTTCAGTTTAGACCAATAAGCCTCTGCAATGTTATCTATAAAGTTATCTCGAAGATGCTGGTTAATCAGATGAGTAATCTTTTAGGAGAATGTATTAACGAAGCTTAAGGAGCTTTTTTAACTGGAAGATGCATTTCCGACAATGTTCTGATTGCTTATGAGGTTTTACATTCTTTGAAGATGAAGAAGGGAGGGAAGAAAGGGCATTTTGCACTCAAAGTGGATATGAGTAAGGCATACGACCGAGTAGAGTGGGATTTCATAGGCGGCATGATGAAGGCTTTGGGGTTTCATGAGGATTGGATCGTGCTGATTTTGTGGTGTGTTAGCTCCGTTACTTATTCGGTTTGTCTCAATGGAGAGGAAAGCGAACCTTTTTCGCCATCGAGAGGTTTGCGTCAATGAGATCCACTTAGTCCTTACCTTTTCTTAATCTGTGCTGAAGGATTTTCAACCCTATTAGAGGATGCGAAGTGGAGGGGAAGTATGAAAGGTGCCCCTATTGGAAGGGAGAAACTTTACATTAACCATTTGTTTTTTGCAGATGACTGCATTCTGTTTGGGGATGCTACACGAGAGGGGGCAGTAGCTGTTAGAGAAATTATCCAAGAATATGAGCTGTGTGCAGGGCAGAAGGTGAACTACGACAAATCATTGGTTTATTTTGGGGCTAACATAACTGAAGAGGTTAAGGAGGAAATTACTAATTTTTTGGGAGTTCGAGTGGCATCTAATCCTGAGAAGTATCTTGGACTTCCAATGATGGTGGGGAGACGAAAAACATGGGCTTTTGCTGAGTTTATTGACAGATTTAGAAAGCGTGTTGAAGGCTGGAACTATCGTTGTCTTTCTATGGGAGGTAAAGAGGTTTTCATAAAGTCTGTTTTATAAGCCACACCTCTGTATGCTATGCAGTGTTTTCTTTTTCCGAAAACGCTTTGTCGTAAATTGGAAAATATTATGAATAAATCCTGGTGGGCGAATAATAAGACGGCGAAAGGTATACATTGGAGTTGTTGGGACATGCTTTGCAAGCCCAAGTCTGATGGCGGGATGGGTTTTAAAAACCTATTTTTCTTTAACAAGGCTCTATTAGCGAAGCAGGTATGACGCATCTTAGTTCAGCCCAATTGCTTATTAACTAGAATTTTAAAAGCCCGTTATTTTCCGTATACCGATATTCTTTCAGCTAAGGTCGGATCTTACCCCTCATTTACCTGGCGAAGTATTTGCAACTCTCGGGAGTTGATTGTGGATGGCATGTTGTGGAGGATTGGAAAGGGGAGCAGTGTTAACATCTGGGATGACCCATGGCTACCTGGAAAGGAAAATAACAGAGTTACTGGTCAAGAGATTAATCCGTACTGGACAAAGGTTAGTCAACTTATAGATGAGAATTCATCTACCTGGAATAGTGATTTGATTTACAGATTAGTCGATAAGAACACTGCGGATAGAATTCTTTCAATTCCGCTGGCTAGCAGTCGAACGGAGGATGCTTTGGTCTGGAAGTATGATGGGTCAGGGGACTATTCTGTTAAAAGTGGATACCGTGCTCTAAATACTATAGTTGATTCCCCCATGACTACTTGTTCTAACGAGGTGAATCACAAAACTTTTTACAAATTATTATGGGCCCTAAATATACCAGAAAAAATAAAAATACATGTTTGGAGACTTTTTAATAATTTGCTCCCTCATTCTAAATTTGGGGGATTAAGGACAAAAAATACTCTAAATGTTAGTCGTTGAGTCTGTTTGTCCCCTGTGTCGGACTGAGTTGGAAGATTCGAGCCACTTGATGTGGTCCTGTGGTATCCTGCAGAGTGTGTGGACTCAGATGCTTGTTCCGATTCCCGCAGTTGAAGAGACCTGGGGTAATCAGAAACGATTAGTTCATACTTTTGTTAATCTAGATGAACAACACAGATGTATTGTTGCAATCTCTTTCTGGAGTTTATGGTATAGGAGAAACAAAATGATTCATGAAGGGGCCCAGTTTAATCTTCAGGAGGTTCTTGGTTTTATCCGGGGATACATAAAAGAGATCAACACAATCCAAAGGTCTGCTCAGCCATCTATCAGACCAGACTCTAAAGAGTTATGGAGACCACCCGATGAAGGTAAAATAAAGGTTAATTTTGATGCGAGTTACAAGTTAGATGAAAATATGGCTTTTACAGCAGTAATTGCTAGGGATTCTTTTGGATTTATTCGAGGAACAGAAACTTATCTGATCACGCAGGTAGCAGATCCTTTTGTGGCAGAAGCTAGGGCGTGCAAACGAGCTTTATTCTTCGCCTTATCCATGAGATTTACACGCCTGGAGGTGGAGGGTGATTCTCTGGCCGTTATAAAAAGCATTGAGAAGAAGGATAAGGACAGATCGGTACTGAGACCGATCACGCAGAATATCAGACATTTAGGGCTGAGATTTGATGAAATTTCTTATTAGCATGTACGGCGTTCTGCAAATGGAGCGGCTCACACTCTGGCGTTGGAGGGTAGACGGAGAAACCACTCAGGGAAATGGAACTGTGATGTACCGGCCTCGGTTCAGCATCTTGCAGAGCGGGATCGAGTGGAAGGAAGGTTAGGGGCTTAAGATCTTGCTGGCTTTGTTCTTAGTGGAATATGAATCGTTGATTCTTCCAGGCGCTTCTTCAAGTGTTAGAACAAGGTTTCGCCTGAAGTTTCTTTTGGGGTATCTGTTGGGGCGGATTTTTTGAGGGCTGATATGGTTTTTCTTAGGAAGATAAGTGCCTGATGGTTGTTGCTTGTGTCTTTTCATTTCTATTTTTTTTACTGTTGTTTGATTTTCTGTTTCGTTACTTTATTATGTTAGGCTTTGTTTGGTTTTTATTTTGTAATTTTTGGACCTTAGTCAGGCCTTAATATATATCAGCTTCAATTTTGATTCAAAAAAAAAAAATTAACATAAATTAAATTATTCTAACTTTTTTTTAAAAAATAATTTACCTAATTTTAAAATTGAGAGATACCGAATAAATCCTTTTACCTGTACTATCAATTTCAATTGATTGAATGAAAAATTAGTAAATTGAATCTAAAAATTGAAGAACCAACCAAAACGAATAAAAAATCCAGATTTGGAAATTGGGAAAAACTTAACAAAAAGTTTGAGCTTTTTCAGTATATTTTGGTGCGTTTCAAACATTTGATTTTTGAAAATATTTTTTCTAAAAAATTGAATATTGAGTTGGTGTGGTTAATCCGATATCAACTTGGTTAGAACATTACAAAAATACTCTCTTATAATTAAAATAAGTCATATTATTTGAGAGTATTTTAATCCTTTAGTGTTAACAAAAACCAAGAAAATATACATATTGTAGTATTCAAACCCGCAGCAATTTGATTAATAAAATCTTAAATTTACCACTCAACTAAAGTTTTATTTTGATATTTTGATACATTTTTTAATATTCATGTTTTATTATCTCCACCCGTTGTATATCTATACTATTAATAAAACCCTTGACGATTTATTATCTCCATCAGTTGTATAATTAATTTCAAACCATATGTCTTATTGTTTGTTGTATGTTACTTTTAAACAAGCATTTGTGTTTTAAATTTGTGGTTTCCACACGCATACGCGTGTGATAGAATTTTTAGTATTAATAATGTATTTGATTGAATTGGTGTCACAAATTAACTCGACATCAATTCAATACTGATGTTTACAACATGGTAAACAATTTAATCTAATTTTTATCATTTTAATAACCTACACATTTTATATGTTATTAATAATTGATTTTAAAATCATAAATTTCACTATTTATTATATGTTATTTTTAAATACATGTTTGTGTTTTAAATTTGTGATTACTATATGCATGTGAATTTCTAGTATGAATTAATTTTTAGAGTAAACTTTTTTGCGAATATCAACTATTGATTCAACAAAAGGCTAAAGGTGTACTAAGTTTGTGTAACACCCCGAATTTGGGCCTAGAAGAATTGGGTCCAATGGGCCTTGGGAATGGGAGCGTTTAAATTTTTTGAGATATAAGTATCACTTAGAATATTATTAAGATAGTATCGGGATTAATTGAAGCCTTAGAGTTAGGGGTGACCTTAGGGAAAAAAATATTTTTCTCACTTAGTGGACCCTAGTCCCAGACATGAGGCCTCATAAGCAGATTAAGAGAAGAGAGGACACAAATGGGCTTGTAGTCCAGTGGAAAGTGGCGTCATATAGGGGATATGAGGTGGCATGTTAAGCAGTTAAGGAGGTCCAAGGTTCGAGGCCTAGGAAGGGAAAATTAAGGAGTTTTATTTTTGTGCCTGGACAAAAGGAGTTGGCGCTGGAGGGGACTCTAAAAGGGAGTGTTCAGGAGAGAAATTTAAGGTGAAGATAAGGGAGAAAAGATAGGGATTGGGAGGTGGATATAGTGGTGCCGAATTAGACTCTGAGGGAAGGGAAGTTCGACTAGGGGCTATATATATGAGTGCCGAATTAAGTTCTTAGGTTAATGCTGAATTTTTACTTCTCTGCTAGCCGAATTTCATCACATGTGAGAGGCAGACGTTTTTTCTAAGTGTGCCAAAGCCGAATCCTTCATACTCTCCCTTCTCAAATTCCCTTTTGGTTCACCACTCGGTTCTAGCCAAATCACTTTTATTTCTTATTCCCTCAAGTGTTGTCGAATTGCCTCTGTCACCTTTCTAGTCTCAAAAGCCGGACTTAAGTCGCAGGATCAAAGGAAGATTTCGGTAAGAGCTTAGTTGAATTTTTAGTGTGTTTTATTAAAAGCCAAAGGGCTATCTAACCCCTCTTTGCCGTTAACTTTGTATTAACAAGGGAAAGAATCAAAGATCGCAAGCGTGGTAAGTAAGGGTTGCTAACAAGGTGGTAAGTGTTCTCGACCTAGTCATGGATTTGTAAGTGGCCGAATCTAATGAGGCTCATAGGGGTGACTTATGTACGATATGGGTAACTCGATTTTGACGGTATAGGTGTTTGAGTGCAGATCTAGAGGTTAATCGCCAATAGTAGCAAAGGAAGGGCTACTAGTACACGTGAGCACACTACAGGTAAAGTGCAGTGAGGTTTCAGTTTTTGTTAGTATGTGTTAACGCTTTGGTTAATCGCTAGTAATGTCAATTGTAGGTTTGTGACTAAGGAGTTTGCAGCACGCAAGGTTACCAGGTGTGTACAAACACTACACACACGATATCGGCAATGCCGAAAAGCCGAAAAGCCGAAAGTGGCTAAATGGGCCCGGTGGGCCCTGAGGCTAAGTTTGATGGAATGGTTTGGTTGTTATACGAATTGAATTAGTCTTGCATGATGCATGATCTGGATATGTTTTGGGCCTAATAGGTCATATGGTAAGATTTGGGCCTAATGGGCCGTAAGGTTGTAATTTGGGTTTGATGGGCTTTATGGGGACGTAAGCAGATATGCTAGGGTTATGGACTTAGGCCTAGTTTGAACAACTCTTCAATTTCATAAGACTTAAGTTAATTAAACATGCCTGTAGACAAGTCGATTAGTTAGAGTGTGGTAACCGACATATGCATGTCTAGGATTGGATCTAGTGAGAGCTTGGTATTTAAGCGGTCCGAGTGACCCACCTCCTCTTTCCTGAGATCCTACCTGATGCATAGTATTTGTTCACTTTAACCGCGAGGACTTATTTATGGGCCAAAGTTTATAACTAAAACCCGAGAGGGACTAAAATACCCTTATATTGGAAAATTACTAAAATACCCTTATGTTGGAAAATTACTAAAATACCCTTATATTGTAAAATTACTAAAATACCCTTATATTGTAAAATTACTAAAATACCCCTGTTTGTAAAATTACCAAGATACCCCTAATTTTCCAAATTACCAAAATACCCCTATAGGGTAGAATTACGAAAATACCCCTGGGTAGTGAAATGACGAAAATACCCCTATGTGATGAATATGGGTTTGTGGATGTTACTTTTGTGTCGGATGCATTCATATGATATTCTGCTTAGGATGCATAAGGGTGGGAATTATGGTACGGAGGAAGATTTGAGGATCGCATGGCCGTATGGTATGGATCCGGGATCGCATAGCCGTATGGTATGGATCCACAGAAGGCTTTAAGCCCAACATATGACTAGCGCTTTGCCGCAACGTTCGATAGTGTGCCGCAAGGGCTACCCTTGGTGTGTAGCGGAGGATGGGTCGAGCTAGAATTCCCACTGGAGTCATAAGGTTGGAAGGGAAATGGTGTGTTTAGCGGATGGATTTTTGGGGTGGGTTTTGCATTATCTGTTTATAAATGATACGATATGATATGATATGAGGTCATTGTGGGCTAAGGCCCAAGACCACTGATTTTATTAGGGCTTAGGCCCAATGTGAATATTTGTATGTGATTCGATTGCCAAGGGTTGTACACACTGAGTTTCGAAACTCACACCCTTAATTTTAAATGTTTCAGGTAATCCTGAATAGGCGGCTCGATAAGGGAGAGGACTCGGAGATGGCCACACTACAAGTTGTTCAAATGTTTTAATTTATTCAAATGATTCTGTTTAAATACTTTGTTTTTTCATTGGATTGTAATAAGGCCATGTAACTCCTATTTGACTTTGAATTTTGGGTTTATTATTATTATTGTTTCAACTGCTCACTTAAGAAATTTCATAAAATTATTAAAGTGTTAATATGGTTTTCGAAATAATCTTTTGTTTTGGGCTTTTGGGCCTTAAATGGTTAACTAGTAAATTGTTTTGAAGTGCACCTTTAATGTGACATTCCAGATTCGGGCCTAACTTTTAGGCCGGGTTTAAGGTGTTACAGTTTGTCTTAGTTTTTCTTTTTTAAATAATATTAATTAGATTGGATCAATCAGTTGAATCGATTAAAATACAGGGTCAAGAAAAAGATAAAAATCAATTAATTCATAAATTAGTACGAATTGATTGAACCAAAATTTATAAACTTTTCGAGACATTTTTAATAATTTATTTAGTTAAATAGAATCAACAATGTAATTTATAATTGATAATCTAATTGTTTTTTTTTTTTTTTGAAGTATCCATTTCATGCACTCCTTTTAAACATAAAAATAAGTTTGGCAAACATCTAATCACAGCTTATAAATGGAACAGTAATACATTAGGAAACCCTAAACCTTAATGGAAGAAATATCAATCTCTATCAAGTTATCTTCTTCTCCATGAAAATCCAAAGCTATCTCTATCAATCCTTCTCTATCTTCTTCTTCTTCTTCTTCCCATCTGCAACACCTCTTCTCCGACGAAACCCATTCTCTGATCATCGGAAACTCCATCTCCGAGAACAAGCTATCTGGTTCAGGTTCCGAGTAGCGACGCGACAACGAAGTGTACCTCTCAATACCACGATCCAAAGGTTCTTCTCCTTCATAATCTTCATAAATAACCTCTAACGGAGCTCTCACGTCCCACTCCACGAACTTTTCTTCGAAACTCATCTCTCTTGGTGAAGAACCTGTTTTTATTGCTTCAACAAGGCTTGTTTTTGCTATGGTTTCTATTTGGATTCTTTGTATGGCACAACAAAGACGAAGGAGAGAAAGCAAGAGAGAAGCAGTTAAAAGTAGAAGAAGAGAAAAATGGAGATTAAGAGAAAAGCTTGGAGGGAAATAAAGAAGGATTAAAATGTAAAAAGTGATAATACAAGAGAGAAAAGAAGGATCTGATGAATTTGTTTTCCAAATGGTAACAATTTCAATAGATTTCAAACACTCCCATGGATTCCATTTGCAATTCTTAATTTCTTCCATGAATGAAGACAAGCTTTATGGCAAAGAAGAAAACTATGCTGAAGCAAATATCAAATAAAGAAGTTTAGTGGGCGGGTTACAAATTAAGTGGATTGCGCTTTTTCTTTTTTTCTTTATGCTTGGTTTTATTGTAGGTTACCAATATTATTTTCAAAGTTTTAACTTGGGTATTTTTGTTTACTTGTGGTTTAATGCTGCATCCAACACTGTAATTACAAGGTGTTAATGAAATATAAACGACCTCAATTGATAGATTTAGAAGACTCAAGAAAGAAGTATCAGTATATGGCATGACTAGACGTGCAAAGATCCTAACCACCACCTTAAGACATATATATGCCACTCACTTACAACCATAGGATAACTTAATCTATGAAAGAACAAAAATATAAACAATTTTAAGAAAAATTATATTGTGTTTAAACAATTTTATTCTTAATTTTTTATTTTAATTAATTTTTATCAAATTTATTTTAATTTTGATCTTCACACTTACACATTGAATAACTTTCCAAGTGTGAAAGTTAAAAAGTGTAAATTGAATAATTTTCGCATAATAAATTAACAAAAACATTTCATTTTTATCAAACATCAATTAAAAAATGGACTCATATCATATTTATAGTCAAAATGCTTACATGTCAATCATAGAATGTGTCACTTGCTGTAATATAAGATACTCCACATAGAAAAACATACAAAATGTGTATATACCTTGTATATAATATATTAGATTACATACCCTTGTATTATATAAATTGATTGTATTTATTAATTAAAATATATTAAATTATTTTTATATTAAGCTCTAGTTATTTTTATGAAATGTACATATAATACGATAAAAAAAATATAATTTAAGAATTAATAGTGATATTGGGTATCTCGTGGTTCTTGAAGAACCACCACATGAAAACAAGATCTTATTAGAGGAGGATTCTCGTTCGAATTTTCTTGAGGAATCAATTAGTAATTAACATATTTTATTGTATCTGGGCTTCGCCTTTGTTTGTTTCTACCAAACAAAAAAATGCAATTTAAAAAAAATCAATCAATCACTATTACAACATGGCTAAAGCATTAAAGATATCAATTAGAAAAAGCTTTATCATGTGAATCATTTATTAGATTAAATGATAAATATAAAAATTTTAATTATATTATTAACAAATTTATTTAATTTAAACAAAATTTAAATACAACAAATGGAACCCACACTATTATTAAAGTCAATTTACTCGAAATAATTTAGAACTAAAAATTACCTTAATTTTTTCAATATGTCACTTTAGATATATAACAACTCGATTCGTGCTGGTGTTGGAAAATTTAGTTTTAGATCGAATTAATTGAATTAATTGAATAAATAATTAAAATAGAATAAGTACGAGTCAAGTGTGGATCAAGAAAGTCATTATTAAGTCTTATTGAATTAAATCGATTCTTGAAAATAGTACATGGACTAAAGTGTATAATGATCAAATGGCTAGAAACTAATTTAAGATTTGGTGACTGTATCATGATAAGTAAGACCCATGCATAAGATTTGAGAAGTGATAGAGTTTTAATCAAACCACCATTGTTGAAAGCTTAGAGAATTTGAATGTTGTTGGAAAAGTTATAATTTTTGGAAACTTTGAGGCATATTCTCAATTGGTGGAGAGTTGAATCATAAAATTATAGTTTTATATTCTACTCCATGAGATCTTCACAACAGTATATCATATGCTCAAAATGATTGAGTGATGAATGAGAAATTGATGCTCAAAGTATGCTACTTATGAATAATTGTTGAGGAAAAGAAAAGTTTAGATCCCACATCGGTTAAATACCAATGTGAGATGTGTATATATATGAGAACCCACTTGAAGGGTGATTGAATGATTAAGCTTGAAACCTTGCCTCGCGCGCAGGGGGATGTAAATCCAAACCCATTAGGGTTGGGGTGCACTCCCACGACATAGGCGATGCGAAATGTTCGGACCGGTCGGGCCCAAAATAGGCATTTAGTTAAACCTCAAATTTTGGTTTTCATATCGGATATTTTAAATACAAATTATTTAATTTATTTTATTTTATATAAATAGTTGTTTATTTTTTTTTATATTTGTTCGCTAACGTGTTTTGTCCAACAAATGTTTAAGTTTTAAGTCTTGCATGGGTGAAGCTAGTTAGATTAGGAAAGAACATGATAGAAATGTGTTAAATGATAGTGAATCAAGCTTGAATTAAGTAGTAATTGTTTGATAAATTATGTTTTATTAAGGACTAAATTGTAAAAGATGAAAACTTTGGAATATGTTCATGAATAATGGTAATAGGAAGTCCTTGTACTATATTTATTAAGTTGGATTTAAATTCGATAAGATAAATTATGCAATATAAATGTTTTGAATATTAAAGTAGTAAAGGAATAAATTGAATTAAATGCATTCATGTTTGATTTCATTGAATTGTGTCCAATTATGTGATTAATGACGTTTTTGTAATTGTATTATCGAACGTAGCCAAAGGCGACGCTGGAACTTCAAAGGCAAAAGGAAAAGTCAGACGTTGTTTAGCTTTTGTGGTTTCTGCTTCTATAATTCAATCTCAATTTTCTTTCACAGGTTAATTATTTCATTATATTTCATACGACTATGAATTGAGGTAATGGTATATTTTCCCTCTAACCTTTGAAATATGACTTTGATCGTTGAAATTCAAATTATGTGATAAATATTCGAGATTGTGATTGCTTGTACATAAGAGTTGAATCGATGATATTATGATGATATGCATTACAGATGTGATTATGATATTTGTAAATGACCCAATTTGCCCGGGGCCCATAAAACCCCAGACTAAACCAAATACCAGACCAAAATAAATTTTTTACAGTCCATTACAGTTCTTTTACAAGACCCAAATTTTACTCAAAAGGCTCAATTACATCAACCCAAATGTAACAGGCCCAACAGGCCCAGAAAATTTTAAATTTTTTTTTCAAAAAAGCTAGGGTTTCTAAAAACCCTAGCGCCGCAGCCTAGGCACCGCTCCCCCACCTGTTGCCCCATGCGCCTCTGCCTTCTGACCTACCGCCACCGCCAGCAGATCCCCCGCGCATGCCACCACTCCTCGCACGCCTCTGATGCTTCTCACGTCACCTGCAAGACGAAAACAAAGCACAAGAGGCGAACGCAACAGAACAAAGAAGAAAACGACAAAAATCAACAGAAAACAAAATAAAAACAAACAAAAAACGAATCTGTAACTCGGCTATAAAATTCGAAATAAATCCCTTGTAGTTTTTTTTTTACGAACGTCAGAAATTAAAAACAGAATAGAAGCTTTAAGGTTGATTTCGGTCTTTCCATTTCATTTTCTATTATTATCTACTGCTACTTTTTATTTATTTTTTTTATTTTAAAACTTTTACAAACGAAGGTAATGATAAGAAAAAGGGAGAAGCCTTACCGAAACTGTAACACCCCTTAACCCGTATCCATCGCTGAACTACGGTTATGAGGCGTTACCGAACTAGACACAGTTTAGCACAGTCATTTATGGAATAAACCCAAAACATAATTATAAACATTTTCATGATCATTTTTAAATTATAACCAAGCACATAATAATCTAAGTAGAAAAATTCACACGACCTAATATGCATACTCATACATATATATATAATACATATAAATGATTATTACTACATAACCACATTTAACTTCCAAGCATAATATGCACACATCTTATATCAAAGATTAAAACAAACCATTATATCAAACATACAAACGATACTTAACTAAAAGTAATAGCCTTATTCGCAAGGCCATATATACATATATATACATTTACAAAATCGAACATCATTCATTCAAGTCATAATTCAGCCTATACATGCCTTTGATTGAAAAGTAAACATTTATACCAAAGAGAGTGATAGTGTGGTCGACTTTCTTGATGATCCTCCGAGTCCGTAGCTGAATCAACGATCTATAAAACAGAAAGACAAACATATACAGAGTAAGCTCACTAGCTTAGTAAGTTTTAAGTTAATGGTAATACAACGTCCAAAGACTTATACATCTATAATAGTTACCAATAACAATGAAAAATAAACATTTCAATACACAAATTCATATAAGGCCGAATACCATAGTTCATTAACCTAATTGTTTCACTTCTTTACCTTAAACTTATATTTTATCAAAATACAAGGTATATGTATTACATTAATCACATTGTTTCGAATCATATAAATCCACTATTCATATTGTCTATGTTATCCCAATCAAAATCATATTACATTAGACATTTCTATTCATAATCGAATCTACCAAAGTATTGTATTCAATCTCAGTTTCAATCACATACTACTCATACTCTTTGATCATAAGCTCAATTTCACATAATACCATTTCTACCATATTATTCAAATTCAATTAATATTAAACATAACTTACCTTACTCTCGGTAAATGAAAAAGGGACTTACGTTACTCCGAGCGCTTACTCGATACATTAACTGCGTTTCACCTTGAGTAATTTAAGGTTTCTCCATTTAAAAACGCAGCGTCAAGGCATCAAGCTCGCTAGGCATCAAAGCCCGAAATGTAACACAAGCACAGAAGGCACCGCTAGGCACAGAGCCCGAAATGTAATACCGGCACAAAGCCTGCTAGGCACAGAGCCTGATATACAACACCGGCACAAGGCCTGCTAGGCACAAAGCCTGATATATAACACCGGCACAAGGCCTGCTAGGCACAAAGCCTGATATATAACACCGGCATATATAACACACTAAGACAAGGCACGCTAGGCACAAAGCTCGATATATAACACGGCAAGACAAGGCCTGCTAGGCTTAAAGCCCGAAATGTTACAACTCAATTCATCAACTTACATTTCTTAACACATACATTACTATCAAATCGTATTCACAAAATCAATTCACCTGTCATGTCAAATATACTAATTCACATTGTATTTAAAAACATATTCATTCCAAAATTAAACATACACATTCGGCTATCACATGCTATTTACCCAAATTAATCACATAATTTGATTTCATACATTTTTAATTATCAACTTAATGAATTTTAACTTAAGAACTTACCTCATGTGTCGACGGATCGCGTGGGACCGGCTATTCGAGAACCTTTGTCTTCCCCGATCCAAATCCGTTTTTCTTTGTTCTTGATCTAAACACATTAAAATTTAGCTCATTTAAGTACATTTCATCTCAATTTAGTCCCTAAGCATATAATTAGGCAATTTACCATTTTACCCCTACTATTTCACATTTTCACAATTTAATCCTATTTGCATAAAACACAAAATACACAAAATTTCTCAACACTACTTAAGGGCCGAATATGTATAGGGACTATACAAGTCCATTTCTTTCATTTACTAACTGTCTTGACCTATCATAATAGCAAATGCATGGAAACCGAATTTTAAGACATGTAATCATATCTCAAACAAGTTTAACCGAAATTTCATACCAACCTTTAACATATATATATATATATTTAAACTACAAGACATTGATCACAATTAGTCAAACTCAAAATATAGCTCCTCATACTGTATAATAATCTCGTAAAAATTAACACCTATTATGCACCATTTGGCCAAATCATACAGTAGTATCTTAAGCATTATAAAAATATTCTTCACCAACTTTATGCATGCCACATTCGAATTCATTCACCAGCCACAATTTAATTTAATAATTATAATTAGCACACGACATAATACCAAAAATCAGCTTAATACACAAGCAAAACTAAAACCGAATTCAAATATGGAGAACGAGCCATTTATTTTGCATTTTAATCTCTCAACTATTTATTTTCACAATTTAAGCTATCACACTTCATATCATATATATTTTTCATACTTTAAACATGATAATCTAAGACATATATTTCTATTCTTCCATCAAACACAACAAATCACCAACATTCATCAAGAACCAAATCTAAAACATACTTTTAAACTGAAATTTTCCACATGGGTTTGTTAATATTCAAGGTAACCAACTCAAACATACAAAGAAATCACAAAAATCATGTTAAATCTCTAACCTTTAAGAACATGCAATGACCGAAAGTTAGAAGCTTGGGTTTCCCTCTTTTCTTTGTCAATTTTCGGTGATGAAGAACAAAAGAATAAAAGATGAACACTCCTTCATCTTCTTTTTTTTATGTTTTTCTTTATTTACTCATATAAAATAATATTACTAAAATCCCACTTACTAATCAATTACATAAAATATAATAAATAGTCATCATACCGTCCACTTACTTAAACTATGGGTAATTTGACATGCAAACCCATACATGCAAGCAATTAGTCAATTAAACCCAACCAATTTAAAAGGCTACTTTTACCTTTTTAACAACTTAATCCTTTTTCTTAAATTAATCACACAAATAAACAAATTATCTTATGAAATTTTCACACATACTAATTCACCTATAATTAACACAGATAATAATATAAAATTTTTATTAGGACTCGGATTCATGGTCCCGAAACCACCATTCCGATTAGGGTCAAATTCGGTCTGTTTAACTCTCCCCATTAGGGATTTTCGTCCCTGAAAATCTTACCGTTAAACAACATCGGATATTGTTGCCTCATTGAGTCCTCGGGCTCCCATGTAGCCTCTTCAACTCGTGCCGATTCCATAGTACTTTCACTAATGGAATCCTTTTGTTTCTTAACTCTTTTATTTCCCGAGCTAAGATACGGATCGGTTCTTCCTCATCACGTTATATCGTGTCGGATTTCAATCTCGCGGGGTTATCACATGTAATGGATCCGATCCGTATCTACGAAGCATCGAAACGTGAAATACATCGTGTATCTTTTCTAACTCGAAGGTAACTTCAATCTATAGGCAATGTGCCCAATACGTTCGATGATTTCATATGGTCCGATAAATCTCGGACTCGGCTTTGCCTTCCGACCAAAACGAAGTACTTTCTTCCACGGAGATACTTTCAAGAATACTCGATCTCCTACTTGAAATTCTATATCTTTACGTTTCAAATCAGCGTAAGACTTTTGACGATCCGATACTGACTTTCAAACTATCTTTGATTATAGCCACTTTCTTCGGTCTCTTTAATCAAATCGACCCTAGTATCTTATTCTCACCGAGCTCGGTCCAAGACAAAGGTCGACACTTGCGGCCATATAGAGCTTCATAGGGTGCCATTTTGATACTTGATTGAAAAGCTGTTATTATAAGCAAATTCAATCAAAGGTAAGTACCTTTCCCACGCACCTTCAAACTCGAGAACGCAACATCTCAACATGTCCTCAAGTGTTTGAATAGTTCGCTCAGATCGACTGGTCTGCTCATGCGGGTGAAAGGCGGTGCTAAAATGGAGTTTAGTACCTAAAGCATCCTCGCAACTTCTTCCACAATCGCGATGTGAATCTCGGGTCTCTGCTGAGATAATAAAACTCAGTACACCATGTAATCTCACAATTTGAGATATATACAACTCAAGCAAGTTTATCGAGTGAATATACTGCACTGACCGGTACAAAATGAGTGATTTGGTCGATCTATCTACTATAACCCAAAGCGCATCTTTCTTGCTTGCTCGGTGTCATAGGCAACCGGATACAAAATCCATAATGGTTCTATCCCATTTCCATTCAGTATCATGATCGGTGAAGCAACCTGTAAGGCACTTGATGCTCGGCTTTTACTTGCGACAAATTAAGCACTTTGACACAAATTCAGATATATCTCTCGTTTCATGCCAGCCGCCAATAAAAGCTGTTTCAAATCATTATACATTTTCGTGCTACCCGGATGTATCGATAATCGACCACTATGAGCCTCACTCAGAATCATCTGAATCAAATCCGAGTTCTTTGGAACACACATTCGGCTTTTAAAGTTCAAACAGTCATTTGCATCAATTTGAAACTCTGATTCCGCACCTTTTTCACACTGAATTCGTCTAGCAATCAAATCTTTGTCAACTTTTTGTGCATCACAAATTTGCTGAATAAACATCGGTCTTACTTGTAACTCAGTTATGATCGAACCATCACTAGACATAACCACCTGTGCGTTCATCGCACGAAGAGCAAATAATGATTTCCGACTTAACGCATCTGCAACGATATTAGCTTTTCCCGGATGGTAGTCAATCACCAACTCATAGTCTTTCAACAGTTCTAACCATCTGCGTTGTCTCAAGTTCAGATCTTTCTGAGTCATCAAATACTTTAGACTTTTATGATCCGAATAAACGTGACATTTC
The DNA here is from genome assembly GCA_025698515.1 of Gossypium sturtianum. NCBI lineage: Eukaryota > Viridiplantae > Streptophyta > Magnoliopsida > Malvales > Malvaceae > Gossypium > Gossypium sturtianum. The sequence continues at coordinate 82,491,387 of CM046951.1, forward strand.
TCGCCGAATAAGTAATGACGCAAAATTTTCAATGCGAAAACAATGGCTGCTAATTCCAGATCGTTAGTCGGATAATTTCTTTCGTGTGGCTTCAACTGTCTCGAAGCGTAGGCTATAACTTTGCCTTCCTGCATCAAAACGCAACCCAACCCATTTAAAGAAGCATCACTAAAAACAACAAATTCTTTACCCGATTCAGGCTGAGCTAACACTAGAGCTTCGGTCAAAAGGGCTTTCAGCTGCTCGAAACTTTCCTGACACTCTTCCGACCACTTAAACTTGAAATCTTTCTGTAGTAACCTTGTCAAAGGTGTAGCTATCATGGAAAAGCCTTTGACGAATCGCCTGTAGTATCCCGCAAGTCCCAAAAGCTCCGAATTTCGAGACATTCTTTGGTGGTTTCCAATCAAGTATAGCCGATATTTTGTTCGGATCAACCCGAACACGGAAGTTTGAAACAACATGACCTAAAAAGTCGACTTCCTTCATCCAAAGACTCACACTTATCGAACTTTGCATACAATCGCTTGATCCCGTAAAGTCTCAGTAATACTAATCTCAAGTGTTCAACGTGTTCGATTTCATCTTTAGAGTAGATCAAGATATCATCAATAAACACTACTACAAACCGATCCAAAAGCGTCAAAACTCGATTCATTAAGTCCATAAAAATAGCAGTGCATTAGTGAGTCCAAAAGGCATAACCAGAACTCAAAATGTCCGTATACCTCGCCCGAATGCGTCTTTGGCACATCTGTATCTCGACTCAAGAATCGATAATAACCCGATCTCAAATCTATTTTTGAAAATATCAAGCCCCTTTCAACCGATCAAACAAATCATCAATCCGAGAGGTAGCGGTACTTATTCTTTATAGTTACCTTATTCAGCTTGCCGATAATCAATACACATTCGCATCGTTCCATCTTTCTTTTTCACAAAAAAACCGTGCACCCTAAGGAGAGAAACTCTCGGTCGCACAAAGCCCCTATCTCATTAACTCTGCAATCGTGCTTTCAACTCTTTTAACTCAAGAGGTGCCATCCGATACGGGGCTATCGAAATCGGAGTCGTTCGGTACTAATTCAATGCCGAACTCAATCTCTCGTCATCGTGGTAAACCCGGTAGCTCTTCAGAAACACATCCGGGTATTCACACACAACCAAGTGCAGATTCAATCGCTTTTCAGACACTTTATTATCCAAAGACATAGGCCAAATAAGCTTTCGCACCCTTTTCTCACATACTTAGGGCTAACATCGAGGATATTATCAGAGGAAACCCACTTAAATCACTGGATTCAATTCTGATGATCTCACCGTTCTGACATCTCAAATCAATAAGCTTTCTTTTGCAATTTACTACTGCATCGTGCGAAGTTAACCAATCCATTCCCAAAATTATATCAAACTCATCGAAGGGCAACAACATTAAATCGGCTGGGAAACAAGAATCCCGAATCATCAACGGGCAACCTTTACACACTTTATTAACAAGTACACATCTACCCAAAGGGTTGGACACACGAATCACAAACTCAATAGACTCAACTGGCAGAGTCTTACTGAATACTAGAGTTTCACACACATATGAATGAGTCGAACCAGGATCAATCAATGCAATCACAGTAGTATCATAAAGGGTGAAAGTACCGGTAATGACATCAGGGGAGGAAACATCCTCTCTGGCTCGTGTAGCATAAGCTCTAGCTGGAGCTCTAGCCTCTGATCGTATTGCAGTGTCCTTCGTCCCTCTCTGACTGCCACCTACGTTTCCTGAATGTCTGAGTGGCCTACCCCGTGCTGGCACACTGCTCGGTCTAGTGTTCTGAGTCATATTTTGCTCGGCTAACATCGGACACTCTCGAATAAAATGATCTGATGATCCACATTTAAAGCAGGACCGATCACGAACTCTACAACTCCCAGGATGTCATTTCCCATAATGTTTACACTCGGCCCGGTTCTGTGGAATATTACCAATGCTAGCTACCGAAGTGGCTCGGGAACTCACTGGAGGTCGATCACGTCTAGGCAAGTCTGAAGTGGCTTTATGTCGACTGGGGTCATCTTTGAACTTCTTGTGCACGGAATGGAAAGTTTTACTCGATGATCTTTTTTAAGTGTCTCTAGCTTCTACTTGACTTTTCTTTTCTCCTTCCGAGCTCTTCGACTTTACAAGCTCGCTCGACTAATGTCACAAACTCTTTGATTTCAAGAATGCCAACAAGTAACTTTATGTCTTCATTCAGGCCGTCTTCAAATCTTTTACACATAATGGCTTTCGGTAGATATACACTCCGAGCGTAACGGCTCAATCGACAAACTTCCGCTCATATTCATCACGATCATGCGACTGCTTTTAATTCGTAAATTCTTTTCGTTTTTGATCGATGAATCTCGATCGATATATTTCTTACGGAACTCAATTTGGAAGAAGTCCCAAGTTACTTTTTCTTTCGGAACCACAGATACAAAGTGTGTTCCACGGTGATAAGCGGTGTCACGAAGTAGAGATATAGCACACTTTAGGCATTCATCCGTGTGTGCAGGATAGCTCATCAAGTACCGAATAGTGTTATCAAGCCACATCTCGGCTCGCTCTGCGTCATCATCATCATTGGCCTTGAATTCCTCGGCCCCATATTTTACGATTTTATCAACGGGAGGCCTACTAGATCTCATCGGATCTATCATCGGGGTCTTTGAAGGTACCGGAGTTGGATTATTCGGGGTGGAGGTTGTTGTACAATTTGGATTAGTTCGAATAAACCGGGTAAACCATTCGTTCATCATCCGATAGAAGGCTTGTTTAGCCTCTCCTCATGGCTACCCGAAACTGGTCGAGAGTCTAATGGCACCGATCTACTTGCGAGACCAAAGCGCAACACTCTCCACATCATCACCTGACTCTATTAGGATCGGGATCCATTTACTATATAAAATACAATTGAAATTGTCGAAGTCACCACACTATCATATATACAATTCAAAGGCATGTATAGCTAGACTCATACACACTACGGTAGTCCTAGAATCGACTAAATCGTAGCTCGATACCAATAAATGTAACACCCCTTAACCCGTATCCATCATTTGAACTACGATTTATAAGCGTTACCGAACTAGACACAATTTAGCATGATCATTTATGGAATAAACCCAAAACATAATTATAAACATTTTCATGATCATTTTTAAATTATAACCAAGCACATAATAATCTAAGTAGAAAAATTCACACGACCTAATATGCATACTCATACATATATATATAATACATATAAATGATTATTACTACATAACCACATTTAACTTCCAAGCATAATATGCACACATCTTATATCAAAGATTAAAACAAACCATTATATCAAACATACAAACGATACTTAACCAAAAGTAATAGCCTTATTCGCAAGGCCATATATACATATATATACATTTACAAAACCGAACATCATTCATTCAAGTCATAATTCAGCCTATACATGCCTTTGATTCGAAAAGTAAACATTTATACCAAAGAGAGTGATAGTGTGGTCGACTTTCTTGATGATCCTCTGAGTCCGTAGCTGAATCAACGATCTATAAAACAGAAAGACAAACATATACAGAGTAAGCTCACTAGCTTAGTAAGTTTTAAGTTAATGGTAATACAACATCCAAACACTTATACATCTATAATAGTTACCAATGACAATGAAAAATAAACATTTCAATACACAAATTCATATAAGGCCGAATACCATAGTTCATTAACCTAATTGTTTCACTTCTTTACCTTAAACTTATATTTTATCAAAATACAAGGTATATGTATTACATTAATCATATTGTTTCGAATCATATAAATCCACTATTCACATTGTCTATATTATCCCAATCAAAATCATATTACATTAGACATTTCTATTCATAATCGAATCTACCAAAGTATTGTATTCAATCTCAATTTCAATCACATACTACTCATACTCTTTGATCATAAGCTCAATTTCACATAATACCATTTCTACCATATTATTCAAATTCAATTAATATTAAACATAACTTACCTTACTCTCGGTAAATGAAAAAGGGACTTACGCTTTTACGAGCGTTTACTCGATACATTAATGCGTTTCACCTTGAGTAATTTAAGGTTTCTCCATTTAAAAACGCACATCAACGGCATCAAGCCCGCTAGGCATCAAAGCCCGAAATGTAACACCAACAACAGCACTCGCTAGGCACAGAGCCGAAATGTAATCTGGCACAAAGCACGCTAGGCACGAGCCTAATATACAACACAAGCACAAGGCTCGCTAGGCACAAAGCTCGATATATAACACGGCACAAGGCTCGCTAGGCACAAAGCTCGATATATAACACCGGCACAAGGCTCTCGCTAGGCTTAAAGCCCGAAATGTTACAACTCAATTCATCAACTTACATTTCTTAACACATACATTACTATCAAATCGTATTCACAAAATCAATTCACTGTCATGTCAAATATACTAATTCACATTGTATTTAAAAACATATTCATTCCAAAATTAAACATACACATTCGGCTATCACATGCTATTTACCCAAATTAATCACATAATTTGATTTCATACATTTTTAATTATCAACTTAATGAATTTTAACTTAAGAACTTACCTCGACTGTCGACGGATCGCGTAGACCGGCTATTCGAGAACCTTTGTCTTCCCCCGATCCAAATCCGTTTTTCTTTGTTCTTGATCTAAACACATTAAAATTTAGCTCATTCAAGTACATTTCATCTCAATTTAGTCCCTAAGCATATAATTAGGCAATTTACCATTTTACCCCTACTATTTCACATTTTCACAATTTAATCCTATTTGCATAAAACACAAAATACACAAAATTTCTCAACACTACTTAAGGGCCGAATATGTATAGGGACTATACAAGTCCATTTCTTTCATTTACTAACTGTCTTGACCTATCATAATAGCAAATGCATGGCAACCGAATTTTAAGACATGTAATCATATCTCAAACAAGTTTAACCGAAATTTCATACCAACCTTTAACATATATATATATATATAAACTACAAGACATTGATCACAATTAGTCAAACTCAAAATATAGCTCCTCATCTTTGTATAATAATCTCGTAAAAATTAACACCTATTATGCACCATTTGGCCAAATCATACAAAGAGTATCTTAAGCATTATAAAAATATTCTTCACCAACTTTATGCATGCCACATTCGAATTCATTTACCAGCCACAATTTAATTTAATAATTATAATTAGCACACGACATAATACCAAAAATCAGCTTAATACACAAGCAAAACTAAAACCGAATTCAAATATGGAGAACGAGCCATTTATTTTGCATTTTAATCTCTCAACTATTTATTTTCACAATTTAAGCTATCACACTTCATATCATATATATTTTTCATACTTTAAACATGATAATCTAAGACATATATTTCTATTCTTCCATCAAACACAACAAATCACCAACATTCATCAAGAACCGAATCTAAAACATACTTTTAAACTGAAATTTTCCACATGGGTTTGTTAATATTCAAGGTAACCAACTCAAACATACAAAGAAATCACAAAAATCATGTTAAATCTCTAACCTTTAAGAACATGCAATGACCGAAAGTTAGAAGCTTGGGTTTCCCTCTTTTCTTTGTCAATTTTCGATGATGAAGAACAAAAGAATAAAAGATTAACACTCATTCATCTTCTTTTTTTTTTGTTTTTCTTTATTTACTCATATAAAATAATATTACTAAAATCCCACTTACTAATCAATTACATAAAATATAATAAATAGTCATCATACCGTCCACTTACTTAAACTATGGGTAATTTGACATGCAAACCCATACATGCAAGCAATTAGTCAATTAAACCCTTCCAATTTAAAAGGCTACTTTTACCTTTTTAACAATTTAATCCTTTTTCTTAAATTAATCACACAAATAAACAAATTATCTTATGAAATTTTCACACATACTAATTCACCTATAATTAACACAGATAATAATATAAAATTTTTATTCGGACTCGGATTCGTGGTCCCGAAACCACCATTCCGATTAGGGTCAAATTCGGTCTGTTACAGAAATCCCCACGGTCGCGGCGTCGGAGTGCTCTCTCTCCGTCGTTGGAGCTCGGCCTGAGGAGGGGTGTTGAAGGCCCTTTCCCTTCGTTTTTGGGGCACCAAGGGTCTGGCCTTCAAAGGAGGCTTCAAACTGGGCACTAAGGCCCATCTTCGTGCATCGTCGGCCACCAGAAGCGGTGGTGGTGCACCGGATCGTCGGAGCAAGCCCAATCGGTCGGAACAAAAAAGGGGGGAGAGAATGCTGCAAACTTTTTTTTTTTTGGAAAAGAAGGGTCTGAAAATAAAAAATATATATATATGAAATTTGGGCTTAAAACCGCCCCTGAAACGGCAGCGTTTCAATCGGTTCCCCCAGGCGCCAAAACGGCATCGTTTTGGGGGGAACTCGAACCCGACCCGATCTTAAAGCCAGGATCCGCGTGTTTTCCTTCAAAAAGGGATATTTGTGCGATGGGTCCTTCCCTTTTGCAGCGCCATTCGATCAGGCCCCTTTTTCGTTAGTTTCCTTTTTTTAGAGATTTTACCTTTTAATTTCATTGGGTTTTCAATCGGATCCTTGACCCATAGACACGCATGGAAGGCGGACACGTGTCCAGGTATTGGGTTTTTTGCCCATTTGATCCCCGACCTTTTCGCGTTTTTTATTTTAATTCTTATTCAATTATTGTGTTATATGTTTTACTTTTAATTTTATTTCTATTCTGATTTAGTCCCTAATCTGTTGGATTTTAACCTTTTTTAGCTTGTTATTTATTTATTCATTTTAATATTTTATATATTATTTATTTTAAACCTTTTTATATTATTTTAAATTGCTTTATATATTATTTACTTTAAACTTTTTATTATGTATTATTTAGTTAAAATTGTTTTGTTACATATTTTAAGGTTTTTTATGTATTATCTATTTTTTATCTTATTTATTTCATCGTTCTTGGATTATTAATGCTAGTATTTAAACGGTGCATATTATGAGATTATTGTCATTGTGTGTATTTTAATTCGTTTAATTCGTATTTTTTATATTATAGTTATTCACTCATATAATGTTGTGTTCATGTATCATTGTTCTAGGCTCATCACTATATTTTTATTTTATATCATCGCCTCATGAATCTAGCCTCGTTACATTTATTCAATAATATGTTTTATTTTAATCCCAAACAAATAATGCATGCCGTTTAGTATTGTACTAGTTATTGTTTAAAAATAAAAATCTTCAAAAACAAAGGCAATATTTCGCGTTTCGGGAATTCGAGAAATCGTGCCCTAAATTATAGGGTCTCGATTTTCTTGTTAAACCCAAATAAGTAAAAATATCCTTTTAAATTCCAAAACATTAAGTTTCGAAAATTTAAAGGCGAACTTGTTCTCGAGGGTTCAAGTGTCGTATCCTAACTCACGGGACGTGGCACTTTGTTATCTCGGGACGAGTTGGCCCTTGAAGCTCGTTTCAATTCAATTCAAGCATTTTTTTAAAAAAATGAACATTGATAAAAAAGGGATCGTATTTTAAAAATCATTTCGAATTTTCAATTTTTGACACTAAGACATCGATTAATCAATTAGGTACCAATTTTGGGCGTATCGAGCGTGTTAAACCTTCCTCATGCGTAACCGACTCCCGAACTCGTTTTTCTGAATTTCGTAGACAAAAAATTATCATTTTAGTAAATTTAAAATTTTATTAAAATGATTGATTTAAGGTGATCCGATCACACCTAAATAAAAAAGGATTGGTGGTGACTCCCGCTTTTTATTCGTTTTCATTTTCAAAACAAAGTCGACCCCATTTTCAAAAAATGGTTTCGACAGCTTGGCGACTCCACTGGGGACGTCAATAAGAGAGTCAGGCCATAAATTGATTAATTTATGTCTTTTGTCGAAATTTGAAAATTTGATTTGAATTCACGTTTTTTTTGTTGCATCAGTCATTTTTTGTGGTCTTTATCATAATGTGTTAAGCCTGTGGATTTATCTTCGCATGTTCCATCGCATAGATCGGTCGATCTTACCCCTTTTAAGTGGGAGTGAGAAACTATGCCTTCGTGATGTTTTCACCTCGCATGGGCTATTGGATCGCTTAGGGATACATCCGCATTCTATGTCCGATCATTTGTGATGTCGAGTTTTAAAATTTATAAAGAGAATGATCGAACTCGAAACTAACTATGACAACGATTGAGGCAAGTGCACCTATCGAAAAAAGAGTATAGCTTAGGCAAGACCGGATTGTCGAACCCACGGGAACCAAAAGTACTAATACTAACTTTCTTTTTATTATCTAGCCTAAAATAAGTGAAGTTATTGTTTAATCTAAATTTAACTAACTACTAAGCTAAAGACGCAAAGACAAAAAGAATGAATTGGGGAAATACTGTTGGAAAAACTCAGTTGAATAAGATGATACCCTTAGGAAGAATCCACCTAGACTTCACTTGTTATCTAACTCTGAACCAGATGATTTATTCACTTGACTTGGTCCGTAAGACTCTCTAATGTATATTAAACCCTCTCTCGAAACGAATAACGTCTAACCCTAGGTTGATTAATTGAAATCTCTTTCTAATTAAAACCCCTAGAATTGTATTAACTCGATCTATGGACCCCATATTAGGTTTCACCCTAATTCGGCAAAATCTCGTTACCTTATCTCTAGGCGTGCGATCAACTCCGCTTAATTATGCTAGATCTACTCTTAAGCAGGGACTTTTGCTCCTCCACCTAAGCACATCAAACTTGAATCAATATCCCAGAAATATCAACACAAGAATTAAGAACACATAATTATGAACAAATCAAGTATTTATCATATAGTTCAGCAAACGATAACAAGATTCATCTAAGTTTCATCCCCCTCAGGTATATGAAGGGTTTAGTTCATAACAATAAAAGAAAACATCTCAGAAGAAAAGATAAAACAAAACATAAAAAATCCCTAAAACCCCCTGAAGGAATTGAAGGTGAGATCCGCCGTCTTGAGTAGAATTCCGGCTTCTTGAGATGGATCAACTGGCTATCTTCGAGTGTTTCCCACAAATCTGACCTTTTCGGCTCGGCTCTTTGGCCTAGCTCACCGCCCCCATCTAGGTTATACTTAGGGTGTTTATATAGGCTTTTGAAATAGGTTTCTTTGCCCTAAGTATCCTTTTCCGAGTGAAATTGCTCTTTTCCACGACAGGAACACTGCCATGGCACACGCCCGTGTGAATCGTCTTTAGGCCGTGTTCGGACTTTTAATGAGGTGACACGCCCTTGTAAATCGTGATCAGGCCGTGTTCTAGTCTATCAAGGAGACACGGCCGTGTTGGCTTAAGTCCAGGCCGTGTTGATTTTCACTTTGGCCCAATTTAGTCCGTTTTGAGCCCGTTTCTCGTTCTTTTCATCCTCCGGTGCTTTCCTGAGTATAAAACATGAAAAGAAAGGATTAAGAGCACCTTTTTACATAAATCAAGGGATAAATCATCCAAAAGTATGCTAAATGTGGGATTAAAATATGTTACTTTTACGGTTTATCACATACCCCCACACTTAAGCTTTTGCTTGTCCTCAAGCAAAATTCTCAACTTACAATTAAAACGAACTTTCCATGATTCAATATTCCTATCAATAATGTCTCATCATAATTCATAGATAATTTATACATGGATAATTTAACTCAAAGAGTCCTAAAGATTTAAACAATATAAGTCATACATTTGTAGCACAAAACATAGGTGTTTCCCCTCATTTAAATAATTACCTCTGATCCAAAACCTACAAGGATTGACATCATCACAAAAGATTCACTCAAATCACTCGAAGTGTTTAAGGTTCAAAATTACGCACTCAAATGTCAAACCTGAAAAGTTAATCCTATAGGCTTGCATGAAAATTAAATCTCCACCACTGTAATATGAGATGATGCACAAATCAAAAGGTCTTTGAAAGGGTTGTAACAGGGCTTGGGTTAAGGTGTGGATAAAGGCTAAATTAGAGGGTTAGAATCGAGATTGACCTGACAAATTACCTAGCCAGAAACAACGAATTTAAAGTAATTACATCAATTGAAAACTAATAATACTAATAATATGAGCTTCTTCTTCAATATTTGGAATTCAAACGTATAAGCTCACTTAATCACAAAACTAATAATGAATATACTTCTTCTTCTTTTTTTAAGAACAAATCATAAATACATAATAAATTCATAATAAAGGGTAAATTACTTAAACAAAAATTATAGTTAGGCAACTAATCAAATCAAATCTCGATATAAGGGTAGTCAAAAGGAATGGTGATAACAAAAACAAAGGGTTTCGGGTTAAAATTAGTGGGTGAGTCAATAGAAAATATTGTTAGGATTAAAAAGGGTTCACTAGGGGTTAATTATGAAGGTAGGTTTTTAGTGGAGTAAGTGGGTTAAATCCTAGGTGCCTTTATCATCTCTGTATATCAAATCAAAAAGTGTGGTCTCGACATGTATAATCGATACAAGTTCTAGAATAACAAATCAATGTTGACACACTCATAATCAATAAAGTGAGTAAGAAAAGGAATATATGCTTTATAAGGCTCAAAATCTCACAAAAATTATGGGTATTTTGATATCAACCTTGTGAATTTCAAACTTCAAAGTAATATTCAAATTCAGGTAGACAACCTAGAAAAAATTTTAATTCTGAAAAATAGACTTATCATGCTTGATTCTCTAGTATCTTAGAATTTAATTATCAATGCACAATTATCAATGACTTAATCTAAAACATATCAATAAAGATCATGAATCATAGGAATTTCATTCTAATGATAATATGAGAAATTTACTTTAAGAAACAAGACATAATTCATGATTTGAGAATAATGCAAAAAGTTTGGCACATAATTTCAGGAATTTGAGAATAATGAAAAAAGTTAGGCACCTTTTTAGGTTGTTCACCCCCCACACTTAAGACGTACATTGCCCTCAATGTACAAAGATGTAATAACACAATAATAATAAAATCATAAGATATGGGGAGAAGTGAAAATTCCTAAATTACGGATGCAATCCTTGAAGGATGTGGAAAATACGTTGGAGGGGTCGTGGTGGCTATGATCGTGGTCGAGGTGGCTACCCACTATTGCTGTGCTAGATGAAGAAATTGGGTAGCTCATGGAGGATTAGCCAGGATATAGTAATAATAATTCAAACTATACTAATTAAATAATTAAAGAAAAGCAAGCTAAAGTGAAGAGAAATAAAAGTTGAAATAAAATTAAAGGAAAAGATGGATAGACCGTAGAGTCCTTATTGTTGGGTGTGATTTCTAAGGCTGGGGATATGGTGGTGGTCATGGTGTGATTCCCAAGCAGCCTGTAGAACCTAAAATCAAGAAACTAAAGTAAAATAAGTTAAATTAAGCAGAAGAGAAGTAAAGATAAGGAAATTGAAACAAAAGAGAAAAACGAAAAAAAAACTAAATGGCCTCAAATATCCTTGGCTCGTCAAATGATTGAAGCGGCTGGCATGAACTTATATGGATCGGTCTCCCTCAAGGAGACTATGCTTGTTTCCTTCCACTTCTTCGGCATTTGGTGTAGCTCAAGGGTTTTGGGAATGTATTGGAGAAAAGGAGTGGGGGAAAGATGCAAAGGGGTGAAAAGTTGAGAGTTAGTAGGAGAAGAGAAAAAGGAGAGGGTTTAAATAGGTTTTCAAGCCTGGTACAACCCCACGCCTGTGTACCGTGGGCGTGCTAAGTCACACGGCCGCATCGCATGGCCGTGTGTCTAGGCATGTTGGTTCACCCACACCTATTTTACAGATTGCCACGCCCGTTGGTGATAAGTCAGTGTCGTCCACGACCGCGTCGCACGGCCGTGGCATTTTGTCGATGCCTGTGGGTTGGTGGTTGGAGTCTGTGACTCAAAGATTTGATTCTTTCTGACTTGTACCCTCTCTGCCGTGTTAGTACGGCGATTCTGTGCATCCACACGGCCACAGCCACGGTCGTGTGTAAGGCCGTGTGGCCTGGAATTCTGTACTTCTGGTTAGTTTAAAGTTAGATACTATAAAGAAAGGATAAAATAGAATAAATAAAATGTAAGAGTTAATGGGGTTAGTGTTCGGGTTGCCTCCCGAGAAGCGCTCGTTTAAAGTCTTAAGCTAGACTCTCCTCTCATTTGTATATTCATGGTGGTTTGCGGAGTTGAAAGTCCTTCCTCATGCTATCAGTTTCATTATCATGATAGAATTTAAGTCGAGATGCGTTTATATTGAAAGTGCCAAAGATAGGATTACTTACCTTAACTGTTCCGTATGGAAAAACACTGATTACCCTAAACGGTATTTCTTTATTTGTGTTAGGGTCAAGAGGAGATATTCGAGGGTTTGTTTTTTCTATCAATACCTGATCTCTGATTTTGAACTTGTTTGCTTCGTGGAGTGGCTCTGGTTCTGCTTCGTGTATTCCTAATTTCTCCTTGAAATGCGTCTTCCACTCGTCTAGATCATCGAATTGAATCCCTTGTTCCTCATGAGTTATTTCTTTGTTAACACTGGGTCTAGGATCGGGTTCAGTTGTATTCTTTTGTGGTGCTTCCTGAAAAGAAGGTTTAACCGAATAGTTATCAATAGAATTTGTTTTCTCACCTTGATTACTCGTTGTTCTAGCCGAATCAAGAGCTTTGAGAGTGACTGTCTCATTACCTACACGAAGTATGAGTTCTCCTGCATCAATATCAATTTTAGTCTTAATAGTTGCTAAAAAGGGTGTTCCTAAAATTAAAGGAATCGAATTATCCTCATCCATGTCTAAGACAATAAAATCTACTAGGAAAATGAATTTATCAATTTTTACAAGAACATCTTCGATAATACCCCTAGGAATTCTAAAAGTTTTATCAACTAATTGAATGCTCATCCTAGTTTGTTTGGGTTTCCCTAGACCTAATTATTTAAACAATTTATAAGGCATGACATTTATGCTTGCCCCTAGATCAGCTAACGCATTATCAATAGATAAATTACCAATTAAGCATGGAATTGTAAAACTCCCTGGATCTTTTAATTTCCATGGTAGTTTATTTTGCAAGATTGCCGAGCATATTGCGTTTAGTTCCACGTGTGATGCCTCATCTATGCTTCGCTTGATCGTCAAAAGCTCTTTTAAAAATTTTCTAGAATCTGGCATCTGTGAAAGAGCTTCAAGTAACGATAAGTTAATATGTAATTTCTTTAAAAGTTTAAAAAACTTAACGAACTATTCCTCTGTGTCGTCTCTCCTTAATGCTTCGGGATATGGTATGCGAGGTTGGTACTCTTTGACTACCTGTTTTGGCTTTTCTTGTGTTTCCTCAACTTTACCTTTCTCTACCTCGTTTTCTTGTATTGGATTGGGTTCATCTAACCCTATACTATCATGAGCTGTGATGGCTTGGATTTGCTCCTTTGGGTTAGTCTCAGTGTTGCTTAGTAGATGCCCTTGCGGTCGTTCGGAAATTATCTTTGCAAGCTGTCCAACTGTGTTAGTAAGTTGTCCAACTGTCTTAGTGAGTTCCCCAACTTGGCTCTCGATCCCTTTAATTGATGCCTGTTGATTCTTAAGGGTGGTCTCAGTGTCTTGGAGACGATTATCTGTAGCTGCCATGAATTTTGTCAGCATCTCTTCAAGGTTCGGCTTCTTCTCCTGTGGATAGAGCTGATTTTGGAAATTTTGAGGAGGTTGTTATCTTTGATTTCCTTGATTTCCTTGTCCTCCCCATGAAAAATTTGGGTGGTTCCTCCAACCTGGGTTATAATTATTACTATAAGAATTATTATTAGATCTGAAATTATTACCTATATAGTTCATCTGTTCGCTTTCTGTGCTCGGTTGGTAGGGTGGGTACTCAGGATTCGCCACAGTTCCACTTGTGTCACACTGCATTACTGGATGTACCTATGAAGAACACAAACTATCAAGCTTTTTATTCATCATATCTACCTGTGTTGATAGTATGGTTACTGCGTCGAGCTTGAAAACTCTGGCTGATTTTGTTGGTTTTGTCCTTGTAACCTGCCACTGATAGTTATTCACTGACATCTCTTCAATAAACTCGTAGGCTACTTCAGGAGTTCTGTTGTTCAGGGTTCCACCGGCGGCTGAATCAATTAGTTGCCTCGTTGAGGGGTTTACACCGTTATAGAAAGTTTGGATTTGAAGCCACAAAGGTAAACCATGGTGCAGACACCTTCTCAAGAGATTCTTGTATCTCTCCCATGCATCGTATAATGTCTCTAAATCCATCTGCAAAAAAAAAGAGATATCATTCTGTAATTTGGCCGTTTTGGCCGGTGAGAAATATTTTAATAAAAAAATTTCGGTCATTTGATCCCATGTGGTGATTGACCCTCGTGGTAACGAGTTTAACCACCGTTTGGCTTTATTCCTTAATGAGAAGGGAAATAACCGAAGCCTTATGGCATCATCAGAAACGCCATTTATTTTGAAGGTATCACAGAACTCTAAAAAATTAGCTATATGAGTATTTGGGTCTTCGTCCTGCAAACCATCAAATTGAACAAATTATTGAATCATTTGTATAGTGTTAGGCTTTAATTCAAAATTATTAATAGCTATAGTAGGCCTAACAATACTTGATTCTGCTCCTATTAAATGAGGTTTAGCATAATTATACATAGTACACGGAGCATTATTTTCTACCACATCTTATGGTGGTGGATTATTCTCGTCCATCCCTTCATTAGGATTGGATTCGCCTTCTCGCTCTTTTTCTGTGTAATTTAGGGCTCGCCTAATTTCTCTGCGATTTCTACGAGCGGTAGCTTTAATATCACTGTCGTATACTAGTGGTCCTCTCGGGTTCCTTCTAGTCATAAACTAAAGATACCTGCTAGGGAAAGAAAGAAAGAAAATTAGAAAAGTTAAAACTAAGATAAAAAATAAAAATAAAAGTAAATTACAAAAAAAATGGCTAAAGTAATAAAAATAGAGCTTTCTTAATATTTTAGTTCCCCGGCAACGGCGCCAAAAACTTGATCGCTGTGATGTCAGAGTTTTAAAATTTATAAAGAGAATGATCGAACCTGGAAACTAACTGTGACAATGATTGAGGCAAGTGCACCTATCGAACAATAGTATAGCTTAGGCAAGACCGGATTGTCGAACCCACAGGAACCAAAAGTACTAATACTAACTTTCTTTTTATTATCTAGCCTAAAATAAGTGAAGTTGTTGTTTAATCTAAATTTAACTAACTAATAAGCTAAAGACGCAAAGACAAAAAGAATGAATTGGGGAAATATCGTTGAAAAACTCGGTTGATTAAGACTATACCCTTAGTAAGAATCCACCTAGACTTCACTTGTTATCTAACTCAACTGCATTTATTTATTCACTTGACTTGGTCCGTAAGACACCCTAATGTATATTAAACCCTCTCTCAAGCGAATAACGTCTAACCCTAGGTTGATTAATTGAAATCTCTTTCTAATTAAAACCCCTAGAATTGCATTAACTCGATCTATGGACCCCCATATTAGGTTTCACCCTAATCCGGCAAAATCTCGTCACCCTATCTCTAGGCGTGCGATCAACTCCGCTTAATTATGCTAGAAGCTACTCTTAAGCAGGGACTTTTGCTCCTCCACCTAAGCACATCAAACTTGAATCAATATCCCGGAAATATCAACACAAGAATTAAGAACACATAATTAATAACAAATCAAGTATTTATCATATAGTTCAGCAAACAATAACAAGATTCATCTAAGTTTCATCCCCCTCAGGTATCTGAAGGGTCTAGTTCATAACAATAAAAGAAAACATCTCAGAAGAAAAGATAAAACAAAACATAAGAAATCCCTAAAACCCCCTGAAGGAATTGAAGGTGAGATCCGCCGTCTTGAGTAGAATTCCGGCTTCTTGAGATGGATCAACTGGCTATCTTCGAGTGTTTCCCACAAATCGACCTTTTCGGCTGGCCTCTTGGCCTAGCTCACCGCCCCCATCTAGGTTATACTTAGGGTGTTTATATAGGCTTTTGAAATAGGTTTCTTTGCCCCTAAGTACCCTTTTCCGAGTGAAATTACTCTTTTCCACGACAGGGACACGGCCATGGCACACGCCCGTGTGAATCATCTTTAGGCCGTGTTCGAACTTTTAATGAGGTGACACGCCCGTGTAAATCGTGATCAGGCCGTGTTCTAGTCTATCAAGGAGACACGGCCGTGTTGGCTTAAGTCCAGGCCGTGTTGATTTTCACTTTGGCCCAATTTGGTCTGTTTTGAGCTCGTTTCTCGTTCTTTTCATCCTCCGGTGCTTTCCTGAGTATAAAGCATGAGAAAAAAGGATTAAGAGCACCTTTTTACATAAATAAAGGGATAAATCATCCAAAAGTATGGTAAATGTGGGATTAAAATATGTTACTTTTACGGTTTATCAATGTCTTCGTGAGAGTTTCATCTTCGCATGGCCATAGGGAAATGTATCCCCCTGAACTGAACTCGGTCTATATGAACCTATAATGGGTGAAGATCGAGGAATCTGCTGGTTCAGGTACCCTTACTTTAGAACCGAACCGCATATAGTGAGCCCTAAGAACCTACCCTAGGTAGAACCACGCCAAATCCTAGTGGCCACCCAATGAGGTGCTCTGTTTATTATCTATTTCCTCTGTACTAACGTGTTTTGTTTTGTTTTGTTTTGTTTATGATTGCATTGCATTGCATCATCATAGAAAAGAGGTGTTAATTCACATTCAATTACTAAATAGAGAGCTTGTCATGAAAAATAGATTTCTTGATAAAGTGAAATGTAATACAGCCGTTCGAATATGGTCCGAGTAAACAACAAGATAAGACTGATAGTCTATGGGGGGATACATGACTTTACGTCGTTGCCCGAAGATTCAAACTGACAGGTATTATTCGAGAACCGTCACGCTCCGACATTCTTGAAGAAGCTAACGAGCATCGCGAGGATAAGTGAGCAATGAGACGTGGCCCGGATCAAGCAAAAGAAGCCAGTGGAGACATCCATTAGAAGGTTTGCGAGATTTGACCTTACATCCGGATACGAAGAAAAGGATCAAAGTCTTCACTTTGAAAATTGGTGCAAGGTCGTATGTGTAATTATCCGCTTTATGTAAAGAAATTTATTTTCTAGTAAAGTTCTTCTAACAGAATTGAATTAAAATCAGTGCCTCTTTGTGCATTCATGCATCTGCATGGCATTACATCATATGCATTAAGTTTCATAAAAAGACTCTGATTAATTAAAATTATGACAGTTACCCTGGAAACCAACCAAAACCCACCAACTAAATATCGCTACAATACCCGTCGCAAAACGAAAGCAATGGATCAGAGACTAGAAAGGTTTTAACATATGCAAAAAGATATGCAGGATCAAATACAAGAATAATTGGCTAAAATACAACAAGACATGAGGGATCAGATGCGGGAATCCCAAAGAAATGTGATGAACCAACTGGCCCAGCTATTGGCCGGAGGTCCCGATAAAGGAAAGAGCCCTGTGACCAATCCTGATGATGACAATGAAGAGCCTACCTATCCTCCAGGTTTTACCCTAATAAACACTCAAGCACAACCAGAAGTGTATCCGCAAAGAGTACCTGTCACTATTAGATCCCAATATCAAGCGGGTGCATCGACACCGATAAACTTTCCAACGGGCTCAGGTTCTAACCCAGGGGATAATCCAACTAATCCCGTTGCCTCGAATCTTTATGATGTGGCAGAGATGGAGAAAACGAGGAGGGATCTGCCAAAACAACTTTAGGACCGATGCCAATAGTTGGAAGAGATGTTTAGGGCAATGGAGAACGCCGATTATCATTATGGAATCGATGCAAAAGACTTAAGCTTAGTCCCTGACTTGGTACTCCCGCCAAAGTTTAAGACTCCGGAGTTCGAGAAGTATAATGGGACTAGCTGCCCTGAAGCTCATATTACGATGTTCTGTCGGAGGATGACAGGATACGTCAATAATGACTAGCTGTTAATCCATAGTTTTCAAGACAGCCTGATCGGATCTACGGCCAAGTGGTATAACCAACTGAGTCGTGCCCAAATTGGTTCATGGAAGAACTTGGCTCAAGATAAATAATATGGCCATGTAACGGACGTGGCACCCGACAGAATCACACTACAGAATATGGAAAAGAAATCGAGTGAGAGCTTCAGACAGTATGCCCAATGATGGAGGGAGATAAAGACGCAAGTCCAACCACCCCTCATAGAAAAAGAAACCAAAATGCTTTTTATCAACACTTTAAAGGCCCCATTCATCACTCATATGTTGGGAAGTGCCACAAAAAGTTTTGCGGACATAGTGATGACTGGTGAGATAATAGAAAACGCGATAAGATACGGGAGGATTGAAGCAGGAGAAAGCACTAAAAGGTTAGCCCCGAGAAACAAGGAAAATGAAATAAATATCCTGAGCATGCATTCTAAATCGGTCACCGTAGGCCAACCGAGAGCTGTAACCACTAGCTATCAAGGCTCTTCAAGGCAGGAATCCAACTCAGTGCCAGATACAAAAAGGCTCCAGTTCACACCCATCCCGATGACATACAAGGAGCTCTATCAAAATCTATTTGATACGCATGTGGTGTCTCCTTACTACCCAAAACCAATGCAGCCCCCATACCCCAAATGGTATGACGCAAAAGCTCAATGTGAGTATCATGCAGGGATTATTGGGCCTTCAATAGAAAACTGCCTTGCTTTCAAGAAGTTGGTCGAAAGGTTCATTGAAATGGGAATTGTGAAGTTTGACGATTCTTCAGAACCTAATCGCTCTGACAAAGAAATAAATGCGATAGTTGAAAGTGGGGGCAAAAGAGTTGTGATGCCTTGAATAAGACAAGAGCCCGAAAAGAATATCAGAGAATCGAAATGACATATCCGAAGAGAGAACTGGGGAATAAAAGTTTCCAATCCCTTACATACTTGGGAGAGTTTTAAACAATGGGACTGTGGAAGAGATCCATGTATTTTTAGAACTAATTTAGAGTAATATTCAAAACACGCTTGTTGCCTTAATCCTAGAGGTAATAAGAGTCCTTTTGTGAAATAGGCTTGTGTCCAAAATCTTTATTTCAATAAGATGCATCTTTTGAGCAAATATTTTTTATTTTTTATTTTTTCCATTTCATACTATGAATTCTTTTATTCTTTGAGCTCTCTATCAAATGTTCTTTTATTCTTCATCCATGATCATACCATACAAATAATCATTCTTAGATTCATTTAAATCTTTCTTTCGTACCTACAACAGGTCCCTAGATATCAACGACATGAGCCATGCTGCTACTGACTCAGAGTCTACTTTTGAGCAGGATATGTGTCTAGGGGGATCTCAGGACTTTGAAGATGACCGAGACTGTAAATCATTTCCTAATTTGTTAATGATGGTAGAATAAGATGAGAAACAGATGCTACCTTACAAAGAATAAGTAGAATCTATGACTTTCTCTATGTGGGGCATGGATGGCAGCGGGCCAATCATGCCAAAAGCTTCTGACGAGTATCGATTCACCTCAGTGGTCGTCGATTACTTCACCAAGTGGGCGGAAGCTACTTCATATGCCGATGTCACAAAGTCGACAGTCGACAAATCTTATGTCGGAATAGAATCCCAAAAGGGGATCATATCTGACGGTGCATTAAATTTGAACAACAGCGCGACATCAGAAGTTTGCAGTCTGTTCAAGATTAAACACCGTATCGACTCAAAAAAAATTGCCAGGAAATTGATTGAGACTCATGAAGATTGGCATCTGTGCTTGTCGAACATCTGTTAGGACCCTCACCGAGGCAACGTTTTTCTCATTGATATATGAAATAGAAGCGGTTTTGCCCATTGAAGTCAAGATTCCTTCTCTCTGAGTTTTATCAGAGTTGAAGTCGGATGAAGCAGAATGGATCCAATCCCAATATGATTAGCTGAACTTGATCGAAGAAGAGAGGCTAAGGGCCATCCTCATGGTCAAGCATAACGAAAGCGAATGATGCGGGCCTATAACAAGAAGGTTTGCCCTAAAGAATTCCATGAAGGTGACCTAGTTTTGAAAAGGATCCTTCCCATACAAAAGGACTTCTGAGGAAAATGGATGCCAAACTGAGAAGGACCTTATGCGGTAAAGAAGGCCTCCTCTGGAAAAACATTGATTTTAACCGAGAGGGATAACAAGGACTTGCCTAATCCTAAGAGTTCAAATCAAGAAATATTTCTTTAAAAAATGAAAAAGAAAAAAGAAGAAGAAAAACAAAAAGAAGAAGAAAAAGAAAAAGGAGAGGTCGAGGCGAAAACCCAAAAAGGGCTGCTCAAATTTGGATCAAAGTGGGGCATGCAGTGGTCTTGCTATGCCTGAATTAACAATAACGAAATATGCTACGTCTTGGGGCATCGACAAAGTATTCCGGATCCCTTAAACACATATTGAGCTCAAAATGGTCCTCAAGAGGTTTGTGCAGAGAAGCTCAGGCTACGATATTCGGGGCACCTAGTTTTCCATCTTACCAATTTTGAATTTGCTATCTTTGATTACCTTATTCTTTTTAAGATACGCCTCCAATAAATTTTCTGCTTAATTGCATTTGCTATCCTTGATTAACTTATTTGTTTCGAGCTATGCTCTCAATTAATTTCCTTCTTGCCCATTATTTTTCAAGTATTTTGAATTGAAATAACGATTATTGGACTAATAATACTTTCATAAAAGGAGTTTCGCATATTACTTTGGAAGCTTCTAAATAATACAAGAACCTGAAACAGGACTGTTGTTTGGAACTCGCCAAGCCTAAGGTTTGGAAATATTGGAGAAAGAAGATTATCCCTTTGGACTTTTTATTGGTTGAACAAAAAGACAAGACATTTCATCGGTGATACAACCTCGACAAATAACGAGCAATGACAACCCAAACATTAAAAAGGGATTATTCTCATGCATTCATGTAAATATCATTCATACACATCCAATTAGGAGCATTTGATTCATTTCGATCATAGCATCCTAATCATTTGGCATAAGCATAGATACATGAAACCGATTCTATAGATCATGTCCCTAGAGGATGGTGTAGCAACATCGGTGAATTCACAGATCTTATCTCTATGAGGTAGTAATGGAGCAGATCGAACACGGCGAATATTATCTCCATGAAGCAGAAGAGTAGATTTAAGCCATCAGCCTTATCTCCCTGAAGTGGCAGTGGAGTAGACTGAAGATTATAGATCTTGTCTCCCTAAGCAGTAGTGGAGCAGATCGAAGACGGCGAATCTTATCTCCATGAAGTAGCAGAGTAGATTTAAGCCACCAACCTCGTCTACTTGAAGATACAACAGAGCAGGTTGAAATTACCAGTTTTCATTTCTTTAAAGTTTCAGTAGAGAAGATCAAAGCTACAAATCTCTTCTCCCTGAATTCTTATCCTTTTGAGGTTCCAACGGAGTAGGTCGAAGCTACAAATCCCTTCTCCCTGAAATCCTAATTTCCTTGAAGTTTCAGTAGAGAAGATCGAAGCTACAAATCTCTTCTCTCTGAATTCTTATATCCTTGAAGTTCCAATAGAGAAGATCGAAGCTACAAATCTCTTCTCCCTAAATTCTTGTCTCGTTGAAACTTCAGTGGAGTATGTCGAAACTACAAATCCCTTCTCCCTGAAATTACATTGAGGATCAATTCTCATCTCCTTGAAGTTCCAGCGGAGTAGGTCGAAACTACAAATCCCTTCCCCCCGAGATTACATTAGAGCCACAATTCTTACTTCTTTAAAGTTTCAGTGGAGTAGATCGAAGTTACAAATCTCTTCTCCCTGAAATTACATTGGAGCGAATAAAGCCACAAACCTTATCTCCCTGAAGTTGTAGTAGAGCAGGTTAAAAAATTAACAAGTCTTATCTCCCTGAAGTTGCAGTGGAGCAGACTGAAGATAGCAAATCTTATTTCCTTAAAGTTGCAGTGGAACAAATTGAAGCTATAAATAAACAGATCTTATCTCTCTGAAGTTGCAGTAGAGCAGATTATAGCAAATCTTATTTCCCTAAAGTTGTAGTGGAACAAATTAAAGCTACAAATTACGGCGGATCTTATCTTCCTGAAGTTGCAGTGAAGCAGATTGAAGCCACAAACCTTATCCCCCTGATGTTGCAGTGGGGCATGTTGAAGTTACGATTCTTGTCTCCCTGAAGTTGCAGTGGAGTGAATCAAAGCAGCAATCCCTATACCCCTGAAGATGCAGTGGGATGGAATGAGACTACTCAAAGAACAGAAGCACAAAAGAAGTCAAGACTCGGCGAGACCGGGCAAAATTGGCCCTTCTTAAAAGTCTTTGCTCCATTCTCGTTACACGACAACGAGCAAAGAGAGGCAGCTGTAAATGACCCAATTTGCCCGGGGCCCATAAAACCCCAGACTAAACCAAATACCATACCAAAATAAAATTTTTACTGTCCATTACAGTTCTTTTACAATACCCAAATTTTACTCAAAAGGCCCAATTACATCAACCCAAATGTAACAGGCCCAACAAGCCCAAAAAATTTTAATTTTTTTTTTCAAAAAAGCTAGGGTTTCTGAAAACCCTAGCGCCGTAGCCTGGGCACCGCTCCCCCACCTGCTGCCCCATGCGCCTCTACCTTCTGACCTACCGCTGCTGCCAGCAGATCCCCCGCGCATGCCACCACTCCTCGCACGCCTCTGATGCTTCTCACGTCACCTGCAAGAAGAAAACAAAGCACAAGAGGCCAACGCAACAGAACAAAGAGGAAAACGACAAAAATCAACAGAAAACAAAACAAAAACAAACAAAAAACGAATCTGTAACTCGGCTATAAAATCTGAAATAAATCCCTTGTAGTTTTTTTTACGAACATCAGAAATTAAAAACAGAATAGAAGCTTTAAGGTTGATTTCGGTCTTTCCATTTCATTTTCTATTATTATCTACTGCTACTTTTTATTTATTTTTTTATTTTAAAACTTTTACAAATGAAGGTAATAATAAGAAAAAGGGAGAAGCCTTACCGAAACCCCCACGGTCGCGGCGTCAGAGTGCCCTCTCTCCGTCGTTGGAGCTCGGCCTGAGAAGGGGTGTTGAAGGCCCTTTCCCTTCGTTTTTGGGGCGCCAAGGGTCTGGCCTTCAAAGGGGGCTTCAAACGGGGCACTAAGGCCCATCTTTGTGCATCGTCGGCCACCGGAAGCGGTGGTGGTCCGACGGATCACCGGAGGAAGCCCAATCAGTCGGAACAAAAAAGGGGGGAGAGAATGCTGCAAACTTTTTTTTGTTTTTTTTCGAAAAGAAGGGTCTGAAAATAAAAAAAATATATATGAAATTTGGGCTTAAAACCGCCCCTGAAACATAAGCGTTTCAATCGGTTCCCCCAGGCGCCAAAACGGTGTCGTTTTGGGGGGAACCCGAACCCGACCCGATCTTAAAGCCAGGATCCGCGTGTTTTCCTTCAAAAAGCGATATTTGTGCGATGGGTCCTTCCCTTTTGCAGCGCCATTCGATCAGGCCTTTTTCGTTAGTTTCCTTTTTTTTAGAGATTTTACCTTTTAATTTCGTTGGGTTTTCAATCGGATCCTTGACCCATAGACACGCATGGAAGGCGGACACGTGTCCAGGGATTGGGTTTTTTTGCCTATTTGATCCCCGACCTTTTCGTGTTTTTTATTTTAATTCTTATAAAATTATTGTGTTATGTTTTTTTACTTTTAATTTTATTTCTATTCTGATTTAGTCCCTAATCTGTTGGATTTTAACCTTTTTTTTAATTTGTTATTTATTTATTCATTTTAATATTTTATATATTATTTATTTTAAACCTTTTTATATTATTTTAAATTGCTTTATATATTATTTACTTTAAACTTTTTATTATGTATTATTTACTTAAAATTGTTTTGTTACTTATTTTAAGTTGTTTTATGTATTATCTATTTTTTATATTATTTATTTCATCGTTCTTGGATTATTAATGCTAGTATTTAAACGGTGCATATTGTGAGATTATTGCCATTGTGTGTATTTTAATTCGTTTAATTCGTATTTTTTGTATTATAGTTATTCACTCGTATAATGTTGTGTTCATGTATCATTGTTCTAGGCTCATCACTATATTTTTATTTTATATCATCGCCTCATGAATCTAGCCTCGTTACATTTATTCGATAATATGTTTTATTTTAATCCCAAACAAATAATGCATGCCGTTTAGTATTGTACTAGTTATTGTTTAAAAATAAAAATCTTCAAAAACAAAGGCAATATTTCGCGTTTTGGGAATTCGAGAATCATGCCCTAAATTACGGGGTCTCGGTTTTCTTATTAAACCCAAATAGCTAAATATCCTTTTAAAATCCAAAACATTAAGTTTCAAAAATTTAAAGGCGAACTTGTTCTCGAGGGTTCAAGTGCCGTATCCTAACTTCCGGGACGTGGCACTTTGTTATCTCGGGACGAGTTGGCCCTTGAAGCTCGTTTCAATTCAATTCAAGCATTTTTTAAAAAAATGAACATTGATAAAAAAAGAATCGTATTTTAAAAATCATTTCGAATTTTCAATTTTCGACACTAAGACATCGATTAATCAATTAGGTACCAATTTTTGGCGTATCGAGGGTACTAAACTTTCCTCATGCATAACCGACTCCCGAACTCGTTTTTTTGAATTTCGTAGACCAAAAATTATCATTTAGTAAATTTAAAATTTTATTAAAATGATTGATTTGAGGTGATCCGATCACACCTAAATAAAAAAAGGATTGGTGGCGACTCTCACTTTTTATTCGTTTTCATTTTCAAAACAAAGTTGACCCCGTTTTCAAAAAATGGTTTCGACAATGTTAATGCCCCGTTAAACGATGTTAGACTTAGTTTGTGTATAGTTGGCATGTCATAGGATCATTGATATAGTAGCCATCATCGCTAGACAATCTAAGATGGCAGATTGAGCAGTACAGATAGACATAAAAAAAAAAAACCTTCGTTTTCAGGCAACTTGGGATGGTAGAATATACTAATTATAAAAGTCATTATTGCTGGACAATCTGGGGTGGCAAAATAAATTAGATCCAAGTATCCGTCCTAATGTTTATCATCGAATAATAGGGGCCAAAATAGATTGCAACCTATCTTAAGACAAGAAGCTCTTTATCTCGAGACACGTTAATGAAATGTGATAATGAAGATCGGATTCGAGTCCCAACTTTTAATTTTATTTAGTATCATCTTATAACTCGATGAATTAGATTATTTAACTCAATGAATATGAAAATTAGGATTGAAAGGGATAATCGTATTGATATAAATGATTTTGTGTTTTAAATAACTAGATGAAGAAGTAAATTAGCTTCAGTTGATTTGTCAACATAATGTGACATCACATACTCGGATCCAGCAATTAGGTCAGGTATGAGGCGTTACAAGATATATTATATATATTAAGCTTATGATAATATCCTTCCTTCAATCTCTAACATTTTACTCTTCTTTCTCAAAAAGTATAAATATCTTTTATCAATTTAGCCTTTTTTTTGTTAATTTTGGTCCTATTTTTTTTAAATATTCGAATTTTATTATCAACTATTCAAAAAGCGTTGAATTGTTACTTTTTAACGGAAATACTAACTAAAATGTTAAATTGTTAAACATAGCAGCTCGCATGACAATCCACATGTACAACATGTTTTTTTTTTTTGGAATCTTTATGACTTATATATTATTATTTAAATTTTTTATAATTTTAAATTATTTGTTGACGTGGCATATAATACAAATAGTGCCATGTCAACGTGAAGTACAAGTGGACTATCATGCAAGTTGCCACAACGACATTGTTAAAAATTAATGTTTTAGTCAACATTTCCACTAAATAAAAGGTTGATAGCCAAATTTAGGGTAAAAGTACCATGGAGACCTCTAATTAGGAGTCAGATTGTAATTTGCCTCCTTTGTTGGATTTGGTGCCCTAGGTGTTTGTATACTTATATTTTTCGAACAAATTGGTTTTATAATACCATTAATTACATTAATGCCCTTTGTATATTGTCCTCAATGTTTTTGCATGCAATGCAAAATAGAAACAAATATTGGCTCACTGATTATTTAATGTTTAACTAATACTAAACGATGTTACGTGGTCAGCTCGTAATACGAAAAGACAACTTGTATTAGTAAATGAGCCTAAACATGTCCTTAATCCACTCAAGTCCAATTTGGGAGATTTTTTGTCTTAGGCATCGAAGTGACTCCTAAAAAATAGAGACATAGATGTGACTGACTGGACTAACAGTACATCGGACAGAATCCAAGTAGAATAGATTCTAAATCCGTTTATGGATTTATTCACTTGTGACATTCACAGTGTAGCATACCTTAATCTTGAGTGGATGATGGACTATGCTTGCGTGACTTGTATACTTTGATGTAAATAAAAGCATGAGTTCAAACAAATAAGGAACTGAAAGCTGGTGCACTGGGTATACGACTTCTGTAGTATGTAGTATCATTCATAATAGTGGAATTCATAGCCCAACTAATGAGTAAATGATATCCTCTCATTGACATTACATGATAGATAAAAAGTAAACGTGGTCACGAGTCGTTTGTCTTTGTGATAAATGACCTAATTACTATTTGATAGTAGTTGACTTTTCATGAAGGAAGATGTAATGGTTACCATGAGATAAAATAGGATCATATCGGGAGAACAAATTTTTCCAAAAAAGATTAATGATATTTTATGAGGGTAACATACTGATGACAAGGTCATTGGACAAGCATTGATTAAGTAGCTTTCCTAATGATATGTAATTGGGGAGAGCTCAGTCATGATACTATAGTGGAATGATTCGTGACTAAATAAGTTTACAATTAATAAGCGAAAAGTTGGAACTTAATTATAAATTATTTGCGCCCTATTTACATATGTACATTTGATCCCTCCGTTAGCTCGTTGAAACCATAAATGAATTGTATGTAAAACCAAATAACAGAAATGGATGGAAATGTTGAAGTTAGAGAAATGAGTCACATTCACAAATGAATAGGTTTTCTCACTAAGTATAGAAATGATTTGAGAATTAATTTAAGTTTTTCGAATTATTAATTAATTAATTAATTGAAGTTCAAAAATAAACTTAAATTAATTAGTCATTGTGAATCCATTGAAAATGAAAATTAAATATATTTCCTCATAGATTCTTTTACAGTAAAGTTACCATGACTTTAACGGAATTAGAATTAGGTTGAGAAAATTATTTAATTAAAAATTTAATTTATCTAATTAAATTAATTAATTAATATTTATTTTGGGAAATAGAAAACATTTATTAGGTTGGATTAAATTATAAAGTATTAGATTAAAAGTTTAAGAAACACATATAATTGGACCCAAGGCAAGAGAGATCCAAATCCCCTCATTATAAGAGAGAGAGGCAGCATCCTTAGTATTATTTACTAAGGTGTGCCACCCACCCCATTCTACTTAGAGTAAATAAATATTATTTGTGTTTTACTAATTCAACCAGGATTCTCTTATTTGTCCCTATAATTAGATGAAATTGGTAGAGTTATTGACACACAAATTTTATATAAGTTTGATTTTTATTTTGCCAGAAAATAGTGAAAATTTATTTTGTAAGAATAAATTTTATTTTTTGGGTAATAAATCTTTTCTGGTTCTGTGTTTGGTTCGTGATTGTTCGAGCCCACACTCGAAGCAATTCGTTGTACAAGAATAACAAAGAAGGTCGTTCAGTTGAAAGCCAAAAACGTCTGGGATCCGTATTCTCAAAGCACAAATACTTTTCGGGAAAAGTTTATTATTATAAATATCACAATCGACTCGATTTTCAAAATTTTAATTTTCTGCTATGACTGAAAACCGTTTGACTAAACCAGATTTTTCCAACCTTTATTCAAAAAAATGAGAAAATTAGGCCATGTACATTAGATCAAAGAGTAAATTAATTATTTCTGTTAAAAATTTCATCCATTTCTACTATTAAAAACTGGCGTGTCTGGTGGAATAACCGGATAGTTATACATAAAGGCGGATCTAGGGGGGCTGGTAAGGGCCTCGCCCCCCCTAAAATGGAAAAATTTCCATTTAGGCCTTTTATAATTTATGAAATTTTAAATTAGTAATGGTAAAATTGCACTTTGGTCTCTCCAAAAATGATAAAAATTGATTTAATCCTCTAAAAATTATAAAGATATATGTTATTAAAATGGCGAAATTACATTTTTACTATCATAAAAATATATAATTTAATTCCGATCCCCAAAAATTTTTTTGACTTCTCCCTACCCCCCTAAGTTGTATTTTTGGATTTGCCACTTGTTATACATGGTGTGCTACATATACCTCATGTTGACGTATAAAAACAGGATTTTAACAATAGAAATTAATGAAATTTTTAACAGAAAGACCCTTTTGCTCTTTGATCTTACATCCAAGGACTAATTTACTCATTCTTTTAGTAAATGGGGCAAAATGCAATCTAACTCCTATTACAAGGACCTCTATAATACTTTTACCCGAAATTTAGCTTTAAAAAAAGAGTAATAATCAAATTAACAATATATATATATATATATATATATAAACATGAAAGTTTAAATTTATCATAATACCTTTCAAAAATTATGAAGAGGCTGACGATTACAACATTTTTCTATTTACTTGCGCTGTTTAGATTTCGTAGTTTCGAATGCAAATATGATTGTATGACAAGAACATAAAGATAACATGAAAGACGACAATTTCAATTAAATAACGTGGTTTCTGCCTAAAATCGAAAAGGAGGTTTACTAAAAACAACATATATCTATCGTTTTTCATGCTTCTCAAGTTCCACTTTCTAGAAAAATAAGGGTCATGAATCATGATTTAAAATGAAAATGAATGCATATTTCACATAAGAGATTTTAATATATTTAGGAAGTTGACCTCGAGACAAGGTAGGCATGTTTTTAAAATGTGTTCAAATTGGTCTCCACATCAAATTTGAGTAAGTTTTTAACTTCGAAATTGACGGTTAAACTAATGAAAAGATAATATGATATTAATGTGTTGTTGAGGATTAATTAAAGTATGACGAATTTGGATATATAATTTTTCGATGGCGGTAGGTAAGGAGACGTTTTTTAAAATTGAAACTAGAGCTATTTTAGAGGGACTCTGCTTAGCATGGGAAAAATGATTAAGACAGGTTAAATTGGAATGCGGCAATGCTCTTCTAGTAGAATCTCTGCTGGTAGGTGGAGTTATTAACAGTTCGATGGCTGAACTATTTTTATTACATTGTCTATTTAGACAGAAATTGGAAGATAAGTGTTAGTCATCTTCTAAAGGCGCATAATAAAGTTATAGATCATATGGTTAAGTGTGCAAATTCTAGATTTATGAGTTTATATGTGTTTGATGAATCGCTATTAAGGGTTGTTGTTAGTTAATTGTAATAATCCTTCAAGGACTTAAATATTGTTTGATGTAATCACAGTAAAATGTTATAATAGGAATTTAAAACGTAGGAATGTCTAGTGAAGTTAATCCAAAAATTATTTTGTATATTTGCACATGACCTTGAGAGTTTGGGCTTAGGTTCTTGATTGGTTTAATGGTCTTTCAACTCGAGACATTGGATGCTTTTATATATACACACATTGGATTCTTCTTTCTAGCCTTGCATGTATGTTTTGTCATTTAAGTCATGCATGGAATCATTATATAAAACTATGGATCCCAAAATATATTCTTTAACAATGTCAATACACACCAAAATTAGAAACAATTTTTTTTTTTTATATTTATATTTTTCATGTTAGGTTAACGTGGAGGGAATAACATAGTTTTCTATCTCAATAATTTCGTGCAAATTTTCTCTTAAGAACATAACATGCTTTACCAAGATAATTCAGTTAAATTGAGAATAATTTCGAAACAATTCTGATTTTATTACATCAGAAAGGGTCAAGAAAACCCTCGGAATGAATGCATAATCTCCCTTAAAACAAGCCAAAAGAACCAATCTTCAATCTAAACATTTTGAAGAAATGGCTTGTAATCTCACTAATATACCCCATTAAATCTACAACAACAACAACAATTAACGTATTTTATACATAAATGAATCATTTTTCGTGTGAAGCAAACAATGCCACTGAAATACTAGCCAGCTTCTTCCTGTTTATTGACCTGTAGGACCGCCATTGCCTCGGTGCATTTGGAGCTTCTTCAATACCGTCTTCTAACTCACTCCGTTCCTCCAAATCAATGGAGGTTCTAAAACCCTTGACCTTCCTTGGTGTACTATAAGCAAAATGCATCTTCTTTGCAATTACAGTCTGGAAAAGAAAAACAATCATAATCAGATTCAATAATCAACCATTAATGAACAATTTATAACTTAAAAAAAGTTATACCCACAATTTCTCTAATTGATTTAGAAACCTTAAAGAGTTGCTTCAAATCTTCATGATCCACACCACAAATTATCTTAACCTGCAACAATCAAAATAAATAAATAAATAAACAAACCCCATATTTATGAAACACCCAAATTTGGGATTATGGGTAGTACTTACAATAACATCTTGAGGAAGTGATTCAAGAACAGATTTTTCATCACAATCATCAATCATCATCATCTTCTTTATTCTCTCACTGCAATGCCTCTTCAATAACGGAACTTTTGTTGGTGAATCAATAGGCGAAAATTCCTCAATCCCGTTTGATATTTCAATCCTTTTCCTCCCTAATCCACTATTGCATCTCACAAACCTTCTTAACCCTGATTCTTCCCCATCATTCACAACCCCATGGCTGAACTTCAATGAAGAGCTACGGCATATTTTACTCAAAGCCAATTCCATAATTTGACCCAAAACTCCCCCACAAAAGTTGAGATTTTTCACTTTGAAAAAGGAATCTTTTTTAAAGAAGGAGCAAAACCCAGACCAAAACTGAAACTAAATTTCGGGTTTTCTTTGATTAAAAATGGAAACAATTAGAGCCAAAAGTGCCTACAAAATTTCAGATTTTTCACTTAGAAAATGGAATGTTTTTTAAAGAAGGAGAAAAACCCAGACTAAAACTGAAACTAAATTTCAGGTTTTCTTTGTTTTAAATATGGAAATGAAATAAATTTAGATGGAAGAGAAAGTGTAGTTTGTAGCAGCGGTGAGAAAAAGAAACAGAGTGGCTTTAAAAATGGAAACTTCTGCACTAAAAAAGAATTAAAGAAATGAACGCGTTTTTCGCCTTTTGTTTTTTTCCTTTTAATTGAGAAAAGAAGGGATAAATTTTACATGGGATTAAATTGGAAATTAGCCGTTGAGGGCGATATGAAGAGAAATTAGGTGAGGTAGGAAGAAGGTTGGATGGTGCTGGTGATGACGTGGACATATGTCGGTCCATATTGGACTTTGTCGGTGTGCTACTTTATAGATTAGTTAATGGGGATTCAAACCATATAATTGCATATCCATTGGTTAAGTTTTAGTTTGACGGCTGAATTAAAAATATTAGAGATTCTGTCCAAATCGGAAAGAAAAATGTTAGAAATTTGAGACTTTCAAAATTAATTAAAATACTACTCCTCGTTAGCTCCGTTTTCTCTAATTAGATCATTCTAAATCTCTATAAGAGGCGGAGCTAGAAGATTAATAAGGGCTTCGTTCCCCTTTAAACTTATTAAAATTTCATTTTAATCCTTTTATGATTTATAAAATTTTAAATTAATAATAGTAAAATTGCACATTGACTTCCCAAAAATAATAAAAATTTTGGTTTAATCCTTCAAAAATTATGAAGATATAGACTATTAAAATAGTAAAATTACATTTTTACTATCGTAAAATTCTACAACCTAATTCCACCTCCCAAAAATATTTCTAGTTTCGCCCCTGGTCTCTATACTTTTCAAATTTTGAAAATTCGGTATTGATGCAAATGACAATCGTTAATCCATTAATTAGAGTTTTAATGAGTAATATGCGGAAATAACAAACTACATAGAAATACACATGTGATAATATATTTGTCGCATCAGAATTTGAAAATAATAGAACTTAACAATTATTGTCCGGTGAGGATTAAAACTTTAAGATTTGAAAAGTAAAATGATTAAAACTGATAAAATTAAAATGCAGACTTAAATCCATTATTTTCGTAAAGTATAGAGACTGATAACAAAATTTAACCACGACAAAGTCGGAATTTAGTTTTTTTAAAGGTGAAGATAAAAATATAAATGGTTAGAAGATTAAAATAAAATGAATATTGAATACCACTAAAAAGGTTTGATTGAGGGGTTAAGACCCAGGCATACCCTAAATTCAAAAAGGAATTAAAAGCATAATGTTTTTGACAGGTCAATGCGTAGATATTCATATGTTTGCAGGTTTTACAGGATGGGGTCAACGGTTTTGGATGGTCAATACTCTATTTTTATCTCCCTCCTAAAAGAAATAGTTTTCCAATAAAATAAACAATGAGGTAGAAAGTGGAAAGTTCCCATTCATTGAATGCTTCATTGGAGAAAAAAAGGAAAAAAAAGGGGAAAAGGGGAGGAATGTTTTGATTTTTGTTCCATTATGAATGATTGGATAATGTGGACAGCTCAACTTAATTATTTTGCATTTTGCATCCTTCATTTTAATATTATTTTTCATGTGATTTTATGTTCCAACCCAAATCGATTTTTGGGATTTTGTTTGTCACATTTGCATGTTAGCCATTATTAGTGTTTTTAGCTCATACTTACATGATATAGATCTATATTTTGTCATTTTTCTTTTCCTCTAATATTATAATTCAATCATGTAATGATCTGATCTTTTAATATTACCAACTTTTATTTATTTATATATTTTATTTCGAAGAAAAAATTTACGATACTAGTTTCATACAAATACTTATTACAACTCTCAAAATTTATATACATAAATCTCATAAGTAAACATCACATGCCAAGACTCTTAATGATACGTTTGAAAAAATAAGATCTCTTTAAAATAAGTAAAAAGTTTTCTTTCTTTTTGTCACAAACAAATTGTATGTGAATAGCTAAAAATTACCAAATGTGATTAGTTTATAGCTAATCCATAACTAAAACATGTGGTAAAAATAATACTCCTATGAAACGTAACATAAGTGTTTTATATGATATCATTAACACTGAATTTCAAAAGCATCTAGAGCTTCAACCATTAATTCTAAGGAAGAGGCAACCCATCTCTACTCAAGATATCAACTAGGATAACTAATTCTAAAAATTGATTATTTTGTAAAATACAAATTTATATAATGTTACGCCCGAAAATATCAAGAAGGGTGGATTGTGATTTTAATTTTTTTATATATTTTTTTAAAAAATGGAAGGAAAAGGGAGAAACGATTAGATCCTTACTCCAATTGCCTAACTCCACTACTTGTATTCCTTAACTAAGGATTTCTCAATTCACTGCTTAGAATTGATACTTTTTGTATAGAGATGCTCGGCTCGGCCCAAAAAATGGGAGAATTCGGGTTGGACAAAAAACGAGTCCCGTTTAGAAAACGGGCTGGGCTTCGAGTATTTTTTTAGCCCAGGCTCGGCCTGCCTGGCCCAAATTATATGCTAAATATTTTATTTTATTTTTAATCATTTTTAATTGTTGACAATTTAATTTAGCTTACAATTTATAGTTTGTTATAAAATTAAATATGTTGATTGGTTAATGTATAGATATTTTGGTTGGTTGATTATATTTTACAGGTTTTTGGTGCTGTCTTGGTGTTGTTGGTGATGCTGTTTTTTATGCTGTTTGGTGCTGTTTTTTGTGCTGTTTTTTATGCTGTTTGGTGTTGTTTTGATGCTGTTTTTTTTGTGCTGTTTGGTGTTATTTTTTGTGCTATTTTTTTTATGCTGTTTGGTGTTGTTTTGATGCTGTTTTGGTACTACTTTTTTGGTGTTTTATTGTTCTTTCGCAGCTATTTATTATGTTGTCTGTTGTCGTTTTTAATATTATTTGAATATTTTAGAACTTTTGTTTTATTATTAATTTTGTAATTATTTTAGTTCTAACTTGTTTCAATTTTAATATAACCACTTTTTATTATATTTCCAACTTGTGTATTGTTTTAAGAATTGTTTTAGTATCATTTTTTATTTGTTTCTTGTTTTAATATTGGTGTTTATGTTTTTAAATGTATTTGATTTATTATATTTTAAAATTTTTTATTTAATAAAATAAGCTAAAAAAATTTAATATGGGACGGGCCGGGTCGGGCTCGGGCTTAGCAATTTTATTTTGTGCCGGGATTGGATAATTTTTAGGCCCATATTTCGGGCCGAGCTGGGCCTGGGCCTAGAAAATGGGTCTAGAATTTTGCTTAGGCCCGGCCCGGCCCATGATCAGCTCTACTTTTGTGGACAAGATATAAACTTTACAACTCCATCTTTTCAAAAGTTTAGATAAAAAATTTCCCTCGGATTTTTATGGTTAAATTAAAATCCTCTAGTTTTTATCCCTTAACTAGTAACCCTCTAATTACAAATTAATGATTTGATGAAGTAAACAAACGAGCCTTTAGAAGATGGGTCTTTACAAGCTTTTTAGCTCATAAAAAGTTAAAACGAGACCTATAAATGATTCGACAATATACTTCTAGAGAATATTTATAAGAGAAAATGAAAGAATGAATAATTAAAGGCTTT
Source organism: Gossypium sturtianum (assembly GCA_025698515.1). Taxonomy (NCBI): domain Eukaryota; kingdom Viridiplantae; phylum Streptophyta; class Magnoliopsida; order Malvales; family Malvaceae; genus Gossypium; species Gossypium sturtianum. Next base: position 82,526,198 of record CM046951.1, read on the forward strand.
TCTCTTACTTTAGATGCTTGGATGTTCAATTCTTATGTCTTATAATGTCTTTGACTTGTATTTATACCAAACAATAAGTTCATAAATGTTTGGAGCCATTGGAAGTAAATTAGAGCCGTTACAATAATTAATTTTGGGCTGAAAAAGTGTCCTTGCAATTTAGGTATAATCTACTTGCCAAGGGATTATCAATACCTTAGCTAAAAGTAGATGTTTATATCCATTATAATTACAAGTCTCAATACTTACATAGACATATTGCCCTACTAGATTGATATGTGGCTATTGGCTTGCAATATATTGAGATCATAATGCCTTGAAAATATTTTAAATACCTTAGAACATTTTGATATTGACTCAAAAACTTTTGGATAAGTTGACTCATTTAAAACATGCTTTTGAAATATTTTGAAAATGTTTGATGCTTTTAAAAATATATATTGAAAAAATATCTCCCTAAGATATTTAGACTTTTTTTTTTTAATAATCCCATTATAGGACTTGATCATATTTTTTCTTTGTGACATAATGCCTAGAACTATCATTAACCCCTCCCAACTCATAGATAAGAAGATAATGTGCTTCAGCGCACTTGAACCCACGTCTTCCTGTATTAACAACAATATCCATGCCAATCAAACTAATACTCAATCAACAGACTTTTTAAAATAAGAATTTCCCTTAATCAAACATTTGTTTAAAAATTTTTAAACAGATTCTTAAACAAAACTTTAAATTTATTAAATTTCACTAGAAAATATATATAATTTAACAAATAAATCTAAGAATTCATAAATGTGATGCATAAAACAATATATGAAAGGAAAAATGGTAGGAATGTTTAGATTTTCTCATATTATGAATTATGGTAAACATGTGCGTTGCGAATTGCGGTGGTCGATTTTTGGAATTTTGTTTGTCACATTTGCATGTTAGCCATTATTAATGTTTTTAGCTCATATATAGATCTATATTTTGTCATTTTTCTTTTCTTCAATTATGTAACATAATTGGTGTAAGTGATCTGATCTCTTAATAATACAAATTTTATTTATTTATATATTTCATTTCGGAGAAAAAAATTACTATATTAGTTCCATACAAATACTTATTACAACTCTCAAAATTTATATACGTAAATTTTATAAGTAATCATCACATGTCAAGACTCTTAACGATACATTTGAAAAAAATAAGATCTCTTCGAAATAAGTAAAAAAAAAAATTCTTTTTATCACAAACAAATCGTATGTGAATAGCTAAAAATTACCAAATGTGATTAGTTCATAGCTAATCCATAATTAAAATATGTAGCAAAAATAATTCTAGTACACGAAACGTAGCATAAGTGTTTTACATGATATCATTAAAACTGAAATTCAAAAGCATTTAGAGGCTCAACCATTAATTCTAAGGAGCAGGCAACCCATCTCTACTCAAAATATCAACTAGAATAAGTAACTTTGAAAATTAATTATTTTATAAAATACAAATTTATATAAAAATAATGTTATGCCCGAAAATACTAAGAAGGATAAATTGTGATTTTATTTTTATTTTTTTTTTACAATTTTTTTAAATGGAAGGAAAATGGAGAAAAGATTGGATCCTTATTTCAATTGCCTAACTCTACTACCTTGGTATTCCTAAACTAAGGATTTTTTAATTCACTGTTTAAAATTGATACCTTTTTTTTGGACAAGGTTTAGATAATTCTTTTTCCCTCTAGTTTTTATGGTTAAATTAAAATCCTCTAGTTTTTGTTGCTTAACTAGTAACCTTCCACTTACAAATTGATGATTTGATAAAGTAAAAAAATGAACATTTACAAGATGGGTGTTTACAAGCTTTTTGGCTCGTAAAAAAAAAATTGAGACTTATTGATGGAGTCTCAAGGCCCAATTTCAGACCCATGAATGTGATGGGCTCACACTACCTCAAGGCCCAACAACAATGTCAAAGGCTAAGCAAATCAAATCAAATACAAGATTTGAGGAAGGGGAAATGATACATGCACGGATGTATTGAAATTTATTAAATTCCATTCACCAAAGCTGCTAATTTTCAAGTTTGAAAAATCAGCAGACTTGCGACGACTTTTTGGATGGGATCCTAGCATTTCTGAGTTGAGATGTCTTCATGGCCTCATTCTTTATCACTTATAAACGATTCGACAATATACTCCTAAAGAATATTTATAAGAAAAAATGAAAGAATGAATAATTAAAGGCTTTTCTCTTACTTTAGATGCTTGGATGTTCAATTTTTGTGTCTTGTAATGTCTTTGACTTGTATTATACCAAAGAATAAGTTTATAGATGTTTGGAGCCATTGGAAGTGAACTAGAGCCGTTACAAGAATTAATTTTGGGCTGAAAAAGTGTCCTTGCAATTTAGATATAGATACTTACCAAGCGGTTATCAATACCTTAGGACATTTTGATATTGAGTCAAAAACTTTTGGATAAGTTGACACATTTAAAACATGCTTTTGAAATATTTTGAAAATGTTTGATGCTTAAATAGCTTGGTTAATAAAAAAATTTATCATAAATGTTATTATATTAAAAGCTTGAGACAGCAAAATTAAAAATTAATTTCTGTCTTTTATATAACAAAATTTTAAAATATATATTGAAAAAAATTCTCCCTAAACTATTTAGACTTTTTTTTGAATAATCTCATTATAGGATTTGATCATATCTGTTCTTTATAACATAATGCCTAGAACTACTAATAAATAGGAAAATAATGCGTTTCAATATACTCGAGCTTATGCTCTCCTGCTTTAGTAACAATACCAATACCAATCGAATTAAGACTCAATCGACAAACATTTTTAAAATATGAGTTCTCCTTAATCAAACATTTCTTTAAAAACTTTTAAACCGATACTTAAACGAGACTTTAAATTTATTGAATTTCAATAGAAAATATATAAAATTTAATAAATAATCTAAGAATTTATAAATGTAATGCATAAAAGAATATATGAAAGGAAAAATGGTAGGAATGTTTAGATTTTCTCATATCATGAATAATGGTAAACGTGTGCGTTGCGTGCGAATTGCGATGGTCGAATAATGTTAACAGGTAATTTACATTTTGCACCATTGAATTTAATATTATTTTTTGTGAGTCACACAATTTTTATTTCAAATTATATTATTTTATGTTAATTCCTTTTAATTTTTTGACTTAGTTAAGCATGTTTACTCATTTACATTGGGGATGGTAACGTGTAAATTTCAATGTGGTAAAAAGTGGATTCAAATTATCAATTCGATTTAATTTAATAATAATTAAATAAAAAATTCATAAAAATTATAAAATTATTTATAATCAATTGAATTGCTGATTTTTTTTAATCATGATTTTCGATTTTTTACCTATTCACTTTATTTTTTAGTATATTTCATCGATTAAACTGATCAAATTATTAATTTTTAATTAAACCAATTGATTTAATCTGGTTCTCACAATACTGAAAAAAATTTACTAGACTATTTTACATGTTTAATTCATACAAACTGAACCTTAAAATAAAAAATTTTATGAATTCAAATCCGTCCAGATTAATTTTATTTTATTAAAGAAAATATTTAATTCTCAATTATAAATCGAACTTTTAAGGGTAAAAAATACCATGAAGGTCTCTATAGTAGGAGTCAGATTGGATTTTTCCTCCTCTACTTAAAAAATAGGCAAATTAGTTCTTGTACATTAGAACAAATTGATTCTTCTGTTAAAAATTTCATCCAATTCTACAGTTAAAAACTAGTATCTATACATCAACATGACGTACATGTGACACACCATGTGTCACTGCGTGGTTGTTCCATTAAGCATATCAATTTTTAACAGTACAAATAGATGAAATTTTTAACAGAAAAGACTAATTTTCTCTTTGATCTAATATACATGGACTAATTTGCATATTATTTTAATAAAAAGAACAAAATACAATCTAACTCTTAATATAAAAACTTCTATAATACGTTTACCAACTTTCAAGCTATGTAGACCCAACTCGATCAAAATTTGGACAAAAAGTTAACAACATTTAAGACCTGACGAAGAAGAAGAAGAAAAACAAAAGCCCTTATCCTTATCCTTTGTTACAAGTGTGGATTAAACTTTTGTACTTTAAATTGATTAATTTTAGTTTATGTATTTTTGAATTAGTGAATTTTATTTTTTGTACTTTTCGAATTTTAAAGTTTTAGTCCGAACCTAAACAGTAGTAATTGTAAATTTAGTCTGTATTCTTCGGTTGAATCATTCTAAGTCCTTGTACTTTTCAAATTTTAAAAATTTAATCTTAATAGAAATGTCACACGTTAATTCATTAACAAGTAATATATAAAAATAACGAATTGAATAATACATTTACCATATAAAATTTGCTTAAATTAAAGTATAAAGACTAAAGTAGGAGAATTTATAAGCTATGCCAGCAAACAGGTTGCTTTGACGGTTTTAATCCATGTAACTTATTCAATAGGCCATTGGTGTTTTTTCTTGGAACCCAAACAGTTTGATGGGCCTTATCTCTCTTCAGTAATCCATGATATTGAAATAATCTTACAGTATATAGTTTGGCACAAATGTGGGTTTTATTCAGGCATTTTATGAAATGATGATGAAAATCGTAATGAAGAACAAAAGTCCAAAGATTATTCACTTTCTGGGTCTTGTAGTAAGCAAACACTAATGTCTGTTTCTTTTTGTGTCAGGGAAAAGATTCAGTGGGCTCAATGTGAAGATTGTTTCAACTTTTCAAGTGGCATAGATTTGCCGGGTAAAGTACTGGTTTGATTATCACCTTCTCTGCAGTAATGCAGATTGCAATTCAAACCCTTGTCAGACGATGATCATAACATAACAAAATCCTCAGCTTTCACCTTTCAAATGCCAAATCTACTCGAATATCCAGCCCCAGTGAGAACTGTCACTTGGACCAGATCCTAGCAGTATATGAAAAGATTGGCATATATAGTACATTATGTTTTAAAAGTCAATGGTGATATTGATAATATGCGATAATTGGTCAACTACCCCCTCGACATCTTTGCTTCGGAGAAGACGGTTATAGAAAAAGTCAGCACCAGTGTCAACAACCTTGGAGCTAGTTATCAACATGCTGAGAGGGGACCATCCAGCAGTTTTCCCCATTAAAAACATCAGCTATTGGCAATGTACCATGTTACATGGACCATTTTAAGCATTTTCAAGGTCTAAATCTCAGTTGGATTACAAACTGGCAGCTTGGAGATGGAAACAGAGTGTTGTGATGGATGTTGATGGATAAAGAAAGGATGACCTGGGTCAATCAAGCTATCTTGTTATCCAAAGGGTTTCATTGACTGTTCTGAAATTAACTGAAAGGGTTTCATTGGCAATATCCAATAAAAATAAAATTCAAGTCCCATCGTGAATCGATAAAAAAGTTATACTTGGATAAAATAAATTCAAGCCCAAATATGTGAAAAATTAAAGCCCACCATTGTCAAGTTCAAACCTCAAATATTACATTAACCTGGCTTCTTTTTTTGTTATAATCCCTAGCTTCCTCCTATTTTTTGTTATAATCCCTAGCTTCCTCCTAGTATGTCAATAGCAGCTCATGAAGAGAGACACAAAGCCATAAGTCTCCCAGCAACTCCAAATAGGTAAAAAAGTGACATTTTATATCGAAGTAGTTCATATGCAGCTTCATCAACTTCATAAGTATTTGGTAAAGTAGGAATTCATGATTGAATTGATCACAAGTTAAAAGAAAAACACAAAGGAACAGCCATACCTGATCAACATGCAAGATGGAAATAAGACTGTTCATCTCAATAAATTCTTTGAAAATGTTGAGAATGAAGAAAGCAACACTGTCCACAATGCAAACACCGCGAAACAACTATGTCCCAGAATGTACAACAATGCCACGCATGTTCCTCAAAGAGCCAAAATCATGAAGGTTAAGAAAGATCCAATGCAGCTAGTTGAAACATTCTATGTTATGGTACTGGATCATCTGCAGGTTGAACCAGAGCCTCAGTGGCCACTGGCTTGGACATAGAAGCACTTGTTAAGGCTCAAGACCACTAACTCAACCACATTGAAAATGACACCGTTTGACATTCGTAAATGAAAATGAATGCCAGCCCTTGAATGGAATTACCCTGGATTTCAAAACTGTCTGCTATATATTGGATAAACAATTTATATACAAAACAACAATCAAGGGGAATGAATATATTAATATTACAAAACCAAATTAAAGCATATATTCATTCTCATAGAACGACAATCAGCAGCACACAAATAGCATCTTGAGCTTTAAACAATCCAAGAACTCTCAAAATGAATACACTGTTTTACCAACTTAAAACATCCGTTCTCACCAGATTGAAGCACTAAACAAAAATATGGAAATATTGGATTTTACTTTCAAGTACCAGCATTTGGCAAAGCTGCCATAAATGAATTGTATGAAGATTCCAAGTCAAAATGGAGCTGCCTAGCTTGCTGTTCTGTTAACTCATCCGCTGCCCCCATCTTAGCCAACCTTGAAATCCATTCCCTCATTTTGATCTTCCCCTCGAAATCAGGTGGCAAAATACCAAGCTTATTGAGTGATGCTGAGAGGTCAGACAACAATGGATACACTTGATCAACAGCCACCATGTTGAGTTTCAATGAATCCATGGCAGTAATAAAATTCTGCACACATTCAGCCACAATGGCAGCCGAGGTAGTCGCTGAGGCAGCCGCCGCGGCCCGGTGCTCCACTGTGGCTGGCACCCCAGAGGTCACCAAACGATTTATAGCAGCCGGACAGTCCATTTTATATGTATCTGCAAAACGTTCAATACTAGGGACAGTATCTTTGAGTGTTGAAGCCAAGGTCTTGAAATGGGCAATAAGCTTTTGGCATTCAGTCTCATATTCAGATGATGAAATAATATCCCTCACATAAGCTTTTTCAAGCTTCTCTGTTGCCTTGATAATGGCATACAGCTCTGCAAAATTCTCATACATTTCTCTCTCGCGCTTGTCGTTCCATAGCTTAACCTCCATTTAAGCAAAGGCTTGGTATATTACTATACTGAAACAAAAAAAGGGGTCAACTTTGGGATCAACTAAAATGGGGTTTTAAGTTCAAGTTTTGGAGGATTGGAGAAGAGAACGGGACACGCGCAAAGAGAACTAAACTTTATTCACTGCAAAAAAAAAAACACTGAAATTAGATTGCTATCCATTCTTCATTAATAAAGATTCTATTTTTTCTCCCCATAACACATAAATCCAACCAAAATCAACATCATTAAGAAAAAGAAAAATACCCAGAAATGAAAACATGAACTTCATGACATCTTCATCATCAAAAACTAAAAAAAGATCAGACTTTTACTTCTATATGATTTCCCTAAGCAAACAACAATAAAAACACTAAAAGGGCATAGAAAAAAGATGATCGAGAACCAAAAAGTGAAACAACCCCAGAAACTTTCCTTACCTTAATTCATCCCAAAACGAGATAATAGCCCTAACATAATTCTGTGTTTTCACAGATCAAATAATTATAAGAAAAAAGAAAAGAAAAAAAAAGGGGTTGCTTTCTTTTCATTAAATTGATAAAAAGAAACAAATAAATAATAATAATAATAATGGGGTTGGGGGTCCTGAGGGAAGGTGGGATGACTTACGATACAACAATACAAAGGAAATGAAACGCGGCTTTGAATGTCGTGCAGAGGTGTGGCGCTGTTTTGCAGCAGAGAGAGAGAGAGAGAGAAGGAAGGGATTGCGTGTAGGTATAGAGGGTGGAATTATATTATTATTAGGTGCTTACGGCATCTACGTGTAGCAGTTGGGAAATGACCTGAAAAGTAAAACACTTCCCTCTTCCCTGCTATTATTGTGTAAAGTCTTTTACTTTGTGCCATTTTTTTATTTGATTTGATTGATGTTGATTCAAATTTGAACTTAAGAACTTAGATAGTTCTTTAATTCGAGTAATTTGTAAATTTTATTTAATTATTTGAATTTTTAGATTATGCTTCTGTTAATTAAAATATAAATTTTGGAAGAAAAGTTGGATTAGAGTTTCATCCCCTTGCCCCCTCCCAACTCATGGTGCAGAGTAGGTCATCTCAAGCGTTGTTTGAGAATATTATGTGAGAGAGGATGCCATTAAGGATAAGTGTTTTCAAAGACCATCAGGTGTGGAGGGAAGCCGTCAAGGGTGTGAATGATGATCACCAATGGTCTAAAGAAGCCCTTCAGGTGCGGTAAGTTTGAAATGGTCCAGAGAAGATGGAGTCTAAAATGTTTTGAAACGTGTCAAAAGTTCTAGAATTATATATTGTGAGTTAAAATCCGAAACAAATATATAAATAATATTTTATAGAGGTCAATTGATAAAATGAGATTCATTCAATCTATTTGAATTGACATGATTCGTAGAACATTTTTGTGGCCAAGTAAAGCACTTAAAGAAATTTAGGACTACCATGGTAAATAGAAAAACTAATATTAAAATATACATAATCTAATAAGATTTGATTTTATAATATTAAAGAATTGAGTCAATCCATTAAAAATCTCAATTATAGATAAACTCCAATATGTACCGTTAGATTCGGAGTAGTTCAATTATAAATAGAAGCATTTTCCCTATTTATAATTATTTAGTTATAATCCTTCAAAGTAATAAAGATACTTTGAGAGCATTTACTCAAATATCTTCTGTGCATTACTTTCTTGTGGCATTTTCTGTTCTTTCATTACTCTTTTGTTTTGAGTTGCTTTTGTTTTATTTTTTGATGCCTTGAAGAATTTCTATCCATAATTCACCACATGGACTGCGAGACTAAAGTTATAACCCCGTAACACTAGGACATACAAAAAGATTCTAGAAACATAAAAGAGTTCAAATGGTTGCCAAGGGACCAAAACCTAAAATAAGGTAAATTGTTGTAACTCTAAAGCAATGTAGCCTAAGCTAAGGTAGAATATTTTAAAGATACGTTATGGATCATTGGAGCCAATTATTCATAATTGTAGTATCAAATGGGCTTAGCTTATATATAGGAGGCACCCCTTCCTCATTTGTATGTAACTTGGGATTTAAGTGAATAAGACTCTTAACATTCTCCCAACGCTTTAGTCTTAAAAGTGTGTTCAGGATTTGTTGTTGATGTGTCGTGAAACTAACTAAAAATTTGACTAAGGCAAGTGCACCTATCAATTAATAGTATAGCTGTGGTGAGCAAATATATCATTCCTACGAAACCTAAAAGTACTAGTAATTACCGTCTTTCTATTATTTAATCGAATAATTTGAGTGATTGATTAAAAACTAAAATTAACTAATTTTATTAACTAACGAGCACGAAAAAGAACAAAACACGAAAATAATCTATTAACAACCAATAAGCGTAACGATACCTAGGAAAAAATTCACCTAGATTTCATCTATCACCATCAATCTAAATTATGGAATTTCTTTACTTAGCACCATGATCTATAGAAATCCCTAAATTATGCTAATATCTCTTTCAAGTATAAAACCTCTATTATCGCATTTACTCGTGCTATGGATTTCCCTATTAGATTTGGCTCTAATTCGGTAGATTTATGTTAACCTATTTCTAGGATTGTATGCAACTCCACTCAATTATGTAAGATCTAATCTTAAACAGTGTCTATTCAACCACCAAATTAAGCACATCAACTATTGATTAATACTCTAGAAATATTAAGTCAAGAATTAAGAACACATAATTGAGAACAAGAAACTAAATAGTTATTGTGTAAAATAAAAATCAAATGACAGAATCCATCATAGGGTTCATCTCCCTAAATATTTAGAAAATTAGTTCATGCTTGAAAATAGAAACATCCAAGATACAGTATAACCAAAATAAATAAAGAAACTCATGATAATCTCCTAATAAATCAATTGGGAATCTTCAATCTTGACGGAAATCTGCTTCAAAGTCGGCTTCAATGGTGTTTTTCGAGTTGTTTTCTTGAATATTCTATGACAACTCACTCCTATCTTCTTATTTTTGTTATATATATGTATTAGAATGCTTGAAAAACCTAAAAATAGTGATTTTTTGTAGTTCGGTGCGCAATTCCATGAAATTGACATGACCTACCACACGTCCGTGTAGGTCACATGACCATGTGGTTTGGCCATGTGGATCATGCGGCTTGCTCTGATGCTCCGATTTTCAATCATTTTTCGTTCCTTTTGCTCCCAAGTGCTCTATTAAGCATTAAAACATGAATTTAAAGGATTAGAAGTATAAAATTCACAATTAATATCGGATAATCACCAAAAAAACGTATTAAGAATGAGTTTAAACATGTTACTTTCAGTACTTATTAGTTGTTGGGGTGGAAAAGCTTCACTCCAAAAACAATCTCAAACACCTAGCTTTGGGGTGGAAAGTGCGGTGAAAGAGTGTTTTTTTCACCCAAATGCAAAAGTCGGGGTTTAGCTGTTTTTAGCTTTTGACTTTTGCATTTTAAAGTACAAATTATCAAAATATCCTTATTTGTATTAACCATTTAAAATGTATTTAAAATTTTGGATTAATTTATATTTTATGTATCATTTATTAAATTATATGAATATTATTTACAAATATAATTATATTAATTTATTTAAATATTATTAATTATTATATTTAAAATTTTAAATTTTTTCATGTATAATTAAATTTACAAATAATTTATTAATTATTAAACAATATTTAAAAAATACATTTTATGTATAATTATATTAAATTATTTAAATATTATCTAATTTAATTTATTTTTTAATTTCTAACATCATGTCTAAAATAGACATTTTAACTTCCCATCGTAGTTTTTGAAAACAATGTCAAACACCTTAAATTAACAAACCACACTTTTTCACAACACTTTCCCGGCGTACTTTCTAAAATCACATTTTCTAAACTAAACTTTTCAAAAGCACTTATCAATCGCAGTAGAAATGTCAAATTGGCCCTTAGTGTGCTTATTAGATCCTAGAAGCTAGCTAGTGCCTCTTCAAGAAAGATTAAAGGTTGAAGATTAAAGGTTGATTTAGGCAATGTTAGCATAAGACTCTTGTCTAAGGCCGCAAGTAACATCCTTGACATTTTTCAAGAAGTGGCCAGCGTCAATTCAAGTTGACACGTATTCCAAAATTTCGGAAATGAAAAAAATAGAATTAATAATATTAGTAGAAAAGGTGACTGGACATTATAAGAAATTAAAAGGACTTTTGAATTTAGGAAAATTAATTCAATGAATTTACTAAATTGTAGATTTGTGAGAAGTGTTAGGCCATAGTGTAAAAACTAGAAATATGAAATAAATAGATAATAAGGATGGGAAAAAAGAGGGAGGATTGGAAACATAATTATACCAAAAGGGAGTGATGTGAAAGGATGATGGATAAACCCTTTTTTTTAGAAATTATTAAACTAATGGATTTTTATGGAAACTCGGAGAAACATCTCCATCACTCTCTTCTTCCCATGCCACCATTATATCAAAGAAGAAAACTTTGCTTTCTTCTTCATTTTGGTCATTTTCCTCCATAACCAATAAAGAATGAAGCTTCAAACTTCAAATTTCTTCATAATCTGTTAGTAAAAATAAGAGGACAACTATATAGTGAGCTTATTTTCTTGCAAAGCTAACTAATAGACATTGTTAGAGAAGAAAGAAATGTGAAGAAAAGTTAGGGCTTTTAAGTAAATAATGTAAGGATGATGAAGTTTCTTTTAGGAATTTATATTTATTTCATCATAATGCATGGAAATAGCATGTGATTTTTGTTTTGATATTAAATGTTGTATATGTCTTGTGATAATGAAGAGAAAGAGAAGAAAGGTGAACATCAAATGGGTGATAAAGACAAAGATATAGCAAAGGAGTGAAGGAAGAAGGAAGGGGTTCATTCAAGCATTTTGTTGTAAGTATATCAAGAGTTTTACTTATTTAATCAAACCCTAAGTAGAAACTTGATAAATTAGTTTAGTATTTTATTTGAAATTTATTTACATAGGAAAAGGATGATTTGATTCTATGGAATTATTTGAATATGAAATTGCATTTTTATTATGAATTTGAAAGTGTATGTGTGGTGAATTTGATGAAAAGGACTAAATTAAAAAGAGTGTAAAAGTTAGATAGGTGAAATAGATATTGATATGAAGTTTATAAATGAAAAGTTAATTATTAAATAAATAGATGCCAAGTGAAATTTTAGTGATTATTAACTTAATTTAGATAAGGACTAAATTGTAAAAATAAAAAAATTGACTTTGTTCTATTTGTTGAGAAAATGTAAACAAATGGTATAGTTTGAATGCTCTTGTAGAGAAAATAAGAACTAGTAGGATATAAATGACATGCCATTAGGAAAGTGACTAAGTGTGCGAGTGTTAGGGACACTTCGGTGTAAAGTGACATATGCACATTTGTGCGAAGAATAGTGATACTTCAGTGAATCTTAACAACATATCCATATATCCTATTGTGTTCTATTAAGTCTATAATTGGGAAAATTAATAAAAAAAGGTAATTAAACATTAAGTGGCAATGGTAAGTGGTTTGAATATTATTGAATTGGTATTTTATTGTAGATTTTATTGAATTAAATTTGGGTATGATGATAAAGATTAAAGATAGTATTATATAATTATGTTTATACATAAGTTTGTAACTTTGTATGTGCATGGAATGAATTCTATATAATTATGTTTATACATATGATATACTTACTAAGCTCTCGTGAGTTTAATGCGTAGGTGAAGATCTTGTGAAGTAAGAAATGAATATTGTCTCCAACTCATCTCATCACATCTCAAGCCTTGAAGGAAGTATGATTTTAAACTTTTGGGCATAGATATGGCATGTACATAGGAATTTATAGACAATGTTAAATTTATTTTCTAAAGGATGATATTGTTGGATATTGATCTTCATTGTAAAGTTTGTATTTTGGATATGTCTGAAGTAGTTTCATGATGATTTGAGTAATGTTTAGGGTTGGTAAATGTATATTTGCAATGGTTATTGGTTATTTAGAAGGGATATAGCCTATGGAAGTGGTTTAATGTGGTTAGGGAGCAAAATGTGTAGGTTTTGAAGTTGCAAGATTGACGTCACAACGATGGGCTGTTGATGTCGCGACGAGCTTTGAGAATTTGTCATGTCACGATGTGGAGCCTAGTGACGTTACAACAAGATTCCAATGGCTTGAGCCTTTATCCTTTTGTCTAGAATTGATTTTTGGCTACTTAGGAAGCTTTCGAAAGTTCGTTTTAATCTCGGTTAAGCTAGAAAATCATGTTCTTAATGCATTATGAATGTTTTGTTGATATGATATTATTATTGTTGCTTCTGCAATGAATGTGACATCTTGGTACCTTGACTCGAAGATTAGGTTGGGTAAGGGATGTTACACTGCACACTGGAAAAGTTAAAGTGTCGGTCACGTAAGAAATAGTATCAGAGGTAGTGTTATCCATCGTGGTATGTGTGAGATAATGGTCGAGTTTGAAAAGATAAACCAATAAGATGAGGGTATGGTTGAGACTAAGGAGCTGTGAGATAATTTTCCCCAAAACTATTTAACAGAGGAATTAGGGATAAAAATGAAAAACATCCTCTATATTCATATATTAATGATAGAGGGATGACTTCTATAATCGTCCTATTTTTATGTCTTGAAAATTTAATGTTTTTGTAGTGTCGATGCTCCTTTTTATTTTGAACTCTTCTTGTTCCGAAAAGGTAATGACTAGCATTAACAGAAAACACATATATTTTAATTTGTTGCAGTTGTTGATCCATAATTTCACCAGTTTAGGAAAGCTTATAGGTTGAAGATCTCCCCTTGGTTATGAAATTAAAGTTTGATCCACAAAAAATGTAGATCTTTCAATTGTAGAAAGTTCAAAACAAACATTTGTGTAAAGATATGTTTTAATCTCTTAAATTCAACTATTTTCTTCTGATGATATCAATTCTCAAATCAAATGTGTTTGGAAAGAAGATAATATTATTTTTAAGTTTAAAAGTAGCAAACAAACTTTCAATATGATAAATAGGAATTTTTACTCTTTTTCTTGTGCTTATTGCAATCAATAAAAATTGCAACATAACTTTAACTAGCTAAATTATTACTTGGGAGTAAATGATATATCATTTTACTTGACAACTCCATTACAACAAGTTTCTTGACCAGTGACAAGCATGATTTTTTTTTTTGGTAAATAAAGATAGATAAGTTCAAAGAACTAATTACAGTTAGCCTGATGAAGGCCTATAACTTCTAATGTTCGGTGGGTATCACCTTCAAACACAAATCGAGCATGAGCAGGTAGATCTTCAAACATCAACAACCTGTTAAGATCACTAGAAGCAACTTTGGTCATACAATTTGTCAGTTTATTATGGTCTCGTGGGACATGCCAAAACTTGAAGATGCGGTCGTTGAGAGCACCAAAAATATCCTATCCCTTTAAAATAATGAAAATAATAAAAATAATGATATAAGGGAAGTAGGGTCAAATCCTCAAGGACCGAATCTGCACAAATTCCTGTTCTTCGAAATCCTGGACAGAGTCGTGCCCAAGAAAAACTGTGTACATGGAAAAAAAAATAAAAATAAAAAACAGAATTAAAAGTTTAGATTGAATTGAAATTACGAAAATTAAAATTGAAATAGTAAAAATAAATAGAGTTGAGGAAAAATGAGTTCTTATAGAGAGATTCCAGCCTCCGGTTGTCTCGATCCGCCTTGGATTCTATCATCGGCTTTTAAGTGATCCTTCTCAAACAGAATAAGCCAGTTATAGTGGAAGAGGACGCCTACAACCACCAGCTCCAAGAATTTAGGCTTACGATTTAGAGGAACCTCACTCTAGCCAACAATCGCTTCTGTTGGACTATCTTATGGTAGATCATCATTTCTCAATGGCAAATGCCACGCCATTTTGTCTCTTAGGCTCGCCAACCTCTGATGCAGTAAGCTAATGAACCTACTGTGCAACATTCTCAAAATATAAAAAGTGGCTGTTCCTTGCACACGTTGAAAAGATCACCTTTTAAGGGACATGGACGGAAGCGTCAGCCCCATAATACGGAGAAACGATGAATACTCGTTGAAAAGGCTAAGCGCGGATTCTAAGCCTCATGAACCCTTTTTGAGGAACTTTGACAATCTTCGGCTAGATAAATTTAGTGGCTCATGGTTTTTGGAAAAAATAAATATAATGGAAATAGAATTATTATTGAAAAAATATGAAAAGAACAAAAGGCTAAACTTTTTGGGGGAGAGAGTGTTTACAGAAAAGATGAGTGAAATTTGTGTCACTCCATTCCCTATTTATAATACTAGAAAACCTAGTCTATGCCTAATTAAATTCCAAAAGATAAATACAAATAATTAAAGATAAATCCTAAATAATAATTCTTAATAATTATCCTAATATAATTGGAATTAAGATAGAGTCTTGTGATATAAAATCTCTTCTTTTGCATTTTTGCTCCCAAAATCTTCCACACTTTGCATTTTCGGCACCACTTCTCTCCTACTTCGCATGCTGGCCCAGTTTAACTTTAAATTCACGCTTTTTGCCCTCAAGTTTCCTTTTGCCTTCAATTTAGTCCCTGTAAGATAAAAAACCATAAATAGCTCAATTTAGTAGGATCATACTCAAAATAAACATAATTAATACATAAAAATATGTCATCCTAGAGTATTATCAAATTCCCCCTACTTAGCCCATGCTTGCCCTCAAGTATGGTTCCTAATCACTGTGAAAATTAGAACTTCTGCCATGATTGAAATATCACTCTAAAGTTTTATAAAAGTAGGCATAATGCATATGAAAAATAAAGAGAACCTTTAGCTTGCTTTAAGTAAAACTGAAAAAGTATTCCAGTTAATACACACAAAAATCAAAATCGACTTGGATTATTTCATGAAAATTAGGTAATTTACTAAACTTACCAAGACACCTTATTTGTTTCCACCTTTAGTCCCCAAATGCAATTTTATTATTAATACATCATTTTTTTCTTTTTTTCTATTTTTTTCCTTCCTTTTTTTTTCTCTTTATCATTATTATTGTTATTATTGCTTAAGAATACATTGAACCTTTTGACGTGAAGAGAGATGAAATCCAAGCACCCCACCCCGGTTACTCAACCCAACATACTTCTAATTTATTATATTTTTCTTAAGAACATATTAAACCTTTTGACGCGAAGAGAGATGACAGCCAAGCACCCCACCCCGGTTACTCAGCCCAACATATTCCTAAAAAAAATTATTTAATTCCGGTTAGCGGAGTTACCTAACACGTCACACAACCTTTTGACGCGAAACAGGATGACAACCCAAGCACCCTACCCCGGTTACTCAGTCAGTCACGTTTTAAGCTATACTCATAACCACAGAAGCATCACAATTTATTATAATGAAACAAAATTTTAATTTGGAGGACTAGGGAAAACAATTAAGTGTCAAAATAAGTTTCGGCAACTACCTAACAGTCATTAATAGAAATTCAGCATTCAATTTTCATTAAGTGTTCTGTTTACATTTAGACGTAATCGATTTTACTATAAGCAAGATAGGGTTAACTTTATCAATCATAATTATTCAACCTAAAAGAAATAAAACATTGGAGATGAAATCAAACAGGCAAAATCATAACTAACTCAGTAGACAAGAATCATGCATATAGGTCAAACAGTGGGCAAGTCGTGGTCAAATTCTTGGGCATGAAAAGAGGCAGAATATTCTTTAAAAAAAATGTGGGTAGAAACGAGCATAAGACAGCAACAACAGTAACACAACAGTAAAAGTAGTAGATAAAATGACAGAAATAATGAGGAATGTCTCCCCCTACTTAAAACACATTGTCCTCGATGTGAAAAATAATATTAATAAATATGATGAAAAGAAAGGGTTTAGAACACTCCCCATGTCGTTTTCGTTACTATTTTCGCCCGTTCCAAATTTAATTTTTTCGATTCCTTGATCCTCCTAGGTATAAGAAGAGATATAAAATTTATTAACATGCAAGAAAATAAAGGAAATAGAAAATATAAATATAAATAAAAAATATAAATAAAATAAAATTGGGTTGCCTCCCAACAAGCGCTTGTTTAGTGTCGCTAGCTTGACGCCCCAACTAGTATTGGGGCTGTTCCAGCTGAGTTCTTTCATTCGTATGGTCTTGAAAATTCTCTCTTTTTATCACATCCACCATATTTGGGTTGAATCGTCCTTGCGCCTCTTTCTTTGGTTTCGTATTTTCCTTCAAGAAAATATTATGTGTGCCTGTCAGGGGGTTAATCCCTTTTAAGTAGGCAATGGTCTCATCATTCTCCAAAAATGCGCGCTTGAGATGCTCGGGAAGTTGTTTTAATTTCAGATCTGGTGCCTGCACAACAGAAGGTAGAAATTTAGTATCCATAGGAGTCAATAATTCCTTAACAGATTCAAAATCATCAAACATCATTTTAGATTTATCTCCATAAGATGACTCAAAAGTTTCTTCTACTAATGAGTCAATTATGTCGACACGGTTTACGTTCAAGATTTCACTTGGGTGACTAATAGCATCGTAAACGTTAAACTTCTCGATCTCCCCGTCAAATTCCATCGTGAGAGTTCCACTACGCACGTCAATCTTAGTATTTGCAGTACTAAGTAAAGGTCGCCCCAACAAGATGTCTGAAGATCTAGGAGTGTTATCCTCTTCCATTTTTATCACATAAAAGTCTACATGAAATATAAGTTCGTTGACTTTCACCAATATGTCCTCGAGGACTCATTCGGGATGCACAATAGACCTGTCTGCTAACTGAATGATAACACCTGTTTTCGTAAAAAAAGCCCATGTTAAGTGATTCATAAACAGAAAAAGGCATGACATTTATGAAGACCCCTAAATCACACATAGCTTTTTTTAATTCCTAAGTGGCCTATTTTGCATGGTATTGCAAACATGCTAGGCATTTTGCTGGCATCTTCCGCTGTAATACTGCAGATACATTCTCACCAACGCTTACCCTTTCATTACCAGTTAATTTTCACTTGTTGGTGCAGAGCTCTTTGAGGAACTTGGCATAACGCGGAATCTGTTTGATGGCATCCAACAGTGGTATGTTGATATCGACATTTCTGAATGTTTCAAAGATCTCCTTGTCCTCTTTCCCTTTCTGACATTGGTTCAATCGTCCTGGAAATAGAGGTTGAATTTTAGGCAATGGAGGTTTCGATCGGACCTGTTCATCGTTCTCGTGCTTTTCTTAGGCAAAATCTTGGCCAAGATTTCTGCCAAGATTTGGTTCCAGTACTTTTCCACTTTGCAACGTCACTGCATTTATGCGTTGTCTTGAATTAGGTTCCGTTTGTGACGGCAACTTCCCTTGTGAGTTCATTTTCTCAATTGATATGGTCAATTCTCCTATAGACGCCTCGGTTTTCTATTGAAAGTCAAGCATATTAGCTGCTAATTTATTAACTATGGTTTCTAGAGAGGTACCTGAATCTCGTGGCTGTGGTGGAAACTGATATTGGTATGGCTGGTTGTACTGCAGGTTTGCCCCATAACTCAATTTAGGATGGTCCCTCCATCCTGGATTGTAGCTATTAGCGTAGGGGTCATAATGCCTTTGTGGTGGCCCAGGGAAATTTCTCGCAGCATCCAAATGAGCCATAGTATCGTCACACAAACTAGGGCATGCATCAGTTGTATGTTTAGGTGTTGCACAAATTCCGCACAGTCGGGTTGGTCCTTTTTTTACTGCAAAAAAAGAATTCATGATATTAGTAAATCGATCAACTTTATCTTCTAAAGTTGAAATACTTAGTTGGTGAACCCTTCTAGTGGGTTCAGGATTGGCTCAAAATTGCTGAGTATTTGCAGCCATCGCGGATATCAAGTCCCTTGCTTGTTAAGGAGTCATGTTGACAAACGCTCCTCCACTGGCGGCATCTACCATATTCATCTCTATGGGCTTTAAGCCTTCATAAAAGTATTGGAGCAGAGATTGTTCTGTTATACCGTGTTGTAGGCAACTTGCACACAACTTCTTAAATCTCTCTCAATAGTCGTAAAGAGACTCTGCTTCTGTAATGGCCTAAATTCAAGGTTATCGGAACAATGATTTCGCAACCATAAATCCGATTTAAAGAGAAATTTATTTCAATATATTTGCATGAATATTTATATGATAGGAAATATTTTTATAAATATTTATAAAATGTTAGTAATGTGGTATTAAAATTTCGTTAGATAATTTTAACGTTTGGGTAGGTAATTAAATGAAAAAGATTAAATTGAAAAAGGTGTAAAAGTTTAATTATAGATTAAAGAAAAAATAAAAGGACTAAAAAGGCAATTATGCCATTTTAGAATGTTGAGGCGGTTTAAGTATGAAAAATTTGAGATTTTTTTCATTGAAAACGTGTATATATATAATAGATATTAACTATAAAGTATATTATATTATATATATATATAAACTAAAGGAAAAAGAATAGAAAAGAGATAGAAAAGTAAAGCAGAAACCCAAAACGAAACAGAGAGCAGAGAAAGAAAGAAAAAGAGAAAAGAAAGAAGAAAAGGGAAAATTGAAAGTTTGAAGCTTGGATATTTAATAGATCCGGAAAACTCAAATACGAAGTTAGATCGAGGAAAGGAAAAAGTCCCGGATTAGTAGATTTTGTATACGAACTAGTATCGAGGTAAGTTCGTGTAACTTGAATTATATTCTTAAATGCTTGAAATGTATGTTATTGATGTGAATATAATTTGAATGTTCATTGTATGAAAATTGATAAAATATTGATATATTTGGTAAAAGGGGGAAGAAATCCCGGTTGAATGAAAGGAAAATTCGATGGATCTCTGAAAAGGAATTGACGGTAAAAAGGATCTAGCCCGGACGGGTGATTCTATCCTGATATAGCCCTCCCGAAGAATATGTGGAAAAATGGATTTAGCCCGGATGGGTAATCCGAATTAGGGTCTGAATTTAGCCTGGACTGGTAATTCAGATCCAAGCTCATTAGAGTAATTGTCGTTGCAGGGGATTTAGCCTGGACTGGTAATCCCTCTGTAAGGATGAGGTTCGCGGGAGTGTGCTCTCTGAAATGGAAATGTGCGCACATGAACATGAATTGACGGACCGGAATTTGTACACTAAAGTGTACCCTTGAAAATCCATCGAAATTCCGAGAAATTCAAC
This sequence comes from Gossypium sturtianum, assembly GCA_025698515.1. Lineage (NCBI taxonomy): Eukaryota > Viridiplantae > Streptophyta > Magnoliopsida > Malvales > Malvaceae > Gossypium > Gossypium sturtianum. The sequence goes on from CM046951.1 coordinate 82,546,480, forward strand.
GGGACAAATATGGAAAAATAACAAAGAAATGGAAATCATGGTATTGATGAGCTCATCAATCATGGTATAAATTATTGATTCATGGAAATTATTGGGCTAACTTGAATGTTGAGTTTGTGCGTGATAGGGTAATAATGCATTGACTGGATATATGGATGTTTATTGCATTGTATTGAAAATATTAGGTAAGTATAATTCTTGTTACATGGGCTTACTAAGCACAAAGTGCTTACCCAGTTTCTTTTTCCCTTGTTTTGTAGTGTTAAGAGTTCGGAGGTCGGATTCAGTCGGAGACACATCACACTATCAACCTCAAGATTTCGATATATAAAGAAACTTTATTTTGGAAAACAATGGCATGTATAAGCTAATAAAGTAGATGTTAATACGAAATGAATGTAAGGTTAGCCATTGGTATGGCTAATAAATCTTGTTTTGATATGTGTTAAAGTTATGCATGAATCTATTATGAAAATATGTTGAATTGGATTGGTTGATGTGGATTGGTCTCGTTTTAAAATTGTAGGGAAGGCTAAATATTTATAAAGGGGCTATGTAGAGTAAAAAAAAAAAATTCGGAAACTCCGGTAATGCCTCGTACTCTATTCTGATATCGAATACGGGTAGGGGGTGTTACAGCTTCTTTGTGCCTTATTTCAACGATCTCTCTTCTTAACTCAGCTACAAGTAATGCTGGAAAAAACCTGTTGAGAAACAAACGAGAAAGATCAACCCAAGTTGTAATAGATCCAGGAGGTAAATAAAACAACCATTCCCTAGCAGAATCTGCTAAGGAAAAAGGGAAAGCACGCAATTTAATTTGATCCTCAATTACCCCCTGAGGTTTCATGCTAAGACAAACCATATGAAACTCTTTCATATGTTTGTGGGAATTTTTGTTTTGCAACCCACAAAAAGTTGGCAGTAACTGGATTAAACCTGACTTCAGTTCAAAATCAGTATCTATAGTAGGATACGCGATGCACAATGGCGGTTGTTCTGCAGGAGCTTCGGCCAATTGCCGAATCGTTGAGCCATAGGTGGATGTGCTAGATTCGGGTTTTCGTTAACCCTAGCGTTAAGCACTTCTTCTAGTGAATCGACTTCTACTTTTTCGCTTTCAAATGTTTGAGTAGGGTTTTCGTTAACCCTAGACTCTAATTCGTCGTCGATTCTGATTTCTGGTGGTGGGTTACTCTGAGTCCCAACCACTCCTGACAACTTTTTTCGTAACTTTGTCTCCTTGCGATTAGCTCTCGCAGTCTTCTCTATTTTTGAATCAAACGAAAGAATACTTGGAGTAGAACTGATCATAAGAAACAAAGAAACAAGATTAGTACGTTACCAGTCCCCGGCAACGGTGCCAAAATTTGATGCGGTCGTTGAGAGCACCAAAAACATCCTATCCCTTTAAAATAATGAAAATAATAAAAATAATAGTATAAGGGAAGTAGGGTCAAATCCTCAGGGACCGAATTTGCACAAATTCTTGTTCTTTGAAATCCTAGACAGAGTCGTGCCCAAGAAAACCTGCGTACCTGGAAAAAAAATTAAAAAAAACAGAATTAAAAGTTTAGATTGAATTGAAATTACGAAAATTAAATTTGAAATAGTAAAAATAAATAGAGTTGAGGAAAAAGGAGTTCTTATAGAGAGATTCTAGCCTCCGGTTGTCTCGATCCGCCTTGGATTCTATCATCGGCTTTTAAGTGATCCTTCTCAAACAGAATAAGCAAGTTATAGTGGAAGAGGACACCTACGACCACCAGCTCCAAGAATTTAGACTTACAATTTAGAAGAACCTGACTCTAGCTAACAATCGCTTCTGTGGGACCATCTTATGCTAGATCATCATTTCTCATTGGCAAATGCCACGCCATTTTGTCTGTTGGGCTCGCCAACCTCTAACGCAGTAAGCTAACGAATCGACTGTGCAACCTTCTCAATATATACAAAGCGGTCGTTCCTTGCACGCGTTGAAAAGATCACCTTTTAAGGGACATGGACGGAAGCGTCAGCCCCATAATACGGAGAAACGATGAATACTCGTCGAGAAGGCTAAGCGCAGATTCTAAACCTCATGAACCCTTTTTGAGGAACTTTGACAACCTTCGGCTAGATAAATTTAGTGGCTCATGGTTTTTGGAAAAATAAATATAATGGAAATGGAATTTTTATTGAAAAAAATATGAAAAGAACAAAAGGCTAAACTTTTTTGGGAAGAGAGTGTTTACAGAAAAGATGAGTGAAATTTGTGTCACTCCATCCCTATTTATAGTACTAGAAAACCTAGTCTATTCCTAATTAAATTCCAAAAGGTAAATACAAATAAATAAATATAAATAAAGATAAATAAAGATAAATCCTAAAATTAAATCTAAATAATAATTCTTAATAATTATCCTAATATAATTGGAATTAAGATAGAGTCTTGTGATATAAAATCTCTTCTTTTGCATTTTTGCTCCCAAAATCTTCCACACTTTGCATTTTCGGCACCACTTCTCTCCTACTTCGCATGCTGGCCCAATTTAACTTTAATTTCACGCTTTTTGCCCTCAAATTTCCTTTTACCTTCAATTTAGTCCCTGTAAGATAAAAAACCATAAATAGCTCAATTTAGTAGGATCATACTCAAAATAAACATAATTAATACATAAAAATATGTCATCCTAGAGTATTATCACTTGAGCTGCTAATCTTGCTTACATGAATCATATATCAATTGTAGCTCCGAAAGGTTGCTATTAGCCACATAACTAGTCCTAATTAAATCAATCATCAAAGATGTTAACCTATATGTTTTTAACATCAATAATAAAGAAAAAAAACAAAAGATTTACACCAAATTTAATTATGACATAGGCAAAGAAAAAAAAATGAAATTGACAACCATGTTCTACTAGCATTTAGTTGACAGCTTAAACTTGTGTTATTCCAAATATTCATTTTCCTTGAAGCATTCATGTTTAATACATGTTTAGACATAGATATGGGAATCTCATCCTTCGAATACATGAAAAAACATTGAAAAAGTTTACCTACCTATATCAAATAATATTAGAGATCAAAGTGAGAAAAATAATATACTATAGGGATTAAAATATGCATTAAACCTAAAAAAATCTTATTAAAGAAAGAGATTTGGGTGAAGTACTAGAATAGTCATCCAACTATACACTTCATTCTATTTTGGTCATCTAACTATTAATTCGTTTGATTTAGTCACTCAACTTTTTGAAATTAAATATTTTAGTCCCTCTCCTGTTAGTTGTCGTTAGCTAATGGACAGAAAGCTGATATGGGCTTTTTATTAGTCTAATAACAAATTTAGCCCTCTAATGTTTTCATAACTTATCAATTTGACCCTAAATCTAACAAATTCAATTAACTCTATCAGGAAACAACTAAACTTTTCTCACTCTCAACAATACGCATCTTTGACCCTCTCGTCAACCACCATAAACAACTAACCACCATATTTAACTCACCTTCACTGTCCACTAGCACCACTAGCGATCTTTTCTCTACTTACTCTTTTCAAATGCAAAATAATAAAAGAAACAGTTATTTTAATAACCATAATATGATCTTTTAAATGAAAAATAGTGAAAGAAACAATTATTTTAAAATCCATAATGTGATATTTTAAAAATAAGTAAATGGTGAGAGATAGGTGAGGCTTGGTGCACTATGGGTCTTGAGGTAGATGGTTGGTCAGAATGGTGCGTAGGAGTTGAGGGAAAAATGGTGATGATAATAGTGTCGGGCAAATGGGTAAGATAGTGAGTTTGTGATTCTTTCAATTAGATTTGGTTATTAGTTTTAGGTTGAAGGAAGGGTGGTTAGATGATGGAAGCTTCAATGTTTGTTGGTTGTGGAGAGAATAGAAAATGATGATGGAGAGAGTGAGTTTAAGATGATGGTTGACTAGAAGGTTAGGGGTGTGTATTGTTAAGAGTGGGAGAAGGTCCAATAAAAATTTATTAATTTTTTTAGGTTTAAAATCAAATTTATAGAATGTGTAAACATTGAAAGGCTAAATTTATTATTAGGCCAATAAAAAAAAAGCTCACATAGCTTTCTATCTCTAAGCAATAAGAACTAAGAGTGGCTAAAATATTTAATTTCGAAAGTTAAATAACTAATCCGAAAAAATTAGTAATTAGTTGATCAAAATAAAATGGATTGTATAGTTGTGTAACGTCCTGAAAATATTAAATTTTGTTTTATTAATTTTTGCAATTGCTAAGTGTCTACTTCAATGGTTAAGGGCCTTGATACTGTGATAGGGGTCTTTGGTTCGAATCTTTGCATGGGTAAGGGTGTAACACCCCTCACCCATATTCAACACCAGAATAGGGTTACGAGGTATTACCGATCAATTCACAACATATAGCATACATTTATGCAACAATAAGCATTCATTCTCATAAATCATTCAACACAATCACATTGTCCCTTATAAGGGCCTACGAGGCCTTAAACATGCTTTAGAAGTGGTTCGGGACTAAATCGATATCATACGAAAATTTTGGAAAACTTAGAAATTTTTCATGTAAACAAGGGTCACACGCCCGTGTGCCTCACACGGCTAGTAGACACGCCCGTGTCTCAGGCCGTGTGGAAACAACGCATACATACAGACTTGGGTCACACGGCCAACTACACGCCTGTGTGTCTAGCCCGTGTGCCCTTCAAAGTGGCCACACACGCCCGTGTGCCAGGCCGTGTGCTAGGCCGTGCCAAATCTGTAGGGTATACTGACTTATGCAACACGACCAAGTCACACGCCCGTGTACTAGGCCGTGTGCCAATTAGGGGGTATATTGACTTGTACCACACGGCCAGTCACACGCCCGTGTGTGAGACCGTGTGAAGCATACTGACTTCAATTCAATTTCAACACTAGGGGACACAAGGCCGTGTAACATGACTGCGTGTCATACACGGCTGAGACACACGCCCGTGTCTCTGCCCGTGTGGACAAAAATAGGCTATTTGCCACCCTTACTCATGCTCACCTAAACAACCAAAATGGTACCAATCCATAATCTAATTAAACATCCAATTTAACCACAAACAAGGTTAATTCATATCATTTTCAATACTAGCAACTAACATGCTTATACCATAAGTTTTACCCAATCAAAACATACCAAAATATATATACAAATCAACTAGTTAAACCTTTACCTAACATACATCATTTTGCACCAATTCAAAAGCTTCATACCAATTCCACATACCTCATATTATAAGTCATTCACTTATCCATTTATAGACTCAAATGTCAACCATTTATGCACATAATCAAGTCAACCAAATTAAGCCAACATTAATGGCCATATATGTAAAAACCAAAACACAACCATTTACAAGCCATTTCAAATGGAAAAATTCACTATCAAAACATAACTAAAATGACCATAATCCTATACATGCCATATGACCAAACCATAAGTTCAAAAGTATCAAAGTGATGGTTGGGTAGTGTGACGTAATCTCTGACGATCCCCGAATCCAAGCTAGTTTTGAAATCACTATAATAAATGGAAAAATTAACAAAGTAAGCTTTATAGCTTAGTAAGCTCGTATGTTATAAACTTAACTAACCACATATATATACCATTCATCAATTTAAACATATAACATGAAATTCATGATTACTAACAAACCTTTCACATGCTTATTCATAAGCTCATATGCAAACTTTGTAACTTATTCAATTTTAAGCTCACAATATACATGTACATACCTATACCAAACCATAATAAGTTCATACATAAACGGAATACCGTTGAATACTCGATATCTCGCACACTAAGTTCCGTACATAGTCGAAGACATTTCAAATCACACACTAAGTGCCATGCATAGCTGAAGCAATCTCATTCTCGCACACTAAGTGCCATATATAGCTAAAGCTATCCCATTCTCGCACACTAAGTGCCATATATAGCCGAAGCTATGTCGAATCGCACACTAAGTGCCACAAATAGCCGATTTGTCGGTGAACATAACTGAAGTCCCGTATATACAATTTATGCAATATCAAAGCATTAAAAGAATAATTATAACAATTTTTATTGCATACGAACTTACCTCGGATGCTAAAACAGCGAATCGAGTCGATTAGTCATAACTTTATCTTTTCCCCGATCCAAGTCCGTATTTCACTTTTCTTGATCTAGTTATATTCAAAATTAACTTATTCAATCATATATTCATTCAATTTAGTCCAAAATACACTTTAAAATACATTTACACTTTTGCCCTTAAAGTTTCACATTTTTACAATTTAGTCCTCAATACACAAAATCACAAATTTATGCAAATTTCACAATACTCATGCTTAGCCGAATTACCATAAAGCCCCTAGTAGCCCATATATTCCATTTATTTACACATTTTCACATTTTCATAAATAAATCCCAATTTTGTATTTTTACTCAAAATCACTTAACAAAACTTGTATATCTATCCACAAATATTCATAATCTATCAAAAACTTCAAAATACACATGTATTCATCAATGAAATCATTCAAAATATTTAACAGTTTTGCAAATTAGTCCCTAGGCTAGCTAGTACTAGCTGCAACGATTTTAAAAACATAGAAATCATTAAAAACGGGACAAAAATCGTACCTTAATTGCCCAAATTAACTTGGCCGAATGAAAGGAATGGAAATGGCTTTCTCTAGCCCTAATTTTCAGTTGAGGAAGAAACTAAAAGATGATACATATTTTTAATTTTATTTATTTTATCATTAATACATAATTTGTTAAATTAACCTTGGTTTAAATCATTAAAATTCACTTGTTTTATGCCCATAAATGTCCATTACCTATAATAATGGTTTAATAAAAACATAAGAACTTTCACTTATATAATCCATAGAAAATAGATACTTTAATCTATTAGAATAGCACTTTTACACCTTACGCGATTTAGTCATTTTTCTCAAATTGACCAATTAAACGATAAAATTTCTTTACGAAATTTTCACACATACATGCTATCATGCTGTAAATATTAAAATAATTATAAAATAAATATTTTGACCTCATATTTGTAGTCTCAAAACTACTGTTTCGATTTGACCAAAAACGGGCTGTTACAAATGGGATATATTTTTTGTTCGAATATGATAAAGTATAGTAATTGGATTAGTGGGTTAGTTGGGATATGGAAGTTTTGGTTTTATTTTTTATTAAATTTTATTTTAAATTAAAGAGGTTAAGAAGTTGACAAAAAAAATATGCTCCCATTTTGCACGTTTCTTTGTGTTTCTCCACTTTCTTTATTTTCTTTTTTCTTTTCTTTCTTTTGTTTCGGTTCTTGCGGCTCCATTCTACTATGTTGTTTTTCTTCTTTCTAAGCTAATTCAAGTTACTGTAGGAAAAATTGCATTTTTTGTAACTTTGAGGCATTTTCTCATTAGGTAAAGGTGAAGAGTTGAATAATAATTTTATGGTTTCATAATCTACTGCATGAGACCTTTAGAACGATATATTATATGCTCAAAATGGTTGAATGATGAATGAGAAATTGATGCTCAAAGTAAGCTACTTGGAAATATTGTTGAGGAAAAACAAAAGGCTTAGATCCCACATTGGTTAAATACCAAGTGTGGGTTGTGTTTATATATGTGAACTCTTTTGAAGGGTAATTGAATGACTAAGCTTATAACCCTGTCTCACGCGCAGGGGGTGTAGGTCTAAACCCGATGGGGTTGGGACACACCTGCACGATGTGGGCGACGTGAAATGTTCGGACCGGTTGGGCCTAAATTATGTTGTTCTCAAAAATCTCTTTTTTCATCTTGCGTGTTTTCTAAATATTCTGGTGATAGAAAAAAGACATTGTTCGTTCGATTGATCATGGCAGAGGTGCTACTACTTCGATCACAGCTATTGTTGTATCTTGGGAGACTTTCGACCAACGTTACTCCAAGTACCGTAGGAGTGGCCGAATCTGTCTTAAGGAAACCGTGTTTCACGGGCCTCAACATTTCGTAAAATCTCAATTCTCCTTTATTTCAATTGTTTATTATGGTTTTATTTGATTTTGATATTCGATAAATTAACTATAAATAATTCTGTTCATATTTTATTTTATATGTGTTTATTTATAGTTAATTATTTTTGTTCGCTAATGATCGTGTCTGAGAGTTTTAATATTTATATAATGAATGATTGAGCCTAGAAACTAACTATAACCACGATTGAGGCAAGCGCACCTATCAAACAGTAGTATAGCTTAGTGGCAAGAACGGAATGTCGAACCCAAAGGAACCAAAATTACTAGTACTGACTTTCTTTTTATTATCTAGCCTAAAATAAAGGGAATTGATATTTATCTAACTAATTACTAAGCTAAGGATGCCAAGACACAGAGAATGAATTGGGAAAATACTTTTGGGAAAATCAATTGATTAAGACAATACCCGAGGAAGAATCCACCTAGACTTCACTTGCTATTTAACTCTGAACCAGACGATTTATTCACTTGACTTGATCCGTAAGATTCCCTAATTTATATTAATACCTCTTTCGAGGCTACTAACGTCTAACCCTAGGTTGATTAATTGAAATCTCTTTCTAATTAAAACTCCTACTGTTGCATTAACTCAATTTATGGACTCCCATATTAGGTTTGACCCTAATCCGACAGATTTTCGTCATCCTATCTCTAAGAGTGCGATCAACTCCGCTTAATTATGCTAGATCTACTCTTAAACAGGGAATTTTGCTCATCCGAATAAGCACATCAATACTTGAATCAATATCCTGAAATATTAAAGCAAGAATTAAGAACACATAATTAAGAACAAATCAAGTATTTATCATACAGTTCAGAAAATAATAACAAGATCCGTCTTAGATTTCATCCCCCTCAGGTATTTGAGGGGTTTAGTTCATGTTTATAAAAGAATACATCTCAGAAGAAATTAAATAACAAAACATAAAGAAAAACCCTAAAACCCCCTGAAGGAAATTGAAGGGAAAATCCTCAGTCTTCAGCGTGATTCCGGCTTCTGAGATGGATCAACTGACTTTCTTCGAGTAATTCCCTATATTCAGCCTTCTTTGGCTTAGCTCTTCGTCAAAATCTCTGACAGAAGGCTTCTGTCGAACTCCCCTTTTAGGTTGCCCTCTAGGGTGTTTATATAGGCTTTCGGGATGCCTTACTTGGCCCACAAGTATCATATTTCGAGTGGAATTAAAACGGGTCACGGCAAGGACACGCTCGTGTGAAACGCCCGTGTGAATCGAGCCCAAGGCCGTGTTCGAGTCTGCTAAACTGGCACGGCCGTGTGGTGAACTCCAAGCCGTGTTGATTTCTTACTTTGGCCCATTTTCTCCGTTTTTGGCTCGTTTCTCATTCTTTTCGACTCCCTAAGCTCTCCTGAGTATAAAACATGAAATTAAGAGATTAGGAGCATCGAATTCATCAAATCTAATGAATATTCATCCAAAATTAAGCCAAGCATGGGGTTAAAATATGTGTAAATTATAGTTTATCAAATACCCCCACACTTAAGCGTTTGCTTGTCCTTAAGCAAAATCCTCAACTCACAATTAGAATTAAATTCCCTCAATTCATAATTTTCATCGACAATGTCTCATCATAATTCATAAATAATTCATACATGGATAATTTAACTCAAAGAGTCCTAAAGATTCAAATAATCTAAGTCACAAATTTTTGTAGCACGAAAACATAGGTGTTTCCCTTTATCTAAATAATTACTTTTGATTCAAAACCGACAAGGATTAACATCCTCACTAAGGATTCACTCAAATAACTCAAAGTGTTTAAGGTTCAAGATAAACACTCATAAGTCAAGCATGAAAAGTTAATCCCATAGGCTTGCATGAAAATCAAATCTCCACCACTATAAAATGAGATGATACACAAATCAAAAGGTCTTTAAAAGGGTTGTAACAGGGCTTGGGTTAAAGGTGTGGAATAAGGCTGAATTAGAGGGTTAATATCGAGATTGAATTAATAAATTACCTAACTAGAAAGATTGGACTAATACTGATAATTACATCAATTGAAAACTTATCACTAATAACACGAGCTTCTTCTCAAAATGTACCATTAACTGCTTAAGCTCAAATAACAAAGAATTAATGAATAAATTGCCAAATAATAATAATTTTTTTTTAAGAATAAGCACATACAATAATAATATAGAATTTAACATCTGAAATAAAGAACATAGTTAAGCAACTGATCAAATCAAATCTCGATATAAGGGTAGTCAAGAGAAATGGTGATAACAAATACAAAATGGGTTTTGGGTTAATATTAATGGGTGAGTCAAGAAATGGTTTGTTAGGATTCAAAGGGGTTCACTAAGGGTTAATTATGAAGGTAGGCCTTTTAGGAAGTAAGTGGGTTAAATCCTAGGTGCCTTTATCATCTCAGTATATCAAATTAAAAGTGTAGTCTTGACATGCATAATCGAAGCAAGTTCTAGAATAAAAAATCAATATTGACACACTCATAACCAACAATAAAGTGAGCAAGAAAAATATATGCTCTAAAAGGCTCAAAGACTCACAGAAATTATGGTTTTTGATGTCAACCTTGCAAATTTCAAACTTCAAAGTAATATTTAAATTTAGGAAAACAACCTAGAAATTTTAATTACGAAAAATAGACTTATCATGCTTGATTTTCTAATATCTTAAAGTTTAAATCATAAATGCACAATTAACTATGACTTAATCCAAAACATATCAATGAATATCATAAATTAATAGAAGTTTCATTCTAATTAGTAATATGAGAAAATTTACTTAAGAACAAGAAATAATTCAGGGATTTTCTGATAATGATATACTTAAATAACCTCCCTACACTTAAGATGTACATTGTCCTCAATATACAAAAATAGATAATGATAAGATAATAAGAATATCATAAGAGAGGGAGAGAAGTGAAACTTCCTGAATTATGGATGAAATCCTTAGAAAGTGAAAAGAAGTCTGATGAACTAGGCAGAGGTGAAGGTGGGGGAGAATACTCCGGTAGTTTGGTCGTTCCTTAGTAGCACCTTGAACCTTTTGAAAATCATGAGTCATCAGTAAAGTTTTAGGGAGTTTTATTAATGGTCGTTGTTATAGCTACTCGATAATAGACAGCCAGAGATATAAAGAAATCAAAATATACTAATAAAAATTTAAAACAAGAAAGATAAAGAAAAAGAGTTCAAAATTTAAAATAAAAGAAAAAGAAAAAATAAATGGACTCAAAGGTCCTCCCACGCCCGTGTAGAGGATCACACGCCCGTGTTCTTTAGTCAGTGTCGACCACGTCCGCATCGTACGGCCGTGGCATTTTATCGCAGCCTGTGTTTTGGGGAAAATTTTCATCCTTAACCCGCACGGTCTCCGTCACACTGGTGTGCCTCCTCATGGTGTCCACACGGTCGCAGCCACGCCCGTGTGCAAGGCCGTGTGGTAGGGAAACCTGCGCCTAAAACATGAACGAAAGTGAAAACAAACTAATTAGTAGGGTTAGTGCTCGGGTTACCTCCCGCGAAGCGCTCGTTTAAAGTCTTAAGCTAGACTTACCTCTTATTTGCATAATCATGGTGGTTTGAGGAGTTGAAACTCCTCTCCCCTGCTATCAGTTCTATGATCACTATATAGTTTGAGTCGAGTAGTGTTTACCTTAAAAGTGCCGAACTCAGGATTAGTTACCTCGACTGTTTCGTATGGGAAGACATTGAGTACTTTAAAAGGGATTTCTTCGTTTGTATTAAGGTCTGAAATGATGATTCGAGGGTCTTTCTCGTCCAATAATACCTGATCCCCGATCTGAAATTGGTATGTCTCATCTTTAAGTTTGACATGGAGTTGCCTTGTTTTTACTTCATGTGTTTTTAGTTTCTCCTTGAAATGTGTCTTCCACTCGTCTAGTTCATCGATCTGAAGCCTTCGTTTCTCATGAGTTATTTCCTTGTTGGCACGAAGTTTAGAATGTGGCTCAGATGTGTAATTTCGTGGTGCTTCCTGAAAAGAAGGTTGAACCAAACGGTCATTAATAGAATTTATGTTTTCACCTTTCCATGCCATGGTTGTAGGGTGGGTATTCTGTATTGTTCGACCCTCCTCCATTTGTATCGCATTGCATCACTAGATGTACCTGCGAAGAACCACACAAACCGTCAATCTTTTTATTTAACAGTTCTACCTGGTTTGATAGTATGGTCACTGTGTCGAGGTTGAAAACTCCAGCGGCTTTTGTTGGCTTCGTCCTTGTAACTTGCCACTGATAGTTATTCAGTGACATCTCCTATATAAACTCATAGGCCTCTTCAGGGGTTTTGTTAGTTAAGGTTCCACCGGCGGCTGAATCAATCAACTGCCTAGTTGAGGGGTTCACACCGTTGTAAAAGGTTTGAACCTGTTGCCACAAAGGTAATCCATGGTGAGGGCACCTTCTCAATAAATCATTATATCTCTCCTATGCATCGTAAAGTGTCTCTAAATCCATCTGCACAAAAGAAGAGATATCATTCCTCAACTTAGCCATTTCGCCGGTGAAAAATATTTTAACAAAAATTTTTCGGTCATTTGATCCCATGTAGTGATTGATCCTCGTGGTAACGAGTTTAACCACTGTTGAGCTTTGTTTCTCAATGAAAAGGGAAACAACCGAAGACGAATGGCATCATCAGAAACACTATTTATTTTGAAAGTGTCGCAAAACTCTAGAAAATTAGCCAAGTGATTGTTTGGGTCCTCATCCTGCAAACCATCAAATCGAACAAATTCTTTGAATCATCTATATAGTGTTAGGTTTCAGATTCAAAATTATTTATGCAAACAACAATGAGTTCGACAATACTTGATTCAGGTTCTGTTAAATTAGGTTTAGCATAATCATACATAGTACGAGGAGCATGATTTTGATTCACCGGGTTTGCGGCAACCACAGGAGGTAGCGGATTATTATCAGCCATCTCTTCGGTAGTGTTGGTTTCGTCTTCTTGCTCTTACGCATATGTATTGTAGGCTTCGCCTTACTTCTCTTGGTTTCGCGAATCTGTACTTTCAATCTCCTTTCACAAAAGTAATAGTCCTGACGGGTTTCTTCTAGTCATAAACTAGATTTACCTGCCAGAAGCAAATAAAAGAAAAATTAGCAAGGTTAAAATAAAAATTAAATCGCAAATAAAAATAAGAATGACTAAAGTAATAAAAATTTAGCGTTCCTAATATCTTAGTTCCCCGGCAACGACGCCAACAACTTGATCGTGTCTGAGAGTTTTAATATTTATATAATGAATGATCGAGCCTAGAAACTAACTATCACCACGATTGAGGCAAGTGCACCTATCGAACAGTAGTATAGCTTAGTGGCAAGACCGAAATGTCGAACCCAAAGGAACCAAAATTACTAGTACTGACTTTCTTTTTATTATCTAGCCTAAAATAAAGGGAATTGATATTTATCTAACTAATTACTAAGCTAAGGATGCCAAGACACAGATAATGAATTGGGAAAATACTTTTGGGAAAATCAATTGATTAAGACAATACCCGAGGAAGAATCCACCTAGACTTCACTTGTTATTTAACTCTGAACCAGACGATTTATTCACTTGACTTGATTCGTAGGATTCCCTAATTTATAGTAATACCTCTTTCGAGGCTACTAACGTCTAACCCTAGGTTGATTAATTGAAATCTCTTTCTAATTAAAACCCCTAGTGTTGCATTAACTCGATTTATGGACTCCCATATTAGGTTTGACCCTAATCCGGCAGATTTTCGTCATCCTATCTCTAGGAGTGCGATCAACTCCGCTTAATTATGCTAGATCTACTCTTAAACAGGGACTTTTGCTCCTCCGAATAAGCACATCAATACTTGAATCGATATCCTAAAATATTAAAGCAAGAATTAAGAACACATAATTAAGAACAAATCAAGTATTTATCATACAGTTCAGAAAATAATAACAAGATCCGTCTTAGATTTCATCCCCCTCAGGTATTTGAGGGGTTTAGTTCATGTTTATAAAAGAATACATCTCAGAAGAAATTAAATAACAAAACATAAAGAAAAACCCTAAAACCCCCTGAAGGAAATTAAAGGGAAAATCCTCAGTCTTCAGCATGATTCCAGCTTCTGAGATGGATCAACTGACTTTCTTCGAGTAATTCCCTATATTCAGCCTTCTCTGGCTTCGCTCTTCGTCAAAAGCTCTGACAGAAGGCTTCTGTCTAACTCCCCTTTTAGGTTGCCCTCTAGGGTGTTTATATAGGCTTTCGGGATGCCTTACTTGGCCCACAAGTATCCTATTCCGAGTGGAATTAAAACGGGTCACGACAGGGACACGCTCGTGTGAAACGCCCATGTGAATCGAGCCCAAGGCCGTGTTCGAGTCTGCTAAAGTGGCACGGCCATGTGGTGAACTCCAGGCCGTGTTGATTTCTTACTTTGGCCCATTTTCTCCGTTTTTGGCCTGTTTCTCGTTCTTTTCGACTCCCTAAGCTCTCCTGAGTATAAAACATGAAATTAAGAGATTAGGAGCGTCGAATTCATCAAATCTAATGAATATTCATCCAAAATTAAGCCAAGCATGGGGTTAAAATATGTGTAAATTATAGTTTATCAGCTAACGTGTTTTGTCTAACAGTTACATCTTGATTGTTTTTTCTTCCCTTCATTAATTCTATTCTGATCATAGCTTGCTACTTTACAATTCATTCTCATTGTATTGTTTTGGTACGTACTCGGGTAGGTAGAGATGTTAATTCCGATAATTGTTGAGTAAGTTGGGGGTTTTTGTTTTGGTTGTTATGGTAGTGATTATTGATGTTGGTTAATCCGTTGCATTTAGGGGAGAATCGTGATACATTTGGCGTCCCTCCATCAATTGAGGAATCGTGAGGCCGCTGTTCGTTTTAAGGTGAGCGTATAAATATGTTTATGGAAGTGTTGATTGAGTTCAGTGTGTTTGATTCACGATTAATTTAGTGCCTCGATAATGAAATTGATTGTGTTAAATATCATATTTAGGTTTTGGATTACTCGTGCTTGAATCGGTGTTAGAAAATACCCAAGTGTGTAATGAGAAACATGAAAAACAGTGAACGGCGAAAGTCGGAAATCTGCCCAGTCAAAGCCACACAACCGTGTGCCAGGTCGTGTGGTAGGTCGTGTGCGACACACGGTTGTGTGACAGGCCGAATAAATCGGGTTCGAGTTGAGTCGAATTTCACAATTCGAATAAATCGAATAACTCGAATAATTCGAGTAATAGATTGATGTAAATATCATTTTTATCCCTATCAACTTTGAAAATAAACAAATTGGTCTTTCTGTCAACAAAAATTACAAAATAAATTCAAAATAAATTTTAAAATTCAAATATTTATAAAAATTTGAAAATTTATATTTTCAAAAATTCTAAAATATATATAAAAAAAAGTTAAAAATTTTAAAA
Source organism: Gossypium sturtianum (assembly GCA_025698515.1). Taxonomy (NCBI): domain Eukaryota; kingdom Viridiplantae; phylum Streptophyta; class Magnoliopsida; order Malvales; family Malvaceae; genus Gossypium; species Gossypium sturtianum. The sequence goes on from CM046951.1 coordinate 82,561,960, forward strand.
TTTTCTAAAATAATTATTTTGGGACCAAAATAATGATTCAAAATTATCATACTCAACTATCTTTTTTTTATTTTTATTTTTTTTGAATTTTTTTCCAAATATATATAGTTTCAAATTTATATGTTCTAACATGAAATTAGTTATACTGTAACAATATTTTTATTTGACATGTTTAATTTCTTTTAATTTAACTCAAACAATTCCACTCGATTCGATTCGACTCGACTTAAATTTTATTTCACTCGACTCAATTCGAAAAAAATTCAAATTGAATTAAAATGATAAAATAATACTCATAAACTCAATTAACTCAAAAAATTTATATTCGATTCGATCCAACAGTGACATTTATAAAATAGAAGCAAGTCATGTTTGCTTGCTTTCCCGGTAATGGTTAATTCCGTTGTAAGCCCAAAAACTTGATCAAGGTTGTCACTTTTCCTCGGTGATCAAAAGACAAGATACTTTGCTGTATTACTTATTATTAATAATAAAATAATTAAGTTATTCTTCAACTTCGTTTTTGCTAGGAAACTATTTCAAAAGAGTTATTCTTGTTCTCACTTTTCTTTATACACAAGGAAAATAAAACTTTTGGACTCAAAATGGGATTTTTCTATTCTTTTCCTTTCTTATCAACCAAATAAAAGAACCAACAAGAAAAACAAAACTTTCTTTGAACAAAAAAGCAGCCTTTTGAAACATTGCAGGATTCAGGAAATGGGTTTTAGAAGAATGGGTTGGCATGATCTACTATGGATTGTAAGGCTATTTGTTCTTATGCAATTAGTTCATGTGGTATTTAGTTGGGGAAAACATGGTCATTATGCTGTTTGCAAGATAGCTGAGGTCAGTCTTCATCTCTCTCTTTTAATGCCTTTAATTCGCCTGATCTTATATTACAATAAGATAATTATATTATTTGAATTTTCAACATTTCCACCATTTCATTATTATATTTACTCTAATAATTTATTTATTATTATATTAATTATAATTACGATTTTCATGAATTATTATAATTATATATTTACTTATTGATATATAAATTGTAATAAAAAGTAAAAAAAATTATAATTTATTATAAATTGAAATTAAAAATATTAAAGAAATTAAATTTGTTAAAAAATAAATTTTATAAAAAGGATAATTTAGTGAATGTATTTCTATATAAGTCTATTTTATGTCAACCGAACATCTAAATCTTTCATTCTAATCAAATGAACCAAACAATATAATGTAATATATCGCCATAATCTTATAATAAAATATAATCTTACATTCCTTAAATCAAACCTCTCTTTAATGATTTTCCACATATTTATGGACTGTAATTTTTCCATCAATAACATCATATGATTTAATTTTCATAATATTCTCAAATGTTTCTTGATCCTTCAAGGGATATCTTACAAAAGATGCCATGGCTACAGTGAAAGAACTGCTCCCTGATTATGCTAATGGTGAGCTTGCATCTGTATGTTCATGGCCTGATGATATCAAGTGGTATTACCGCTGGCACTGGACTAGTCCCTTACACTATGTTGACACCCCAAGTTTCAAGTGTAACTACAAATACGGCCGTAAGTTCCCATGTTACGGGCATTAGGTATAAATACTTCAAGAAAAACGAAAAAGTCATAGCACGAGCTCCACATTTTCTGCCGACAATAATTAACCTTCCTTATAGGAGACTGCTATGATTCTGCTGGACGTAGAAATAATTGTGTAACTGGAGCAATTTACAACTATACAAAACAACTATTTTCAGCTTATCAAGGATATAATCCCAATTTGAAATGTAAGTATTGTTCATATATATATATACATATATGTACTGGTTTATCATATACTCTTCATCTGTTTGTGACAGACAATTTGACAGAGGCACTCATTTTCTTAGCTCATTATATGGCCGATGTTCATCAGGTTTGTTACTCATATCTGATACTTATATTTGAGTCTGAGTAACATTGGATTTAGCAAGAAAATTTGTTACTTAAATCGTCTTATCTTTTTTTATTACAGCCATTACATGTTGGCTTCACAGGAGATTTAGGTGGGAGTATTCTTAAAGTTCGTTGGTATCGTAAGAAGACAAACCTACACCATGTGAGGACTTCTATCCAACACTCATACGAGTCCCGAGTTTTTTGATTATGGATACTTGTATCCGACATGTGTGTTTGGGGTATATTTACTGTATCCATATGCAATTTTATGCTGTACTTTCTCATTGTTGCAGGTTTGGGATACATTGATTATTGATACTGCAGTGAAGACATTCTATGGCTCGGATCTTTCAACGATGGTTCGAGCTATCCAAAGGAATATTACAGTAAGACGAACAAAGCACTCAATATTCTGGTTTTCTGGTTTTTCCTTTTACCTCTTTGGGTTTAGAATTGTATATATGTTTTAAGTACACCTATGGAAACTATGTTAAATGTCATAATTCATCTATAGGATGCTTGGTCCAGTGATATATCATCATGGAACTATTGTAGACATCACAACAGAGTTTGTCCTAACCTGTAAGTACATATATATATATATATATATATCACAACGTATTATGGATCTGTGTTACTCAAATTTGGATTACATGTTTGACATGCGTTTCGATATACAGGTATGCTGCTGAAAGTGTTAGGTTAGCATGTAACTTTGCATATAAGAATGCTACACCAGGAAGCATCTTAGAAGGTATTTTTTCATCTGCAAATAGCTAACTCGATACAGCATTTTACGTAAGCCGTCATGGTTGGCAAAGGCTGAGATAATGCGATTTACTTACATGATCACCACCTTTTAACACATTCTTCATAATTTTGTACCATAGATGATTATTTCCTCTCTCGGTTGCCTGTCGTGGAGAAGAGGCTCGCTCAAGGCGGGATTCGCCTTGCCGCTGTGCTCAACCAACTATTTAATTTCGAAGTGAAAATCGGACAATCATTGTGATAAAAAAAATCAGAGAAGCATGTTTAAATGCTGTAAGCACCATTGCAATATATGTTCATTGCTCATACAAAACAATGTATTGAATGTAAATTTTTTAAATTCGACATTGAAATTGAATGATTAACTTGCAGAATAGTAATGTCCCTTTTCAATTGCAATGGCGTGCTTTGATTAACTTTCTGCAGCCATTGCTATTCCTTTTGCAGCTTGGCTGGCCTTACCGGTACCTCGGAAAAACCTATATACTCTCTGCAAAAGATGAAAACATGGTTAAACACTAATTGTTAGAATGGACTAAGAAAAATCAAATAATCAAGTGGTTTAAACATCGAAAAGAGACCTGAATGACCCAGATGCTTAACAGCGCCTCGGCACAGAAAAATCCGAACCCGACGAAGTAAAAGATCTGTACAAAGCAAACATCAATCATGGCTTAAGTCAGATAAGCTTTCAACCAAAACTTCAAAAATGGAGAAATGAGATTTGAGAGCTTAGCTATCTTTACCCCAACCAAAGTATTGTGGCTCCAAACATATAACGCACTCAGTATTCCCCTGCAACAAGTCATAACAATCGATAATGAAGGATACCATATATATCCGATACTGTTCATATATTTGAAGGGTCATATCATCGTAACAAGTTACATCAAGTTTCAGGTACTTACGGTAACGATAACCCTTGATAAAATATAGGAGGAGCAACAGCAGCAAAGATGCAGAAGCATATATGTAACTGAAACAAGAAACGGAAAATGAAGAAATTGTATAAAATAGATGATGAAGCTGCCATGTAAGTGCATTTTTACCATATAAAATATGAAAAACCATCCAAACCTAAATGCACTGTCTTTCCTGCAAGATGATCATGAAATGATAAGTTAAAAAAAAAAAAGACTGATAAGAAAAATTATTCAAAGATAAAAACTATATGATCATACAGGTTTGAATACCTGCAAGCACGATATAGTGGGCGGTACCACAAAAAATAGGCTCCTGGTACCCCTACTACTAAGTAGATCATGGCAAGGAACCAGATTTCAATTCCTAAAAAGCAGATGTTTTTTAAGATTCAACACTCAGAATCTAAACAACAGATTACTGCCAATGTCAAAGTAGATTTGTAAATCCTACCGCTCCCTTTGAGGCTTGCTGCAGAAACAGATATGACATTCCAGACAAGGCAAAGGATCACTCCTGCAGAAATTTACCACTCATCAAATAGGCATCATTTCATTACTATTAATAGTTCTTTAGGACCAAGTGAAATATATGCAATAAGCTATAATCTAAGCTTTGCATCTGACATGAAGGGTTTACATTACATACCTAAGAAAGTGGCGAAAGCTACATATTGCATACGGTGTAGATAATTTGGTATTTCATTTGCAATATCAAGGTGTATGATTGGGAAAAATGGTGGCCAATTTTTGATATCCAGAAAAACTCCAGCTGCATTTCAAAGCAAGCTCAATACTGTCGATTATCAGTGCTAATTGCCGAGACTATGTTAGCTGGACTCGAGTGAGTGACGCATACAGGGATATTTGGAGGGTCATAACTCAGTGTTTACTTTTAAGAAAAGATTAATCAAAGTGTGATGACTGAATAGCAAATACAAAAGTGTTACCTCTAGCAAGAGCTTCTTTCTTTTTAACTTCCTGCATTCCCTCAAAAAATGAGTGAGAATTTCAGAACAAACTAATGCTTTAATGCCATTGTCTAGAACCCATATTTTGTTACTTAAAAAAGATGAATGATAGTTTCATAACCTGTAATTGATTCAATGTTTTTAAGACACAAGTGAAGGTATTTACCTCCTCTCTTTTTCTGATTTCAGCTTCCTTGGCTTCAAGTTCTCTCTCTTTACGCTTTAAATACTGCATTTCAAACAGGGTAATGTTCATGAAAAAAAATGGATGATATTTCAGTTTCAGGTCATTGTAAACTTAGGAATTTGGGTGCTTCAATTACCGCTGCTTTATCAAGAGTAATGCCAATGGCTGGATTTGGATCATTGTTGACAGGTTCGTGTGAATAATGTGAAGGGTTCTGCAAGTTTACACCAAACTATACTGTTGAAATTTCCAAACATATATACATAAGTCAAATATGCTATTAGACCCTCTACTTTGTGAAAATTGTGAATTTAGTCCCTCTATATTTTAATTTGATCAATTTTAGTTTATGTCTACAACTAGATTATTCTTAGTATTTATATTTTTTTTAATTTCAAAATTTCAGTTTTAATACAAACTTTAGTCATTAAATCTATTAATTAGCTATTTTTAGTCTTATGTGAAAAAAGTAAATTGACATAGTATTACACATACTATAATATATTTGCTGCATCAAATTTTAAAATTTAGTCCAGACTAAAATTTTAAAAGTATAAAGATCGAAAATGATCAAATTAAAGTCCCGAAATTAAATCCACGACTTACACATAGTACATGGATTAATAACAAAATTCAACTTATATATCATATACACTATGTATATGAACAGGGTTGAGAGAGAGAGGAAACTCACTGAAAAAGGATTGACTTGATCATCTTCTTCGCAGTCAAAAGGGTTCTTATCGTGGTGGGCAGCCATTAATAGGGTTTGAAGTATTTCTATAGAGACCAATGGAAATGCAATGCAAAGTTATATATTAATGTATGATGAGCTAATTGGGGTTGCTCAAAAGGGAGGGGAAAATGTTCATTATATATACACCAGCGAATTGAAGGAACTTTGTCTTCATTAATAATATGTAGCATTGCTTTGAAATTAAAGAGGAAACCCAATTTTGAAATTTGTTGTTATATGCTTGCTTCATTGTTTATGAGAAACATCAACATAGGGTGTTTATCCTGATTGAAAGTGGCGGAGCCACCGCTGCTCGCAGTGTCCCGGCCTCCTAGAATGAAATATTTTCTATTTAAATTTTTTATAATTTATTAAAATTTTAAATTAGTAATAATAAAATTATATTTTGACTTCTAAAAATTAATAAAAATTTGATTTAATCCTTTAAAAATCATAAAGATATAGATTATTAAAATGGTAAAATTGTATTTTTACTATCGTAAAAATATATAACTTAATTCTGTCCCCCCCAAAAAAAATTCTAGCTCCGCTACTGCTGATCGATTTCTTAAGGCATAGTGACTTTTTTGGCTCTCCAATTTTACAAAAAGAAATTATTTTAGCTATTCATTTAATTTTTCTATTTTTTAGTCCTTAAACTTACACGGTTTGTCAAATTACCGAAAATGGATTGAAAAGTTAACGTCTGTTAACTTTGCTAACGTGACATACACGTGGATTTCCACGTGGGTGTCAAATAAGCAATTAATTAAATTTTAAGATTCAAAAAAGTTATAAAAAATTATTTAAAACTTAAAAATTATAAAAAATATATTTTTAATATTTTTAATTTTAAAAAAATAATTAATTGCTAACGTAGTCTACACGTGGGCTACCACATCATCAAAGTTAACATATTCTATACATTTTGATGTGGTTTGATAAACAATACATGTTTAAGAGTTAAAAGAAATGAAAAATTAAATGAAAGGTTAAAATAATCTTTTTTCTGTAAAGTTTGAGGTTTAAATAAATCATTATGTCATTTTTTAATTAAATTGAAGTCTAGATTTTGTTTTTGATATATACAATATCGTAATTTGAAGTGATTCCAACTCCTGAATTTAAATTTAGGTTAATGAGCTCCAAGCGACGATTCAACGAGCGGTACAATGGATCAGTACCCATCGACGAGTAGAAAAAAAACATACCTTAGTTCTAAGTCAAATTGACGGTGAGTGTCAGAAATTATAGAAGAAAGCTGTTTGGATTTTGGTTTGCAATTTTATGACATTCAAAGCTATTTCATGAAAAAAAGTTGAACTATAGAAGAGAAGGGGAAGGGGAGTTTTTGATTGATGTAGGTGGTGTGAACAAAGAAGGCCATTCAACAACTATTTTAACAGTTCAATAACTTAAATGAAAATTTTCAAATAGTTTAGTAACTATTTTGTAACTTTTTGAAATCGAGTGACCAAAATATAAACTTACTAATAGTTTAGTGATATTGAGTGTAGTTTAGTCAAATAATTCAGATATCAGTTAAGTCCCTAATTGAAAATTACAACTTATCAATTGCGTGCTTAACTGGAAGCTAACAATTAATTGAAACATTGAAATATAATTTTTTGTCGAAACCTTAATAGATTGTTAAGTGATGACATCGTAGGTGAGGTAATGATTGATGTGAAAATTGATATGGTAAAATATTGGCCAGACAGTATAGAAAAATATTGACATAGAGGGCTAAATGACCTAAAAATACCATTTTTTAAAAAAATTTACTAAAAGGGCCAAAAATAATTATTTACCGGAAAGGGCCATTTCCCCCGAAAACGTGTCCATGTCAGCGCGTTTCGGAGATAAATAAAAGCGCGCCCACGAGGAGCGCTTTGTGCCACATCAACAAAAAACGCGTCCTTGAGGCGGCTTTGCTTTGCTGATGTGGCAAAAGCGCTCCTCGTGGACGCGCTTTTGCCCTTCACCCGATGGGCTTTTTAGTTGTTTTTAGTGTTAGGGTATGAGTTTTTAGGGTTTTAGAGTTACGGTTTAGGGATTTTTAGGGTCTTAGGGTTTAGGGTTTCTAGGGAAAATTAATAGACTAGATTTTAGGGTTAATTAATTAGAATAATTTTAAGTTTAGGGTTTTGGAAAAATATATCAATAAAATAAAAATTATTTGAATTTTTTTCTGAGAGTATCCGCAATATAATTTTGAGAAGACGTTTCGAACAAATAGTGACCAAAATGCTTCAAAGCAGATGCAATCATCAGCAAAGTCTTGAAAAAAGCTCCTACGTGGGACGCTCTTTTGCTACTGATAGTCTCTCGCAAAATAATTTTGAGAAGACGTTTATGAACAAATAGTGGCCAAAACGCTTCAAGTAGGATGCACTGCCATCAAGAGTACTGAAAAAAGCTCCCACGTGGACGCTCTTTTGCTACTGATGAGTCTCTAGCAAAATAATTTTGAGAAGACGTTTCGAACAAATAGTGGCCAAAGCGCTTCAAGGATGATGCATCGTCAAGAAGAGTATGAAAAAGCTCCCACATGGACGCTCTTTTGCTACAGTAGTCTGGTAATCCTTAGACTATAAATCAGCCAAATTTCATTCTCAGGTTGCATAACAGAAATTGAGGCAAAAGTAAAATAGAAACTGAAGATGAGTGAACGTATTAATGCTGTTATTTACTACGATGACGAGGTTTGTGACACCGAAAATGGTGTTGTTTTTTATCGGAGAACACAGCGCGACTGGGTTTTAACCGGAACATAGATTTGACAGAATTTCGCAAAAAAATTAGGCGTAAAATCTTCGTAACAACTCCAATGAAAGTTCAGTCTATTAAGTATAGATTTTGCGCTTCGGTTGATCCCGTGAGATATGACTCATTCAACATCAAAGGTCCTCGGAGCTTGGAGGCAATGGTGGAGACTCATCTTGCCAGTGGATAACCCTATCTTGAGGTATATGTTCAATTTTCATCGCCAAGTGATCTTCCTTCGACTTCAACATCTACTGATGTTCGAGGGGAATACACGACCCCAAGCCGACACTCTATTAGTGGGAGGCAAAATACGGAAGCGCCCGTGTTTGGTGGTAGTATGGAAAACACAACCCCTGCACGACACTCGGTTAGTGGATGGGACATGCATATCCTTCCTTCGACGTTCGATGCTAGAAATACGTATTGGGGAACGTCATCAACTTCTAGTGGTTGGCAATCCACATATGGTTGGGAATGTTACGAAAGTTGTTTAAGAAGGGATAATGTACTCCCCACGACATCCTCGTTCGTTGCAGATGATGGTGGGTCGGATGATGAGTCCGATGAGGATCCACCTCGAGAGCCCAGGCCCGATGGTGCAGAAGTTACATTATTTTCTGAACCAGAACCTGTTCCAACCGATGTTGAAGGCGGTTCAGATGAAGAAGAAGAAGATCCGCGATTCAGGGCGTACTCGCCTCCAGCCCACATGCATAATGTCGATCTATCTCAAGATGATGCATTGGAGTTTCTTGAACTACCACACAGAAGGCGTGACCGTACAAGTTCGTCGTTGGATTCGGGCGAATTAGAAGTTGGTAAAGAGTTTTCCAACAAGGATAGTTTTCTTGGTGCATTAAAACAATATAGCATCAAGAACGGGGTTAACTACAACGTAGTTAAATCCAAACTCGATAAGTACGAGACCAAGTGTGCAGTGCAAGACGATACATGTTCATGGAAAATCATGGCCTCGTTGAGGAAAAGGACAGGCTTGTGGGAGATCAAAAAGTACAACGGTCCACATGCATGTCTTGCCGGTACAGTATCACTAGGTGTTCAAGGTTTTTGAATAATACTAATATTACGTAATGTTGTATTATTTAACATACTTCGTTGACAGGTGTTTCACAAGATCATCCGAAGATGGATTCAGAGATGTTGGCTGACTTAATAATACCGATAGTGAAGGCAGATCCCAAGACTACAGTGCCGGCCTTAATTGGCAATATTCGTAGCCAATTGGGGTACACGCCCTCTTACCGGAAGACTTGGATAGCCAAGCGGCGTTGGAAAAGTTGCATGGTCGGTGGGACGCTTCATATAATGAAGTGTGGCAAGTGGTGCTGGCGTCTTTGGAGAGATATGTCCCAGGTAGCATAACAGACCTTGAAACGGAACCGGCGTACTACAATGATCGATTGCTTCGTGGATGCCAAGTGTTCAAGCGTCTGTTCTGGACATTTAAGAAATGCCGAGACGCATTTATATACTGCAAGCCATTGGTACAAATTGACGGTACCTTTATGTATGGTAGATATATGCATCGGCTATTGCTAGCTGTGGCACAGGATGGCAGTGGGAGAATCCTTTCAATTACGTTTGCAATAATACCGGGGGAGTCCGCTGATGACTGGGATTTCTTTCTATCTAGGTTAAGGAGGCATGTCTGCCCCCAACCTGATATATGTATTATATCGTATCGGGGCCCTGGAATACTAGCCGCAATAGAGCGACAGGGAAGCCTATGGCATCGCACACACTATCGATATTGCCTAAGGCATGTTGCGTCAACTACCACGGGCAACATCGATCTACAAGTCAACGACGGCAAGTGACCAATATGGGTATGTAATATCTATTAATATAATTTCGTTTGTAATATTCAATTTATTCTTAATTGAAGAGTGGTATGTAATATTCGCTATCAACTTATATTGGCAGGGTACGAGATCAATAAAGACCGTTTTCACGAGATGTTGGCGAGTTTGCGCTCAGTTAACGGAGAAGGCGCAAACTACCTACGCAATATTCCTTTCAAATAGTGGACACAAGCATACGAAGGCGGCCTACGATATGGTCATATGACCTCAAACCTGGCCGAATGCATAAATTCTGTTCTAAAAGGAACGCGTCATTTGCCGATAACATTGGTTGTGCGAGAGGCATATTTTCGAAGCGAGCAGCGAGTTATAAAGGCCAAATGCAAAGAGGCCATGTATAGTGCGCGAAGGTATTGCGAGAAATTAACAATGGGAAGGCACGGGCCAACACCATGCACACAGTGTGTCACGATCGCGACAACCTATGGTTTCGTCTGACGGAGTTTGGCAGACCGAACCAAGGTATTGTTGGCGAGCAATATCGTGTACACTTGAGAAATAGGACCTGCGACTGTGGGATATTTTATGCACTTCGTTACCCATGCGCTCATGTACTTGCGGCTTGTCAGAATCTCCGTCTGGATCCCATGAGCTATGTCGACGAAGTGTATAAAATAGAAAACATGTACAACGTTTGGAGACACGTATTCCCACCCGTCCCAGATGAACGTAAGTGCCCGTCTGTATCGCTTGCTCTGCATAAGCTGTTACCAGATAGAGAACTGCGGTGCAAACTAAAAGGTCGACCTTACTCGATTAGAATACGCAACAATATTGATATCCGAGAAACGGCCAACCAACGGAAGTTATGCGGATGGTGTAGGAACCCAGGCCATACATCTCGCTCGTGTCCAAATCGGAATAGTTGATAGTCTCCTTATCATTTTTGTCTCTTGGAAGAATGAAAAGTTATGTCTCATTTTAAATCGTATCATTTTTGTTTAGATGTATTTAAAGACATGATAGAAGTAAAGTATGTGTTTTTTATTTCATTAAATATATAAAAATTAAATTACAATTAGGATATTCAAAAACAACTTTCATTTTATTAAAAATAAAAAAAATAAATTACAAAAAAAAACAACTTTTATTTTATTAAAGATAAAAAAAATCAATTAAAAAAAAACAAATTTTATTTTATTAAAGATAAAAAAATCAATTACAAAAAAAATAAAAAAACAACTTTTATTTTATTAAAGATATAAAAAATAAATTACAAAAAAAACAACTTTTATTTTATTTTAGCAAAGATATAAAAATTAAATTACAATAAAAAAACAAACAACTTTTATTTTATTAAAGATATAAAAATTAAATTAAAAAATAAAATAAACAACTTTTATTTTATTTTAGCAAAGATATAAAAATTAAATTACAATAAAAAAAATAAACAACTTTTATTTCATTAAAGATATAAAAATTAAATTACAAAAAAAAACAACTTTTATTTTATTAAAGATATAAAAATTAAATTACAATAAAAAAATAAACAAAATTTATTTCATTAAAGATATAAAAATTAAATTACAAAAAAAATAAAAAACAACTTTTATTTTATTAAAGATATAAAAATTAAATTACAATAAAAAAAATAAACAACTTTTATTTTAGCAAAGATATAAAAATTAAATTACAATAAAAAAAATAAAAAACAACTTTTATTTTATTAAAGATATAAAAATTAAATTACAAAAAAAAATAAAAAAATGGCGGTCGGAATCAATGTTGGTGCCGGTCGAAATTAGTGCCATGGGGGGTGGTCGGATACATGACCGGATTCCTCCTTCTAGCTTTCGGTGGGGTTGTGGAACCTCAAAGCGGGATTCTGGTTCCTCCGGCAGCGAAGTGTCCAGTTGTGGTCTTTGGGAGGATGACTCACCTTGATAAAATAATGACTGGGGAGGTGTTTGCATAAACCATGGCGGAGGTGTCGGAATCCCATAAGACGAAGGAGACTGGTAAAAAGAAGAGCTCCCCGACGGTGCCTCGTGCGATCCCTCATGCGACGGCGGCCTCAAGATCGGCTGGCCAGTCGGAGTAGTCGGGAACGGATTCGAACCGGGTCATGTATTCCAACCTGCCGTGGGACTGGGAAAAGGAAACATATAAGGGTTATGATACATATAAGGGCTAGGGTACGCACCTGGCATAATCTGAAAAGGCTGTGATGTCGGTGTCGTCGGCTGAAGTGTTGGGCCCGGTGACTGTGTGGGCGCTGTTGATGGTTCCGTCTCATCACCCCTTCTTCTTGGATTTAAAGGGCCATGTCGTTCCCTTTGTTCACGAAGTTGTCGTCGCCTCTCCTCTTCCGACAATAAATACGGCTTGCCATGGATCCGAAACCATGGCATGTATTCTGGCACGCACGCTAACTTAGGAACGATGATCGGTTCCCGAGTAGGTATATAATCATACCAGTTCTCCCACAATTCGATATACGCTGACCAATATCTTGGCCAATCCGTATGCAACTGCCGTAAGTCTACTTTGTGCTCATCATCGAGCACCTCAGGTGCCACGAGAATCAGTTGTCGGAATTTAAATTGACGCAAAACCCGATCTGATTGGTGCATCTCCACGGTGGCATAGTTGATCAATGAGACCTTCACATGCCAAATGTTCGGATTTTGAAAGAACTCCTCCGGAATTACTGCCCGAATTGACGGGTCCTCGTATGGTGTCCATTCAAACTATATTAACATGATAAAAATATTAGTTATATACTAAATACTAAATACTAAATACTAAATATGAAATACTAAATACGAAATACGAAACGACTATTTTATTACGAAATTTAATTAAAATTTAATACTTACTTGTGCTTCCGACCGTTGCCCTAGTAGAAGCCGTATATCTTCAAGCGATGTAGGTATTCCAACATAACTCGCCGAATGGTTTCACCTAATTAAATAAATTTTTAGCATACAATTATATTTTAAATCTACGTAATAATTGTAAAATCTAATATTAAATTTACCTCGTTATGAGTGGGAATGTATATGGGTGGTCGACTCGAGGACGTAAAAATGGAAATTGAAACCGTGCCCATGATTGCAGTAGTGATAGGCAACCTCCGATTTTTGCTTTATTTGGCTGCGTCGCCCCGCACATCTCCCGATACAATTTTGCTAGCACGACAGACCCCCAACTCAATTCACCGGCTGCTCTAAAATCAACGAGTTTCAGCAGCCATCTCATGTGTATGAGGTTTCGCGGACAGTCCCAAGATCGATAGCCTCCAATCATATCAAGAATGTATGCCCGAGCATACCGTATTCTTTCTATTTCCGTCGAATCATTATTCGGCTCCGGGAATGTGTCTCGTAACCAGCCATCTCAATCCGACCACCGTAAATGTTATCCGAAATAGCACTCAAAAGCTCGTAGCATATGGCGGCCCAATCGGCAGAAGTTGCGGACCCGGTGACTACGTACCCATCCACCAGAAATCCTAATTGCAATTGCACGTCTTCCAGAGTGATGGTACACTCTCCGCATGGAAGATGGAAAGTGTGCGTCTCGGGTCTCCACCTCTCTATCAACGTACTGATTAACTTTGGGTCCAACTTGCACCCCCGGCCTATCGTGGCCATGTGCCAAAAACCCGCTTCCCGCAGGTAATTCTCGATAAACGGCGATGGTGGACCAGACATATTGCGAATATAGCATTGCAACACCCGATCTACAGACTGTTTAAAAAATTATAAAATAAAATTTAATTAATATTGCATAAACCTTAAAAATTTTAAATAGTATTGAAAAATTAAAATTAAAACTTACCATTTGCATTTGATCGACGGAGATGTGTTTATCGTCGAGACAAATTAATTCTCCGGCCATTGCTAATACGATCGAATATTTTTAAATTTATCAAAAAAATATATTTCAAAAAATTTAAAAAAGGGCTTTTTTGTAAATATTAAAGGACTATTGTGAAATTTGAGAGGAAGTTTAAAGGAATTTGAGAGAAATTTGAAAGGAATTTGAGAGAAAGTTGAGAGAAAAATGAGTAAGGACTAATGTGTGAAAAAAATAAAAGGGTTGGGGGGTATTTATAGGTTTTTTTTTTACCGTTGGAGGCCCAACGATCAAAAAAAAATTTGACCGTTGCAGGGGCAAAGCGCGTCCACGAAGGCGCTTTTGCCACATCAGCAAAGCGCGCCCTCAAGGACGCTTTTTCGTTGATGTGGCATAAAGCGCTCCTCGTGGACGCGCTTTTCGATTCATCTCTCAAAACGCTACCGACGTGGACGCTTTTTTGGGAAATGACCCTTTCCGGTAAATAATTATTTTTTCGGCCCTTTTTCGTAATTTTTTTAAAAATTTAGTATATTCTGGTCATTTACCCGACTTAGAGAGGTTAATTAATTTTTTAATTATTTTTTGGCTTATATATATTTAAAAAATAAAAAATGGTTAAGTTTTATTTGGAATATGCGGTTTAACTTGGAGTGACAATGACAACCGAATAAAACAGGAAAATCATATCTTTTGTCTTCCATCTAAGAAATATACATGGAGAAGACAAATGAATGAGCTTTAAAAACAAATAAATACATCCAAAGAAAGCCTACATTTGGCAACATCAAACATACCATTGCTGTATAAATGTTTACATTCTTGAGATTTTCAATAATTTGTTTTATTATAGTATCAAATTTGGGAGAAATTTAAGGATGAAAATGAATACTCGTGGATATCATGATGTCAATAAAATATTAATTTTTTTATCTATTTTAGGATAATTTGATAAATATTGTAAACTTAATAATTAAAAGAGACAAAAATTAAAATGATTTTTTTTTATAAAGTTGGAAAATTAAATGAGTCATTAAAATATTTTTATTTGTTGAATATAGAACCCATATTCAATATCTTAAAATATTTGTCTCGTGAATTAGAATTCCGTACTTGTTAAATTATTTTAATATTTGTAACAAATAGTATGGTTGTGTATGTTGAAATATACAATTCATTGTTATGTGAATATGTAATCTAGTCTAAATATCACTTGCGTGTGGTTGGTAGTTACAATTAGATCTCTTTAGTATTTTATGTTATTATTAAATTAAATTCTTAGCGTTTTAGTCTAAAATTGTTTGTTATTAAGGACATCAAATTAAAATTATCTTTATTTTGTATCAATGATAAACTAAATCAAGATTTTCATTATATTAATCTCAAATTTTATTTTTAATCGCTTTTAGTTTTCTTTTAATTTCAAAATCCCTTTTTTAATTTATTTTGTTTTATTGAATAAATACTTTTTACCATTTCTTATAAAACCGTATAAATTAAATTACATTACCTATATAAAAAAGGAAAAAAAGAATACATAATTAACTGGTTCCAATATAAACAAATCATATTGAATGTAAATTTCTAAACTTAGAAAACATTGAATTGAATGATTTTACATCGTCAAACGACCCCCCCCCTCCCCAAAAAAAAAATAAAAATACAGCATCATTGTTCTTTTTTCCAGAATAATAATGTGACCTTGCCATGGCAAGGGCTAGATGATGATCAACATGAGAGCTTGCTCAGCTATTTTATTTTATTTTGCTTCATTAACTTGCTGCGGCCATTGCTCTCCCTCTTGCAGCTCGGCTCTTTGCCTCTGCAGCCTTACCGGTTCCCCGGAAAAACCTGTACACTCTCTGCAGAAGCCGAAAACATGGTTAAACAATGATTGTTAGAATAGCAAATATCAAATAATGTAGTTGACCAATAGTTAAAAGAGACCTGAAAGACCCAGATGCTTAACAGCGCCTCGGCACTGAATAATCCGAACCCGATAAAGTACAAGATCTGTGCAAAGCAAACATCGGTCATGGCTTAAGTTATATAAGCTTTCAAAAATGAAGAAATGAGATTTTGAAGGCATAGCTATCTTTACCCCAAGAATAGCACTTTGGCTCATAGCATCCAATGCACTCAGTATTCCCCTGCATCATGTCATACAGGTCCGGCAAGCTATATTACTCAAACTCGAGTCTAAATGTAGGATACTTTAAGAAAAGCTTAGAGTCGAAACAACGTAGCCGGAAAGTTAAGTAGGAACTTACGGTAACGAAAACCCTTGACGGAATATAGGCGGAGCAACAGCAGCAAAGATGCAGAAGCATATATGTACCTGAAACCAAAGGAACAGTTTATAATAGCTGCCATGCCAAAGCTTGGGGGTGATCACCGGATAAATAAAATGCAATTTTACCATATAAAATATGAAAAACCATCCAAATCTAAATGCACTGTCTTTCCTGCAAGATGATCATGAAATTAAAAGTTAAAAGACTGATAATAACATTATTCAAAGTTTGAAAGCTATATGATCATACAAGTTTGAGTACCTGCAAGCGCGATATAGTGGACGGTACCACAAAAAATAGGCTCCTGGTACCCCAACTAATAAGTAGATGATGGCAAGGAACCAGATTACAATTCCTAAAAAGCAGATGTTTTTTAAGATTCAACACTCAGAATCTAAACAACAGATTATTGCAAATATTAAAGAAGATATGTAAATCCTACCTCTCCCTTTGAGGCTTGCAGCAGAAACAGATATGACATTCCAGACAAGGCAAAGGATCATTCCTGCAGAAATTTACCACATCATTCCATTACTATTAATAGTTCTTTAGGACCAAGTGAAATATATGCAATAAGCTATAATCTAAGCTTTGCATCTGACATGAAGGGTTTACATTACATACCTAATAAAGTGGCGAAAGCTACGTATTGCATACGGTGTAGATCATCTGGTATTTCATTTGCAATATCATGGTGTATGATTGGGAAAAATGGTGGCCAATTTTTGATATCCAGAAAAACTCCAGCTGCATTTCAAAACAACTGTTTAGTGTGGATGTCATCAGTGCTAATTGCGAAGACCATGTTAGCTGGACTCGAGTGAGTGATGTATACAGGTATGTTCCAATACGGATATGCTCAATTTTTTCAGGGGGTCATAACTAAACTTAATCGTTAATGGAGATTTCAGATAATTTTAACTCGAAAAATTTCAAAAGAGAAAAGATTAGTCAAATAGAAAATACAAAAATGTTACCTCTAGCAAGAGCTTCTTCTTTCTTTTTAACTTCCTGCATCCCCCCCAAATATGAGTAAGCATCTTGTTAGTTATAAAGATTAGCACAAACACACTAGAATAACTATAACTAGAATGTAAAAAGATTGAAAATTGAAATATTTCAAGACATAAATTAGAATAAATCTAGACAGAATCCACGAGTGTTATTTAAGCACGGTGGTACTCGAATTTGTTAAGGTATTTACCTCCTCTCTCTTTCTGATTTCAGCTTCCTTGGTTTTAAGTTCTCTCTCTTTATGCTGTAAATTCTACATTTCAAATCACACAAAAATCAATGTTTCACTTTGAAATAGTTAGAAAGTAAGGTTAAATTATGTTGTTAGTCCCTGTATTTATCCAGATTTTGAAATTTAATCTATGTACTTACAAAGTTAAAAAAAATCAAGTTTTCTTATTCTTTAATTTAAAAATCTCAATCCAATCATTAGTATTATTAGTATTTTTTTTTATCAAAATTTGTTACCTTGACATGTTGATTAGACTACCCTCATATGACGTACACTAACCAATTTAGCAAAAAAGATTAATAGTATTAACAATTGGACCTAAACTTTAAAATCTAAAAAGTAGAGAGATTAGATTCTTAAAAATAAAAGTATAAGAACTAAATTCTAAATTTTTAAAGAGTATAAAGACCAATGACATATTTTAACATTCCGATTACCATTTCTTTATCAAGAGCAACGTCAATGGCTGGATGCCGATGACCATAATCAAAGTTGGCTGGTTCATGAGGTAATGCCGAAAGCCTTGAGTGTGAATAATGTGAAGGGTTCTGCAAGAGTTTTTTTTTTAACAATTATACAATCATTTTACTGTAAATATTTGTCTAATTATATTTTAGTCCCTCTATTATATTGAAATTGAGATTTAATACCTTTAGTTTAGTTTGACATAATTTTTTACATGTTAGGGCTGTTAATCTCTGTACTTGTATAAAATTTGAACATATCAATACCTCATATTTTAACCACAACATTATAAAAGTAAAAGGATCAATCCAAATTTTCAGCATAGTAGAGGGACTAAAATAAAAATTAGACCTATTTTGTTTTGTTCGTAAAAACTCAAAATAGAAAATAAAAATAAGATTTCAAGTTACTGTACATATATATATATATATATATATATTATATGTATATGGAAAGGGTTGAGAGAGAGAGAGGGGGAACTCACTGAAAAAGGATTGACTTGATCATCTTCTTCGTTGTGAAAAGGGTTCATTAACAGGGTTTGAAAGTATTTTCTATAAAGACTAATGGAAATGTAAAGTAATATTATTGTATAAGAAGCAACTTTGGGTTTGCTCAAAATGGGATGGCAAATGCTGTTATATATATATATACAGAGAAATGAAGGAACGCTTGTCTTCATCTTCATTAAAAAAAAAGGTGTATTTGCTTTGAGGTTAAAGAGAAAAACGATATTTAGAAACGAGAAGGTCACGGCAAGAAAATAGCAGATGATATTGTATTTATTTCTTGGCATTTTGTTGAAACAAACGGATTGATCGAAGAAATTGATTTGTTGATTTATAGCTTGTTGCATCGTACATGTTGGACGGCGAATAGGATTTACCTATAAGGTCTATTAACTAAAATTTGGGTTTTGATTTTGTGGAATAATTACAAATTATGTTCTTTAACATTTACCTTTTTTTCATCAATTTGATTATTATTATTTTTTCAGCTAAATTTAAGTATTAATCTTTAAAAAAGAGTCAAATTATTTTTTTTTAATGGAATGCTGATTAAAACATTATTTTTTTTAAACAATGTTGGTATGTCAATCCGCATGGTAAACAAATATTTTAAAAATTAAAAAATATTATGCTTTGATTTTATACAAAGATTAAATTTATCATTATGCTTTGATTTTAATGATAAAATAACAACTATGTGTAAATAACATGTGAGGATTCTCGATTTTTTTAAGATTTGTGAGTAGTTTGTGATCAAAGTCCTACTATGCTTAAATAATGTGAAGTTAAATCTCATTAATTTATTTTAGTTTGTTGTGATGATGGTAACGATTGATGGTAGTAATAATATATAGGTTTATTATGAATTCCGTGAATTTATCTATGAACAAGTGTATGGAGAGCAAGTTTTTTAAAATTGAATTGAGGGTGTCCATCGATATGATTGGTTCAGATAGTTTTATTAAGTAAATTATTAAAAATAAAATATTATTGAAATTTAATTTAATTATCAATTCAATTGAATTTTTTAACTTAATTGAACCGATTTATTCTAATTCTCAACTTAATCGAGTACTCGATTAGTTTTTAGTCCAATCGATTTGACAAGTCAATCTAATTCAATTTAATTAACATTGAACAAGAGGTGGATCCCTATAAGAGTGTGGGAGGATTTGGCGTCAAAAAATTTATAAAATTTTCATTAAATCTTTCATTTTATTTTTTGAAATTTTAATTAAACTCTCAAAATTTTTAAAAAAAATTCTTATAAATTTTTTGTAAATTTTAGTTAGACACCAAATTTTTTAGAATTTTTTTTATTAAACTATCTACTAAAATTTTTAATTAAACCCTCCAAGAGTTAATCCAAAATCCGCCGGTGGGTCAACTCCAAACTATCGTGAAATAAACTATTATGCGAAGCAAGTCAAACTCAAAGAGAATGGACCATTATTTTGGGCATTATTCTCTTGTTGTAATATGGAGTGACAAGGACATCCAATTTTATTAAAGAAACCAAAAAAAAAAAAAAAAAAAAAAAACAGCCTATCTTTTGTCTTTCATGAAATTGAAACATTAATACAATGCATTTGTAAGAAATTCAGAAACCTTATGATCATTCTCTAGTACGATGTTGACCAACAAAGACAAATGAATGCTACTTTTACCAGCTTCAAAGAAATAAAAAACCAACTTCCAAATAAAGCCTACATTTGGCACCATCAAATGAAGATTAAAACAATATGTATGTATGTATGTATGTCACAGAATATTAACAGAAGAGAATATTTGCATTGGCACTTGCTTACAGAGTTGCATTCATACATTTTTTTAACGAAGAGCTTACAAACAACAATATATAGCATCAAAGAATGACAAGGCAATTTCCATCTTCAAGTTGTAACCGGCTCGAGTGCCGATGCTTACCGAGCTAGCAGTCGGCTACCACCAAAAGCAGGCAGAGCAAAATATAGTAAAGTCACAACCGGCAAACACTAGCACTCGAGTCAATTTTTCATGCTTCGGCAGCAAACTGTTTAGATAGTGCCTGGTCGGGAACTTCCATTGTCATTCTTGAAGAACTAGATTCAGTTCGTGTGCACATCGAGCTATGGTACCACCTCTCCTGTAGTAACACAAAGGAAATACCTATTTTTCATGGGGGATATGTTGATATTATATAAACATCATCGTATGCAAACTACCATTGAGGATATCGAGTAATCATTATAACGTTGGATTCGATTAAAAAATGTATTAGCATCTTACCTTTGGAGCAGTGGGAGAAGTTTGTGAATCTTCTCCAGTTGCATGGAACAATGGTTGCAGCATTCTCGCCTGCGCTCAGAAGAAAAATAATCGGTTCATTGCGGTTTTTTCAAACACAATACATGAAAAACCATAAATGCAGGTATTTGTAAATCAGTATTAATCAATAGCACCTTTGCTCGCCGTGAAGATCAACACTGACACTGCGTGGAGCCAAAGCAGTTAAGCGTATCACAGGACCAAAAACTGCTACAAGCTTCAGGAGCATCTCCAACGAGACAATTACGTGCCTGCATTTTCATATCTCAAGCATTAGAAGAACAATTACAACAAGAACTACAGGTTTACTCTGAGATTACCTTTCGATTTTGCTATCTAATAAGCCGGTAAGCACCGGAAGTAGGCTGGAGAACAGATCTAAGGTGAGAATCTCCATTTTTTGCATGAAAACACTGACCGAATCTACTTGCACCTGCACCACAAGTAATTTGAGACTTATCTAGAGACAACATGCAAGAAAAGCCTCTAGGTACTACTTGCAAACCATCATCAATAACAGAATAAAGCAACACACATGAAATCTTCCCATAAATACCCACAGAATGGTCTGGCAGCTTCCGTAAGGCATCGATTGCACCTTTGATATCATTCTTTTCCCAAAAAAGCCGCACGACCTATATGTTAACTGTAAATCAATCAAGAAATCCAACGAAAGAATGACAAAAATATGAATGATGGAGATTTCATTTCCCAGTTTCTTTTTACAAAAGCAACACTATATACAGCTAAAGTTTACCTGTAACTTTGTCAAGCGTGACCGGAGAGTGCTTACGAATATGTCGTGTGTTTGCATCAGGTTATCAGTTATGCTTCCATCGGTAGCAGAGCTCGGTTCACCCTTTGGAATTTGGCTTTCAATAATACTGACATTCTCATCATTGGAAGAATTCAATCCTCTCAAAGGAATGTGATTTTCAGTGATTGTAGCAGAGGTTGCTTCCCTTTGAGAAAATTGATTTCTCGAAATGATCCCATCCGAAGCAGATGTTGATTCCTTTATAGAAATGGTAGTAACAATGCCACTAGATGCATGGCTAGAAATTTGATCTCCAGTAATGCTACCCTTAGAGCTACAAGTTGATTCCATTCTAGAACTTCGATTTCCGGCACAGTTCCCATTATCACTTGCAAGATCACGACCGCTATTTAATTTCTCTTGTCGTTCAAACCTCTCAACCAAACTCCGTGTTCGCCCTGGAACAACCGCCACTGCCAAAGAAGAAATTTCTAGTATCACTACATCATCTAGTTTATATCTCATAAGACTTGTCTTGAATGAAAGAACAATATCAGTATATAATTATAGAAGGAAATGTGTAACCATAGAAGCAAATGACAACATGGTATAAATCAAAACTTACAAATATCTTGATTAGGGGATGTCCTAGTTTCAGAATCCAGATCCATTGCACTATCTAACCCGGTTTTCATATCACCAGGAGTTCCGGGTTCAACTGCAGCTGACAGCTTTTCAACCTCAAAATTGTTGAAAGATAGTCTTCTAACATGACCTGGTTTGAGCAACATGCCTGATTTTGTCCCTGAAAATGTAATAGATTCTTCTCCGGTGTTCGTATAGTCTTTATCGACATCCTGCAGAACAACACTCGGCTTGGTAACAGACTTGTCACCCGATTGTCCATTGGATTTAATATTAAGTCCTGCTCCTGGACTCTGGTTCTCTGCTGCCTGATTTTTTTCATTGGCATCCAATGGCAGTACCGGTTTCGGAGATTTCAAAGAGACATCTTTTTGCATAACAATGGAGTAACTACCAGCAGCTTATTGCAGAAATGACAACATCACGTCAGAAAAATTACAGCTAAAGGCTTTCACATAAACTATACATTTGGAAACTAAATTCTCTTCTTCACATTTATTTGTCATCAGTGGAGCAATATTTAGACCAACCAGTTCAAAAGGACAAAACCAGAGCAACAGAAAAGAGAACTTACTGTCAACATATATGTTCTTAATTTCCTTTTTCTCGTAATCAGGCGATAAGGGCCGTGATCCCAAAGTTGACCTCATGAAATTCCCTGCTTTCTCCATATGATCTTTTTGTCCATATGGCACAATATGCTGAGACATGCACAAACAAGGCTTACACTTGATCAACAGTTCAACATTGAACCAACATAAAAGGAATATGAGTTAAGAAAACAATACAAATACCGCTATATCTGCTATCCAAACTCCGACCGAATTTCGATAATACGAACAACCCAAAAGTTTGCCTTTATTTATGCAGAGGTCACCGAGTGTCGACCATCCCATATCAGCAGAATTATGACAAACTATTGGCTCCCATGAGTAAACCTACAATTATGAAAAAGAAAATTGAGATGTTTGCTCTTTGATTTCAGATAGAATCTAACCGGTTTTACAATGGAAGATAAAACCTTAAAACCATCATCTGATCCACAGAAAAGGGTTTTCCCATCAGGGTGAAAAGTAACTGACCGAGCCCCTTTAGCCTGAAACATAAACATTTCATTGAAGCATGATGAAAAGGCTAATTATATCGACTATGGGGGTCTTATGTATACCTCAGGTTTGGAAGATCCAATCAGTTCAAAGGTCTCTAAATCCCAGAATTTCACTGTTCTATCTGCTGAACCTGAAAATTTTGGTCACATATCAGTTAGGTTGTTCCCAAGAAAATGCTGGTCTCTAGAGGCATAAAGAGGACTAAAACAATGCACAAATATTGGATTTATATGCTCCACATACAAAATGCCAAAAGGAACAAAGTACAATGCATGAGGCACTTAAGGAGTCCTACTGAATCAGGCTCACCTGTGGCAAGGAGAAACTCAAGAGGATGGAAGTTGATGGAACGAATATGTCCTTCGTGAAACTTGAACTCATTCAAGAGTTTCCCAGCAGTAAGATCCCACACCTATTCAGCAGTGAAACGATGGATATGATTATACTAAACAAACTGATGATTGATTCAATGCAGATTATGATCTCAAGTTACCTTTACAACATTATCGAATCCACCCGAAACTACCCAGCGGCCATCAGGAGAGAATCTAATCGAACTAATGCCTCGAGTATGGCTCTTGTATGTATGAATGCACCCCTTTTTTCTAATATCCCATATCTTTAGACTTTTGTCCATGGAACCAGAAGCAAAGAACTCACCAAATGGATGGAAATCCATGGCAGTGCAATTAGATCTGTGTCCGGTAAATCCGCGAACCACTACACTTCAAGAACATCAAGCATTTTATAAGTTACTTCAATTAGATATAAACAGGAAAATATCTTATCCAGCATTATTCTTTTTGTCTACACCTAAGAAACACTATAGCATACAGGTTCAATGCAGCTCATGACATGATTTCCAGGCAGAAATCAATGACTTACTCTTAGTTTCTTCGAGATCCCAAAGCTTTATCGCACCCGTAGATGCTCCAGCAAGCACCGAAACTTCCCCGGAATCGAAAACTAACGATTCAACCGGACTAGAATGACCACAAAGACTCTGCGCATCAACACACTTATTCAACCTCCATATATATATATATATATATATATATATAACACTTATTCTTATAAGCATCTATTTATCCAAAAATTAAATTAAAACTTTACCATTAAAGAAGTGGTTTTCCCAATTGCCCAAACATATACTTTATGATCATCTCCACCTGTAATAAGAAGTTTACATGTCTTTTTTCCTATACTTAAACAATTCACATTTGCTGTATGAGCCACAATTTCCTCTATATTCATTTCATCAAGGAAGCAACTAAAGTAATAAACCAAATGCAAATGCCTTTAAGTTTTCATATTTACATTAAATTAAAAAAGAAAAAGAATTTTTTTTTCTTCAACTTGAGATTACTTGAGCTCAACTAACACTGGTGATTTTAATTTTTTTTTTTCATTTTCCTCTAATTTCTTTACAGCATTTCAATAATAATGACGAAAAATTAAAAACACACACACAAGAATTTAAGGTAAAGGATACGCAGCTTATATCCACGCTTCGCCATTTTTCAACGAAACAAAATCCAGAAACGAGATCGGAAACGAATCTGGAACCGCGATTATAATTAACTCCACTTCACTAGAAATTGTTCCTAAAGAGTAAACTTTAATAATAAAAAATTCGAAAACTTGGAAAAAGAAATTACTTTTCTTAGAATGCAATACCAAGAAAATCTAGAAATCAAAATTCTGGTGAGAAATTGAATATAAGATAGAAAAAAAATAAAAAATGCTTGCTTTTCTTTTTCTTTTTCCTTTTTGGAATATGAGGACGAAAGACTATAAAGTATAAATAAACTATTAAAATCAGAATTTCGTAGACTATGATTGATCCTCTGTTTATTATTCATACTAAAATACCATTTTTTGTCTTTTGCTGTCGGAATTCCCAAATTTACTTAATTCCCATTGTCTTCTTTACTCTTGCCCCAGTATTAACGGTTTAATTCGATAAGGTTGATCAAATTTTTTAGGTTAAAATATGTTTTCAGTCCCTGTAATCTGACAAAATTTGAGATTTAGCCCTTCTATTTAAAAAGTTAAAAACTATGTCTTTTTACTCTTTTTTATTTAAAATGTATTTTTTTAAAAATCAAAATTTGTCAACTTGATATTTTGATTAGACTATCCTCATATGACATGGCATATGATTGGTAGAAAATAGCTGCTATAAATTGAATTTTTTTTAGAAAACCTACCAATAATGATAATGATTAGACTAGAATTTTTAAATTGAAAAAAATAAAAAAATTTAATTTTTTAACTTTTAAATATAAGGACTAACATAATATTTTAACCATTTTTTATTTTAATTTATTTAACTCATCATCATGAACAATATTAATGCAATCAATTAATATATCAACTTAAATACAATGATTTTATATTTTAAAAAAACGATAATAAATATACTATAAAATATAAATACATTAAAATAATTAAAAATATATTAAATATTAAGACGATTAAATAGTTCAGTTCAATTATAAAATTCAATAATTAATAATTGATCAACATAACTAAATAAATCGATACTACAATTGATTTAAACCCCTAATCCCTAAATTAACTTAATCAAATTTATTAGATAAGTCAATCTTAACCGACATATGCTCTCCCTTAGGAATCACCTATTGAACATCCATAAAATTTTGTCAATGCGGAGTTAATTTAACAGTAAAGTTGAAATCTAAATTTTTTAAGATTTTATATAAAATATATATGGATTTTTTTAAAATTTATTCCAAAGTTTCACCAAACAGTTCTAAATTTGGATATGTTTTGGTCATCTAAACATGTTTTAAAAAATCTATAATATTTTTAATATTTTTTATACAACAAACCCATAAAATGAAGAATAATACGCATTTAAGTACAATTAAATTCACATATTTCTAATTGTTGCAATAGTAATAATGTCAACTGAACTAAAACTCTATCATTAAAATTTTTAATATTTAAATTTCAATTTTATAATCCTTCCAATTTATTAAATTATTTTTTAAATATAAAAATGTAAAATGAAATAAGAATTAAATATGTACATTGTATACATGAAATATTTTGATTAATTAACCCTATAAATAAAATTGATTGAATTTAGGACATTATATTAATTATAAATAGAATCAACTCTATTGTATCTTGAGTATTTAGGTCCGAATCTCATCATATATAATTTATATGTGAATTATTTTTTAAATTAACTCTAATTAATTAATTTAAATTGAATTTAATGTTTGTAATAGTTGATTTTATTAATATTATTAATATAGTTTTAATTTCATAAAAATAAAATACAATAATAAATATTCAAAAATCCATATCAAATTAAAATTATCCGAATGGATATTTGAAAAAAAAAAAAGGACGAACCGACTAACATCGAATATTCAATATTTTTCTATTTGTTGTCTTTGGAGGACAGACCCAAGAATGTAAAAGTTTTTGTTTAAGTCACTAAGCTGTCAAGTTTTTTTTTTTTTAAAGTCCAATTAGCGAGCACGAAGTGACTATTTGAAAATCTGTATGGTAAATCAATACCCATTTATGTGTAAAAGAACATACATTAGATCTAAGTTGATGTGGCTGTTAGTGTCAGAGATTGAAAAAGAAAATTATTTGGATTTTGGTTCGCAAATTCACAACGTTCAAATTTGATTCAGGAAAAAAGGAACTAAATTGTGGAAGAGAAGGGTAAGGAGAGCTTTCAATTAGTCTAGGCGGTACAAATAGAGAAGGTCATACAACAACGATTTTAAAGACCAGTGACTTAAATGAAATTCTCGAATAGTTGAGTGACCATTTTATAAATTTTTAAAGTTGAAGATGAAGTTTATCATTTTTTAACTTCAAATTTAATGAAAAAAAATCCCAATAAAAATAAAATAATTTTCTAATTTGATAAAATTTCTTAGATTTGGAAAATGACGTGTTAAAGAATTAGAAAATATTAAGATTAAGAAAGGAAGAGAAGTTAGCGGCAATAACAATTAATAACGTGGGAGAGGGCAAAAAACCAGAAAATACCAAAAAATAACAAAAATTACCGGAAAGTATAGGGTTGAAAATTAATGACCGGAAAGGGCAATTTCCCCAAAATCGCGCCCCGTCGGAGCGTTTTTGGGGAGTGCGTTTAAAGCGCGCCCCCGGGGGCGCTTTAGGCCACGTCATCAAAAACGCGCCCGTGGACGCGCTTTCGATGACGTGGCCTAAGCGCTCCCGGGACGCGCTTTTAGGCTTTTTCCCGGAAATATGGTGGCAGCAAGTGGGAAGAAAATGGCTCCAAAATTAGGCACCGAAAGTTGATGTGATGTGAAAATTGGTATGGGGTAATTGCAATATTGGTCCCTATTTGAATAGGTACTTTGTAAGTTTGATCCCTAAACCTCAACTATAAATAGGCCTAACCATTTCTCATTTTCTTCATCCCACAATTTGCCATTCTCTACTTAAGGCATTGTTCTCTCTCTCCTATTTGTAAATTTTCACTTGTATTTTTGGAGTGAAATATATTTGTTAGTGCCCAAGACGTAGGCAAAATTTTTTCATATCTTGTGAGTGTGATCGTAGTTATTTATTGTGCTATTAAATTACGATTGAGGATATTCGCTAGGAAAGACTTGGTACTTAAGTGATCCTTGTGATCCACCTCTTTTCCCGGGAATTGAACTTAGTGTGATTTTTTTAGTACAATAATTTTACTCTTTTACACCGTCCACTTGCAATGAGTGAACGTATTAACGCTGTTATTTACTACGATGGTGAAGTGCGTGACACCGAAAATGGTGTTGTTTTCTTATCGGAGAACACAGTAGCGATTGAGTTTTAATCGAACGTCGATTTGGTAGAACTTCGCAAAAGAATTAGGCGTAAAATATTCGGAACAACGCTAATGAAAGTTCAGTCTATTAAGTATAGATTTTGTGCTTGGTTGATCCGGTGAGATATGACTCATTCGACATCAAAGGTCCTCTGAGCCTTGAGGCAATGGTGGAGACTCATCTTGCCGGTGGTTCACCCTATATCGAGGTATATGTGGAATTTTCATCTCCAAGTGATCCGCTGCGACCTCAACATCTAGTATCGTTCGAGGGGAATACACGACCCCAAGTCGACACTCTGTAAGTGGGAGGCAAAACACGAAGTGCCCGTGTGTGCGGTGGTAGTATGGAAAACATAACCCCGCACGACACTCGGTTGGTGGATGGGACATGCATATTCGTCATTCGGACGCCGGATGACGTAAATACGTATTGGGGAGGTCATCAACTTCTAGTGGATGGCAATCCACATACGATTGGGATCGTTACGAAAGATGTTTAAGGAGGGATGATGTATTACCGAGCGACATCCAGCAGTGATGAGGGCCCTCGTTGTTACCGACGACATGCACCGTGTGAGGGCCTTCGTTTGTTGCAGATTATAGAGGATGGGATGATGAATCCGATGTGGATCCACCTCGGAGCCGGGGCCCGATGGTGCGAAGTTGGATTATTTTACGAACCGGAGCCCGCTCCAATTGTACTGAAGACGTTGAGGGCGGTTCGGGCGAAGAAGAAGAAGATCCGCTATTCAGTGGCATACTCACCTCCAGCCGCACATGCATAATGTCGATCTATCTCAAGATGATGCATTGAGTTTCTGAACTACCACACCGGACGCGTGACCGTACAAATTCTTTGTTGGATTCGGATCAATTAGAAGTTGGTAACCGCTTTTCCAACAAGAATACTTTTTTCTTGCCGCATTGAAACAATACAAAGATCGTGAAATGTGGTTAACTACACTATGGTTAAATCAAAGCTCGATAGGTACGAGGCAAAGTGTGCGATGCAAGAGGCGGCACATGTTCATGGAAAATCATGGCGTCGTTGAGGAAAAGGACAGGTCGTGGGAGGTGAAAAAGTACAAAGGTCCGCATACATGTCTTACCAGAAGACAGTACCACTATGTGTTCAATGATTCCGAATAAGACTAATATTATGTAATGTTGCATTATTTAACGACTTCATTGACAGTGTAATGAAGATCATCCAAGGATGGATTCGGACATGTTGGTGATTTAATAATCCCGACGGTGAAGGCCGATCCCGAACTACTGATGCGGGCTTAATTGGCAATATTCGTAGCCAAATGGGGTACACGCCCTCTTACGTAAAGGCTTGGATAGCCAAGCGTAAGGCGTTGGAAAAATTGCACGGTCGGTGGGACGTTTCATATAATGAAGTGTGGCGGTGGTGTCAGTCTTTGGAGAGGTATGTCCCGAGCAAAGACAACGGACTTGAAACGGAACCAACAGACTACAACGATCGTCCCGCTCCGTGGATGCGCAGTGTTCAAGCGTGCCTCGTTTCGGACATTTAAGCAATGCCGAGATGCTTTTACATATTGCAAGCCATTGGTACAAATTGACGGTACCTTCATGTATGATAGATATACGATCGGCTATTGCTAGCCGTGGCACAAGACTACCGTGGGAGAATCCTTCCGATTGCGTTCGCAATAACACCGGGGAATCGGTGATGATTGGGACTTCTTCCTATCCGAGTTAAGGAGGCATGTTTGCCCCCAACCCGACATATGCGTTATATCGGATCGGGCCCGGAATACTTGCGGCAATAGAACGCCAGGGAAGCATGTGGCATCGCACACACCATCGATATTGCACCGAGGCATGTCGCATCCAACTACTATGGGCAACATCGATCTAAAAGAGAGAAACGGCAAGTGATCGATATGGGTATGAAATATCTAATAATAAAATTTATTTTGATATATTCAATTTATTCGCAATTGAAGAGTGGTATGTAATATTCGCTATCAACGTATATTAGCAGTGGTATGAGATCAATAAAGACCGTTTTCACGAGATCTTCGCGATTTGCTTGCGCCGATAACGCCGAAGGCGCAAGCTACCTTTGCAATATTCCTTTCGAACAGTGGACACAAGCATATGACGGTGGCCTACGATATGGGCATATGACCACAAACCTTGCCGAATGCATAAATTTACGTTTCGAAAGGAACCCGTCATCCGCCGACACACTGAGCGGTTGTCGAGAGACATATTTTGGTTAGCGGCACTATTTCCGAAGAGAGCAAATGAGTTATAGAGGGCAAATGGAAGGAGGCCATGTATGGAGTCGAGAAGGTCTTGCAACAAATTAATCGTGGGAAGGCACGTGCGAACACCATGCACACAGTATGTCATGATCGCGACAAACCTATGGTTTCGTGTCACGGAGTTTGACAGACCCAACCAAGGTATTGTTGGCGGTCATTATCGTACACTTGACAAATAGGACATGCGATCGTGGATATTTGATGCACTTCGTTACCCATGTGCTCATGTACTTGCGCTTGTCGAATCTCCGTATTGATCCCATGAGCTATGTCGACGAAGTGTACAAATTAGAAAACATGTACAACGCGTGTGGAGACACGTATTCCCACCATCCCGGATGAACGTAAGTGGCCATCGGTATCGCGTGCACCGTATAAGTCGTTGCCGGATAGAGAATTGAGGCGCAAACCAAAAGGTCGACCTTCCTCGACTAGAATACGCAACAATATGGATATCCGAGAACCGACCAACCAAAGTAAGCGGTGCGGATGGTGTAGGAACCCGCCATACATCTCGCTCGTGTCCAAATCGGAATAGTTGACCGTGTTATTAGCTTGTTTGTCTCTTTGTTTGGCTATGTAATTTCTGTTTTTTTTTAGTACAACGGTTTATCAAAGAACTCAATTATATTTTAGTGAAGAGGACTAAATTAAAAGAATATAAAATAGGAAATAATTTTTATTTTATCAAAGAACAACGGTTTATCAAAGAACTCAATTATATTTTAGTGAAGAGGACTAAATTAAAAGAATATAAAATAGGAAATAATTTTTTTATTTTATCAAAGAACTCAATTTTCTCAAAAAACTCAATTTTAATTTAGTGAAGAGGACTAAATTAAAAGAATATAAAATAGGAAATAATTTTTATTTTATTAAAAATTCAAATTATATTACACATAAAAAAATACACAACTTTTGATATTAAAATTAAATTACAAACACAAATTAAAAAACAACTTTTTTTATTCAAAGAATAAAAAAATTAAATTACAATTTATAAAATAAAAAAGCCTATCCTAATCAATGTTGATGGTGGGAACCAAAGTACCACGATCGGGTGGTCGGCGGTTACGCTACCTGGATTCCTCCTTCTTCTAGCTTAAGCGGGGTCGTGGAACCTCGGCGGGGATTCGGTTCCTCGGAAGTGGGTCTGGTTCTAGGTGTTGCGATGATGACCCACCTTGATAAAATAATGACCCCGAGGTGTTTGCATAAACCACGGCGGGGGTGACCGCATCCCGTACGGTGAAGGAGCCCGGTAGAAACTACTGCTCCCCGACGGCACCTCATCTAATCCCACACCCGAAGTCGGTCTCACGATCGGTGGCCAACGGGGAGTTGTCGGGAACGGACTCGAACTCGCCATGCATTCCAACCTCAGGGTGGGACAAGGAAAATGAAACATATATGGGTTAGGAGGATACATATAAGGGGCAAGTACGTACGCACGGCATAAACCGTGGATCTTTGTGATGTCGGTGTTGTTAGCCGGACGGATGGGCCTTGGTGGATCGTGTAGTAGCGCCGTTGATGGGCCGTGATCGTGTAGGCGCCGTTGATGGGCCCGGTGATCGTGTGCGCGCTCTTGGGCCCGGTTCATCATCCATTCTCCTTCGATGTAAAGGGCCCCGACGTTCCTTCGCTCGCGAATTAGCCGCCGCCTCTCCTCATCCGACAACAGATACGGCATGCCATGGATTCTAAACCATGGCATGTACTCCGGCACGCACGCTAACTCGGAACTATGATCGGTTCGGTTAGGTAAAAAGTCATACCGGTTCTCCCACGTCTCGATATGTTCGACCAAAATCTTGGCCAATCCGTGTCTTCGCCGCAGTAAGTCCACTTTGTGCTCATCATCGAGCACCTCGGGAGAGGCACTGGAATCGGTTGTCGGCATCCAAATTGCCGCGCAGAACCCGATCCGACCGGGTGCATCTCCACCGTTGAGTAGGTGATTAGCGGGACCTTAACGTGCCAACTGCTCGAATTTTGGAGATACTCATCCGAATTATCGCCGAATTTCGGGATCCTCGCACGGTGTCCATTGAAACTATATTAACATTACCAACTTATTAGTTATATACATAATATTAGACACTACCTACGAAATACTAAATTATAATAACGAAATTCGACACTTACTTTCGATTCGACCTTTGGTCCAACAGAGCCGTATATCTGAAGCGCGTTAGGTATTCCAACATGATCGCTCCTCTGATGGTTCCACCTAATTAAATAAACTTTTAGCATGCAATTATACTATAAATATACGACATAATTGTAAAATATAATATTAAATTTACCTCGTTATCAGTGGGAATGAATATGGCTGGTCGAGTCGAGGACGTAAAAATGGAAATCGAAACCATGCCCATGACTGCAGTAGTGATAGGCAACCTCCGATTTTTTGTTTACTCGGCAGCGTCGCGCCGCGCATCTCTCCGGTATAATATAGATAGCACGCGCAGACCCCAACTCAATTCACCGCCGCTTGCGCTCAAATCAACAAGTTTCAGGAGCCATCTCGAGTGTGGACGAGGTTTCTAGAGAGGTCCAAAGATCGAGATAGCCTCCAATTATCTCAAGTATGTATGCCCGCGCATACCGTATTCTTTCTTCTTCAGTCGAACCTTCATTCGGCTGCGGGATTGCGTCTCGTAACCAAGCCAAATCGATCCGAGCTCCTTGAATTTTATCCGGAATGGCACCCGTAAGCTCGTGAGCATACGGCCATCCAATCGAGAGATGTTACGGACCGGTGATCTACCGACCCGCCCACCCGGTAATCCCAATCAGAATCGCACATCTTCCAAGGTGATGGTACACTCTCCGCATGGCAAATGGAAAGTGTGCGTCTCTGGTCTCCACCTCTCTATCAACGCTACCGATCAAAGCGGCTCCAACTTGAACCCCGGCTATCGTGGCCACGTGCAAAAACCCGCTTCCGCAGTAATTTCTCGATCAATGGCGATGGGGACGGGCATGTTGCGAATATAACATTGCAACACCCGATCTACAGATATTTAAAAATTATAAAATTATAAAATTCTAAATTAATTAAAATTGCATAATTAAAAATTTAATAATATTGAAAAATTAACATTCAAACTTACCATTTTTTTTTTGGACTGGCAATGTGGTCCTCGCCTAGGCGACATAATTCCCCGGCCATTGTACTCCGATAAATAATTTAAAAATTTTCCAAAAATAGGTTTAAAAAAAATTATAAAGGGCTTTTTTATAAATAGTAAAGGACTATTTTGAAATTTAAGCGTAAATTTGAGAGAAATTTGAGAGCAAATTGATAGCAAATTGAGAGAAAAATGAGAAAGGATTGAATTGTGAAAAAAATGAAGGGTTGGGGGGGTATTTATAGGGTTTTTTTTTCTGACCGTTGGGCCCCCAACGGTCAAAAATTTTGACCGTTGCGGCCAAAAGCGCGTCCCCGGGGGAGCGCTTTAGGCCACGTCAAAAACGCGCCCCACGGGAAGCGTTTTTTTGACGTGGCCTAAAAAGCGCCCCCGGGACGCGCTTTAGTCAAGACTTCAAAAACGCGCTTGACGGGACGCGATTTTGGGGAAATTGCCCTTTCCGGTCATTAATTTTCAACCCTATACTTTCCGGTAATTTTTGTTATTTTTTGGTATTTTCTGGAGTTTTGCCCCGTGGGAGATTCCTTAAAAAGATGTTAATTTATATTGGCTAAATTTCAAAATAATCCTTAAATTAGTTTACTTTTGTTAAATAAGCTTTTTATAAATTTATTGTATTCAAATAAACTCCTATCTCTTTTCTATAAGGAGACGTGTAGTGAAATTAACCCGAACTTTTTTGGCTATTACTCTTAATTTAACCATTCTTTTGAACGAAATTTGATTTGTCAAAAGTTTATTTAGGTATTTTAAGGATTTATTTAAGTAGAAAATTAAAATCTAATTGCTTATTTGAGTGTAATAAAAATAGAAGAGTTTGTCAAGAAAAAAGTGAAAAGTTTAAGGGCTACTCAGTAATATATCCATTTTTATTTTATAATTGACATAAACATGAATGGATAAGTTGGTTGTCTTTATTAAGCGGTTAGCTTATTAGCTTGTCAGTTGGTTCATTAACTACTTTAATTACGCTTTCTTTTGTCTTAGTCTACACCTTTTCAAAACACAAATATTGAAATTTAACCTTATAAATGATTAGGGACAAACTTAATTCAATTTTCTTTTAAAAAATTAGGTCCTCTAAATATAATTTAAAAAATTCCATTGTTAATATATCAAAATCGATTCGGTTATCTTTTATTATTTTTAGGGTAAATGATACCTAAGATCATTCTAAATTAACAGTGTTCTATTCTGATCACTCTAATTTTTTTTTTATCAATTTAAGTATTCTAATTAAAATAATTGTTCAAATTGGTCATTACTGTTAAAAATTATGTTAATCTACTAACAGATTATTAATAAGGTACTTTTTTTTACTTTTTACTAAAGCTTAAGGACCTCTATGTAATTATTCTAAAATGCTTCAGTTAAATTGATCGTGTCTAAGTTTTAGCCTTGCCTGCTGTAACAAAGTCTTAAAAGCTGTTAAATTGATCATCTTAACTTTGGGGTTTATCGACTAATTAGCTTTAATAGTTTATTTAATGATAATGTTTCTGGTTGTTGATCATCCCGGTCATCCTTTTCCTTCATTAAATATTTGTGCTTCTGCTTGTTGATCATATGGGAAGTAAATTTTGTGGATCCCCAAATCTTAAGTTCTTGTTGTGATCTCAGCCTGTTTTTGTGGAAATATATTATCTGTTCTTGATTTGATCTTATGATCACAAGCAATTCTGGAAATATGATGTTTTAGCATATCTGTATATTGGGAACAAATTTCTATCC
Organism: Gossypium sturtianum; assembly: GCA_025698515.1. Lineage (NCBI taxonomy): Eukaryota > Viridiplantae > Streptophyta > Magnoliopsida > Malvales > Malvaceae > Gossypium > Gossypium sturtianum. The sequence goes on from CM046951.1 coordinate 82,597,308, forward strand.
CCGGTAATAATAATAATAATAATATCTTTCATTGTCGGTGGAGTTAAAAAACTCTACAAGTCAAGGTAAAATGTTACTATGCGTTTTGATAGGATATTAAAAAATTAAAAATAAATTAAAATAGACACATGACATTTACTAAACTTTACTTGTGGAATTAAAAAAATTTACAAAATATAAATTGCGCCAAATGATAAAACTTGTTCTTAAGATCTTAAACATATTCTTATTGTCTCGAGACTCTACGGTAAAATGATCTAAAATACACATTTCAATACCTTCAATACTAAATCAAAACGTGCCTAAACTTACCTAAACTTTTCTCCACACTCAAACACATCCATTTAACATATAAAAACACAATCAAACACCATCCCAACATAGCATTCAATTCATCACTACTCCATAACCTAAATGGCATAATTAAACACATATAATCATGCGTGGATATCTAAAGTTAAAATTCGTCTCATAAAATTATAGTTTCCATGACTAACCAAAACATACTAAATTGATCAAAACAATATCTAACCATAAACAACTTAGGTACATGTCGTTGACTATTTTTAGTCGAAAGAATACATACTTGACTCGAGCTGAGTTGAATTATTGACCTTGGATGATTTACAACTTCGATCTATAAAAAAACTTGTTTGAAACCTACGCATAGAAGCAAACACAATCGTACGTTGAATATTGAATACTCAGTGAAGCTAACATAATTAGAAACCGGTATATAAATAACATGAAAATAAATTAAATAGTAAAATTGGAAATCATTATACCACATATTAATAAGTTTTATATTAATTTCGCAATTCACATAACATCTCATTGTCGAAACCATTTTTTTCGAGTTTGAAAAACGGGATCGACTTTAAAAGAAATATGGAGTCGCCACCAATCCTTTTTGTTTAGGTGTGATCGGGTCACCTTTAAAACATTTTGTTTTATTTTTAAAAGAAATTAATTTTGGTCTACGAATTTTAAGAAGAAAACGGGTTCGGGAGTCGGTTACGCATTTGAGGAAGGAAGGATTAGCACCTCGCAACGCCCAAAATTGGTACCAAATTGATTAATTGATGTCCTAATGTCAAAAAAAGTTTGAAACGATTTTTAAAATTATGATCTTCTTTGTCCCGTTTGAAGATACTCCAATTTGAATATTAAGATTCTCTTGTTCCAAAGGAATAAAATGTCACATCCAGCACGTTAGGATACGACAATTTAAGTCCTCGAATTCAAGATCATCTCAAAATTCTCGAAGCTCATGCATTGAAAATTTAAAAGGGTATTTGGTTATTTGGACAAACAGAAAACCGAAACCCAAAGACGATAGGGCACACGATTCTCAATTTCCAAACACACAAATATTGCCTTATTTTGAAAACATGGACCAAATTTTAAAAGGATATTTGGTTATTTGGTCAAACGGAAAACCGAAACCAAAGACGATAGGGCACGATTCTCAATTTCCAAACACACAAATATTGCCTTATTTTGAAAACATGGACAAAATTTTAAAAGGATATTTGGTTATTTGGTCAAACGGAAAATCAAACCCAAAGACGATAGGGCACGATTTCTCAATTTCCAAACACCAAATATTGCCTTGTTTTGAAGAATATTTAAATGGGCTATTTTAAAATAAAATAAGAGAGTTGATGTTTTAATTAAGAGATAATTGATTGAACTAAAACATTTAAATGGCTATTCATAAATGAAAAATTTTATAACATGCATATGAACCATGACATATTATCGCCAAAACATGTTAACGAAGCATGCTATTGGAAAGCATAAAGGATCGAATATAATATAAATGAATAATACGAAAGCAATGAATTCAAATTGCGACATACAAGACAGATCAATATTCAACCTATATTATTACAACATTCGCATTAACAAATTTTGAAAATGAATTAAACGATGTATATAACCACAATAAGAAATGAATCCAAATCAAATTAAAAATAAATAGACGGTGAACATTTAGCAATAATAATAACCAAATTAAAAAATGTAAGAAGTAGCTTGAAAAATCAACAATATATATATAATAATTTAAAACAAATGATATATATAAAATATTTAAATTTACATATAAAAATGCAAAGTAATATTAAAACATTTTTAAAATGGATAAGTAAAATCCAAAATAAGGTATATAAGATAATTTAATATAAAATATAAAAGTTTTAAAACAATATATATAAAAGAGGAAATTATAATGTATAGCAATTTTGAAGGACTAAAATATATATATAAAAAAACGGGAATAAACTACATAAAAAATCCAAAATAAATAATATATAAGAGTTTTTAAATAAATAGTAAAACGAACTCTAATAAACATTATATTAAAACAAGTTAAAATAGATAATACATATAAATAATAATTTAAAAACAAATAGTATAAATGTATGTTTTTTAAATCATATAATAAAATAGTTTAAAACTAAATAATAGATGAATTAAATTTGATAAAAATGCAAAGATTATGTACAATAACAAAAAGGTACTTAATTGAAACAAAACAAAGTTAGAAGACTGCTTTATAATAAATAAAATTATTTAAACTTATGCCAGGATCAAAATGAAATGCGCGTAAATAATCAGGGATAAACCAGCAAATATTTTCAAGCTCAAAACGCGCAGATTACGTGATTGGATTAAATCGAAATGGCACGCAAATTATGGGGACCAATTTAGAAATAAAAGAAAACATATAATAAATCTAATTGAATGGCAATACAAAAATAAAAAGGTTTGAACGCGCGCAAATATCCCGCGCTTCGCAGGCGCGCGGATCTTTAGGATATCGGGTCGGGTCGGACCGGTTTGCTCTACACGGCGTCGTTTTAAAGCTATTAAAATGAGCCTGAACGACGTCATTTTCTTAATGGCCACCAGCCCCTTAAAAACCAAGTTAAAACAGATTAACCACATTACGGCCTAAACCCTAGCCCCCCCTTTTCGTTTCGTTCTCAGCCGCAATCAAAAAACCTTCTGTTAACCACTAAAAACGCCACTGTAAATGGCGAAGAGTGGTGCGTGAGGGTATGATTTGATCGACCGACATCTTCGTCTAGCCCCGATCGCGACGGAGAAGGCGAGGACCGAATCTCACAAAGGTAACTCATTTTTTTATTTTCGAATGTAGGAAAAGAAAAAAAATGCTACAGAAATATATTCGAAATAAAGAAAAATGAAATCGAAAAAGAAACCTTTTTGAATCTCTGTTTCTGGTTTCTATTGCTGTATATTCTCTGTGTGCGTGTACCAAAAAAATGGGGATCCCCCCTTAATACAACTTCTGTTGGCTTTTTAATAGCCGAAAATAAAAAGAAAAATATAATTCTTTTTTTTTGCTGCTATTCGTTTGTCTCTTTTGCATGTGTGTGACGCGCAGTGGGCAAGGGTGCGGAGGCCGTACAAAGGAGCTGACGTGTCATGGAGGCCCGGATGCGTGGGGCTGCGGCGCATGTGCAAGGAAGGGTTGCGGCGCTAGAAATTTCTGGAAACCCCTAGGGTTTCTGGTACCTTAGAATATTTGGGCCATTTGGGCTTCAGGACTTTGGGTCTTTGATTGGGCTAGATTAGGTTGGGTAGTGGTTAGTCGGGCCTATGTGATTGTTTTGTAAATAGACTGATGGACTTTATTAATTAATTGGGTTTTTCATTTGGTTTTAATTTTTTGTTTTGTTTTGGTTATTTTAATTGGTTAATGGACTGGTTAATGGGCCCGAGCATAAATTGGGTCCTACAGCTGCCCCTCTTTGCTCATTGTCGTGCAATGGGAATGAAGAAAAGACTTTAAAATGGCCAATTTTGCTCAGTCTTGTCGATTCTTGACTTCATTCGGTGCTTTTCTTCTTTGAGTAGCTTCGTTCCATCCTGTTGCATCTTCAGGGGCATGAGAACTAACGCTTCGGTTCAATTCAAGGAAATTATCCTTGTAGCTTCAATCTGCTCCGCCGCAACTTCAGGGAGACAAGATCTGATGTCTTTGATCTGCTCCTGCAACTTCAAGAATGCCAGATCTGCTATCTTCAATCGCTCCCGCAACTTCGTGGAATGCCGATCTTCTATCTTCAATCGCTTCCACTCGCAAACTCGTGGATGCCATATCGGTATCTTCGACCGCTCCTGTAACTTCGGGAATGCCGGACCGCTATCTTCGACCGCTCCTCGCAACTTCGGGAATGCCGATCCGCTATCTTCAATCTGCTCCTCGCAACTTCGGGAATGCGGATCCGCTATATTCAATCTGCGCGTGCAACTTCGGGAATGTCGATCAGATCTTCGACCGCTCCCGCAACTTCGGGAATGCCGATTGGTATCTTCAATCTGCTCCCGCAACTTCGGGAATGCCGATCGTATATTCGACCGCTCCTCGCAACTTCCGAAATGCCGATCGTATCTTCGACCGCTCCCGCAACTTCGGGAATGCCAGATCGCTATCTTCAATCGCTCCCGCAACTTCGTGGAATGCCAAACCGTATCTTCGACCGCTCCCGCAACTTCGGGAATGCCAAATCGCTATCTTCGATCCGCTCCCGCAACTTCGGGAATGCCAAATCGCTATCTTCAATCGCTCTCCTCGCAACTTCGGGAATGCCGGATCCGCTATCTTCGACCGCTCCCGCAACTTCAGGAATGCCAGATCTGCTATCTTCAATCTGCTCCTGCAACTTCAGGAATGCTAGACTGGTATCTTTGATCTGCTCCTGCTACTTCAGGAATGCTAGATCTACTATCTTCAATCTGCTCCTACAACTTCAGGAATGCCAGACTGGTATCTTCGATCTACTCCTGCAACTTCAGGAATGCTAGACTGGTATCTTCGATCTGCTCCTGCAACTTCAAGAACGCCAGACCTGCTATCTTCAATTTGTTCCTGCAACTTCAAGATTGCCAGACTGGTATCTTCGATCTGCTCCTGCAACTTCAGGAATGCCAGATCTGCTATCTTCGATCTGCTCCTGCAACTTCAGGAATGCCAGATCTGCTATCTTCGATCTACCTTACGACACTGTCCTCTTGAAGACATAACCTATAGAATGGGTACATGCTTATGCCTAATAATCAGGATGCCATGATCGAAATGAGTCAAATGCTCCTATTTAGACATGCTATGATATATAAATGTGAAAATGTTATGAGAATAATTCCTATTTCAGGTGTCATCACTCATTGTTTATCAGGGCTTTGTCACTGACGTATTGTAATGTCATCTTGTTCGGCTGGCATTCTCAACAAAAAACCCGAGAAAACAATTATATTTTGTTTAACAAATTTTCCCCACTGTAACTTCAGGGTTCATCTCATTGTGAATTAGGGGTATAGGATCTGAATCTTTTCAATCCATCCCACTGTGACTCTTAAATGAAGGATTTGTTTCTTCTTCAATCCATCCCATTGCTATTCAAGGGTACAGGACTTGTATCATCTTCCATCCATACTATCGCAACGCAGGGGTTGTAACCTATTCAATCAACTTATCGCTCCCCAGGTGACCTAACCAAATGTGTATGCATGATATTTGCATAGATGCAGAATATCATTTTTTCTCGTAAATGATCCCTCTTTTACACTTGGGTTAACAATTCCCATTTTTTGTCAAGATTGTATCACCGATGCAATATCTTGTCATTTTGTTCAACCACCATTTTTGACAAAAATCCAAAGAGATAGTCTCAGTTTAGACTCTTCCTTAAACCTTGTGAGTTTTAAACAGTAGTCCTGTTTCAGGTTCTTGTATTATTCAGAAGCTTCCAGTGTAATATGCAAAACTCCTTTTATGAAAGTATTATTAGTCCACTAATCGTTATTTCAATGCGAAATGCCTGAAAAAAGATCATAACTATGGACAAGAAGGAAATTAATTAGGAGCATAGCTCGAAACAAATAAGTTAAGTCAAGATGGCAAATGCAAAGAAATTTTATTGGGAGCATTCTTTGAAAAGAATAAGATATGACAAATTTAAAATGGATAAAATGGAAACTAGGTGCCCTAGATATCGCAGCCTGAGCTTCTCTGTTCAAACTTCTTGAGGACCATTTTAAGCTCAATATGTGTTTAGGGGATCCGGAGTACTTTTCCGATGCCCCAAGACATAACATATTTTCTCATTGTTAATTCAAGCGTAGCAAGACTACTGTATGCCCCACTTTCGAACAAAATTTGAGCCGTCCTTTTCGGGTTTTCAACTCAAATCCCCCTTGGTCTTAAAGCGCCCTTTGCGGGTTTTCGCCTTGGCCTCTCCTTTTTCTTTCTTCTTTTGGTCGAATTTTTCATTTTCATTTTTTTTTCAAAGTGCCCCTTTATGGGTTTTCACCTTGGCCTCTCCTTTCAGATGAGATCTGAACTCCTTGGCTTGAACATATCTTTACCATCCATCTTGGTCAAAGTTAATGATCTTCCAGAACAAGCCTTCTTCACCACATAAGGTTTTTCCAAATTTGGCATTTACTTTCCTCTGAGGTCCTTTTGTATACGAAGGATCCTTCTTAATGCCAGGTCCCCATCATGAAGTTCTCTTGGGTGAACCTCTTTGTCATAAGCCCGTATCATCTATTTTTGGTACATTCGACCATGATGAATATTTTCAATCAAGCTTACTGGGGACATTCTGCTTTATCCAATTCTTAACTCAATCAAAGCTTGGAGAAAATGAATCTTAAGTTCCAACAATTGTTTCCCTTTCATAAACCAATGGGAAAGATGCCCCGGTGAAGGTCCTGGCCAACGTTCAAGAAACATAGAGGGTAAATGGTAACTTCTCTATGCCAAATTTTATAAGTCTCAGTCATTTTTCAAAAAATTTTGAATGGTTTTTTTGGCTGCCTTTGCTGCACTGATATGGTGTCTGATCTTTAAGCAGACCGTAAATCTTTGATAGTGTGCAATTATGTTTCTTTCTGACATTCTTTATTGCCACTTTTTTTTTGAATTTGAATTTGAATTCGAATTTAGATTTGGATTTGGATTTGGATTTGGATTTGAATTTGAATTTAATGACTGTTGACTTTGCAACTTTGGCATATGAAGCGACCTTCACCCTTTTAATGAAGTAAATGACAACCATGAAGATGATTTGGTGTCGGCTAGATGCTTTTGATGAGATCGGCCCCATAACATCTATGCCCCACATATAGAAAAAATGGAGGAGGCACATAAGTCTTATCTTCCTCAATTTGGCATTTGATGCAATTTCCCTTTCTGGGTAGACTAGTAGCTTGAACCTCTTGATTAGCCTGGCCATTGTAGAACCATTAACACGTGTTCTTTAAACACCAATCTTAACAGCATACCCACGTTTCAATAGCCTGGCGTGCCTTGATATGATCGTGCGAAAACATCTTGGAATTTTTGAAAATAGCTCAATGATGTCTCACCTTATTTTTGCGGTGAGTTAGGCTTCGATCTTTATCCTTTTCCTAAGCTCGCAACGTCCACTGACCTCTTGCAAGGTAGAGTCTATTTTCATCTTGTTCTACCATCATTAACAAATCAAAAGATAGGCTACGATCTCTGTCATCTTCAAAGTCTTTAGATCCCCTAGACCCATATCTCATTCAAAAAGGGAGTCAGTAACAACGCCACTCACGTCGTTGATATCTGGGTACCTAGGCACGAAGGCATAGAATCCAAAGAATAAATAATTCTAAGGATGATTATTTGTATGGTATGGTTATGAATAAAGAATGAAAGAATATTCTAAAAAACCAAAGAATGTACAGTATGAGATGTAAAGAATAAAAATATTTGCTCAAAAAGATGCATTTTATTGAAATAAAAATTCTGGACACAAGCCTATTTCACAAAAGAAATCTTATTGCTTCTAGGCTTAAAGCAACAAGTGCGTTTTGTACATTACTCTAAGTAGGCTCTAAATACTACAGGAATTTCTTCCGCAGTCCGATTGTCTAAAACGCTCTCAAGTTCACATTTCTGCATTTGGTGCGTCATCTAACTTCACAATACCCATGCTGATGAACTTTTCCACCAATTTCTTGAAAGCAAGGCAATTTTCTATCGAATGCCCTGTGATCCCCGCGTGGTACTCACACTGGACATTTGGGTCATACCATTTTGGGTATGGAGGTTGCATCGACTTCGGGTAGTGGGGGGACACAACGTGCGCATCGAACAAAATTTGGTACAAATCCCTATACGTGATTGGGAGGGGTGCGAACTGGGGTTTTTCTGAGTTTGGTCTTGGATTGGGTTCTTACCTTGGGGAGACCTGACGGCTGGTAATTATCGTCCTTGGCTGGCCTACTATGATCAACTCTGAGTGACCCTTGCCATACCTACTCGCACTATTTACTTCCATTTCATTCTTCTTCGAGACCTTTGAAGTCCACTCTCCCCTTTTCTTTGTTTCTGCCAGAACAACCGGTTTGGCTCGATCATCTTTCGGGTTAAAACCTGAGCCCATCGGGAAGTTTAACAGGGCCAAGGTATCAATCTGGCATTGGGGTTTGATAATGACAGGTGCCCCTTGCAAATGCGTGTCTGCTTGAATCGGGATACTTATCGGGGAATAAACGATCTCTTCATCATCATCCACACTGTTGACCACTGGGCCACTCCTTTTTTTAAGCCCTCCGACCAGTAATTGGGTTAACTGGCGTATCATATTCATTTGGTCTCGCATATCCTGCTGAATTTTGGCCAACTACTCTTGCATCAGTATTTGCCTGTGCTCTAATCTCTCCAGCCTTTGTTCCATGTCTTCTATGTTAACTGAAATAATTTTTAATTAATCAGAGCCTTTCTACAAATTTTAATGCATATGATGCGATGTAATGCAAATGCATGAAATGCAATGCAAATGCATGGAATGAATGCAAAGAAGGTGTCGATTCTGATTCAATTCCATATAGAAAACTTTATTAGAAAACAAAATTCTTTACATAAAACAGATTACATATATGGCTTTGCCTTAATGCCCAAAGCTTTAATTTTCCTAAGTAGTGAAGCTAACTCCTGTCCACGATTTGACTGCGATTCATACTGCATGCTCAATATATCCGCTTGTAACGCCAAAGTCTGCAAGTAATCAGCTATCTCTCGAATTTGGGTTATGGCTTCTCCCATAATGTAATCCCTGCTTCCGACTTGACTCTGCGACTGATGAAGCTGCTCCCCCCACCGTTCTTTACTTGCTTCGAAGGACTCAATCCGCATTTCACAGCTTCGCAATGCTACCTCTAATCCTTTTATTTTCCCTTTAATTTCTTCTATCTTATTTAAGCGCGCTCTTAATTCTTGTACAGAATTACGGCTTCGGTGATGATGAAGAGATCTTTCGAGTTCCGTGATTCTAGCCTTTAACTCATTTTGTTCATTTCGGCTTTCTGAGAGGCTTTTCTCCACAGATTTATTTCGTGCTTGTGCCTCTCGGAATTTCTTATCCCATTGATCAGCTTTAGTCCTTTCGTCTTGAATCTCCTGACGCCACTGCTCCGAAGTTTTTCCTAAACCAGCAGTCCTCATCGATAGACACATCTTCTTATAGTCGGCTTTTAAACTGTCCAGATCCTCTTCAACTCGATTTTTTCTTTTTCTGAACTTTTCAGCCTCTGCCTTTTGCACTTCTACATCTAATCTCAAGTGTATTTTCTCTTTCTCTAGCTGTTCAATCATTTTCCCGAACTCGAGACTCTTCTTTTCAAAGTCCTGTCTTATAATCTCTAGCTCTGACGGGACAACCTGCAAGCATTCCTCCATTGATCGAGCACCTTCTACACTCGGCCCAGGAATATATCATTGATCCTTTGGCTAAACCAATCGTTATATTCCGGCGTCGTCATAGAACCAACAGCTAATCTCTTCATCCGGCGAGTCTGCTTCCAAGCATCCGAAATCTCTCGAACCTTTTTCTTATAATTGTCCGCTTTATACGAGAACTCACATTGAGCAAGCCCATAAGTCACCGGTATAAATTGCCTCGACTTGTACTGCCTTAATGCAAGCAACGGAGTGTATCCAATGGCCCCCCAAATCCTGGGCAATGGCACATAATCAAAACTCCCACACCGATAGAGGATCTCGTTAGGGACCATCCAAAAGGCTTTCCATTCAACATCCTCCTCTTTTAGATTTTAAAGAATTATCATCCACCTTTCTTCTGAGATATTGCTTCTCCTTTGTGTAGCTACTTCTTCCTTTAATAGGGAATAACTTTCGGAGAAGACCCGGTAAGAGACCTTGTCCACCTTCCAAAAGTGTCCGTGAAACCATACCCGATGAATAATTGTGCACATCCAATAAATCTTCCCCTCACCGCCTCCGACACAGGCTCAAAGATCTGAACGTCTCAGCCAGAATTGTAGGTACAGGCGTGACTCTTTTATCAAGGCGATTGAATAAATCAGTAACTGCTTCATCAATATGCCTTAGAGCTTTAGGAAAAATCACTAAACCATAAATGCTCAAGGCGAAGATTTTAACTTTCTTCTTTACATCCGGATGTGTTAAGATCAAGTCTCTCAAAATCACCCAAGGAATACATTTCCCATCCCCTTTCTGCTGAATTTGAGCCGTAACCCAAGGCTCATTCATCCCAGTAATACTTATTAACTTCTTCACAAAAGTCGGGGCATTAACGGCCTTAGAGTAAGCTCTATCAACTTGGATCTTTGGAAAACGCAGCAATGTCGTATATTCTTCCACAGTGGGCACCAAGTCCACCTTCCAGAAAGTGAAACAGCTATAGGCAGGGTTCCAAAACTGAGTCATGGCCCGAAACAGATGCTTGTCTACCTTAACATCTAGCAAATAGGGTATATCACCATAATTCTGGTAGAACAATTGCTTAGTTCCCTCATCCTAATGGGCCCATATATCTCTCAACTCTTCCAGCTCATTTTGTATCACACTGACGCGGGTAAAGTCCCACAACTCCGATGTGTATCCTTTAGCTAAACTATCCCCTTTTTCCAATTGCAACTCTTCTGACCACGTGCGAACAGCCGCATTGTCCTCTACTTTATCAAGAAATTTGTTTTCCATGGCAAACTTTCTATCTTAGCAACCGAACAGGAATTGACACCTCTTTAATATAAAATGACATGCAAATAAGAAAACAAATCAAAACACAACAAGTCAGTATCGCATAAAAAATCCAAACAAGTAAAATATTATCAAACCTCCATCCGGGTAACCACTATAATTCAGAATAGCTCTACCTAGGGTGGGCTCTTAGGGTTCACTATATGTGGTTTAGTTCTAAAGAGAGTGTACCTGAACCAGCAGATTCCTCAATCCTCACCCATTATAGGCTCATATGGATCGAGTTCGATTCAGGGGAATACATTTCCCTATGGCCATGCGGAGATGAAAATCTCACGAAGCACATAGGTACAGATGTATCCCGGAAGCAGTCCACTAGCCCATGCAGAGGTGAAAACCTCACGAAGGCATAGTTTCTCACTCCCACTTAAAGGTGTGACCACAACGGTTATGCAATGCGATGCCAAAGTATTTTATGAGACTCGACATTATTGCAATCATAGCGCAAAAAATGCATTAAAAGAAACATGATTTTTCAAAATAATTTTCCAAATTTTCAACCAAAAGGACAAAAATTAATCAATCTGTGGCCTGACTCTCAACCAGTCCCTAGTGGAGTCGCCAAGCTGTCGAAACCATTTTTTTCGAGTTTGAAAAATGGGATCGACTTTAAAAGAAATATGGAGTCGCCACCAATCCTTTTTGTTTAGGTGTGATCGGGTCACCTTTAAAACATTTTGTTTTATTTTTAAAAGAAATTAATTTTGGTCTACGAATTTTAAGAAGAAAATGGGTTCGGGAGTCGGTTACGTATGAGGAAGGATTAGCACCCTCGCAACGCCCAAAATTGGTACCAAATTGATTAATTGATGTCCTAATGTCAAAAAGTTTGAAACGATTTTTAAAATTATGATCTTCTTTGTCCCGTTTGAAGATACTCCAATTTGAATATTAAGATTCTCTTGTTCCAAAGGAATAAAATGTCACATCCAGCACGTTAGGATACGACAATTTAAGTCCTCGAATTCAAGATCATCCCAAAATTCTCGAAGCTCATGCATTGAAAATTTAAAAAGGGTATTTAGTTATTTAGACAAACAGAAAACCAAACCCAAAGACGCGATAGAGGCACGATTCCTCAATTTCCAAACACACAAATATTGCCTTATTTGAAAAAAACATGGACCAAATTTTAAAAGGATATTTGGTTATTTGGTCAAACGGAAAACCAAAAACAAAGCACGATAGGGCACGATTCCTCGAATTTCCAAACACACAAATATTGCCTTATTTTGAAAACATGGACAAAATTTTAAAAGGATATTTGGTTATTTGGTCAAACGGAAAATCGAAACCCAGCACGATAGGGCACGATTTCTCGAATTTCCAAACACCAAATATTGCCTTGTTTTGAAGAATATTTAAATGGGCTATTTTAAAATAAAATAAGAGAGTTGATGTTTTAATTAAGAGATAATTGATTGAACTAAAACATTTAAATGGCTATTCATAAATGAAAAATTTTATAACATGCATATGAACCATGACATATTATCGCCAAAACATGTTAACGAAGCATGGTATTGGAAAGCATAAAGGATCGAATATAATATAAATGAACAATACGAAAGCAATGAATTCAAATTGCGACATACAAGACAGATCAATATTCAACCTATATTATTACAACATTCGCATTAACAAATTTTGAAAATGAATTAAACGATGTATATAACCACAATAAGAAATGAATCCAAATCAAATTAAAAATAAATAGACAGTGAACATTTAGCAATAATAATAACCAAATTAAAAAATGTAAGAAGTAGCTTGAAAAATCAACAATATATATATAATAATTTAAAACAAATGATATATATAAAATATTTAAATTTACATATAAAAATGCAAAGTAATATTAAAACATTTTTAAAATGGATAAGTAAAATCCAAAATAAGGTATATAAGATAATTTAATATAAAATATAAAAGGTTTAAAACAATATATATAAAAGAGGAAATTATAATGTATAGCAATTTTGAAGGACTAATATATATATATATATATAAACGGGAATAAACTACATAAAAAAATCAAAATAAATAATATATAAGAGTTTTTAAATAAATAGTAAAACGAACTTTAATAAACATTATATTAAAACAAGTTAAAATAGATAATACATATAATAATAATTTAAAAACAAATAGTATAAATGTATGTTTTTTATATCATATAATAAAATAGTTTAAAACTAAATAATAGATGAATTAAATTTGATAAAAATGCAAAGATTATGTACAATAACAAAAAGGTACTTAATTGAAACAAAACAAAGTTAGAAGACTGCTTTATAATAAATAAAATTATTTAAACTTATGCCAGGATCAAAATGAAATGCGCGTAAACAATCAGGGATAAACCAGCAAATATTTCCGAAGCTCAAAACGCAGCACACAAATTGGATTAAATCGAAATGGTACGCAAATTATGGTGACCAATTTAGAAATAAAAGAAAACATATAATAAATCTAATTGAATGGCAATAAAAATAAAAGAAATTTGAACGCGCAAATATCAAAATCAACGCAGAGCGCGGATCTTTAGGATATCGGGTCGGGTCGGACCGGTTTGCTCTACACGGCATCGTTTTAAAGCTATTAAAATGAGCCTGAACGACGTCGTTTTCTTAATGGCCACCAGCCCCTTAAAAACCAAGTTAAAACAGATTAACCACATTACGGCCTAAACCCTAGCCCCCCCTTTTCGTTTCGTTCTCAGCCGCAATCAAAAAACCTTCTGTTAACCACTAAAAACGCCACTGTAAATGGCGAAGAGTGGTGCGTGAGGGTATGATTTGATCGACCGACATCTTCGTCTAGCCCCGATCGCGACGGAGAAGGCGAGGACCGAATCTCACAAAGGTAACTCCTTTTTTATTTTCGAATGTAGGAAAAGAAAAAAAATGCTACAGAAATATATTCGAAATAAAGAAAAATGAAATCGAAAAAGAAACCTTTTTGAATCTCTGTTTCTGGTTTCTATTGCTGTATATTCTCTGTGTGCGTGTACCAAAAAAATGGGGATCCCCCCTTAATACAACTTATGTTGGCTTTTTAATAGCCGAAAATAAAAAGAAAAATGCAATTCTTTTTTTTTACTGCTATTCGTTTGTCTCTTTTACATGTGTGTGACGCGCAGTGGGCAAGGGTGCGGAGGCCGTACAGAGGAGCTGACATGTCATGGAGGCCCGGATGCGTGGGGCTGCGGCGCATGTGCAAGGGAGGGTTGCGACGCTAGAAATTTCTGGAAACCCCTAGGGTTTCTGGTACCTTAGAATATTTGGGCCATTTGGGCTTCAGGACTTTGGGTCTTTGATTGGGCTAGATTAGGTTGGGTAGTGGTTAGTCGGGCCTGTGTGATTGTTTTGTAAATGGACTGATGGACTTTATTAATTAATTGGGTTTTTCATTTGGTTTTAATTTTTTGTTTTGTTTTGGTTATTTTAATGGGTTAATGGACTGGTTAATGGGCCCGGGCATAAATTGGGTCCTACACTCATATTATTCATCTATTAAATCACTTTCAGGGTATTCGTTTTACACAATCATATATCAAGAATATCGACACACCCTCAGGGTATTAGCATCTCGTTTCATATAACATGAATCGATCTTTATTTCAATACTTTTCAACACAATCAATTAACAATTATAATTCACATTCGTTTATCAGTACAACCCCTATTAACCAACTTGGATTTGAAAACTGATACACAGATCAATCTACCAACACACTAAAATACACACTGAAGTGTTGATTGGACATAAATACACCGATCCTACCAATCACACCACAGTACGCTCGTACCCCAAGATATTTGAGCAGGTGATTAAATTATGGTATTAGAGAACTATCACAATATGATATGCACCTAGTACTAGATCTCCCACCTATCGAAATGGACCCTGTGACATGTTAAATATACTCGTAACTCTATCCGGCACTATTAATAGAGAATTGTTGGTTTTTAATCACTATTCAATCACATTAAAACATAAATGACATTGTGATATCAACATCTGCACGTATGTATACATAGAACATGTATTAATTCATTTCAAATATAGATAACATTGCAATATCACTATGTAATCACATAAACTCATTTTTTAAACATATCTCAATCATATCAAGTAATCAAATATATTTATATAGCTCAAATATCATATTTAACACAGATACACAAACTACTCTTCATTTTCGATTTAATTCATGTTCAAAATCTATATCACAAGCAAATTATAAGAGCACAAATTTAGATATACAACAAGATATCAATTCTCAATTACAACTTACCACTAGTAATATTACTCTTTCCACTTCATTCAATTCTATATACATTATCTTTTACAATTAAGTCCTTTTTTAACCTTAATGTTTGAAATGCTCGAGACTCAGTTAATTATTCTATTGAACCAAAATTTGACTTCATATTTATTCTCTAGGGGCCTCAAACTATCAATTCATAGCATTAAGTTTCAACAACTTTCATTTTATTCACTTTGATCCCAAATAACTCAACAATAAATTCCTTAATAACCACTTAATATAAACCTTAACTCAACTTTGTCTACTTCATTTCTAGCATGATTTTAACATAAATTAACCCTAGTTCTCATCAATTTCATGGTTTCATGCTTCAATACTTTTTATGAGCATATCCATTGCAACTTGGGTAGAACTTACCAATTGCTAATTCTAAGAAATGGGCTAATTTTAACTACTAACTTAAGTTAATATTTCAACAAAAATTGAAAGGAAAAAAGTCTCTTACCAAGATCCAAAGGAGGAAGATTCCATGCATTTCTTTTTTTTTTCTTTTGTTTGCCGTGGAAGAATAAGACCAAAATGCCACTTATATTTCTCTTTCTTTCATACTTATAGCATAAATAAATTTTAGTTAATTTATTTCATTATAAATCAATGGGTAAGATTTTATATTGAATGACTTTGTAGATTTTAATAGTGAGATTCATGTTAGTCCACTAGCATGAATGGTGGGTGGTTTATTTTCACATAAGTCCTTGCCATAAATTGCTACTTAAAGCCATGTTCAATTTCTAAATTAAATTCTCCTAGTTTGATCACTAAATAATTTAATCCTTGTACTATTATTAATATTTTATATAATTAATTACTAAATAATTTTATTTCTAATTTAATTACTAATATTTTTATTTTTCAATCTCACACTCGCTTCGTAACAGCTTGATTAAATAAATTCGATCCCAAAACCGACTTTTCAAACCGGATCATTACATTAAAACTAATCAAAACACTATTGGATGATCACTTGTAGAGGCCTATAAATAGGCAACAATGTGGCATCACTTTGTGTGCAGTTTTTGAGTGTCTTTAGCATTTTTATTTTGCTATTTTATTGGGTAAAGTTGCGACACTCTTTCAAGTATTATTTGGAGAGATTTATTGATTGTATTGTGAGGTACTTCAGTGAGTGATTTGTAACAATTGGGGTTGGTGTTGGTGTGGGGTTGCAATTACTTTTTTTGCGTAAAGTAGATTGGACTTAAACCAATAAGTGATCCAGACGATTGTTAAATAAAATTATCCACTGAGCGAGACTCCACAAAGCAGGATTGGTGAATCCGATTTTTATTAACAAATATCATTGATACAGTCGTAAACCAACTAAAAATCTGACTAAGGCAAGTGCACCTATCAATTAATAGTATAGCTACGGTGAGCAAAGATATCATTCCCACGAAGACTAAAAGTACTAGTAATTACTGTCTTTCTATTATTTAACCGATAAATTCGAGTGATTGATTAAAATTATAATTAACTACGAACGCAACAAAGAACAATTCAAGAAAATAAACGATTAACAACCAAGAACTGAAACAATACCCAGGAAAGAATTCACATAGATTTCATCTATTACTATCAATCTAAATTACGCAATTTCTTCACTTAGTAACTTGATCCGTAGAAATCCCTAAATTATGCTAATATCTCTCTTCAAGAATAAGAGCAACTGACTCTATGTTGATTAATTAAAAAAAAATTCTAATTAAAACCCCTATTTTCGCATTAACTCAATTTATGGATTCCCCTATTAGATTTGACTTTAATCCGGTAGATTTATGCCGTTCTATTTCTAGGATTGCATGCAATTCCACCCAACTACGCTAGTTCTACCCTTAAATAGAGTCTATTCCTCCTTTGATTTAAGCACATCAAATATGGATTAATAGTCTGAAAATATTAAACCAAGAATTAAGCACACATAATTGAGAATAAGATCTAAGTATTTATTGCGTAAAATAAAAATTAAACGGTAGAATCCATAGGGTTCATCTCCATAGGTATTTAGAAAATTAGTTCATGATTGCAAATAAAAACATCCAAAATACAATATAACCACAAGAAACAAATAAATTCATAATAATCTCCAAAGAAATCAAAAGGGAGTATTCAATCTTGATGGAAATCTGCTTTAGAATCCGCTTCAATGGTGTTTTTTGAGTATTCTATGATGGCTCACTCCTATCTTCTTATTTTTGTCATATATAGGTCTTAGAATGCCTGAAAAGCCCTAAAATTTGTGTTTTTTTTTTTTTTGCTATTTGGAGTGTAAATCGCAAAATCAACACGACCTGCCACATGGCCGTGTGGTAGCCCGTGTGGCTCACACGGTCGTGTGGAATGGTCCAGCTTTTGTGACTCCTGTAATTCACTCTGGTTTTCCAATTTTTGCTCATTTTGCTCCTAAATGCTCTTCTAAGTACAAAAAAATATGAATTTAAAAGATTAGGAGTATAAAATTCACCATTAACATCGAATAATCATCTAAAAACGCATTAAAAATGAGGCTAAAAACATGTTACTTTTAGCACCTATCAATCGTGTATTAATTCTCTATTTACTTTGCATTTAACCTTTTTGTTCGATTTTGTTCTAATAACAGTTAGAACGAAATTATGCAAAGTGAAGATTTTTTTCATTTACGTTAGTTTTATAATTTATAATTTGATTTTTAAATTTTTTGTAAAATCTTTTTGGTTTTTTTATTTTTAAATTTTCGTGAATGTTAGTTTTTTTGTAATACTTTTATTTATAATTTATTATCATGTTAATTTTTTATTTATAAATTAAGTTTTATAATGGTTTTTTTAATATCTATTATTTAAGTAAGTCTTATATGTTAGTTTTTATTTATAAATTATTAGTATTTATTTTATATCAATGTGTAAGTAATTATTGCACTCTTTGTTTATAATGTTGTTGCTTTTTAAATTTATGATGTTATGTTTGAATAGTAAAGTATTAGTTTGAAATTTACATTATAATAATGTTTGACTTTTGAACATTTCATTATAATATGGCTTTAAATTTTTCTTTCTTATTGTATTTTGTAATATTTAATTTATAATATTATTTTGAATTTTGAATGTTTAGTACGTAAGATAAGTAACCAAATCTTTATACATAGCTATTACAACAGGGAAATTCGTTACACAAAAATTGACATTGCGTTTGAATAGAGCATTTTCATTATAATAATAATAATAATAAATCGATTATCAAGAGTTTTCTATAGATTCCCAACACCCTCAAATAGCAAAGTATAACTCAAAAGAGTTTAATGGCTATCGTTGATCAAGACTAAACTTTTAAAATTTCAAAAAATAGACCGTCTAAAGATGATCGAATTATATCTACAACTTATGTATAGTACAAAAACTAATAACAGAATTGACCAATAATAAATCGATGATTTAGAAGAAAAAAAGAAGTCAAGTGTAAATATAACATAAAAATTATATATATATATATTAATTTAATTGATAAAATAGGTATAGTAATAAGAAAATAATTATTCATATACTAACATTGGAAGGCTGTATAAATAATGGAAGGGAATCCAATGCATAAATATTGTTATTTATAAAGAGAATTGGTAGATACTTTTATAACACTCCATTTTTGTAATTATTAATAATTATTACATTTTGAAATTCATGCTTTGTCATAATTTTCTCTCAAACACATTGCAATATTTACCTCTGTTATGTGTTTCAAAAAGTATAGAGAATGATAATAATAATAATAATAATAATAATAAAGTAAAGTCTTCAAATGCTTTTAAGAACAGAACCAGGCTGTATATACTCAATTCACTTTTTATTTAATTCTAAAAAAATTTTAAAAATATTTTTTTTAATATTAATATTTATATAATTTCAAAACTCACCTCGTAAACCCGATTTAATTAGTTCATCTGATTAGATCAATTTATTTTCTCGAATTCTTTTATCAATTTAAAAAATTTATTGGACGATATTACCAAGTAAGTTGAATCATCGAATGTTGGTTCAATCGAAAAAAAATCGAATCCAAATTTTACGACTATGGTTAGCAGCACATGTAAACCAAGAATCAAAGTTTTATAAAATTTTAGGTGCGTTTGAAAAGCCACTTAAGAATTAAATTTGAGTGTAATTGTTTTGTAGTTACACATGTAGCATGATTGGTTAATTACTATAATTAGTGGATACAAACTAAATTGCGTGTAATTAGAATTGTTAATTGCGCTTTTCAATTTTTAAAAGGATGGAGGAAATTAGAGTAATTACAAAAAAAAAAAAAAACACTCAAATCAATTAATCTGTAGCTTTACAAACATGCTCGTATATGATTTAAATTCAAAGTGTCATTTTTGTACAATAATAATAATATTTTAATTTTAGTATATATATTTTATTTTTATTTTTTAAAAATATAATTATATGTTATTTTATTAATCTCATTTAAAATAATCCAAATTTTTTATTGATGAAAGATACTTTCCTACTAAAACTAAATGGTTCGCTAAATTACATAGTGCTTATTAGTATTCCTTTTGATTATTTATATTTAACTAATGATCAACCGATGATAATAACGAGTATATGTTTAATCTTAGAGAGAGAATAAACTAACAAAAATAAAATGCTAGAATAATTAGATAAAATTGCATATAATTTGTGTTTTTTTCTTTTTTATTTTATAAGTAATCATAATATCAAATACTTTCACTACACCAAAACAGACTTTTAGCGGCGTTTTTTTTGGCTTTTAGCGGCGTTTATAAGCGCCACTAAAAGTATTTGCGGCGCTTTCCAAAGCGCCGCAAAAAACGCCGGTAATGAAAGCGCCGCAAACCTTAGCGGCGTTTATGGGGAAAAAACGCCGCTAAAAGTCTTGACTTTTAGCGGCGCTTTTCTCACAAACGCCGCTAAAAGTCAGACTTTTAGCGGCGCTTTCCACACAAACGCCGCTAAAAGTCTAGACTTTAGCGGCGCTTTTCGTACAAACGCCGCTAATAGTCTTGACTTTTAGCGGCGCTTTTCATACAAACGCCGCTAAAAGTCTTGACTTTTAACGGCGCTTTTCAAACAAACGCCGCTAATAGTCTTGACTTTTAGCGGCGCTTTTCTTACAAACGCCGCTAATTTGCACAGATTTGCAGTGCTTATTTTCTCCTATATCCTACCCTTCCTGCATTAAAACCAACCAAAAACAGCAGCAGTTGCATATAATTTCAACCCAAAACAACAAATATAACATTTAAATATCACCAAAAGCATTAAATCTAAACGATAGTTCAAATTTAATAAAAGATATATGACATAAATTAATAAATGTAACAATGTTAAATGTAACATTAATGTTAAATGTAACAATGTTAAAAATAAGGGACTAAGGGACTAAGATGGCGGCTTCTGCGACTGCTAAAACATCTGCATCATCTGCTGAAGCTGTAGCTGGAGCTCATCGTATTTTCTCGCCTCATTCGCCTCCCCATTGCCGCCATTGCCTCCCTCGCTCTTTGCATCCGCTCGAAGTTGTTCATATTTTCTTTCAACCTCAGCAATTTGCTGAACGGTGCTCGCTTGCATCTGAGATATTTGTTCTTTTAACCTCTCAACTTCAGCTCGAGATTGACTCCCGGAAGGCATGTATTGCTGGGAACCGGACCCAAAATATTGGATCGGGGTAACACCAGATCCTTGCAATCGGACCCGACCATACCTTTGAGGACCGAAAACATCAGTAATAAAAAACAGCAAATGTAACATATAATTCCAGCCAAAAAAAAGCAAATGTAGCATAAAAATTCCAACCATACCTTTCAGGACCCAAAACATCGGTAATAATTCTGTTATCGATATCCTCAATATGAACAGAACTATCACTCGAAGCAGCCGCTTCATACTGTGCCTTCTTCTCCTTTAGTTTCTCCTAATAAATCAATTCAAAAAGTCAGAAATGAAATATACGATAAAAAGGAATGCAACATAACTTAACATTATTAATTTAAAACTACTAACGAAGAATTAAACTATTATAAGTAAACATTATAAAACCATATTTAATAAATCAAAATTTTATTAAGTAAATATACCATAATCTCTCGACTTGGGTGTCATCGGAGACCCATCCTTCTTTCTATATGCGTAATGTCAAAAAGTGAACGCGTCCAACTTTTTGACCGGTGGAGACTTCCTACTGTTGTTGTAGTAAAAATATAATTTAATAGTATAAAGTATTTAATTTTTTTGTGAATTAATAAATTATAATACCTCGGCCTCATTTCTGAAGCAAAACTTCTCGACTGCTGCGTGTGCGTGAATTTTTTTTACTCTTCACGCTAGTTCCGACACGCTCACGGTCCTACATAATGAAATTATTATTACGTAGATATTTACTATAAACCGAAAAATTTATAAGAGTTTAGAACTAGGTAAAACCTCTCCTTTCTTTGAGTTCCGAAATCTAACCGCATCTTCCCATTGATACCTCAACATTCCCGGCGGCACATTTCGCAATTTATCCTCGAGGCTTATTTCTTTCTTAAAATATTCTTTTTTCAATGTGCTTTTGTGGTCTCTCCATTTTTTTCCCAATGTCTTCTTTATATATTCATCAGAGACCTCCAAAGCAAACCTCTCCTAAAAAAACATAAGTTTAGAAAGTAAATATAAATGAAACTTCAACCAAAGTATTATAAATTACATTCACGTTTTGTTACCTTAATATTCTCCAGAGCTTGATTTTTGTTTGCATCAGGCATGTGATGCCATGACTCGTAATTGATGGGCAACATATTTGCATTTCGTGCAATAATGCCCAAATAGCCTGCTAGAAGTCGAGCTTCAGGGCCAACAGGCTGGCCATGGCTATTTCTCCTTACTTTCACACGCTCGACGGAATTTAATTCGTACAAATCTTTAAGCAGCGTACGTCCGCGACCTCTGCGCGTCCCACCACTCTCAGCTGAACAATGATATATTATTTTTATATTAAAATTGAAAAATGAATCAATAATAAAAGTCGACATGCATGTAAAATAAACTTAACATTACTTTGTAATTCTTCTACAAGCTCATCATCTAGGTCGGGCACATTAGAGGATCCAACTATTGTTTGTTGTTCACTATTGCCCTCTTGAATTTCTGATGATTCTGCACAATATTTAAATCTCGTAATCTTCTTCTACTCATTTTTCCTGCAATACACATAAAATAGTTGAAATTTTAGTAACAAATAACAACAATAATGGTACATATAAAATTAAAATAATTATATAAAATGACCACGATTAAAATTATAATATTACATATAAATAAAAAATCGTAAAATCTTACTACATCATAATCAGTAAATATCTTCGCCCACGTCTTGACGAACCCATTGAAATTGTGCACTAGTACTAGGGATATTTTCATTTAAGTTTTGTTCTGGAAAAGGCAGAGTTTCTGATCTTTCGACGATGTCATCTCTACTTCCACTGCCCATGTCGAACAAGTCTCTAGGGGTGTTTCGAAGTACAACGTACCAACCCTCATCAGTTGGATCTTCCGAGTAAAAGACTTGTTTCACTTGAGAAGAAAACACATACGGCCCGTCTATCAATTGTTCTCCGGTGTGAATCAACCGAGAGAAATTCACCAATGTAAAACCATATTGGTCGTTTTTAATTCCACGAGCCGTATTCACACCAGCCCAGTCACCTCGAAACAAGACAACTTTCCATTTGCCGTAATAATCCAACTCAATGATTTCAGTAATAAGTCCGTAATACTCCAGATTCCCCTCGACAGGATTACTGTCCCTAGCACTAGAATAACTCGTAATTGAAGAGTTAACAACAATTCCACAATTTTGGGTTCTCCTCAATCGCTCGCGATACCTTGTATGAAATCTGCATTGATGATGAGGAAGGCACTATATCTTTTCACTATTCGGTTTGGACCTTGTGAAAGCCATTTAACCGTCATTTACTTCGTTCGACTCCAAACCTATTGAATCGAAAGTAAATCGAGTAATTATAAATGTTATGCAAAAACATTATTACTTGTCAATGAAAACTTCAGTTGCATACCGTTTGGCTTAACCATTCATGAAATTATTCTGTGAACAACTTATTGATTTCTCGTCGATGTAACCTTCGGGACCGCGAACGAGCTCTCAAAATTTGTTTGTACTCACTATGTTAAAAAAAGGGTTACTTTGTTAGAAGACAAACAAATTATAATTGATGAGTATTTATCAAATTCTAGAACTTACTTCCGTAATGGTTCCATTGAATCGTGATGAAAAAGAACGTATCGATGTGCTTGGACCCACGATCTATCGTCTAATTCTGCAATTTCGACTTTCCCGATCGGTTCTTCGAAACTTTGAAATAAATAAGTTTCAGCCAAGTTATGATCTGTGAGTCCAGCATTTCTACTTGGTCTGTTCATTCTTGTTTCAACATCTTCCAAATACCTTGAAGCAGAAAGTCATACATTCCATTCCTGCGCTAAGTAGCCTTCGGCAATTGATCCTTCCGGATAACGTTTATTGCGGCAGTAAGACTTCAATTTGAATAGGAACCTAAACACAGTATAGAACATTATCAAAAGTTGCAACTAAAGGCATTTAGGTGAATGAAGGAATAATTTACAAATAAATTAAGACCTTTCAATTGGATACATCCATTGATAGAAAACGGGTCCACCAAGTTTTGCTTCACAAGGGAGATGAATTAACAAATGCACCATAATTGTGAAGAAGGAAGGCGGGAAGATCTTCTCCAGATTGCATAGAGTCAATGCGGCTCGCTCTTGTAGTGTCTCAAGTTCTTGAACATCCAAAACTTTCCCACAAATGCCTTTCATTATATTGGACAGTTCAATTACACAAGACGTCACCTTTTTCGACATACAACACCGCATAGCAACTGGTAGTAAGTCTTGCATCAAGATGTGATAGTCATGCGATTTTAAGCCATATAGTCTTTGATCTTTAAGACTCACACATCGAGATATATTTGATGCATACGTATCCGGGACCTCTACATCCTTCAACACCGTACAGAACACTTCTTTCTCCGTCTTCGACATTGAAAAAATAGCAGGCGACAACCGATATTTCATATTCGAAATTGCTTGGGGATGAAGCTCACGCCGAATTCCCATGTGGACTAAATCAAGTCGACTCTGAAGATTGTCTTTCGATTTTCCATCGACATTCAAAATAGTCCCAATGATGTTCTCGCAGACATTTTTCTCAATGTGCATGACATCAAGATTATGGCGTAAAATCTGATGCTCCCAATAAGGCAACTCAAAAAAAATACTTCTTTTTTTCCACAAGTCCGCCTCATTAGGATCATCCTCTTCATCAGATTCATTATCAGATTCAAAAAAAATGACCCGAAACCATCACTGCGCATATTAAAAGCATCCCGCAACATGCCTTCCATGTTATCATCTCTAACATTCTGATTGTAAGCACTATGAGGATAACCCAGATTCATCGATGAAGATGCTCCACTAGATGTACACTCTCCATGAAAAATCCATTTTTTGTACCCCCGGACAAAGCCATCAACAACTAGATGTTCGTAGACAACTTCACGATAATGCCAATTGATATTGCAACACTTCTTACACGGGCAAAGAATCATATTTTCTTGGCTTGCATTTTGAAATGCAAAATTCAGAAAAGTTTCTACTCCATTTCGATAGCCGTTGCTTACCCTTGACAATTTCATCCAACTCCTATCCATTTCGTAGTTGTTGAAGTCTAAAGTTGACAATAAATTACACGGCTAAATTGTTAATTGACAAGAATTTGATTTTTAAAACATTTTTTTTAATATTCATCATACATGGCATTGTAAGTTATGTATTATGTAAGTTATGAAGTTTGATCTTAAACTGATGTAAGTTATGAAATTTGATCTTAAAATTATGTAAGTTATGAAATTTGATCTTAAAATTAAGTAAATTATGTATTCTTTAAGATTCATCATACGTGGCATTGTTACACCTAGAGAGGATCCATTATATCTAACAGTGAGATATAAGGCAACCCGTCAGGTTTTCAGCCTATATACTTTGAATCTTTTTTTTTTATCTATACAAGTATTATTTAAGTTATGTATTACGTAAGTTATGTATTATTTAAGTTATGTAAGTTATGTATTATGTAAGTTAAATAATTTGATGAACGCTTTGTAAGTTATGTAAGTTATGTATTATGTAAGTTAAATAATTTTGTGTAAGTTATGTATTATGTATTATGTAAGTTAAATTAAAATTTCAAATCGAGAATCAGTTGAGGTGTGAACATATATGGCATGCATTACATTGTAGTCTTTTTTTAAACATTAATTGGTTTTTAAACATTAAAACATATTTAAATAATGATCTATATTATTATATTGATAACAAAATATTTATAAGTTTTTAAATTTAAAAAGTTTTTAAATGACTTCTTTTAAAAAATAATTTATTTTTTATAATAAAACATATTTAAATAATGATCAATATTATTATACTGATAACAAAATATTATTACCATTTTGGAAAACATTGAAAATATTAAATATTAAAATCAAAACATTGAAAATATTCAATATTAAAATAAAACATTATCAAAACATGCGTAGGTAAAGTTGCATCTCAAGAGAATCAAAAATCTAGTGTTGATGCAAATGCAACATACCGAATATCAATGACTTGTAATATTACAAGGGATAATTAATTATAAAGCACAAAATACAAAAATATAAAATATATAACATATAACAAATTTCATCAGGCAGCAGAAAATATATGCAATTTAAAAAGAAGTTTATATGCAATTTAAACAGTTCATATGCAATTTAAACAGTTCAATTAATTAAATAGAACCTCATAATTGACTAATGAACATTAATTCACTGACTTTTTTAAATAAATAACTCACACAATGGCAGATAACAGATAAGTGGATGGCAGAAAATGGAGTAGGAACAGAGGCTTGCCGATGGAGATGCAGCAGAGGGCTGCCAACAGCGATTCAAAAGGCTACTTTCAATAGCAAATAGAGGATGGAGTCAGAAAAGTCGTATCTGTTAAGCAATTTAAAGGAAATGGTTACTTGATTACTTTAGAAATAAAAAAAAATATAATATAAATATAATATGAAACAAATCTTAAGACAAAACAATTGATCATAGGGGGCAAATGGGAAAAAAACCTGTTATAAGAAATGAATATTAAGAGAGATAAGAGGAAAAGAAAGGATTTCTAGATTTAATATTTCACATATTCTCAATTCAATGATTTCACAAGAATTCTGAACAACATTATAAACACATACATTAAAATATACCTCCACTTGAAATAATCTTTGAATAGAAAAAAAAAGTTTGTCACTGAACTAGATTGAATAGAAAAAAAGTTTGTCAAGTTCTCATAATGAACTAGGCAAGTGCTCTGATATATAAAACAAAATGAAAGACAAAATCAGCAATCAAAACTATACAAAATCGGATCAAAATTCTCATTTGAAGCACCAGTTCATTTGATCATCCATACTAGACCACAAATCGCATAATGAGTCAATAGACATATGCTTAGCTTACCAAGTGCATGCGAAACACATAAACATATAAAGTTAATCAAACAATCTAGTTTACAAGATAAAAAATAGAAAAGAAAAAGAAGTGCCGAGCAAACGAATCAAACAAGCGACTAGATACAAATCTAGAAAAACTTCCACAATCGGATCATAATTCAAAAGGGACATTTACTAAAACAAATCTAATCGTAAAAGAAAATTCCTTGCAATGACTAACCAAAATCACTTTCAGATCAACCTAAACTAATCGATTCCAACTTTTTGTCTAATACAAAAAGAAAATCGACCTCCCAAGATCTAAGAATCGAAATCAATTTTAAATATAAGAATTTTTACTATTAAGAAATCAATTTTAATTTTAATTTATAGTTGTTTTTAAGAAATCAAAAACAAGGACTTTGTATTCTTGATTAACCTATTAGTTTTTTTTTTTCTTCTAATTTAATTTATTTCGGTAAATATATATACATATTGATTCCTTAAAATTATTACAATATTTACATGGTTGAAATTAAAATATTAAATATATAACTATAGGAATCTCCTCTGGTAATTTTCCCATGACTAGAAGTTTTAGAACTGTGCCCTTTTATGTTATCCATGCGAGTTTCAGACATGGGTATGTATTTGGTGTAGTTGATATATTTTTTGAGGCTGTTTTCTTTAATTTAGAAGATCCCACTTGAGTCCAAATTCAGCACATACTAATTATTTGAGTTTAGTGGCATTACTTTAGGACTAGATTGAAATTACAGAATCTGTTATTCTGGTGTTGCCAAAAGCAGTAGAAACTGGCAAAAGTTACGGATTTACTCTAACCAAAATCAAAATCATGCTTTCCTTAGCTGAAAACTTGAACAACCAACACAAAATTTGGTAAAGGAGTTGGCTAAATACGCAAAGTAATAGATGTTTTAAAACAAGAGAAGAACTAACCATCCAGTCATAAACTTTTTGGAAGCCTAGCTACGGATGACACTGTAGAATGCCTGCAAAGAAAATAAACCAACTTCAAACATCTTAAACTTTACTGCAAATCTGAAATTTTTTCATCAAACTTGATCTAATTTGCATCTGTTACTGTCCATATATCTTAATTAGTAGCAAAACCTGAGATAATTAACAAAAATACCTTTATCGGCGAATCTCCTATAAGTTTCAATCGTGAATCATTCCCTTAACATGAAGGTTTCTCCTCTGGAATCTCGGACTTTTTGGGGAAGATGGAGAGAACAAAAATAACATATATAACTATCTTCTTATGCTTTTTGTAAAGTAGCAAAACGGTAGGCAGCAAAAATTTTTCAGAAATTCAATCACGAAATTGGGGAAGAAGAGTTTGGGGGAAATTGGGAAATTAGGGCGAGAAAATTTTAGGCAAAATGGCTGAAAAAATCGGGGGAATCTGACTTATAGAAAATTTGGGGGCAAAAAAAACGACGTCGTTTAAGTTAGCTGAGTAAAAATTTGCGGCGCTTATGATAAAACGCCACTAATGACAACTTATTTGCAGCGTTTTTATACAAAACGCCACTAAAAACATAGTACAAAACGACGTCGTTCGTTTGGACACCTGATACATTCGTCGCATTTTAGACCAAACGTCGCCGTTTAGCAGTTGCTTGATATATTTTTGTGGCGTTTTGTACAAAGCGCCACTAATAACACATATGAAACTGTTGCGGCGTTTTTTATAAAAACGCCACTAAAATTTCAAAATGAACCGGCGTCGTATTGCTCTCTCTTTTTGCCTTTTATTATTTTAATTATCTTTTTGCCTTTTATTATTTTAATTGTTATTGGATGATTTTTATTTGTATGTGAAAATATATTATATGATTATTATTGTAACTATCAACAAATAAAAACAAATTAATGTAGTAGTGAATAAACTATGATATTTACAAAAATTTTACTATTAATATTATTATGTACTTCAATATTTTTATTTGTAATATACATACATTAGTCAATGTGTAAGGGTAATGTATTTAAATTTGTATAATATTTTCATTTTAATACTTATTTTATTTTAGTTAATGTTCACATCAATTTTTAAATAGTTTAATTTAAATTATTAATTTAAAAAAAAAAACAAAATTGAACTGTTATTTTGTAAACGGAAATAATGACGACTAAAACTTTTTAAGTTTTTTAAACATAACAACTTGTATGACAATTTCCATGTATTTCATTTTATTTTTATTTTTATAAACTTTTTATTTTTTGAGTTTTACTTTTTCTTTATTTTTTAATATTTCAAATAATTTCATCATTTTACACAAATCTCAATTAAACCTTAAAACCTAAACCATTTAATATATATAAAGTTTAATCTACATATATACACATCAATATAAATCCCTATGTAATAAATTTTCAATGTTTTGGGGTTTAATGGCTAAATTTAAAGTTTTTAGGGTTAAATATTTTAGGGTTTAATGGTTAAATATGGTTTAGTGCTTGTAGTTTAGGGGTTTATGGTCGAGTATTTAGAGTTATAATTTAGGGTTTAGAGTCTAGATCTATGGTTTGGAGTTTAGGGTTTAAACCATTTAGGGGTTGGGATTTAGGGTTTAGGATTTAAGTATAAACAGATGCACAATCAGATTTTGTTAGGGGCTGAAATTAATTTGTAAGTAAAAAATACAATCTCACCATTTTTATAGCATATAATTTTTTAATGATTAAATCAAATTTGATATTCTGTCTTCATTCGATAAACCCTATACCCTAAACCCGTGAACCTTAAACCATACCCACAAACACATAATTAAACCCATAAACTCAAGCCATAACCCTAATTCTTAGACTAATTAACATTAAACCATAAACTCTAAACACTAAATCTTAAAATGCTGAACTTGAAACCCTAGTCAGCCCATACAAACCACTAAACCCTTAATTATAACCTTAAACTTTAAATTATTTAGATAAATTTTGAATATTATATATTCTTTCAATAATATTTTAGGAAATTTAAATAACATTTTCACTTTACTAATTAATTTTGTTTCTCAACAGATGCATGGGTTACCAATTTTTTAAATTTTAATATATATAAAGCTTATCTTTTATCTCTTAAATAATTTAAACTATAATTATAATTTTAATATATATATATATAAGAAATTAAAATTTTATAAGAGCTAAAAGTAATTAAAATAGAATGTTAATGCTTACATATACCCTAAAATAAATTGATTTTTTATTAACAACCCTAACCCCTAAAGCCTCCAACCCCTAAAATCATAACCCTTAAATTAATTATTTTTGTGGCGTTTTTGAGAAAAACGCAGCTAATGACATACTTTTTGCGGCGTTTATGCAAAAACGCCGCTAATAAAGACTTTTTGCGGCGTTTAACAACAAACGCCACTAATTTCTCAATCTAGCAACTATAGCTCAACTGCAAAACGTCGTCGTATAGAGTAACATTTTTGCGGCGTTTTTGACAAAGCGTCGCTAATACTCATTATTTAGCGGCGTTTATACAAAAGCGCCGCTAATGCTCAGATATTTAGCGGCGTTTTTACACAAGCGCCGCTAATGTTCAGACATTTAGCGGCGTTTTTGTACAAGCGCCGCTAATGTTCACACATTTAGCGGCGTTTTTGCACAAGCGCCGCTAATGTTCAGATCTTTAGCGGCGTTTTTAAACTAGCGCCGCTAATGTTCAGACATTTAGCGGCGTTTTTGCACAAGCGCCGCTAATGTTCAAATATTTAGCGGCGTTTTTACACAAGCGCCGCTAATGTTCAGACATTTAGCGGCGTTTTTTCTCAAGCGCCGCTAATGTTCAGATCTTTAGTGGCGTTTGGGAAAAAAAGGCCGCTATTTCTCCTTTTTAGCGGCGTTTGGCATAAAAACGCCACTAAAAACGCCGCTAAAAGTCTGTTTTGCTGTAGTGTTTCTTGGACTAACAAATTATATGTGTATTTGATTTTAAATTTTATTTCTTGTTTATATAATTTTTTTCTCAAGTGTTATCAATAATTTTTATAATAATTAATAATATTTTAGAATTTAAAATTATGAACTTATGTAATTTAATTTATACTATTAAATAAAATTTATGATATCTTAGTGGTTGCCTACTTGTTATTCATGTGGGTGTGTAACAGACGATTGTAATTGTTTATATATCGGCCCATGTCTATTACATCGGTGCATGATCTCAATAAACTTTTTCATGGGTCGAGTTATCTGTTCAAGCTTGAAAGCTCGTTCAAAAAATGAGAAGATTTAGATAAAATACAATGCCTGCAAAAATGGGTTTTTGGTAAAATTTAAAGTCTATTTTCTATAAGCCGAGTCTTGGATAAGATTTTTTTGCCTCGAGCTCGGCCCGGCCTAGTCCAAATATATTATCTTATAAAAAATATTAATTAATCATATATGTTCAATAATTATATATATTTATATTAAACCACTAACCCAATAACAATTAAACTTATTATCCAAAATCTAAAAAAAAAAAAACTTACCCAGCTAAATAACCCAACCCAAAAAATAAAATTTTAAAAATTATATTTAATACAATAAAATATTTATTTGTGTTTTTTAATATAATATAATAATTATAACATAATAAAATAATTATTATATTTATGGTAGTATTTTTTAATGTTTAATGCGTTAAAAAAATTATTTTAATGTTTTTTAGTGCATTATATTTTTTTAAGAAATTTATTTTTAAATAAAAACTAATCTTAAAAAATTAAAATATGAGCGGGCTGAATTAATCCTGAGTTTACCTTTCTTAAATTGGACCAGGATTGAACAAAAAAGGAAACCCTTTTTTTCAGATTGGACCGGAATCAAACTTAAAAAATTAATTTAAATACTTTGTATGGACTCAACTCGACCCATTAACACATCTATTCCCGATGTATATCTTATATTAGACTATAGGAGTAAACTAATCTGCTTTGTATCTGTATATGGACTTGAGAAGTGAGAAGATTGGGCTTTGTCCTCACCTTTTTTTGTTGTTCATGGCAACACATCTTAGAATCCATCATCACTTGTTATAAATAAGAATCACAAAATTCGAATCATTTGAACCGCTTCATTTTGAATAAAGTAGATTATTTTGAAAGTGAATATACCTGTGAGATGATTTTTTCATATGAAGCAGTTTTAATAATTGCTTATCCTATCTCGCTCTACTCCACTATATAAAATTACTATTTTATTATTAATATTATATATATAACTATTAAGAGAGTAAAAATGCAAAAACATATTATAGAAAAAAGAATTATGTATTTTTTG
This sequence comes from Gossypium sturtianum, assembly GCA_025698515.1. Taxonomy (NCBI): domain Eukaryota; kingdom Viridiplantae; phylum Streptophyta; class Magnoliopsida; order Malvales; family Malvaceae; genus Gossypium; species Gossypium sturtianum. The sequence goes on from CM046951.1 coordinate 82,629,581, forward strand.
TTTAAATTTTTTGAACAATTATATTTAAATATTTACTTGACTTTTTAAAAAGAAACAAAGTGAGATGAGGACGGATGCATCTAATATTTATGGAGGTGGTAGTGGTTTTTTCAATATTATACATCCATAGTGAAATGCGACAGGTGGTGGAGTAGAGCGTACTAATTGTGGAGCAATGACAGATTGTAGCAACATCTGCTCCGCTCCGTCCATTGTCATCCTTAGCCACAAATCAAAATAAGTAATTTTAGTTTTTTCAAGAGACATTTGGACAAGTTGTTTTTAATTTTATAATATGTTATTTTTTATATATTATATTAAATATATAATATTATAATGTAAATATTAAAAATATGTTAAGTTATTAAGTTTAGGAGTGATATCGGTTTGGTTTGGTTGAGTTTTTTGAATCGTTCATCATTATTTAATTCAGTTCAACTTGATTAGGTTCTTGATTTTTCTATATTATTTTTTTTATTTTGGAATTTTAGACTTATTTTTACAAAATGAGCTTTGTTGGCTTTTTAATATTATTTGATAAAATTTCAAAGTCTTTTTTCATAAATATTTCTTAAAAATAATATTTTTTAATAAATTCTAAATTATTTTTAGTATTTTTTATTTTAATATATAATTAATTTTTTAATATAAAAATAAAAAATAAAATTTGATTCAATTTTGGGTAACCGTGATTTTTAAACTTATATTCCATAAACCGTCCAAACAACTTGGTATGGGTTGTTTTTCAATTCTTTAGTTTTTCTTACTCAACCCTAATTAAGATTTTAATAAAATAGGTGTAAACTTAAATAAAGTTTGAATTAATCATTTATAAATATGAATGGGATTGGTCAAAAGTTAAGATTTATACTTTAAATTATGCTAGGCTTAAACAAACATGACATACAGGAGTTAGACCCAAACCCTACCACTAAAATCTCTAATGAGAACTAATTGTAAAAAGGTTAAAATATGCTCTAAGCTCCTATAATCTTTATATATTTAGAATTTAATCTTTGTATTTCTATTTCAAGGTTTAATCCTTATGCTTTTCTCATTTAAAAATCCAAATCTAATTAATAACACAGTTAAAATTCTTTTATTAAATCTATGTTCATTACAACATTATTTTTTCAGTTACATAATTTTCAAGTGAGTATTTTTATAATTTTAAAATGTCACACCAATAAATTTAACAAAAAAAAAAAAAAAGCTTTAATGATGTTAATATTTGGACATAAATTTTGGAAAATAGAAAGACTAAATTCCTAAAATTAAAAATACAAGAACTAAATTTCAAATTTATAAATAGTATTATATCGTATTTTAAGCTTATAAAATTTGGATTCAAAATCTAAATTTATTAGATATCTTCTCTTGACAGTGGTTGCATGAATATATGAGATAAACTTGGTTCTTACCGTACTTGACGTCAATATATGCACGATAAAACCTATGTTCTAAGGACCTAAATGAGTGTCTAACACATATATCCTGACATCTTTATTTAAAAATACATCAAATATGAATATTGTTATACATCAGTGATCTTCAACCCGAATCTCAAGTAGGATTCGAGTTGCCTACCTGTAACCCAAATAGGTCCTACCGGACGATTGAGTGTGAGGCAAACCATGAGAGGACAACGAGGGAAGTTCGTAGACCCAGCTCGCAAGGAGAGTTCGCACGAACAAAGGGAAGGTTGTGGTCTTAGTTCGCATATACTCAAGAAGCTCGCAGAAGGGAGACCGCGTAGTCTAGCAGGCAATGCAAAGTGAAACACGTGTCTAGCATGCCTGAAGTCCGCTCAGAATGTTAGTTCTAGGAATAGTGAGATCAAATTATAAACAATAACAATACGTATAAATATCTGAATGTTCCCATTAATAAAATACGAGAGAAAATTACTCAACAAATATTAAAAAGAAGAACAAAAAAAAAATATCAATGTTATATAACTATGTATCATGAAAATAATTTCATCGGTTATTTTAGGGTTTGAAAGCAGACACACAGAAGCCTCTGAATCCTAAATTCAAATCCTAAAAAAGAAAATCCCATTTCTCCCAAGCTCTTATCACGTATGTGTTCCATCACCATGACGCCAATGCAATGAGGGGCTTTCTAATTGTCTAAGCTGCCATCAGCTTGAAAATGGTAGCTTTCAACGTTAATTATTGAGCTCAACGACCTGTCGAGATGCTCATATGTAGCAATAGCCGCAGGCCTTAAATATTAGTACAAAAGTTTGTTGCAGAGCAGAACCTGACACTTTCAGAACTTTCACGACAACTAGCCTGAGCCCATAATAGGAAATGAAATGAAGAGTTGTTATTTTCATCATTGATATGTGTTAGATTCAATTTGTATTGGGAGAGATTTAGGTTATTTGGTTTGTGATTTATTTGAATCTGATTTTAAATTTTTGAACTCATTTTAGGGTTAGTTTAACAATGCTTTTGAAAAGTTCTTTTGAGAAGTGTCGTGGAAAAGTGTTTTTGAGAAATGCTTTTAAAAAGTTTAGTTTAAAATTTGAGTGTTTAGCATTGCTGTCAAAAAGTACTTTTGAGAAATCCATTTTAGACATATTATTATCAAGTAACAAATATGCATTTAAATAATATTTAAATTAGTTAATATTATTATATTTTAGTAAGAATATAAAAATTATTATAACTTGTTAATATTTTAATATATGAAATATAAATTTTAAATATTTAAATATAACCATTAAATATTTGTAATTAGTATTTTAAAAAATATTTTTTTATTTTTAATTAATGATTTTAACACATTTATAATTAAGCACCAAGAAAAAAAAAAGAGAAAATACAATGTTATTGGAGGGGTGAAAAAGTAATTAAGCACCAAAAATACTTTTGGGTGAGGAAAAGTTAAAAATTTTAACTTCTTCTTTTCAGAAGTGCTTTTCAAAAACAATTCTAAAAAACCAAAAATTTCAGCCAAAAGCAACTTGTTTAGCACAACTTTTCTTCCAAAAGTACTTTTGGAGCTAGAAGTGCTTTTTTTTTTTAAGCACTACTAAACTGGCCCTTAGTCTCAAGTAAATTTGATTATTTTGGATTCAAATTTATCAATAATATTTATTAGGTTAAGTGATTTAAAGTTTTTCATTTGAATTTAAAATTTGGGTTATGATTATTTCAAGATACTTGTTTATTTGAGATATTTTGAGTTTAAATTATTTTAGATTTTTGATGATTTCTTAATTTTATATTTGAGTTATTGACTTTTTAGAGTCAAATTAAGAATTGGAATTAATTGGTCAGAATTCATTATTCTAATTTAGAGATTATTTAAAATATGAGTAAATTCTTTCAAAAAAAATAATAAATTACACCCAAGGTTACTAAACTATTAATAAGTTTAAGTTTTGGTCATTCAACCTAAAAAAGTTCAAAATAGTCAATGAACTATTCGAAAGTTATAATTAAGTCACTAGATTTTTAAAATAGTTATTATATGGCATTTTTTATTCGTACCATCTGCACCAATCGGAAGCTCCTCTTCCCCTTCTCTTCTACTGTTCAGTTTTTTTTAATAAAACAACTTTGAACATCATAAATTTGTGAATCAAAATTCAAATAGTTTTCTTCTCTGATCACCGGCACTAACTGTTAAATTAACTTGGACCTAAGGTATATTCTTCTACTCATTGATGGGTATTGATCCACTGTACCAATCGTTGAATCATCACTTGGAGCTCGTTAATCAGGCTTTTATTTTTATTTAAAATAAAACTTAACAGCCTAGTAACTTAAATAATTTTTTTTTTTGAATAATTCAATGACTGAAATGAAAATTTTCGAATAGTTCAATGACCATTTTATAATTTTTTGAAATTGAGTAATCAAAACGTAACCTTAGTAATGATTTAGTTAGGTTAGGTATAATTTAGTGTTGAAATATTATATTCCCATATCCATAGGGGAACAGATACAATCAACTTGGATAGGAGCCAAAACTAGGGACAAAGATTGCTCTGTCGGCTTAGAATGATGGGTTTTGAGACAGGGGACCAGCAATTCCCAACTGTAGGAAAAAAACAGAGTGGAGTTGTTAATGAGACAAAAGGGAATTTTATTAAGAATCTAGAAATGCAAAATGACTTTGAAGATAAAGACAATAAAACAGAAGGAGATCATCCAATAACACTCACGTTGCCTCAATCCTCTACAAATAACTTAATAAAGTTTTACTCTTGATTTTGATTCATCACTGTAGGGTTTTGAATTTTTGCTTTGTTTTCACATTTGAAATTGTTTCTGGTACAACCTTGATACCAAAAGTGCTGCACATTAAAGACTTTGGGGTCCATTAAAACCTAAACGGTTGTATGATTTTTTAAGTTTTTTTTTTTTGGTTTTTTCAGTGTAAAGTAATTTGTGAGGAGGTTGGAATGCTTAAGTTAATGAGAGAACTTTAAAATGAAAAAAATCAAAAGGAAATAAAGTTGTAGAGATGGATTAATATGCCCTTATGCTTAACCCCTAATGATCATTATAGCTTCGGGTTTTAATCGACCCCAAGGTCTTTAAAGCTCATGGTTATGTGTTATCAAGTTTCAAGACACTTTGTATAGGGCAACATGGGTGAAACTACCTTAAACCCATGGTTATGTAACTTGCAAATTTCGAATCCGAGTTCAAACTTGAATTTCTTACCACCGCTTGAGCTTGGATAGACCTGACGGTAATCTCCATTAAAACCTAGGTGGTTGTGTGATTTTATGAGTTTTAGGTATATTCGTTAATGGACTCGACTTGGAGATGGATTTGAATGCTCTTGGATTTCTGTAAGACGAAGGTAAACTATAAGGGCATCAGAATTTTGTGCTCCAAAACATTCTCTAATGCTTAACCCCTAAGGATTGTTATAGCTTTGGGTTTCAATGGATCCCAAAGTCCTTTAACCCCATGTTTACATATCGAGATTAAGCTATAATGATCAAGTTTCAAGACATTTTTCTGTCTCTTGTAGAGGACAACATGGGAGAAATGACCTTAAATCCTATGGTTACATAAAGTTGCAAATTTGGAATTCGAGTTTAAACCCGAATTTGTTACCAACACTTGAAACTTGATTATATTCTACACTAGACTAAAGGTTGAGGGTATAAATTAAGAGAGTACTGAGAAGTAAAGAAAGTAGTTGTAGACTTGTCATCTGATGGTGAAAATACATTCATAGGAAAAGGCTCTCTGCCCATTATATCTCTATTTTTTCCCCACTTTCAGTCTTTTTGGGGTGGAATTTTAGCATCGCAATGAAATTCCCAAAAAATTTCCCCTTTTCTTTGTCTTTATCGTTCCTCCATTGCTGCTTCTGCAAACCCTTCGTAAAATCTCCCTTTTAAAATCCCTTCCTCTCTTTCCACTTCCTCTTCATTTAGCCTAAAGGGATCACTGAGTTTTGGTTCTAAAAAAGAATGGGAGCTTATGTTGATTTCATAGGAACTTTGGATTGGGTGAATAGTTATGGTAAGAAGCAATGCAAAAGCCTCTTTTGGAGAGCCAAAGCAGCATTGAAGAAAACTGTGAAGAACCATAAGAGAAAACAGCAGTTCATATTCCAATATGATCCTTCAAGTTATGCTCTCAATTTCGACGATGGTTGTTGCCGGTCAGATACTGGTTTAGAAGCAAACATGATCGGACTTAACCAGTTTCGGGATTGTTCACAATGTAAGAACATCATGTGTGTTTATCATGTTCCTCGTGTCAAATCTTAAATCAAAGCTTTTGCTTTTCTTTTATGTTCTTTGTTTGTTCATTTTGTTATGTAGAAATGCAGATTGAAATTTGAATCTCGATATCCGCAATCTCGGAAAAAAATTAGGGTTTTTGTTCTTCCTTTTTTTTTTTTTTTTTTTAAATTGTCAAATGGAATCTCCATTGAAGGTATATAAATGCATGAACAGCAAATTGTACAATGGCTTAAGGGGACTGGATTTTCACCTAAGAACAAAGTAAACATCAATCAAAGGCTGAAAATAAAACATCAATTACATCTTAGCAAATGAAATCCAACAAATTCCTAGCTAGTCATTATGAAGAGGTTACAAGCATAAAACCGCTTCGTTCATCACGATCTAGAGGATCGTTCGAGGCAACTCGATTCCCCGAGAATGACTTGCAAGCCTTTCAAACCGTAGGATCTTCAAGAGTGGCATTTGACAAATCGTTTATTCGAGGATAAGCAGCTTTCTCATCGAGTTGATTCTGAGCCCATATCAGCATCTTTAGCAAGCTTGGAAGCTTGGGGTCTGGAACTCCAGCATGCAGATTAAGCAGATTTTATTAATTCTCAAAGGCAGGCGAAATAAACCCGAAGCTTAAATCATGTCAATTATGTACAAAGCAAACAATTGCATTCTTCTTTTCCTGGTTTTTCGTTTTTATTTAACATGCAGGTATCAAGGCCAGACCACTAAAGAACTAAGTAGGTTGTGCATAAAATTGAAAGGTAATCCGTAGTTGTAAACAAGAAATGCACGATCAGACTTAAGTTCCATTCCCTGTAGAAAGTTAAGACAAAACCTAGAAAAGTTGGTATTGAGTAACAACAGACAAACCTTTTTCATGACTCTGGCTAGTAAGAATGGCAGCGTTCACCTCACTTGCCGTCTTAAGTCGCTGTGATATGTCCAGAAGTTCTCCGACTGGGCAGTTTGAAACATCTTCAAAAGCCAAGAGCGATACAGTTCTCTCCAACTCCTCTAAAAAGCTTTGCTGCAGAAAAGAATCGACATTTTAAATCCGCATTTTAGCAAGAACTGAATAATGCTAGTTACATGTCCAAAATTAGAAGCAAAATAAGCATTCATAAAAGAGTTTTCGAGTAAGAATGAAGAAGAGTTACATTTTCTTCTCCCCTAGGTGCGAGCTCCTCTTGAGCAAACTCCAAGGCTTCTTCTATTTTTCCATTCCTAATCAATTCTATCAATCTCTGTTGTTGGAGATGGAAAAAGAGTTGCGGATTCGTATCCAATATCTACAGAAAAGAAATGAATTTCCAGAAAGTGAAGATAGTTTCAAAATACTAGTTTCTTTTACAGCAAGTATTGGAAAAATATTCATATCGGAAAACGAAAATTGCTTGACCACCACAAAATACAGGATTATTCATTCGAATCAAAATTTGTACCTTTCATATCGCAGATTTCATATTAGACGTATAATAACAATGAATCAGTGATGATCAATAGAGTTTTAGTAGTTACAGAAGTCATTGCATCGTAATCAAACATACTACCTCGGGATTTAAATCGTTAACTTTCTCGATCGCATCCTCAACATTTCCACTTTGTACAGCCTTTTTAACAGCCATGCGATCCGTGATTGTTGCAAGATCAATATCTGCTGTTCCACAATAAGGAAAACAAAACTAAAACTCGAAGAACAGTAGTAACAGAGCGAGCACAAGAGTAAGCATTGATCTTCTTTATAGGATACGCTCAGTTCCCGATTCCATTTGGAATTTTTCAGCAGCTTCAACATAACCCTCGGTGACGAGAAAATTCATCACCAATTTATTCATGTCTTCTTTCCTTATTTTAACATCGTTTAATCTCTTTTCCCACTCTTCCCGTGTAATCACTTTCTTCGAGGTAGCCTGTCAACAAAACAATTTGAATCGTAAATACATTCCATTACTATACAAATTGGAACATAATCCATTCACTGGTAATCTACTATGTCCCTCATACATATTTCAATACAAATACGATGCTGACAGTTTCTGAACCGACTATCTTTAATCCCAATATATTTGGGGTCAGCTACAACCACCATCCTCTCTTCGAGTTCTACTTATTTCACATCCAACTAATGCACGCATCCCTTGATATTCATCCTACATAGTCAAATCACCATAAATAATTTTCTCTCGACCTAACTCGGAATCAAGTAACCCCATTTCTAACTCTACCCTTCCTAGTATTTAAATACATCCATCTCAACATTACATCTTGGCTATACTCATCTTTTATATACATTGCTTCGAGTTAGGCTAACACTCCGTACCGTAAAGCGAAACATGTTCGATATTCGTCCTTTCGGAACTTCTCTTTTGAACTCAAATACATATTGCAATCATACAACCTTGACACAAAAATATCTCAGTTCTCCATCCATGACCCATTATTCAGTATGACAATTTAAGAGGAAAAAGAATATACTAAGCTAAGCTAAGCTAAGCGAAAAAGTTAGATTTATTTTTTATCTAGATTAAAGATTTAATTATTACAAATATATATATATATATATAGTACAGTAAAAAAAATCATATTGCATAGCTAACTTCTAATTGCTTTCACAGCTAAAAATTAAAGATTAAACATGTTTATTTTTCTTAAAAGAATCAATGATCAAATTATCCCAAAATCATAAAAAAAAAAATTAAAGGAATTTTACCATTTGTTCTTCAATTTCAGCTAGTTGACGAATCACAAACCAGAACAGTGACATCAGTGCTCCACCTTCACTCCCATTTTATTCCCAAATTGCTCAACTATCCCTACAAAATATATTTATACATATAAAGAGAAGAACCCAGAAATTTCATATCAAAAAAGATTTCAGCTCTTTTTTTCATATCTGAAACTCAACTGAACAATTAGTCAACAAATAAAATCCCTTTTTTCGGACTGAAATTAGGGGAAAAAAAAAAGAAAAAGAAAATACCTTTGAGAAAGATGGATTGAGAAAATGATTGAAATTGCAATGATTGTATATACTTATATAAAATTGAAAAATACTAATAAAAAAAAGTTTTCTTTTTCTTGGGTTTCCAAAGCTGTTCTCGTTGCGATCCCTTTCTTTTCTTTTATGTTTTGCTAAGCTGTATATATATACATTTTTTTTTTTTTTGAGATCGATTGGGCCATAGCCGACATTGTTGAGACCTAGGAGTTGGGTTTAAGATTCTGGGTCTCAATCTATGGGGCCTCAAGCATATTTTTCACATTGAAAATGTTCTTTGATGATAGCTCCTTGCCCAAGATTAGATTTGTTGATAGGTCTGATTGGGTCGGATTGCAATTCGAATATAATCCAGACGAACCTTTTCACTATTCATTTAATATTGAACTTTTTAGAAAATTATTAATATTATATATTTTGTAATTAAATTTAAATAAAATTGTATTTGAAGCCTAGCTAAGTGCGAACTAAAGCCAAATTTATCTTGTCTTGTCCAAGCTTGATGTGATTACCTCCGCTATAGCATCATCCCCTAGCTCTGCCATCCTAACTCTGCTAGCATGGCTCCCGCCACAAACACCCTTATGTTAAGATTTTAATAATACACAAGTCAATCATCTTTGACAAATAATCTATACAATAAGATAATTATCATTTGGTCTAATTTAAGAGATATCACATTACTGACTTAACAAGGATCTTGAAAGGGACTGACCAGGACCTCTACGTGTCATATTTTATCAACTTATATAAGCTCTCTCTCATCTTAAGAATAGATAAGTTCACTCATCTCCTACCTTACAATCTCTCTCATCTACCAATCCTCTCCATTCTCTCGTCTCTCTCCATCTTGTTCCCCATCTTCTCTATTAGCACAATACTGCTCTCCTCTTAAGTAGGATGAACCATCCTTGATCTCCACCACATCCTCCTCCAAGCTACGTCCCTATATCAATAGAACATATCCATAGTAAGTACATCCTCTTATCTGAAATTTGTATTTAGTTTTTTAAGAATGTAACCCTAAATGTGATGATGATGATAAGTTCCTTTACCATTTGGACATAAGTAAGATATATTGTACTTAAAAACTGGTTAAAAAAATTCAAATTCGATTCCATCATCATTAAGCTCCAGTCTCAGGTCACTTCTTTCTCCCCAATTTCTTTAGAGTAGGAATAGCATAAAGAGGAAGCGGTCCTCTCCGCCCATGATAAATTATTATTTAATCTCTTCAAAAATTATAAAATTATAAATTACATTTCCCATTATCAAAGATTAGTTGGTCACCTTCCAAAGATAAAACCCATTACCATGATCTTGTTAGAGGTTAAAAACCTAACCAGGTCTTATAAAAAAAAAAAAAAAACCTAACCTAGCAATATAAGAAAAAAACCATAGGCATTCACAAAAGACAGATAAGATGCCCCCCTCCATAAATATATCTATTTATTTTCTATCATTGACTTGTCTTATTACAGTAAGTAATGTTTGACTTTGTCATTTTAAGTATACTTTTGTTGTTATTATTGTTGTTTCAGGCCAAAAATCTAGCTCATCTCTCCTGATACTTTGCATGCAAATAATAATAATAATAATAAACAATTAAATTTATGAACAAACCCCAAAACTAGTTTTCTTTCAATTTTTTTATTTGTAAAAAAAAAAAAAAAGTGTTCACTTTTTTACAGACAAAACGTTTGGAAATTGAATTGGCTTTGTCATTCTCATGTATACATGTAATTATATTTTGTATGTTAGTCCAACATCATTATTATTACCATTGATTTTGTTCCATTGAAGACTTTGTAAAGCTTTTCCATTTTTGTGTATATATTAGCTTCTTGGTCTAATAATCATGCCTCCAATTTGCTGTGGTCTGTCACCAATGTCAATGTTATTTGGTAGCAAATCAGTAAAACTTGCCCAGGTAATTTTTTTTCAGATATAAGTACTATATGAATCCATATAAAAATTAATCGAAAATTCGATATTTTTCGCAGCGATTGAAAACGTATCCGAAGTCGATGGTAGACAAGAATTCGAAGAAAACGATGCGTTCTCGTTTCAAAAAGGATAGCTCATCTCAACCGCCATGTAATTTCATTCTTATAATGGAACTTAGGAAAAAAGTTGTAACCTTTCGCGACATTATTGACCTACCACCTTGTAGTACCTCGGTTTCAACAAATCAGGTATTATCAACATCTCCAATTTTGTACAATTTTTTATATTCAAATTAATCCTTTTGAAAACCCCCCCTTTTTCTTTTTTTTTTATCTTACATCGCTTAAATCCTGAATTTCTGCAGCTGTTACTAGGAACATTGAGAGATCTCCAAAAGTTCTACCCTGGAAGCTTACCACATTTCCACAAGTCAGAACTGAAAAGATTACCACTTGACAAGGTTTGATTTAAGCAATTAATGATTTGAGCAAATTGATTTCTTTTAACAAAATTTTGGTCTCTCTTAACAAAATGTTGAGCAATTTATTAATTTATATCCATTTTGAGAATGAGTATATAAGAATAATTAATCATAACATTAATTTTTTTTTTATCAATTCTAATATAATAACAAATTTAGCATTCAAAACTTACAAATTTCATCGATTAATATATGTTTCAAGCTAATTTTTCTTTCTTATATCTTTAAAATTGACAATGATTAAATTATTCTAATTTTTTGAGAGAAACCAATGCGATGATATAATCTAACAATCTATATGAAAAAAATTGCATAAACAGATGTTGATATACTTTTGCAAGGCATTGCAAGAACTTGGAGATAACACATCAAAGATGAATGATGAGCGGATAAACAAAAATAAATATGATATATATGAGAACGACAATTGCAAAAATGTTGATAAACTAAGTACGTAATCTCCTCGAATGGGTTTTCGATTTTCTTGATTTTTATTTTGTTTATGACATCTTATTCATTTTTCCTTTTTTGGTAGTTGAATTTGCCATGGCGGAACTCAATGTGTTGATCAAAATGGCGAGAGAGCAACTCGATATAGCCGCCCCCGACAACGAGGGGGGCGGAAACAAAGGGTTGGATCCTAAAACTAACTCGTTCAAGAAGGAAATGAAGAAATCTTGTTCGAAAATAAGCTCAGGTTGCCCTTCCCCAACATCGGTCATCCCGGAAGTGGCGACTGATGAACAGAATTCTTCGTCCGTTACGTTCTCTTTTAGGGTTCAATCGGTGGGAAAATTGAATTCGACGGATGTTAAGCGACTCAAGTTACATATGTTTCCGAGTTTTGGGCTTCAGCTTCCCAGTTGTTTGAACCCGAAGAAGATCGCTAGTGTCGGAGACATCAACGTCGACGATGAAGAAAAAGAAAAGAAAGAGGCAAAGGGTGATGATGGATCTTTAGTGATTAATGCAGGAGAAAAGAAAGAAGCAAAGGGTGATGATGGATCTTTAGTGATTAATGCAGAAGAAAAGAAAGAAGCAAAGGGTGATGATGGATCTTTAGTGATTAATGCATCCATTGCTGACAAAGACGAAGGTCACATTGATGAAAATAAGAGACTAAAAGAGCCGGTTTCTAGTGATGATAATACTAAAAATGGTAATGATGGATGCAATGATACTAAATTAGCACCAACAACAGCTGAAGTTTCACCGTCACCAGCACCATCGGCGGAAGTTTCACCGACAATACCGTCTCCGCCGCCGCCGCCTCCAGCTTCCTTGCAGCCGAAGGAAGAGGTAGTATCAGGAGGACCACCATTGCCCCCACCCCCGAAGTTGGAGCCAAAAGAACCAGAAGTGCCCAAAACTGAAACAGCAATCCCACCGCCACCTCCTCCTCCGGGGAAGTCAACTTCGGAGGCACCCGGGGGACCCCCTCCTCCGCCACCTCCAGTACCTTCTGCATCAGGAGGAGGAGCAGCACCACCACCAGCACCCTCACTATCCAGAACGCTTACGAAAAAATTTGGACCAACGCCACCACCACCGCCACCCGGGTCACAGGCAAATGGGGGGGCTAATCCGCCGCCTCCTCCGCCTCCCGGAGGAAAATCTGTCCGCACTAAGAAAGGAGGTACTAGATTGAAGAGATCAAGTCATATGGGTAACCTATATAGGAATCTCAAGAGCAAAGTAGAAGGATCTCCAATGCAAGGCAAAGCATTTGGTAAAAAAAAAGGTGGTGGTAGTGGGGTTAAAAACAACAACAGTGGGCAAGGCATGGCTGATGCATTAGCAGAGATAACAAAGAAGTAAATTTCCGATTCTCACACTCCAATCCAAATAATCCGAATAATATAAGTCACATTGACTTACCATATTTATTCCTTTTGGTCTCAGATCAGCTTATTTCCAACAAATTGAAGAAGATGTTGAGAAGTATTCAAAATCAATCTATGAGCTCAAAGGTGCCATCGGAAAATTCAAGACAAAGGACATGAATGAGTTGCTTCAGTTCTATAAAGAAGTGGAATCCGTTCTCGAGAACCTAACAGATGAAACTCAGGTAATTTCGAGCTCGTGTAATTTAAGTTTGTTATTAAAAGTTTTTTGAATTTGGGTTATTTTGATTTGGTTTATTATAAATTTTGATAATTTTAAGTTGGGGTCGGTTTAAGTTCATTTCTAGTTCAGATCATTTTCGAGTTTTGGTTGATGATATTTTATGATCAACTTCAAATTCAAGTTTGAGTTAGATTGAAGGTAATTTTTAAACAATACTAATATTGGATTAACTAGAATTAAAATTAACTCGATACACAGTAGAACAAATTAAAGACTGAAATATATTTTGACCTGAATCAAAATCGATGTTTATGGATGGCAGGTTCTAGCAAGGATTGAAGATTTCCCAACGAAAAAGTTGGAAGCATTAAGGACATCTTCTACACTTTACTCTAAATTAGAATCAATGATTAAAGAACTCAAGAACCTGAAGATTGAGCCTCCTTTGCCACAACTACTTGACAAGGTTTCTCGTTCCTTCACTAAGGTACCATTTTGGCTCTTCCATATTACCTGAAAATTGTAGGACCGTTTCGTCCTGGTGAGGGTTTAGCTACGCCATCCTGCTCTATGAATCTGTAACATGCCATGTTTTTAAATACTAGAGTTTCTTTTAGTGTTGGAAGACAAAACCCATATTAAAAAATAATATTGGACTTGTTGAGAATATACTCCTTAATAAATTGAGTGTTGGAAGACAAAACCCGCATTAAAAAATAATATTGGACTTGTTGAGGGTACCGTCTTTGATATCATTCCATTCAAAGCCATTTTCCAACAACTCATTAAAATGCTTAAGTTATGTTACAATTTTCAGATCAAAGGGGACATAGATGCTTTGGAGCGAACCAAAGATGAAGAAGCCAAGATATTTAAGGGCTACAATATTGAATTTGACTTCCAAATTATTATGCGAATCAAAGAAACAATGGTTGACGTTTCCTCCGATTGCATGGAGTTGGCATTGAAGGTAACTCCAAACTCTAATCTTGTTTGATCAATGTAGAGCCGAGCTAGAGCAGTTTGAGAATTCAACCGAGTTAAACTTGAGTATCTTAATACTTAGCAGCTCACGAGCTTAATATATTGAAAATTTTCGAATTTATCTCGAGCACAATCACAAATAATTGAGCTTGAAGTTGAATACGAAAATTGATTTTGTTCTTTACTTGCTTAGCAAGTTTAAGTAGATTGATTTTTTTCTCGAATTGAGCTTGATCCTAAAGAATGAAACTCAATAGAGCTTGATTCGAATTTAGAAACCCGAATTTTAAATTGAGCCCTAACTTTTTGCGATTTTTAACTCTACCCTCATAATTGGATTTTTTTTACAACTTGAGCTTAGCTTGACTCAATTATACTCGTGTGTGTATATGTCGAGCTTATCATAATTGGATTTTCCATTGTGTTTTTTTGGGACTTATTTCAGGAGAGAAGAGAAGGTGATGGACAAAACAAAAATGGCGGCGTTAAGCTGCTATGGAGGGTTTTCCAATTCGCTTTCCAGGTTTACACATTTGCCGGCGGACATGATGATCGTGCCGAGAAGTTGGCACAAGAATTGGCTCAAGAAATTGAGAAGGAGGCCGAAAACCAGTAATTAACCGATCCAATCCAATTTTTTTTATAAGGGAAAGGATTGTATGAAACGGTGGCGCTGACGTCATCTCGTATCCCTTTTCAATGGATTTATGCCACATCAAAGCATTTTCATCACGAATTTTAACATTTTCATCTGAAAAAATCAAATCCAAATTAAAATCCTGAATTTCAGGATAAGAATACTGATGTGGCATAAAACTATTGGAAAGGGATACAGATGATGTGGCGTCACTGTTTCATACAATCATTTCTCTTTTTATAAATATATAAACCACTCAAACCCGATTTTATTTATTACTTTAGGTCTCAAATCCTTATATTAATTGAATCTAGATTTGAAGGTTTAGGTTATTTTGTCAACTCTATTTAGGAATTATAATTAGGGTTTAAGTTAAACATATGCCAAAATTAAAACCCAAACACGAAAGCTTAACCCGATAAATTTGAACCAAAATCGACCCAATTTGATTTAAGTATAAAAAGTCAACAACTCTAACCTATTTAACCAAACCATAAAACTATTTTGAACCCAAAACGATTTAGAATTGAAATAACTTGAAAAGGTAACATGAAAGACTTAAACCTATAATGATTCAATTTGAGAGACTCAAGTCTCAAACTTAAACAATCCAAACCTAAAATAATTCAAAAAAAATATTAAAATCCAAATTGACTCGACTCAAAACAAACTACACCCACCTATTTAAGACTTGTAATTTACACAAAAATATAAAATTACTAATGTTTTCTTCTTTCTTTTCTTTTTTTTTTAGAAATGAGGCGACACCAACACCAAGAAGAAGGAAAAATAAGCCACGAAGAATGGCATCTCGAAAGAACACGTGTCCAACTTGTAAGACGGGACCTACTTAGTTGGAAAACACCACAGTTTTGTTTTAACGAATCCGTTATAAAATGGAATCGTAATTTTTCTAAATATGAGATTGGAGGGTTACACTTTTGGTGTGGATAAGAAAGAAAGGGTTATATGAAACAGTGACGCTGATAGTTTAATGCCGAATTTAAACATTCATCCTGAAAAAAATTAAATCCAAATGAAAACCTTGAAATTCAAGATGAAATTATTAATTAATGTGGCATTAGACTATTGAAAATGGATAATATCCCTATCTTATATAATCATTTCTTGTAGACAAAATTTTCCCCTTCATTGTTTATATTAAGGCATTCAAAAAAAAAGAAAAATTGTACATTCATCATTCATCATTCATTTGAAATGTTTTCAAATGAAAACCATTATCAGTTTGGGAGAGGGAATATGATTTAGATTTTAAATTCCTTTATTGTATAATTTGTGTGAAATAATTCTTTTGTACATTATATATGTGATTTTAAATAATTATATAAAGCATGAATATTAAATTTCTCTAAATATTTACAGTAACTTTAATTTCATCATAAAATAAGTATATACACCTTTTATATGTATTTCGTCATACAATTTATATTATTTTAAAAATCGTCCTGAAATATTTAAAAAAAAAATCAAACAAAACCCAATTGAATTTTCATTATATTTTTCAGAAATTCAAGTGTACCACAAGAAAATTTTATATGAATTCATGCAAAGAAAATTGGGGATTAAAATGTGCACCCTAATGACAAATCTCAAGATAATTATTAATTAAGGTTAACTTCAACTCATTTTTATACTTTGATTTTTTCTAACATATGATGCATTAGCTGAAGAAAGAAAAATGCAAGTGGCTTCAATGAAAATTGTCATATTAGGTGGGCAAAGTATACTTTTCTTTAGGGGTTAGATTACCCATTTAATTTGACTTATCTGCTTTATTTGGTTTAATTTAATTTTTATATTTTAAAGATGATAACGAGAGGAGATAAGTAGTTTTTTGCTCGCCTCAATCCCGACATGATATCTTGCTTCTAATGATATTTAAATCTTGCTTGTAAAAGTAAAATATACCAAATCATGTCCTAAATTTTATCAAATGTTGAATCACATATCGATGAAAGTTCCCGCTAATTCCCAGCAACTATCACAAATTAGTCTTTCTATAATTAAATAAATCAATTTAGCTCATGGACTATTAAAAAATCAAATAATGTTAAAGTGTAAATTAAAGCTTTTTACCCAAATAATATTTTAAAAAAAAATTAATTATGAAAATAGTATGAGAAATAGATTAATTACAAAAATAGGCATTTGTTACAATGTTCCGCGGATGTCGCCTGACATATTGGCAGCACTAAACTGAAATGTGATGATCCAAAATATTCAGGGACCCAATATGTAAATTTCTCGTTTAAATTGGCTGCTGGAAAAGCTTTGCCACCAAACTTTAAATAGGGTAAATCTCTTCATAAACCCTCCTTGTTTATTATTTTCTTTTATTCCCCTTCAACACCAAAAATAGAAAGGTCTCTTACCAATTAGTCCAAAAAGTTTTTCTACCAAAAAGTATTTTTGTAAAAAAAGCCAATTCCATCTGAAAATAAATTTTATTTATTTTTCAAAAATACTTTTTTTGTTCAAATTATATCTCACATAACAATTAATGGCATTGATAGTAGTTTTTCTTTTGCTCACATTATATTCGGAAACTATAAATTTAACTAATAATTATAATTTATACATAATAAGATTTTTCTCTAAAACTTTTATAATTATAATTTTATACTGTGCCCATAAATAAAATTGATAATAAGGATAATTATAAATTTATTATCAATTTGATTTACAGACATGGTATAAAATTATAAATATAAAAGCTTTAGAAAATTCTTATTATGTATAAATTATAATTATTAGTTTAAATTTATAGTTTCCAAATATAATGTGAGCAAAAGAAAACTACTATCAATGTCTTTAATTATTATGTCAGATATAATATGAACAAAAAAATTATTTTTCGAAAAATAAATAAAATTTATTTTCAGTTAGAATCGGTTTTTTTACAAAAATACTTTTTGGTAGAAAAAAAAAACATTTTGGACTAATTAGTAAGAGACCTCTTTATTTTTGGTGTTGAAGGGGAATAGAAAGAAAATAATAAACAATGAGGGTTTACAAAGCAATTAACCCTATTTAAGGTTTGGTGCCAGGCAACACCTTTGGGAAATTTACATGTCAGGTTCCTGAATATTTTAGGTCATCACATTTCAGTCTAATGCCGCCAATATGTCAAACGGCACCAGCGAAACACTGTAGCAAATCCCTATTTTCGTAATTAATCTGTTTCCATACCATTTTCGTAATTAATTTTTTATATATTATTTGGGTAAAAAAGTCGTACATTAAACATTTATTATTTAAAAAATGACATGATTTTTTTTTATTTACAGTCCAACTCCAAGTAAAAGATTTCACTTGTAAACAATAAAAACTTTTAAAATATTAACTATATGTTAAAAAATTTGGTGCATTGTGTTGTGACTGTAATAAAAGTAATCAAATTAGTCTCTTTATTATTAAATATGGATCAATTTATTTCATGTACTATTAAAAAAGAATCAAATAGGATCAAATTATAACAAAGATAATATTTACTATTTTAAAAATGACATGAAAAATATGTTTTTTTTCATTTGCAATTCAACTCCAAACAAAATGTTTCACTTGACTATCTGTTAAACAATGAACAATATTTTTTAAAGAGTAAATGTTAACTTTATTAAAATTTGATCTTATTTTATTCTTTTTAATAATAAAGAGACTAAATTGATCTATTTAATAGTAAAGTGATCTCTTTTAACTCCGTTCCTATAATAGAGAGACTGTAGCAAATAAATAAATAAAAAAGGTCTCCATAATTTTAATTTTTTTATTGCTAAAACAAGAGATAGTAATAGTACATCTCAATAAATAAACAAAACATGAGACAATTAATAATTTCGTGTCTAAAAAAAACATGAAACTAATAGATCAATCTCGAGCAAACTCAATTTTGATGCCACCAATCTTAGCTAAACCCTTACCAAATTTAGGCACCAAAGTGACCACAACACCATCATCATCCTCAGCATCCAATTCCTCCAGCAAATCCGTCAACCCTAACCTCAAAAATGTCGTCATTTTCTTCCCATGCTTATGTTTATGCGGCACGTTGACGAAACTCCCCGCGAATTCGGTGTTGTCTGGTCCGATCACCGTGTCATCTTCATCGTTAATGTACACATCAAATTTCACCACTTGATGTCGGTCGAATTCGATGTTCTCAATCACCAACACCTCCTCTTCTTCTTCCTTTTCTTTTCTACTCCTTGATTTCTTGGGCCTCGCAACTTCGAGGCTGACGATATCGTCTAAAACGAGAGGGAACTTAACATTTCTTACAACCTTTTTCTTTGTCTCCGCCGCATTGGCAACTCCCAAAGCTCTTTTCACTTTACTTATAACCCTTTTAGGTGTTGGTTTGGTTTTTAGCCAAGGGATTTCGACGTTTTGATACTCGTATCGTAATTTCTTAGTGTCAAGGCAATCACGAACCTTAACACGTACAAGATTAGCATTTTCATCGTAGAAAAGAAAAGCCGAATCTAACCAATCCGAGTCGGTGAAATCGGTTCGTTTCCCTCCCAATGTCTTCCAAACCGACCACATCCGGTCCACATTCGAGTGATGAGCATAGAAAATAGGGTCTCTCCCGGCCGAATAAAAGTTCCCCATGTTCTCAAAATTCTGTTGCGTGTTGTCACCGCACCAAATGTGGACCGGTCCGTGAGGGATGTTCTCAAGGGAACCGGCACCGGGGTCCGGTTCCTCCCCGGCACGATAAGCATTCCCTAGGAAAAGTTTAGCAGTTTTCCCATTAGACACCATTTGCCTATACATGACGTTGAGGTTACTCGATATCTGATCTCTACTTGACAAGGTTTCATCAACGCCGTTGTAATCGAGATCGAGGAGGGTCGGCGGTTTATGACTAGCGTTACGAAGCTTATCGTAGAGGGGAGAATTAGGGTTTGCATAAATAGCAGGCATTTGCATGCCGGCCGGAGAATCCCAATTCCAAAATGGCATTGCAAAAGTTGGATCATCAATCAATTTCCCCAATATTTTTTCAAAGAAATAAAGATAAAATCTATGAAAGGGGAAAAACAGCCATGAATTATGAACTTGAAGATCAAGATCAGGGAACCCTAATTGATGATAAGCTCCATCACAATAAGCACAATGAACATTTGCTTGTTGCATGAAACTACGTGGATCACTAGCAGGGAGAGCTTTCATTAGCTCAATAGCCTTGGAAAATTTAGCCAAGTAATCATCATTAACTAAATGAGCTGCTGGCCGAGTTCGTAATGGGGCATTCGAAGGAGGGAGGACGAAATCCACGATTTTCGTCGACGGCGGTGGGCAACAATTGATGTTTGCAGCACCGGTTGGTAGGTCCGGTCGACCGCAATGAGTGAAGTCCGGGCCGGTGACCGGCTTCGCGAATGCTAACGAATCGTTAAGCGAGGATACACCGTAAAGACCTCCAAGGCCAAGGAGAATGTCTCTTCTATCAAACTTGTTTTGATCATCACCATTTGTGGCTTTGCATGACACTGGTTTGGATATGAAGTTTGGCTTTCGTTTACCGGGTATTGAAAGTTGGGAAGTTTTTGGAAGGAAAGAAGTGGTGGTGCCGCCGCCGCCGGATATGGCCACCGATGGTGGTAAAAGAGAAGCCATACTTTGGTCTAATGACAAATGTGATCTATGAAGTATGAAGATGAAAGGGAGGTTTTATAATGCATAAAATTAGACTTTATGGTAATGCACGTTAGAGAATTTCCATTCTTTGACAAATGTTAAAGACAATTTACAATATACACGCCACCTTGATCAACTATGTTGTATATTTTATACTTTCACCTAATTTTTAATAAATATTTGGATCATATTTGCTCGTTTTAAAATAATATTTAAAATCATCCATAGCCCCTCGATAATCTATAAATAAGAAGATAATGTGCTTCAGCACATTCAAATTCACTTTCTCTTATATTGACAATAATATCCATACCAATCGAACTACAATTTTTAGTATATATTAATCCATTGTTAACCATTCATATTTTCTAACTAATGTCAATTTGGGAATATTGTTTTTTTAATGGAAAGCCTAAATATAGTAATATTTTTGACATATGATAATAACAATTTGAGGTGATTAGTTGAAACTTAATGAAGAAGATTAGTTACACCTAATCCATTATTAAATAACCTCGTAAATTGTTTTCTCTAAAAAAAAGTCAGACATTTGTCTTAAATAACATGTGGAAACACCACATCTTTGCCTGTTGGGGACTGGATTTGTTTTTTCTTTTAATATTGCATTGCTTTTCATTATTTTATCGATGTTCAAATGTGGTTGTTTACTTTTTCAAATTTAAAAATATAAATTTAATTATAAACACAGTCTAAATTTTTATTTTAAGAATTTTTTTGTTACAATTATTAATTAAATGAGTATTTTATTTTAAAATGTTACATCAGTGAATTTAACAAAAAAAAATAAAGGATAAATTTTAAAAATATACATGAACTTTGATTTGGTACAATTTTACATATGAAATTTTGATTTTGATTCAAATGTACGTACTTAAAGAAATAAATACATTGATATATATATTAGATAAATATAATTATTTTTGTATGCAATATGTAAATGTAAAATGATGCTATATTCATAATTGTGTTAGTGGTTAGTGAAAATTAAATAAAATCAAAATTTCATGTATATAATTGTACAAAATCAAAGTTCAAGTATAGCATTATAGTTTTGAGATTTGTCTCAAATTTTGACAGTGTTAGCAATTAGATCTAAATTTTGAAATATACAAAATTAAAGGACTAAATTTTTAAAAATACAAGTAAAAAAAAAACTAAATTTCAAATATAAAATGAATTCAGGGACTTGTAGTAGTATATTTTAACCTATTGACAACTAATGTGATCATGTTAGGTTTTGCTTTAAATAGTTCATGTAAGTAATAAATTTATTTTTTTGAAGTGAGATTTGTTTTTCGTCAGCAATTTATTCTTTTGTACTTACTCAAAATCATCTGCTTTGTTCTTTGGATATGATATAAAAATAATTAAGATAAAGAATTAATATGTTTGTTTAATAAATACTATAATTTATTCTTATAGTTAAAAATAATATTTTATATATCAATTTTATTTTGAAAAAAAATTGGCAAATTATCAAAAAATACCCTTTTTTACAAAATTTACGGAAAAGGTCTTGTTTTCCAATTATTTACCGGAATGGGCAATTTCTCCCAAAACGCTGGCCCCACGTCAGTAGCGATTTCGGGGATGCTGCGAGAAAATGCGTCCCACGAGGGGCGTTTTACGCCACATCGTAAATCGCGTCCTTGAGGCGCGCTTGATGTGGCAAAAACGCTCCCTCGAGGGACGCGTTTTTGCCCTTTCCCCCCACCGGTAGGGTTTTGAGCTATTTTTAGGGTTAGGGTATGAGTTTTTAGGGTTTTAAGACTAAAGTTTAGGGTTTTTAGGGTTTTTAGGGTCTTAGGGTTTAGGGTTTTTAGGGAAAAATTAATGAACTAGAGTTTAGGGTTAATTAATTAAAATTTTTTGCCCTTTCCCCCCACCGGTAGGGTTTTCAGCTGTTTTTAGGGTTAGGGTATGAGTTTTTAGGGTTTTAGGACTAAAGTTTAGGGTTTTTAGGGTTTTTAGGGTCTTAGGGTTTAGGGTTTTTAGGGAAAAATTAATGAACTAGAGTTTAGGGTTAATTAATTAAAATAATTTTAGGTTTAGGGTTTTGGAAAAAATATATCAACAACATAAAAATTATTTGTTTTTTTTACAGTAGTATCTGGTAAAATAATTTTGAGAAGACGTTTCTGAACACATAGTGACCAAAAGCGCTTCAAGAAGGATGCTTTATCGGCAAGATCTTGAAAAAAGCTCCCACGTGGGCGTTCTTTTGCTCTGTGAGTCTCGGTAAAATGATTTTGAGAAGACGTTTACGAACAAATAGTGACCAAAACGCTTCAAGCAGGATGCACTTTATCAACAATAGTCTTGAAAAAAGCTCCCACGTGGGCGCTCTTTTGCTCTGATGAGTCTCTGGAAAAATAATTTTGAGAAGAGGCGTTTACGAACAAATAGTGACCAAAGCGCTTCAAGCAGGATGCTTTGTCGGAAAAGTCATGAAAAAAGCTCCCACGTGGACGCTCTTTTGCTCTGATGAGTTCCTAATTGTCCTTAGACTATAAATGAGCCAAATTTCATTCTCACGTTACATAATAGAAATTGAGGCAAAAGTAAAATAGAAACCGAAGATGAGTGAACGATATTAGTCTTTGTTATTTACTATGATGGTGAGGTTTGTGACACCAAAAGCGGTGTTGTTTTTTTATCGGAGAACACACCATGACGTCGGTTTTTAACGAACATAGATTTGACAGAACTTCACAAAAGAATAAGGCGTAAAATCTTCGAAACAACGCCAATGAAAGTTCAGTCTATTAAGTATAGATTTTGTGCTTCGGTTGATCCCGTGAGATATGACTCATTCGACATCAAAGGTCCTCAGAGCTTGGAGGCAATGGTGGAGACTCATCTTTCCAGTGAATCACCCTATCTTGAGGTATATGTACAATTTTCATCGCCAAGTGATCTTCCTTCGACTTCAACATCTACTGCTGTTCGAGAGGAATACACGACCCCAAGTCGACACTCTGTTAGTGGGAGGCAGAATACGGAAGCGCCCGTGTTTGGTGGTAGTATGGAAAACACAACCCATGTACGACACTTAGTTGGTGGATGGGACATGCATATCCTTCTTTCGACGTTCGATGCTAGCAATACGTATTGGGGAACGTTATCAACTTCTAGTAGTTGGCAATCCACGTATGATTGGGGACGTTACGAAAGTTATTTAAGAAGGGATAATGTACTCCCCACGACATCCACCAGCGAGGGGACCTCATTCGTTGTAGATAATGGTGGGTCGGATGATGAGTCTGATGTGGATCCACCTCGAGAGCCCGGCCCCGATGGTGCAGAAGTTGTATTATTTTCTGAACCGGAGCCTGTTCCAACCATACCTGAAGATGTTGAAGGGGGTTCAGATGAAGAAGAAGAAGATCCGCGATTCAGGGCGTACTCTCTTCCAGCCCATAAGCATAATGTCGATCTATCTCAAGATGATGCATTGGAGTTTCCTGAACTACCACACAGAAGGCGTGACCGTACAAGTTCGTCGTTGGATTCGGGTGAATTAGAAGTTGGTAAAGAATTTTCCAACAAGGATAGTTTTCTTGGTGCATTGAAATAATATAGCATCAAAAACTGGGTTAACTACAACGTGGTTAAATCCAAACTCAATAAGTACGAGGCCAAGTGTGCAGTGCAAGACGGTACATGTTCATGGAAAATCATGGCTTCGTTGAGGAAAAGGACAGACTTGTGGGAGATTAAAAAGTACAAAGGTCCACAAACATGTCTTGCTGGTACAGTATCACTAGGTGTTCAAGGTTTTTGAATAATACTGATATTACGTAATGTTGCATTACTTAATGTACTTCGTTGACAGGTGTTTCACTAGATCATCCCAAGATGGATTCAGATATGTTGGCTAACTTAATAATACCGACGGTGAAGGCGGATCCCAAGACTTCAGTTCCGTCCTTAATTGCCAATATTCGTAGCCAATTGGGGTACACGCCCTCTTACAGGAAGACTTGGATAGCTAAGCAGAAGGCGTTGGAAAAGTTGCATGGTCGGTGGAACGCTTCATATAATGAAGTGTGGCAGTGGTGTCAGTCTTTGGAGAGATATGTCCCGAGCAAAGATAACAGACCTTGAAATGAAACCCGCGTACTACAACGATCGATTGCTTCGTGGATGCCAAGTGTTCAAGCGTCTGTTCTGGACATTTAAGCAATGTCGATACGCATTTTTATACTGCAAGCCATTGGTACAAATTGACGATACCTTTATGTATGGTAGATATACGCATCGGCTATTGCTAGCTGTGGCACAGGATGGCAGTTGGAGAATCCTTCCAATTGCGTTTGCAATAACACCGGGGGAGTCAGCTGATGACTGGGATTTCTTTCTGATAAACCATAATTTATACATATTTTAACCCCATGTTTAGCTTATTTTTGGATGAGTTTTCATTAGATTTGATGAATTCGATGCTCATAATCCTTTAATTTCATGTTTTACACTCAGGAGAGCTTAGGGAGTCGAAAAGAACGAGAAAAGGGCCAAAAAGGGACAAATTGGGCCTATCTTAGAATTTAACACGGCCGTGTGTTACGAGCAGGATCAACCACGGCCTGGACTATCGTCCACGGGTAGATCACACGGCCGTGTGTGGTGAGCAGGAGCGAGCACGGCCCAAGGCAATCGAACACGGGTGTATCACATGGGCGTGTCCCTGCCGTATCAAAGACTAATTCTATCCGGAAAAAGGTTACTTGTCAGCGAAGAAAGGCGTTCCAAAGCCTATATAAACACCCTAGGGGGTGACCTAAAAGAGGACGTCGAGGAGACGCTGAATAAAACATAGAAAATACTCGAAGACAGCCGACGGAAGCAGCTCGGAGGAAGGATCTCTATCAAGACTGAAGATCTCCCATGAAGTTCTTTAGAAGTTTTTGGGTTTTCTTATGTTTTGTAGTTTTCCTTATTCTATGATGTTTCCTTCTATCAGTATTAACTAAATTCCTTAGATACCTAAGGGGATGAAACCTAAGACGAATCTTATTGTTATTTGATTTATAAGATAAATACTTGTTCTTATTCTTAATTGTGAGTTCTTATTCTTGTTTTGATAATTCAGGTTATTGATTCAAGTTCGAATGTGCTTATTCAGTGGAGTAAAAGTCCCTGTTTAAGAGTAGATCAACATAATTAAGCGGAGTTGATTGCAAACCCTAGACATAGGGCGACAAAAATCTGCTAGATTAGAGTCAAATCTAATAAGGGAATCCATAGATCGAGTTAATGCGACAATAGGGGTTTTAATTAGAAAGAGATTTTAATTAATCAACCTAGAGTCAGTTGTTTTTAGTCTCGAGAGAGATATTAACATAAATCAGGGATTTCTACGGATTAAGACAAGTGAATAAATCATATGAATCAAAAGTAATAAGTGAAGTCTAGGTGGATTCTTCCTTAGGTATTGTCTATCTCATAAAGTTGTCTAAAAGTATTTTCCCAATTCTTTCATTGTCGTGTTTTTAATTAAGTTTTAGTTTAAAAGAATCACTCTATTACTTAGGCTAAATAGTAAAAAGATAGTAACTACTAGTACTCTTGGTCCTTGTGGATATGATATAACCGGTCTTACCATAACTATACTATTAAACGATAGGTGCGCTTGCCTTTATTGTTGTCGAAATATTAGTTAGTTTCGAGACCATCAAGTTTTTGGCACCGTTGCCGGGGACTAAGATATTAGGAACACTAAATTTTTATTACTTTAGCCATTATTTTTTATTTTATTGTAATTTAATTTCATTTCTACTTTTCTAATTTTTTTTTCTTTCTTTGCTTCTGGCAGGAACTTTTAGTTTATGACTAGAAGGAACCCGTCAGGACCATTACTTTTTGACAGTGATATAGAAGGTACAGCTTGCAGAAACCGAAGAGAAATAAAGCGAAGTCTACAATACATAGAAGAAGAGCAAGAAGACGAAACTAATACTACAAAAGAGATGACTGATAATAATCTGCTACCTCTTGTGGTTGTCGCAAACCCGGTGAATCAAAATCCTGCTCCTCGTACTATGTATGATTATGCTAAACCTAATTTAACAGGAACTGAATCAAGTATTGTTAGACCTGCTATTACTACAAATAATTTTGAACTGAAACCTAACACTATACAGATGATTCAACAGTTTGTTCAGTTTGATGGTTTGTAGGATGAGGATCCAAACAATCACTTGGCGAATTTTCTGGAATTCTGCGATGCTTTCAAAATTAATGGCGTTTTTGATGATGCCATTCGCCTTCGGTTGTTTCCCTTCTTATTGAGAAACAAAGCTAAACAGTGGTTGAACTCGTTGTCACGAGGATCAATCACTACATGAGACTAAATGACCGAAAAATTTTTACTTAAATATTTTTCGCCGACTAAAACGGCTAAGTTGAGGAATGATATCTCTTCTTTTGTGCAGATGGATTTAGAGACACTTTACGATGCATGGGAGAGATATAAGGATTTACTGAGAAGGTGCCCTTACCATGGGTTACCTTTGTGGCTCTGAGTTCAAACCTTTTACAACGGTGTGAACCCCTCAACTAGGCGATTGATTGATTCGGCACGCGGTGGAACCCTAAATAACAAGACCCAGGCGACTTATGAGTTTATAGAGGAGATGGCATCGAATAACTATCGGTGGCAAGTTATGAGGACAAAGCCAACAAAAGCCTTGATGTTTTTTCAACCTCGACGTGATAACCATGCTATCAAACCAGTAGAACTGTTAAATAAAAAGATTGATGGTTTGTGTGGTTCTTCGCAGGTACATCCAGTGATACAGTGTGATAGAAATGGAGGAGGGTCGAACAATACAGAATACCCACCCTACAACCCTGGCATAGAAAGCGAACAGATAAACTATATGGGTAACAATTCTAGACCTCAAAATAACCCTTATAGTAACACTTACAATCCAGGTTGGAGGAACCACCCAAACTTTTCATAGGGTGGCCAAGGAAATCAGAGACAGCAACCTCCTCCAAGCTTTCAATAGTAACCCTACCCACAAGAGAAGAAGCCGAACCTCAAAAAGATGCTAACAAAATTTATTGCAGTGTCAGAAACCCGTTTCCAAAACACCGAAACAGCACTCAAAAATCAGCAAGCATTGATTCAAGGGCTTGAGAACCAATTAGGTCAGCTTTCCAAGTTGATCTTAGAATGACCACAAGGTAGCTTGCCAAGCAACACTGAAACTAACCCAAAAGAGCAAATTCACGCCATTACTGTTCACGATAGTGAAGGGTTGGACAAACCAAAACAGAGGTAAGAGAATGTGGTAGATAAAGGTAAGGTTGAGGTAAGTCATGATAAACCAAAATCAGTAAGTACAGAGTACAAACCTCGTGTACCATACCACAATGCGACGAAGAAAGACTGCACAGATGAACAATTCGGTAAATTTCTTAAAATTCTAAAGAAATTACATATTAACTTACCGTTTATTGAAGCTCTTTCGCAGATGCCCAATTCAGCAAAATTTCTAAAAGAGCTCTTATCAAACAAACGGAAGCTAGACGAAGCGTCGTATGTGGAGCTAAATGCAGTGTGCTCAGCAATTTTACAGAATAAACTACCCGACAAATTAAAGGATCCAGGGAGTTTTACTATTCCTTGTTTAATTGGTAGTTTAAATGTTAAAAATGCTTTATCTGATTTAGGGGCGAGTATTAACGTCATGCCCTATAAAATGTTTAAACAGCTAGGTCTTGGGAAACCTAAACAAACTAGGATGAGTATTCAACTCGCAGATAAAACTATTAGATTTCCTAGGGGTATTGTTGAGGATGTGCTTGTAAAAGTCGATAAATTTATATTCCCAGTTGACTTCGTTGTTCTAGACATGGATGAAGACAATAATACACCTTTAATTTTAGGGCGACCCTTTTTAGTAACTGCTAAAACTAGAATTGATGTTGGTACAGGTGAGCTCACACTTCGTGTAGGTGATGACATGATTAAACTCCAAGCACGTGATTCTATCAGAATATCTAGTGATCAAGATGATACAAACCATGTTAATATAAGTAAACTTAACGTTCAATCTTCTTTGCAGGAAATTCCTCGGGAAAAGATGACAGAGCCATGGCCTAGCTTCTATATTGAGAACAGAACTGTTCATGAGGAACGAAGGCTCCAGATCGAGGAACTAGATGAATGGCAAACACAGCTTAAGGAGAAATTGAAAGTACATGATGAACCAAAATAGAGCCATGACAAGCCTAAAGATAAAACGAGTCAAATTAAGGTTGGAGACCGAGTTCTAATGGATAATACAGATCCTCGTGTTGCCACTTCTGAACATAATGGAACAACCCGTTTCACGGTACTTAATACTTTCCCATACGGTACAGTCGAGGTAACTCATTCTCAATTTGGCACCTTCAAGGTAAATCGTACTCGTCTAAAACCTTATTTCAATATAATTGATAGCAAGAATAAGGAGTTTCAACTCCTCAAACCACCATGATTATGCGAATGAAAGGTAAGTCTAGCTTAGGACTCTAAACAAGCGCTTCTCGGGAGGCAACCCGAGCACTAACCCTATTAATTAGTTTGTTTTCACTTTCGTTCATGTTTTAGGCGCAGGTTTCCCTACTACACGACCTTGCACACGGGCGTGGCCGTGGCCGTGTGGACACTACGAGGAGGCACACCAGCGTGACAGAGACCGTGCGGTCAAGGACGAAAATTTTCCCCAAAACACGGGCTGCGATAAAATGCCACGACCGTGCGATGCGGCCGTGGTCGACACTGACTAAAGAACACGGGATGTTGATAAGACCACACGCACGTGCCCAGAAGCCGTGGTCGAAACTGAATGAGTCAAATGGGCGTGCGAAACGCCCGTGCCTATGGACCATAGTCGATACTGATTAACTAACACGGGCATGTGATCCTCTACACTGGCGTGGGAGGACCTTTGAGTCCATTTATTTTTTATTTTTCTTTTATTTTAAATTTTGAACTCTTTCTCTTTATCTTTCTTGTCTTAAATTTTTATTAGTATATTTTGATTTATTTATATCTCTAGCTGTCTATTATCGAGTAACTATAACAACGACCATTAATAAAACTCCCTAAAACTATACTGATGACTCCGCAGTTTCAAAAGGTTCAAGGTGCTACTAAGGAACGACCAAACTACCGGAGTATTCTCCCCACCTTCATTTGCCTAGTTCATCGGGCTTCTTTTCACTTTCTAAGGATTTCATCCATAATTCGGGAAGTTTCACTCTCTCTCCTCTCTTACGATATTCTTATTATCTTATCATTATCTATTTTTGTACATTGAGGACAATGTACATCTTAAGTGTGGGGAGGTTATTTAAGTATATCATTATCAGAAAATCCCTGAATTATTTCTTGTTCTTAAGTAAATTTTTTCATATTACTAATTAGAATAAAACTTCTATTAATTTATGATTTTCATTGATATGTTTTGGATTAAGTCATAGGTAATTGTACATTGATGGTTTAAACTTTAAGACATTAGAGAATCAAGCATGATAAGTCTATTTTCAGAATTAAAAATTTTCTAGGTTGTTTACCTAAATTTAAATATTACTTTGAATTTTGAAATTTGCAAGGTTGACATCAAAAACCATAATTTTTGTGAGATTTTGAACCTTTTAGAGCATATATCTTTTATTGCTCACTTTATTGATTATGAGTGTGCCAATATTGATTTGTTATTCTAGAACTTGCTTCGATTATACATGTCGAGACCACATTTTTATTTAATATACTGAGATGATAAAGGCACCTAGGTTTTAACTCACTTATTCTACTAAAAAGCCTACATTCATAATTAACCCCTAGTGAACCCTTTTTAACCTAATAAACCGTTTTTTTTACTCACCCATTAATATTAACCCAAAACCAAATTTTTACTTCTCCTACTTTGACTCTCCTTATGTCGAGATTTGATTTGATCAGCTGCCTAACTATTTTCTTTATTTCAGTTGTTAAATCTCTTCTTATTATTGTAAATACTTGTTCTTAAAAAAAAGGAAGAAGTTGGAAATTTATTTATTATTAGTTCTTTATTATTTGAGCTTAATCAGTTAATTCCACATTTTGAGAAGAAGCTCGTGTTATTAGTATTAAGTTTTCAATTGATGTAATTATTCAAGTATTAGTCTAATTTTTCTAGTTAGGTAATATATCAATTCCATCTCGATTCTAACCCTCTAATTCAGCCTTTATCCACACCGTTAACCCAAGCCCCATTACAACCCTTTAAAAGACCTTTTGATTGGTGTATCATCTCATTTTATAGTGGCGGAGATTTGATTTTCATGCAAGCCTATGGGATTAACTTTTCATGTTTGACTTTTGAGTGCTTAATTTGAACCTTAAACACTTTCAGTGATTTGAGTGAATCTTTAGTGAGGATGTCAATACTTGTCGGTTTTGAATCAAAGGTAATTATTTAGGTAAGGGAAAACACATATGTTTTCATGCTATAAAAATCTATGACTTAAATTGTTTGAATCTCTAGGACTCTTCTAGTTAAATTATCAATGTATGAATTATCTGTGAATTATGATGAGACATTATTGTTAAGAATTATGAGTCGAGGAAGTTAGTTTTAATTGTGAGTTGAAGATTTTGCTTGAGGACAAGCAAAGGTTTAAGTGTGGGGATATTTGATAAACCATAATTTATACACATTTTAACCCCATGCTTAGCTTATTTTTGGATGAGTTTTCATTAGATTTGATGAATTCGATGCTCCTAATCCTTTAATTTCATGTTTTACACTCAGGAGAGCTTAGGGAGTCAAAAAGAACGAGAAACGGGCCAAAAGGGATAAATTGGGCCTATTTTAGAATTCAACACGGCCTGGGCCATTAGACACGGCCGTGTGTTACGAGCAGGATCAACCACGGCCTGGACTATCGTCCACGGGCAAATTACACGGCCGTGTGTGGTGAGCAGGAGCGAGCATGTTCCAAGGCAATCGAATACGGGCATATCACACGGGCGTGTCCCTACCGTATCAAAGACTAATTCTATCCGGAAAAGGTTACTTGTCAGCGAAGAAAGGCGTTCCAAAGCCTATATAAACACCCTAGTGGGTGACCTAAAAGAGGACATCGAGGAGACGCTGAATAGAACACAGAAAATACTTGAAGACAGCCGGCGAAAGCAGCTCGGACGAAGGATCTCCATTAAGACTGAAGATCTCCCATCAAGTTCTTTAGAAGTTTTTGGGTTTTCTTATGTTTTGTAGTTTTCCTTATTCTATGATGTTTCCTTCTATTAGTATGAACTAAATCGCTTAGATACCTAAGGGGATGAAACCTAAGACGGATCTTATTATTATTTGATTTATAAGATAAATAGTTGTCCTTATTCTTAATTGTGAGTTCTTATTCTTGTTTTGATAATTCAGGTTATTAATTCAAGTTCGAATGTGCTTATTCAATGGATCAAAAGTCCATGTTTAAGAGTAGATCAACACAATTAAGCGGAGTTGATTGCAAACCCTAGACATAGGGCGACGAAAATCTGCCAGATTAGAGTCAAATCTAATAAGGGAATCCATAGATCGAGTTAATACGACAATAGGGGTTTTAATTAGAAAGAGATTTCAATTAATCAACCTAGAGTCAGTTGTTTTTAGTCTCGAGAAAGAAATTAACATAAATCAGGGATTTCTACGAATTAAGACAAGTGAATAAATCATATGAATCAAAAGTAATAAGTGAAGTCTAGGTGGATTCTTCCTTAGGTATTGTCTATCTCATAAAGTTGTCTAAAAGTATTTTCCCAATTCTTTCATTGTCGTGTTTTTAATTAAGTTTTAGTTTAAAAGAATCACTCCATTACTTAGGCTAAATAATAAGAAGATAGTAACTACTAGTACTCTTGGTCCTTGTGGATACGATATAACTGGTCTTACCATAACTATACTATTAAATGATAGGTGCGCTTGCCTTTATTGTTGTCGAAATATTAGTTAGTTTTGAGACCATCACTTTCTATTTAGGTTAAGGAGGCATGTCTGCCCCCAACCTGATATATGTGTTATATCGAATCGGGGTCCTGGAATACTAGCCGCAATAGAGCGAGAGGGAAGCCTATGGCATCGCACACACCATCGATATTGCCTAAGGCATGTTGCGTCCAACTACCACAGGCAACATCGATCTACAAGTGAACGACGACAAGTGACCAACATGGATATGTAATATCTATTAATATAATTTCGTTTGTAATATTCAATTTATTCTTAATTGAAGAGTGGTATGTAATATTCGCTATCAACTTATATTGACAGTGTACGAGATCTATAAGGACCGTTTTCACTAGATGTTGGCGATTTTGCGCTCAGTTAACGAAGAAGGCGCAAACTACCTATGCAACATACCTTTCGAACAGTGGACACAAGCATACGACGGTGGCCTACGATATGGTCATATGACCTTAAACCTGGCTGAATGCATAAATTCTGTTCTAAAAGGAACGCGTCATTTTCCGATAACATCGGTTGTGCGAGAGACATATTTTCATTTAGCGGCACTATTTCCGAAGCGAGCAGCGAGTTATAAAGGCCAAATGCAGGGAGGCCATGTATGGTGTGCGAAGGTATTACGAGAAATTAACAAGGCGAAGGCACTGGCCAACACCATGCACACAGTGTGTCACGATCGCGACAACCTATGGTTTCGTGTGACGGAGTTTGACAGACCGAACCAAGGTATTGTTGGTAGGCAATATCGTGTACACTTGAGAAATAGGACCTGCGACTGTGGGATATTTGATGCACTTCGTTATCCATGCGCTCATGTAATTGCGACTTGTCAGAATCTCCGTCTGGATCCCATGAGCTATGTCGACGAAGTGTATAAAATAGAATACATGTACAACGTGTGGAGACACGTATTCCCTGACCAGTCCTAGATGAACGTAAGTGGCCGTCTGTATCGCTTGCTCTGTTTAAGCTGTTACCGGATAGAGAACTGCGTCACAAACCAAAGGGTCGACCTTGCTCGACTAGAATACCCAACAATATGGATATCCGAGAAACAGACAACCAACGGAAGTTATGCGAATGGTGTAGGAACCCAAGCCATACATCTCGCTCGTGTCCAAATCGGAATAGTTGATAGTCTCCTTATCATTTTTGTCTCTTGGTGGCTATGAAAATTCTTTTAAAATCTTGATGAAAATGGTGAACTTTTGTAGAAGGACTAAGTTGCAAAACAAAAAAAAAAGTTATTCAATTAATCTAAAATATCACCATCATCATTATTCTTCAAAATTATCTTTCTTGCTAAATGATTATTTTGCCCCTTACGATCCTTCAAAATTCCTACATTGGATCAACATCCATCTTGATAAAATTACAAATTAACCCCTCATACTTTTTCACTTATTCAATTTAGTCATAATTCATCCATTTCTTATTAGTTTCTAGATCGGTCCATCCTTAAAATATTTACACCATTGGCCCTTCAAGGTTTTTTTCATATATACATTTTAACCCGTCAAATTTTGAATATTTACTATTGATCCCGGAAAACTTTTCTCACATTTCCGATTTAGTCCTTACTTGAACAAATACAATTAGGATATTAAAAACAACTTTTATTTTTTTAAAAATATAAAAATTAAATTACAATTAGGATATTAAAAACAACTTTTATTTTTTAAAAAATAAAAAATAAAAAATAAAAATTACAATAAAAAAAATTAAAAAACAACTTTTATTTTTTTTTTAAAATATAAAAATTAAATTACATTTAGGATATTAAAAACAAATTTTATTTTATAAAAAATAAAAAATAAAAATTACAATAAAAATAAAAACAACTTTTATTTTTTAAAATATAAAAATTAAATTACAATTAGGATATTAAAGACAACTTTTATTTTATAAAAAAATAAAAATAAAAAAACTTTTATTTTTTAAAAAATATAAAAATTAAATTACAATTAAAATATTAAAAACAACATTTATTTTATAAAAAATTACAATAAAAAATAAAAACAACTTTTATTTTTTAAAAATATAAAAATTAAATTACAATTGAAATATTAAAAACAACATTTATTTTATTAAATGAAACAAAAAATAAATTATAATAAAAATAAAAAAATAACTTTTATTTTTTAAAAAATATAAAATTTAAATTACAATTGAAATATTAAAAACAACATTTATTTTATTAAATGAAACAAAAAAAAATAAAAAAACAATTTTTATTTTTTTAAAAATATAAAAATTAAATTACAATTGAAATATTAAAAACAACATTTATTTTATTAAATGAAACAATATAAAAAAAAGTTTATACAAATATATTAAAAAAATCAATGTTGGTGCAGGTCGGAATCAGTGCCACATGGGGGTGGTCGATTTCTGCTTGGATTCCTCCTTATTCTAGCTTCCGGCCGGGGTTGTGGTTGCTCAGGAGGGGATTCTGGTTCCTCCGGTAGGGGGTCTGGTTGTGGGTGTTGAGAGGATGACCCACCTTGATAAAATATTGACTGCGGAGGTGTTTACATCATCCATGGCGGAGGTATCCGAATCCCATAAGGCGAAGGAATTGGTAAAAGAAGAGTTCCCGAGCGGTGCCTCGTGGCGATCCTCATGCGACGGCGGTCTCTCTGATCGGTGGCCATCGAGTAGTCGGGAACAGACTCGAACCGGGCCATGCATTCCAACCTGCCATTGGATTGGGAAAAGGAAACATATAAGGGTTAGGATACATATAAGGGCTAGGATACGCACCTGGCATAACCAGAAAAGGCTGTGATGTGGGTGTCGTCGGCTGAAGTGTTGGGCCCGGTAATTGTGTGGGCGCTATTGATGGGCTCGGTGATTATGTCGGCGCTGTTAATGGGCCCGTCCCATCATCTCTTCTCATTGGATTTAAAGGGCCCCGTCGTTCCCTTTGTACACGAAGTTACCGTCGCCTCTCCTCTTCTGACAATAAATACGGCTTGCCATGGATCCTAAATCATGGCATGTATTCCGACACGCACGCTAACTCAGGAACGATGATTGGTTCCCGAGTAGGTATATAATCATACCGGTTTTCCCACAATTCGATATACACTGACCAAAATCTTGGCCAATCCGTATGCAACTGCCGTAAGTCGACTTTGTGCTCATCATCGAGCACCTCAGGTGCCACAGGAATCGGTTGTCGGAATCCAAATTGACGCAGAACCCGATCTGACTGGTGCATCTCCACGGTGGCATAGTTGACCAATGGCACCTTCACATGCCAAATGTTCGGATTTTGAAAGAACTCTTCCGGAATTACTGCCCGAATTGACGGATCCTCGTATGGTGTCCATTCAAACTATATTAACATGATAAAAATATTAGTTAAATACTAAATACTAAATACTAAATACTAAATACGAAATACGAAATACGAAAGGACTATTTTATTACGAAAATATATTTTATTTAATACTTACTTGTGCTTCCGACCGTTGCTCTAATAGAAGCTGTATATCTTCAAGCGAGGTAAGTATTCCAACATAACTCGTCGAATGGTTCCACCTAATTAAATAAATTTTTAGCATACAATTATATTTTAAATCTACGTAATAATTGTAAAATCTAATATTAAATTTACCTCGTTATGAGTGGGAATGTATATGGGTGGTCCACTCGAGGACGTAAAAATGGAAAGCGAAACCGTGCCCATGATTGCAGTAGTGATAGGCAACCTCCGATTTTCGCTTTATTCGGCCGCGTCGCCCCGCACATCTCCCGATACAATTTTGCTAGCACGGCAGACCCCCAACTCAATTCACCGGCTGCTCTAAAATCAATGAGTTTTAGCAGCCATCTTAGTTGTACGAGGTTTCGTGACAAGTCCGACATCAGATAGCCTCCAATCATCTCAAGAATGTATGCCCGAGCATACCGTATTCTTTCTATTTCGGTCGAATCATTATCCGGCTCCGAGAATGTGTCTCGTAACCAGCCCATCTCGATTCGACATCCGTTAATGTTATCTGGAATAGCACCTAAAAGCTCGTAGCATACGGCTCCCCAATCACCAGAAGTTGCAGACCCGATGACTACGTACCCATCCACCGGCAATCCCAATTGCAAATGCACGTCTTCCAGAGTGATAGTACACTCTCCGCATAGAAGATGGAAAGTGTGCGTATCGGGTCTCCACCTCTCTATCAACGCACTGATTAGCTTCGGGTCCAACTTGCACCCCCGGCCTATCGTGGCCACGTGCCAAAAACCCGCTTCCCGCAGGTAATTCTCGATCAACGGAGATGGCGGACCAGACATATTGCGAATATAGCATTGCAACACCCAATCTACAGACTGTTTAAAAAATTATAAAATAAAAATTAATTAAAATTGCATAAACCTAAAAAATATTAAATAGTATTGAAAAATTAAAATTATAACTTACCATTGTCATTTGATCGACGGAGATGTGTTTATTGTCGAGACAAATTAATTCTCCGGCCATTGCAAAAAATTAAAGGAATTTGAACAGGGCTTTTTTGTAAATTTAACAAAAAAAATATTTCAAAAAACTTTTAAACAGTGCTTTTTTGTAAAAATTAAAGGACTATTGTGAAAATTGAGAGGAACTTTAAGGAATTTGAGAGGAATTTGATAGAAATTTGAGAGAAAATTGAGAGAAGGACCTTTGTGTGAAAAAAATAAAAGGGTGGGGGGTTTTATAGTTTTTTTTTTTACCGTTAGAGGCCCAACGGTCAAAAAATATGA
This sequence comes from Gossypium sturtianum, assembly GCA_025698515.1. Lineage (NCBI taxonomy): Eukaryota > Viridiplantae > Streptophyta > Magnoliopsida > Malvales > Malvaceae > Gossypium > Gossypium sturtianum. The sequence continues at coordinate 82,666,856 of CM046951.1, forward strand.
CCGTTGGAAGCGGGCAAAACGCGTCCCTGAGGGAGCGTTTTTGCCACATCTGTAAAGCGCACCCTCAAGGACGCGATTTCTGCTGATGTGGTAGAAAACGCTCCCTCAGGGACGCGTTTTCATGCTGCATCCCCTGAAATCACGCTGACGTGGACACATTTTCGGGGGAAATGGCCCATTCTGGTAAATAATTAAATTGTAGGTCCTTTTCCGTAAATTTTGAAAAAAGGGTATTTTCTGGTAAATTACCCGAAAAAAATAGTTGTAACGCCCCAAAATTTTAAGAATTTAATTGTGAGACTTTGTAGTAATTAATTTATATGTATCGGTGGTTCTGTGCTCTGCTTTTGTGTTTAAGGTTTGGAGTTCGAGTTCGAGTCGCATTTTTTAAAAGTTTTGTTGTTTTTGAAATCAACCCATAAGCACGCGCTAACCACTTACGTTCGATTCAGTGTGAAATTATGACAAGAATGAGCTTGCTAGTTCACTGGTTAAGCATCTATCTGTATTCTGCCTAGTTTCAAGTTCGAATCCCATTGTATACGTTGGGAAAATCTTTTTGTCATTTTCCATAAATCTGTTTGGAAGTTAAGGAATTAATTTTAACGATAGTTTCTTCTTCTTCCTTCTCATTTTTTTTTTATTTTTGTTCTTCTTCTTTTCGTTTTTATATTTTTTGTTGTTAACCGGAAGTGGTGAGGGGATACGGGATTAACAAAAGTTCTGTTGTTAGTCACTGGTCAGAAGGCTGTCAGTAAGTAACTATCAATGCGAGCATCTCCACGAATTTTCCTTTGTTTTGTAGATTATTTGGAATGGAGGATTTTTGTGAGTTTCGAGAATCTTTTCTAAACGAGTGTGTATTTACTTAGCGGGCAGGGTTATTAACAACAAGGAATAGCAACAAGACAATCTCTGTGATTGTTGCTGAAGTTTCGGTAAGTTTGGGATATCTGAAGGTTTCGTGTTGAAACTTTCGACGTAGGTATTAAGTGAGTAATCGGGAAGTTTTGTTGATTAATTGGCTAAATTGTATTACTGAATGCTTGTTTTAGGCATCGAGGATCTTTAGGATTGTTGTTACTTCGAAATCTTTCCAGGTGTGTAACGGAAACCTTAGTTTTACAAGTTTCAGTCGCCAGAAATGGTGGCTGTCAATGCCACATGGCCAGGCACACGGGCGTGTGGCTAGGCCGTGTGAGCCACACGGGCGTGTGGCAAGCCGTGCGATCGGCTATGTAACTCATTGTTTGTTGATTTGGTGCCACACGGGTGTGTGTTTAGACCGTGTGTGGCCATGTTAGAGCAGGGTTCACACAGACAAGGGACACGGGCGTGTGCCCAGGCCGTGTAACTCACTGTTTGGGGTATAAAAGCCACACAGACAGGGACATGAGTGTGTATACAAGCCGTGTGAGCCACACGGGCAAGGACACGGGCGTGTGTCCAGGCTGTGTAACTTACTGTTTATGCTTTGAAACCACACGGGCAAGACACACGGGCTTGTGACTAGGCCGTGTGGTATGTGATTGGAGCCGGAACCTATTTTCGAGGGCGAAAATGTTATCTAACACTGATACTGTCTTCCTTAATGCATAAATAATGGAAATTGATTATATTAGAACTGTCTGATACTCTGAGATTGATCTGTAAATAACTTGGATATAAATACACTGTAATGCTTATTCTGTTGTTGATCTATCTTATTGATTGTGAAATGATTGGGAATGAATGTATACATGACACTGGTACCTGTATTCTGCATTGGCATGGGTTGGGATATTGTAAGGGAGGAAGAAATTTGTTCTGAAATCGTGGCTATGCCACCAGGAGTATTCATTTGGTTCTGGTGCTTGTCGCATACTGTATTAGCAGCTAAGCTGCGTTTCTGTAAAAGTGTCAACGAACACTACGTGATGTGTAGGGTTGGTTGGGCATTGAATGTCCTTAATGATATGTTGGGATGGCCGAAGAAGGTGTGTAGCGGGCGGGAATAAGAATATTGCATCTGAATCCGATTGGTTTCGTATATGAATTGAAATTACATATACGTACACATATAATTAATCTGTTCTGAATCTGGACTGAATTTACTCCTGTACTGAATTGAGTCTCTGTATTTGGGCCTACGCTGTAATGATTGTTAATTGAATGTTAAGTTTACGCACTGAGTTCACAACTCATTCTGTTATTACTTGGATTTCAGGTGGTTCACAGACTTGAACGGGTCGGTGCCGCGGGAGCTCGGTCGAACTATTAACTTCCTATTAACTATTTCAGTAGGAGCCTTGCTAAATTATAGCAGGATGACAGTAGCAGATTATATACTTAATTAATGTTTGGGTTGAACTTATGTAAATCAAGGTTTGGTATTATGGTGTTTTGAGTGGTACTTTTGTGCATGTGATTCTCTAAATTTAGGCTGGACGTCTAGGCCGGGTTTAGGGTGTTGCAATAGTAATATTATATATATATATATATAAAGATAGCGTGAATAAGAGTGGGAAGTTTTTTTTAATAGTCATTAGGAGTCTACAGTTTAAATAGGAAGTTTTTTTAACACTAATCTTATTATAGATTCTTATCATAATTGACCTTTTTTAATTAATGTCTAAAATTATTTATAGCCCCTCATTAACCCTTAAATAGGAGGATAATGCGTTTCAGCGCACTCAAATTCATGTCCTCCTACACTAACAATAATACCGATACAAATCGAACTAAAACTCAATCGGCTAAATAGGCAATTTTAAATGAGTAGATTAAATTTTAAAAAGTATATTAAAAAAATTAAATCGTGACATTAATTTAATGAAAATTTTTATATATAATATGATAAAAGAAATATAATAAGTTTTAGGTTATGTGACATCCAATTTGTAAGATGACAAAATTATGAAACTATGTAATAAAAAATAAACATGGATAAATGGTATATTTTTAGAAGGAAAGCATAGTTTTTTTTTTTAAGTAATGAATAAATTGATTTATTCAAAGATTTTATATAAAAATATTAAAATACAAAACAATAATAACATTTGTTACTCTCTCTTTTTTTTCTCACTCAGTGTGCATAATTGAAACTAGAAAGTTAGTGGGAAAAATCAACCAGCTTCCTAGTTAAAATAACAAAACACCCGAATAAACAAAAAACAAAAACATTCGTCATTCAACCTAACTCTTAATGACTAATCAAACATATATTACCACCAAACTTTAAATAGCTCTAATCTTCTCACCTCAATAATAGCCAAAGCTGCAATCATACTATTACCTTGCATCTTAACCATTGAGAATGTAACATTTTTCTATTGAATTAGTGGCAAATTAACTTACAACACCAGCTAAAATAAAAGTTTGAAGATAATATAGATAAAAATCAAAATAGAACTTATAGATGGGCCAATGTAATGAGAGAAAAGACACGTGGAGTGAATGAGAAGAAGAAAAAAAGAAAGGGTTGGTGGGAGGGAGAAAAAGGCTGGTGATAGCTAGCTCGAAGGCTGACACCGCCACTGGGCAAAACAAAAAATAAGAAGTAAACGACTTCCGAATAGACTTTTTTTTTAAAAAAAATAGACTCTTAAATATTAAATATCCAATACACGGTTAATGTCATTGAATTATACGAATTGATATGGATTTATATTAATTTACCTTTATTTTAAAGAATAATTATTTAATTTATATATTTATCGCAATACAAAATCATAATTTTAAAAATTAAATATTTATATTAGTTTGTTATTATTTTCTAAATATTAGTATTGTTGAAATGCTATAAAATGTAATTGTTACATACAGCCGAATCCGTGAATCATTAAAAAATTGCATTAGTAGTATATAAATTATTTTAATAAATTATTAGTTTTTTAGTAAAAAAAGATATTAGTTTTAGTTTCATTTATTTAAATTAATATGTGCAAAACTTAAAATTTAAATTATTTAGCATTTTAAAAAATCAACTTATTATTGAATAATTGATTAAAAATACTAACTGCTAATACTTATTGTAAATTAAGTTATAGTATGTTAAATTATTTATGAATTATTTACAAAATGATTAAATATGATTTTAATAGATACTTAGAATTAACCCATGAGTATGTAAACTAGTTTAATATATGTTAAAGGAGAATGGATTGTATGAAACTGTAATTCTACAGATTTTTTCTCTTGATTTTCAACTTTTTACTACTGAAAAAATTCAAATCCAATTAAAAATGCTAAAAATAGAAGGAAAAATATGATTTGTCATTTTCCTATTGGAAAGGGATAAGGATGACGTAAAATCAGAGTTTTATACAATCCTTTTCCATGTTAAAGACGCAATCATTCAACTAAATGACTTGTTTGATAGTAATTTTTTCAAAGTTGTTTATCTTAAAATTAAACCATTCAACTTACACATCTTCTTCTAATTATTTCAATTACCCTTAATCCGGTGGGCGGAAAAACATAATACGTAGATATGGGAGAAATTTAATGGTAATACACTACATTCAAACTAATTAATTTGGTCAACCCAAGCAATCTAAGTTTATCACTCAACCTCAAACATCTATCTCCATTTCATAAAATTAATTAATTACATTTCCAACCTAAATCTATTTCGATATCCTAAAAAATATTTTTTATTTTTTATTTTTGAATTAATCACTTGGTGTTATTTGAATTTTTTTAATCCATTCCTATAAGTAATTCGAATTCAATAGTTTAGTTTGAATTTGAGACACAAATTTAATATACAAAATAAAATTTTAAATCATTTAATTAACTACTCAATCCTTTTAATTTTCATGAAAGCAATCTTAAAGTGCAATTCTTTATATCCACACTGAAATTTATATATATATATATATTTGGTATACTCGTAAACAATTCTAAAAAATTTACAAGTGTCTCTTTTTTTTTTAATATTTTATTATACCTTTTATAAGAGATTGTGTTCAATATCTTCATCGAGGAATAAATGTTGGTGGAGTTCTTCTAATGGGAATGAAGTTCACTAGGTTGGGCCAAACATTGAGAGAAGTAGAAGGGATCGGTTTTTATTGGTAGTATAATGGCTGGTTTGTGTCAAGGTCTTTATTTAGTAAGGTTGAATATGGTGCTGTGGGGAGTTCTCAAGTTCCGTGAATTCCTGATTACAAGAAAACGAATCCAACTCTTTTTATAAAACATGTATTTTGTTTGAGGGGCATTGAGAAATGGAAAAAAGTGCCTTGTGGTTTATTATCTGTACTGATTGTGGCTACGAGACCGGATATGACTGAGTTATAATAGCCAATATAACAGCTTTGGCGCTGATTTGTGGTATGGTTAGCTGGTGAAAGTCCCGCTAGTTAATTAATCTAGTTTGTGTGTTGCTTTGGAGTGGTAGATGGAAAGAAATTACAAACCGTGGATATTGTGGAATCCTTGGTTGATGCTCTGGCAAAAGCAAGATAAGGAGTCCTTCGTTTTTTTTAAAATTCTGGAGGTGATTATTGTTTACTGCTTATTAGTTTTTGTTTGAATGGATGTTTATTGTTTCAGGTCTGAGTGTTTTTTAGAGTGAAAGATTATTCTGAGAGTTTTTGTAACCTTTCGGTTTTTGAGAGAGGTTGGTATTTTCTAACATCTTTCTTTCTTTGTTTTTTATATCGACTGAGCAAAAAAAAAAAAAAAAAAGACACTCAATTGTCTTTTGAAAAGAGATGTAACAATGTTGAAGGGACAATTATCTCGCTTGCAAACATATCTGGGCGGGATTAAATATATGACAAGATTGCCTAATATTGTAATCATTGTTGATCAGCAAGAAGAATTTACAGCTCTTCGAGAATGTATCACTTTGGGAATTCCAACAATTTGTTTCATCGATACAAATAGTGATCTCGATCTTGCAGATATTTCGATTCCGACAAATGATGATGCTATAGCTTCAATTCGATTAATTCTTAATAAATTAGTAGTTGCAATTTGCGAGGGTCGTTCTAGCTATATACGAAATCCTTGATTAATAATAAGATAAATAAATTATTTTTTGGAGCTACATAAATCTATGGAATCGGTTACTATATCTTGAATAGCACAAAAGAGATAATAAAAAAAAAAACTGTCAATATTGTGTGATTAGTTTCATCGATATAAAAAATATAGAATTTGAGTAGGCAAGAAAAGATTGAATCAAAATAATTCTTTTTTTTTAAGTAAATTTTTATTTTTGTCAGAAGGCAATATAAATAGTATATCATGTTCCATCAACGCACTAAACATTATACGATATCTCTAATGTGGAAGTAGTCCAATTAAGTCTTCCTTTCATTTTGGGCTCCAATATTGGGTGCATTTCTTTCTTTATTTTTTTCTTCTTTGGTGGTTAGTAGTGGAATTAAGTTTGAATTAAATTCAAAATTGTATTGAATCAAATTGTATATGAGAAATAAATTGTTTCAACATTATTTTCCATAACTAAACAATTGACAAGAGCAACACTAACTTATAAACATAGATATAATTTCGATTAATGAATGGATCAGTCTCAATTGTACAAATAAATTTGTGTTAAATAATGATTTGTAAAATTTAGAGACAATGATAATCTAATTTTTTTTATTATTTAGTTCTTAATTAATTTAAACTTTTTTTTAATTGTTTTTTATTTATTTTATAATATTTTAAATGTATATTTTAAATGTTTATAATATTTACCAAATAAAATATATTTTTTAAATTTTAAAAACGTTTGAATAAACAAATATTATAAAACATTTAAAATATACATTTAAAAGATTATAAAACAAACAATAAATAATTTAAAAAAAAACATTTGAATAAACAAATATTATAAAACATTTAAAATATTATAAAACAAATAATAAATATTAAAAAACAAATTTTCAAAAAAATGTTTGAATAAACAAATATTATAAAACATTTAAAATATTATAAAATAAATAATAAATAATTTTCAAAAACAAATTTTCAAAAAAAATGTTTGAATAAAAAATATTATAAAACATTTAAAATATACATTTAAAATATTATAAAACAAATAATAAACAAATAAATAAATAAACAAAAAAGGACAAAAGGTGCGTTGGAATCTGGTCGCTCCAAATTATTTGACTTCACCAGAAAAAGAAAAATTTGTTTAAAGCCCTCCCATTTTTTCAAAATTTATAGTATTTTCCTAATATTTATACAAGTGACGCCATTCTAAATAGCTCCACCAAAAAATTGATTTTTTTATCTCTATTGCTAACGTGGCATGTTGGTGGCGCCAAACACTTTGACTCCACCAACTTTTACTTTAGATTTTAAATTATTTACGTATTTTATAAAAGAAAATAGTTCATTTATATAATTAATTAATTTTTTTGAGTTAGTTTTATAAAAAATCCCGTATCTTTGCTTGGTCCTGACGGAACCTAAAAAAAATGACAATATCCTTAAATATATAAAAAGGCTAAAATTGCTATAGATCCCTATATATTTTACAAATTTATAATTTAGTTCTTATACTTTTATTTTTAAGAATTTAGTCTCTCCACTTTTGAAATTTTAAAAATTAGATTCAATTGTAAACACCTATGTGAGATTTTGAAATAATAAAAAAAAAACTCACTTGGTAGCAATGTAACTAAAAAATAATGTTGTAATAAACCTAAATTTAACAAAATCTGAAAAGTAGGAGGACTAAATTCCTAAAAATAAAAGTATAGGGATTAAATTCTAAATTTATAAAATGAACAGGGACCTATAACTTATTTTAACCTAAATAAAAATAAATTAGTACCAAAAAAATCTTCATCTTTTTATATATTTCAGAACCAAAGAAAAAAAAAAGAAAAACAAAGGCAAAGATATTTTTTCTCTTATGTCTTCCTCTCTATTCTTTTTTCTTTTTCCTTCAAAATAAAATAAAAAAATTGCAGTTTCAGAGAGGAAGAAAAAGCAGATTAATTTATAATAATAAAATATTCATTTGTTGAAAATATAGTAAAATTGAGAGATAAACTATACATATAAGATTATAAAATGTTTTGAAAATTTCTTAATTCAATGGGAGTGCAGGAAAATGGGAACGACAGCAACAAGTACGAGAGAATTGAAACATATGCAGCAGAAGAGGAAATTATGCTTAATAATAATAAGATGCAACAAAAATTGGCAAAAGACGAGGATGATATTGTAAATGTTAAAAATATTAGGGACGATACGAGGAAATATGCTGTGGCTTGTGCCATTTTTGCCTCTCTCAATTCTGTGCTTCTCGGCTACGGTTTGTGTCTTCGCCATTTCTTTCTCTCTCTCTCTCTCTCTCTCTCTCTCTTTTTTTCAATTTCTTTTTGCAAGATTTATTTTTTTAATTTGATTTAAAATTGTTCTCTTGGTTTTATCTGTTTAATTAGAGAAATCCAGTTATTTTTTAAATATTTGATTAAGGTTAGATTTGAATGGGCGATTGGGTGCGGTGCGATTAGCTTACTTTTTATTTCACGCTATAGTATCTAATTTCATCGCCACCACTATCATTATTTTTACACTAACCGCAGATAAACGCTCCGTCTATCCAAATCCAGAGATCAATTTGGAGATTTGTTCATAAATGGTTGATGGTTCTTGTTTTCTTTTTGCTTTTCGTCAAATTCTATTAAAGTTCCTTATATTATTATTTGTTAATCTAACCTCACTGCTATAATTTAATAATTTTTAGATTTTATATTTTAAATTTTGTATTTTCGATCTTAAAAGTAAACTTTTTTTTTTCTTTTAATTCTGTCAAATTGGACAAATATTATAATTTTTTTCCTTTTCTACTTGCGTGTAATTTTGTCTGATTGTGTAGAAAATATCAAATTGTATACACTTAAAAAATTTTCGCCTATGAACTGAAAATATACCTTTAGAAAAGGGTAGGAGTAGATCAAAAGGGTGGCTAATTGGCCCCCGAAAGTGGTAAATTTCCCTCAAAAATTCAAAATAGAAGGGCCTATTGTAGAATCTGATCAATATAGTTTCATACTAACACTCATATGTCAAGTATACATTGATATCGATATTTGAAAATATCAATATAATCCTCTAAAAATCTTTACAAAACCAATCACCCGAATTCAAATATCCTAATATATGCAACCCTTTTCCTATTTTCTTTGAACAAAAAACATATTATCTACTTATATATATGATTTTAATTTGAGATGTGTTGATGCTGTAACCTTGTTGACAGATGTGGGTGTTATGAGTGGAGCAATTATATTCATCCAACAAGATTTAAAGATAACAGAGACCCAACAAGAAATCCTTGTCGGAATTTTAAGCATTGTTTCACTTTTGGGTAGTTTAGTTGGTGGCAAAACATCAGACACCTTTGGTAGGAAATGGACCATAGCCTTAGCCTGTATTGTTTTTCAGTCAGGTGCAGCTATTATGGCCTTGGCACCATCTTATCAAATACTCATTATAGGTAGACTCTTAGCTGGAATCGGGATCGGTTTCGGCATCATGATCGCCCCGGTATACATTGCCGAGATATCCCCTTCCATCGCTCGAGGTTCCCTTACTTCCTTCCCTGAGATCTTTATCAACCTAGGGATTCTCCTCGGATACATCTCGAATTACGTATTTTCCGGGCTTCCGGTACATTCAAATTGGCGAATCATGCTCGGTGTGGGGATCGCTCCCTCGGTTTTCCTTGGATTCGCCTTGTTCATAATCCCTGAATCCCCTCGATGGCTCGTGATGCAAAACCGAATCGAGGAAGCAAGGACCGTGCTTTTGAAGACGTATGATAATACAAAAGAAGTAGACCAAAGGTTAGCCGAAATACAAATAGCCGCTAGGATTGCGAATGCGGATAAGTCCAAAGAGAAAGCCGTATGGCTCGAGATATTAAACCCGAGTCCCGCCATTAAACGGATGTTGATCACCGGTTGTGGGATCCAATGCTTCCAACAGATCTCGGGTATCGATGCGACCGTGTATTATAGTCCGACAATCTTTAAAGTTGCTGGCATAAAAGGGAACACTGAACTTCTTGCAGCAACAGTTGCTGTTGGGTTCACTAAAACAATGTTCATTTTAGTTGCAATATTTCTCATTGACAAATTAGGTAGAAAACCTTTGCTTTATATAAGCACAATAGGGATGACAATCAGCTTATTTTGTTTGAGCTTCACTTTGACATTTCTCGAGGACCAACGGTTCGGGATCGGACTCGCAATCCTCTTCGTTTGCTCAAATGTAGCTTTCTTCTCGGTCGGGATTGGACCGATATGTTGGGTGGTTTCGTCCGAGATATTCCCTCTACGGCTTCGAGCTCAAGCATCAGGTCTTGGAGCGGTGGGTAGTAGGGTTAGTAGTGGCGTCATTTGCATGTCGTTCCTAACGTTGTCTCGTGCCATCACGGTGGGAGGGACGTTCTTCGTGTTCTCGGTGATTTCGGCTCTATCCGTCGTGTTCGTCCACACGTGCGTGCCGGAAACGAAAGGGAAATCATTGGAACAAATCGAAATGTTGTTTCAAAAGGGAAGTGAATTGCAAGTTGGTGGGGAGATTGAGATGGGAGATGCAGAATGTTTGGTGCAGAGACAATGAAATTTTTTATTAAGCCATTAAATTTGTTATTAGTTCTTATAGATTGGGATAATCGCAAAAAGAATTCCTATACAATTTTCAATTTTTCCAATTTAATACCTGTATTTTTGTTCCTGTATCATTTTCATACCTTGATCTAAATTTGCCACGTGGCATTGTGGTCTGAAAAGGTTAGACTTATATAAAATTTTCCCTTTTCATTTTTTTATTATTTTTATAGCAATAAAATTTAATTTTTATTAACCCTACCATCTATTCTTTCCCAGCACTGACTCACTCAGTCCCACCCTCCCTTGAATCCACGGCCGACACAGGTCCGGAATGAAACCCCAACTACCAAACCGTAGCCTCGGATTCCATCACCCCTCCATTGATTAAATAATATTTTTATTTTAATTATTGATTATAATTAAAATATATTAATTTATTCAAATATTATAATATAATTTTTTTAAAATAATAAATAAAGCATTTTTAACATATTAAACATACAATATAGTTTTACTTTACATCATTAATGTAATTTTATTCAAAACAATAATTAATTAAGATAATTAACTTTAATAATAATTAAATGATAATTGATATGCTTTGAATTTTATTCAAATAATAACTCTATTTTAAATAAATAAAATTAACACAACTTTTTTAATTAATAGTTGTAAGTTAAATTCTAATTATTTTTAAACCCGTGTAATGACCACGACTTCTATTAAATTATAATTTCTATGAAACATTTTTAAATTAAATATTTATCAAACTTATTTAGTAATAAAAACGTGTTATTTAAATTTCGTGGTCCAATCAAATCAATTAACCAATTGGACCGATGACTAAAAATGTCATGGATTTAAACCTTGTGTATTGGCCTGATGGCTAAGATATTTATCGTTCCAGGTGTGACTTGAGTCCGAGTCGCGCTCATCGCATTGCTTTTAGTGCTTTGCCCTCCTTTTATAATTCACAAAAAAAAATCATGAATTTGATCTTCAATTTTGTAATTAGCCTAACTCGATGTAACTATTTGGTATTATCTTTTCTATTGGCTTCAAAGCTGACTTTACGAAATCTTTGTCCGATCTTTCCACAGGTTTAATTTTTATATTATTCATATAAAATAAGGGTAAATTACACCATTAATCATTTAATTATGGATAAATTTGTTTTTATCACTAACTAAAAATATTACAATTTGTTCACTAATGTTTTGAAAATTGTTTCTATGTTACATGACACTTTTTTATATGGTACAATAACAATTTTAGTCCTTGAATCTTATATTTCCTGTCAATTTAACCTTTATTTTATATAAAAATTATTAAAAAAACTCAAAATTATTTTTAAAAAATAGAAAAATTATACATAAAAATTCTAGAAATATAAAATCTCGAATATGTTGTTTTTGAATAACTAATATGTATAGGAAATAAATAAAATTATCATTCAATAAAATCCAATAACAAATAAAAAAACAAAAAAAAAAGATCATTACATGCTTCCTCAGTGTTTTTCGAAACCAAAGTAGTAATATTGTCAAGTTGAGTTTCAGACCCTTGAAGAACATCCAAAACTTATATTATAGGGGCTTGTGAAATTGAATTTGATGTCTTGTTTTAGTCAAAAAAAATATAAAATATACCACAAAATTTTTCTTTTTAAATTCATTTAAATTATTTTTCAAAACTTAAATTGTAAAAACAAATTATATTATGATTTTTTTTCTTTTCTTGTAATGAAAAAAATATGTTAAAAAACAAAAGAGGTAAAAAAAAAAAACAATAATTTTGCTTAGTGTATTTTTCTATGTTTTTAAAATAATGAATGTTGAATTTTTTTTATACAAATAATATAAAGAGAATTTCAATTTTCACTTAATTTCTCCAATTTTTAAAATTTTTATCTACTTTTATTTAATTTTAAAATTTTAAATTATTAAAAATAATTTCAATTTTTTATAATTTTATTTATGATTAAGATCAAATAAATAGAAAATATAAGAATTGAGGATTAATATTATTATTATACCAATTAAAAAATACTACTTAATAGTCTAGTTTAAAAATATTAGTGACTAAATTATAATGTTGTTAGCTAAAGGACCAAAATAAAAATTTAGTCATAATCTCTGACTAATGTATTTTACCACTATTAAAACCTTACTCATGGGCCTGAAACGTAATCCCTTTGGGTCCAAACCTATCTGGTTTCCTATTTTTTCAACGAAGCTTCACTGCTGAACTAACAAAGAAAAACAAAACTAAAAAAAACGAAGCTTAGCACATAACAATGGATCAAATCCAGCACAACTTCATCACTGTACGAGGTCTAAAATTTCACGTTGCAGATCTCGGTGAAGGTAAAAAAATGGGTTCCACTTCGATTTGATTTTTCTCCACTTCTTTTACCATATTCATCGACTTTTTTTAATCGAATAATTTTGGGTTTTTAAATTTCATCTTCAGGTTCTAACGTGGTACTCTTCTTACATGGATTCCCTGAAGTATGGTATTCATGGCGACACCAAATGGTAGCTTTAGCCAATGCTGGGTTCCGTACCCTTGCACCCGATTACAGAGGTTACGGACTATCCGACATACCACCAGAACCCGAAAAGACAACCTTCGCCGACCTCGTTGCCGACCTTGTTGCTATCTTAGATCACCTGGGAATTAATAAGGTTCGAATGAGTTAGGGTTTATAAACTTGTATATGCACACCATGTTACTGTTGTTTGCTTGAGTGAAAATGTGCACCATTGGTTCTTTACCTTTCGTTGCTTTGTTCTATGTTTATGCGCGTAGGTTTTCGTTGTTGCAAAGGATTTTGGGGTCAGGCCTGCTTATCTGTTAACTCTGCTTCATCCCCATCGAGTGTCGTGTGTTGTAACATTGGGTGTCCCACATGTTCCTTTGGAACCTCGGAAGTATCGAGAGTCTCTCCCGGAAGGCTTCTACATTTCAAGATGGAATGTATGTTTTAGATTACCTATTGTTGAAATGTACTGTTTTTATTTGGTTTGGATTTCCTGCAGGAACCTGGACGAGCAGAGGCTGATTTCGGACGATTCGATGCTAAAACCGTTGTGAGGAACATCTACATACTGTTCTCGAGAAGTGAAATACCAATCGCAGATGAAAAACAGGAGGTCATGGATATGGTGGATGCTTCTGTTCCTCTTCCACCTTGGTTCACCGAGGAAGATCTCGCAACATACGGAGCTTTATACGAGAAATCCGGATTCAAGACTGCATTACAAGTTCCATATAGGTATGGCGTTGTTCCTAACAAAAACCAGTGATATATTCCGAGCATTACATGGTCCTTTTGTCATTATGGATATGAAATAGCAGCAGGTCAACCATACCATCAGCCTATATAGAGTTATGTAGAATGCAATGTTTTTAAGTATTAACCACACTACGATTGCAAGTTTCAAACTAGTCAAGTTTTAGTTTCGATTTATGCTTTTTTGTAGGTCATAGCAGCAGCAGGTCGACCATACCATCAGCGTATAGAGTTGTGTAGAATGCAATGGTTTTAAGTATTAACCACACTACGATTGCAAGTTTCTGTAAACTAGTCGTGTCTTAGTTCCGGTTTATGCTTTTTGTAGGTCATTCGATGAAGACTTTGGGATAACAGATCCAATAGTTAAAGTTCCGGCATTACTGATAATGGGTTGCAAAGATTATGTCTTGAAATTTCCTGGGATGGAAGAATACATAAAGTTTGGGAAGGCAAAAGAACTTGTACCTGATTTGGATATAATATATTTGCCTGAAGGAACCCACTTTGTTCAAGAGCAATCACCCGAGCTCGTGAACGAGCTAATTCTGGACTTCCTCCGGAGCCATATGTGATAGTGTGCCGTGTCTGAGATTTGAATGGTGTTTGTATGGATATGAAACACAGTTACTGTAATGTAATTAGGGGACAACAGGCTATGTGTATGGTTTTATTGACTGGAATAAATCAGAGACCCACTGGTAGTGGAGACCCTAAATGCAAGATACCATTAATTTTTGGATGAATTTGATTCTCCTCGTTGGTTGTTTATTTTTATTTATACGCTGAAGTAATGGGATTACATTTTGCATCAGTAATCAATTAATTTTTTAAAAATAAAAATAAATGTATAAAATTATAAATATTTAAAAAAATATATTATTTTCTTTTTTAGAGTTTAAACTTTTTTCTTAATTTCAAAAGTATATTTAATTTTATTGTTTTTCTTCATGTGCAGATCAGATTTGGATGAATCCTTGAAATTATAAAATTCAAATATGTAGGATGGTAGGGTTGAAAAGAAGAAGAAGATGAATGGCAGAAAGGAGAGGAGAAATTTGTGGAACAACTGATTCCTTTTTCATGACTGACTCAGCCTCCTTACACTCGAATATATAGGAAGGAAAATGAAAATGAATTTACTGCTTAAAAGTTAGTTAAAATAAACGGTAAAACTAACACTACATAATTCTTTTTAAATGTTCCGTTTAACTAAAACCCTGTTGCGCACCATTTCATTTAGCTTAGCTTCAAAACGCACCGCGTCCCCTTGTTCTATTTCGACCCATAACAAGTACCCTCCTACTCGAAAGGATCCTTGACCTCAAGGATCAATATGAGGGAAGACATCCTTGAACTGCTGAAATGATTCCTAAGTGGCATCCTCTGGAAAAGAATTAGCCCATTCCACTAACACTTGGGTGACAGCAGCCTTACCCTGCTTCACCATCCTCCTATCCAGAATCCTAACAGGTTCCTTAGCCCAAGTTCCATTAAATTAGCTTGGACTGGTGCTACTCCCACATGTTTTTTGAGTTGAGAAACATGGAAGGTGGGGTGCACACAAGAACCTTGGGGTAGCTAAAGTTTGTAAGCCACCTTCCTAACTTTGCCTTTCCACCCTAAAATGACCAAAGAACTTATAGGCTAGTTTCTGGTTCAACACTCTTCTCACCGAATGCTGTCGATATGGCTGAAGCTTCAAGTAGACAAGATCCCCTACATCAAACTGTCTCTCTGTCCTGTGCTTATCTGCTTGTTGTTTCATTCTGTCCTGAGCCCTTTCAAGTGAAATTGTAACAGTTTCCTCGCGGCCTCACGTTGTTGTAGACTTCTATCCACAATAGCTACCAGGGATGTCCCAGCCAAATATGGCATGTGATGAGAAGGAGCTTGGTCGTACAATGCCTCATAAGGGGTGATTTGGATGTCTGAGTGGAAGGTGGAGTTGTACCACCACTCAGCCAATGGAAGCCAACTCTGCCAGTCTTGTGGCCTCTCCCTAGACATACATCTCAAATATCCTTCAAGGCATCTATTCAAGACTTCAGTGAATCTCGCATACCATGTAATTTATAGATATTGTCCATGAATTCTTGAGCTTCAGCAACAACAATAAAGGGGTGTGCGAGGGCAAAAAAATAACTATACTTAGTAAGGCGATCAACCACCACAAAAATAACACTCTTACCTCTTGAACAAGAGAGTCCTTCTATGAAGTCCATAAAAATGGATGACCAAGCCCTCTCTGGTATGGGCGGAGGCTACAATAGTCCTGTGGAAGCAACCTTTTCTGATTTACACCTCTGACATGTGAAACATTCTCTCACCATCTCTTAACATCATTGTTTAAACCCTTCCAATATAAAAGACTAGTCAGCCTGCTTTTCATTGCATGTACCCCTGAATGACCACCCATAACACTAGCATGAAAATGTTGGATTCAATCTGGCCTCAACTGAATCCTATGATGTCCGCTATATGGTGGTCACCACTAAAGAAAGGGTGGGTTAAACTCAACACGGATGGAGTTGTGTCGTACTTTAGCAATTGTACTTCGGTGGGAGGCGTGCTTAGAGATGTTGATACAAGATGGTTGTGTGGGTTTTCAATGGCGGTTGGTAGAAAAATAATTTTTGAAGTTGAAGCGCGTACCATGCTTGAAGGATTGCGCATAGCATGGGAGAAAGGATTCAGGCAATTAGAACTAGGATACGATAATGCACTTCTAGTTGAGACTTTGCTAGTTGGTAGAGTTGCCAATAGTAGTTTGGTAAAGTTACATTTAATTAATTGCATTTTCAGACGAACTTGGAAGATAAGACATCGTCATATTCCAAGGTCTCAAAATGCGATTGCTAATCAAATGGCTAAGTACATAAATAATGGTACACCGAATTTATTGTTATTTATAGATTCACCAAGTTTACTATAAGGGGTTTTGCAGTTCGAGAATAATGCTTTTACACGGGTTTGATTGTTTCAATGTAATCACTTAGTATTGTTCTTTTCTACCAAAAAACTTAATTTAATTTTTATAGACTTTATAATTTTTATCACAAATGCCACGTGAGCACTAAGATGCCATGTTAGTAAGTTAGCAGAAAATTTAATTTTTTTCCATCCAATTAGGTAATTTGACCAAACACAATAATTTGAGGGTCAAAAAAGGCATGGAAAAAAATTTAAGGGCTAAAATGGAATTTTTATATAGTTCGAGGGTGAAAAAAGTCATTTAGCCTTTTTATTTATCGAACATCCCTTTCTAATTTTTAAAGTGATAAAATTCATAAACAAGAGTAATAAAGCCAAAGGAAAACACAAGAATCATTAAAAATCGCAAGGAATAAATTCTGTGGGGGTGCATATCATATCCCAATCTTGTTAGTATACATCTTATCAATCAAGCTTTCGAGCCTCGCAGCGCCCAATTAGCTTCACTGCCGACTCGTGGCATGCCGCGGCCGCTGCCACCACCACTACTTCCGCTTATTCTCGACTGAACATCGGCCATGAAGTTAGCTCCACACATCACTCCTTCACTATCAATTCTAGGCATTGCCTTCATTTGGCTCTTTGGATGCTCAAAACTAATCAATCCTTGCTCACTATAGAACATACATCCTACATTTAAATAAAAAAAAAAAATCAAGCTTTAAATCTCAATTACTTTAATAGGTGCAATTGATCTATTAATAATATTATAGAATTATGCTGTAGAGTGATTAAATATCAAATTTTAACATAGTATAAGGACTAAATTCACAATTCGACTTAAAAAGAGTAATAAAATTTGAGATTTAATCCTTATATTTTAAAAACTAAAAATTCAATCATTTTATTTTTCATAAAAAATCTTAATTTAATCATTATCGTAGTTGGTAGTTACTGTCAAAATTTATCAACTTACCATGTTTATTTCGGATCAAACAAATACCGGCTTAATCAAAATTTCAAGTTGACAAATTTAGATAGAAAATACTGGGCTGAGATTTTTAAATAGAAAAAAGTAGGAGGACTTGATTCCTTTTAACTTTTTAAATATAAGAACATTTTTATCTAAGTACAGGGGCTACAAAGCATATTTTAACAAAAAAACACATACCAGCAGGAAATGGTGCAAACGATTTGGCACAGCTTTCTTTTATAACCTTTAAATCATCTGAAACAACCACAGATCCATCAGCTGCAACTCCCCAAAAGAGTTCAACCCCTCCATCTGCACTCTACATCACATTAAATAAACATAAAATTAAACCCCAGATACAAAAAGCGAATACGAATGAACCAATTGACTTAACTTCGAATTTTAATTTCAAGTTAAATCTTTACCACTGCAGCAAACACTGTTCGAGCTTTGGCATCGTAGATGACGAACCCATAGCTACCTTCAATGTGGTTGAGAACTTGATGTGGTGGGTATGGACCACGGTCCCTAAGGGTCCTATATGCCTCAATGATGAACATTGCTTCATTGGTGCCTCTTGATAGACCATATTGCCTTAAGAGGCTACATAGATTGTTCAAATTACCCATGAATATGCAATGCATTTCATCCACTCCACTAAACAACCTGCAATTTCAATCATAAAACATTAAACAAAAGAAAAAGGGTGTTTTTTTTTTTTTTAAATGTATTGTTGAAGTATTTAGGTTAAATTATAGTTTAGTCCCTCTATTATACTCAAATATAAGATTTAAATTTTATACTTTAGTTTACGATAATTTAAATACCTTTATTTTTATAATGTCATTAATGAATTCTAAATCCCCAAACAATTTGATCCCCTAACAATGAAAATTTAGTTTTGACCCTTCTAAAAATTTCTAACTTTGTACATGCAAAGGTTGAACCCCAAATTAGAGGCGAACTTAGGGGTTGACACCTTAAATGAGAAACTTCATGTTTATCCCTTTAATAAAATATATTTCTGATTTTTTAAAATAAAAATTTAATTTGATTTTTAAAAAGCTTAAAAAATATAAACTATTAAAATTTAAAACTTTTTTCTAACTTCCCCTATTAAAAATATAAACATGAACATAGTAGAGGGATCAAAACCATAATTTAACTGAGAGTATGATTACCTTTTATAAGTGGAGGAAGGATTGTGGGGTGGAACATAAGCCAAAGAAGCCGAAGATCCAAACCGCATTGAAAAAGCGTTGGTGGGATTTGAAGAGACAAAACCATTAAGGATTTCAAAGGGAAGCTTAGGCTTCATTGATGAAGTGAGTGAAGCTGGACTCTGCAGCTCTTGGGGTGGATTCACTAACCCTTTGCTGAATATCGCCAACATATTTCCTTTGAAGAAATTTGATCTTCTAAAACGAGATTTCAAAAGAAAAAACCCAAAGATAAAAATGCAGGTATATAGCTTTGAAGATCTGAAAGAATAATCAATATGAAGAACACGGAATAAGGTGACGATATATATATATATAATGTTGAGGGAGAGAGATGATGACGTGGAAACCTTATCCAATGTCAATAGATGTATGATTTGGTTCCACGTTTTTTCTCGACAAGATCTTCGATATATGTACCCAATTTTCTTCTTTAATGTTGGAAGTAGGAAAGAGATAGAGTGGGTTTCTGTTAAATGGTCTAATTTCACTTTTAGCCCTTCTTGAAACTTTAATGATGGGTAAAAAGACCTCTCCAATCCCTCTCACTTTCAAATTTGAGCAAATTAGTACCTATCAAAAAATCGAGCACTGTAATTTGGTCCTTGTAAATTTTGAAAGTGAATAATTAAGGATAATTAATCATGGTGTTAATATCTTTCGTCAATTGTGCATAATTTCGATTAGTATAATAACAAATTTAGCTCCTAATATTTACATATTCTATTAATTTAATCTTAATTCTAAAAATTTAACTTCAACATTTACACATTCAACCTCAACAAATTAATAAAAATATATCGTGACAAATTTATGAGAGCTAAATTTATGTAAAATTGAGGGAAAAACATTAGGCTCATAATTATAATTAAATGACGGGAGCATTAAAGATAATATAAACAATGACTTAGAAGTTTAGTAATTTTAAACAAATATGGATATCATATTTCACATTTCAATGTGGGAAAATAATTATATTTTTTCTCAAATGTGAAAGTGAGAATAAAAGTTAAATATAATATAATTTAGAGGCTAAATTAATAAAGGGTGAGGAAGTGAGGGTGAACTGAGTCAGCACATCGTTTCTGCCGCTGACTTTCAGAACTGTCGGAAACGATAAGATCATCCAATATTCGACGTCTTCATTTTATAATAACATCAACCATTTTCTTTATTTTTATTTCCATTACCATTCATAAATATATAACTTTAAAGATAAATTTTGTTTGAAATCATTTTTTCTTCTTTTATAATTAAGCTATTTTATATCACATAAAGATTAAACCTTTTGAATTTTTAATAATATTATTTTTAATATTTTAATTAAATTATCTTTCTATATATCTTATCACTACAACATAATTCTAATTGCACTGCTAATTATAAGTTTCGAGTTTAACTCAAGCTACTTAGTGCAAGGAACTACGGTTGCCCATAAGTTAGTCAAGTTTAGGGATGGCAACGGGTGAAGTGAGACAGTTTTTTACTTGCTCCAACCACAACTCTATATATTTTCAACATAACTTGATCCAGACCCAACCAAAAAACAAATATTAATTTATACGTTTTGAATTCGACTCAAAATTAAATATTAATTTACCGCTCTGAACTCAACCTGAAAAAAAAAATCAAAATTATGCTTGACTTTGGCCTGACTTAACTCAGTCCAACACGTCATGATTTTTCTAAATATTTTTATCAAAATAAAATAATAAATTTTAATTTTTTTTATTAATTTAATATACTATTGATTGTTTTCTAACTATAATTATGTTAGAGAAAATATTAATATAAAATTTATTTTTGTTATAAAATAAAGAAAGATGGAGAGAATAAAGAACAAAGAAAATATGAAAGCAACAGAGAATGAACTTTATTGATCAAAAGGGATAGTTACAATGCTTCATCAGAGTCTCTATTTATAGGCATAAGAAGTATAAAAAAAAGTAGAGATTTAATTCTAATAACTATTAGAATTTAAAGTATACCAAAACTTTATCTTGATCATGATGAACATCCACTTAATAAGATATTCATAATAATTATCATATATTTTAAATTGTTTTGATAATTATCTTGGGCCAAGGCAAGATGGATTTTTCCTTAACCCAACCTCAACCTGATGTAACTATTTGAAGAATTAGACTCGCTTCAGCCCACCTCAAACCGTATTTCCAAAACAATTCAACCCTATCAATTTTCTTTTTTTGTATTTTTCATATTTTATGCAATTCAATATAATAAACTAATTTTAACTTTGAATTTACTTTACAATAAAATAATTACACTTAATAATAATTTAATATTATAAATATCATAATTATCTTCCCTACTTTCCATTTCCCTTTATCTATTGAATGTTTTTTTTTAGCAATAAAATGACTTAAAAGGGCCTGTTTAGATGCAATCCAAGGCCAGTGTGTTTTGAAAAAAATTGGGTGCAACTGAAAACACTTTCATTGCAGTTGTCTTTGGAACACCTCTACATTGAGGTGAGTTTAGCCAACTGATACATATTCTAGGTCTAACCCTCCTTCAAGCATAATGAAAAAGTTACACTAACATCTGCCTCACTTGAGTCCAATGATACATCACTCAATTACCTCAACAAAGTGTTGAGATTTAGTGTCTTTAGTATAGTATTTTTGTCTAAATTTACTTATATTTTTTAATAAATTGGTTCAATAAAATATCCATTAATTACATTAATATTCTTTATATATTGTTCTCAATATTTTTGCACATAAAACAAAATGAAAGCAAATATTGGTTCATTGGTTATCTAACTTCCACGGTATGTAGCATCATTTACAATAATGGAATTTATAGCTCAGCTAATAGGTAAATATATCCTCTCATTAGCATTACATGATAGATAAAAAGTAAACGTGGTCGCAGGTCGTTTGTCTTTACAACAAATGACTCGACTACTATTTGATAGTAATTAACTTTTCATGAAGGAAGATGTAATGGTTAACATGAGATAAAATAGAATCATATTGGGAGAATGAATTTATCCCAAAGAGATTAAGGATATTCTATGAGGGTAACACACTTATGACAAAGTCATTGGACGAACACTTATTAAGTAGTTTTCGTAATGATATTTAATTAGGGAGAGCTTAGTCACAATACTATAGTGGAATGATTTCGTGACTAAATAAATTCATAATTAATAAGCGAAAAGCTGGAACTTAATTATAAATTATTTGAGCCATAATTATATATATATTCAATCGGTCCCTTCGCTAGGTTGTTGAAACCAGAAATGCATTGCATGTAGGATCAAACAAATATAAATAAATGGAAATGATGAAGTTAGAGAAATGGGTGCATTCACAAATAAATGCTTGTACTCACCAAGTATCAAAGCCGCTTTCTTAACCTTATTTTTTCAGTAACTAGAATCAAAGTCAGGTTATGTTATGTTTATAATATAAATTGATACTGAATTTTCTCTCTTCTTCATGTTTGGTTAATTTTGATAAAATGTGACATTTTTTTTAATTATATGCATGTTTTGGGTTATGTATGTAAATGAATGTATTTAATTACATATATGATAAAGTAATTTTGTTAATATTTTGATTCCTAGAATTAGATTGGATGTAATTTTAGGTTTTAATAAATTTTGGGATATGTAATTAGATCGTAGACTATCATCTCCACATAGCTTTTTGTTTTATTTTTAGAATTATTCATGTGAGCCGGAAACGGATTTAGGGTTTTTGTAACCTAATTTTTCGATGAAACTAGGAGAACCAAGACATATTCAAAACCAATCAAGTCAGCAATTAAATCACTAGTTACAAAAAAAAAAATTCAAACATGCAATTTTCAAATCTATATCCTGCACCACACAAAAACATCTCGCTACACACCGGCTTCTTGAAGGAGACTTCACTCAACACATTTGTCTTAGGAGAAGACAGTTTTAACCTCCCTATCAACTGGGAACAATTGTTACACATCCTTTGCCTGACCCTCCGCCAAACCTTGCCAAGAGCCTCATCCCTTGACACATGACTTGTTTGAGTCTAAGTGATAAGGAATAAGGCGGATGAATGAGGAAGTGGATCGTAAAGTTTGTCAAAGTCGCAGATTTGACTTAGGGCTCTAGAAGTTTGGAAAGAAACTTGGATTTTGACACAACCTGAAACGCAATCAAATCCAAGTCAGATAAAACAATTAAAATAAATAACTAAGATAATTAAAATAGAATAATAAATCTACGATTAGAACAACAAGGAAGAAAATAAAGAAGATAGATGAAAAGATAGAACGTGGTATGTAAAATTCTTAAGAAGCCTTGGAAACACGAAGAATCCACAACCCCTTCAAGCGGCTCTAATTTCCCCTCCAAAAAAGAAAACTTGGCAAGAAAAATTTTGAAGTTGATCCCCACAATCTAAAAAGATTGTTAAAACTCTTCTAAAAGAAACTCAAGATAAATTCTTGAAAAAAAAAACTTAAAGAGAATTTATTAACTCAAAAGAGAAGTTGAATAATAATGAATTGAATGATTTGTGTACAATTAGACCTGTCCATAGGCCGGCCACCCGGCCCATCCCGAAAGCTCGCCCGAAAAGTGAGAGGGTTTTGGTAAAAATATAGGCCCGAAAAATAGGCTTGGGCAAAAAAATAAGGCCCATTTAGAAAATAGGCTGAGCCTCAAGTAAGGTTTTTTTGGCCGAGCCCGACCCAACCCAAATATACAAAAAATTACTGTTTTTTTATATTATCTTCTTATTGTTTTTTTCACTATATTTCTACTATTTCACTACTATGTTGCTACTATTTTGTTGTTATTATTTGGATATTGTATAACTTTTGCTTTATTGTTAATTTTGTTACTATTTTAGAGGCAATTGCTTGTTAAGTTGCACCTATCTTAGTGTTATTTAAGTGTACATATTGTTTTTTAATTTATTTTCAATTTGTTAGGAAATATTTATTTTAATGTTTTTAGTATATTTGATGTATTATATTTTTTTAAAATTATATAAAAAAATTAATACGAGCAGGTCGGGTTGGGCTTGGGAAAAATTTTCGGCCCATTTTTCGGGCCAGGCTAGGCCTAACAAACAGGCCTAAAATTTTGGTTGGGCCCTACCTGAACCCTATAACACCCCTTAACCCTTATCCGTCGCCGGAATAGCGTTACAGAGTATTATCGGACATTTCAGAATAAATACAAACAATCATATAATAATATAACATATACATCATAATTTCATCATAATGTTCCTTTATTGAGCCCTCGAGGCCCAAATCATTTGTTAGAAACAAATCGGGACTTAATCGGAAGTCTAGAAAATTTTTCGTGAAATTTCAAAAAAAATTCTAAGTACAGGCTCACACGCCCGTGTGGCCCAGGGACACGCCCGTGTGACCCTAAACACGCCTGTGCTTTAGGCTGTGTCCTAACCCGTGTAACTCCCTGACTTACCTCACACGGCCAAGTCACACGCCCATGTGCTAGGCCATGTGCTTAACACGGCTGAGACACATGCCCGTGTCTCTGCCCGTGTGGTAATACCTGAGTATTCTGTTTTAAATTTTTAAGATGCAGGGGACACACGGCCTAACCACATGTCCGTGTATAAGCTGTGTGTCTCACACGGTTTGGTCACACGTCCGTGTGCCAGGCCGTGTGGGCTCAAAATGAGCCTTATTCATCAAGTTTTACCAACCCTGCAAACTTAAACGACAAGCAATTCAATAACCAAATGTTCAACCAATCCAAAACACGTTCAAATACATTTTAAACATGTCTAATTAATCATCCTAAGTACCGTGCCAATATACTCTTATAGATATTTCACATATACTAACTAAATCAATCCAATTAAAACTCATTCAAACCAATTCTAATTTCATTCAAATTTACTACTAAAACTTACCATTTAATAACTTTAACATTTATATATATATATATATAGCCAACCATTATCATATTACAACATCATTTACAAACATTTTCCCAAAATGACATACATATGATAACCTAGGTACATGCCATCACCAAAAGAAATATACTTCACCACTTTGAGTTTGGGATCGGCTTTGGATGTTGATTCAACGATCGAACTTTAACCTAACCTGCGCACGGAAACAAACCGTACGCTGAGTATAAACTCAGTGGTATTTCTATAATTCGAATACTTTAAAACAAAATAATTAAACATGCACATTTAATTCATACAATTCCAAATCCATTCAATTAATCAATTCACATATAAATCATTTATCACACATTTAATTCTCGTCAATAGCTATTTCAAATAGCTTTTTTCACTTTGAATTCACATATCATTTGGCAATAACAATACTCTTTTCATGAACCTTGGTTCATGCATTTCATTTGAACAATTCAATTCAATGTCCAATTTCAAATTCATATTCAATATCATTCAATATAAATTTTATTGCTAATTCATTTATTTACCCCTATTAACACGACTCGGACTTTGGCGGATACACGGATCCAACCAAAACACACCAGTATGGCACTCAGTGCCTCATCGGATAATTCAAAGTAATAAGTTGACACCCAGTGTCTCATCGGCCTTGCCGAAGTAAATTGGTACCCAGTACCTCATCGAATTTATCCGAAGTAATAGTTTGACACCCAGTGTCTCATCGACTCGAAGTCGAAGTATCCCTAAACTCTTCCAATCCTATGGCATGCCACCTATATCCGACTCAGCCCGATATAGTTAATAGGGTTTTCAATTCCAATTTCTCAATTCAATTTCAATCAAAATTTACACCAATCACAAATTCTCATAATTTCAATTCAACTATTCACATATGCTCATAAAATTCAATTCCATTCAATTCAATATCATAATAACAATTACTTACATCAATCTACTTACCATACACATTAAGTAATAAATTTAATAATTAATTATTAAATTCAGATTATAGAAATACAAACCATAGTTTCTGAGCTAATCCTCGTTGACTTTGTCGTTTCCTTTCTTAGCCGAGATCTCCGGCTCAACGTTAGCTACGGAATTAAAACAATTTAAAATCATCAATACACACAATTTAACATTGAATATTTTTAATTTATACACAACTTTTGCCTAAATTCCAATTTAATCCTTAATCAAATCTAACCTTTTTTTTCTTCAAAATTTTATTCTTTATTTTCATTCAATTAACAATTAAAACTAAATTTAACTCTCTAATTTCACCATAAATCCCTAATTTCAAAATTATCTCAATTTAGTCCCTATTACTTTAAACTTATGATTTATTTTACAATTAAATCCCTTTTCACTTCTAACTTGAAATTTTATCAATTTAACCCCTAATACTTCAAATTATTCAACATGAACAACTTCTAAAAATTCACTAACTTTCAAAATTTCAACTTAAATCAAGTAGTATTTTGTTCTAAGATTCCAAAAACATAAAAATTTCAAGAAAATGGACTAAATTAACTTACCAAATTAAGCTTGAACCTTAAAAACCCTAATTTCTCTTCTTTCTGTTCTCCTTTCTTTTTTTCCCCTGTTTCGTTTGCTTCTCTATTCCTTTTTCTATTTTTATTCTTTATTTGTTTTGTTTTATTATTATTTACTTTATTATTATAATATAATATAATATAATATAATATAATATAATATAATATAATATAATATAATATAATATATATTACTTAAATATTAAGTATTAAGTAATTATTATCATATACATATGTATAATATTTTTACAAGTATATGTACATAAATACTACACTTGTTATTATTTTTACCATACACTTGTTTCTTATGATTTATTTACTAATTTAATCTTTCAACTTTTCTTTAATCTATAATTAAACTTTCACATTTTATTCAATTTAATCCTTGTACCTATTTAACCTTAATTCAAGCTAATTTACCTAACCAAAACCTAATTAACCACACAACTAACTTTGTAAATATTTTTAATAAATATTTGCGAATCCATTTTACGAAAACGGAGACCCAAAAATGCACTTTTCTGATATCCGTAAATTTCAGGTCGTTACAAATCCGACTTGGCCCATGGACACCTCTATGTACAATGCAAAAACCTATAACTTAAACTATAATAATCTAAATAAAACTCTTAATTATACTGGAACTTTAATTAATCTAAACAAGTAGTAGTTTTAAACCAAACTTTCTTGTTGACATATAACTTAAACTACTTAATAATTATTAAAAATTCGGAATAATAAAATAATAAAATAATTAGAACTGATAAATACAATATTGGGTTATATATAATAAAACTTAAGTCCAAAATTCGAACCCAATATGATTTAAACTCAAATTAAAAGCCTTAAACTCATAATTCCCGTTATAATCACGTCCAGAAATTCTGCTCGTGCAGTCTTTATTAAAACGGTTATAACTTGAGCTCCCGAACTCAAAATAGAGTGATTCAAAATGCATTTCGAAGCTATGAGATAGATCTTCGAACGCCATGAAGACATATATCGACCCAGAAATGTCTGGATCTTATCCAAAAAGTCATTGCAAGTCTACTGATTTCCTAAACTTGAAAATTAACAACTTTAGTGAATGAAATTTAATAAATTTCATCTCATCCGTGCATATATCACTAAGGACATATTTCAACTATCTCGATAAGACGATTATCATTCATCATAAACATACTCTACAACTTAGTTAGGTTTTGTTGCATAACCTATATACCTTGAAGGTATATAGGGTTGATTTCCATAGGTCGCACATACTGATCAAGGGCAAACGCAAAGAGGTAAGCGGGGCCTTGACCCTTCCGAAAAAAAAATGGACAATTGCAATTTTCCTTTATATATTATTAAATAATAAATTTATATATGATAAATATTACACTTTAGCTCCTAAAAAATGAAAACAAGAATTTATTTAGTCCATTTAGAAAATGTTGAAATCATAAATTAATATATAATAAAATTACAATTTGACCTCTTAAAAATTTAATACAAATTTGGCTCTCCAAACATTTTTTCTAAACCCACATTTAATACTAATTGTTGAGTCGTTTTTTAAAGCTCGTTATCTGGACTTTTAAAAAAAACATAACAATCTAGTGAATTAAATAAAACTTTTTGTTTCACCAAAAATTTTTTTTTTTAAATAATTTAATGACTCAAATAATAACTTTTAAATAATTCAATAACTATTTTATACTTTTTAAAATTAGATGAAAGCTAGAAATTATATTGAAAAATATAAAATAAAAAATTCAAAATATTGGAGGAATGCGTATAAGGAAAGCTACCGAAAGCAAAAGTGAAAGGTGGCAGACAAATTGACAAAAAAACACAAAGAAAATTCTAAGAATAATAGAAAAAGAATAAAAAATAAATAAAAACCTTAAAAAGAATTTATGTACACGTATACCTTAATAATTAATATTTAATTTAGTTCAATAATATTTTATATCATTTTCATTTTACTATTATATCCATATTTCATGTCGACCAAAAAATTCACAAAATGACACGCCCGATTAATTAGATAGGGATATTGTGGAGATTTCCATATCGGATAAGGGGCGTCACATTCACGACCTTTCGCTTTAATTTACTTTTTTCAAAGGGCCCACAACTATTCATAATTACTAAAATGGTGCCTTTTTCTATAAATACTAAAATGGCAATTTAGTTCGTAGGGTAATACTATTAATTAATGAAGTTAATTATTTCAATTAATATGGTTTTATAAGAAATTTATGTTAGTATTTTTTTAATCGGAATAATTAACTGTATTTAATTATTTGATTAGTTAATGGTTTTATAAAAATAAAATATTAAAATTAAACTATATCAATTAAATCATAAATTTAAGTATAATAAAATGATTAAAATATTCTAATATTGTATAAAAGAATGACTAAAACCATAACTTGATGTATAAAAAATAAATTAAATAATATTATAAATAAAAATAATCTTAACTATACTATACTATTATAAATAAATTAAAATAATTTAGAAATAAAATTTATTAAAAAGTTTTGATAGGCATTCAATATTTTATTTTTTTTATAGTATTAAATAAAAATAAATGCTTTTAAGACGTTATACTAGTTCATTTGTCGGGTGGACTGTTTCGCTAGATTGGTTAGACTTGTTTTGGGTCGGATTTTGAGTAAAGATGTTTTAATTTTGATCCTGGTCAGTTTGGGTGGATCAAAGTTAAAATATTTATTTAAATTTAATTATAAAAATATATAAATATTAAAAAAATTAATTTTATTATTCGTAAAACATACCATTTGAGCAAGTTAGGCTGAAGTGACTTAATTAGTTCATGAACACCTCTAATAATACAGTGTAATTTTATATATAATTTCAAAATTCACATCATTAAAAATGAATTATTTGTTTTTAAAAATTGATAATGCATACTATCAATTAATGTTATAAAAATCGGATTAAAGATTGAATCGGTTGAATTTTTTATTTTTGATTCAATCAGTCAAATTTGATTATTCAATTACTTTAAAAATAAAAAAAAATAGATTTACAAAAATAAAAATAAAAATAAAAAAGCAAATCATAGTTAAAAAAGATTGAATTTTTTATTTTTGATTTTTTATCAAATCAAAATAAAAATGATGGAACAAATTCAAGTTGCAATGATGGATTTAAAGGAGGGATGGAATTCAATTGTGCTAAGTTTGGTATCAATGCACCAATTATTTATATAAAATTAAAATTAAAATAATAAATGAAGGCTATTAGTGAGCCTTTAAAAAAGTTAAAAATACCTACAGTAACATAGCATATAGTTTTAAACGCTCCACGACAGACCATTATCCACGTGTCAGTTTTTAACACATTGCCTTCACTTTCAAATACAAATGCCACTGTCACCGGCACCAACAACCACCCCCACCAAAAGCCAGGGATATACAGAGACTTCTTCTCTGTCACTAAGAGATACAAATAAAAATAAAAATAAAAATAATACAGCCAAAAAAAAAAAAACAAACACACACACACACACACACATAGATTCTCTCTTCCAAAAAAAAGGAGGAGGAGGAAATTAGGGTTTTTTTCTTTTGTGGGGTTTTGATATTTTGGGGGTTTTTTGGGTGGGGGAAGAGAGATGTATATAGGTTCCATGCGAAAGTCTTTCAAGGACTCTCTTAAAGTACTTGAAGCTGATATTCAACATGCCAATACTCTGTAAGTCTTTTTTTCTTTTTTTTTTCTTTTCTTTTTTTATATACCAGTTTCATTTTGGGGTTTTTGAATTTTTTTTTTTATTTTTTTTTTTTTTTTTAGTTTGTGTTTGGACTTTGGATTGTATGCTACAGTTCATCAAGTTTGAAACTTTTTTCCCAAAAAACCCAGAGAATCTTCTTCTTTTTTTCTTTTAATTTTGACATTTTAACTTTGGGTTTTATAATTCAGATCATTTTCTTTTAATCTTTTCCCAAGGAAAAATTTGGGTATCAATAAATTTTTTTAAGTTCTTGAAGATATTGAAAGAAACACTTGATTTTTTTTCCGAGGGGAGGACACAGTTTCTAGACCCTTAAATCGTAGTTGAAACAGTGTCAATTGAGCTTAATTATGTTTTTTTTTTAGATATAGTACCTTTTTGATGAAGTTATATCTTCCAGCTTATTTCAAGGGAGTAATGCGTTTAATATTTCTAGTTATATGATAGGTTGAGTTCAATTTCTTTATCTGGCACTTACTTTCCCCAATTGGACACTATATTTCTTAATTATGAGTGCCATTTTTTTTTTATATAATCTTTTATTTTGGTAATGTTAAAATAGAGTAATAAAACAGTGCAATGTTTCTTTTCAGAGATTGCATGTTTGTGAGGATAATTTTCGTTAACTTAATAGATTTTTTATCTTTTTGTTTATCCATCTAACTTCACGTGGTCAATGGGTTCCACTTGATTGTACTGCTTTAAATATTATATCCTTTGATCACTACAATATCAGTATGAAGATCCAATAATCATCAATTACTGGTCCCAGCTCATTTAATGCATGAATTTAGTGATTTGATTCTTGTACATTTCTAACATTTCTTCTTTTTTGGGGTTGTTCTTTGTTGTACTGATCGGTATAGTTGATGTAAATTGCTTGTCAATTGAGTAATTCAGTAAGTTCTATGGTTATAACAACGGTCAGTTAAGTTCCGGCATCTTAAACAGCTAGAAGATAAATTATACATTTCTCTGTGGTTGCTGAAACCGGGGTCTTACAAGTAACTAATACGGTTCCTTTGAACTTGAATAGTTGGACAGAAGTGTACTGCTAGATGAAACCATTGTTGTTGTAGTTGTGTTTGTTGATGAGTATTTTTAGATTCGTATTGCTTAATATCATCATTATGTTCTTCTCATCCTGTGTAAATGGCCATCGTGTAATGCAAGGTGCAGGGCTTCTGATTTTCCGAGGGAATATGACGGTGAATGCCTTCAAATGAGAATGTCATACAGTCCGGCTGCACACCTCTTCCTATTCTTGGTGCAGTGGACTGACTGTCACCTTGCAGGTGCACTCGGGCTGTTAAGAATCTTAATTTACAAGGTTATATTTTGTTACTTCGTGTTTAGCTCTTGTTGTAATAGTGAAAATTAGCTGTTTTCTTCATCGTTATCATATCGTGCAGGTTTATGTTGATGGTACTACCACCATGTCTACACATGAAAGGAAAGCAAGCATAAGAGAGTTCTATGGTATCTTTTCTCAATTTGTATGTTTTGTTACACTTATAAACTATAGTTCTTATTTTGAGCTATTCTAATGCTTCCATGTTTTCTGTATCCAGCTGTTATCTATCCCTCTTTACTGCAACTTCAGAGGGGTGTCACTGATACCGAAGATAAAAAACAGAAAGCAGTGTGCATGGAAAGGTACCGAAGAAACGAAGACGAGGAGTATAGGCAGCTTATTGACGTTGATGTTGAAAGAGAAGAAGAATGTGGAATATGCATGGAGTTGAACGGTAAAATTGTGCTACCGAACTGCAATCATGCCATGTGCTTGAAATGTTACCGTGAATGGTATTCTTCCTCCCCCTGCACTTGATCCCCTTATCCCTCTCTCATTAGCTGTTGATATTTTTTATATCAATGATGATGTTTTCCTTACAACTGTACATGTCATCCAGTATTGACTTAGTTGCTTTTGATTGTTTTTGGGTTTTTTTTATCGGGTCCTTACTTCAGCTTCATGCTTGGTTTTTTGAACTCTATATCGGGTTTTAAGAACTGTTGATGTCATCATTTGGTAGTTGTCTTGAGTTAAGCAAATTGCTTTACCACTTAAGTAAAACTTATGCATCTATTTTTGTGGTTCAACTAGAGAGGGATTGTTGACTGGTTGCTACACCTTTAAACCGAAGGGGCACCATTGAATCTAACTCAGATGGTGTTCTTAAGAAATAACCGAGTAAATGTTCTAGGTTGGTTTCCAGTTTTCTTCATATAGTTTCCCGATCAAAGCTCCAGACAACAAAGTAGAGCTGAAAAGTGTTGGTCCTTGTAATATGCAATCCGGTAATTTTATCTTTGATAACTTTGCAATGTTGTCTACCGTTTTCCTTTCGGAATCCTTATAACCCTTCTCAGTCCATATCGTGTTTAGAGATTGTCAATGGATGGTTCATCTACAGGCAGTCTTAAAATCGTGACTAGTCATTCAAACCATGACATGTTTTGAACACGTCCAATATAAGTGTTAATTTCTCACTCACTGAATCTCAGGTTTATGTTTTTTTTTTTTTTTTTCTCATGATACTTTCGTTGCAATGAATTGCAGGCGGACTAGATCACAGTCGTGCCCTTTCTGTCGTGATAGTCTAAAGAGAGTAAACTCCGGGGATCTCTGGGTATTTACCGACAGCCGGAATATAATTGACATGGCCACTGTGACAAGGGAGAACCTTAGAAGGCTTTTCCTGTATATAGATAAGTTGCCACTAATTGTCCCTGATACCATTTTTGATACTTACGATTCCCACGTAAGGTGATCAAGTACATTCTAATATATACCTTATCTGCGGTCGAAGTATTTTCTGGTCGATGATTTCTCTCAATTACATAAAAGTCCGAATCACTCGGTTCTGGAAAAATGTAGTTAGGTTAGCTACTGCTGCAGTGGTTTCCGTGCCCAAAGTTATTGTGGGGCTGGTGCTGAAGTTGAGGTAGTTCATATAGGAGGAGCCCTTCAAAGTAGTATTTACTACATTTGTACATGCTTGTATAGCCTGATGCTTGATATGATGAATATCATTTTCTAATCTTATATATGGCTTTTTATTATATTATATTTGGGGTTATTTTCTTTTTCTTGTTTTGATTTTTGTCAATTTTGTCTTTCAAGTCCAAAGGTGGTGATGAGGTAATCATGGCATCATATCTTTTAGAGAAAATTATCAAGCTTTTAGACTAATGTTGATAAAAAAAGAGTTTTAGGAGAAAAGTGAAATTCAGGATTAAATAATACTTTATTTATATTAATTTCATTGAAATAACTAAAGTTTATTGCATTAAAATTATGTTGTGTATTAAATCTTTTTCATTGGATAAAACTACTTTTAATCCGTAACTTTTTTACTTAAATATTTAAATTTTTATTTTACAAATTAATTTCTTTTGTTTTTAGATTTATCGGTATAATTGAAAAAATTATTTTATGGGTCATTTTCACCATATTATTTATGGTTTCGTTTAATTAAAACAGGATACATCATTTTTCTTTTCAACATCATATGTACATTTGAACTAAACTTTCAAATCAAAGATGATACGTCCTTTTTTAATTGAGCGAGACTATGGATAATGTGGTAGAAAGGATTCATAAAATAATTTTTTTGTATAATTAATATATATCGATCTTAAATTGATATTAAGTAATGTAAATTCAATCCTGATTAAAATATTAATGCATTCGTTTTGACGTGTTTTCAATCTATTTTAGTCCATACTAGTTTGTAATCTAACATGTCCTTATTGGTATAAGATTTTAATATTCTAATTCAATTTTTAATAACTTTTATCATAATTAATATTTTTTATAATTAAATTTAAAAATAAGGTTTAATTTTTTCATCAATTAAATTATTTTTTGTTAATTTTAATGATTGACCGTTAAAAGCATTTTGGGTTATTTTTACCTCTAGTCACGCTAGAATTGTGTCTTGTGAAAAAAATGTATTTTCTTTTTAAAATTATTTAAAAATTATAAAAACTAGAAAAGTGCAAATATATAGCCTCGATTGTTACTTTTCCTTTCAACTCGTTTGAACACTTTAATTTACGTCTCAAAACACTTCACTTTCATTGCTCATCACTCTTTTTTTTTTTTTTTAGAAACCTATTTATATATAATCCCTTGGCAATTATCATTTCATCATCATAGAAATCACCAAAAATAAATGACGAAAAACGAGCTAAAAATGCTGCCATTTTTATTGTTTGTGGTAACATTTTCGTCGTCGATATTCATGGTGGTTAAGAGGTATGAACGAAGTGGGAGGGAGAACACCAGTAAATGACGCAAAGATAGACAAAGAGGTGCAAGCTTTGGAGAGATTTAGGATGGAAGAACACAACAAAGACCAATGGAGGGATGGATCAATTAGAGTTTTCTCATCTAGTGGAGGCTAAGAAACAAATAGTTTGAGGGATCAAATAACTTTTTATAATTTTTATTTTTTTTCTTTTGGCGATGAAAAAGAAATTACACGACACAACTTATATAGGCAAACCCAAATTTCCAAACGAGGATATTTCAAAAATGTGTAGACCTTGACTTCTCAAGTGAGCCAACTTGGTCAACTTATCGATTTCCTGATTCTTTTCTCTAGATATGTGACAAATATTTCAATGGCGAATCTGATACAATAGCTGAAGAATCCTTCCGAACAAATCTGAATTGGACCATCCTATAAGACTTTCCTGGATGACCGTAACCACCTCCAAGCTGTCTGTCTGGATCAACACATTGTCAAAACTTCGATCAATTAAGATGTCTAATCCATCCAATATGCCCCACAATTCAGCTTCGAACACTGAATAGTTGTCCAAGAACCTATTAAAGCCGGTGATCCACTCCCCATTTTCTCACAACTCCCCATTTTATTTTTAGTAAATGTTATATTTTTAATTATTGGAAATGAGAAAATTTTGGCTTATAACTTTTTATATATTTTTAGTTTGTTTTATAATTTTGCTATTTTTTTATAATATTTTGGAATTCTTTTAACATTTTTAAATATTTTTATAATTTTTATATAAATATATCTATCTATATTGGTTTTGGTTAGATGTTGACTTAAATTAATCTAAAATGGATATATTTATAACTTTGTTCTTTAAGCTTATTAATGACAACTCTATATAATAATCGGATAGTTTCGTATTCTTTTTGGATAGGTAAACTTTTTTCTTTTGTTTTTACGACATAACTACAAAAGACATTTAAAGTTTCAAAAGTTGTTTTCTTATAAATTTGGTTTGTTGAAACTCTCAAAAAAGTTCAATTATCAATTCTTTGGTGAATATTTTCATAATGTTCTTTTTGTTGATTTAACTGTATTATTTGAGGTTTGATCAAACTCTTGGGATTGGTTGGAGGTAAAGCTTGCAGAATAATTGGTTCTCCTAATGAAAGGAAGCATCTTTTTGTTTTCGTATTTTTTACGGGGGTTCTACTATCAAAATTTCAGAATTACTACCATTACCTACAGGGATATACTATATCCTTAATGCGCCTAACCCATGTGTAATAGGCCCATTTTGCCCGGCCCATGTTTTTTTAAAACCAAAACAGAACAAAAACTAAAAAACCAAAAAAGAGCAAAAATAAAATAAAACAAAAGTCCTTAAAAGTCCATAAACAGTTACAAAAACCCAAAAATAAAATTTCAAACCCAATACCTAACCCATTTACAAACTTTAGCCTACACAAACCCAAACCCCAAATACAAACCCAAATAAACTAAACCTAACCCCTACCCAATTGGCGCCCAGAACTACAAATGACCCAAATCGGAGAAGAGCCGAATGGCCCAAACGAGTTCGGCAAACAAAACCCTAGGGAGCTTTGAGAGTTTTTGCGCATGACCACACATAAGCTTCTAGCGCCACAATAGCTCAGATTGCCACGTCGCCTCCGTCACGATTGTTGTACTGCAAAAGAGGCCAAATAGCGGCAACAATACAAAGACTGCAAAGAGACAAACGAAGACCGGCCCGGCAAATAGGAAAAAAAAGAAAATATTGTATTTCTTTTATTTTGGATTTTCCGGTTATAAAACCGAAAGCAAGAATCCCTGTATTTTCACGACGATTTTATACGCATACATAATACAACAATACAAAATCAATAGCAGAGACATTCAAAAAAGGTTGCTTTTTTACTCAATTTTTTCCTCGATCGTTTCTTCTTTTCGAATCCGTTTCTGTATCTATTTCTTTTCTGCTTTTGATATACACTAAACAAAGGAGGAAAAAGGGTTTACTGGGCGAACGTTCGACCTTCGTCTTCTCCGTCGTAATCGGAGTTCGATGTTGGTAAGCGAGCGAGGTTCAAAGATCGGTGTCTTGGAAGTAGATCGGACCACTTGGATACTGCTTTTCGCCGGAAATGATGGCGATTTGGTGGTAAACAGAAGGGGGTTATCATTCGCTCTCGCTCATTATTTGGTTATGATGGCGACTTAGTGGTGAGCGGAGGGGTTTTAGTTCTTGGTGAGGGAGAGGAAGAGTTAGGTTTGTTTGAGGTTAGAAAGGGAGGCTAGGGTTTCATTAAAGGGGGGTTAGCAGAGGACTTAAGGTGGCTTTTAAAGGGTGAATGGCTATTAATGAAACGACGGCGTTTCAGGTTCAGTTTGATAGCCTTGAAACGACGTTGTGTGAGCGCCCCGATCCGATCCGATTCAGAACCCAGGGGAAGGATCCGCGTGTTTTTTTTTAGAATGGGATATTTACTCTTTTGACCCTTTCGCATTTTATTTCCTTTTAATCAAGTTTTATTTTATTTTAATTTGACCCTTAATGTTTGTTACGTTTTATTTTAGTCCTCGTTTAAACGCTGCGTTTTTCGAAGCTTGGAACATTTACTAGTTTAGCCTCTAATTGTTTGTGCGTATATTATTTTGATCCCTGACCTTTTTTAAAATGATTTTATTTATTATAAAATAGCCTTTAAATTTTGTTTTTGTTTCAATTAAGCACCTTTTTGTTTTCATATACAATCTTCACGTTTTTATCAGGTTTAATTCATTTTTTTATTTGGTTTTAAATTATTTTATAATATGATAAAATATATATATTTATATACTATTTAAATTAAACTATTCTCTAATATATGTATATATAATTTGTATTAAAATTATTTTATCCTTGTGCATATATTATTAAGTTCATATTATGTATATATATTTTTAATCTATTTATGTAGATATTTAATCTCCTCTAAAACTACTTGTGTTACATATATTTTTTTCTTTCATAATTTAATATACATATTTTAATGTGTACTTACATATATATATATATATGTAAAATTAGTATTAGAATTATTCCATTGATTTCGTAATATTGTTGATGTATGTATGTTAATTAATTGTCTTTATCATTGATTAAATGTTTGATAATTATTGATATTATGTATGTTTTAATTCTCGCTCTATATTTATTGGTTGCTTGAGATTCAATAGCATTGTATTTCACTCGTAAATAATTGCTCCATATTGTATGTTATTATGTCATCACATTGTATTCACTTAAAAACATCATGTTTCAACACTATTCGATCTTTAAAATCATTCTTACTTAATATTTCCAAAACAAGGTAATATTCGTGCGTTTGGAAATTCAAAGAAATCGTGCCCAATCGTGCTGGGTGTGGTTTTTTGTTTAACCAAATAAACGAATACCCTTTCAAAATTGGTTCATATTTTCAAAATAATTTGGAAATTCGAAGAAATCGTGCCCAATCGTGCTGGGTGTGGTTTTTGTTCGACCAAATAAACGAATATCCTTTCAAATTTAGTCTATATTTTCAAAGTAAGGTAATATTTGTGCGTTTGGAAATTCGAAGAAATCGTGCCCAATCGTGCTGGGTTGTGGTTTTTGTTTGTCCAAATAACCAAATACCCTTTCAAAATTTCAATACATGTGCTTGGAGAATTTTGGGGATGATCTCGAATTCGAGGACTCAGATTGTCGTGTCCAATCATGCTGGATGTGATACTTTATTCCTTCGGAACAAGGGAATCTCAATATTCAATCAAGTTATTTAAAATTATAGAAAAAAAGAACAAAATTTCAAAATTATTTTAAACTTTTCAACATTAGGACATCAATTAATCAATTTGGTACCAATTTTGGGCGTTGCGAGGGTGCTAACCCTTCCTCGCACGTAATCGACTCCCGAACCCGTTTTCTCAAATTTTGCAGACCAAAATTTATTTTATAGGTGACCCGATCACACCTAAACAAAAAGATTGGTGGCGACTCCATATTTTTCAAATTCGATTCCCGTTTTTTAAAACAGCGATAAAAAAATAGTTTCGACAGCTTGGCGACTCCACTGGGGACCTTAAAGAGAGTCAAGCCGTAAAATTGATTAATTTCTGTCCTTTTGTCGAAAATTGAAAATTTGAGTTGAAAAATTACAATCCAATTGTTGCATTCGTTCATATTGTTGTGATTACTGTAAGTCTTGTAGAATATTTTTGCATCATATTACATGACCGCTGGGTCACACCTTTTTAAGTGGGAGTGAGAAGCTACTCCTTCGTGAGGTTTTCACCTCCGTGCAGGATAGTGAATCGCTTTCGGGATACATCCGTACCTATGTCTTCGTGAGATTTTCATCTCCGTGCAGCCATAGGGAAATGTATTCCCCTGAACCGAACTCGATCCATATGAGCCTATAATGGGTGAGGATTGAGGAATCACTTTGGTTGGTACCCTCTCTTTAGGACCAAACCACATAGAGAGACCTAGGAGCCCACCTTAAGTAGAGCCACGCCAAACCCTAGTGGTCACCGGTCGGTGTTCTGTGTTGTTTATTTCTCTTGCACTAACGTGTTTTCTTTTGTTTTGATTGTATTACATTGCATTCATTCCATGCATTTGCATTGCATTACATCATTTGCATTACGCTATTTTCATCACATTGCATCGTATGCATTATATTTCATGAGAAGACCACGATTGGTTGAAATTATTTCAAAGATTAACACGACACCGGTAAAACCAAACACCCTACGCATCCGGACTATGACGAAAGATATGGAGAGATTAGAGTAAAGGCAAATACAAAAATGCGAGAGCAATTGGTGAAATCCGGCGAGGATATGTGAGATCAAATGAATTTGATGCGCCCGATTAACCTTGATTACTAGTGGAAGGCTTAGAAAAGGGAGTGACCCAGTGGTCGACAGTATGGATGATGATGAAGAGATCGTTTATTCTCCAATAAGTGTATCGGCCCAACCAGACGTGCCTCCGCAAGGGGCATCTGTCATTATCAAACTCCAATGTCAGATTAATACCTAAAAGATGTTGAATTTCCCGATGGGCTCAAGTTTTAAACCGATTGTTCTGGCAAAAATAAAGGAAAAGGGAGAGTGGGCTTCAAAGGCCCCAAAAAGAAAGGACAAGGGTGTGAATAATACGAGTAGGTAGAACAAGAGCCATTGAGAGATCGACATGATGAAGCCGACCAAAGACGGTAACCACTAGCTATCAGGGCTCATCAAGATAAGAATCCAGTGCAAAGCAACTCCAGTTTACACCTATTCCAACGACATATAGGGAGTTATACCAGAGCTTATTTGATATGTATGCTGTAGCTCCTCATTACCTAAAACCAATGCAATCCCCATACCTTAAATGGTATGATTCGAACGCTCAATGTGAGTACCATGCCGGGATTACAGGACATTCAATAGAAGATTGCCTTGCTTTCAAGAAGCTGGTTGAAAGATTCATCAAAATAGGAGTTATAAGATTCAATGATCTCTCTGGTGCAGAAAATCCGTTACTCAACCATACTGTTAAAGGGATAACTATTGTGAGTATCATGATGAATGGGGGCATGAGATCAGGAGTACCTCAAGTCCAAGGCTCTAGTACAAAACCTGATACTGGTGAATTTGAACATTAATGACGTATTTGAAGGGTGAACCAGGGAGCAGAATTTTCTAAGCTTCTGTCTTTACGTACTTAAGATGTTTTGAACAATGGAACTGTGAAAGAGATCCTTGTATATTTTTAGAGCTAATCTAGAGCAATATTCAAAACATGCTTGTTGCTTTAAGCCTAGAAGTAACAAGAATCTTTTTGTGAAATAGGCTTGTGTCCAGAATTTTTATTTCAATAAAATGCATCCATTTAAGCAAATATTTTTCTTTACATTTATACTGTACATTCTTTTGTGTTTTAGAATATTCTTTCATTCTTTATTAATGACCATACCATATAAATAATCATCCTTAGAATCATTTATTCTTTGGAATTTGCCTTCGTACCTACAATAGGTACCCAGATATCAATGACATGAGTGACGCTGTTACTAACTCCCTTTTTGAATGAAATAAGGGTCTAAGGGATCGTAGGACTTTGAAGATGACAGAATTTGCAACATATCTTCTGATTTGTTAATACGGGATGAAAAACAGATCCTACGTCGCGAGCCAAGGAAGGAGGTGAAGATCAAAGCCTGGCTCAATGCAGAAATAAGATTTCCTATATTTGGGGCATGGATGTTATCAGGCCAGTCTCATCAGAAACTTCTGGCTGACACCAATTCATCTTCGTGGGTGTAAATTTCTTCACTAAGGGGGTGAAAGTCGCTTCATATGCCAACATTACAAAGTCGATAGTCATTAGAACAAAAAAAAAGAAAGAAAGAAAGAATACCGACACAAAAAATGTCAAAAAGATCACATTTAACGCACAAGGTCAAAAGTCCGATGATCTGTTCAAAGATCGGTGCCACATATCAAGAAAAGCAAAACCCAAAAAGAAAAACAAATGATCATAAAAAGACCGAGACTTGTAAGGATTGGCATACAGAAGTTACTATTTACCCTCTATGCTTATCAAACTTCGGCCAAGAGGCATCACGCGGGGGCAACACGTTTCTCATTAGTTTTACCCATTGGAGGCGAAATTCTATCAGCGCTGAAATTGGATGAGCCAGAATAGATCTAATCTCAATATGATCAGTTGATATTAAAAGCTATCTGTCACGGTCAGGTGATGTGAGCTCACAACAAAAATGATTCGCCCTAGAAAATTTCATGATAAGGCTTTGAAGAAGACTTTTCCTATGCAAAAGGGACTTGTAAGAAAGCGGTTGCCAACCGGGAAGGACCTTATACTGTAAAGAAGGCTGCTTCTGGGAAGCATGAATATGGACCGAGATGGATAGCAAAGGACCGCCTAATCCAGTGAATTCAGACTCAATAGAAAGTTTTCCAATGAGAAAAACAAACAAAAAAAAGAGGAAAAGAAAAAGAAAAAGGAGAGGCCAAGGTGAAAACTCGCAAAGGGCACTTTGAGACCAAAGGGGATTTGAGTTGAAAACCCGAAAAGGGTGGCTCAAATTTTGATCAAAAGTGGGGCATACAGCAGTCTTGCTATGCCTAAATTAATAATGAAGAAGTATGCTACGACTTGGGGCATCGACAAAGTACTTCGGATCCCCTAAACACATATTGAACTTAAAATGGTCCTCAAGAAGTTGGAACAGAGAAGCTCAGGCTGCGATATCTGGGGCACCTAGTTTCCATTTTACCCATGCTAAATTTGTTATTTGTGATTATATTATTCTTTTCAAAATATGTTCATAATAAATTTCCTTCTTGATTGCGATTGCTATCTTGGCTTAACTTATTTGTTTCGAGCTATGCTCCTAATTAATTTCCTTCTTGTCCATGGTTATGATCTTTTTCAAGCATTTCGCATTAAAATAACGATTAGTGGACTAATAACACTTTCACAAAAGAAGTTTCGCATATTAATCTGGAAGCTTCTGAATAATGCAAGAACTTGAAATAGGACTATTGTTTAAAACTCACCAAGTTTAAGGAAGAGTCAAAACTGAGATTTTCTCTCCAAATTTTTGTCAAAGATGGTGGTTGAGCAAACAACAAGATATTGCGTCAATGGGCAGCGTTAACCATGCGTAAAAGGGGAATCATTCTCGGAAAATTGATATCCTGCATTCACGCGAGCATCATACATACACATCTGATTGGGTCACCAGAGGAGTAATCAGTTGATGGAACAAGCTACAGGCCCTATACCCCCGTGTTATAGTGGGATAGATGGAAGCTGATACAAGTCTTGTACCCTTGAATAGCAACGGGATAGATTGAAGAGGAAACAAATCCTACGTTTTGGAGTCGCAGTGGGATGGATGGAAGAGATTCAGACCCTATACCCCTAAGTCACAATGAGATGAACCCTGAAGTTATAATGGGGCAAATTCGTTGAGCAAGATATAATCGTTTTCTCGGGTTTTCTGTTGAGAGTACCAACCGAACAAGAAGACAGGATATTACAATAGTGATACAACCTGGAGGAACAATGAGCAATCCTAGGTGTTAAAAAGTGATCATTCTCATGAAATCCTGCATTCATGCAAGACACATTTAGTTAGG
Source organism: Gossypium sturtianum (assembly GCA_025698515.1). NCBI lineage: Eukaryota > Viridiplantae > Streptophyta > Magnoliopsida > Malvales > Malvaceae > Gossypium > Gossypium sturtianum. The sequence continues at coordinate 82,709,514 of CM046951.1, forward strand.
AGCATTTAATTCATTCCGATCATTGCATCCTAATCATTGAAGAAATCATTCTCATGACATTCTGCATCCAGGCAGATGTCATCCATAATGCATTTAGTTAGGAGCATTAGAGTCGTTCCGATCATTGCATCCTAACCATTTTGCATAAGCATAAACACATAAAACTGATTTTACAGGACAGGTCCCTAAGAGGACGGTGTCACAAGATCGAAGACATCAGATCTTGCCTTCCTGAGCGAAGCGGATCGAAGATAGCAAATCTGACAATCCTGAAGTTGCAGGAGCAGATTGAAGATAGCAAATCTAACAATTCTGAAGTTGCAGGAGCAGATTGAAGATAGCAAATCTGGCAATCCTGAAGTTGCAGGAGCAGATTGAAGATAGCAAATCTGACAATCCTGAAGTTGCAGGAGCAGATTGAAGATAGCAAATCTGGCAATCCTGAAGTTGCAGGAGTAGATTGAAGATAGCAAATCTGACAATCCTGAAGTTGCAGGAGCAGATTGAAGATAGCAAATCTGGCAATCCTGAAGTTGCAGGAGCAGATTGAAGATAGCAGATCTGGCAATCCTGAAGTTGCAGGAGCAGATCGAAGCCATACAAGTCTTTTCACCTCGAAGTTCCAGCGGAGTAGGTTGAAATTACAAATCCCGTCTCCCTGAGTTTACAACGAGGATCCAACTTTATTTCTGAGAAGTTTCAGTAAGAAGATTGAAGTTACGAATCTCTTCTCTCTGAGTTCCTATCACCTCGAAGTTCCAGTGGAGTAGGTTGAGGCTACAAATCCCTCCTCCCTGAGTTTACAATGAGGATCAGTCCGTATTTCTTTGAGTTTTTTCAGAGAAGATTGAAAGCTGCGAATCTCTTCTCTCTCGAATTTCTATCTCCTCAAAGTTCTAGCGGAGTAGGTTGAGGCTACAAATCCCTCCTCTCGAGTTTACAAAGAGGATCGGTCAAGTATTTCTTTGAAGTTTGTGAGAGAAGATTGAAACTACGAATCTCTTCTCTCGAATTTCTATCTCCTCAAAGTTCCATTGGAGTAGGTTGAGGCTACAAATCCCTCCTCCCGAGTTTACAATGAGGATCGGTCAGTATTTCTTTGAAGTTTCAGTGAGAGAAGATTGAAACTACGAATCTCTTCTCTCCGAATTTCTATCTCCTCAAAGTTCCAGCAGAGTAGGTTGAGGCTACAAATCCCTCCTCCCGAGTTTACAATGAGGGTCGGTCCAGTATTTCTTTGAAGTTTCAAAGAGAGAAGATTGAAACTACGAATCTCTTCTCTTTGAATTTTTATCTCTTCAAAGTTCCAGCTGAGTAGGTTGAGGCTACAAATCCCTCCTCCCTGAGTTTACAATGAGGATCAATCCGTATTTCTTTGAAGTTTCAGCAGAGAAGATTGAAACTACGAATCTCTTCTCTCTGAATTTCTATCTCCTCAAAGTTCCAGTGGAGTAGGTTGAGGCTACAAATCCTCCTCTTTGAGTTTATAATGAGGATCGGTCCAGTATTTCTTTAAAGTTTCATTGAGAGAAGATTGAAACTATGAATCTCTTCTCTCGAATTTCTATCTCCTCAAAGTTCCAATGAGTAGGTTGAGGCTACAAATCCCTCCTCCCCGAGTTTACAATGAGGATCAGTCCGTATTTCTTTGAAGTTTCAGCAGAGAAGATTGAAACTACGAATCTCTTCTCTCTGAATTTTTATCTCCTCAAAGTTTCAGCGGAGTAGGTTGAGGCTACAAATCCCTCCTCCCTGAGTTTACAATAAGGATCAGCCCGTATTTCTTTAAAGTTTCAGCAGAGAAGATTGAAACTACGAATCTCTTCTCTCTGAATTTCTATCTCCTCAAAGTTCTAGTGGAGTAGGTTGAAACTACGAATCACTTCTCCCTGAAATTACATCGGAATGGGATCGAAGCGCCATTTCTCATGCCCCTAAAGATGCAGTGGGACGGAATGAAGATACTCGAAGAAGAAAAGCACAAAGAAGTCCAAGATTCGAAGACCGGGTCAAAATGGTCCTTTTTGAAGTATTTACTCTATTCTCGTTACACGACAATGAGCAAAGAGGGGCAGCTGTAATAGGCCCATTTTGCCCGACCCATGTTTTTTTAAAACCAAAATAGAACAAAAACTAAAAAACCAAAAAAGAGAAAAAATAAAATAAAACAAAAGTCCTTAAAAGTCCATAAACAGTTACAAAAACCCAGAAATAAAATTTCAAACCCAATACCTAACCCATTTACAAACTTTAGCCTACACAAACCCAAACCCCAAATACAAACCCAAATAAACTAAACCTAACCCCTACCCAATTGGCGACCCAGAACTACAAATGACCCAAATCAGAAGAGCCCGAATGGCCCAAACGAGTTCGGCAAACAAAAACCCTAGGGGAGCTTTCTGGAGTTTTTCCGCCGCACCCCACACGCAAGCTTCTAGCGCCGCAACAGCTCCGTACCGCCACGTCCGCCTCCGTACGATCGTTGTACCTGCAAAAGAGGCCAAATGACAGCAACAATACAGCACCTGTAAAAGAGACAAACGAAGACCAGCCAACAAATAGGAAAAATGAGAAAATATTGTATTTTTTTTATTTTGGATTTTCCGGTTATAAAACCGAAAGCAAGAATCCCTGTATTTTCACGATGATTTTACACGCATACGTAATACAGCAATACAAAATCAATAGCAGAGACATTCAAAAAAGGTTGCTTTTTGACTCCATTTTTTTCCTCGATCGTTTCTTCTTTTCGAATCCGTTTCTGTATCTATTTCTTTTCTGCTTTTGATATACACTAAACAAAGGAGGGGGAAAAAGGGGTTTACCTGGGCCGAACGTTCGACCTTCGTCTTCTCCGTCGTAATCGGAGTTCGATGTTGGTAAGCGAGCGAGGTTCAAAGATCGGTGTCTTGGAAGTAGATCGGACCACTTGGATACTGCTTTTCGCCGGACATGATGGCGGTTTGGTGGTAAACAGAATGGGGTTTTCATTTGTCTACTGCTGTTCGCTGGTTATGATGGCGACTTAGTGGTGAACGGAGGGGTTTTTAGTTGCGGCTGAGGGAGAGGAAGAGTTAGGTTTCGGCTGAGGTTAGAAAGGGAGGCTAGGGTTTTGTTAAAGGGGGGTTAGCAGAGGACTTAAGGTGGCTTTTAAAGGGTGAATGGCTATTAATGAAACGATGACGTTTCAGGTTCAGTTTGATAGCCTTGAAACGACGTCGTGTGAGCGCCCCGATCCGATCCGATTCGGAACCCAGGGGAAGGATCCGCGTGTTTTTTTTTAGAATGGGATATTTACTCCTTTGACCCTTTCGCATTTTATTTCTTTTTAATCAAGTTTTATTTTATTTTAATTTGACCCTTAATGTTTGTTACGTTTTATTTTAGTCCTCGTTTAAACGCTGCATTTTTCGAAGCTTGGAACATTTACTAGTTTAGCCTCTAATTGTTTGTGCGTATATTATTTTGATCCCTGACCTTTTTTAAAATGATTTTATTTATTATAAAATAGCCTTTAAATTTTGTTTTTGTTTCAATTAAGCACCTTTTTATTTTCATATACAATCTTCACGTTTTTATCAGGTTTAATTCATTTTTTTATTTGGTTTTAAATTATTTTATAATATGATAATATATATATATATATATTTATATACTATTTAAATTAAACTATTCTCTAATATATGTATATATAATTTGTATTAAAATTATTTTATCCTTGTGCATATATTATTAAGTTCATATTATGTATATATATTTTTAATCTATTTATGTAGATATTTAATCTCCTCTAAAACTACTTGTGTTACATATATTTTTTTTCTTTCATAATTTAATATACATATTTTAATGTGTACTTACATACATATATGTAAAATTAGTATTAGAATTATTCCATTGATTTCGTAATATTGTTGATGTATGTATGTTAATTAATTGTCTTTATCATTGATTAAATGTTTGATAATTATTGATATTATGTATGTTTTAATTCTCGCTCTATATTTATTGGTTGCTTGAGATTCAATAGCATTGTATTTCACTCGTAAATAATTGCTCCATATTGTATGTTATTATGCCATCACATTGTATTCACTTAAAAACATCATGTTTCAACACTATTCGATCTTTAAAATCATTCTTACTTAATATTTCCAAAACAAGGTAATATTCGTGCGTTTGGAAATTCGAAGAAATCGTGTCCAATCGTGCTGGGTGTGGTTTTTGTTCGACCAAATAAACGAATACCCTTTCAAAATTGGTTCATATTTTCAAAATAATTTGGAAATTCGAAGAAATCGTGCCCAATCGTGCTGGGTGTGGTTTTTGTTCGACCAAATAAACGAATATCCTTTCAAATTTCGTCCATATTTTCAAAGTAAGGTAATATTTGTGCATTTGGAAATTCGAATAAATCGTGCCCAATCGTGCTGGGTTGTGGTTTTTGTTTGTCCAAATAACCAAATACCCTTTCAAAATTTCAATACATGTGCTTGGAGAATTTTGGGGATGATCTCGAATTTGAGGACTCAGATTGTCGTCTCCAATCGTGCTGGATGTGATACTTTATTCCTTCGGAACAAGGGAATCTCAATATTCAATCAAGTTATTTAAAATTATAGAAAAAAAGAACAAAATTTCAAAATTATTTCAAACTTTTCAACATTAGGACATCAATTAATCAATTTGGTACCAATTTTGGGTGTTGCGAGGGTGCTAACCCTTCCTCGCACGTAATCGACTCCCAAACCCGTTTTCTCAAATTTTGCAGACCAAAATTTATTTTATAGGTGACCCGATCACACCTAAACAAAAAGATTAGTGGCGACTCCATATTTTTCAAAGTCGATTCCCATTTTTCAAAATAGCGATAAAAAAATGGTTTCGACAGCCCATGGCTAACCGAACTATGTATCAATATTCAGCAAAAATAATAATACATTAATAAAGACAGTTGAAACAAAACTCGAAAATATTGAAAATAAATTTGAAGATTTTTAAAACTTAGAATTACTGTTGATGTCTGTCCACTTTTGGCAGGGAATCATTCTTGTTGATGTAAAAAAATATTTACTGTTCATTTTTTATTGTTTTTGGCAAAGAATCATTACTGAATCATTCCTGTTCATTTTTTAGTTGTTTTTGACAGAGAATCTTTACTATTGATGTTTGTCTTCTTTTGGTAGAGAATTGCTCTTGTTCACCTGTTCATTTTTTATTTTATGTTTTGGTGATTGTTATTGTGGTGGTGTCGTTTGCAAGATCCATCGTTTTGATCAAAGATGTTGAAGATTTCCCATCTTTTGAGTCAGAATTCATTGAGCTAAGCATCTCAGTTATTAGTTTTTTTGTATTCCTTCTTAGTTTTGGTCTGAGCCAACATTGTGTTGGCAGTTGATTTGGTTTAAAAGAACTTTGCTGTAGTTTGATCCGGGGTAGCGGACTTACATAATCTTGAATATTTATTGAAATAATCATCCAAATACTTGAAATTATATTTGTCATCATTAAATTTGTCCCATTATTTCGTTCTAAAATTCTGAACTAATAATGGGATTCCCATATATAGATCATGTTCATAAGAATAATTCCAGGAAACAAGCCAAAAAATACACAATTTTGAGAAGAAATGAATTGTTCGGTAGATGTGTTTTTGGTCCAGTTTTGGTTGGAATTTGTTAAAGAACTTGGACCATAAATTTTGAATTTTTTCTAGTAGGATGTCAAAAGAAGATGGTCCATACCAGTTCCACAATTATTTTTTGTTTCAAAATTTAAGTTTCAAATTATTATTTCCATAAGTTTCAAAAATTGTTTAAAATTTATATTATTTTTCATAAAATTCAATACTTTTTTATATATTTTTTCCTACAATTTTTTACATATATATTTTTTTTATTTTAAAATATTTTTATCATGTTTTCTACACTTTTTTTTTATATTTTGTAAGTTTTAATAATTTTAAAAATATTTTATAATTTTTATAAATTTTAAAGAATAATTTTGCTCTCACCTGTAACAATCCAAAAGTAAAACATGGTGAAAATAATCAAAAAACAATTATTACAATTTAGTGGTTAGCACTTAATTTTAATTTTTTTTTGAAAATACTTAGTTGTTAGTGGGACCCTTAAGATTAAAAATTAAAAATTATATTTGTATATAAATATATTTTTATATATATATATATACATGTAATTGATATATATTTACATATAATATTTAAAAAAAACATGGAAAAATCAAAATGATATACCGAAACGAAAAGGGTATGTTGTGGTATTAACTGCCTGCTTCCTAATAAGAAAAAGTTGTTCCGACATTATTTATCCATATTTTACAGTGGTCCTTTTTAAAAAGAAGTAAATGGTATAATTTAATTTTCCTCCCAACTTTATAATTAATTTAATCTTTTTAGTCTAAACTATTCACAATTTTCGATAAAACACTAATCGGAAATATCTTTTAAAAATTTACATGTCAGGCGAAATGTTCATGATATCAAACTACTTAATTCAATAAACACTTAATTGAAAATAGTTATAACAATTTGGACATAGGCACTACTTCTAGAAATATATAATTATTAAGTTCGGTTAATTTGATTAATTATCCTATTTCGAATCGAATTAACCGATAATCAAAATTCTAAAAACCTATTAACCGACCCCTGACCGAATTAAGTTCAGCCACCGATTGATTAACCGAATTAGATCGATTTGGTCGATTCATTCGTTTTTAACCCAAGTTTGAACACCCCTAATCAGTAACTCAAGAGAATTTAGCAATTTTGTTAAAAAAAATCAGTAAATTTATAATAAATAAATTCAGTATTACATTATTATAAACAACTTTATAAGAATGTTATAACAAAATCAGTAATTTTAAGTAACTCATAAAAATTAGAGTATCAAATTATCACATCACACATCAAAGTATAAGGACTAGCATAAATTTTTTGCATAATAGAGGGACCAAAAGCATTAATTATACATCAACTGATCTTAGTGGCTGAAAGAATCTTCATTTTCTGAAAGCTTGCAAAGGAAGGAGTGAGTGCTAATAATTTCGATGAAAATGAAACTTTCTGGGCAAAGTTTGGACAACTTATTAAAGGAGGAATTGGGTTGAAAGGAAGATTGAAAAATCAAAACAAATAATCCAAATTACAAACCTATTTTAGTATATAATACCCGCATTTTCAAACAAAGTATCAAAGCAAGCTGTGGAGCCAAGTTATTCTGAGCGCCAAAATCCTTTTATTCTCTTTCCCCTTTGCTTGCTTTTTCTTCTTCTTTTTAATTGTTAAGTTCTCTATAAATAATTCACAACAATTTCAATTAGCTTCCTCCAAAAACCCTTTGGTAAGTTCTTTAAAACTCTCTCTTTTGTTTTTTTTTTTCTTTTTTGTTCATCTTGTTGTTAAATAGCGGTTTTGATTTGAATTTTAAAATATTTTCTCTTTTATCTGAAATGGGTTAGTTGTTAATGAAATATTTTAATTTCATGATTTCATGCTTTTTCCTTTTAGTGTAGCCATTAAGATGTTACCATGAAAGAAACAAAGTTACTTCATTTATGCTTCAAAGATGGAATCTTTCTTGCATGCATTTTGTATGATTGTCCTAAAGAAAAGTACAGTGGAACAATCAAAGTTGTGTTGGGTTACGGTTAAGATGAACTTGGCATTATATCAATGGCTAACTATCAACTTAAAGAAAAGGGTTATTTGTTTCCTTTTTTTTTTTTTTTGAGTTTCTTTTCTATGTTTTGATTTAACTTTTCTGGTGATTTCGGTAATTCATGTTTGTTTCAAATCCATGTTCTTTTCAATAATGTTCTAATGCTGATCATGGATGCAAATTCTTTGTTTAAATATATAAATCTTGTCATTTGTACCCTAAATTGTGCATTGAATCCTTTCTTATTTCCAGTAAATGGAGGTTTCTAGCTTAAATGGATTGCAAAATGATGAGGAGGAGGCATTGAACAGTTTGCTTGATGCTTTCGGATCCCTTTTTTCTCTTAATGACATCGCTTCTGCTTACTGTGAGGCCCGCCGGGATCCGGATTTGGCTGGTTTAATTCTATGTGAAATGCAGGGGATCCCTCCTTTAGTTGCCACTGATCAATCTAACAACGAGGTGAAAAACAATGAAACTTCGGGATCAAGTTATGTTAAAAGTTCACAAAATAATTCACAAGCAAGTGAGGTTTTTACGGCGGATCAACCGGTTTCAGCCGCTACTGATGAATGTAGTGGCAAGAGGAAAAAGGATGAACCTATGGAATCATCTCGTTGTAATAGTTTTCAACGTTCTTGTCAAGAAAATGGGGGTTTAAGATCTCCGAAGCAAAAGGCGAGACCGGTTTCAGGAGGCACTGTTTCGAGCATGCTAGGAAAGGGGTATATGAAATCTGTCCCTTTGGCTAATGGTTCGGATCCAGGAACCAAACCTATGAAAGTGGACTCAAAGGAGATGCCGATGTCTTTGTTTTGGGGTGAAGAACTCGAACCCAGTAGTCAGAACGAGGACCGTATGCACAAGGATATGGAAGATTTTCTTTTCAAGATGCTAGGAGAGGGATTTCGATTGGAAAGGGACATGATTCGAGAAGTTCTCAGTAAACCAACATCTTTCAAATTCATACAAAATCATATATCATTGTTAATTGAATTTTGAGTCAATATTACGTTTGTTTAACTGCTAATCAAGTTTTATTTTTCTTAATATGCAGATAGCTGTGGATACAACATGCAAAAGGTATGGAACTATGGACAATATCCTCGTTTTAGAGAATCTTAAGTTCGTATTAAACGGATATGCACTTGCTAAGCTTTGTTAGTGCAATTTATTGTGCATTATTTGGGAAAATGAAGTTTCTATTGTTATTTTATTATTGTTCATTGGCCTTTTAATGGCAGTTTACATTGCGGAACATGATAATCCTGAAGGTTTCTTAACAGTTGTGAATGACATTTCTCTATTTACTATGGTACGTTTGAACTTGTTTGAACTGATGAATATTCCTTTCCTCTCTCTTGACTTATAAGAGCATGAAGAAGCTTCTTGACTGGTCAGCCGTGAGTTTGGACAAAGAGAAAAAACCTCTTGGCGAGTCCGGTGAAAAGGTTAGTCTTGTGATTGTGTAAACCGGCTACGAGCTGGTATTGTTGTTCTTTGTGAGATTAAAATAATTGTGATGATGCATGTCTTTCTCTTCTGTTTTTGTAGACTAACTATATACATCTAAGGACCAGTAGACCTTCACAAGAAAAGTAAGTCGTATGAATTCTTGTTGAGTTCATATTGTTTGTTCCATATTTTACAACACCTGACGAACCTTCCCATGCTTTACTCTCTAGCATGAACATAGTCTTGAATGCAGACGTAGCAGAAAGACAACAGAAGGACAGAAATGATCTCCAAAAGGAAGTCTTGGCTGCTCTGTTCGATGCTTCTGAGAGATCCGAGGAACTGCCTAGGAGATCAAAGAGGCCAGCAAGAAGGCCTGTTGCATTAGGAGAAATCGTGGAAAGGCCTCTAATTGATGTTACTGCTGAGCCAAAGGTTGATAGAGTTCGCTCACAAAAAGATAAAAAAGACGGTACATTTTCTTGTCCATTTGACTTCGAACTTTCGTAAGCAAGTAATTTTGCAGTACTTTGGGTTCCTTTTTTTTAAGTGAATTCTAGTATATCTTGTTTCGATGTTTACTTGCAGATGAAGATGAAGAAGATAGTTTCCAGGTTCTTCGAAGAGCCGTGAAGGAATATAGGGGCACAATGAAGGAATACTATAAATCTGTAAGTCTTTGAGTTTTTAAAATGTCAGTCCTTCGTATTTGCACAATGCCACTTTTCTCAAATGTCTGATGCCGTTTATACAATATCAATCGCTTTTATATTCTTAATTTCTTTATGTTCTTTGTCAGGCTGTTGATGCTTTTGCTAAGGGGGATCAAGATGAAGCAAACAAACTTCTCGAACAGGTAACATATATGCGTGTTCCATAGATACTCTTTGCTTCCAAAAGGATCGAGATACAAGTTAAATTGACCTATTTTTCCTGGGAACTTACGGATAAAGTAGATAAAGAGTAGTAAACCGAGTGAAAGGAAGTTTTCCCAATGCTAAGCTTTGGTGTCAGGTGTTCAACTTTGTTAGCAATGCGTATCTGGCTGCAGGAGCTTTGTTTTTTAATTTAAACTTAAAATTACGAGTTCCGATAGGTATTCAGTTTTAGGCTAATTGGGTGTTAATATATAAGTTAAATGACACCAGTGAAGGACTTTGGTGTGGCAGGGACAATTTTTTCAAGAAAAGGCTCGCCAAGCCGATGAAGAATCCAATCAAAAGATTTTCGAAACTCGGTTAGCTTCTTGTTCTTCGACCATGTTTGCAGAAGAACCCTGTTGGTTCTTTCATTCGCTCTCACTCTCTATTATCGTTTTCCCAATTGTATTTCTCAGGAACACCGAGACAGAAGACGAAATGTTGCTCGAGTTGCACAATCATGGCACAAGGGAGGCAATCCAGCTTTTGAAGTGTCACTTATCTTCACTAGCCGGCATCCCATGTAAGTCACCACTCTCCCGATTCGATTCTACTCTCGAACTAAACTGTTCTACTCACGGTTGTGTTTTACAATCAGCCTTCAAGTACCTAAAGGTCATTATCAATACCGACAAAGAAGACTCCTCAAAAGGGAATTGTAGACGATTGGTAAGACCACCTAAATGAGACGATTTAAACCCTCGGCTTAAATCGAATAGTTTAACCATATTATTCGTTACAGGTGATGAAGCTATTGCAGAAGGAATCAATCAGTTGGAGTGAAGGAGAAACTTCAGGGATAATATTGATTCAATTGGATAATATCAACCCCAAAAGATTGAGTTTTGCTAAAAACTAGCATTGCTTCAATTTGGTATCTCAAAAAACCATTCAACTTTTTTAAATTATGAACTAATAGCCATTGTTTTATAAACTCAAGTTTAAAGAGTGAAAGTAAATTTGCAAGTTTTGGCATTGTTGTAAACTCTCTCTCTATATGTTTTTGGAAGTACTTTATTGTCATCATATATACATTTGTGTTAAACTAATGTAAAAAAAAATGAACGCAAAACTATTATCCTGTTTGAATAATGGGTTTATTATTTTGTGTTTCCCTTAATTCTGAGTTAATTATTATGTATGTTTGACTTGTATGCTTTGATGTATTGCCAACTAAAGCATCTCAAAGTAGTAAGTTGTAAGTTGCTACATTGAGTGAGTGCTTGTGTTCGTGTTTGAATAATGCCTACTCATCGTGTAATCTGAGTTCGAGAATAGTGGAGAAAATTCAAACGGTTGAAAGTGAAAATCGTGAGTTTATTGGGAAACTGAAACAAATTTTACAAGTTTCTCAGAGTAACTTGTTATGCTCCAATTGCAAGGTAAGAGATTTCCTAGCGGGGTTTATATGGATTTAGGCTCTCCAACCTCAATAGTTAGGTTTTTGGGTATGGTTCTCCAAAGGTTTGTATCAATTGGTATTAGAGTTAGCCATTATGCTTTTTAGTTGCAATCGTACGGCGCAGGTGGTGATGTCGACATTGTAGTGTTCGCACGGGGCTAGATTAAGCTAGCGCAAAGCCTACCCGCGTGGGCACTGGGGCTGCGAAGTTTGGTGGATTGTTAATGAGACTTGGATCCTACATAAGGAAGTAAGAGATTTACTAGTGGGGTTTATATGGATCATAGGCTCTCCAACCTCAATAGCTAGCTTTTGGGTTCTAGTCCGATTAAGGAAAAGTGCAGATTAATTGCAAAACTAATTGGTTGTAACTCTTCGATCAATCTTACTAACTGGTGTCAAACTACGTTGATTTGTGTCATTTGTAGTATTGGTCTCATTTTGACCATGCTTCCACCCATAAGTTCTCAACAAGATGAATGTTGGATCAGAGTTGGATTGGACAGGTAAAATCCATTTCATCCAACCATGACCTAATCCACTCAAATAATATTCTTTTTTCTTTTCGGCTTAAATAAATTTTTTTTTTATACAATATCAACTTACAAATTGGAGAAAAAGAATTACATCAACAGAGTTTAAACCCTGATAATTGGGATCTCAACAAAAAAAAAAAACCTTAACAATTTTTTTTCTCAAGCACCCATGAACAAGAACCACCAAATTCACCCATCTACCATTAAAGCTAAAGCAACTTCCTTTGGTTGTGAAAATCATTTTGGTCCCATATGTTGAGCAATGCAATCCAACAACTTGATTTCTAGGGCTTTGAATTGAGCTATTTGGGTCTCCAATTCCATTTTTTCTTTCCTCAAATTCTCGTTTTCTTCCATCAATGTTAGTTGATTCCCATTCTTCATCATCATATTATCTTCATCACCACAATTAGACTTCAAAAATGCAGTGGTTGCCTCACTTTTCTTCCTTGTTATCTCCACTAACATATGCTTATATCCTCTCTTGAATTTCTCATGCTTGAATTCCCATCTTTTTGATGATGTTTTCTTAAAACCCTGTTTCAAAATTCCCAAAGCTTTAACTCAATTAATTCATACAATCATATTTTAAAAGTGATATTTAGTTAGTCGAAAGTTAAAATTTCAATATCCGCAATCATTTATGAACTTTTGAATTTAGTTCAATTAATTCTTATAGCGATGGTTAAGCCTATTCAAAGAGCAAACTTCTCACTCAAGCTCAAAGGCTCGATATTTGAAAGGTTTGAATAGAAAATAGGCTTAAGGGTGTAAAAAGCCCTCAAAATTTATTTTTAAAAAAAAATTAAGTCTCTACTTCTTTTTTTTTCACTCAATTCGGTACTTGAACTTTCAAAATGCATAAAAAAGCCTCTCAAACGTTTTTAAAAAGAAAAACAATTAAGCCCCTTTGCTTTTTTTTTTTTTTTTGCACTTTATGGGTACTTGGATTTTTAAAATGTATCAAAAATGTCATTTTATCGTTAACTTTAACAGTTGACCGTTAAAGTTAACTACCCTATTTTTTTTTTAGTTAAAGTCACCCTGTGTCATAATCTCGGCGTGACATGTGACAAAAAAATTATAAAAAAATTATTAAAAATCATAAAAATTATTAAAATTTAGTAAAAATATAAAAAAATTAAAAATTTATTAAAAATTAGAAAAATATATATAAAAATCGTAAAAAAAATTAGGGACAATTAACTTTAACGGTCAACTGTTAAAGTTAACGGTAAAAAGGCCTTTTTGATATATTTTAAAAGTTCAAGTATCCATAAAGTGCAAAAAAAAAAAAAAATGGCTTAATTACTTTTTTAAAAAAAAAAAAAACTTGAAGGTTTTTTACAGTTATGCCTAAAAAAACATTAGGATTTAAAAATGAGTTTAAAGAAAAAAAATCATTTAAAATATTGATCATAGGGCTACAATAGTTAAGGTCCAAAACTGAACCTAACTTTTATTTTTTATTTTTATATATGATGTAATTTATTCAAAATTAAATGTATAATTTTTTTTATAAAATAGATTCACTTACATAAGTGTAAAATTAATAAGGTTTTATACCATTTTATAAATTTTTTATTGATATTTTAATAGTTCAAGCATTGAATTTCATGTTATATTCATGTAGATCATATATGTTAAATTTGAAGAAAAGAAATTTTTTTAACTATTTATTTTTATGTAAAAAATTTCAACTGTTAAATATATATTAATATAGACAAAATTTTAGATAGATATGATAGAGACATTAGATCAATTTGAAATTTAACATGCACAACAAATACATTAATTATATTGATAAATTCAATTGTTGGATTATTTGTTAAAATATTAATTATAAAAAGGGTTATAAATAAATCCCTCCTTTACTATTTTTAAATAAAAAATATTAATACTTTAATACAAATATTTAAAATATGATAGGTTAATAAGTTGTTTATATTTTAAAAATATTAAACATATATAATTATTAAATATTAAACAAATAACATAAGAGAGAAATCCACCGACGCGGGCGTAAAAATTTTCCATCATTTCATAACTCTTTTTACTATTGGTATTTTAACAATCCAACAATTGAATTTATAAATATAATTTTGATTGCGTGCATATAAAATTTCTAATCAATCTAATATCTTTATCATATCGATCTAAAATTTTGTTTATATTAATATATATTTAACAATTGAAATTTTTCACATAAAACAAATGGTTAAAAGAATTACTTTGTGCTAAACTTAACTTGCATGATCTATATGAATGTAACACAATCAATCCTATATTAGTTTTATATTGGTATAAGTAGATTCATTCCCAACAACATATATTAAAAAGATGGTAAACTATAGAAATAGTAACTTTTGTTTGCCTCAGATTACATTTTAGTCATTTATGTTTGAAATGTTATGTTTTAGTCACTTACGTTATCGTTTTGTTACGAAGTGGTCACTCTGCATTTAACTGTTAGGGAGGTAATGGAGCTTAATGGTAGAGTGGCCACTTCGTAACAAAACTATAACGTAAGTGATTAAAACGTAATATTTCAAACATAAGTGACTGAAATGTAATCTGAGGCAAACAAAAGTGACAATTTTTTTAGTTTACCCTTAGAAAAAAAAAAAAAAAACTACCTACTTGGTCACTCAATTTTTAAAGCACTTTCATTTTGGTCACCCAAAAACATTATTGTAATTTCGTCACTAAATTTTTAGGACGTTTTCATTTTAATAATCCAAGTGTTGAATTGGTTGGTTGTATACGCCAAATCATGTTTACTTAAAAAATATTATGTCGAAATAAAATTGAATTAACTAATTACAAATAGGAATAGAGTTGAACAAAACTTGAGGTTGATTTCGAATAAAAAGAATTTGATGATATTAAATATAAACCCAAACTAAGCCCGATCCCACCAATTGGTTGGTATTGAAATTGAAATTTGTTTTCCATATTATCAAAATATGAACTCGTTTGAAATCAAACCAGGTAGTCAACAATAGCCATAAACATTAATTTTCTGAAACCAAACATTGTTGAAAGATCAAACGAAGCTTTTAGTGCAAAAACAGAAAAACTGTTTGCATATTTAGAAAGGCTTTTAATGCAAAAAAAATAAAATAAAATAATACTAATAATAATTGCAGAAAAAATAAATAAACTCACATATGTATTGAGTTGGCGAATGAAGCTAGAAAAATTGTTGTGCTTGAAATATCTGGGCAAAGTTAAATCCGAGAAATCCGTAGGCGACCAAACTATGAATCCGTTTCCTTCATCATTCCATGAAACTATTTTATTGTATTCTTCGTCTTCAGCTTCTTCTAATAAAGCATAAGTCTTCAACAAAAATGGAGCTGTGCCTTTTGTAACAAGGCTCTTGCTCTTGTTATTTTGATAATTAGGATCTTCCATTTCCTTTTCTTCCCTTTTCTTTTGGTTCTTTTCAATCTGGGTAATCTATTTCCCAGAATACATATTCCTTTAATATATATCTTACTATATTCTTATTAAATTTGTTAATTTTGACCCAGACTCGGATTAACCTAAATTCAAAAATGACATCATCCATTCCCACCCCAAAACTATTAAAATGATCCCAACTTAAACTAAAATAAAAATAAATTTGAAACCCAAGATTATTTTCCATTTATAATCAATAGTTGATTATGAGATTAAAAGTTTTCTAGAGGGATTCATGAGAAAATTAAATATATATTGTTTTGTGGGTCATTTACTGAAAATTATTTATCTTAGGCTATAAAATATTAAAATAATATGCAGATATTAAATATTCCTCCCACAAGTTGAGAGAGAAAAAAAATGGCAGTCAAGTCTGACTATTTCTGGAAGTTTCTTACTTATTATTATTATTATTATTATTATTAATTCATTTACGTAAACAATATAATTTTGTCACGTGATTTAATTCTATATAATTTTGACAACATCCATTGAGATGTTTATAATAAATTGAAATCTTGTTTTTTGTCAAGGAATGTTGTAGGTTGAAGTTTGATTATTTTAGGTTTAAATTATAGAGATAAAAATATATAGATGTTGGAGTATCTCTAAATATTATGTCTTGATTTTTAATTTATTTTGGTATACGTCTAAATATTCTTCCGATTATCAATTTTATTGTACTTTATAAAGATTAATTCTAACTATAGTTATTTAGATGTGTATTATTTGTAACTGCTCGTATAAACTAATTCAAAAAGTATATATTTCGATCACTCAACTTTAAAAAGTTACAAAATATTTCGACAGTCGGTATAGTGGATCAATTTCTATCGACGAGCAGAAGAACATACCAAGTTGATTTGACAGTCAATATTGAAGATTAGATAAGAAAATTATTTAAATTTTGGTTTGCAAATTTTAACGTTCAAACGTGTTTTATAGAAAAAAAGGTAAAGAACTTTCAATTGATATAAATAAACAAAGTTACAAAGCGATCACCACACTTTCATAAGACAAAATCATTAGATTTTTGGACCAAAATGAATAATATTTGAGGTTGACGAAGTCCTTTGGTGTGGAGGCTAGTTGTGATGAAAAGTCAAATTAGTACAAATTTCAGTTATGACTGAAATCATCCATTAAATAGATGAAGATTTAATTAACCAAAGCAACCTATTTTTACGCAAATTATCGCAGATTTTCTATTTTTATGTGATATAAAAAATAGTGAGATAGATGGGTTTAAACGCAACTTGAAAGCTATGGTAAAATTTTCAAACCCAAGTGGTCACCATATATAATAACTGCAAGTCCCTAGCCCTTTCTTCTTCGTAACTTCTGACGTCTTGGTTTTTCTCTTTCTTCTGCATCTTTTTTATTTTAGCTTAATACCTCTTTTGGTCCTTGCATTATGACTAAATTATTATTTTGGTATTTATGCTGTTTTTTTATCAGTTTAATATTTGTACTTTCATTCTATAACCCTTTTTACCCTAACCCAAATTTCCTTCAAAAAAAATTAAATCAACTAATGACACGCTGCTACATGGGAAAAAATCACTTAAAAATCATAAAAATTAAAAAAACCTCAAAAATTTTAAAAAATCATTATATATTTTTGAAAATTATAAAAAAATAAAATTATAAGCCTGCAAAATATAAAATTTTAAAAAATATTTTTTTAAGAAAATTTTAGAAAATTATGAAACTTTTTGAGAATTTGATGGTATTTTGTATACATGAAGATGGTAAGCCCCTGAACATGGCGTCAGTATTTGGCTTTAAATGGATGAAAGTGGATCTGTACGGAAATCAAACTGGATTGGCAGCATTGACAGTCATTTCCCATATATCAAGATAGTAAGCTTTTTTCTTTATTGAGATCATGAAAATCCATATTGGCTACACATACAGCTTGCGCTTAACCCTTTCCATCATAAATTGGTATTAAAGTAGATGATTTTCAAAAGTTTGGTTTGAAAAATAAAATTTGTTTTTGAAAGTTTTATGAAAAATATGTTTTTTTTTTTTAATTTTAAGTGTTTATTATTATAAAAATTTTATTAATAAGTATTAAGTGATGTGATAAAGTACGTTACCCTTTAAAAGGGAGATGTAGATTCGAATTTTAGAAATAACATTATTAAGAGGATTAGTTAGTCAAAAACCTCGAAAATAAACTGTATAATGGGCAACAGTCGTACAGTAAAAATAAAATATAATTATTACCTAACTAATATTTTAGAAATTTATAGTTAACATATAAATATATACTCTTTTTGACACAAAAAAGCGTTTAGAAGTACCCATAATCCCTCCGTAGCCCATAAATAGGAATATAATGCGCTTCAGCGCTTACGTTTTTTTACATTGACAATAATATTCATACCAATCGAACTCATATAAATATATTTATATACATATATATGTGAAAAATAATTATAAAAATACGAATAAATCTAAAAAGATACAACAAAATTTATCGATACAAAAACGGTAGCGCATGAATACGGTCCTAATAACCTTACTAGAAGAGTCAGATAAATAATCATATCTTAATTTGAAACTTAATTCAACTGATTCATAGACTCACTTTTTCAAAAAATAATATTAACAATTAACCTCTGATATAATAAGAAATGACTTGCATTGCTTATGTGGAGTATAAATTTGTACACCAACTTCCCGACCCACACACATTGTTGATGGATTGGTATAAAATCAAGAGGCAAACAAACTATACTTGAATTAGCAAGCACTGTGTTCTAACATTGTTTATTACTATATAAATTAGTGTTTCAGAAGGTACGTTCATGGCAGGAACCAGGGAAATCCTTTATTCACTCCCAATGGCTACCAGGTTGCCTACAAAATCTTCTATTTATAGCCATTTCAACCGCCACCTTCATCAGCATAACCGACTTCCTCGTTCAAACTATTTGCCTTACGATTCGGGCAAGACGTACGTTGTTGGTGCAACCGAGGAAGATGGTGGTGGTGGCGGCAACTCCGATTAAAGCGGCAGCTGAAACGGCGGTGCAATGCCAGGTGAAAGCTGTGGTGACGGTGAAGTGTGGTTCCATGGAATATGTGAAAGATATGGTGTTTCGTTGGTTAGATTCGGACGCGCATAGAGCTCAAACAGGCGTTGTTCTTCAGCTTGTTAGCACTCAAGTTGATCCAAGTAAGCATCTCTTTTCGAGAAGTTATATGAAGTTTGGTGAGATTTTTCATCTTGGTTTTATGGTTTTACATATTAATTCTTTCAGGGTTCGTGATTTTTTTTTTTATAATATTATCTTTAAAATTTGAATTCAAGTATTCTTAAGAGTGCATTATACTTTACCATAGTACTAACACTCCTAAAGAGAGAACTTGAATTAAACCCTAGACATTATCGAGAGAGACCACTATAAATCTCAAAAGGATTAATCTTTATAGACCATAAAATGAACATGAAATATATATTCATCATATAAAAAAATAACGAGTCCGTATACATCTAAAACCGTATAACTATATAATTTTGGTTAATTTTATAATATTATTTTTAAAAAAAAATTATTAAATTAAAATATTTAGTGAATTCAAATAATTAACCAAGTTGCTCTATGAATAGAATGTACATCACAATAATAATTGGATTTCAAGTAAATTAAAGGAATTAAAAATAAAATATTAAAAAAAATTCAGATACTTAATTCACTATTCTTCTTAATCAACACAAAATTCATCTTAAACTCTAAATTTTAAATTTTAAATTTAATTAAACTCTAAACTTATAAATTAGATTTGTGTTCAATTTCTATCATATCGTTATTTTTTTTCCTAATAATAATAATAATAATAATTATTATTAAAATAGCTAAGCAAATAAAAAAAACTTTGGAAATTTATAATTTTTATTTAAACAAACCTTTATATTTATTTGTATAAATAAGCTTTTATTATACTCAAATAAGCTTCTCTTTTTTTAAATATATTTTTTATATCATTGAATTACAACTCACACATCCACAATCAATAAAATTTGATCAAATACATATAATGTTAAAAATTCATTTTTTAAAGGAATAATTAATAAAATAAAATTATATCTTCAATATTTATAAATATAAAAATATTATTATACATCCATCCATATACAAATTTCTTGATTCAATTTCAAATAGAGTAAAATATGGTTGAAAATAAGGAGAAAAAATCTATCAACTGACCAATAAGTGTTACAAAAATGGTTGGATAGTGATTGCTGACCAACTCGACTACACACTAGACAATAAGTTCGCAAATTAGAGTCCGACAAACCAAACCCTATTCGGATCTAAATATGATAAAAATGTTCATACGAAACGGGTCATTCTCTCAGCCAGACACGTTCATGTCATTTTTCTCACATGAAATATCAATAAATTTACTTACTGATCTGACGAAAAATTAAAATCGAATTCACAATACTTTTGATAGTTATTTCACAATCAACGTCGGGACCCACAATGACGAAGGCAAAGTTAAAAATAAAATCAAAGAAACCCAGATCTTGGTCTTGTTGCATTTGATGACCTCAACAACAATTGTAATAAATGTGGTTTTCCGACAAAAAAAATTTGTAAGATTCAGGTACGAATTGTAAGAGAGCAATTGTAGTAGGCTGTCATGTAATATCAATCCACCATGCATGTGTAATGGTTCCCCACCATTGACATAGTTTCCTATCAACTTGCCCTCCATCTCAATACTCTGAATTTGATGTCCAGTGAGAGATGAAAGGTTTAATAGAATTTATCATTATAAATATTAAATTAAATACTTAATTAAAGGAGAAATCACCTATTTACTTAAAATTCCAACATAAATTTCAGTGTTGTGTTGAACGACCAATCTCGAAATTTTACGAAATGTTTGTTATTATTATGTTAATTTTTACGAAATTAAACAAAATATATGCCATAAAATCTTACAAAATTAGGGTTGTAATGTAAGAATCGTAAAAATTTGACGTAATACTAAATAAATTAAAATTTATTATGTCAAATCAGAAATAATAAAAATTTAATGTGAAAAGGTACATGAATTCATAAATATAATAAAATCCTTGAGTCTTTTATGAAGATGGAATTTCTAAAAACTTGTGTTATGTGTAATTTCAATGCCGTAACCCTAATATGTCACTCTTGCAGATTAACTTTAATTTCTAATTAATATATCATTAATTAGAAATTAGTTATTTGAGTATCTACACATACTTAGCTTTATTAAATAACTAACATTAACTATATTATATCAATTTTAATTTGAACTAACCTTTTACTATAGTAAATAATATGTAATTATTCTCGTTTTATATATGTTGATGGGGGAGGTAAAAGTATCATGGAGGCCCTTATACTAAGAGTTAGATTGCATTTTGCTCAATTTACTAAAAAAATAGACAAATGAGTCTATGTACGTTAGGTCAAAGAGCAAATGGGTCCTTTTGTTAAATTTTTTATCTATTTATACTGTTAAAAATTGGTCCTTATACATCAACATGAGGTACACATAGCAAGCCATGTGTAATTGTTTTGTTATTCTATCAATCACGCCAGTTTTAAACAATAGAAATAGATGGAATTTTATTATAAAAAAGAATCAATTTGCTCTTTGATATAATATATAAGGACTAATTTTCCTACTTCTTGAATAAAGAGGAAAAAACGCAATCTAACTCCTAATACAGGAAGCTCTATGATATTTTTATCATGTGTTTGTACGTGTGTGAAATTCATTTTCATTTGTTTATTTTTAAATTTATTTGTACTTGTGTTCATTAAAAATTTGTTCGCAATTCTTTTATGAACATATACGTAAATATGTTCCGCAAATGATTAAAAATGTGTTCACGAATACTAAGCAAAACAAATCATTAATAAATATATTTTTTATTTATAGACATAAAACAATAAAAAAATAAAAAGCAATAAGTACACTAGTAATAAATAAATAAATAAGAATAATAAATTAATTGTATTGTCGTAACCATTTTTTTTTAAAACAACGGGTCGACTTTGGTTTTAAAAATAAAAAAAAAGGGGAGTCGCCACCAATCCTTTTTGATGAGGTGTGATCGGGTCACCTCGTTAAATGTTTTATTTCAAAACATTAATTTTGGCCTGCGAAATTCAAGAAAACGGGTTCGGGAGTCGGTTACGTACGAGGAAGGATTAGCACCCTCGTAACGCCCAAAATTGGTACCTAATTGATAATTTCATGATTTAATGTCGAAAGTTCGAAAAGATTTGAAAACATGATTTCTTTTAAAAACGGAAACAATTTGGGTTAAAATTTGAGATTTCTTTGTTCCGAAAGGATACAAACATCACATCCAGCACGTTAGGACACGATATTCTAAACCCTCGTAATTAAAGTCATCTCATGATTTACGAAATTTATTAAAAGGATGCTTAGTTATTTAGTCAAACGGAAAATCGAAACCCAGCACGTTAGGGCACTATTCCCCGAATTTCTAAATACAAAACATTGCCTTATTTTAAAAACCTTGGATGAAATATAGTAATTTTATAAATAATTTCTATTTAATGATATAGTATTAAATATAATGCTAAATGTAATATAATAATAATTAATTTTCATAAATGAGTGAAAATAGAAGTATATATATGTGAAAATAATGTAAGTATAAATAGATAAATGAAAATTAAATAATAATAATAATAATAATAATAATAATAATAATAATAGTATTAAACTAAGAAAATAAATATAGATATAAGTGTAGTAATAATAATACTAATAATAATAATAAATAAAATAATAGTAATAATAATAATTAAAAATAAAAATAAAATAATGGTAATAATAACAAAAATAAAAAAATAGTAATACTAATAATAATAGTATAGTATAGTAATAATAAAATAATAAATAACAATAATAATAATAATAATAATAATGATGATAAGGTAGGAAAATAAATATAATAATAATAATGATAATACAAGAAAAAATTAATCATAAAAATAAAGGCAATAATAATAATGATAAAGGGGATAATAAATAGATAAAATAAATAAAAAATGATGATAATAATAATAATAATAATAATAATAATAATAATAATAATTTAGGGATATTAAATTAATTTTAATAATAAAATAACAAAAAAGGAACTAACAGGACTGAATTGAAATCAGGACTAAATTTTGGGTGCCAATCGGGAAAAAAATAAAATAAGGCGGAGGGTCAATTTGTAACGCGCGCAAAGGAAGGAGGACCGAAAAGGAAATTTATCCGGTCATTCAAAACGACGTAGTTCCTTTAGGGACTAAATTTTAAAACTGCGTGAAATTTCTGGGTAAAATTAAAAATAACAGGAAATCTAATTTTAAAAACTGAAAATGCGGAAGGACCAAATGGGCAATTAGCCCAGAAAGCAAAAACACGCGGATCCTACCTGGAGCGGGTCGGGTAATCGGGTCGGAGGTTTGAAACGACGTCGTTTTGGGTGTTTAAGGCCAGCCCCAAAACGACGTCGTTTTAAAGGGCCTATATAAGTTAAAAAATCCCCAAAAAAATCATTTCAGCTGCTTACTAAAAAAAATTTCCTTACCCTTTCTTTTCTCTCTGCAGGAACAAACTCCGGCGAGAGCTCCGGTCACTCCGCCGTGGGTGAAAAATTCTCCTTTTTTTTATTTTTATTACATGTAATATATATGTATAGTTTTTTTAAAAAAGAAATCTTTATGTGTATATGCATAAACTGTTTTGAAGAAAAAGAAGATAAAATAGACGGAAACTGAAAGAACCTTTGCTCGAGGTTTGTTCTTTCCGAATGCTTGCTTTTGGTGTTTTAATCTCTGCCTTTTATTGGTGGTTAATCTTTGGTTTATTGTGTTTTGATTTTATTTCTCTTATTCGAATCTGTTTCTTGTATTGATATCAAAAAAAAAAAAAAAAAATCCCCAATTACAAATTTTGGATCGGTTTATATAGCCTATTATATACTATCCTTCTTGCCTTCTGTCTATTCCTTTTTAATGCTTGCAGGCTTGGGCGGTGCTGGGCGGTGGACAAGACCACGGTGGCAGGCAAGTGGCGCTGGCAGGTCGGAGAAAGGGACAAGTGGGGCTCATCATGCTAGGGTTTTCAGAAACCCTAGCTTTCTGAAAAAATTTAATCTTTTTGGGCCTTTTGGGCCGCTTGTAAATTGGGCCTGATTTTAATCTGTTTGGGCCCATTGTAATTGGACTGCTATTTGTAATTTGGACACTATTTTATTGGTTTTTTTGGTTTGGTTTATTCTAACGGGCCCCGGGCAAATTTGGGCCTGTACATGTATATTATATAATTCAACAATAAAAGAACTTTAAATGAATTTTTAATAATTTAATAAATGAGTTTATTCGTAAATATGTTTTATTCGTGTTTGTTTGTTTAATACTTCAAAAGTCGTGCTTATGCTAGTTTACCTAATTTGATAAACGAATACAAAGTGAACTATTCATTTAGAGTCTTATATAAAATTAAAAGAATATAATATATGAAAATATTAATAAAATTAAAATACATGTTAATTGTTTGAGAATAATTTATATTAAGATCATCCTAAAAAGTATAGTTTTTATGCACCAATAAAATAATGTAACGTCATTGAATTTTAAAGATAATAAAGTATTATTATACACTACTCTATGTCTAATATCTTCTCCAACTTAATTTAACTTTAATTAAATTACTAAAAACAATTAATTTTTTAAATTATAAATAAACGTATTTTCTTATTTTACAAATTTTAATAATTTTTCCCTTAAGTTAATATTTTTTTATTTTTTGTGCAACCAATTTAAAAAAAAATAATTTTTGTGTAATTTTTTCCATGTCATTGATACATAATTTTGGTAATTATTTTAGCCAAAACCCTACACCTTTAACTCGAACCCTGAACCCCGAATCCTAAGGTTCAAGGTTTGAGATTTAAGGTTTATGGTTTGGATTTAGTGTTCAAGGTTCAGGGTTACGAGTTTAAAGTTCAAAGTTCAAGATTTAGGGTTTTGGGTTTAGAGTTCAAGATTCTAGATTCAACCTATTCCACTGCTGGTCAGGGATATAGGACGGTGGCTTAAATCGTGTTCCCTACTGTTTAGGGAGCCAAGATTTGCCTTCGACCTTGTCCTACTACTGTTTAGGGCGACAAGATCTACAATCTTCAACCTATTCCATTGCTGGTCAGGGATATAGGACGGTGGCTTAAATCATGTTCCCTACTGTTTAGGGAGACAAGATTTGCCTTCGATCTTGTCCTACTATTGTTTAGGGCGACAAGATCTACAATCTTCAACCTATCCCACTACTGGTAAGGGAAATAGGATGTTGGCTTAAATCATGTCCCACTACTGTTTAGGGAGACAAGATTTGCCTTCGATCTTGTCCCACAACTGTTTAGGGCGACAAGATCTATAATCTTCAACCTATCCCACTGCTGGTCAGGGAAATAGGATGTTGGCTTAAATCATGTCCACTACTGTTTAGGGAGACAAGATTTGCCTTCGATCTTGTCCCACTACTGTTTAGGGCGACAAGATCTACAATCTTCAACCTATCCCATCTGTGAGTCGGAAATAGGATGTTGGCTTAAATCATGTCCCACTACTGTTTAGGGAGACAAGATTTGCCTTCGATCTTGTCCCACTACTGTTAAGGGTGACAAGATCTACAATCTTCAACCTATCCTACTGCTGGTCAGGGAAATAGGATGTTGGCTTAAATCATGTCCCACTACTGTTTAGGGAGACAAGATTTGCCTTTGATCTTGTCCCACTACTATTTAGGGCGACAAGATCTACAATCTTCAACCTATCCTACTGCTGGTCAGGGAAATAGGATGTTGGCTTAAATCATGTCCCACTACTGTTTAGGGAGACAAGATTTGCCTTCGATCTTGTCCCACTACTGTTTAGGGTGACAAGATCTACAATCTTCAACCTATCCCACTACTGGTCAGGGAAATAGGATGTTGGCTTAAATCATGTCCCACTACTGTTTAGGAAGACAAGATTTGCCTTCGATCTTGTCCCGCTACTGTTTAGGGCGACAAGATCTACAATCTTCAACCTATCCCACTGCTGGTCAGGGAAATAGGATGTTGGCTTAAATCATGTCCCACTACTGTTTAGGGAGACAAGATTTGACTTCGACCTTGTTCCACTACTGTTTAGGGCGACAAGCTCTACAATCTTCAACCTATCCCACTGCTGGTCAGGGAAATAGGATGTTGAATTCACCGATGCAGCTATACCGTCCTCTAGGGGACATATCCTGTAGATTCAGTTTCATATGCTTATGTTTACGCCAAATGGTTAGGATGCTATGATCAGAATGAATCAAATGCTCCTAAATGAATGTATTATGGACGACATTTGCATGAATGCAGAATGTCATGAGAACGATCCCTTTTTGTACAATGATCAGGATGCAATGATCGGAATGAATCAAATGCTCCTAACTAAATGATATCATGAATGACATTCGCACGAATGCAGAATGTCATGAGAATGATTCCCCCTTTTTTTGCCTGGGTTGACATTGCTCGTTACTCTTCCAGGTCGTATCACTTGACGTAATATCCTATCTTCTTGCTTGGGTGTTATTCTTGACAGAAAACCCAAAGAAACAATCATATTCTGCTCAGCAAGCTTGCCCCGCTGTAATTTCAAAGTCCTTTCCACTGTACCTTCTGGGACATAAAGTTTGTACCTCCTACTACAACTTCAGGACAACAACATTTGGTTTCTTCCATCCATCCTGCTGCAACTCCGAGGTATAGGATCAATTTGATCTGTTGCACCATTCGCTGGGTGTAATGATCAGATGTATATGCCTGATATTTGCATGAATACAAAGTATCATTTTTCTTTTCCCGAGAATGATCCCCTTGTACACCTGGGTTGACATTGCTCGTTACTTGTCAAGGTTGTATCACCGACGAAATGTCTTGTCTTTTGTTCAACCAATAAAAAAAAGTCCAAAGAGATAATCATCTTTCTCCAATATTTCCAAACCTTAGGCTTGGTGAGTTCTAAACAATAATCTTGTTTCAGGCTCTTGTATTATTCAGAAGCTTCCAGAGTAATATGCGAAACTCCTTTTATGAAAGTATTATTAGTCCACTAATCGTTATTTCAATGCAAAATGCTTGAAAAAGATCATAACAATGGACAAGAAAGAAATTAATTAGGAGCATAGCTCGAAACAAATAAGTTAAGCAAAGATAGCAAATGTAGTCAAGAAGAAAATTTATTGGGAGTGTATTTTGAAACGAATAAAGTAATCAAAGATAGCAAATTCAAAATGGGTAAGATGGAAACTAGGAGCCCCAGATATCGCAGCCTGAGCTTCTCTGTTCAAACTTCTTGAGGACCATTTTGAGCTCGATATGCGTTTAGGGGATCCGGAGTACTTCGTTGATGCCCTAAGACGTAGCGTACTTCTTCACTGTTAATTCAAGTATAGCAAGACTACTGTACGCCCCACTTTCGAACAAAATTTGAGCCGCCATTTTTGGGTTTTCAACTCAAATCCCCTTTGGTCTCAAAGCGCCCCTTGCGGGTTTTCGCCTTGGCCTCTCCTTTTTCTTTCTTCTTTTGATTGAATTTTTCATTTCATTTTTCATTCATTTTTTTTATCTCAAGGTACCCTTTACGGGTTTTCACCTTGGCCTCTCTTTTCAGATGAAATCTAAACTCCCCGATTTGAACATATCTTCGCCATCCCTCTTGGTCAAAGTTAATGATCTTCCAGAACAAGCCTTCTTCACCACATAAGGTTTTGCCAAATTTGGCATTTACTTCCCTCTAAAATCCTTTTGTATGAGAAAAATTCTTCATAATGCCAGGTCCCCATTATGAAATTCTCTTGGGAAAACCTTTTTGTCATAAGCCCGTATTATCTGTTTTTGGTACATTCGACCAGAATACTTTCAATCAAGCTTACTGGAGACGTTCTGCTTTATCCAATTCTTAATTCAATCAAAGCTTGGAGAAAAGAAATCTTAACTTCCAACAATTGCTTCCCTTCCATAAACCAATGGGAAAGATGCCCCGGTGAAGGTCATGGCCAACGTTCAAGAAACATAGAGGGTAAATGGTAACTTCTCTATGACAACCTTTACAAGTCTCAGTCATTTTTCAAAAAATTTTGAATGGTTTTTTGGCTGCTTTTGCTGTACTGATATGGTGTCTGATCTTTGAACAGACTGTAAATCATTGACATTGTGCAACTATGTTTCTTTCTGACATTCTTTATTGCCACTTTTTTGAACAACTGAGGTTTATACCCATCACCGGAGGCACAACTGAGGTTTAAGGGGGATTAACCGGGGGCGGGGGTTGTGAAATAGTCGGGTTATACTTTACGAATTGAGTGAACCATTCACTCATTATCTGGAAGAAAGCTTATTTAGCTTCTCCCTCCTGACCGCTAGTAACCGGTCTCGGATCAGAGGGCGATGTCCCTTGTACGGGAGCAGGCGCATTACTTTCTACGTCGTCAGCTACGGCTCTTTCGGGATCCATTACTATACAGAAATCACATTTTATACGTCAGGATTCATCACACTATCACAATTCAGAAATATGGCATGTATAGCTAGACTCTGACATGCTACGTTAGTCCGAGAATCGGCTAAATCGTAGCTCTGATACCAACCAAATGTAACACCCCTAACCCGTATCCGACGTCAGACTGGGGATAAAGGCATTATCGGACGGATCGGAAACTTTAACAGACAATTTCATAAGATCATACATCAATTACAATCATAGTGTCCCTTAAGTAGGTCATTGAAACCTTAAGTATGCTCAGAAATAGGGTCGGGACTAAACCGGAACACATACAGAATCTCATTGAAAAATTTAAACTTTTCTAAAATACAGGGGAGACACGCCCGTGGGAGGAGACCGTGTGCCCTCTACGGCTTCTAGACACCCCCGTGTGTCCATCCGTGTCTATATACTGACTATATCAACACGGTCACTAGGCACGCCCGTGTGCCATGGCCGTGTGCTACTAGGCCATATACTGACTTTCCCACCACGGCCACCAAGCACACCCGTGTGCCATGGCCGTGTGCTCTTAGCTAGCTACTGACTTGCACACCACGGCTAGGTGACACCCGTGTTGAGGCCGTGTGCTACTAAGCTACATTCGCCAATTCACCCACGGTCTTTAGGCACGCGCCCGTGTGTTACAACCGCGTGTAACATTATAGGCCATTTACAAGGCCAAAATGCCACCCATAAGGGTCAAACCTACAAAGCAACATATATCATCCCATTTCATTCACATATAACCACCAAAATATACCAAATAACCATCCCAAATCATGCATATTTGACAACTAAGGAAATCACACAATAATACATTCAATATCCATTCCAAACATACCAATTTGCATGACCAAATCACAATTATGCCCAAACACCATTCATCTATATACTTACCATAGCATAACCATTTCATATATCAACTAATCTTACCAAAACAACTTCACATATCACATTCCTTTAAGCATATTACCAAAACATAACTAGCCAAATCACATGGCTAAGTTCACATAACAATTCATACCAATGACTAGCCTATACATGCCATATCTAGCCATATACATTTTCAAAGTGTACCAAAATAAGTTTAGTAGTGTGATGACGATCCGTGTGGTCCCGAGCCTTGATAACTTTGACGACCTATAAACCGGAGAAAACACACATAGAGTAAGCTTTCCAAAAGCCTAGTAAGTCAATTATACAATCAAACTTAGCATATAAACACTCAAAACATATAATCAATCTAAATTCACTAATGGCTCAATTTCACCATCATAATTCTTCTTAGTACATTCACTTAGGCCTTTCATTATTCAAACCTGTATATTAGTACACACTTTATTAGATCATAGCTTTTCTACCCATATAACACACTTTTATTCCCATATTCAAATACATAATTCATCTAGGTAAGTTTAAGGAATTACTTACCTTCTTATACACACATAGTGTACTTATCAAACATACCTGAAACAAATATACAATTTACATATTCCTTGATTCTCGAGCTTGACCATTGAACCGTTTGTAATATAATAGAATAGGTAGAGTGCCCAGAATAATAATACGATGCCAACGTCCCAGACGTGGTCTTAAAAGTAATCAAATATTGAAGCTCTCGTCCCGAGGCGGTCTTACTCGTATTCGAGATATTGATGTCACTTTCTCGAGACAGTGCTTACTCGTATTCGAGATATTGATGCCTTTGTCCCGACACGGTCTTACTCGTATTGAGATCATCGATGCCTTTGTCCCGCAGGCGAGGTCTTACTCGTATTCAGATATTGATGCCCTTTGTCCCGCATGGTCTTACTCGATAACACAGAATAGATACCTTTGTATTCCTAAGTTAAATGACGGATTTCTCGGACTTATCACTATATCGACCTTATCCCAAAATTCATATACATAGCATCTCATAAGCATTCATTATCATTTATAATCATGGAAATAAACTCAATTCAATACAATAACATTTATTTGCAATATGACTTACCTCGGATTTGATTTATCGGAATGGATACGGCTACTCGGTTATTTTCGCTTTCCCGCGATCTAAGTCCGTTTTCTTCGGCTCTTGATCTAAACATATTCAGAATTTAACCCTTTTATTTAATAACACATTCAATTCAACCCAAAAATACTTATTTCGGGCAATTTGCAAATTAGCCCTCATATTTGCATAATTTATCAATTTAGTCCATTTTTCTCAAAACAACAAATTCACAAAATCAATACACAACCAAGCTTAGCCGAATATATATATACATCATACAAGCCCATACTTTTCATGAAATTGACAATTTAGTTCTCCAAAATAATATTTTCTTAATTTAGCCCTAATTAACTAAATTCATCCAAAATTTAAGAACAAAGTATGTTCATCAAATACATATCTATCATTTAATACCACAAAACATCACAAATCTCAACATAGCATCAATGGAATTTTACACAAACATCATCAATTCATGAAATTAATACATGGGTTTTGTAGCTCTCAAAACAACGATTACAAAAACGTAGAAATTATCGAAAACCAACCGAAAACATACCTCTAATTTGGCTCTCAAATGGCCGAATATGTAAAACTCAACCCCTGCTTTCTCTTTTTCTTATTTCGGTCAAAAGATGAACTAAAAATGGCCATTTTGTTATGTTTTATCCAATATAACATACATAATAATTCATTTACATATTTAGCCTTTCATTAAACAAATAAAACAAACATGTAATAAGGGCATGATTGTCTTTCATTCATCCACTAACTATAAGTTGGCATAATAACAACATAAGGACTCCACCTTAACAAAGCCATAACATATTAGTACTTTAGCAAATAGCAAACAAATTTCACATTCAATGCAATTTCATCCTATTTGTCAATTAAACACACAGACGGACAAATTAACTTACGAAAATTTAACACATGCTTAGTCACTTATCAACGGCACAGAAAATGATATTAAAATATTATATAGACTCGGATTTGTGGTCCCGAAACCACTGTTCCGACTAGGGTATAAACTGGACTGTTACAATTCTCCGCCTTAGGGATTTTCGTCCCCGAAAATCTTATCGTTAAACAGAATCGGATATTGTTGTCTCATTGAATCTTCGGGCTCCCACGTTGCCTCTTCAATTCCGTGTCGATTCCACAACACTTTCACTAATGGAATCTTCTTATTTCTTAGCTCTTTCACTTCACAAGCAAGAATACGGATCGATATCTACGGAGCATTGAAACATGAAATACATTGTGAATCTTTTCTAATTCAGATGGCAACCTTAATCTATATGCAACAGGCCCGACACACTCAATGATCTTATACGGTCCGATGAATCTCGGACTTAATTTGCCTTTCCGTCCGAATCGAAGCACTTTCTTCCACGGAGACACTTTCAGAAATACTTTGTCGCTGACCTCAAATTCTATATCTTTACATTTCAAGTTCGCATAAAACTTCTGTCAATCAGATGCTACTTTCAAACAATCTCGGATCAGTTTCACTTTCTGTTCTGAATCTTTTATCAAATCAACCCCGTGTAACTTATTCTCACTGAGTTCGGTCCAATACAGAGGTGTACGACATTTACGTCCATATAAAGCTTCATAAGGTGCCATTTTAATGCTTGACTGAAAACTATTATTATACGCAAATTCAATCAACGGTAAATACTGTTCCCACGAACCATTAAATTCAAGAATGCAACATCTCATCATGTCTTCGAGAATCTGAATGATCCGCTCGGATTGACCATCTTCTTGTGGATGAAAAGCTGTACTAAAATGCAGTTTCGTGCCTAAAGCTTCTTGCAGTTTCTTCCAGAATCTCGATGTAAACCTCGGATCTCTATCTGACACAATGGATAGTGGTACCCCGTGCAATCTCACAATCTCTGAAATATAAAGCTCGGCTAATCTATCAAGTGAATAATCAGACCTTACCGGAACAAAATGGGAAGATTTCGTCAATCGGTCAACTACGACCCAAATCGCATCCTTCTTTCTCGGAGTCTGAGGCAAACCAGAAACAAAGTCCATCGTGACTCTATCCCATTTTCATTCGGGAATCAGAATTGGTTGTAGCAAACCAGACGGAACCTGATGTTCAGCTTTCACTTGTTGACAGATTAAGCATTTCGAAACAAAGTCAGAAATGTCTCGTTTCATACCAGACCACCAATAGTGTTGCTTCAGATCATGATACATTTTAGTATTTCCCGGATGAACAGATAGACGATTATCATGTGCTTCATTCAAAATCAACTGAATCAACTCTGGATTTCTCGGAACACAGATACGATCCCGGAATCTCAAAAAATCATCAACAATTTAAAATTCAGATTCGGAATTCACTTCACACTGAGCTCGTCTCGCTAGCAATTCATTATCAGATTTTTGAGCATCACATATCTATTGTAAGAACAACGGTTTTGCTTTTAATTCAGCTATTACAGAACTGTTATCAGTCAAATCTAACTGGACATTCAGAGCATGTAGCACAAACAATGATTTTCGACTCAACGCATCAGCAACAACGTTCGCTTTACCCGGATGATAATCTATCACAAGCTCATAATCTTTTAACAGTTCCAACCATCTTCTTTGACGCAGGTTCAAATCTTTCTGAGCCATCAGATATTTCAAACTTTTATGATCTGAAAACACGTGACATTTCTCACCGTACAGATAAAGACGCCAAATCTTAAGTGTAAACACAATCGCAGCTAACTCAAAGTCGTACGTCAGATAATTCTTTTCATGAGGCTTCAACTGTCTCGAGGCATAAGCTACAACTTTGCCTTCCTGCATCAAAACACAACCCAAACCATTTAACGAAGCATCACTGTATACAACAAATTTTTTACCCGATTCTGGCTGTACTAACACTGGAGCTTCTGTTAACATAGTTTTCAACTGATCGAAACTTCTCTGACATTTATCAGACCATTCAAATCTAACATCTTTCTGAAGTAATCTAGTCAACGGAGTAGCTATTGTCAAAAAGTCTTTTACAAATCTGCGGTAATAACCAGCTAAACCCTCTATCAGTCAATTCTTGTAACTATGACTTTAACTCTTTCAACTCTGTTGGTGTCATTCTATACGGAGCTATCGAAATAGGTGTAGTACCAGGTAGCAACTCAATACCGACTCAACTTCACGAATCGGAGGTAAACCCAAAAATTCTTCAGAGAATACATCAAAATATTCACATACAACAGGTACTGGTTCAACTTTCTTTTCAGACATCTTCGAATCAATCACATAAGCAAAATATGCCTCATAACCCTTTTTTATATAACTCCGGGCTTTCAATACCGATATCATGGCAGATAATCCATTTAAATCATTAGACTCAACTCGTACAATTTCATTATTCGAATGTCTCAAATCAACAGTCTTTCTTTTACAATTTACAACCGCATCATGCAATGTCAACCAGTCCATACCCAGAATAATATCAAACTCATCAAATGGAAATAGCATCAGATCAGCAGGAAAATAGATATCTCGAAACATTAATGGACAGTTCTTGCATACTTTGTAAATAAGAACACTTTTACCTAAGGGGCTCGATACTTTTATAGCAAACTCAGTAGACTTTACAGGCAAAGTTTTACTGAATACTAAGTTCATGCATATATAAAAATGAGTAGAACCAGGGTCTATCAAAGCAATCGGATAGTATACGCTCTGGCAGGCGCTCTAGCCACGATCTACATAATGATATCTCTAGTAGTTCTCGACTACCACCGCGTTTCTTGCATTTTGAGGAGATCTACCTCTCAACTTTGAAACATTCTCGGATCTCGGGTTACGAACAATCTCTTGTTCAGCAGGACTGCAGGCGATCTCGGATGAAATGGTCTAATAATCCACATCTGAAATAAGCTTGGTCATTTAATCTGCAAATTCCCGGATGCCTTTTTCCACAATGTTTACATTCAGGTCGCTTGAATCTGACATTTCCAATACTAGTCATTGAAGTTGTTGGAGCTTTGGAGCTTAACTGTGGTCTAGCTCGATCTCTACTCGAATGCCTCACATTAGCCTTTGAACGGCTATGTTCATCTCGGAATTTCTTGAGGCAAGATTGAAATGATTTGCTCATAAATCTCTTTTTCATATCTCTAGCTTCAGACTCAGCTTTGCATGCTCGGTCAACTAGCACTACGAACTCTTGTATCTCCAAAGTACCAACTAGCAATTGGATATCTTCATTTAGGCCATCTTCAAATCTTTTACATTATCGTTTGATCGAAACGTATTCCCGAAAATATCTTGACTTAATCTTACAAACTCTTGTTTTACTACTCGAATGAGACATATGACCTTGTTTCAATTCCAAAAATTCTTTTCGTTTACGGTCAATAAATCTACGAATAATGTATTTCTTACGAACTCGGTGAAAGAAATCCCATGTGATCCGTTCTTTAGGAACAACCAAAATCAAAGTTTTCACCACCGATAGATGAAATTTGCATCTCGTAACAAAGAAACAACACAATTTATACATTCTTCAGGAGTCAGTGACATCTCATCAAATACTCGGATAGTGTTTTCTAACCAAAACTCGGCTTTCTCAGCATCATCATCATTAGTAGCCCGGAACTCTTCAGCCCCATACTTGCGGATCTTGTCTACCGGAGGCTTATTCAACAGATTTATACCCATCACCGGAGGCACAACTGAGGTTTAAGGGGGATTAACCGGGGGCGGGGGTTGTGAAACAGTCGGGTTATACTTTACGAATTGAGTGAACCATTCACTCATAATCTGGAAGAAAGCTTGTTTAGCTTCTCCCTCCTGACCGCTAGTAACCGGTC
Organism: Gossypium sturtianum; assembly: GCA_025698515.1. Lineage (NCBI taxonomy): Eukaryota > Viridiplantae > Streptophyta > Magnoliopsida > Malvales > Malvaceae > Gossypium > Gossypium sturtianum. The sequence goes on from CM046951.1 coordinate 82,744,413, forward strand.
TCGGATCAGAGGGCGATGTCCCTTGCCGAGGGGAGCAGCGCATTACTTTCTACGTCGTCGACTACACTCTTTTCGGGATCCATTACTATACGAAATTACATTTTATACATCAGGATTCATCACACTATCACAATTCAGAAATATGGCATGTATAGCTAGACTCTGACATACTACATTAGTCCGAGAATCGGCTAAACCGTAGCTCTGATACCAACCAAATGTAACACCCCTAACCCGTATCCGACGTCAGACTGGGGATAAAGGTATTACCGGACAGATCGAAAATTTTAACAGACAATTTCATAAGATCATACATCAATTACAATCATAGTGTCCCTTAAGTAGGTCATTGAAACCTTAAGTATGCTCAGAAATAGGGTCGGGACTAAACCGGAACACATACAGAATCTCATGGAAAAATTTAAACTTTTCTAAAATACAGGGGAGACACGCCCGTGGGAGGAGACCGTGTGCCCTCCACGGCTTCTAGACACCCCCGTGTGTCCATCCGTGTCTATATATTGACTATATCAACACGGTCACTAGAGCGCGCCCCGTGTGCCATGGCCGTGTGCTACTAGGCCATATATCGACTTCCCACCACGGCCACCAAGCACACCGTGTGCCATGGCGTGTGCTCTTAGCTAGCTATCGACTTGCGCACCACGGCTAGGTGACACCCCGTGTCGAGGCCGTGTGCTACTAAGCTACATTCTCGCCAATTCACCCACGGTCTTTAGGCACACCCGTGTGCCTGGCCGTGTAACATTATAGGCCATTTACAAGGCCAAAATGCCACCCATAAGGGTCAAACCTACAAGCAACATATATCATCCCATTTCATTCACATATAACCACCAAAATATACCAAATAGCCATCCCAAATCATGCATATTTGACAACTAAGGAAATCACACAATAATACATTCAATATCCATTCCAAACATACCAATTTGCATGACCAAATCACAATTATGCCCAAACACTATTCATCTATATACTTACCATATCATAACCATTTCATATATCAACTAATCTTACCAAAACAACTTCACATATCACATTCCTTTAAGCATATTGCAAAACATAACTAGCCAAATCACATGGCTAAGTTCACATAACAATTCATACCAATGACTAGCCTATACATGCCATATCTAGCCATATACATTTTCAAAGTGTACCAAATTAAATTTAGTAGTGTGATGACGATCCGTGTGGTCCCTAGCCCTTGATAGCTTTGACGACCTATAAAGCAGAGAAAACACACATAGAGTAAGCTTTCCAAAAGCCTAGTAAGTCAATTATACAATCAAACTTAGCATATAAACACTCAAAACATATAATCAATCTAAATTCACTAATGGCTCAATTTCACCATCATAATTCTTCTTAGTACATTCACTTAGGCCTTTCATTCTTCAAACATGTATATTAGTACACACTTTATTAGATCATAGCTTTTCTACCCATATAACACACTTTTATTCCCATATTCAAATACATAATTCATCTAGGTAAGTTTAAGGAATTACTTACCTTCTTATACACACATAGTGTACTTATCAAACATACCTGAAACAAATATACAATTTACATATTCCTTGCTTCTCGAACTTGACCATTGAACCATTTGTAATCTAATAGAATAGGTAGAGTGCCTGGAATAATAATGCAATGCCAACGTCCCAGACGTGGTCTTAAAAGTAATCAAATATTGAAGCTACTATCCCAGACAGGGTCTTACTCGTATTCAGATATTGATGCCACTGTCCCAGACAAGGTCTTACTCGTATTCAGATATTGATTCCACTGTCCCAGACATGGTCTTACTCGTATTCAGATACTGATGCCACTGTCCCAGACAGGGTCTTACTCGTATTCAGATATTGATGCCACTGTCCCAGACAGGGTCTTACTCGATAACACAGAATAGATACCTTTTATATTCCTAAGTTCGTACGGGATTTTTCAGACTTATCACTATATCGACCTTATCCCAAAATTCATATACATAGCATCTCATAAGCATTCACTATCATTTATAGTCATGGAAATAAACTCAATTCAATACAATAACATTTATTTGCAATATGACTTATCTCGGATTCGATTTATCGGAATGGATACGACTACTCGGTTATTTTCACTTTCCCGCGATCTAAGTCCGTTTTCCTCGACTCTTGATCTAAACATATTCAAAATTAACCCTTTTATTTAATAACACATTCAATTCAACCCAAAAATACTTATTTCGGGTAATTTGCAAATTAGCCCTCATATTTGCATAATTTATCAATTTAGTCCATTTTTCTCAAAACATCAAATTCAAAAAATGAATACACAACCAAGCTTAGCCGAATATATATATACATCATACAAGCCCATACTTTTCATCAAATTGACAATTTAGTCCTCCAAAATAATATTTTCTTAATTTAGCCCTAATTAACTAAATTCATCCAAAATTCAAGAACAAAGTATGTTCATCAAATACATATCTATCATTTAACACCACAAAACATCACAAATATCAACATAGCATCAATGGCATTTTACACAAACATCATCAATTCATGAAATTAATACATGGGTTTTGTAGCTCTCAAAACAACGATTACAAAAACGTAGAAATTATCGAAAACCAACCGAAAACATACCTCTAATTTGGCTCTCAAATGGCCAAATATGTAAAACTCAACCCTTTCTTTCTCTTTTTCTTATTTCGGTCAAAAGATGAACTAAAAATGGCCATTTTGTTATGTTTTATCCAATATAACATACATAATAATTCATTTACATATTTAGCCTTTCATTAAACAAATAAAACAAACATGTAATAAGGGCATGATTGTCTTTTATTCATCCACTAACTATAAGTTGGCATAATAACAACATAAGGACTCCACCTTAACAAAGCCACAACACATTAATACTTTAGCAAATAGCAAGCAAATTTCACATTCAATGCAATTTCATCCTATTTGTCAATTAAACACACAGACGGACAAATTAACTTACGAAAATTTAACACATGCTTATTCACTTATCAACGGCACAAAAAATAATATTAAAATATTATACAGACTCAGATTTGTGGTCCCGAAACCACTATTCTGATTAGGGTATAAATCGGACTGTTACACTAATGATGATTATTTATGGTATGATGAAGAATGAAAGAATCTATAAATAGAAGGAATGAAAGAATACTTGCTCAAAAGATGCATTTTATTAAAATAAAGATTCTGGACACAAGCCTATTTCACAAAAAGATTCTTATTGCCTCTAGGCTTTAAAACAACAAACATGTTTTGAATATTACTCTAGATTAGCTAAAAATACAGGGATCCATTCCACAGTCCCATTGTTCAAAATTTTCCCATGTATGTAAGGGCTTGGAAACTTTTATTCTGTGATTCTCTCTCCAGATATGTTATTAGTGTTCTGATTTTCTGATTTCTAGGCTTCTGAGGACTTCTTCAAGGAAACGCACTCTCCTGCCCTATCCCAGTTTTAATTATCACATTTTACTGCTTCGTCAGAATGATCAGGTTCTGAAAAATCATCGAACTTCACAATTTCCATTTTAATGAACCTTTCGACCAACTTCTTAAATGCAATGCAGTTATCGATTGAGTGACCCATTATTCCCGCATGGTACTCGCATTGAGCGTTTGAATCGTACCATTTGGGGTACAGTGGTTGCATTAGTTTCAGGTAATGAGGAGCTACAGCATGCATATCAAATAAGCTCTGGTATAACTCCCTATACGTCGTTGGAATAGGTGTGAACTGCGGCTTCTCTGAGTTCGGTCTTGAATTGGATTCTTGCCTTGGGGATACCTGATGACTGGTAGTTACCATCCTTGGCTGGCTTACTGTAATCGGCTCTGAATGGCCCTTATTATACCTTCTCGTACTATTCGCTTTATTTTCCTTTTTCTTCGGGGCTTTTAAAGTCCACTCTCCTTTTTCTTTTATTTCTGTTGAGCCAAGAACAACAGGATTAACTTGATCATCCTTCGGATTAAAACCTGAGCCCATCGAGAAGTTTAACAGGGCTGAAGTATCAGTCTGACATTGGGGTCCGATAATGGCGGGTACCCCATGCGAATGCATGCCTGCTTGAGTCGGGACACTTATTGGGGAAAATCTTGGGGAATAAATGAAGACTTCATTATCATCCTCATTATTGACCACTGGGCCTTTCATTTTTTCAAGCCCTCCGACTAGTAATTGGTTTAACTGGCACATCATATTCATTTGATCTCGCATATCCTGTTGAATTTTGGCCAACTGCTCTTGCATCAGTATTTGCCTTTGCTCTAATCTCTCCAACCTTTGTTCCATGTTTTCTTGGGTAACTGAAATAGTTTCACCTAATTAGGGTCTTTCTAAAAATTTTAATGCATATGATATGATGTAATGCAAATGCATGAAATGCAATGCAAATGCATGGAATGAATGCAAAAAGAAAGAGAGGTGCTGATTATGAATTCAATTCCATTAGAAGAACTTTTCTAGAAAATAAATTTCTTTACATAAAACGGATTGCATATACAGCTTTGTCATCATAGTCCATGTGAAAACACCAATCCTTTTCTTCGTATCCGGATGTTATAGTCGTGTCCCGTGAATTTTCTCAATAGATGCCACTTCTCGCTCCTTGTTGCTAGGTCCAGGTCGTACCTCTTCACTCACTTATCCTTCGCGATGTTCATAAGCTTATTTAAGAAAATTGAGACATGATGACTCTCGAATAATCCTTGTCGGCTTGAATCATCGGGCAAGGTCTTGTATTCTTCTGCGGACTATCAGCCCTCTCTCGTTGTTTACCTGGACTATGTTCGTACGACCGTATTATAATCCACTTTATCAAGTAACCCATTTCCATATTACAAACTCTTCTATTTAGCAATCGAATATGAATCAACACCTTCTTTCTAAGATGATGCAGTGCGATGCAATGCAATACAATCATAAACAAAACAAAACATGTTAGCACAGGAGGAATAAACAAAATAGAGTACCTATCCGGGTGACCACTAGGGTTCGGAGTAGCTCTACCTAGGGTGGGTTCTTAAGACTTGCTATATGGGGGTTCGGTTCTAGAGTAAAGGTACCTGAACCAGCAGATTCCTCGATCCTCACCCATTATAGGCTCATATGAACCGAGTTCAGTTTAGGGGAATACATTTCCCTATGGCTGCACGGAGATGAAAATCTCACGAAGACATAGGTACGGATGTATTCCGAAAGTGATCCACTATCCTGCACGGAGGTGAAAACCTCACGAAGGAATAGTTTCTCACTCCCACTTAAGAGGGTAAAAATCTGGCGATTATGCAATATGACTAAGTGCGATGAAAATGCCATTCAATCAAAATAAAACAAGTTAGTATTTTACACACAGCTTAAAGCAAGCAAGAAATAAAGCACCTATTCGGGTAACCACTAGGGTTTGGCGTGGCTCTACCTAAGGTAGGCTCTTAGGGTTCACTATTTATGGTTCGGTTCTAAAGAAGGGTACCTGAACCAGCAGATTCCTCAATCCTCACCCATTATAGGCTCATACGGACCGAGTTCAATTCAGGAGAATACATTTCCCTATGGCCATGCGGAGATGAAAATCTCACGAAGCACATAGATACGGATGTATCCCGGAAGCAATCCACTAGCCCATGCGGAGGTGAAAACCTCACGAAAACATAGTTTCTTACTCCCACTTAAGAGGGTGCGACTACAACGCTCATGCAATGCAATGTGCGCAAGAAAACAACAAACAAATGCAACAAAAGGATTGTAATTTTCAAATCAAATTTTCAAATTGAATTTTCAAATTTTCGACATCGGACAGAAAATAATCAATTTACGGCCTGACTCTCTTTATGTCCCCAGTGGAGTCGCCAAGCTGTCGTAACCATTTTTTTTGAAAAAAACGGGTCGACTTTGGTTTTAAAAAAAAACGGGAGTCGCCACCAATCCTTTTTCATGAGGTGTGATCGGGTCACCTCGTAAAACGTTTTATTTCAAAACATTAATTTTGGCCTGCGAAATCCAAGAAAACGAGTTCGGGAGTCGGTTACGTACGGGGAAGGATTAGCATCCTCGTAACGCCCAAAATTGGTACCTAATTGATAATTTCATGTTTTAATGTCGAAAGTTCGAAAAGATTTGAAAACATGATTTCTTTTAAAAACGAGAACAATTTGGGTTAAAATTTGAGATTTCTTTATTCCGAAAAGATACAAACATCACATCCAGCACGTTAGGACACGATATTTTAAACCCTCGTAATCAAAGTCATCTCATGATTTACGAAATTTATTAAAATGATGCTTAGTTATTTAGTCAAACGAAAAATCGAAATCCAGCACGTTAGGGCACTATTCCCCGAATTTCTAAATACAAAACATTGCCTTATTCTAAAAACCTTTGGATGAAATATAGTAATTTTATAAATAATTTCTATTTAATGATATAGTATTAAATATAATGCTAACTGTAATATAATAATAATTAATTTTCATAAATGAGTGAAAATAGAAGTATATATATGTGAAAATAATGTAAGTATAAATAGATAAATGAAAATTAAAAAAATAATAATAGTAGTATTAAACTAAGAAAATAAATATAGATATAAGTGTAGTAATAATAATACTACTAATAATAATAATAAATAAAATAATAGTAATAATAATTAAATAATAAAAACAAAATAATGGTAATAAAAAAATAGTAATACTAATAATAATAGTATAGTATAGTAATAATAAAATAATAATAATAATAATAATAATAATAATAATAATAATAATAATAATAATAATAATAATAATAATGATGATGATGATGATAAGGTAGGAAAATAAAGATAATAATAATAATGATAATACAAGAAAAAACTAATCATAAAAATAAAGGCAATAATAATAATGATAAAGGGGATAATAAATAGATAAAATAAAGAAAAAATGATAATAATAATAATAATTTAGGGATATTAAATTAATTTTAATAATAAAATAACAAAAAAGGAACTAACAGGACTGAATTGAAATCAGGACTAAATTTTGGGTGCCAATCGGGAAAAAAAATAAGGCGAAGGGTCAATTTGTAACGCGCGCAAAGGAATGAGGACCGAAAAAGAAATTTATCCGGTCATTCAAAACGACGTAGTTCCTTTAGGGACTAAATTTTAAAACTGCGCGAAATTTCTGGGTAAAATTAAAAATAACAGGAAATCTAATTTTAAAAACTGAAAATGCGGAATGACCAAATGGGCAATTAGCCCCGAAAGCAAAAACACGCGGATCCTACCTGGAGCGGGTCGGGTAATCGGGTCGGAGGTTTGAAACGAGTCGTTTTGGGTGTTTAAGGCCAGCCTCAAAACGACGTCGTTTTAGGGGGCCTATATAAGTTAAAAAATCCCCAAAAAAATCATTTCACCGCTTACTAAAAAAATATCCTCGACCCTTTCTTTTTTCTGCAGGAACAAACTCTCGCGGAGCTCGGTCACTCCGCCGGCCGTCCGTCGGCTTACATGCCGTCTTATGCGTGCTCTTGGGTAAAAAATTCTCCTTTTTTTATTTTTATTACATGCAATATATATGTATAGTTTTTAAAAAAAAGAAATCTTTATGTGTATATGCATAAACTGTTTCGAAGAAAAAGAAGATAAAATAGACGGAAACTAAAAGAACCTTTGCTCGAGGTTTGTTCTTTTCGAATGCTTGCTTTTGGTGTTTTAATCTCTGCCTTTTATTGGTGGTTAATCTTTGGTTTATTGTGTTTTGATTTTCTTTCTCTTATTCGAATCTGTTTCTTGTATTGATATCAAAAAAAAAAAAATCCCCCAATTACAAATTTTGGATCGGCTTATATAGCCGATTATATGCTATCCTTCTTGCCTTCTGTCTATTCCTTTTTAATGCTTGCAGGCTTGGCGGTCTTTGGGCGGTGGACAAGACCACGGTGGTGAGAGTGCAAGTGGCTACCTGGCAGGTCGGAAGAAGCGGAGACAAGTGGGCTGCGGCGCTAGGGTTTTCAGAAACCCTAGCTTTCTGAAAAAATTTAATCTTTTTTTGCCTTTTGGGCCGCTTGTAAATTGGGCCTGATTTTAATCTGTTTGGGCCCATTGTAATTGGACTGCTATTTGTAATTTGGACACTATTTTATTGGTTTTTTTTGGTTTGGTTTATTCTAACAGGCCCTAGGCAAATTTGGGCCTGTACATGTATATTATATAATTCAACAATAATAGAACTTTAAATGAATTTTTAATAATTTAATAAATGAGTTTATTCGTAAATATGTTTTATTTGTGTTTGTTTGTTTAATACTTCAAAAGTCGTGCTTATGCTAGTTTACCTAATTTGATAAACGAATACAAAGAGAACTATTCATTTAGAGTCTTATATAAAATTAAAAGAATATAATATATGAAAATATTGATAAAATTAAAATACATGTTAATTGTTTGAGAATAATTTATATTAAGATCATCCTAAAAAGTATAATTTTTATGCACCAATAAAATAATATAACGTCATTGAATTTTAAAGATAATAAAGTATTATTATACACTACTCTATGTCTAATATCTTCTCCAACTTAATTTAACTTTAATTAAATTACTGAAAACAATTAATTTTTTAAATTATAAATAAACGTATTTTCTTATTTTACAAATTTTAATAATTTTTCCCTTAAGTTAATATTTTTTTATTTTTTGTGCAACCAATTTAAAAAATAATAATTTTTGTGTAATTTTTTCCATGTCATTGATACATAATTTTGGTAATTATTTTAGCCAAAACCCTAAACCTTTAACTCGAACCCTGAACCCCGAATCCTAAGGTTCAAGGTTTGAGATTTAAGGTTTATGGTTTGGATTTAGTGTTCAAGGTTCAGGGTTACGAGTTTAAAGTTCAAAGTTCAAGATTTAGGGTTTTGAGTTTAGAGTTCAAGATTCTAGATTCAGGTAAACAAAATTACCATAATTTTGTGTCAATGGCATGGGAAAAATTATTGAAATGTAATTAAATAATTGAGAAGAGACAATGAATAATGTCGTGGGAATGAACCATAAAATAATTTCTCTATGGATGAGTGTATAATAATAATTTATTGTCTTTAAAATTTGATGATGTGACAAAATGTTATTGGTGCTTAAAAATTTTAGTTTTTAAAATTATCCTAATATAAGTTATTTCCTAATTATTTTTTATAAGATTAAGAAAACATAATAAAAATATATAACATAATTAAAAAAATGAGGGTCATTTTAGTAAATATGGACGAAGGCAAAGTGATTTTGGCCTCCAAAAATGATAAATTTATCATTTAGGTTGTTAATTTTTTTTTTTTGAAATTAGATATTAGTATTATAATAAAATTACTTTTTGACCATAAAAATTCATGATTCATCTCGGTTTCACCTTGATTAATAAATATATCATAAAAGACAAAATTTACCTAAATGGAATCTATCTCAACCCAAATTTTTTTATGAAAATCAAAGAAGAAAACCACCCATGCACCCTCACTAAAACCTGATTTTCTAAGGGTCAAAACATAAAGATTTGGAGATTTTTTTGTCATCCCTATTTAAGATTACTAGAATCGAAGATATATATATATGATGAAACAAAAAGTGGTAGAAAATAGGGATTATTAATTTGTCAAGAGTTTTATTACTTGTTGGATTCACTTTGTTGAAGATTCTGAGAATCCAAAGCTAAGCAAGGAAGCGAAGATCTACCGGTCAATAAATCCGAAAACAAAATCAGCCATGAAGTTGAATTTGTGGTAGATGCAAATTTTGGGGTACCAGGAGCCATTTTAGTGACCAACAAATATAAAAAAGAGTTCTATTTGGAAAGCATCGTCGCCATTGAAGGACTGGTTCATTTTGCTTGCAATTCTTGGGTTCAACCACATGGTTTCCATGCTCACAAAAGGATCTTTTTTTCAAACAAGGTTCAATATTTCATCTCTTCTTTTTAATTTTTCATAATTCTCTCTTAACTGAATTATATTACAATTATATTATACTCTTAACTTTTTAGAAGTTATTCACATAAGAGGTAAACTTTTACAAAAGTGCTCAAATGAATATTTTTCATGCACTTTAACTTAATTTGTAGTCAAAGTTATATGAATGCTAACGTATTTATAACAAAACACGTGACAGTTGAATAAGATATTTAAATGAATCTTTATTTTTTAAATTTTTTATTTAATTAAACCGAATGAATCGAGCATCAATACTATGACCTATTCGACCATCGGTTCGATTTTGAAAACTTTAATTTAATTCTTGCAATATTGTTTTGGATTGGGCAGGTATATTTACCTAATGACACACCGATGGGGCTAAAAAGGCTTAGGGAAAAGGAATTAAAGCAATTAAGAGGAAATAGCGACGATAGTAGAACGACATCAGATAGAATTTATGACTACGATGTTTATAATGACTTGGGTAATCCAGATAAAGGAGATGAATTTGTGCGACCAATTCTTGGAAGTCAAAGTCAACCTTACCCAAGACGGTGTCGTTCCAAACATCCTCCAACCAATTCAGGTTCACGTCTTATTACATATGTATATATTAATCGTACATATTGCATATATTATTATTAATCAATTTATTATATGTTATTTTTAAACATACGCTTGTGTTCTAAATATAAAATTTTCACATATTTCTAAATATAAAATTTTCAAATATATACATGTATGATAAAATTTAGAGTATAATTATTTTTTTTAAAATGGTGGTTAACTGACACTACACCAAAACAGACTTTTAGCGGCGTTTTTGGGCCTTTAGCGGCGTTTTTAAGCGCCACTAATAGTACTCATGGCGCTTTTAAAAGCGCGCAAAAACGCGCTACGTGAAACCGCGCAAAAATTAGTGGCGTTTTTGCGAAAAAATGCCGCTTCTGGTATGGGCTTTTAGCGGCGCTTTAAAAAAACGCCGCTATGGTATGGGCTTATAGCGGCGCTTTAAAAAAAACGCCGCAATGTAGGCTTTTAGCGGCGCTTTTTAAAAAAACGCCGCAACAGGTAGGGGCTTTTAGCGGCGCTTTTAAAAAAACGCCGCAACAGGTAGGGGCTTTTAGCGGCGCTTTTAAAAAAAACGCCGCAACAGGTAGGGGCTTTTAGCGGCGCTTTTTAAAAAAACGCCGCAACAGGTAGGGGCTTTTAGCGGCGCTTTTTAAAAAATGCCGCAACAGTAGGGGCTTTTAGCGGCGCTTTTAGAAAACGCGCGCAACAGTAGGAGCTTTTAGCGGCGCTTTTTAAAAAAACGCCACTAATTTGCACAGATCTGCTGTGCACTTTTTTCCCAATATCCTACCCTCCCTGCAGTAAAAACCAGCCAATAACAGCAACAATTGCATATAATTCCAACCCAATGCAGCAAATAAAACATTTAAATCTCAGTAAAAGCATTAAATCTAAACAAATACTTCAAATTTAATAAAAGATGATATTTATTAAAAAATGAATCATAATTCAAACAATTCTTAGAATAATGTTTAATCAGTAACAATGTTAAAAAAATCTTACAATAAGAAAAGAAATGTCTAAGATGGCGGCCTCTGTAATTTCTTTGCTTGAACAAATTCATCATAACTGCGCAATTTGTAGGTGGAGTTCTTCATACTTTCGCTCTCTGCCTCGCTGGGCCGCGCCTCCGCTCTAAGTTGAGCAACATGCTCCGCCTCTCTCTCATTCGCCTCCGCTCTAAGCTTAGAAATTTGTTCGCCTCCTCGCTGCTTTGCCGCTGCTCTAAGCCGAGAAATTTGCTCAGTGTGCTTGCTTCCATCGGGATATCTCTGTTCTTTCGGTCCTACGAACTTCAAGACGAGATTGACTCCGGAAGGCATGTATTGCCGGGAGCCGGATCAAAATATTGGGTCGGAGTAACACACGATCCTTGACATCGAACCCGACCATACCTTGTAAGACCCAAAACATTAGTGATAATTCGTTATAAATATACTCAAGATTAACAAAACTATCAATCAAGCGATCGTACCTTTCGGGACCCAAAACATCAGTAATAATTCTGTTATCAATCTCGTCGAGATTAACAGAACTGTCAGACGAAGCAACCGCTTCATACTCCGCCTTCTTCTCCTTTAGTTTATCCTAATAAATCAATAAAAGAGTTAGAAACGAAATATATAATAAAAATGAATGGAACATAACTTAAAATTAGAAATTTAAAACTACAAACGATGAATTAAACCATTATAATTAAGCATTATAAATATTTATAAAAAATCAACATTTATTAAATAAATATACCAAAATTTCTGCAGCCTTGGATGTCATCGGAGATCCATCCTTCTTCCTATGCGTAATGTCAAAAAGTTGAAGCCGTCCAACTTTTTGACCTGACGAAACTTCCTACATTATAGCAGAAAAAATATAAGTTAATAGTATAAATCATTAATATTTGAAAGAAGTAATAAATTATAATACCTCATTTCGACCACACGAGCAAAACTTACGGAACCGCTGTGGTGCGTGAATTGTTGTTTCTGTCTGCTGCTTGTTCCAACTCGCTCACGGTCCTACATAATGGGATTTGAATTATTTATATAGTAAATACGATAAACCGAAAAATTTCTAAGACTTTGAAAGTACGTAATACCTCTCCTTTCTTTGAATTCCAGAATCTAACTTGATCTTCCCATTGGTACCTCAACATTCCCATGGACATTTATGATTTTAAATCGAGGTGATGTCTTTTTAAAATATTGTTTTTTTAGGGTGCTTTTATTGTCTCTCCATTTTTTACCCAACGTCTTCTTAATATAGTCATCGGAGACCTCTAAATCAAATCTACCCTGAATTTTTTTTTTAAAAAAGTTAATATAAATGAAGGTTAAATGAAAGTATTATAAATTACATTCACCTTCTATTACCTTAATATTTTCGAGAGCCTGATTTTTGTTGGCATCAGGCATGTGATGCCATGATTCATAGTTAATGGGCAACATATTCGAATTTCGTGCTATAACGCCCAAATAGCCTGCCAACAATCGAGCTTCAGATCCGATAGGCTGGCCATGATCGTTTCTCCTTACTATAACACGCTGGGTAGGTGGTGTAAGTCATATAAATCTGTAAGCAACGTACGTCCCCGAGCTCTGCGCGTCCCACCACCCTCAGCTGAAAAATGATATATTATTATATTAAAATTGAAAAATGAATCAATAATAAAATTCAACATGCATGTAAAATAAACTTAACATTACTTTGGAATTCTCCATGCTCGTCATCTATGTCCGGCAGACTAGAAGATCCAACAAGCGTATCCCATCCACTATTTACGTCTCTTTGAATTTGCGTGTATAATTGCTAATATTTAAACCTCGTAATCGTCTTCTAGGCATTTTTTCTGCAAAACACATAAAAGAGTTCAAAATTTTAGTAACAAATAACAACAATAATAGGACATTTAAAATAGTTAAATTATATAACATGACCAACATGAAAATTATAATATTACATATAGAAAATAAATCATTAAATCTTACTACATCATATTTCGTAAATATCTTCGTCCACATCCTGACGAACCCATTGAAATTGTTGACTAGTACTAGGGATATTTTCAGTTAAGTCTTGTTCTGGAAAAGGCAAAGTTTCTGATCTTTCGACTATGTCATCTCTACTTCCACTGCCAATGTTATTATTACTATGTCATCAAAAAGTTTCTGATCTTTCGATTATTGTTACTATTACTTTAATCATTATTATTATTACTATTACTTTATTTATTATTATTATTACTTTAATCATTATTATTATTATTATTACTATTACTTTAATCATTATTATTATTATTACTATTACTTTAATTATTATTATTATTATTACTTTAATCATTATTATTATTATTACTATTACTTTAATCATTATTATTATTATTATTATTACTATTACTTTAATTATTATTATTATTATTATTATTATTACTTTAATCATTATTATTATTATTATTATTATTATTATTATTATTAATAATACTTTAATCATTATTGTTATTATTATTACTACTTTAATCATAATTATTAAGCTTAAGCTTCATATCCGATTTCTTTTGTTTGCTTAACAAGCATCTAGGCTTCAAGCTCAAGTATATTAAAAACGTATATTAAAAACGTATATATTACAAATATATATTAAATGTTTTCTTCAATCAAACCAATGTTTTGAGGTAACTGAACGATGTACATATACTTATAAATATATATATATTGAAATTTTGTAAGCCCTGTATCAATACGAGTAAGTCCAACTTCAAAATTTTGGCAACCAACTTCAGAAGTACCAGTACTTAGGAGTAAGAGTACTGATACTTACCATGCATACTCCAAAAACATACAACTTAAGTTCAAACCAATGCTACAAAAATTGACATAGCAGTTTAGAAAAATCAAGGGTCCAGCATGTAGAAAGATCGTGTTTAGAAACTAAAATTAGTTGAAATAATTTCAACTCAATCAACTCACCTCAGATGAAAAGATAAAGCCGCAATCCACCCGTATAAATCCACAGGCGAAGAAGTTTCTGTTCGGTTTCGTTTCCTTCAAAAAATGTTTTCGTAATCTGATTCAGTCCGCTCCTAATCAGTCCCAATACAAACAAGTCTGCAATGTGAATTCAAGCACACACAAAAACAGAAAAGAAAAATCATTAAAAACAGAAAAGAAAATCATTAAAAATCATGAAAATGTTAGTACTGCACTAAATTAATATTAATAAATTAATATTTTTTAGAATTAATGGAAAATCATCAAGATATATTGTAATAGGGTATTAGAAAATTGGAATTTGGGGTAAACAAAACACTGTTTCGCAAATGTAGACCTAATTCGGAAGGCCAGCAGAGGATTAAAATTACTAAACAATTATAACGGGAGGAAAAATTATGAGAAGCGCAACTCGGTTTAAAGCAATTGGGATCATGAAGCAAACTTAATTCCAATACCAGGAGAAATCAAACTGATTCAATTGACTTATTGGGGCTAAGTTATTACCAAAATTGAATGCCTATATCCAAGAATAAGAACAAAAAGAGTGTGCTTACTTTTTTCGGCAACTTAACCGTAATTGAAACAGAGGCCTCCTTACTTTGCGATTTCAATCAAAAGAGAAACCCAATTCACAAAGAAAATAAAAACAAAATTAAAAAAGAGAACAAAACAAAATAGAATTAACGATATTTTCTAATCTTTAAATTGACAGAGAAGATGAAGAGAACCCACCTCGCACCTTTCTTTGAAGACGACGATATGAGCCACGAAATCCACCAAGTTTTTTTTCTACCTAAATCATACTCAACATCACAAAAATGAAGAAGTTAAACAAAAAAAAAAACAAAATCCCTAAATCAAAAGCAGTTTCTATTTACAAATTCCATACCGTCGTTGTTGGTTGAATGTAGGGATATTGCGAAATATGAGCAAACAAAGGACTACGAGAACGACGGATATTGCGAAATCCACCAAGTTTGAGCAGAAAATTTTATGGACGAGGAATTTAGGGAGATGGACTTTCGCGAGAAAAATTGAAGCAGAAAACCAAGCCAAGAAAAATTTTAGGAGCAACACTTGGGATTTCGGGAAAAAGGGGATAAAACCGAGCAGAGCCGAACGAGCGGCGTTTTGCTCAAAGGCGATTTATGTTTTTTGGCGCTTGTAACAAGCGCCACTAATCATTCGAAAACGACGTCGCCCACCTTAATGAACATTACATCGCTGATAAAACGACGACGCGTGAAGATAAAGTCCGTACAAACTTGCGGCGTTTTGGTAAAAACGCCACTCAATATAAAGTTCGCGGCGTTTTGAAAAGCGCCACTACCTGTTCACAAAACGACGTCGCCCTACTTAATGAACATTATACTCTGCGGCTAAAACGACGACGCCAAGATTAATGTATATACAAACTTGCGGCGTTTTTCGTAAAAACGCCACTTAAATAAAAGGTTTGCGGCGTTTTTGAAAAGCGCCACTACTTGTTCATAAAACGACGTCGTCCTCCTTAATGAACATTATACTCTTGGTAAAACGACGACGTCAAGACTAATGTATATACAAACTTGTGGCGTTTTCTAAAAACGCCACTAAATACATCCTTTTGCGGCGTTTTTACTAGCGCCACTAATACGTCACTCTAATTGGGTGGCGTTTTACTACAAAACGCCACTAAATTATGTTTCATAGTTTAGACTTTAATATTTATACTAACATTTTTTTAAATTTTAATACTTTCTTAACATAAAAATGCTATGTCTAGGAATATATTTGTTGCGCCGATTCACACACTATGGCAAACACGTACGACATCATTATTGTAATATTTATACTAACATTTTTTTAAAATTTTTATTATTTCTTAAGATAAGACATGCTATGTGTCAAGAATATTTATCTATATGGCATGTCACATGTTACTTTTTGATTGATTTTGTATAACGTACGTGTTATCTTTCGTAAGGGTTAAATCCAGATTAATAATAATTTTTATTAATAGAGGGGATTAATTGATTTTATTTTGACTAAATTTTATTAATATGTTAACTCATAATTAATTTTTAAAATAAATTATTAATATATTTATTTATTTTACAGGCAAATAGTTATAAATGAATAGAACTAGGATTATCACCACGCGTTGCATGATTTGATTGATTGTTATATTTTAATCAATTTATTTTACATTTTAAGCACTTTATAAATAAAATTCACAAAATAAGTTTCAATTTTAATTTTCTTTTAAGTGAAATAAAAATGAAATAGCATTATTTAAAAGTTATAAAAATAACTTCCAAACAATAGAAAAAATTAAAGCATAATATTAAATTAAAATGTAACCTACGAGATTAGGGTTTAGACTGTATATGATTTACAATTTAGGGTTTTGAGTGTTTAGAGTTATGATTTATGGTTTAGAATCTAAAATCGATATTTAGAGTTTAGGGTTTAAATTGTATAGGATTTACAATTTAGGGTTTATATATGGATAACTAATTAGGGTGTTGGATTTGGGATTTAGGGTTTAGGGTATATGGTCTGGGATTTAGGGGTTAGGGGTTATGGGTCAATGGTTAGGGTTTTAGGGTTTATAGTTTAGGGTTTAATGTTTACGGTGTAGAGTTTAGGGTTTAGGGATAAAGAAATTATGCACAATCAGGTTTATAGTTTGATATTCTATCTTCATTAATCGATAAACCCTAAACCTGTGAACCTTAAACTATAAACCCAAGTCATAACTAAAACCCTAAACTCTAAGCCATAGACTATATATAAACCCTAATTCCTAAATCTTAAAATACTTGAACTCAAACCCTAGTCGACCCATACAAACGACTAAATTAAGTACCCTTAATTATAGCCTTAAACCCTAAATTATTTAGATAATTAGTTTTGAATATTATATAATATTTCTTTCAATATTTTAATAAATATAAATAACATTAATTTCAATTTACTAATTACTTTTGTTTCTCTACATATGTATGAGTTACAATTTTTTTAAATTTTAATATATATATATATAAAGCTTATCTATTATCTTTTAAATAATGTAAAATATATTTATAATTTATATATATATATATAGATATATATATATATATAATAAATTAAATATGCTAGGTGTACTCCTTATTATACCCATGAAACCCTAACACATTAAACCGCAAATCATAAACCACATATAATCCTTAAACATTAAAACAGTAACTCCTAAACTATATATATGCTAAACCCTAAACTATGATGGTAATTAATTTAATATTTTCAAATTAATATATATCTTTTACGATTATATAATAAATTATTTAATATATAAATTTAAAAATCCAAAAATGGCTAAAGAAACGGTCGGATCGATAGCGGCGTTTTTCCGAACCGCCGCTAAAGGTTCGACTTATAGCGGCGTTTCTAAAGAAGCGCGCTCTGAGTCGACTTTTAGCGGCGTTTGTAAACAAGCGCGCTTCTGAGTCGACTTATAGCGGCGTTTCTAAAGAAGCGCGCACAAAGTCCGACTTTTTAGCGGCGTTTGTAAAGAAAGCGCGCTATAAAGTTCGACTTTTAGCGGCGTTTTAAAGAAGCGCCGCTACAAAGTCCGACTTTTAGCGGCGTTTGTAAAGAAGCGCCGCTACAGTCGACTTTTAGCGGCGTTTTTAAAGAAGCGCGCTACAGTCGACTTTTAGCGGCGTTTTGAAGAAGCGCCGCTACAGTCCGGCTTTTAGCGGCGTTGTGTAGTAAGCGCCGCTATATATCATTTTTAGCGGCGTTTTTAAAATAAACGCCGCTATTACTCATTTTTTAGCGGCGGTTTACTTCAAACGCCGCGAATGTATAAAATTAGCGGCGTTTTGATTTAAAACGCCACTAAAAACGCCGGTAAAAGTATGTTTTGGTGTAGTGTGAAGATGTCGGATATTCTTGAAACACCACAGACGTGAATATGGAATCTCCGGTAGGCAAATACATGCCGAAGTATGTACCGAGAGACAAAGCATTCGGAGATTTGAAGGCGAAAGCGATCACCGAAGGCAAGTGGAAAGCAATGCTGATCAGAAGCCTAGTTCCTACACTAAAACAGAAGGTGGCCATTAACGGCGAAGCTATCAAGAGCTTTTCCGACATTACTGAACTGTACAAAGAGAGCCTTCCACCTTTTGAAGAAGGCGGTGATGAATGTTGGGAGAAAGGTGGTTTGCCCAAGTTGCTTAATAAGATGATCAAAGAGTGGGCAAGATGTTTTCAAGTTTGATTCTCCAAAGCACATTTCTAGTAACCACTATATTTCCTTTCTCTTTAGTCTTTTTTTCGTGTAGATTCTCACCTAATTTAAAAATTACAATCAATTAATTCTACTTTGATTTGATTCTAAATGGTGATGTGAATTACCATTTAAAGTAGAAACTAAACTGGAGTAATTGTTTAAACCAGTTAAATTGAGAATCGACTAGTATATCATCTTAAATAAAGGAATTGATCGAAATTGTTAAAAATTGGAAATTGAGACAAAAAAAAAATTGTGGTTGAATTGGTTTATAATTTTTAATTATTTTTTGTAAAATTTATGAATTTTTAATTATTTATTTAATTATTATTGGACCTACGGTCAGACCAATTACAATGTTGTTTGGACCGAAACAGTTGGACAATGAATGAGTCGGGGTATCGGTTCGAAATAAACCATTAGACAGGTTGACTTAGGAGCTAGTATCGACCGGTTGGATCAGGCAAAAAATTGATTCAACTGGGCGGTTGAAACGACTTTTTTTATTTTAAATTGTTTTTATTTTTTAAATTTATAATGATTTATTTAATATAAACTGGTCTAGTCGATTGAGTTGTGAAAACCTTGACCAATTAACCCAAGAACTAGTTATCTGATCGATTCGGCAACCAATTTGATTTTTAAAACATTTATCTAGAACCGAAAAAATAAGATTTTCTTTGTATTATTGATATCCATTTTATGGTCCATGTTTAAGGTTCGTGGTTGTCCCTCCCAATAGTGTCGCCTTCAAGGTTCAAACCTATGTCTTCCTTTAAGAGTGTAATGTGCCTTACTACTACACTCAACAATTGTTGGTAAAAAATAAGATTTTTTTAACAAAAATATTTTGGATTTTTCATTATATTTTGATTTATTTCATGTTAAGTTCTTGTGATTTTTATGATGTTTAATGTCTTTTTTGAATTTTTAAATTATTATCATTTTTTGAATATTTTAAAAATGGTTTAACCAAAATTAGATGTCTCAAAATAGAAATAATGTAAACAGGTAATAGGAAAATGACCTGAGCTCAAACTGATTGAGTCGTTCAATGACTCGAATTAAAGTACCAAACTCTAATGGCAAACCTCAAAATCAGTTGATCCAAAAATCATATTGAAAAATACGAATGACCGGTACAAAATGATTGGAACCTAAAATGGGCTGAACTGGAAAAAACTCAAACGTAGATTAACTTAATCCAGAATTAACCCAATTCGTTGGATTGATAAATCTATGAGTCATATCCCCTTCCATGTCTATGTAGGGATGAACTGAATCTAGATGTGATGTTCTAAAACACTGCCCCAATTTTCAGGGGATATTCCATCATGTTGTTTACGAGATGATGAATTGGGACGTTTAACACTTGCAGGCATGAATCCCTTAAGCATAGAAAGGCTCAAGGCGAGGGGAGAAAAACTAACAACCATTACATAAAAATTCAATTACAACACATAAAACAAGAACAAAAATTGAACTATTTTTGCTGAAAATGAGTGTTTTTTTTCAGGTGTTTCCACTAGTTAGCAACCTGGATCCCTCTATTTATGGTCCTCAAGATTCAGCCTTGAAAGAAGAACAAATTATATGTCACCTTAATGGGATGAGTGTACAACAGGTATGGCAAAATGAAGCTTCACTCTACTTGTTTGATTAAATTCCCAAAAGAATTTTTGTGAGCTTTAAACTTGGGTGTTCATGTTTTGATTCGAAGATTAAGTATGGGTTAGTTCTAATGGTATGTTTTCAGGAAATAGAAGAGAATAAATTGTTTATTTTGGATTATCATGATGTTTACCTTTGTTAGAATTAAGTGACCCAAATCCTTATTTAAATAAAATACAATGGTAAAATAAAATAAAAGAAGAATCCCTATAGAACTACACTTCTTTTATTTTATTTTAAATAAGATTTTTTAAACCTTATTAAACTCCATCTATTGGATATTGATTAGAATAAGGAGTTTCAATCTTACTACACTCCTATTAGAATATGGCTTTACAAGCCTATAAATAGACATAGTCTATTCCTCTTGTAAATTGATTTGAATTTGACATAGTGAATTTTCTTCTCCTATGCCCGTGGTTTTTTCCCGAAAGGGTTTCCACGTAAAATCTGTGTGTCCTTTATTTTTGTTTCTCTTTTCTTTGCGATATATTTGTCATTACCGACGTTATTTTTTTCAAAAATTGGTATCAGAGCTTCTGGATTTTTTTCATCTCGATCACGGTAATGGCGTCTTTAAAGTATGAAATTTCGCTATTGGATCGCAACACCAGATTTGTGTTATGGCAAATAAAGATGCAGGCAGTTCTTGCACAGATGGATTTAGAGGAAGTCCTGCTAGGGGTAGATAAGATGCCTTCGACATTGACGGAGGAAGAGAAAAAGCGCAAGGATCGAAAGGCGTTAACACAGTTACATCTGCATTTGTCTAACGAAATTTTTCAAGATGTGATGAAGGAGAAGACCGCCGCGGCATTATGGAAGAGGCTAGAACAAATATGTATGTCGAAAACTCTAACCACTAAGTTGCATATGAAGCAACGTCTTTATGCTCATTGTTTGGAGGAAGGTGCGTCTGTGCACGAACACTTAATAGTGTTTAAAGAAATTCTCTCAAACTTGGAGGCCATGGAGGTTCAGTATGATAAGGAAGATCTAGGGTTGATTCTACTTTGTTCGTTGCCCCCGTCTTATTCAACCTTCAGAGACACGATTTTATATAGCCGCGAGTCTCTCACAGTTGATGAGGTTTATGATTCTTTGACCTCGTATGATAAGATGAAGCATCTTGTGGTTAAACCCGACTCTCAGGGAGAGGGTCTCATTGTTCGTGGGAGACAAGATCGGAATGCTGATGATGATCGTAGAAGGACACAGAGAACAGAATCCTCGCAGTAAATCTAAGGTTAGATCAAGTCTTCAAATAGAGGTAAAACTTGTAACTTCGCAAGAAGAAAGGACTCATTATATCCGGAGTGCTATAAACTACGAGAACAAGATTAAAAGGGAGGCATGCGAATCAAAAGGAAAACAAACGAGAAAATTTTGGTGAAGGCGATGTTGTAGAAGACTATAGCGATGGTGAACTTCTAGTCGCTTCGTCAACAATTCTAAAGTAAAATGAGGAGTGGATACTTGATTCAGTGCACCTTTCACATGAGTCCCAATCGGGATTGGTTTACAAATTACGTAAACTTGTTGTCTCAAGGTGTTGTTTTGATGGGAAATAATGCCGTGTAAAATCGCAGTGTTGGAACAATTAAAGTTAAGATGTTTGATGGAGTTGTCGAACAATTAGTGACGCATAAACATGTTCCGAATTGAAGAGAAATTTAATTTCATTGAGTACTCTTGATTCAAGAGGGTACAAATACACAACAGTGAAAGTGGGATTTTGAAGATTTCCAAAGGTTCCTCGTTGTGATGAAAGAGGCGAGAAAGAGATCGCCAAGTTATATGTTTTATGGTGGTTCTCTGTTATTGGTGATGCAATTGTCACTTCCTCTTCCTTGTCGGATGATGAAATTACTAAACTTTGGCATATGCGCCTAGGACATATGAGTGAGAATGGCATGGCAGAATTGAGCAAAAGAGGACTTCTTGATGGGTGATCGCTGTGAATCAGAGCTTTAAAATTTATAAAAAGAATGATTGAACCTGAAAACTAACTCTGACAACGATTGAGGCAAGTGCACCTATCAAACAGTAGTATAGCTTAGGCAAGACCGGATTATCGAACCCAAAGGAACTAAAAGTACTAATACTAACTTTCTTCTTATTATCTAGCCTAAAAATAAAGAGAGATTGTTTATCTAATCTAAATTAATTAACTACTAAACTAAAGACTCTAAGACAAAGAAGAATGAATTTGGAAAATAACTTGGAAAAAACTCAGTTGATTTAGATGATACCCTAGAAAGAATCCACCTAGACTTCACTTGTTATCTAACACTGAACCATACGATTTATTCACTTAGTTTGATCCGTAAGACTCCCTAACATATATTAAACCCTCTCTCGAGGCGAATAACGTCTAACCCTAGGTTAATTAGTGTAACTCTCGTGCTCTTCTTATAATAACCCCTAGAATAGCAAAGAAATCAATCTATGGATTCCCATATTAGGTTTCACCCTAATCCGGCAAAATCTCGTCACCCTATCTCTAGGCGTGCGATCAACTCCGCTTAATTATGTTGGATCTACTCTTAGGCAGGGTCTATTCCTCCTCCACCTAAGCACATCAAATTTGGATTAAGCTCACATAATTAAGAACAAGCTAAGTATTTATCATATAATTCAGAAAACAATAACAAGATTCATCATAGGTTTCATCCCCTTCGGGAATCCAAAGGGTTTAGTTCATAACAATAAAGGAAAACATCTCAAGAGAAAAGATAAAACAAAACATAAGAAATCCCTAAAACCCCCTGAAGGAATTGAAGGAGAGATCCTCCATCTTGAGTATAATTCTGGCTTCTTGAGATGGATCAACTGGCTATCCCTGAGTGAATCCCCACAAATCTGCCTTCTCTAGCCTAGCACGACGCCCCTAGACGATAGCTTTGGGCTCCTCCTTTTAGGTCATACTTAGGGTGTATTTATAGGCTTTTTAAATACGTTTCTTTCTCCCTCAGTATCCTTTCCCGAATAAAATTGCTCTTCTCCACGGCAGAGGCACGGCCATGGCACACGCCCGTGTGAATCGTGGTCAAGCCGTGTTCGGACTTTTAATGAGGACACGCCCGTGTGGATCGAGGGGAGACCGTGTTCTAGATGATCAGTGAGGCACGGCCGTGTGGGCTAAGGTTCAGGTCGTGTCGATTTCTTCTTTGGCCCATTTTGGTCCGTTTTGAGCCCGTTTCTCGTTCTTTTTATCCTTGGGTGCTTTCCTGAGTATAAGACATGAAAAGAAAGGATTAAGAGCACCTTTTTACATAAATCAAGGGATAATTCATCCAAAAGCATACTAAATGTGGGCCTAAAATATGTTACTATTACGGTTTATCAAATACCCCCACACTTAAGCTTTTGCTTGTCCTCAAGCAAAATTCTCAACTTACAATTAAAACGAACTTCCTATAATTCATAATAGTCATTGATAGTGTCTCATCATAATTCAGGGATAATTTATACATGGATAATTCAACTCAAAGAGTCCTAAAAATTCAAACAATATAAGCTTTATATTTTGTAGCACAAAACATAGGTGTTTCCCTTCATCTAAATAATTACCTCTGATCCGAAATTGTCAAGGATTGACATCCTCACTAAAGATTCACTCAAATCACTCAAAGTGTTTAAGGTTCAAAATTTAGGCACTCAAAAGTCAAACATGAAGAGTTAATCCCATAGGCTTGCCTGAAAATCAAGTCTCCACCACTATAATATGAGATGAAACACAAATCATAAGGTCTTTAACAGGGTTGTAACGGGGCTTAGGTTAAGGGTGTGGATATAGGCTGAATTAAAAGGTTAGAATCGAGATTGAATTGACAAATTACCTAACTAAGAACTAATGAACTAATAATAATAATTACATCAATTGAAAACTAATAATACTAATAATACGACCTTCTTCTTCGATATTTAGAATTTAAATAAATGTATAAGCTTATTTAATCACATAATTAATAATGAATATACTTCGTTTTTTTTAAGAACAAACTAAATACATAATAAAGGATAAATTACTAAAATTCATAATTAGGCAACTAA
The DNA here is from genome assembly GCA_025698515.1 of Gossypium sturtianum. Lineage (NCBI taxonomy): Eukaryota > Viridiplantae > Streptophyta > Magnoliopsida > Malvales > Malvaceae > Gossypium > Gossypium sturtianum. The sequence continues at coordinate 82,768,968 of CM046951.1, forward strand.
TCAGATCAAATCTCGATATAGGGGTAGTTAGAAAGAATGGTGATAACAATTACAAAGGGTTTTGGGTCAATATTAGTGCATGAGTCAATAAATAGGGTTGTTAGGATTAAAAGGGGTTCACTAGGGGTTAATTTGTGAAGGTAGACTTTTAATGGAGTTAGTGGGTTAAAACCTAGGTGCCTTGATCATCTCTGTATATCAAATCAAAAGTGTGGTCTCGACATGTATAATCGATGCAAGTTCTAGAATAACAAATCAGTGTTGACATACTCATAATCAATAAAGTGAGCAAGAAAAAGAATTTATGCTCTATAAGGCTCAAAAACTCACAAAAAATATGGGTATTTTTTGACATCAAACTTGTAAATATCAAATTTCAAGGTAATATATAAATTCAGGTAGACGACCTAGAAAATTTTTAATTCAAAAAAATAGACTTATTATGCTTGATTCTCTAGTATTCTTATAATTTAATCATCAATGCACAATTATCAATGACTTAATCTAAAACATATCAATAAAAATCATAAATCATCAGAAATTTCATCCTAATTAGTAATATGAGGAAATTACTTAAAAACAAGACTAAATTTAGGGATTTTGAGAATAATGAAAAAAAAGTTTGGTACTACGTCTAAGATTCACCCCCCATACTTAAGATGTACATTGCCTTCAATGTATAAAGATAGATAATAGAAATGCAATGTTCAGATCAGAAGATATGGGGATAAGTGAAACTCCCTGAATTATGGATGAAATCCTTGAGTTGGCAGTGGTCGTGGTGAAAGATAAGTTGGAGGGCCGGTCTGGATGACGATACTGCGCTAGATGAAGAAATTGGGTAGCTCATGCAGGATTAGCCAAAATATACTAATAATAATTAAAATTATACTAATTCAAAAATTAAAGAAAAGCAAGCTAAAGTGGAGAAAAATAAAGATGAAATGAAAACTAAAGGAAAAGAAAAATAGACTATGGAGTCCTTATTGTTGGGTGTGATTTCTAAGGCTGTGGATATGGTGGTGGTCGTGGCGTGATTCCCTAGCAGCCTTTAGAACCTAAAATTAAGAAAATAAGATAAAATAAACTAAATTAAGCAGACGAGAAGTAAAGATAAGGAAAATAAATGAGAAGATAAAATAAAAGAACAGATAATTGGTCTCAAAGACCCTTAGCTTGTTGTTTGGATGAAGCTGCCGGCATGAACTCATATGAATCGGTCTCCTTTGAGGAGACTATGATTGGCATTTTACGCTTCTTTGCCATGGATATGATGTTGTTGCAGCTCAAGAGTCTAAGGATTTATTAGGAAAAGGGAAAAGGAAAGAGAGAGAAAAGAAAGGAAGAAAGAAAGAAAGGGGGAGAGAAGAAAGAAGGGAAGTGGGTTAGGAAGAGAAAGGAGAGGGGGTATGGTGTTTAAATAAAATTTCAAGTCTGGCAGTTTCCCACGCCCGTGGGTTGAGGGTGTGTCGATTCACACGGCCGCCTCGCACGGCCATGTTCTATGGCGTGTTGGTTCCCCACGCTCGTGTCTAGCTTGTGTTCGACAAGTCAGTATGTTGGCACGGTTTTCAGGCACGGGCATGTTCAGCTCGTGGTTGGCAAGTCAGTAGCTTCACATGATTATGGGGCACAGTCGTGCCACTTTGTCAGTGCCCGTGGGGGAGTGGTTGAGTCCGTGAGCTCTAAATTTAGTTGCTCTAACTTGTACCATCCTGCCATGTTAGTACCAAGATTCTTGAGGTACATACGGCCACGGCCACGGCCATGTGCAATGTCGTGTGTCCTGGAATTCTGCACCCCTTGTTAGTTTAAAGCTAGATATTATAAAGAAAGGATAAGAATAGAAATAAAATAAAAAGTTAATGGGGTTAGTGCTCGGGTTGCCTCCCGAGAAGCGCTCGTTTATAGTCTTAAGCTAGACTTTACCTCTCATTTACTTCTTCAGGGTGGTTTGAGGAGTTGGAAGTCCTTCCTCATGCTATCATTTGTGTCTTCGTGAAAAAATTTAAGTCGAGTTGTGTTTATAGTAAAAGTACCAAAAATAGGATTACTCACCTCGACTGTTCCGTGTGGGAAAACACTGGTTACCCTAAAAGATATTTCTTTGTTTGTGCTAGGGTCCGGAGGAGATATTCGATGGTCAGTTTTTTCTATCAATACTTGATCTCCTATTTTGACGTGGTTTGTTGTTCCTATGAGCTCATCTGGAGCTCTTTCGGTTTTACCTTGTGTGGTTCCGTTTCTTCGTTGTGTATCCCTAATTTCTCCTTGAAGTGTGTCTTCCACTCATCTAGATCATCGAACTGAATCCCTCGATCTTCATGAACTACTTCCTTGTTGGCTTGAGGTTTAGGATCGGGGTTGATTGTATTCTTTGGTGGTGCTTCACGAAAATAGGGGTTAACCGAATGATTATCGTGAGAATTTACGTTCTCACATTGATTATTCGATGTTCTAGCCGAGTCGAGGGCCTTGATGGTGACTGTCTCACTCCCTACACAAAGTATGAGTTTTCCTGCATCAACATCAATTTTAGTCCTGGCAGTTGCTAAAAAGGGTCTTCCTAAAATTAGGGGATCAAATTATCCTCATCTATGTCTAAGACAACAAAATCTCATTGGGAAAATGAATCACATTTTTACAAGAACATCATCGATAATACCCCTAGGAATTCTAACAGTTTTATCACTAATTGAATGCTCATCCTAGTTTGTTTGGGTTTCCCTAGACCTAATTGTTTAAACAATTTATAAGGCATGACATTTATGCTTGCCCCTAAATCACCTAGCGATTATCAATAGTTAGTCTACCAATTAAACATGGAATTGTAAAACTCCTGGATCTTTTAGCTTTTGTGGTAGTCTATTCTCGTAACATTGCCGAGCACATCGCGCTTAATTCCACACATGGATCCTCGTCTAACTTGCGCTTATTCGTCAAGAGATGTTTTAAAATTTTCTCGAACTGCATCCGTGAAAGAGCTTCAAGTAGCGGTAAGTTAATATGTAATTTCTTTAAAAGTTTAAGAAACTTACCGAACTCATTCCTCTCTGTATCGTCTCTTGTTAACGCTTTGGGATATGGTATGCGAGGTTGGTATTTCTTGATTCACGGGTTTTGGCTTGTCTTGTGTTACCTCAACTTTACCTTTTTCTACCTCGTTTCCTTGTGTTGGACTGGGTTCATCTACTTCTTCGCTTTCTTAAGTCGTTATGGCTTGGATTTGCTCCTTTAGATTAATTTCAAGATTACTCGGTAGACGCCTTACTGATCGTTCGGATAATAGCTTCGCAATTTGTTCGACTGACTGGGTAATTTCCCCGATTGCCTTTGTAAGTCCTCCAACTTGGTTCTCGATCATTTTGATCGATGTTTGTTGGGTGTCGAGTGTTACCTCAGTTTTTTGGAGACGGGCTTCTGTGGATGCTATGAATTTGTTCAACGTCTCTTCAAGATTCGGCTTCTTCTCTTATGGATAAGGCTGATTTTGGAAATTTTGAGGAGGTTGTTGTCTTTGATTTCCTTGATTTCCTTGACCTCCCCATGAAAAATTTGGGTGGTTCCTCCAACCTGGATTATAATTATTACTATATGGGTTATTATTAGATCTGAAATTGTTACCTATATAGTTCATCTGTTCACTTTCTGTGCTTGATTGGTAGGGTGGGTACTCAGGATTCGCCACAGTTCCACTTGTGTCGCACTGCATTACTGGATATGCCTGCGAAGAACACAAACTATCAAGCTTTTTATTCATCATCTCTACCTGTGTTGATAGCATGGTTACAGCATCTATGTTGAAAACTCCGGCCGATTTTGTTGGTTTGGTCCTTGTAACCTGCCACTGATAGTTATTCAGTGACATCTCTTCAATAAACTCGTAGGCTGCCTCAAGAGTTCTATTATTCAAGGTTCCACCGGCGGTTGAATCAATTAGTTGTCTCGTTGAGGGGTTTACACCGTTATAGAAAGTCTGGACTTGGAGCCACAAAGGTAAACCATGGTGCGGACACCTTCTCAAGAGATCCTTATATCTCTCCCATGCATCGTATAATGTCTCTAAATCCATCTGCACAGAAGAAGAGATATCATTACATAATTTGGCCGTTTTGGCCAGTGGGAAATATTTTAATAAAAAATTTTTGGTCATTTGATCCCATGTAGTGATTGACCCTCGTGGTAGCGAGTTTAACCACTGTTTAGCTTTATTCCTTAATGAAAAGGGAAATAACCGAAGTCGTATGGCATCATCAGAAACGCCATTTATTTTGAAGGAATCACAGAACTCTAAAAAGTTAGCTATATGAGTATTTGGATCTTCGTCCTGCAAACTATCAAATTGAACAAACTGTTGAATCATTTGTATAGTGTTAGGCTTTAATTCAAAATTATTAGCAACTATAGCAGGCCTAACAATACTTGATTCGGCTCCTGTTAAATGAGGTTTAGCATAATCAAACATAGTACGATGAGCATTATTTTCTCCCACATCTTGTGGTGGTGGGTTATTTTCGTCCATCCCTTCAAAGAGATTGGATCTGTCTTTCTCTCTTCTTCCGTGTAATTTAGGGCTCGCCTAATTTCTCTGCGATTCTCGCAAAACGGTAGCGCCAATATCATTGTCGATACTAAAGATCCTCTCGGGTTCCTTCTAGTCATAAACTAGAGGTACTGCTAGGAAAAGAAAGAAAGAAAATTTAGCAAAATTTAAAAACAATAAAAATAAAAATAAATTACTTAAAAATAAAAATAATGGCTAAAGTAATAAAAATAGAGCTTTCTTAATATTTTAGTTCCTCGCAACGGCAACAAAAAAACTTGATCATTTGTGAATCGAGCTTTAAAATTTATAAAAGAATGATCGAACCGAAACTAACTCGACAACGATTGAGGCAAGTGCACCTATCGAACGAAGAGTATAGCTTAGGCAAGACCGGATTATCGAACCCAAAGGAACTAAAAGTACTAATACTAACTTTCTTTCTTATTATCTAGCCTAAAAATAAAGAGAGATTGTTTATCTAATCTAAATTAATTAACTACTAAACTAAAGACTCTAAGACAAAGAAGAATGAATTTGGAAAATAACTTGGGAAAAACTCAGTTGATTTAGATGATACCCTAGAAAGAATCCACCTAGACTTCACTTGTTATCTAACACTGAACCATACGATTTATTCACTTAGTTTAATCCGTAAGACTTCCTAACGTATATTAAACCCTCTCTCGAGGCAAATAACGTCTAACCCTAGGTTAATTAGTGTAACTCTCGTTCTCTTATAATAACCCCTAGAATAGCGAAGAATCGATCTATGGATTCCCATATTAGGTTTCACCCTAATCCGGCAAAATCTCGTCACCCTATCTCTAGGCGTGCGATCAACTCCGCTTAATTATGTTGGATCTACTCTTAGGCAGGGTCTATTCCTCCTCTACCTAAGCACATCAAATTTGGATTAAGCTCACATAATTAAGAACAAACTAAGTATTTATCATATAATTCAGTAAAACAATAACAAGATTCATCATAGGTTTCATCCACTTCGGGTATCCGAAGGGTTTAGTTCATAACAATAAAGGAAAACATCTCAAGAGAAAAGATAAAACAAAACATAAGAAATCCCTAAAACCCCCTGAAGGAATTGAAGGAGAGATCATCCGTCTTGAGTATAATTTCGCTTCTTGAGATGGATCAACTGGCTATCCCCGAGTGAATCCCCACAAATCTACCTTCCGGCCTAGCACGACGCCCCTAGACGATAGCTTTGGGCTCCCCCTTTTAGGTCATACTTAGGGTGTATTTATAGGCTTTTGAAATACGTTTCTTTTTCTGTAACACCCCAAACCCGGCCCAAACAATATGACCGAATTTGGTTTGCTACAGAGAAAAGATTTTGAAAACCATTTTAAAACCGATTTTGAAATTAGTCGAAATGCCTTTCAATTTAAATTTTCTTTGTTAAAACCAAACTTAAAATATTTCTTGAGTCGAGTTGTTTACAAATTTCGAATGTACCCGATGGTACTTTAAAACATTTTATGCTTAATTTGAGAAAACATGTGCAACCGTTTTAACATCATCAAGTAGTTTAAACCAAACATTCAAACACGCAGCAATAATTAAATCATACTAGGAGGCCTTATTACAAATAAGCAACATAAACCTAAAAGAAAGATAAATAAAATCCAAAATTCATTTATTAAAAGTCTCCACTCGCATGGCCACCTCGAGTCCATCCGGCTCCTCACCCATGGGTCTACGAATCACTGAAAAATTAAAGGAGAAGGTGAGTCACCAAGACTCAATGTGTAACCCTTCCCGGTTTAGTGCAACAACATACACAAATTATAACCAATTAACATGCATAAGTTTAAAATGCACCCAACCTAACCATCCATACGCTTTTTCTACCCCGTGTGGTACCAAACCACTTTGGTGGTGCCTAAACCACTGGTGTCCAAAGACACAATTGTGTTACCAAAACACTGGTGACATATAGTCACGATGTGATGCCAAATCACTGGAGATACCAAATCTCCGGTGTCCGAAGACACAAATCGAATGATGGGGCCAACCCATCGTGTGATACCAAATCACCGCAGACGATCCCATATCTCAAAGTGGGGCCAACCCACGGTGGAATTAACCACGAGGACAAGTCGCATGAGGTGTCAAACCCTCTGGAGGTACCAAACCTCTGGTGACCGTAGTCACGATGTGTTACCAAAACACCGGTGTCCGTCGACACGAATATCACCGCCCCTCCACTCATCAACCCATATCAAACAATTATGTATATTTATCAAATCATGCAAAAGGTTTATTTTAACAACATTAATAAATTTATCATTACCATATGTCCAATAATACACATACCAAATGTGTCATGCTTCCCAAAAGCATCAAATAGTAATCTCATAGTCACAAAGACTTACCCGAATCCTTGTTAATACCATGATGATATTACATCCATGTCTACATAAATCGATTAGGCATAATATAACACTTAGCATATTAAAAGTTATAAGATGTGTATGTACACACACCTGTATTTAACGAAAGCCTTAAATCCCGATTAGACAAATCGGCCACACAAACTTTCCTTGTCCCCAAAAGCCTTGAACACTATCCAACACACTCCTAAAAGAATCGGCCTCACTTCCCTACAATCAACCATCATCATTAAGGTTTATTAGCCTCTGACTTAAACGAAACTTAAAAGAATAATCCTTTGAAATAAACCCTTACCACCTTACCAAAAACCGATTGCTAGAGAAGTCCCAAAGAAAACTATGTTACCTTCAATATTCGGCCTAAGAGATTCAAGATAGAAGAAGAATATTTTCGGCACAACAAAGAGGTATATTCGGCTATAGGACAAAAAGAAAATAATGGGAAGAGAAATATAATTTCGGCAAAGAAGAGTGTATAGGAGGTTTTTGATGTTTAAGCAAAACAAATGGGAGAACAAAAAGGTTAATGCAAGTTTCGGTTTTTGAGAGAATGAAAAGGAGAAAATAGCAAATGATCAAAAATGACCAAATGGTCAAAAGTGTTTAGGCTTACCACAATGTAGAATTCGGCTAAAAAGAAAAGTGTTTGAGAGAAAATGTTTTGCAACTTTTGCACCAAATGAAAGAAATGACCAAAAAGAAAAGACTTCAATCCTAGCCAAAACTAAGGTAAAATTTCGGCTCCCCCCCCTTTAGCCACTTTGCCGTCCAAGTTCATGGCATAAAGGCCATGAATTTGTTTCCAAAATATTTCCCACAAACCAAGCCTTTGTCCCCTCAATTTACCATAACCTTAGGAATCTTATCCCTTATTCCATGCTTTCCTTAAACAACAATTCAACTTACCAAAAATTATTAGTCCACCTATCATAATTATGTTTGACCGTCCATTAAAGCTAACATACAAAAATAACTTTTAAAAATGCTATACCTACTACTCGAACCACTAACCTCATGCAACCTTTCAAGCTCTTTAACCAACTTGCCACTAATTCATCTTATGCTTTAATATACACTTAAATTAACTTAAGTGCTAAGCTCATTTAATCCTCTTCATTAAATAAGCCATACTAAGAATTATCCTACTAAACCGAGCTTACTCAAGACCCCTAATTAAGTCTTATAACACCACAAATAATATCACAGAAGTTTAAACACGAGCAAAATAATTCAATCACGAATAACCCCTATTTCAGGATGTTACAGTTCTACCCCCTTAAAATAATTTCGTCCTCGAAATTACCTGATCAGAAGAGATAGGGTATTGCCGCCAGTATTACATCCTCGGGTTCCCACGTCGCTTCCTCCGTACCATGGTTTCGCCATAGCACTTTCACCAAAGGTACCGACTTTCTACGCAGAACCTTGACATCACGATCTAAGATCTGAACTGGTTCCTCCTCGAACGATAAGTCGGAGTTAACCTCAATCTCTGCTACTGCCACGACGTGCGATGGATCCGACCTATATCGTCTAAGCATCGACACATGGAAGACATCGTGAATCTGACTCAACTCTGCTGGCAGTTCGAGCTAATAAGCTACCGGTCCTACTCGCTTCAACATAGTATACGGGCCGATGAACCTTGGACTTAATTTCCCTTTTTGCCCAAAGCGCAACACCTTTTTCCAAGGCGACACCTTCAGAAAGACTTTATCTCCTACCTCGAATTCCATTTCCTTGCGCTTGAGATCGGCGTAAGACTTCTGCCTATCCGACGCTTCCTTGAGACGAGCCCGAATTACCTTAACTTTATCTTGATTTGACCACCAACTCTGGACCCAAAACTCGACGCTCACCCAATTCCGCCCAACACGTAGAGAGTACGGCACTTCCGTCCATACAAAGGCTTCATATGGAGCCATTTGGATACTCGCTGATAACTATTGTTATAAGCGAATTCCGCCAACGGTAGATACTCCTCCCAATCGCCATCGAAATCCGTAACGCAACCTCCGAGCATATCTTCTAAGATCGAATCACTCTCTCCGATTGTCCGCTTCGGATTGCGGATGAAAAGTCATCTTTGAAGTCCAATCTCGTACCCAAAGCTTGATGCAACGCTCTCCAAAACCTCGATGTAAACCTCGGATCCCTATCCGAGATAATCGACATCGCACACCATGCAATCTCACTATCTCGGCTACATATAACTTAGCTAACCTCACAGGCGAATAATCTACCTTACAGTATGAAATGCACTGATTTAGTCGACGATCCACAATCACCCAAATCGAATTCTTCTTGCTAGGCGTAAGAGGTAATCCACCGACAAAGTCCATGGTGATCCTCTCCCACTTCCACTAAGGAATCTTCACCGGTGAAGTAAACCAGATGGCAACCGATGTTCAACCTTGACTTGTTGACACGCCGACACTTACCCACGAACTCGCCACTTCCGTTTGAGACTGCCACCAAAATTGCTCTCTCAAATCCCGATACATCTTGCTACCTCCGGGATGCATAGCATATGGGCGCTATATGTGCGTCCCGAAGAATCCTTTGTCTCAACTCCACATCCTTCGGCATACAAGCTCTTCCTTTAAAGCACAAAACTCCATCATCGGGACGGACTAAAATCCTCTAATCCACCATTACGGACTTGCAACCTCCGATCATTCAAACCATCATCCTCTAACCGCTTCTCCTTAATCTGATCTAACCAAGTCGGCTTGACTTGCAATTTCGCCAAAAGACTCCCATCATCGAACGGACTAAGTCGAGCAAACATCGATCTTAAATTCGATACAACCTTACGACTCAACGTGTCGCCACCACGTTAGCCTTACTGGGATGATACTCGATCGAACAATCGTAGTCCTTCAGCGACTCAATCCATCTATGCCGCCTCAAATTCAAATCCTTCCGAGTCAAGAGATACTTAAAACTCTTGTGATCCGTATAAACTATCGACTTCTCTCCGCACAAATAGTGCCTCCATATCTTCAAAGCGAAGACTACAGACGCTAACTCTAAGTCATGAGTCGGATAATTAGCCTCATGTGGTCTCAATCGCCGAGATGCATAAGCCACTACCTTCCCTTCTTGCATCAAGACGCATCCCAAACCAATATGTGATGCATCGCAATAAACCGTGAATTCCTTGCTCGCCTCAGTTGAATCAAAACCGGAGCTTCAATAATCTTCTTCAATTTGTCGAAACTTCCTTGCGCTTCTCGGTCCATACAAATGGAACTCCTTTCCTCAACAACTTGGTCATCGGTGCGGCAATCAAAGAAAATCCTTCCACAAATCTTGGTAATACCGCTGCACCTAGAAAACTCCGAATTTCAGCCACGATTTAGGCGGCTTCCAATCCAACATCGCCTCAATCTTTCGAGGATCCACTCTAATCCCTTCTTTGAAACAACGTGACCCAAGAAAGTCACCTCCTAAGCCGTAATTTGCACTTACTAAATTTCGCATACACCGCTTTTCCTCAGAACCGCAACACTACTCGCAAATGCGCATCATGCTCTTTTTTCGACTTGAATACACCAAAATATCATCTATAAAGACCACAACAAACCGATCCAAAATCGTTGAAATACCCTATTCATCATGTCCATGAAAGTCTTTGGTGCATTAGTCAAACCAAACGGCATCACTAGGAACTCGTAGTGTCCATACCGAGTACGAAATGCCGTCTTATGGATATCACCTCTTTCACCTTCGGTGATGATATCCGGATCTTAAATCAATCTTAGAGAAAACCGCAGCCCTTTTGGTGATCAAACAAGTCATCTATCCTCCGCAAGGATACTTGTTTTTAATCGTTAGCTTATTCAATCGGCGGTAGTCTATACACATCCGCATCGCACCATCCTTCTTCTTGACAAAAAGTACCGGCGCTCCCCAAGGTGAAACACTTGGTCGAATGAAACCTCGATCCAACAACTCTTGTATCCGAGCCTTCAATTCCAACAATTCCTTCTGTGCCATCCTATACGGAGCTATAGACACCGGCGCTGTCCTGCAACAGATCTATACCGAATTCTACCTCACGATCCGGAGGCAACCCCGGAAGTTCTTCAGGAAATACATCAGCAAATTCCTTTACAGTTTGAACATTCCTCACAAAAGACTCCTTAGCTTCCAAAGCACACACATGAACTACGAACGCCTCACGGCCCTTCCCCGACCATCTTTATGCTTTCAACGCAGATACCACGTTGGATAGATAATCTCTCCTATTACCTATCATGACCACTTTTTCACCTTCAACCGTCTTCAAAACCATGCGCTTAGCAAAGACAATCCAAACTTGCTTGGTACTTGACCAACCAGTCCATCCCAAGAATCGGATCGAACTCCTCAAACGGCTAGTTCCATCGGATCGGCTACAAACACTACCCTTGGAGTTCTAGGGTACATCTCTATCTGACTTATCTACTTCTACAGAGTGACCTAAAGGACTAAGTACAATCATCCTCCTAGAAGCGCCTCTGGGAACTAAACTCATGGTCTCAACTATACTACTAGCAACGTAAGAGTGCGTCGAACCCACATCTATCAAGGCAAAGATATGGAACACCAAAAATTAAAAACGCACTGGTTATGATGTCCGGTGCGTCTCCTTCCTCACGACGCCTCGCAAAGATACACCAAACCAGTCGCCTAGCCTCCGTGTTGCCAATACCTCTGCCGCCACCGCTCCGCGACCTCCACTAGAGCCATAGCCACCTCTACCATAACCACGACTCTCTGCGGTCTTTGGTCCTCCTTTCGAATCGGGCACGACTTGACCTTTGATCGATTCCCGGCTTGCTTACGCGACGCCTCTCACACGATGATCCAACGAACCACACTCGAAACATCCTTTCCCTCCCGGCCCAACATTCTCCCCAATGGAACTTCCCACAATGATTACACTGGGTCGGTCTCTCGACAGCACTGTGGACCTTCCCGCTCGATTTGACCCACTCGCCTAAACCTTTTCTCAACATTACCACCGACCTGCACGATCCAAAGCCTCTCTTCACTTGCTCCTATCATAACTTTGCCTCGCGGACTCTTTGATTCCTTGGCTACCTTCGCGCCTTCTCCACCAAGACAAGCAAACTCACGTTCTTCTTTGTGGAGCAATCAGCGACTTTAACTCGTCTCTAAGTCCGTCTTCAAAACGAACACAACGATCATGCTCCGATGCCACTATTCCCCGAGCATAACGACTCAAGCCTTAGGAATTCCGCTTCATATTCCGGACACGATTTACTTCCTTGTACTAACCTTAAAAGCTTTCCTTTGAGCATCAATGTAGCTTGAGCCAACATACTTCTTCCGATAAGAATTCTTGAAATACTCCCAAGTGAGATCATTTGCCGTAGCACCATCTCGAACCGTAAGCCACCATCGATAGGACTCATCCTAAGAAGCGACACCGCCTCCTTTCGGTTTCTCCTCATTAGACAAATCTATCTCATCCATGATTCTTTTTGGCCGATTCCGGTAATACTCTACCGTATCGGGCGCTACACGCACACACCTCGGAAAAATTCAGCTCCGTTAGCTCAAGTCTCTCAGAACCGACTTCCGAGCTCCTCCACCTCCACCAATTCTAGCTACCCTTTCCAGAACCCGTAGCATCGCCAGTGACACACTGGCCACCACCCGTCCCGATCTCGCTCTTCACTCCAAAGGTTGGGGGTGGTGGTGGTGGTATCTCATTCTCGGATCCTTGACCCGACCGAAGCTGAGTTCTCGACACGGCCATTCTACCCCTTCGCGCCCACGACGGCCACGTCCTCTAAAGCTCATTCTAACTATCGCACTTTAACTGATTAGGAAATTTTATGAATTAGTACATGTTTCACTTGATTATCCGCGAAGAAATTTTATGAAAAGAGTTTAATAGAGATTCTTTCGATCAAACAAGGTTTTAAGTCTTCTATCTGGTTTACACAGAATAATACATCCATTCCCTATACCTTTCATACCTATGCACTCTTGGGCATTATCTGTCCGCTTTCTAACCTGTGGGTATTTTCGTCATTTTTCCTAAAGGGTATTTTTGTAATAAACCGAAGAAATTTGAAAACTTTCGAAGATAAATTTGTCCTACCATCTAAAAAAATAATTTAATGATTTTAAAACCGAAGTTTTCCTTAAAACATGGCTAATCCCTTTCGGGTTTTATTTAGGATTTTGCCTATGACCGAGTCCTCTTGGTTAGGGTGAACCGAAGCTACGCACTAGGTAGGAATCCCGCGAAGAGGAGGTGAGTCACGAGGACTGCTTAAGTACCAAGCTCTTCCGAATCCAATCCTAGACATGCGCACCAAGGTTACCACACCCTAACTCGGCGACTTGGTCGTAGGTTGGTTTAATTAGGCTTTTAAAGTCTTATGTCTTTATTTGGGGTAAACTAGTCCTAAAGTTTAAAATACTATCACTATCTACGTCCCATGCTTCCTACCCTTTTACGTAATATAATTCATACAAAAAGTCGAGAGATACTTACTTGGGCGGAGTTGGTGCAGGAGACTCGGTGCCATGCTTATTAAAACCAATTTTTTTCAAAAAGGCCTTACTAAAACATTTTTGGGCCTTGGCCCCACACAAATGAGCTTTGAACTGGCTCGATACCAATTTTGTAACACCCCAAACCCGGCCCAAACAATATGACCGAATTTGGTTTGCTCTACAGAGAAAAGATTTTGAAAATCATTTTAAAACCGATTTTGAAATTAGTCGAAATGCCTTTCAATTTAAATTTTCTTTGTAAAAACCAAACTTAAAATATTTCTTTGAGTCGAGTTGTTTACAAATTTCGAATGTACCCGATGGTACTTTAAAACATTTTATGCTTAATTTGAGAAAACATGTGCAACCGTTTTAACATCATCAAGTAGTTTAAACCAAACATTCAAACACGCAGCAATAATGAAATCATACTAGGAGGCCTTATTACAAATAAGCAACATAAACCTAAAAGAAAGATAAATAAAATCCAAAATTCATTTATTAAAAGTCTCCTTTGCATGGCCACCTCGAGTCCATCCGGCTCCTCACCCGCGGATCTACGAATCACTGAAAAATTAAAGGAGAAGGTGAGTCACCAAGACTCAATGTGTAACCCTTCCCGGTTTAGTGCAACAACATACACAAATTATAACCAATTAACATGCATAAGTTTAAAATGCACCCAACCTAACCATCCATACGCCTTTTTCTACCCCGTGTGGTACCAAACCACCTGGTGGTGCCAAACCACTGGTGTCCAAAGACACAATTGTGTTACCAAAACTTTGGTGACATATAGTCACGGATGTGATGCCAAATCACCTGGAGATACCAAATCTCCGTGTCCGAAGACACAAATCGAATGATGGGGCCAACCCATCGTGTGATACCAAATCACCGCGCACGATCCCATATCTCAAAGTGGGGCCAACCCACGGTGGAATTAACCACGAGGACAAGTCGCTATGAGGTGCCAAACCTCTGGAGGTACCAAACCTCGGTGACCGTAGTCACGATGTGTTACCAAAACACCGTGTCCGTCGACACGAATATCACCGCCCCTCCACTCATCAACCCATATCAAACAATTATGTATATTTATGAAATCATGCAAAAAGGTTTATTTTAACAACATTAATAAATTTATCATTGCCATATGTCCAATAATACACATACCAAATGTGTCATGCTTCCCAAAAGCATCAAATAGTAATCTCATAGTCACAAAGACTTACCCGAATCCTTGTTAATACCATGATGATATTACATCCATGTCTACATAAATCGATTAGGCATAATATAACACTTAGCATATTAAAAAGTTATAAGATGTGTATGTACACACACCTGTATTTAACGAAAGCCTTAAATCCCGATTAGACAAATCGGCCACACAAACTTTCCTTGTCCCCAAAAGCCTTGAACACTATCCAACACACTCCTAAAAGAATCGGCCTCACTTCCTACAATCAACCATCATCATTAAGGTTTATTAGCCTCTGGCTTAAACGAAACTTAAAAGAATAATCCTTTGAAATAAACCCTTACCACCTTACCAAAAACCGATTGCTAGAGAAGTCCCAAAGAAAACTATGTTACCTTCAATATTCGGCCTAAGAGATTCAAGATAAAAGAAGAATATTTTCGGCACAACAAAAAGGTATATTAGGCTATAGGACAAAAAGAAAATAATGGGAAGAGAAATATAATTTCGGCAAAGAAGAGTGTATAGGAGGTTTTTGATGTTTAAGCAAAACAAATGGGAGAACAAAAAGGTTAATGCAAGTTTCGGTTTTTGAGAGAATGAAAAGGAGAAAATAGCAAATGATCAAAAATGACCAAATGGTCAAAAGTGTTTAGGCTTACCACAATGTAGAATTCGGCCAAAAAGAAAAGTGTTTGAGAGAAAATATTTTGCAACTTTTGCACCAAATGAAAGAAATGACCAAAAAGAAAAGACTTCAATCCTAGCCAAAACTAAGGTAAAATTTGGCTCCCCCTTTAGCCACTTTGTCAGTCCAAGTTCATGGCATAAAGGCCATGAATTTGTTTCCAAAACATTTCCACAAACCAAGCCTTTGTCCCTCAATTTACCATAACCTTAGGAATCTTATCCCTTATTCCATGCTTTCCTTAAATAACAATTCAACTTACCAAAAATTATTAGTCCACCTATCATAATTATGTTTGACCGTCCATTAAAGCTAACATACAAAAATAACTTTTAAAAATGCTATACCTACTACTCGAACCACTAACCTCATGCAACCTTTCAAGCTCTTTAACCAACTTGCCACTAATTCATCTTGTGCTTTAATATACACTTAAATTAACTTAAGTGCTAAGCTCATTTAATCCTCTTCATTAAATAAGCCATACTAAGAATTATCCTACTAAACCGAGCTTACTCAAGACCCCTAATTAAGTCTTATAACACCACAAATAATATCACAGAAGTTTAAACACAAGCAAAATAATTCAATCACGAATAACCCCCTATTTCAGGATGTTACATTTTCCCTAAGTATCCTTTCCCGAATGAAATTATTCTTCTCCACGGCAGAGGCACGGCCATGGCACACGCCCGTGCGAATCGTGGTCAAGCCGTGTTCGGACTTCTAATGAGGACACGCCCATGTGGATCGAGGGGAGACCGTGTTCTAGATGATCAGTGAGGCACGGTCGTGTGGGCTAAGGTTCAGGTCGTGTCGATTTCTTCTTTAGCCCATTTTGGTCCGTTTTGAGCCCGTTTCTCATTCTTTTTATCCTTGGGTGCTTTCCTGAGTATAAGACATGAAAAGAAAGGATTAAGAGCACCTTTTTAAATAAATCAAGGGATAATTCATCCAAAAGCATACTAAATGTGGGCCTAAAATATGTTACAATTACAGTTTATCAATGGGTAAGGAATTTGCAAACTGAAGTCCTGTGAGCACTGCGTTTTTGGGAAGCAAAAGAGAGTTTGATTCACCAGAGGAATCCATAACACGAAGGAAACATTGGAGTATATTCATTCTGATCTGTAGGGGCCATCAAGAGTGCCTTCAAGTGGTGGAGCTAATTATATGCTAACTTTTATTGATGATTTTTCCAAAAAAGTTTGGGCATTCTTCCTGAAGCAGAAAAGCGATGTGTTTTCCGCATTTAAGTCTTGGAAAACTATGATTGAAAAATAGACGGAAAAATAAATAAAACACCTCTGTATAGACAATGGCTTAGAGTTTTGTTCTTATGAGTTTAATAAACTGTGCAAGTCAGAAGGGATCGTGAGACACTTGACAGTTCGTCATACTCCACAATAAAACAGCGTTACAGAACGAATGAATAGAACGATCATGGAGAAAGTTCGATGTATGTTGTCAAATGCCAACTTACCAAAGTCGTTTTGGTAATAAGCGACCCTCATTGCATATTTTTTGATTAACCGATCTCCATCCATTGCCATTGAGAAAAAGACTCACAAGAGGTATGGTCCGGTAATCCCGCTAATTATTACGATTTAAAGATCTTTGGGTGTCTGCGTATGCTCATGTTGATAATGAAAAATTGGAACCGAGATCCATTAAATGTGTTTTTCTTAGTTATAAAGTTTGGTGTAAAAGGTATAAGTTATGGTGTCTGAAAATAGAAAAGTTGTGATTAACAGAGATGTTGTTTTTGATGAAACCGCTATGCTACCTAACTTATCTCTTAAAGACTTGTCCAATAAAGAAAATCAAAAGCGGTGGAGCATCAGTTAATACTGAGTTGACTCCTCAAGCCGCATACAAAAATTGAGAATAGAGTTGCTTCTTCACCACAAAACTCTATTGCCAAAAAGCAGAACTAGAAGAGAAATTAAACCTCCAAAGAAGTATGCCGAGGTGATCTAGTTGCTTATGCTTTAAATGTGGCCGAAGATATATATGCAAACCAAGAGTTTGTCTAATTATTACGAGGCGGTTAGAATGTGAAGACTCGAGAAAAGTGGATGTTTTCTATGCAAGAGGAGATGGAATCACTCCATAAAAAAGCAGAACATGGGATCTTGTGAAACTTCCTAAAGGTAAAAAGGTTGTTCATTTGTAAATGGGTGTTTAACAAGAAAGAAGGGACTCAGGAGTTGAAGAACCCGGATATAAAGTAAGGCTTGTTGCAAAAGGTTTAGATCAAATTCAGGAGTGGACTTCACGATGTGTTATCCCGGTTGTGAAGCATAGTTCGAATCGAGCTTTGCTTGGTATTGTGGCCATGCATGATTTGGAGCTTGAGCAGTTAGATGTAAAAGCTGTATTTTCGCATGGAGAACTTGAGGAAGATATTTACATGCAACAACGAGAGGGTTTCTGAGCCTCGAAAAAGAGGACTATGTTTGCTTCTTTGAAAAAGTCCCTTTACGGTTTGAAACTTGATCCACCAAGACAGTGGTACAAGAGGTTTGATTCTTTTATGACTTCTCATGATTTTAAAAGAAGTAGTTTTGACAATTTGTGTTTACTTTAAGAAAAAAAGTTGATGGTTCTTTTGTGTATATACTTCTTTATGTTGATGACATGTTGATAGCAACAAAAGATAAAGGAGAGATAAGAAAGGTCAAAGCCCAACTAAGTGAAGAATTTGAGATGAAAGATTTGGGACCAAACAAAGAAGATACTTGGTATAGAGATTCTTAGAGATGGAAAAGCAAGTAAATTGTACCTAAGTCAGAAGGGGTATATTGAGAAAGTTCTTTGCAGGTTCAATATGCAGAGTGCTAAGCCTGTTAGTACTCCTTTAGCATCCCATTTCAGACTTTCATCGGCTTTGTCTCCACAATCAGATGATGAGATTGAGTACATGTCACATGTTCCATACTCTAGTGCGATGGGATCTCTCATGTATGCTATGGTTTGTTCACGTCGATTTATCATATGCGATCGAGATACTGATTAGCGAGATACATGGCGAATCCGGTAAAGAACATTGGAAAGCGATTCGGTGGATTTTAAGATACTTACAAGGTACTACTGATGTTTGCTTACAGTTTGGAAGAACTAGAGATGGAGTCGTTGGATATGTTGATGTTGATTTTCTTTGGAGACCTTGATAGAAGAAGATCTTTCTTTGGTTATGTCTTTACAATTGGAGGTTGTGCAATCGGTTGGAAAGCTAATTTGTAAACTCTGATCGCTTTGTCTACCTGAAAGTTGAGTACATGGCGATTCATCGAGGCTTGTAAATAAGCTATTTGGTTGAAGGGACTCTTTAGTGAGCTCAATGAATACCTTCAAATCAAAGACGATATTTTGCGGCGATCAGAGTGCCATCTTCCTTACAAAAGATCAAATGTTTCATGAGAGAACAAAACACGTTGATGTTCGGTATCATTTTGTTTGTGATATTATTGCTCGTGGTGATATTATTGTGAGCAAAATCAGTACTCATGAAAATCCTGCAGATATGATGACTAAGTCACTTCCTATAACCAAGTTTGAGCATTGCTTAGACTTGGTTGGTGTTCATTGTTGAAGTTAAACCCTTAAGGGGTTTTATGGAAGAGGTGGAGAACTTGTTCGTTGAGAGTTCGCGATGAAGAACTTGTTTATTTAGAATTCGTGTCAAGGTAGAGATTGTTAGAATTAAGTGACCCGAATCCTTATTTAAATAAAATACAATGGTAAAATAAAATAAAAGAAGAATCCCTATAGAACTACACTTCTTTTATTTTATTTTAAATAAGGTTTTTTAAACCTTATTAAACTACATCTATTGGATATTGATTAGAATAAGGAGTTTCAATCTTACTACACTCCTATTAGAATATGGCTTTACAAACCTATAAATAGACATAGTCTATTCCTCTTGTAAATTGATTTGAATTCGACATAGTGAATTTTCTTCTCCTCTGCCCGTGGTTTTTCCCCGAAAGGGTTTTCACGTAAAATCTGTGTGTTCTTTATTTTTGTTTCTCTTTTCTTTGCGATATATTTGTCATTACCGACGTTTTTTTTTTCACAACCTTCCATTTCTCGACCGCATAAACGCTCATCCAACCAAAAAAGCATATGCAACTCGAACGATCTTTGTCTTGACCGATATAGGATCATTAAAGCCAATTGCTATTGAGCTCAGCTTGCCGGAGAAGAACCGGAATGGACCACCGAAGCGTGTCATTACTCCTCCTGTTGATGCCACTACCTACTGGTTGTGGCAACTCGGCAAAGCTCATGTCTGCTCGAACGATGCCGGTGCTAATCAACTAATACATCACTGGTATATCTGCAAATCTTATTTAGCCCTCCAATATATCATCAAAAAGACTAAAACTGGATGATGAATCAAGGAATTGATGGCTGCACAGGTTGAGGACTCATGCATGCCTTGAACATTTTATCATAGCGGCGCATCGGCAACTTAACGTAATGCATCCGATTTACAAACTTCTTTATCGTCACATGCGATACACGATGGATGTAAACGCACAGGGTCGACAGCTTCTCCTTAATGCTGGAGGAATTATCGAGTTCCACTTCTTCACTGCAGCATGTTCAATGGAGGTTTCTACTTCTGTATATCAGAATTGGTGGCGCTTTGACATGGAAAGCCTTCCTGTAGACTTGATTCGAAGGTGAAAACCTTAAACGTCCTCGTTGTCTTGTATTTCATGTTGGATCTCATTTAACTCTAGTCTCATTTCTGTTTAGAGGAATAGCAGTACCAGATGCAACCGAGCCACATGGACTTAAACTACTCATCGAAGACTATCCATACACAACAGACGGCTTACTGATATGGTCTGCGATTGAGCAACTAGTTCAAGCCTACGTACACTACTACTACCCAGAAGCAAATATCATTGAATCAGACTCAGAACTCAATGCATGGTACCATGAATCCATCAACATAGGCCATGCAGATATTCGACATGCCAGCTGGTGGCTGAAACTCTCGACTCCAAACAATCTTATCTCCATCCTCACCACCATTACCTGGCTTGCATCAGCACACCATGCGGCGGTGAACTTCGGAATGTACCCTTATGGCGGGTATTTCCCACTACGGCCACCATTTATGCAACGACTAGTCCCAAACGAACACGACCCCGACTACACAACTTTCCTCGCGGATCCAGAGGGATATTTCCTAGCATCATTGCCATGTTTAGATCAAATGTTGCACTATATATCTATTCTTCACATACTATCCACACATTCAGCTGATGAAGAGTATTTGGGAGATAGAAAAGACCTTTCAACATAGGCTGGAGACCCTGAAATTGTTCAAGCATTCTAAAAAATTTCCAAAGAAATGAAGAAGATAGGGAAAGAGATTGAAAAAAGAAATGGTGACCCAAATCTTAGGAATAGATGTGGGGATGGGATTTCACCATATGAGCTACTTTTTCCATCATCAGGACCTGGAGTTACTTGCAGAGGTGTGCCTAACAGTGTCTCAATTTGAAGGTAAAAAAAAAATCTATTTTATTCATTTTTAGTTAATGTTTATGAGTTTTACTTGGCAAACATTCAACATTTATGAAATCAATAGCAAGCAAATTGAATTTTACTTAGCCAATCTATGTTTTTGGTTAAATTCTGCCATTAGTCCCTATACTTTGCAAATGTTATGGATTTAGTCCCTGCACTTTAATTTGATCAGTCAATTTTAGTCTCGGAAATTTTAGTCTTGACTCAAACAGAAGCAATTACTATGTGTACTGTTGTAGATTTAGTTCATATTCTCCAATTAGATCATTTTAAGTCCATATACTCTTCAAATTTTGAAATTTAAGTCTTTCCCTTAGTTTGGATGGAAGTTGCGTTTACCTGCGGTTAGTGTAAAAATAGCGGTAATGGTGAGATTAGATATTGTAGTGTGAGACAAAAAGTAAACTAAACGCACCGTACCACACCGTATCCAATTGCCTATCCAAACCCCACCTTTGACACAAATGACGATAATCTATCAACTGAATTTTTAATGAGTAATATTTGAAAATAACAAGTTGGATATGGTATTTGCACATATGATTATATGTTTGTCGAATTAGATTTTGAAATGAATTTAACAGTTATTGTTTAATGAAAACTGAAATTTTATAATTTGAAAAGTACAATAGGACTAAAACCACAACGAACTTTCCTAAAATACAAGGACTAATAGCAGAAATTAACTTTTTTTAATAAGATTATTGGTCGATGAAAATACACAAGGTAAAAGTTAAAAGAAACAAAAATGGATGAATCGCATTGTTTTTCTTTCTTTTTTTTTTTTTTTTTGAGCAAAAATTACAACACTCTAGAATGATGTTCCAAGCCCCGCCATGAATGTTCCAAAAAGTGGGGAAGGAAAAAGAATGGTAAATTTTGATTTTAAGACAACTGGTTATAACATTAAACTATTTCCTTACTAACTTTACGATGATGTCTAGAGCCTGACTTCCTATCTCTTCTACGTCTTGGTGGGACCTTCCTTTGTGAATCGTTGGCCATATATGGTGGCAGCGGTGATGCCGGCACTGGTCGTGGTGGTGGATAAATGACTGGAGGAGCCCTTTGAGCCAATAGGGCTAAAACATCCTTATGGTATTTCTGCAAATAACAAATAGAGGCAAAGAATAAAGAGGTCAAGACCAGAAAGAAAAAGTTCGAAAGTGTCACGGTTTTCTCTCGAAAATACGCCTCACAAGTATGGAGTTTAAGTCTCTACATATAAATTATAATGGATCCTCGGAGTTTTCAAGTCCGACATGCAAATTTCAACCATGGTATGGTTATCGCATAATCTTACAGATGTGCAAGAAATGAATCCTTGTCTAAAATTCCATGTATGAGAGCGTTAACGATTGAAACCATCAATGGTGAGGAAGAGTAAGTCATGAAGTGATAATGGGAGAGCGGTAACGAATTTGAAACAGTTCATGGGGAGGAAGAATAAGTCATGAAGTGATATAATGGAAGCGAGTTTGAAAAACGGCTTATCAATCGTGAGGCATAACAAAAGTTAGAAATATTGGAGAATCATCGAGGGTTTTACAGCAACTTTAATGAAAAACGATTTCATCCCTCCTGTGGGAAAACAAGCACCCGAAATTTCGGAGATTTGCCAACGAACAAATATAAAATCAGATTCAAGAGACAGCGAAGAACTCCGCAAATACGCATGCAAGTTTGGAATTTACAGGATACGATCATTAGCCGAAAAAGGAAGTCCCTTCATTAAGCATATTTCGTAATGAAGAATGCAAAAGAACAGAAAAATAAAATACCTGAATGACAAAGTTGCGCCTTTCGCAGTCCAAGAACATATTGACAGTCCAATTCGTCTTTGCAGCAATCTTATCCCTTACGGTTGAGAAACTAATTTGGTCTCGGGAAGTAAAACGGTCAACTTCGTTGAACCAAAGACAAGTAAAGAGGTTGCTAATCGGAATATGCTCCCTTATAATCACACATCCTTCAGGAACATCTGCAGAGCCAACAATTAAAGCAAAACTTCATTAAAGCTAAAACAAACACAATTAAACACGGTAAGACAAGAGCAACTATCTTGTAACACACCGCTCGTAATAGGATGTTTAGCCTCGGAATATGGTGTCAAGCCCTCTCTTTTATAAAATTCAACTTGATGATCAATCGAGGCATTATCATATTTGCCTGCAGCTTTATTTGCCTCAGCTTCAACAAACACATCAAAGCGTTTATAATGCCGAGAAATTGCAAGGGTAGCATTTTTCCTCCACAAGAACCTGAAGGAAGAGATTTAAGAGTTAGAATAAACAATCATTGGCCTGGAAACCAGCTCCGAATTTGGCAGAAAATTATCAAACCAGGGCCAAAGTATTTGTGAGAGTAATCACAAAGTGATTTTTTTTCCTTTTTAATTCTGTGTGAAAGAATTCCAAAGTACCTCTCAAGAATTTGATACGGATCAGCAACAAGCTCAAGTTTCCCATCAATCCATAAAGAATAACGAGCATTCGGAAATAGCCTATGTAGTAGAAGCTTCGGGATCTATTACAGGCATAACACGTGTCAAAAGGCATAAAACTTCTTTACATATACATTTTAACATATAGGCATAGAACTGCTCGGTTCCTATTTTTGTAGAATGAATAAAGTAATGCAGACCATATTCATCATCATTTATCAAACTGGGGATTCTCTAACTCCGATCTAAAATCAAAGAACATTTGTGCGCGTTTTGAACATTTACCTTTCCATTCCGCCTTGCGTCAGTGTAAGGAATATCACGTACAAGAACAATTCTCCATACTCCAATCTTCTTATTCTCATACTTCCCTTTCAAATCAGCTTCCGTTTCTTCATCAACGAACATATAGAAGCAGACAGTTTGCTTGGAATATTCACTAATATTCCTCGGCTGTTGTATGATATCAAAAGCTCCTGCAATAGAATTTGATTATTCAATAAATTTCATCATCTTATAACATAATGAATCGAAATAAAATAAAATATAGAAGTATGCTACCGAATATTGCTGATGCAACAACGACTCCATTACATTGCTCCATCTCGAGAAGATCACTGTCATCGATGTCGAATCCTGTCCCACGGCCAGGTTTGCGTCCTTTGACAAATCTGGAAAAACGCATAACATACGTGAACCGAATTACTAAATTTCTCTTTCAAATTGTGTTCACTTTCAAAAATTTAACCCCAAAATGAAAAAGAGATTTGAACCATACCCACAATGCATATTCATCGACTCTCTTATGTCGTATGAATCATTACGCTGCTTCAAAGTAGGATACCCACCAAAGTCGGAACCTCCAAATTCCGTTTCTCTATTTAAATTTTCCTCAAAAATATATGTTAAAATTTTAATAACGGGAGAAAACGATGGGACTTTTGGCATCAAGGCAACAGCTTCCTCCACGGGAAGATAACATACAGGACAAGCTGTGTCATAAACAAGCAATAAAAACTTAAAAGGAACATATTTCGGTGCGGGAAAACCGAACCGGCAATGTCAAATACCAAATGCAAAGCTAAATTGAGAACAAAATTACAAAACTTACGACGTGGTCCGGTTCTTTTTTTGTCTGCTGGTGGAGGGGGTAAAGTAAAAGTGTTGCATGGATGCCCCGGAGGAAGAGTGTAGCCGAGAAAATATGATGGAGGAGGAGGGTGCATTACTCCAACTTTGGTTTCTTTCACACTAACTGATAAAGATGTCCAATTGTCGATCCGGATACTTTGCACTACATTTATCAAGGGATTATTTAGGGCCAAATTATCATTTACCTTGGAGCCATTGTCATTCTCCTGATCTTCACCTGTAAAAAAAGCCTAAATGCATTCAAATTCTCGAATCGTACCCTCAAAACAACTAAAGCCAATCGAGATAATGCAAACTAAATTGTTCTTAGCTTGAACTTGAATCTAACTTTCATCAAAAACTATTTAGAAAAAAGGGAAAAAAATGAATCAAATAAAAACTTAAAATAAAATTCATGTTTGACAATGAACATAAGAAATCCACTTCAATTGAATCATTATCATTAGCAGACTAAATTATACTGAACTTGAACTTTAATAGAACCTTCTATATATGCATATACATATATAACAAGGAATCAAACAAAAATTGAAAGTAATCTCCAAGTTTGCCAATGAACAAAAGCAATTCGACTGTGTTGAATCATTAACATTAGCAAACTAGATTGTCCTGAGCTAGAACTTGAATGTGGCATTCCAAAAGTCCATATATATATGTGTGTGTGTGTGTGTGTGTGTGTGTGTGTGTTGAATCACTACCATTATTCGATTAAATTCTCAACTCAATTTGGATCAATGAGCAAATGTATCACCAATGTTACTAAAGTATGCAATTTTTGCCTACTTCTTTCATAAATAAAAAAATGCCCAAGAATCTCTACTTCACTATAAACAATCCAAAAAAGGAAGTGAAATAAAGGGAGAAAAGAAGCAGCAGCAAACTTTACCAAAATATACGACCCAAACAAAAACGGCAGCTGAGATGACACAAAGAAGCAACATCCCAACCTTCTTCCGACCAGCAAACTTACAGATCCAATGAATCAATGTCTCTTTTTCTTTCAACATTTTAGAATAAGCCTTAGTTCTTGTAGCTGAAGCCGCTTGAATGGTCAAAACACCATTCTGCCCTTGTTTATCCAGTGACCCATAGCTCCCTGAACGAATCCCCAATGACCCTCCACTCATTATCTTCTTTATCAACAACCCAATTTCACCCCTTTCATTAAAACTTCAAAAAAAAAAAAGAATATAAAATGAAAAAAAAATAAAGGCTATAACTACATTAGTTTAAAAAACAATAACTCAAACAGAAAAACACCCAGTTGCCCCCCAAAATCATTGGGGAGCCACCCAAACCGAACTCAGATGCAGCTCAATTATGAGAAAAAAAAAGTTGAAGAATTTAAGGGAAAAACAAATCTGGGTTTTTCAGTTTTTGGCTTTTCTACGATTGGTTTTTGATAAGGGTTTTTTGTGAAATCGAGGGATCAAATCTCAGATCACACAATTTTCGAGCTAATAATAATAATTTTTATTACAAGTTACAACCTTTTTCAGTTTTGGAATGGGATTTTTATCATCTCTGTCTTATATGATCTTCTTTGATGTTAAATGATCGTACGGTGATGGCTTTGGATTGTTATTTTTTTGTACTAATTTGTAATAAAATAAAAATAAAGGTTACTCTAAATGACAATAGTCAAACAAATTTTCTTAATGAAAATTTTCAATATTTTATCCATAAAAATTTCCATGTTGGGTTAAAAAACATAAGTAGACAAAAATTGTGTGAACCGAAAAAGAATCTGTGTCTTGCTTTTTCATTTAAAAAAAAGGATAATATTTAATCCAATTAGCAATTTAATTATGTTGATTGGAGGTGAACCTTTTTATAATTAATTTCTAATGTTCATATTTTTTTTATGAGTTTGTAGGTTATATCTACACCAACAATTGATTAATATGCTCTCTTAAGTGAAAAATAAAACCCTCGAGTGAAACAATACATTCCGTTGAGGGTTCGAGATCCAACTCCCCTCAACAAAAAAGTGTCTTTCCATTTAGGGTTTGAGACCCAACCCCCTCAACAATTCAAGATTCTAGAACATCAATTTTTACTAATACAACTAAAACATTGTTTGCTATATTTTAATTAAGGATAAAGTAACATTTAGTTGACAACTCTTCTTTTCTCACTTTAGTTCATGAACTTTTTTTATCCACGTTAGTCTCAAAACTTAGTGATTTTTTTTAATTTGGTCCTTGCATTTGAATTTTGTTGAAGTATGATGACATGGCACTCTGCAATTGTGCCATGACATCACTTATTTTAAAAAAAATTATAATTTCTTTCTATTTTTTGTATTTTTTTAGATTTTATCTTTTTTTTTAAAAAAAAATTCAAGTTCAGTTACCAAATTGAGAAATGTTATTAAATTCTTGGACTAATGTGAACAAAAAAAATATAGGGATCAAGTTGAAAATTTTATCAAATTTAGGGACTAAATATTATTTTATCACTTTTAATTATTATATAGTTTTATTGTTTTTATATTGCTTGGAGCTTGTTACTTGTTATTATTATTTTTTGTTTCCCAATGTATTTACTGGAACGAGTCTAATGACTAATTCTTTGTGTTTTGTATTCGATCAAGTCGAGTCGAATCGAGTTAAAAAATATCGAGTTATTTGAGTTGACGAATTTTATTTTAGCAACCGAACTCAATTTGAATTTTTTTCACATCGGATCAAATTGAGTCAAATTTTCGAGTCAAGTCAAGTCGAGTTAACGAATCCTATTATTTATACTCAATGTTGCATTTACATGAACCGATTATTTAACTAGTAAACGAAGTATAAAATTATTTAACTACATAAACAATATAATGATTTTGCATTTTAACTTAATGAGTAAACATTTATCAAAATAACGTAGTTTTACCTTTTAATTTAATAGTTTTGACTTTTAACTTTAAAAAAGGTAAACATCAAAATGGCGTAGTTTTACATTTTCTTATTCGGATTTTCGGATAACTCGAATAGTGTAATTCATATTCGAGTTAAATTGAAAAACTTAATTTTTTATTCGAGTTGATCCAAATAAATTGATTAACTCAAATAATTCGAACTATTTAATTCAAATTTTGAAAATTTTATCAAATTTTTCGAATCGAATCAGATTTTACTTACCTCTAATCTTCATATCCAGAACAATAATCGAACCCTTGACCACCATGATGGTTTTTTTAAAACAAAAATTTTATAAAGAAAGAATACTAGATGAGCGGATACAAACGGCCTGATCATCTAACCAAAAGTCAGACCGTACTGATCGAACAATGGCAGTAATGAAATGTCAGTCAGTCACTAGATCGTAAGATTCCGACATGGAGTGTTGAATCCTTCAACAGACAAAGCATAACTCGCCGAAATCATCACACCTTGAGAAACAAAAAAAACTTATATCTAGCGAAAAGGAGAAGTGCCTTAATCAGTGGTGGAGAGAGGATGAATATAGAATTTAATTATGTTTGAAAGTATATTTGTCAATTTTGACACAAATACAAAAATATGATTCCATCAATCCATACCCAAACTTGACCTTAATCATAAAAAATCAATGATTTAAATTTATTCAACTTATACCTGAAATACCTCAAATAAAAAAATGTCTCAAACTCAAAATCAACTCAAATTCGAAATTATTTGAGCCCTAAGTGACTCAAACAAGTACCCAAAATGAATTGAACTCGAAGTGACCAAAACTTCAAATGATCCAAATTCAAAATAACATAGACAATTCAATCTACCCAAACCGGAAATTAACTCGAAAAATATTAAAACTCCAATTAAATTAATCTAAATTGATGCGACTAAAAATCAACCTAATCCACCCAAACGGCAAGTTTATTCAAAACCATGAATCACATACGTTTGAGATATTTTTTTTCATTGTTTAATTGGGTTTATTTTATATCTATAACTTTCTATTTTACATTATTTTTGCATATATTAAAAATATTTTGTTAAATTCAGGTTCATTACAATGTCACTTTTTAGTTACATGACTACCAAGGGAGCATTTTTATTTAAAAATGTGACATCAACAAAATTGACAAAAAAATTTAACAATGTCAACAATTAGACTTGATTTTTAAATCTGAAAAGTAGAGGGACTAAATTCTTGAAAATAGAAATATAGAAACTAAATTGTAAATTTGTAGAATACATAGACTTATGACATATTTTAACCTTTATACTACAAGACATTTATTATTAATATATTTATCATTACAATAAATAATCATTATTAAAATATTAATATTGAATATTTTTAATAATATGTGAAGAATATTATTTAAAGCTATTTTTTAAAATTTATTATTAAAATAAAAATAAAAAATTAAATATTTTATTAAAATAATAATTTATATTAATTATATTAATAATTTATTATATGGCTAAATATAAATCATTACATATGTATGTTTAATAATATTGAAAAATATAATATTTTTTATTAATATTTTAAATATTTTAAATATTTTTAAAATAAAAATAAAAATAAAATTTATTACCAATAGAATAATATTAAGCTTGATTTAAGTTAATTTATATATAAAAATAAAATTACCTATAAATGAGCTCATTTCCGAAAAATGACTTATGCTTTTCAAAAGGGCAAGTCATTTTATAAGAAAAATAGCTTATTTTTCGTTGACCTGTAAGTGATTTTCCGTTGACCAAGCTATTTTCTGTTAAACAAATATAGGAAAATATAGAAAACATTTTCGGTAAAACATTTTTCGTAAAACATTTTACATGTAAATAAATAGACCTTAAATACTAAAATTTTACTAAACATTTGAAGTACCTTTTCATAATGATGGTTTAGTTGGTTGAATCTTTGCCTAAGGTCTTTGTTTGTGGGCTTAAATTCATTGGACAGTTTTCGATTTTAACAGATTCTTTAATATTAAACTTATTAATTGAGGATTGACTCGATTTAGATTATTTTTTATTTGAATAATTTTAAGTTGGTATCGATTTCAATTTTCAATCATGATCATTTAGATATTAGTTTTGAGTTGTGTTAACTTGAAAGTTTGACATTCTCTTTTAATTATATATATAAATTCTTCATTTATTTACATCATCCGACCTTAGCTCAGTTGGCAGAGCGGAGGACTGTAGTGAGGTCACTCAACCTAATCCTTAGGTCGCTGGTTCGATTCCGGCAGGTCGGATTTATTTTTCCAAGAATATCTTTAATTTTTGGGTTAATTCCAACAATGGTCCCCAAATGATGTTTTAGATTTTAAATTGGTCTCTATTTAAGGGTGAACAATCGGTTCGGACGGCTTTTTTTTTCCGGAACCGACTTAACCGGCCTAGACCTATCAAACTCAAACCGACTGACCATCCTTGAGTTATTGAGATTTTTTTTTTAATTTATATTTTTTTGTGTTTTTTATTTGAAAATTTAGAAAAGAGATATTATATGATAAGATTTATGTTAATAGGGACCAAATTATAATGATTTTAATATCTAGAAATTTGGGAGGAAGGGACTGGTTTATAAAAATCTGAAAAATCTGGGTTGTTTTTGGGAGAACCAAATTCTGTTTTCAGGGACTAAAATTGTAAAACAATACGAAAATTGAACTTTAAGGATTAAATTATAAATATTGAAAAATTATAATTTTGGGGATTATTTTATAAAATCTATAATGTTGAAAAATAGAGGTTGTTTATTAAATTCTAGAAAATGTAGGAATGGGTTCAACTTTTATTTTTTCTAATTGGGTCGCGTTTTATTAGATTTAATGGGTTTAAAGGTTATTGGATTAATGGTTTGGGTTTAAATTTATTGGGCTAGGTTTAGTGGGTAATGTATCATAAAAAAAAAAATATTTTAAATAATTAAAAATAATATAATATAGCATAAAGGGTTTTTTTTGGTCGATTTGATTTTCGAAATTTAAAAATAAAAAATTGACCAACCAAAATTGAAAAAATTGATGTCGAAACGGATAAGATTGCCAAAGTCAACTAAAACGAATGTGTCAACTTTTCGATTAAAATCGATTTTTGCTCATCCCTATGACATTGGTCTTCAAAACACTCTAATTGAATGGTTAAAGTATCAACAAAATTTAGAAGGGTTGTCTTTTTTTAGGGATAAAGCAACATTTGGCCATTACACTTGATAAAATTTTCCAATTTAGTCCATGAATTTTTTTTGTCTACATTAGTCTCGGAATTTGATAAAATTTCTCAATTTAGAACTTGAACTTAAATTTTGTTAAGATACGATGATGTGACACTATAAGATTATGTCATGTCATCATTCCAAAATTTTAAAAATTTATATCAAATCTAAAGAATAATCAAAAATTGTAAGAAATTATAAATTTTAGAAAAGTACATGTCAAAATACCACATTACATACCTTAACAGAATCCAAGTTCAGAGATCAAATTGAGAAAAGCTACCACATTCCGTGATTAATGTAGATAAAAAAATTCACAGATTAATGTGAAGAATTATCAAATTTAAAGATTAAATATTATTTTATCATACTCATCGTATCCAAAGTCATTCATGTAATAAATATATAGATGGTAGTAAACTAATTCACTTCAGTCATTCATTATTAACGCTTTTAGGACTCAAATAACATTTTTAAAGTTTAAAAATCATTTTAAAATCTTGATAAATCAGAGTTCAAACAAATTTGGTCTGACTAACTCTATCTTTTAATACTAGTTCCTTCTTTGTGTGAGATTTTTTTATAAAAATTATTTCTTAAATCATATTGTTGATACAAGGGAGGAGGAGGTAGAGAGGAAAATGGGCTGACACAACAGAGAGCGATTCATCTAAACAGGTGGAAAGCTAGAAAAGTACAAGAGAAAAGAGAAAGTTGCTATGAAGGTAAAAAAAGGCAAAAAGTAAAGGAATAAGTGTTTAAGGTTGCTAATGAGAAAGACGATCCTTTTCCCTCCATTTGGGGGGTATTTATAGGGAAAGTCTTCTTGTCTGGTAATGGTAATGTGGTAAGGTGGTTATCATCATGGAGTACATGATGGACGTGCATAATGAGACCCATTATGTTATTCCTTTTGAGAGGGTACGAGTTTGTTATGCCTAGGTGGGCACTAAAGAAAGTGTTCACACTGAAAAGCGGGTGTCTGATCATGGTAAATTGGAAGCCTGATGGAAGGGGACGTTCCATCTATTAATCGGTGGTCTCACGACAGATGTTTAGTCTGAGAGATTGAACGGTCGAGGACAGTCCGATTAGCGGGAGGTGGAAAACTGTCTTCAAGTGTCCACCTGATACTTTCTGAGAGTGCCACTTGTTTAGCCTGAATGGAGATATAACACATATATATTATCATATTACAAGGTTTTGGCTACAAATATAAATAAACACTTGTTCACAAAACTTTTTTTTACATTTGGCATTAACTTATTTGACACATGTTCACACCTTTTTTTGCATAAATTCTTCAAATATTGATAGTTTCACAATTTTATCCCTCCTCTAAATTTAATTGAAATTAATTTACTTAATATATATTTTTAATTTATGATATTAGTTCTTATTAAATTTGAATCGTTACATTCGGTTCTAAAATAACTGCTTATTTGTAAGGATGAATTTGAATAATTTTTTTTAAAATATTTATTAAAATGAATATTGTCCACTTATAATTTCAATGAAATTGATTGGTTTTATATGCAAATAAAATTTTCAGTTTTTATTTTTTTAAAATATTTTATAGTATTTTTTTATTTTTAGTTTAAACGTTTTTAAATGATTATAATAAAATATGGTAATACTATTTTTAAAAAGTCATACAGAGTATGTGAGACACAATATCTTAAACAATATCAAAATAAATATATATGTTATGTATATTCTTTTATTTTTCTATATTGGTTTATATATTAATTAATTAAATTATTTTAAAATTTAAAATAGTTATAAATTTATGTAATAACGACGTATAATTATTTGGTATATATTAGTATTAATTTATATGAAATTACATTAAAATTCTTGAAAAGAATACATACTTAAATATTTATTTTGTTAAATTAATATCATATAGAAAATAGGCTTAATACCATTTTGGCCTCTGTACTATAATGAAATTCTCACATTGGCCCTTTTACTATTTTTGGTTAGTTTGCCGCTTTTTCCGTTAAAAAAATTAAACCAACCAATGACATGCTGCCAAAAAATACTTAAAAGTTAAAAATTAAAAATTAAAAATTAAAAAACCATTAAAAATCCAAAAAATAATAAAAATTTTCAAAAACCAAAAAAAAAAATGCAAACATTAAATAATAAAGTAATCATAATATATTTGAAAATTATAAAAAAATATTTTTAAAATAATTTATAAGTATGTGAAACTTCCAAAAATTTAAAAAAATCATAAAATTTTAATTTTTTTTGAATTTTGTATTTTTATAATATTTTAGTATTTTATTAAAAATTAAGAATTTTATGGTATTTTTTAAGATATTCTAGGTTTTTTTTTCCATTTTAATGGTTTTTTTAAAAAAAATTGTGTTTTTAAAGTAAAAGAATACCATAAATTTCTTGAAAATTTCATAAAATTCTAAAATTTTCTAATAATCCTAAATTCCAATTTTAAAAAAAATTATAAGTTTTTTTTATTAATTTTTTTGAGGTTTTGCTTACTTGTAAGTTCATTTTTTTTATAATTTTAAAAAATAAATTAAGATCTTTTTATGGTTTTCCTGTGTTTTAAGATTTTTTTTTTGTTTTTTAAAATTATGGTTTTTTTTGGGGGATTTTAATGATTTTTTTATATTTTTAAAAATTTTAAGTGAATCGAAGCTAAGTCGCATTATTTGTTTGGAATTTTAAGATTTTTAGAAAAAAATAAAAACCTTATACTAGGGTTACTTATAAATATGTAAAACTTCAAAAAAAAATTAATATTGTAAAATGAAAAAAAATTGTTTGGAATTTTAGGGTTTTAGAAAATGTTATAATTTTGTGAAAATTTTTAAGAATTTGGTGGTATTTTATATTAAAAAAATACTCAAGTTTCTTTAAAAATATAAAAAATCATAAAATTTTAAAAAAATCCCTAAAATTTCCACACACAAAAAAACCCATAAAATTATTCAAAATTTTAATGAAATTATAAAATTTTCTAAAAACCAAAAATTTCGAAAAAAGCTCATGATTATAAATTTTTTTTTTGGAAGTTTCACATACTTGTACTTTAAAAAAAATCATTTTTTATAATTTTCTAAAATAGATTATGATTTTTTATTTTTTTTATAAATTTCTTAGTTTTCATATTTTTGGGATTTTTAATGAATTTTTTGGATTTTTAAGTAAAATTTAAATTTTTTTTACACATGGCAGTGCGTCATTGGTTGGTTTAATTGTTTTAACAGAAACTGTTAAGGGGTTAACTTGAGTGACAAAATGAAAATATATGGGGCAAAGTGGTTGAAAAATAGTAAAAAGGGCCAAAGTGAAAATTTCAGTATAATACATGGGCTAAAATGGTATTAAGCCTAAAAATATTATATATGATTTTTACGAGCATTGTAATAAAATATTTATTTTAATTTTTAGCTCCATATTGATATGATTTTTATCTTTAATCATTTTATTTATCAAACATTACGTATTTTAAAGTTATTTTGAATTAATAAATATGTACAGTAAATCCATGCATCAGAGGTGATAAAAAAATTAGTGAAATTATCAATATTAATCATGTTTAAATATTAATTAAAAGTAAAACATTTATTTTAATTTTTAACTCCATAAATATAATTTTAAATTATTTAATTAGTACTTTAAAAAAATAGTTATTTTAGGTTTGGATCAATTTAACTTGAAATTACTTGAACCCGAAGTGACCAAAACTTCAAATGATTTGAATCCAAAACAACTCAATAAAAATCTCAATTCTCAAACCCTAATTTTGAATTGATCCAAACTGAAAAAAATCTTAAAACTTGATTTGAAGTGATCTAAATCGATGCAAATGAAAAGCAACTAATCCACCCAAATGACATGTTTATTCGGAACTATAATAAACATGTTGCAAATGAGTAATATCATAATAGAATGTAGATTATTTTTTGGGTGTAATTAAGGTGTCTTCCATATTCGTTTTACAATCAATGAAAATTAATTCTTTTGAAGTATGTGGTTATCGTTCTCAATAATGTATAGAATATAAATAATGCTTTATGTTATTTGTCTTTGAAATGTCTACGTTGCTGAAAAACTAAATTAGATACGGGAAATCCTCCTAAGAACACCATAGAAAACATTTTTAACTTCTAAAATTTATCTAATAAATGCATATCTCAATCAAAATCTAGATAAAAAATGGTTTATTTGAATAGGGGATGAGATTAATTTTGGCTAAATTAAAAATGAAGTCAATTTTTATAGTGATGAGATTAAAATAAGTTGTATGATGTTTTTGGATTCAATCTACAGTAACGTGAATTATGATGTGAAATTAACTCTTACACGATTGGAGCATAAAACTCCAATCAAAGTTCTAAAGTGTGTATCGATTAAAAAGAATATATATATTTGATGTGAGATCTAAAGGTAGCCATTATTAGTAGGAATTTTGTGAGGAAAAAATTTTAGGGGCTGAAATTAAATTCTCTATATCTTTATAAAATTTAAAAGATTAAATTAAAATTTTATTATTTTTAGGGGGGTCAAAGTACAATTTTATATTTATTAATTTAAAATTTTAAAAAAATTAAAGGACCAAAATGGAAAAATTATCATTTTAGGGGCCCAGGATAAGTTAATTTAGGTCAGTTTTGAATTGAGTTAATTTAGAAGCTTGACATTTTGAGAAAGCCCTTACATTTGATATATATTTTGTAAATCCTTAGACCGTGAACATCGTCCGACCTTAGCTCAGTTGGTAGAGCGGAGGACTGTAGTGAGGTCACTCAAAGTAATCCTTAGGTCGCTGGTTCGAATCCGGCAGGTCGGAAAATTTTCCTTTAGCATCTTTTTGGGTTAATTTCAACAATGATCCACGAATGATGTTTCAGATCTTGTAACACATATGGTAAAAGTCTACCTTGAATCCCTATATTACTATGTAAAGTTCATTTTAATCCCTCTACCAAAAATTGCTTCAGACTTTCCGTTAATTACTTATAATTTAGACAAAATATATAATACCCAACTGATTTATCAATTACTCGACCTAGCTCATAAAAAAAAAATCAAACAATCCCTTCAAAAAGTTTCATGTATTTTTGAATTATTATGTAGCTGAAATTAAAATTAATAATATATCACTTGATTGATACATTATTTATGTTTTGAATACTTAATTAACATTTTAAAATTTAGGAATTAATTTAAAATTTAAATTTAAAAAAATTAATTTGGATAAAAGTTTAACAACATTTGGTACAATTAAGGCTATCTTTTAATATTAAATCCCCGAATTTTCTTATAAAAATAATTTCTTAAATGATATTTTAAATGTGAATTATGTTTAAAAATATTTTTCGTCTTTTTAGATCTTAAATTTGCGTTATTTGTCAAATTACTCCAAAATGAATAAAAAAGTTAACATTTTTTTTAACTTAATTTGTTTATGTTTCATACATGTAGATTGCCATGTGGATGACAAGTTAGCATTTAATTAATTTTGAAAATTTAAAAAGTTCAAAAAAATATAAAAAAATATTTTTTTAAATATAAAATTTATTTAAAAATATAAAAAATATTTTAATATTTTTAAAATTTAAAAATTAATTAAATATTGATGTGTAGATGGTAATATACATAATATGTCACATTAACAAAGTTAAAAAATGTCAACTTTTCCATCAAATATGGGGTGATTTGACAAAACAAATGCAAGATCAATGGTTAAAAGAAACAAAAACTTAAATGAATGACTAAAATGATTTTTTTATAAAATTGAAGGGCAAAAAAATTTATTATACCAAAAAATAATAAATATTAATTAAAAACAAAAAAAATATATTATTTTTTTAAAATATTAACCCCATAAGTATAATTGTAAGTTATTCAATTAGTAGCTACAAAGAGAAGTTTTTTAATTAGTCAAATAAATTTTTTTTTGGTGAATTACAAGAAAATGATAAAGCCCTAACAGTAACACGACTAGAATAATTCAAATCCAGATCATACCTAAGTCGATGAACACTTTAACCATTATGGTAACACACGAAATTTCAAATAATTTTTAATTGTTATCATCTTTTAAATAACTTAATACATTTCAGTCATGATGATGATGAATCATATGATAATTTTTAGATAACGGTAGGTTAGAAGTAAAATCTCGGATTGAATATTTCAATCCAATCATACACATCTATTGCAATCATTTTAGGGGACAACACATTCAACTTTATCAATATCCTAATCCATAATTAGTATATATCTTGAAAATTAAGCATCATTATATATATATATATATATATATATATATTTGTTCCTTGGATGTTCTTGTCTGAGTCATTATGCAATATTCTAACAACAATAATGCATGTGTTTGGTTTGAGGGACAAAATCGACTTGATTGATTTCTTTCTACTCCATTCATAGAATCCTAATCTCATTTTCAAACCACCTAATCTAGTAATATGTCTTCGCACTCATTTCAATAAATTATGATTTAATTTAATTTAATTAAGAAAAATCAATAATTAAAACTTAAATTAACATAAATTTAAAGTGATAAAAACTATGATTTAAACTTAAAATAATTTGAAAAATAATTAAAACTTAAAATCTAAATTCAAGATTACCTAACCCAAATTTTTAATATTTTAAGTCTTAGGCCGAACAATAAATTGGGATCCTTTTTTAAAAAAAATATATAGAATGTAATACAATAAAATAAAAAATTGGGGTTCCTTTTCTTTTCTTTTTTTCTTTCTGCAATGAAGCGTCAATTAGAAGATTTAGAAAATGTTGAAACTTTTTTTTCCACGTTAAAAATTAAAGAAAATTTTTCTTGAGCCGAAATATTTTTTGGGCCGAATTTTTTTTGGGCCCCTTCTAGCCGTGGGCCCTAGGTGGCTACACTCCCAAACTACCCTAGGGCCGGGCCTAACCCAAAAATATTAATGCTATAAATAAAGATTCAACAAATTTTAAGCATAAACTAATTAATTACATGTTAAAGAAATTTGCATGATAAATTATTATACTTGTCAAGTCATACAAGGCTAGCTAGAAATATCAAACCATCGTTTTAAAAAGAAAAACATCCGTGTAAGCCTTTAAAATAGAAAAAGAAATGATTTGAATTACACAAGTATATTTTACTTATTATAATTGAATTTTAAAAAAATAACATATAGTATTTTAAAATTTTATGTATTTATTATTGTATTTATAATATTTTTTAAATGAAAAAATTGAGAAAAATCTCAAATCCTACTATTCCACTATATCAACTCTAGCAACCATGCCCAAGTCTGAGTGCAACAGCCTCCAATAGTTCCTCGGCGGTATCCCCACCAAATGCAAACCATCATCAGCACCATGTACCCACTTAGCCATAAAATTTGCAGTCGTATTACAAGCTCTTGCTTCTCTAGCTTGATAGTCCAGTGCCATTAAAGCATGCCCATAATTCGTCAAACCAACAAGCATACATGTTCCCCTCCCAATCCTCGACATAGTAACTATAAGGCCTCAATATCATCACTCTCCACAATCACCTGTCGGAATACCTTAGCCCAAGCCACCTCCAATCCATCTAGCACCGCCCACAACTCCAAGTGGAGCACCAACGTGATTCAAATCTTCCTAGAGAACTTGACAAGTAACACCCCTCGCCCAGTCCGGTCGCCAGACTTGAGTTTCAAGATGCTACTATAATTATCAAAATGTTTTTTGATATAACAAACAAAAGTGTTTTTGAATAAAATTTATTTTTGAATGGTGGTCGTCGATTCCACCAATATAATCCTACACCTAATTTGCAAATTTAAGCAGTATAGGGAGTAGGGTCGATCCCACAGAGACTGGGTTTACTGAAAATTGTTTCTCTCGACCAGATTTATGTCTGGGCAGTTGTCGTGCCCAAGAAGTTTGGGGGGATAAAATATGAAACCTGAAATAAACAGAGGAAAAAAATGTAAAAAGTAAAAGCTGAAAACAATTAAATAAAAAAACAGTGAAGTAAATTTGAAGAAAAATCAATTAAATTTAGCTCAGCTTTAGGCACGGGTTTTTCCGTCTTTGAACCAATCCTCGAAATTAGATGAACTCCTCTTTTCCAATAAGCTAGTTATAGCTACCAAGGACGCCTCGAACACCAACTCTTCCTTGTGTAAATTAGTTATGGAACGTCCTATAACTAACCATTACCGATCGAACAACCTACGAAATATTCGTGATTTAGAACTCCGACAGCTTTGCGTTCTAGAAGAGCCTAGCTCGAACCAATGCTTTCAAGCGCTTGGGACATTTAAATCGGGTTACTACTTCCCTTGACGGAACCAAACAACAATCCCCACTTTGCACGCCAATGTGTTCACGGAAAACCGATTAGACAATCGATCCTTTCGGAATCCCAACTGTACGTCTAGCCACACTAACTCAAACGACGTCCTTTTTGACTTAGTGTTGATTTGACTTTGTGAGTTGACAAAGTCATACTCTTAATCCGACGAAATAATAAATATTTAAAAGTAGGAGTTAAATAGCTCGGGTTCGTAACTCACGGGTCTTTGACGGGGTTAACACCGACTTAAAGCTGAAAGGGGTTTAGTGTGGCATGAATTTATTCATGCTTTGTAAACTTTAGAAGGTGGTTTGATGATTATGGTAAAGAAAGGAAAAGAAAGGTACTTGGAGAGCAATTGGACCAATTTTGGAAAAGAAACAAGAATTGGAAACAATGCTGCAGAATGTTAACGCCAAATTGAAAGAGAAAGAATAATTCAATGCCAAATTGAAGTAGAAAAAGACAAAGAGGATAATTCAACTCCAAATAGAAGTAGGAAAAGAATTAATTGATTGATGATTTCCTAAGAACAAAAAGCCCCTATTTATATACATGGGGTTTACTAAAAATAGCCTAAACTAATTTAATATAAAATCTAAAATAATAAAAATAAAAATAAATAAAATAAACTAAATTAAGATTTTCTATTTTTGGCTTTTTACAAAGTCAAAATATTTGATGTGCCCTTGGCTTCCTCAATTTTTTTGATTTGGCCCCATTTCAATGATTTTCTTTCAATTTGGCCCTTTTCAGCTTGCTTTTGACCAATTGCATCCCTGACAAGATTTAAATCATAAAAATACTAATTTAGCAGGGATTGATTCAGAAATAAACCGAATTAAATACAAGAAACCATGCAAATTAACATGTTATCAAATCCCCCCTACTTAGCTCATGCTTGCCCTCAAGTATGTTGTTATTTCAAACATTAGAATTGATTCTACAATTTATTAAAAATCGAGCCTCCTTTCTGCATCCATACTCAATGTAAACAACATAGGCAAAAATAAATAAATGCTCAGAACATATGGCTTAATCAACAAGTGTCATAAAATTTGAAATATGTGAACTAGATAATTTCATTAAATTGAGTTTGAATCAAATAATTTGCAAGGCATTATTAATCAACTATGCTTTAAAAAAAACTTTTTAGACATGGTCAAACCTTTTTACGCGAACTAGGATAACAACCCAAGCACCCTATCCCGGTTACTCGGTTCAAACAGTCTTTATTATTATTATTATTATTATTAGGCTCTGTTAGCGGAATGTTATTAAGTTATCGACTTGTCACTCGAACCTTTTTACGCGAGATGAGATGACAACCCAAGCACCTCACCCCGGTTACTCAATCCGGTCACGTTTTCAAAACTTTCACTCATAACTTGAGCCTTTATTTATTTATTTAATTTTTTTTAATTCATTTATTCATGCACAAGCAAATATTTTTTCAAACAATCAATTAATAAAAAAATCTAGCTACATATATCAACCTTAAAACACAAATGTCGACTAATCTATATACTTGAGCATTTAAATTAAAAAAAATTGCCGAATTGTCCAAGTTGACTAAGTATGAGATTAAAAGCTCAATGTCAAATAAACTATCGAATGAATTCAACGTAAGATTGAACACATGCAAAAGAGAGACATTCAGCTGAAAGAAATCATGCATATTCATCATCAATTTCCACCCCCTACTTAACCTTTGCTTGTCCTCAAGCATATGTCATATTAGAGAAAAGAAAAACAACAGCTCAAATAACAGGTAAAAGGAAAAGTTCAGAATACTCCCCATGTATGTTTAATGATTTTGTCGGTGTTCGGGGTAACGACTTTGCAGGATATCAAGGATTGTGGAGACTTGATTTTCCAATGTTCCAAGTCGCGCTTCGATTCGGCTTAAACGTGCCTCCATATATAGAGGTTGTTCCTCTTGCTCTCTAGTATTGATGTGTGGACGTTGGCGAAAAACCAAATTTCCGCGAGTAGTCCGTGTACCTGGAGGAACAAAAAATAACACAGTAGGGTGGTTGCAAGCAATCCCATAGAATCCAAACAATATTTATCTAAGCTGTCCATACTATATACACATGTGAGGGCCGAGAAATCAATTTCAGAGTGAAAAAGTCGAGAGTTAAATTCATAATATATGACCCAGTATTAGTGGACGACTATAACGCAAAACAACATGAAAATTTTGTGCAAACCAATATCCTAAATTAACTTTAAAACCCGAATGCATACATGATCATTGTGTTTATGCGATGTCAAAGTCTTAAAATTTATAATGAGAATGATCGAACCTAAAAACTAACTATGACAATGATTGAGGCAAGTGTACCTATCGAACAATAGTATAGCTTAGTGGCAAGACCGAATTGTCGAACCCAAAGGAACCGAAAGTACTAATACTAACCTTCTTTTTATTATTTAGCCTTAAAATTGAAGTGAATCAGTTTAATTTAGAAAATTAACTAACTACTAAGCTAAAGACGATGAGACAAAAAGAATGAAATTAGGGAAATACTTGTGGGAAAAACCAATTGATTAAAACAATACCCAAGGAAGAATCCACCTAGACTTCACTTGTTATCTAACTCTGAACCAGACGATTTATTCATTTGACTTGATCCGTAAGATTCCCTAAGTTATATTAATACCTCCGTCGAGGCTACTAACGTCTAACCCTAGGTTGATTAATTGAAATCTCTTTCTAATTAAAACCCCTAAGATTGCATTAACTCGATCTATGGACTCCCATATTAGGTTTCACCCTAATTCAGAAAAATCTCGTCACCCTATGTCTAGGCGTGCAATCAACTCCGCTTAATTATGCTAGATCTACTCTTAGGCAGGGACTTTTATCAAACTTGAATCAATATCCCAAAAATATCAACACAAGAATTAAGAACACATAATTAAGAACAAATCAAATATTTATCATATAGTTCAGCAAATGATAACAAGATTCATCTTAGGTTTCATCCTCCTCAGGTATTTGAGGGTTTAGTTTATAATAATAATGGAATACATCTCAAAAGAAAAGATAAAACAAAACATAAGAAAAACTCTAAAACCCCCTGAAGGAATTGAAGAGAGATCCTCCGTCTTGAGTATAACTCCGGCTTCTTGAGATGAATCAATTGGCTTTCTTTGAGTAATTTCCACAATTCTGATCTTTCTGGCTCGGCTCCTTGGCCTAGCTGGACGCCCGACAGAGGGCTCCTGTCGAACTCCCCCTTTAAGTTGCCCCTAGGATGTTTATATAGGCTTTGAGATGCCTTACTTGGCCCCTAAGAATCCTAATCCAAGTAGAATTCCTACTAAGGTGTTTAAATAGACTTTGGATTGTGTTTCTTTGCTTCCAAGCATCCTATTCTGAGTAAAACTCCTCTTGGCCGCGGCAGGGACACGGCCATGGCACACGCCCGTGTGAATCGTGGCCAGGCCGTGTTGGAGGCCATAATGAGGCACGACCGTGTGGTCTTGGGCCCAGGCCATGTCAATTTTGTGATCTGGCCTATTTGGCCCGTTTTAAGCTCGTTTCTTGTTCTTTTCATCCCCCGGTGCTTTCCTGAGTATAAAACATGAAAACAAAGGATTAAGAGTACCAAATGACATAAAATAAGGGATAATTCATCCAAAAGCATGCTAAATATGGGCTTAAAATATGTTACTATTACGGTTTATCAATACACCACAAAAAGAACAGTTCAGTCTTAGTTAGAACAGATGACGAGTCATTTCTACCTGAAAAACTAAAGGCTAAAAATCGATGAATATATCTTAAAGCAGGTTCATGCACCAATAAGTCTTTTGTGGTCTTTGGATTATAAAGATGATTAGAATGAGTTAAAACACGATAAACATATTGAGCATCAAAGTTGCTCAGATTATCTAACAGAGCAGAATGATAGGAATCAGATTGAATATTATCAGGATCGACGAAACCCATGGCAATGTTAAATTCAGAAATTGACATTTGAAAGTCCCTCCCAAGCAAACGAAAACATACAACGTTTT
Organism: Gossypium sturtianum; assembly: GCA_025698515.1. NCBI lineage: Eukaryota > Viridiplantae > Streptophyta > Magnoliopsida > Malvales > Malvaceae > Gossypium > Gossypium sturtianum. The sequence continues at coordinate 82,812,007 of CM046951.1, forward strand.
GTGTTTCAACAGTTCGCAATGCGTTTATATTGAAGCTAAATGTGGTGTAGAATTCGTATACCAACTCATAATATGCATTACAGGAAATATTAGCAAATAAATTCTGATGAAGCTCGAAACTAACTATTATTTCGACAAAGGAAAGCGCACCTATCGAACAGTAGTATAGCTGTGGTGAGTCCGGAATATCGTATCCTCAAGGACCAAGAGCACTAGTATTAACTATCTTTTTATTATCTAGCCTGATAATTAAGGGGATTTATTTTTAATCTAAAATTTACTAACTAATTTAACTAACTATGAACGCGACAGAGAGTAAATTGGAAAAATACTTTTAAACAACTTTTATATGAGATAAGCAATACCTAAGGAAGAATCCACCTAGACTTCACTTCTTACTTTTGATTCATGCGATTTATTCACTTGGCTTAATCCATAGAAATCCCTAAATTATATTAATACCTCTTTCGAGGCTACTAACAACTGACTCTAGGTTGATTAATTAAAATCTCTTTCTAATTAAAACCCCTATTGTCGCATTAACTCGATCTATGGATTCCCTTATTAGGTTTGACCCTAATCCGGCAGATTTTCGTCGCCCTATTTCTAGGGTTGCAATCAACTCCTCTTAATTGTGTTGGTCTACTCTTAGACGGGGACTTTGCTCCCTTTGAATAAGCACATTCGACTTGAATCAATAACCTAAATTATCAAACAAGAATAAGAACTCACAATTAAGAATAAGCACAAGTATTTATCTCATAAATCAAATAATAAGATATATCTTAGGTTTCATCCCCTTAGATATTTAAGGGATTTAGTTCATACTAAAAGAGGGAAACATCACGAAAAGAGGAAAAACAACAAAACATAAGAAAACCCAAAAACTCCTAAAGAACTTGATGGGAGATCTTGGTCTTGATGGAGATCCTTCTCCTAAGTCTGTTCTGACTACTGTCTTGGAGTATTTTCTCCTTCTACTCGACGTCTATTTGACGTCTGTCGAGCCCCCTTTTAGGTTGCCCTTAGGGTGTTTATATAGGCTTTGAGATGCCTTACTTGGCCCACAAGTATCCTATTCCGAATAGAATTCATCCTGATTTCGGTAGGGACACACCCGTGGTGGACTTCTTCGACCCGTGGTTGATTCTGCTCGCCACACATGGCCGTGTGATCTGCCCGTGGTCGATAGTCCAGGCCGTGGTTGATCTTACTCGTGACACACGGTCGTGGCCAATGGTCCAGGCTGTGTTGATTTCCTAGGTAGGCCCGTTTTGCCCCTTTCTGGCCCGTTTCTCGTCCTTTTCGACTTCCTAAGCTCTCCTGAGTATAAAACATGAAATTAAGAGATTAGGAGCATCCAATTCATCAAATTCAATCAAAATTCATTCAAAAGTAAGCTAAGCATGGGGTTAAAATATGTGTAAATTATGGTTTATCAAATATCCCCACACTTAAGCCTTTGCTTGTCCTCAAGCAAAATCCTCAACTCACAATTAAAACTAACTTTCTTAATTCATAATTCCCATCAATAATATTTCATCCTAATTCACAGATAATTCATACATTGATAATTTAACAAAAAGAGTCCTAGAGGTTCAAACAGTCTAAGTCATAAATTTTTGTAGCCCGAAAACATATGTGTTTCCCCTCATCTAAAAAATTACCTTTGATCCAAAATCGATAAGAATTGACATCCTCACTAAAGATTCACTCAAATCACTCAAAGTGTTTAAGGTTCAAATTAAGCACTCAGAAGTCAAACATGAAAAGTTAATCCCATAGGCTTGCATGAAAATCAAATCTCCACCACTATAAAATGAGATGATACACAAATCAAAAGGTCTTTTAAAGGGTTATAATGAGGCTTGGGTTAAAGGTGTGGATAAGGGCTGAATTGGAAGGTTAGTATCAAGATTGAATTGATAAATTACCTAACTAGGAAAATTGGACTAATACTGAATAATTACATTAATTGAAAACTTAATACTAATACCACGAGCTTCTTTTAAAGATAATGAAATTAACAGTTTAAGCTCATAACACTAATAATGAATAAATTTCCCTTTTTTTTAAGAATAAGTATTTACAATAATAAGATAGAATTTAACAACTGAAATAAAGAATGTAGTTAGGCAACTGATCAAATCAAATTTCGATATAAGGGTAGTCAAGAGAAATGGTGATAACAAATACAAAATGGGTTTTGGTTTAATATTAGTGGTATATCAAGAAATGGTTGATTAGGCTTCAAAGGGGTTCACTAGGGGCTAATTATGAAGGTAGGCTTTTAATGGAGTAAGTGGGTTAAAACCTAGGTGCCTTTATCATCTCAGTATATCAAATCAAAGGTGTGGTCTCGACATGTATGATCGAAGCAAGTTCTAGAATAAAAAATCAATGTTGACACACTCATAACCAACAATAAAGTGAGCAAAAAATATATGCTCTAAAAGGCTCAAAATCTCACAAAAATTATGGTTTTTGATGTCAACCTTGCAAATTTCAAACTTCAAAGTAATATTTAAATGTAGGAAAACAACCTAAAAATTTTTAATTTTATTCTGAAAATAGACTTATCATGCTTGTTTCTCTAATGTCTTAAAGTTTAAACCATCAATGCATAATTACCTATGACTTAATCCGAAACATATCAATGAAAATCATAAATCAATAGAAGTTTCATTCTAATTAGTAATATGAGAAAATTATTCAAGCACAATGCATAGTTCAGTATTGTTGACACCTCCCCACACTTAAGATGTACATTGTCCTTAATGTTCAAAGATAAATAATATCATAGTAATAATATCATAAGAGAGGGAGAAAAGTGAAACTTCCTGAATTTTGGATGGAGTAAAAGAAAAGAAACGGCGTAAAGTTGGGCAGGGGTGGTGGATACTCCGGTGGTGGTGTGGTCGTTCGTTGACAGCCCCTTGAACCTAAATTAAAGAAATAAAAAATGTAATAATATAAATTAAGGACAAGAAAGGTAAACAGAAATAATTTAACAATGAAAATAAAGGAAAAAGAAAAAATAAATAGACTCAAATGTCCTTGACTCGTCGAGTCGATGAAGCGGCCGGCATGAACTTATGTAGAGTGGTCGCGTACGGGGAGACTGTGCTAAGGGCCTTTCACTTTTTTTGACACGGAGATGGTGACTTTGATATTGCTTCTATCATGGTGGCAAGAATGGTGGTCGGTGTGATGGTGGTGTGAAGAAAGAAGAAGGGAAAGGGGGAAAGAAAAATGAATGGAGTAAAGTAAATTAAGTGGAGTGAGGAGGCAGTGGCCGGTGGTGAAAGTAGAAAAAAGCTATGGTGGCTAGGGTTAGGTAGAAGAAAAATTAGAGATGAAGATGAACAGAAGAAGGTGGTTTAAATAGAAGAAGGGGGTTAGGTAGCTGCCCACGCCCGTGTGCTCTGGGCGTGTTAGGTCACACGGTCTAGTTGCACGGCAGTGTGATGCTTCGTTCATTTCTCCTACGGCCGTGTAGAGGTTTCCACGCCCATGTTTGATTAATCAGTGTCAACCACGACCTAGGGACACGGGCGTGTCGCACACCCGTGTTACTTTCTCAGTGTCGACCACGGCCATATTGCACGGTCGTAGTATTTTGTCGTAGCCCTTGTTTTGGAAGAAGTATCGTCCTTGGTTCGTACGGTCTCTGCCACACCGAGGTACGTATTCGTGGTGTCCACATGGCCACGGCCACGCCCGTGTGTAAGGCCGTGTGGTATGGAAACCTGTTTATTAGTTTGGTTAGTTTTTAGTTAGGTGCTAAGAATAAAAAATATGAAAATTAAAGGGGTTAGTGCTCGGGTTGCCTCCCAAGAAGCGCTTGTTTAAAGTCTTAAGCTAGACTTACCTCTCATTCGCATAATCATGGTGGTTTGAAGAGTTGAAACTCCTCATTCTTGCTATCAATTGTATTATCAATATATAGTTTGAGACGAGTAGTGTTTACCTTAAAAGTGCCAAACTTAGGATTAGTTACCTCGACTGTTCCGTATGGAAAGACATTGATTACCTTAAAAGGGATCTCTTCGCTTGTATTAAGGTCTGAAGTGGCGATTCGAGGGTCGATTTATCCAACAATACTTGATCTCCGATCTTAAATTGGTTTATCCCATCCTTAAGTTTGACATGGTTTTGCTTTGGTTCCTCGTGTTTTTCGGTTTTTCCTTGACGTGTGTCCGCCATTCATCTAGTTCATCGATTTGTAATCTTCGTTCCTCATGAAAAATTTTATTCTCAATATGAACGCTAGACCCTGGCTCTGTTATCTTTTCCCTAGAGATTTCCTGCAAAGAATATTGAACGTTAAGTTTATTTATATTATCAGGACTTGTTTTCTCTTGATCATTAGATTTTCTGTCAGAATCACGTGCTTTGAGTTTAATCATGTCATCACCTACACGAAGTATTACCTCCCCTATATCAACATCGATAATGGTCCTAGGAGTTTCTAAAAAGGGCCGTCCTAATATTAAAGGGACATCATTATCCTCATTCATATCTAAAACAACAAAGTCTACTGGGAATATGAATTTGTCAATTTTCACTAGCACGTCTTCAATTGTACCCCTAGGAGCTCTAATGGTTTTATCAGCCAATTGAATGCTCATCCTAGTTTGTTTGGGTTTCCCAAGACCTAGCTGTTTAAACATTTTATAAGGCATAACATTTATGCTTGCCCCTAAATTTGCTAAAGCATTATTAACAGATAAACCACCAATTAAGCAAGGAATCGTAAAACTCCCTGGATCTTTTAACTTTTGTGGTAGTCTATTCTGTAGAATTGTTGAGCATACTTCATTTAGCTCCACATGCGACGCCTCGTCTAACTTTCGTTTGTTTATCAAAAGCTCTTTTAAAAATTTCCTTGAATTGGGCATCTGCGAAAGAGCTTCAATAAACGGTAAGTTAATATGTAATTTTTTTAAGAGTTTAAAAAATTTACCGAATTGTTCATCTGTGCGGTCTTTCTTTGTCGCATTGGGATATGGCACATGAGGTTGGTATTCTGTACTTACCAGTTTTGGTTTTTCATGGCTTACCTCAACCTTACCCTTATCTACCACGTTCTCTTGCCTCTGTTTTGGTTCGTCTAACCCTTCACTATCGTGAACAGTAATGGCGTGAATTTGCTCCTTTGGGTTAGTTTCAGTGTTGCTTGGCAAGTTTCCTTGCGGTCGTTCTGAGATCAGCTTAGCAAGCTGACCTATTTGGTTCTCGAGCCATTGAATCGGTGCTTGCTGATTTTTGAGTGCTATTTTGGTGTTTTGGAAACGGGTTTCTAACACCGCGATGAATTTTGTTAGCATCTCCTCAAGGTTCGGCTTTTTCTCTTGTGGGTAGGGTCTTCTTTGAAAAAGCTCGGAGGTTGTTGTCTCTGATTTCCTTGGCCACCCCATGAAAAGTTTGGGTGGTTCCTCTAACCTGGATTGTAAGTATTACTATAAGGGTTATTTTGAGATCTAGAATTGTTACCCATATAGTTCATCTGTTCGTTTTCTATGCCAGGGTTGTAGGGTGGGTATTCTGTAATGGTCGTCCCTCCTCTATTTGTATCACACTGCATCACTGGATGTACCTGCGAAGAACCACACAAACCATCAATCTTTTTATTTAACAGTTCTACCTGGTTTGACAGTATGGTTACTGCGTCGAGGTTGAAGACACTGGCGGCTTTTGTTGGCTTTGTCCTTATAACTTGCCACTGATAGTTATTCAGTGCCATCTCCTCTATAAACTCATAAGCCGCTTCAAGGGTCTTGTTATTTAGGATTCCACCGGCGGCTGAATCAATCAACTGCCTAGTTGAGGGGTTCACACCGTTGTAAAAGGTTTGAACCTGTAGCCATAAAGGTAACCCATGGTGAGGGCACCTTCTCAGTAAATCCTTATATCTCTCCTATGCATCGTAAAGTATCTCTAAATCCATCTGCACAAAAGAAGAGATATCATTTCTCAACTTAGCCGTTTTAGCCGGCAAAAAATATTTAAGTAAAAATTTTTCGGTCATTTGGTCTCATGTAGTGATTGATCCTCGTGGTAACGAGTTCAACCACTGTTTATCTTTGTTCCTCAATGAAAAGGGAAACAACCGAAGGCGAATGGCATCATCAGAAACGCCATTAATTTTAAAAGTGTCGCAAAACTCTAGAAAATTTGCCAAGTGATTGTTTGGATCCTCATCCTACAAACCATCAAACTAAACAAATTGATGAATCATCTGAATAGTGTTAGGTTTCAATTCAAAATTATTTGCAGCAATAGCAGGTCTAACAATACTTGATTCAGTTCCTGTTAAATTAGGTTTAGCATAATCATACATAGTACGGGGAGCAGGATTTTGATTCACCGAGTTTGCGGCAACCACAAGAGGTAGCAGATTATTATCATCTTGCTCTTCTTCTATGTATTGTAGACTTCGCCTTATTTCTCTTTGGTTTCTACGAGCTGTACCTTCTATATCATTGTCAAAAAGTAATGGTCCTGACGGGTTCCTTCTAGTCATAAACTAAAAGTTCCTGCCAGAAGCAAAGAAAGAAAAATTAGAAAAGTAGAAAAGAAATTAAATTGCAATAAAATAATGGCTAAAGTAATAAAAATTTAGTGTTCCTAATATCTTAGTCCCCGGCAACGGCGCCAAAAACTTGATGGAGCTCGAAACTAACTATTATTTCGACAAAGGCAAGCGCACCTATCGAACAATAGTATAGTTGTGGTGAGTCCGGAATATCGTATCCTCAAGGACCAAGAGCACTAGTATTAACTATCTTTTTATTATCTAGCCCAATAATTAAGGGGATTTATTTTTAATCTAAAACTTTCTAACTAATTTAACTAACTATGAACGCGACAGAGAGTAAATTGGAAAAATACTTTTAAACAACTTTTATATGAGATAAGCAATACCTAAGGAAGAATCCACCTAGACTTCACTTCTTACTTTTGATTCATGCGATTTATTCACTTGGCTTAATCCATAGAAATCCCTAAATTATATTAATACCTCTTTCGAGGCTACTAACAACTGACTCTAGGTTGATTAATTAAAATCTCTTTCTAATTAAAACCCCTATTGTCGCATTAACTCGATCTATGGATTCCCTTATTAGGTTTGACCCTAATCCGGCAGATTTTCGTCGCCCTATTTCTAGGGTTGCAATCAACTCCGTTTAATTGTGTTGGTCTACTCTTAGACAGGGACTTTTGCTCCACTGAATAAGCACATTCGACTTGAATCAATAACCTAAATTATCAAACAAGAATAAGAACTCACAATTAAGAATAAGCACAAGTATTTATCTCATAAATCAAATAATAAGATATATCTTAGGTTTCATCCCCTTAGATATTTAAGGGATTTAGTTCATACTAAAAGAGGGAAACATCACGAAAAGAGGAAAAACAACAAAACATAAGAAAACCCAAAAAACTCCTAAAGAACTTGATGGGAGATCTTCAGTCTTGATGGAGATCCTTCTCCTAAGCTGTTCCCGACGGCTGTCTTGGAGTATTTTCTCCTTCTACTCGACGTCTATTTGACGTCCTGTCGAGCCCCCCTTTTAGGTTGCCCCTTAGGGTGTTTATATAGGCTTTGAGATGCCTTACTTGGCCCACAAGTATCCTATTCCGAATAGAATTCATCCTGATTTCGGTAGGGACACACCCGTGGTGGACTTCTTCGACCCGTGGTTGATTCTGCTCGCCACACATGGCCGTGTGATCTGCCCGTGGTCGATAGTCTAGGCCGTGGTTGATCTTACTCGTGACACACGGCCGTGGCCAATGGTCCAGGCCGTGTTGATTTCCTAGGTAGGCCCGTTTTGCCCCTTTTTGGCCCGTTTCTCATCCTTTTCGACTTCCTAAGCTCTCTTGAGTATAAAACATGAAATTAAGAGATTAGGAGCATCGAATTCATCAAATCCAATCAAAATTCATCCAAAAGTATGCTAAGCATGGGGTTAAAATATGTGTAAATTATGGTTTATCAAATTCCAACCAATAGCATCAAAATAATGAAGCACAGCATCACGAATATTTAAAAGATCAAGAGTGGTGAAATCGATTTGCTTACAGACCGATAGCAAACGTTGTTGGATGTTGTCATATCATGTTCGATGTTCCGAGGTCGAAAAGTCTAAAAATCCTCGCAATCGACCTTCGATAAGAATAGTGTTTGCAAGACTTCGTCTATTGCATTGACTATTTCGGGATGGTCGAACACATTCGTTAGGCGAGTCGGGTGGACTGGCATTTTCAGCAGCGTCAGTACTGCTGTTTGTGGGTGTCGTTGACTCACGTGTCGGTTGTCGACGGCTTCGAGTAGACCATTTTTGGTGTTGAGAGACACGTTCGTTCACGGTGGGGGGAGCTTCGACATTGTCGTCAGAAGGCCCAACCTCTTCTGGATTAATTGCATTATATGTTAGTAAAGGAAATATAGGTTGGGTATTAGGGATTGAACTTTTGGAAGAAGCGGGGCTGTTATCCGAATGTTCTGTTTCGACTGGGGTCAGACTCCGTCGACAACAGGCTCTCGTTGGGGCGGCGTTTTGTCTTGGAAGAGGTGGATGAGAGTCATCGTTGGCTAAATCGACGATGGGAGGCGCTGAAAAATAGTGTCAATTTCGATTGAGGGAAACTGGAACATTGTCGGCCGTTTGGTTTTGAGTTCAGACCATCGCTTCCGTGCAAACATTACGAAGAATGCTTTTGTTTGCTACGACAATGGCAAAGACGGTAGCGGCACACGGCGGTGTTGGCGGCGGTCAGTGGCGGTGAGTAGCGACAGTGTATTTTGGCTAATTTTTAAAAGGGTGACGGTGGGGGTTTCAATTGTAGCCTTAGTTAAGGTGGTTAAGAGGGTGGTTTGGTGGTGGAGAGAAAAGAAAGAAAAAGAAATATGGAAGAGGTGGTGGTTGGGAGTGTGGGATCCGATCGACTAACTTGCAGCGGTGGAGGAGGTTAAGGGCTTCTATGAAGAGTGGAACAGGTGGTGGAGGAGGCCGACGAACGGAGGTTGCAAGTGGTGGAGGAAAGAAAATAGAGGGAGGGGTGGGGGAGGCGTTCAGCGATGGCGATGAAAGGAGGGACGGCGACGGCGGTGGTAGTGCAACGGCGATGGCGAGGGCAATGCAGCGACGACGGTGATGGGTGACGACGGCGGTGGCGTGCGGCAAGGTGTGAGGTTAGGGGTTTATGTTTATGTTTGTTGTAAAGAAGAAGAAGATGGATGAAAAGGTTTTGGGATTTTCGGTGTTTAATTTGTTTATTTGTTTATTTTTTTCTTTTTCTTTGGATTTTCGGTTGGGCTTATTGGGTATTGGGTGTATTTTTGGGTTTGTGTTGTTTGGGTAGGTGAGTTAATTTGGTTGGGTATTGGGTATTGGGCTAATTTGGTTTTTTGGGTAGGTGAGTTAATTTGGTTGGGTATTGGGTATTAGGCTAATTTTGGGTTTGTGTTGTTGGGTTGGTATTTGGGTATGTGTAAGTGGGTTAAATGGGTTGGTGGGTATTGGGTTTGGGTTTTGGTTTTGGTGTTTTATGAAGGTTAAGTAGTTTGGGTTTTTTTGTTTTTTTTAGGTAAATATTTGTCACCAAATTAGCTTGTCGTGCCCGCGCCACCACTATTATCCGACTTTCGAAAAAAATTCATGATCTCTATTATGTTCCTGAAAACATCAAATTAACTGAATTAAATAAAAATTTATTTATTTACACCCTAGATCTTACTAAAACTTAAAATTAAATAAATGAAAAGAAATTTGGGTTGCCTCCCAAAAAGCGCATTTGTTTAACGTCGTTAGCTCGACGACCTGTTATTCAAATTCTTGGCTCATCGAGAACAATCTCCTCAACTGTGTGCATTTGAAAATTCTCGAAAAAGGGTTTTAGTCGTTGACCATTCACCTTAAAACACTTTCGGGTTTCTTTGCTTTGAATTTCCACTGCACCATTCGAGAATAAATTAGTAATAGTAAATGGTCCTATCCATTTAGATCGAAGCTTACCAGCGAAAATTTTTAAGGTGGAGTCGTATAGGAGAACTTTTTGTCCTATTGAAAACTGCTTCCTAGTGATTAACTTATCATGAAACACATCCGTCTTTTCTTTATAAACTCGAGCATTTTCATATGCATCGTTTCTAATTTCCTCGAGTTCCTGGATGTCCAATTTTTGAGATTTTCCTGCAGACTCCATCTCTATATTACACTGCTTAATTGCCCAAAATGCCTTGTGCTTTAACTCGACCGGAAGATGGCACGGTTTACCAAAAATGAGTCGGTAAGGTGACATGCCTATTGGTCCCTTGTAAGCTGTCCTATAAGCCCAAAGTGCGTCATTTAGTCTCAAACTCCAATCCTTCCTGTTAGGTTTAACAGTGTTTTCCAAAATAGACTTGATTTCTCGATTCGACACTTCAGCTTGCCCGTTTGTTTGTGGATGGTAAGCAGTGGCAATTCGTTGAGTCACCCCATTTTTCTCCATAAGTTCACTTACGAGCTTATTGCAAAAATGAGTTCCTCTGTCACTGATTAATGCTCGTGGAGTGCCATACCTTGAAAAGATAGAACTTTTAAGAAAGTCAACTACGGTCTTAGCATTATCATTGTGAGTGGCCTTCGCCTCTATCCACTTAGAGACGTAATCAACGGCTAAGAATATATAAAAATCACTGAAAGAAGAAACGAAGGGACCCATAAAATCGATGCCCCACACATCGAAAATTTCACAAATATGAATAGGAGTAAGGGGCATCTCATTTCGACGACTAAGGTTGCCAACTTTTTGACATCTTTCACAGGTTTTGCAGAATAAAAAGGCATCACGAAATATGTTTGGCCAAAATAGTCCACATTCGAGAATTTTATGTGCAGTACGTTTAGGTCCAAAGTGCCCTCCACATGCATAAGAATGACAAAAAGTTAAGATAGACTGTACCTCTGTTTCTGCTACACACTGTCGAATTACCTGATCGGAGCAATGCTTCCAAAGGTAAGGATCGTCCCAAATGTAATACCGAGCATCTTTTTTTATCTTATCTTTTTTAGACCTTGGTAATTCCGAAGGAACAGTACCTGTAATGAGGTAATTTACTCTGTCTGCGTACCAAGGATGAACCGCATTTGCTGAAAACAGGTTTTCATTTGGGAAGTTGTCTTTCAATAGTGTGTCGTCCACTGGAATCTGTAATCGACTCAGATGGTCAGCTACTAGGTTTTGGCATCCCTTTTTATCTCGGATTTCAAAATTGAACTCTTGTAGGAGCAAAATCCACCTGATCAGTCGAGGTTTTGCCTCCTTCTTCCCTATTAAATATTTCAAAGCTGCATGATCAGAAAAGATAATCACCTTAGTTCCCAATAGGTAAGATCTAAATTTGTCTAAAGCAAACACAACAGCTAATAATTCTTTCTCAGTGGTTGTATAATTGCTTTGGGCAGCATCCAAAGTCTTCGAAGCATAGTAGATAACATGAGGCTTTTTCCCTATTCTTTGGCAAAAAACAGCTCCCACACTTTGGTCACTTGCATCACACATGATTTCGAACGGGAAGTTCCAATTTGGTGGCTGCACTATGGGAGCGGAGACTAATTTCTGCTTCAGCACGTCAAATGCATCTTTACAAGTCTGGTCAAATTCAAATTCTTTATCTTTTTGTAACAGACTGTAAAGCGGTCGCGCTATTTTTTAGAAATCTTTCATGAATCGTCTGTAAAATCCTGCATGGCCAAGAAATGAACGAACTTCCCTCACGGATGTGGGGTAAGGTAACGAGTTAATAATATCCGTTTTTGCCTTATCGACCTTAATTCCTTCCGAGGAAACTATATGACCCAAAATTAATCCTTTGTCAACCATGAAATGGCATTTCTCATAATTTAAAACAAGATTGAATTCTAGGCATCTTTGTAATATCTTAGCAAGATTATTGAGACATTAGTTAAAAGAGTTACCGTATACCGTGAAGTCATCCATAAAGACTTCAATGATTTTCTCGACATAATCAGAGAATATGCTCACCATGCATCTTTGGAAAGTGGCCGGAGCATTACAGAGTCCAAACAGCATTCGTCTATACGCAAACGTTCCAAAAGGGCACGTAAAAGTTGTTTTGTCTTGATCCTCCGGAGCCACTGGAATTTGGAAAAATCTCGAGTACCCATCGAGACAACAATAATGGGTCTTACCAGCTAATCACTCGAGCATTTGATCGATGAAGGGAAGTGGAAAATGGTCTTTCTGGGTAGCTGCATCCAACTTCCTATAATCGATGCAAACTCTCCATCCATTCTGGACTCGGGTGGGGACCAGCTCTCCTAACGAGTTTTTCACCACTGTCATGCCAGTTTTCTTGGGCACGACATGAACCGGGCTAACCCAATCATTGTCAGAAATTGGGTATATCATTCCAGCATCTAACAGTTTCTGGATCTCCTTCTTTACTACCTCCATCATGGGTGGGTTAATACGGCTTTGAGCATCTCTCTTTGGTTTCGTGTTATCTTCAATGGAAATTTTGTGCATACAAGTGGATGGACTTAGCCCTTTTATGTCGGCTATCTTTCAACCAATAGCTTCCGTATAATATCTTAAAACTCAAACTAGACTTTTCTCATCGTCTTTGGTTAGTTTCTTTGACACTATCACCAGTAAGGTGTCTTTCTCTCCCAAAAAGACGTACTTAAGGTGGTCCGGTAATGCTTTAAGCTCCAAGGTTGGTGGCTGCAAAACCGAAGGTAACATTTTAGTTTGGGAAGGTAATAGTTCAAATTGGTTACCTTGGTTCATCAACGATGGTTGCGTTTCCAAGTGTTTGACAATTTCTCGCAACGGATCTTCTATGATTGCTAATTCCTCGAGATGATGTAAAACATCCATGTCAATGCTTTCAGAAAGGCGATTTCCAATTCATCAAAGTCATGATATTCAGAATAAGATTGAGTTAAACAATCTATAATATCGATACTAGAAATATTTAATAGTGAGTTAGGATGACCCATAGCTTCGTAGACATTGAATTTCACGATTTCGCCATCAACCTCTATTGTCAGTGTTCCGCTTCGAACATAAATTTTTGCGCTTGCGGTACTTAGGAACGGCCTTCTAAGCAAAATGTTAGACGAATTAGTTGAGTTATCGTCTTCCATATTAATAATGTAGAAATCTGCAGGGAAAACTAATTTGTTAACTTTAACAAGGACGTCTTCAAGCAACCCTTCGGGATAGACGACTGACCTGTCCGCCAACTGGATTATTACTCTTGTTTCTTTTAAAGGACCCGCGTTAATCAACTTATAAATAGAATAAGACATAACATTAATGGAAGCCCCTAAATCACACATGGCTTTCTTAATGCCTACATTACCTATCTCACAGGAAATAGCAAACATACCTTGGTCCTTGTATTTGGGCAGAACTTTCTTTTGCAGTACTGCAGAGACATTTTCTCCTACATTTACTCTTTCATTACCTATTAATCTCCTCTTGCTAGAACACAATTCTTTGAGGAATTTCGCATAACGAGGGATTTATTTGATAGCGTCGAGTAAAGGGATATTTACCTCCACCTTCCTGAATGTCTCGAGGATTTTTTTTCCTCCTTCTCTTTCTTATCCTTTGTAAGCCTCCTTGGAAAAGGAGGTGGCATCACGACTGGTCTCCAAATTTCTGATTTTGGCCTGGCTGTTGGATCAGCGATCTACTTTTCCCTTTCCTTGTCTTGCCCATGACTTTTGTCTGGAACTGTTTCCAGAACCTTTCCGCTACGAAGAGTTATTGCACTTACATTCCGCCGAGGATTCACTGCATGCGGGAAGGTAATTTACCTTGAGACTCCAAACGATTAACTGCCATCAAGAGTTTACTAACTTGATTAGTTAACTCTTGTATTGATGCATCTGTCCTCTGTTGATATTTTGCAGCATCGGCGGTAAGTCTTTCCATAACAGCTTCTAGAGATGTGCTCGGCTTGGGTTGTTGTTATGGCGGTTGCAGAGGTCTCGGTTGGTATGATGGATTATATCGGGGATTAGCTCTGTAATTCAAGTTGGGATGATCCTTCCACCCGGGATTGTAGGTGTTGGAGAAAGGATCATAGTGTCTTTGCGGGGTTCTCGAAAAACCTTCGACAGTATCAACATGTGCTGTTGAATTGTCGTTAAGGATTGGGCACGAATCCGTCGGATGTTCAGACGTAGTACGAATTCCACACAGTTGGGTTAGATTCTTCTTTTCTGTAAGCAAATATTGAACAACATTAGTAAGCTTATCCAATTTATCTTCTAAGGATGAAACGTTTACCCCATTAACCCGTCTTGTGGGTTCCAAATTTGGCCGATACTGTTGAGAATTTACCACCATGGTGGATATCAGTTCTCTTGCCCTTTGAGGAGTCATATTGACAAGCGCCCCTCCACTAGCAGCATCAATCATCTTCATTTCCATAGGGAGCAAACCCTCGTAGAAATATTGAAGAAGTGATTGTTCGGTCAACCCGTGTTGAGGACAACTTGCACACAGTTTTTTGTACCGCTCCCAATAGTCGTAGAGAAATTCACTCTCCATTTGGCGAATTCCCACTATGTCCCTCCTAAGTTCATTTTGCTCGCGATCTTTGGAAAGAATCATCAAGAAATACACGAGATAAGTCATCCCACGTTGTGATAGAACCGGGGGGTAAGTAAAATAACCATTCTCTTGTTGTATCAACTAAAGAAAAAGGAAAAGCTCAAGTTTGATTTCATCTTGATTCTCTCGAGGTTTCATGCTTGAGCGAGACCATGTGGAATTCTCTCAAGTGAGTGTGTGGATTTTCGTTCTTCAAGCCTCGAAAAGTGGGCAAAAGGTGAATCAAGCCTGATTTCAACTCGAAAGGGGTTCCTCCGGTTGGATAGTTGATGCATAACGGTGTTTGCTCGTTGGGAGCAGCGGCTAGTTGACGAATGGTTCGGTTTGCCATCCTTTCTAGTTCACTGAGGTTGCCTTTCGCTTTTTTTGTTTCAAAAAATGGTTCGGTCTCAGGTTCAACCATTTCGACTTATTTTCCACGTCGAATTGCCTCTGCACGAATTGCTTCGCTCAACCTTTCGACGTCGGATTCTAGGATCCCTTGCCCTAGTTCAACTTCTGCTTTACTTGCACGTTTAAGAGCTTCCGTCTCTTTTCGTCGCGCTCGCGCTGATTTCTCGATCTCTGGGTCGTATTCGAGATCTCCAGATGAAGATCTGGTCATGAAGACGATTTAAACAATTGTAAGTGTTGTCAGTCCCCCAGCAACGGTGCCAAAACTGGTGGTCGTCTATTCCACCAATATAATCCTACACCTAATTTGCAAATTTAAGCAGTATAGGGAGTAGGGTCGATCCCACAGAGACTGGGTTTACTGAAAATTGTTTCTCTCTCGACCAGATTTATGTCTGGGCAGTTGTCGTGCCCAAGAAGTTTGGGGGGATAAAATATGAAACCTGAAATAAACAGAGGAAAAAAATGTAAAAAGTAAAAGCTGAAGACAATTAAATAAAAAAACAGTGAAGTAAATTTGAAGAAAAATCAATTAAATTTAGCTCAGCTTTAGGCACGGGTTTTTCTGTCTTTGAACCGATCCTCGAAATTAGATGAACTTCTCTTTTCCAATAAGCTAGTTATAGCTACCAAGGACGCCTCGGACATCAACTTTTCCTTGTGTAAGTTAGTTATGGAACGTCCTATAACTAACCCTTACCGATCGAACAACCTATGAAACGTTCGTGATTTAGAACTCCGGCAGCTTTGCGTTCTAGAAGAGCCTAGCTCGAACCAATACCCTCAAGCGCTTGGGACATTTAAATCCGGTTACTACTTCCCTTGACGGAACCAAACAACAATCCCCACTTGGCACGCCAATGTGTTCACGGAAAACCGATTAGACAATCGATCCTTTCGGAATCCCAACTGTACGTCTAGCCACACTAACTCAAACGACGTCCTTTTTGACTTAGTGTTGATTTGACTTTGTGAGTTGACGAAGTCATACTCCTAATCCGGAGAAATAATAAATATTAAAAAGTAGGAGTTAAATAGCTCGGGTTCGTAACTCACGGGTCTTTGACGGGGTTAACACCGACTTAAAGCTGAAAGGGGTTTAGTATGGCATGAATTTATTCATGCTTTGTAAACTTTAGAAGGTGGTTTGATGATTATGGTAAAGAAAGGAAAAGAAAGGTACTTGGAGAGCAATTGGACCAATTTTGGAAAAGAAACAAAAATTGGAAACAATGCTGCAGAATGTTAACGCCAAATTGAAAGGGAAAGAATAATTCAATGCCAAATTGAAATAGAAAAAGACAAAGAGGATAATTCAACTCCAAATAGAAGTAGGAAAAGAATTAATTGATTGATGATTTCCTAAGAACAAAAAGCCCCTATTTATATACATGGGGTTTACTAAAAATAGCCTAAACTAATTTAATATAAAATCTAAAATAATAAAAATAAAAATAAATAAAATAACTAAATTAAGATTTTCTATTTTTGGCCTTTTACAAAGTCAAAATATTTGATGTGTCCTTGGCTTCCTCCATTTTTTTGATTTGGCCCCATTTCAATGATTTTATTTCAATTTGGCCCTTTTCAGCTTGCTTTTGACCAATTGCATCCCTGACAAGATTTAAATCATAAAAATACTAATTTAGCAGGGATTGATTCAGAAATAAACCGAATTAAACACAAGAAACCATGCAAATTAACATGTTATCATTGAACAAAGAAATGATAAAGTTCAAAGCATAAAAATCATTTCAAGACTTCCAAATGTCTTAGAAAATGTTTTGAACATTTAGAAAATATTTAGACAAAATTCAAAAATGGTTTAAACTTTTTTAACTCAATTGAAACATTTTTAAATCGATTGAAAAATTGTTCCCTTCAAAAAGTATCAATATATTTCATAAAGTATCGATTCCCATACAATTTTCACCGATACTTTTTTCAAGATCAATACCAATCTTGCTTACGGACTTGAAACAAAAATTGAACAATCACAATAAAAATCAATACCTTTTCAAAAAGTTCCGATACCCATTGTATTTTTATTGATGCCATCTTTGATATCGATACCGTTTTTGCATTTTGACTTGATGGTTTTTCAAACAATTACAAAAAGTATCGATACTTTTTCTACGAGTATCGATACATTTTACCATGTATCGATAAAATGTTTTTGGTATCGTTGTAAATAAACTTTAATAGTCACAGAACCAAGCATTAAATACTAATAGTATTGATACTCGTAGAAAAAATATCGATATTTTTTGTTGCAGGTGAATTTAATGATCTGGTATTTTCATCCCCAACGACTCTATTCAAATCCTCAACAACCACAACGATTGGAAATCAATTAGAGGGTATAAATATCATCTTCTAAAGGTCCCAAGGCAACTAGTGAAATTACCATTGATCAAGTGCTTCAAGATACATAAAAAATCCATTACCTATCACTTCGTGCTTCAATTCTTTATCTTCTTCTTATAAGCACTTGTGAGCATTCATTGTATTTTCTATCAAATTAAGTGTTTTCCTTGTATTTGTGCTTAATTGGAAAACATCCTAATCTTGTGAGAATTATTTCTTTGTTTGCTTCTTTTTTATTTTCTTTGAGAGGGTTTGTGCCTTACGGTTTGTGGTAGAAACCTTAAGGGAGTTTGTAAGGTTAAACCTTGTCCTCAAAGGTTATTGAATTAATGAATTTGGGAAAATTCTTAGTAGTGGAAAGCTAAGGTTGTGGAGTAGATAATTGGGGCTGAACCACTCTAAATGCTTGTGTTTATTTTTCTATCCTTTATCTCTAACATCCATAAAATTTTTAAAAGACAATTCACCCCTCTCTTGGCAATTTCAATTTAATTGTTTTAACTATCAGTTCGTTAATAACCCTTCCCACAAGACCACCCAAATAAAGTGTTGAACTCGATACGACATAGACAACTTCCAAACCAATTTACAACTGTCATTTGGTGACCCCAAATTACCACACATAATTTCCTTATATGTCGTTGCTACGAAGAACCTCCTCGAGGTTGTTGGTTTTTATATACATTGATAAGACCCCAAGTTCAACAAGGGTGCAAGCATAGTCGCAATCCTATCATGTATTTCAGCACTAAGCACATTGACCGTCCCCTTCCAATCCCAATGCAATCACTATGTCTATAACCAATATGTCTTCAAACCTCGGCGGCAGGGATGTAACAAGTTCAATTAACGGCCCCACGACCGACAAACAATCATCCACCCAAAATCGGACTAAGGTACCTTTTCCCAATAGTGTTGGATCTAGTGCCTTAAGTGTAGTATATTCGTTTTGCATACTTGTATTTTTCAAACAAATTGACTTAATAATAATATACATTAATTACTTTTTGTATATTGTCCTCAATGTTTTTGCATGCAAAACAAAATGGAAGCAAATATTGACTCACTAGTTATCTCACGTTTAACTAATACTAAGCAATATTACGTGGTTGGATTGTAATACGAAAAGACAACTTGTATTAGTAAATGAACCTAAACATGTCCTAATCTAATCAGAAATAAGCAAACCAATTGAAAGACTAATATGTCGTCTATCAAGTCTAATTGGGGAGATGTTTTGTCTTTAGCATCGGAGCAGGGGACTCCTTAAAAGATAGAGACACATAAGTGACTGGCTAAATTGACTATAAATCGAACAAGACTCTAGTAGAATAGATCCTAGATCTGTTTATGGATTTATTCACTTGTGATTAGACCTGTCCATGGGCCGAGCCACCCGACCTGGCACGAAGGGCCGCCTGAAAAGTGGGAGGGTTTAGTTAAAAATATAGGCCCAAAAAATGGGCTCGGGAAAAAAATAAGGCCCATTTAGAAAGAGGGCTGGGCCTCGGGTAATGCTTTTTTGGCCAGGGTGCGGCCCGAATATGCAAAAAAAAAGTTACTTTTCCTAGCTGTTTTTTACTTTTTTTTTCTTCCTATTTTCTTGTTATTTTTTTTCACTTTTTTGCTACCATTTCACTCTTATGTTGGTACTATTTTATTGTTATTGTTTGGATATTGTATATGTCGTAACCATTTTTTTAAAAAAAAGCGGGGATCGACTTTGGTTTTTGAAAACGAAATTAAAAATGGGAGTCGCCACCGATCTTTATTAGGTGTGATCGGATCACTTTTGTTTTAATAAAACGTTTTGGTTTATTAAAACAGTGCTTTAGGTCTACGAAATTTGAGAAAATGGGTTCGGGAGTCGGTTACGTGCGAGGAAGGATTAGCACCCTCGTCACGCCCAAAATTGGTACCAAATTGATTAATCATGTCCTAATGTTGAAAATTTGAAAAGATTCGAAAATACGATCCTTTTTACTTTCAAAACTTCGAGATGGATGATGAGGGCCTCCTATTTCAAAGAGATAATATATCATATCCAGTAAGTTAGGGTGCGATACTTTAGGCTCCTGAAACTGAGTTTGCCTTTTGATTTTAAAACTTGGTTTTAGAATTGAAGAGGATATTCCGTTATTTGTCAAATGAGAAACCAGAACCCAGTAAGTTAGGGCTTGATTTCTCGAATCTTTAATACGAAATATTGGTTGTTATAAAACTGATGCATCGAGAAAAATTAGCGTGAAAATATGAAAACACGATGTTATACGTGAAAAGAATAATAATGATAAAATAATAATGATAAAGTAAGAGTAATAATATAGGTAGTGATAAAATGAAAGTATTACGTATATTAACAGTAGTAGAAATAACGATAAAATAATGATAGTGATAATAATAATAACAATAATAATAATCACATAATAATAGTATGATTAAGAAAAAACAAAACAAAAATATATAAAATAAGTAAATGAATAAATAAATACAATGGTGATAGTGATAATAAAATAATGACAATAATAATAGATAGTATAAATGGAAAAAATATATATATATATAATGATGGTAATAATTATAATATAAATAAAGCAATGGTGACGATAATAATTAAAATAATAATAATAATAATAATAAATAAAAATAC
This sequence comes from Gossypium sturtianum, assembly GCA_025698515.1. Classification (NCBI taxonomy): domain Eukaryota; kingdom Viridiplantae; phylum Streptophyta; class Magnoliopsida; order Malvales; family Malvaceae; genus Gossypium; species Gossypium sturtianum. The sequence goes on from CM046951.1 coordinate 82,832,066, forward strand.
TAATACTAGTAAAGATAGTATAGTATAGCAACAATAAGGTAATAATAATAATAAATAATCAATAATAATAAAAATGAAGATGTTAAGTAATAGTATTAATAATAAAAATTGCAAAATAGTAAAAAAAAAGGGGCTAAATTGCATTAAAAACAAAAGTTTTGGGTCAAATTATATGAAATAAATAACGTGGGGACTGAACTGAAACGCGTGCAAAATGGTGAGGGACGAGAAGCACAATTTTACCCGAGCTATTAAACGCAGCGTTTAAATAAGGATTAGGTTAAAAACTACGTGAAATTTCTGGGCGCAATTAAAATAAAAGAAAGTCTTATTTAAATAAACTAAAAACGCGGAAGGACCAAAATGGCAATTAGCCCAATTAACGAAAACGCGCGGATCCTCTGGACGGGTCGGGTCGCGAGCGCGGATCTTGGTCAAAACGACGTCGTTTTGGGCGTTAAATACGACCCCAAAACGACGTCGTTTTGGAAGGCTATTTAAGGCCCAAATTTCTGAAAAAAATTCATTTGTCACCTGCTTTTAAAAAAAAATCTATCCTTTTCTTGTTTTTTTTCTGCGCAGTCAAAGGAGAGGGGATTCGCGCTGCCCCGATCGATCCGCCACCGCCTCCTCCTGCCGCCGCCGTCTCGGCTGGTGGCTGCAGTGCGCGCGGCGTTTTGGGTAAAAAAAATAAGTTTTTTATTTCTTTTTCTTTCCCTTTTTTAAAAAAAAAAGTATAGGTATGTACATGTGCTAAAACTTTCAAAAAAAAAGAAAAATATTCACCTCTTGTTCGCCTCTGACTTTGATTTTTTTTTAGTGGTTTCTTTGCGTTTAACCGAAGTGTTCTTAGGCTTAATCTTGTGTTTTTATATTGATGATGAAAAAAAAAAGGATCCTTTACAAAGAAATCCAATCGGCTTTTATAGCCTAAAATTCTTTACAACTTGTTTGCTTTCTGTCTTTTCTCATTTATTCTTTGCAGGTGCTAGTGGTGTGGACGGAGGAGATGTGACGAGGCGGTGGCCGGTGGCTGCAAACGGCGTCAGAATGTCAGGGGTCAGAAGTCAGATACCCTAGGTGCGGCGCACCTAGGGTTTGCTGTTTGTGTGTTTTTTTTGTTTAATTTTCTGAAATGGGCTAGGGTTTAGGCTATTGTAATTGGGTTAATTAGTTTTGGGTTTTGTTTTGTTGGGTTTAGGTCTGATTTGTGAGGGTTTGGGCTTGGGTAATGATAAAATGGGCCATGCGGGTTTTGTAATTGGGTTTTATTTGGGAAATGGGCCCCGGGCAAATTATAGGTCCTACAGCTACCCCTTTTTGCTCATTGTCGTGCAACGACAATAGAGCAAAGACATAAAGAAAGGCCAAATTTGCCCGGTCTTGCTGAGTCTTGATTCTTCAGTGCTCCTATTTTTTTAGGTTTTTAGTCCGCCGCATCTTGTCGTTTTGATCCACTCTACCGCTACTTCAGCGAGATAGGACCTGTAGCTTCAATTCGCTCCTGCTGCAACTTTGAAGGAATGAGATTTGTTTATTATAAATTGCTTCACTGTATCTCCAGGAGATAAGGTTTGTAATCTTGACCTATTCCCTTTGCGGTCGAGGCAATAGGACAATCTTCAACCTATTCCACTCTTTGGTCGCGGTGGCAATAGGACAATCTTCAACCTATTCCACTCTTTGGTCGGTGGCAATAGGACAATCTTCAACCTATTCCACTCTTCGGTCGGTGGCAATAGGATGGTGGCTTCACCAATGTTGCTACACCGTCCTCAGGGACATATCCCTGTAGACTCGATTTTATATGCTTGTGTTTATGTCAAATGATTAGGATGCTATGATCGGAATGAATCTAATGCTCCTAACTAAATGTATTATGGACGACATTTGCATGAATGCGAGAATGTCATGATAATGATTCTTTGTTAAAAATGTATAAGGATCGGATGTGATGATCGAAACGCTCCTAATGATGATGTATGAATGTAAAATGAAATGATCCCCTTTTTAATGCTTAGGGTTGTCACTGCTCGTTGTCCATCAGAGTTTTATCACTGATGCTATTTCTCGTCTTCTCATGTAACTAATATCTTTGACAGAGAATTTTGGGAAGATAGTCATGATTTTAAACTTCTCTTTTCTCAAATGTTTCTAACCCCTAGGTGTGGTGGTCCTGAACAACAGTCCTGTTTCAGGTTCCTGCTTTTCTCGAATGTTTCTAACCCGTAGGTGTGGTGGTCCTGAACAACAGTCCTGTTTCAGGTTCCTGTGTTGTTTAGAGACTTCCAGAGTAATAGGCAGAACTCATTTTATGGAAGCATTATGGGTCCATCAACCGTTATTTCAATTGCAAATGGCTTGAAAGATTTAAATGATGGATAACAATGGAATTTATGAAGAATGGAGTTGAATTAATCAATAAAAGCAAACATTATTGGAATACAAAAGTTGGCAAAAAGAAAAAGAGGGTGCCCCAGATATCGCAGTCTAAGCTTCACTACCCAATCCTTCTAAAGATCATTTCGAGCTGACTAGAAGTTGAGAGATCTTCAGTGATTTGTAGATGTCCTGAGGTGTAACATTCCTCCCTTTCTGAGAGAACAAAATTGTCACACACCCCCTTTTATCAGAATTTGAGCCGCCCATTTCGGGTTTTCGACTCAAAACCTCTTTGGTCTCAAAGCACCCTTTGCGGGTTTTCACTTTGACCTCTCCCTTTTTTTTTTAAAAGGAAGCCTTAAAGCGCCCTCTGTGGGTTTTCGCCTTGGCCTCTTCTTTTTAGGCAAAATATTTCTTGACCGAGTCTGAGTTGATAGGATTAGGTAAGCTTTTACCATCCATTTCGGCCAAAATCAATGCTCCTCCAGAGAATGCTTTCTTTACCACATAAGGTCCTTCCCAGTTCGGCATCCATTTTCCTCTGAAATCTTTTTGTATGGGAAGGATTTTCTTCAAAACTAAATCTCCTTCGTGGAATTCTCTTGGGCGCACCCTTTTGTCGTATGCTCGCATCATTCTCTTTTGGTACATCTGACCATGACGGATAGCTTTCAGCCTCTTTTCTTCAATCAAATTTAACTGATCATATCGAGCCTGGATCCATTCTACTTCGTCCAACTTCAATTTGGACAAGACTCGAAGGGACGGAATTTCAACTTCGATGGGTAAAACTGCTTCCATTCCGTAGACCAATGAGAAAGGAGTTGCCCCGGTGGAGGTTCTAATCGACGTTCGATAGGTGAAAAGGGAAAATGGTAGCTTCTCGTGCCAATCTTTGTAAGTCTCAGTCATTTTTCCCACTATCCTTTTGATGTTCTTATTAGCTGCCTCCACTGCACCATTCATTTTTGGACGATACGGTGACGAATTGTGGTGTCTAATCTTGAATTATTGACAGACCACGTGATCATGTTGTTGTTCAAGTTTAACGCATTATCGAATATGATCCTCTCAGGCATTCCATATCGACATATGATTTCCTTTTTCAAGAACTTGCTGACTGCTGATTTCGTCACATTAGCATATGAAGCGGCCTCTACCTATTTAGTAAAGTAATTGATTACCACGAAGATGAACCGATGTCCATTGGAAGCTTTTGGCGAGATTGGTCCAATGACGTCCATGCCCCACATAGAGAAAGGCCATGGGGAGGTCATAACATGTAGAGGTGAAGGTGGTACATGAATCTTATCCCCATAAATTTGGCACTTATGACATTTCTTGGCATAATCAATGCAGTCTCCCTCCATGGTAGACCAATAATACCCGAATCTCATGATTTGCCTAGCCATTGTGAAGCCATTGGCATGTGTTCCACAGACACCCTCATGGACTTCTTCTAGGATTTTCTTGGCCTCGGCGGCGTCCACACACCTTAGTAGTACTTGATCCTTTCTTCTTTTGTATAGGATCTCTCCATCCAAGACATAGTCACAGGCTAGTCTTCTCAACGTCCTTTTGTCATTCTCGTGAGCTTTGCTCGAGGTATTCATGATTTTTCACGTATCGCAGTATATCGTGGTACCACAGGTGATCATTTTTCTCTTCTTCTTCGACGTTGTAGCAATGTGTCGGGGCCTCATAAATACTCATTTGGATAGGTTTCATATCCTCATTTTTGTTTACTCGGACCATGGAAGCCAAGGTGGCCAGAGCATCAGCCATCTGATTTTCGTCTCTTGGCAGATAACTGAAGGTGACACCATCGAACTCTTTGATCAATTCTTGGGCCAATATTTTGTAGACGACTAGCTTGGGATCTCTTGTCTCCCATTCCCCTCTGAGTTGATAAATTACCAGTGCAGAATCTCCATATACCTCTAGTACCCTAATGTTGCATTCCATAGCGGCGCGGATACCCATGATACAAGCTTCGTATTCTGCCATATTATTTGTGCAATCAAAATCCAATTTACAAGTGAATGGATAATGATCTCCATTTGGGGATACCAGAACTGCCTCAATTCCATTGCCCACAGCATTTGATGCCCCGTCGAAATTCAATTTCCAAGGACGATCCTCTGGGGTACCTTCTTCGGTGGTTGCCACGTACATTAAATCTTCGTTAGGGAAATCAAAATCCAAAGGTTCGTAATCCTCCAGAGCTCTACTGGCTAGAAAATCTGCTATTGCACTCCCCTTCACCGCCTTTTAGTTTACATAAACTATGTCAAATTCAGAAAGTAGAATTTGCCATCGGCCCATCCTTCCATTCAACGCAGTCGACTCCATCATATATTTCAGAGGGTCTAGCTTCGAGATGAGCCAAGTCGTATGATACAACATATACTGCCTCAGTCTCTGAGTTGTCCAGATCAAGGCACAGCACAGTTTCTCAATTGGTGAGTACCTTGTTTCACATTCAGTGAACTTTTTACTAAGGTAGTATATTGCCTTCTCTTTCTTTCCTGACTCATCGTATTGGCCAAGCACACATTCCATTGAATTATCAAGTACTGTCAAATAGAGGATTAATGGCTTGTCGGGATTAGGCGGTGTCAATACTAGGGCATTGGACAGGTATTGCTTCACTTTGTCAAAGGTCTTCTGGCATTCCTCGTCCCATGTGCCTGGATTGTGTTTCTTAAGAAGACAGAAAATGGGGTCACATCTCTCAGTTAGTTGTGAAATGAATCGGGCGATGTAATTTAATCTTCCTAAGAAACCTCGAACTTCTTTTTGGGTGCACGGTGGAGGCAATTCTTGTATAGCTTTGACTTTGTCTGGGTCAACCTCAATCCCCTTTTCACTGACTATGAATCCTAGCAGTTTTCTGTCAAGACTCCAGAAGGTACATTTCTTTGATTAAGCTTTAGCCGAAATTTCCTCAACCTCAAGAATAATTTCCTCAAGGCTTGCACATGCTCCTTTTCGGTTCGGGATTTCGCTATCATATCGTCGACATAAACTTCAATTTCTTTGTGCATCATGTCATGGAATAGGGTTACCATGGCTCTCTGATATGTCGCTCCCGCATTTTTTAGTCCAAACGGCATCACCTTATAGCAAAACGTTCCCCACATGGTTACAAATGTTGTCTTATCCATGTCTTCAGGATGCATCTTTATCTGGTTGTATCCTGAGAAGCCATCCATGAAAGAGAACAGCGAATAACCCGCTGTATTGTCCACTAAGGTGTCGATATGAGGTAACAGAAAATTGTCTTTCGAGCTAGCCTTGTTTAGATCCCTGTAGTCTACCACTTGCAAGAAACCTGCGTCAAATTGCTTCTTGACCTCTTCTTTTATTTTCAGCAGAACATCTGGCCTCATTCTTCGAAGGTTCTGTTGGGCTGGCTTGTACTCCTCTTTTATGGGCAACCGGTGTACCACGATATCTGTGTTGAGCCCAGGCATGTCTTGATACGACCACGCGAATACATCTTTAAATTTTTAGAGTAACTTAATGAGGTCTCGCCTTGTCTTTGTCGTAATACAAACTCTGATTTTCACTTCCTTCTTCTCTTGCTCATTTCCCAGGTTCACTATTTCCACTGACTCTGCGTGAGGTAGGATCTGTTTCTCTTCTTGCTCCACCATCCTTAACAATTCAGGAGACAGGTCACAACCTTGGTTATCTTCCAAATCCTGAAAATCTTCTATGCCCATGTCTTGCTCAAAAGGACGTTCTGAGTCATTGGTAGCGTTGCTCAGATCATTGATATTTGGGGACCTGTTATAAAGGTCCGTAGAACAAAAGAATCTAAGCATACTGATTGGCATGGTATGATTATGAGTGAAAGAATGGATATTTTAAAAGAATATTTAAAGAATAAAAGGAATAATCATGATGATGAATGCCATAGAAAGAATAAAAGAAGATTTTCTCAAAAGACAGCGAAGATGCATTTCATTAAAAATAACGATTTTAGACATAAGTCATGCTTCACAAAAGGGAATCTTATTGCTTCTATACTTAGAGCAACAAGTGCGTTCCGAATATTACTCTGAACAAGTTCTAAAAGCTACAGGGATTTCCTCCGTGGTTCAGTTGTTTAGAACGCTGCCAAGCTCATAAGGGCGGATACCATTCCGATTTTCTTCTTCAGTTTTTTCTTCAGATATAGCATTGATGTGTATGTTTCCTCATGTTTCTTCCGTGGATTATTTATTTCGCATTCCTCGTGCTGGATGGATAATCCCTTCTGATATAAAGGTTTTGCAAATGTGGGGAATTATCATCGGTTCCCATTTAATCTCGTCCCCACTCAAACGTGCTTTTCTTCTTTCTTGTTTCTTCTCTAGCTCTTTCCTCCTTTTCTTTGCGTCCGACTTAAATCCTAAGCCGAAGAGGTCTCATTTTTCTTTCAATCTCGGGGCCTCGATCTCTCCTTGGAGATACCTTCCAAGTCCTTTCCCAGGTACAGCTCCTTTCCCGACCGTATGTGGAAACCCATTTTCGTAGTTTTGGATATTTGAGGCACTGGGATCTTGTTCCCCTCGATGATAAATGCTACGTTGATAAATTCCAAAGAGCGGAAGGAGCACTCAATCGCTTCGTCACTTGCCTCTAGATATGGCGCACTGTTAGTTACAGTCGCGATGATGTCCTCTTCAGCATTTATCGTCACCAGACGTTCCTCTATAACTAACTTCAACTTTTGGTGCAACGACGAGGGCACTGCTCCCGCTGAGTGTATCCAAGGTCTCCCCAGCAAGCAATTATAGGACGGCTTGATATCCATTACTATAAAATCCACTTCATACGTACTCGGGCCAATTAATAGAGGCACTTCGATCCTCCCCATGACTTTTCTTTCAGTTCCATCGAATGCCCTCACTACATTATGGCAGATCTTCATGTGAGAGCTATCAATGGGTAATCGATTCAGCGTTGATAGTGGCAAGACATTGAGTGCCGATCCATTATCGACCAGTACCCCTGGTAGTGTGTATCCTTTACACCGTGTGGTAATGTGGAGAGCTTTGATGGAACCCGTACCTCCCGGCGGGATCTCATCGTCATTAAAGAAAATGAAGTTTTCGGTACTTATATTGCTAATCAGGCGATCCAGCTTATTAACGGAGATATCATTAGCAACATATGTTTCATTCAAGATTTCATCGGCGTTGCGGTGTGCCTCGAGCTCAACGGCAAGTCTAGCATGAGATATGCGAGCTGGTTGCTTATGCAGCTGCTCCACAACACTGTACTCACTATGTTTTAAGAATTTTAAGAACTCCTTAGCCTCTTATTCCTTCACTGGCTCGTTTATAGGTGATTCTTGTTTGGTCGCCTTTTCCTTCTTTTGTTCACCTATCAAAGCTTTCTCTTTTGTGAGTTCAACTCGTGTGTTTGTCGTGTCGTAGCGCTTTCCACTGCGCGTATAGAAGCCTACCTCCTGGTTTCCCTTTGCAGTGCTGGACGAGTCCCCCTTCCCAGGAATCGTCACATTGCAGTCATAGTTCCAGGGAACCTTTTTGTTGTCTTCATATGAAAAGATCGCAGGTTTTTGAATTACGACCTTCGGCGTTATCTTTGCCCCCATTTCATTGTTCCTTGGCCGCGAGATGATGACTAAAGGATAGCTAATTTTCGAGGCCTTTGCTGCTGATTCATCTTCTAATGCGCAGATGTTTTCTCCTCCTTGGCTTTCATAGAATTCTATTTCTTTATCGTCCATCAGCCTTTGCACGGCAAAGATTCGAACTCGATACGCGGATCACGTGCCCCTCCATGTTATGAAACTCACAGCCATTTCTTGTTTCTTCATACTCTTCCACCGGATCTGATACAACTAATCCCCTTCTCGTCATTTCCTTTCAAACCCGTCTCATCGGGGTTTTCACTTCAGCAACATCCATTTTAAATCTTTTCCCCATACTCTCACCTATCATATTAACCCCATGATTAGGTAATGGGTGTTCCGCGCTAGGGGTATCGTCTACTTTTACAATGCCCATCTGTATGAGTTTTTCCACCAATTTCTTGAAGGCGAGACAATGCTCTATTGAATGCCCCACAATTCCTGCATGGTATTCGCACTGTGCATTCGTGTCATACCATTTAGGGTATGGGAGCTGTAAGGTCTTTAAGTAATGCGAGGCAACCACATGTGCATCGAGCAAGTTCTGGTACACTTCTTTGTACGTGGTTGGGATCGGCGTGAATTGTATTTTCTCCGTATTTTGTTTTGCATTATATTCCTGTCTAGATGGGCTCATGATGATCGCGACACGGTCCGGGGTGGTTCACGAGAATAGGCTTTGAATAACTTTTGTTATGGGTGCTTATGTTGTTTACATCATTCTCTCTTTTTTCGGAATCGTCTTTCTAGCACCTTCTCCCGCCTCTATCCTGCCACATCTGATTGCATTTTCTATCATTTCTCCTGACATCACAATAATTGAGAAACTTTTAGTGGCGCCTCCCAGCATGTGATTAATGAAAGGAGCCTCAAAGTATTGATAAAGAGCATGGTTGTCTCCTTCTAGGAGCGTGCATTTGAACTTGTGTTGCTATTTCTCTCCATCGCCGGGCGTATTGTCCAAGCTCTCCTTTGGCTTTTTCTCCATATTTTGGAGTGTGATTTACCGGGAGCTATATCGCCTACATGGCCATAGTGTTTCATGAAGGCTGTGCAGTCCTTCCATGTCTTAATCTGGGCACGATCGAGTGATTGTACCATTTGGTCGCATGAGACCAACCAGATGGCCCTAAAAGCGATGAATCAGCAATTGGTCATTATTAACGTGTCTCGCCATCCGTCGACAGAACATCGTGATGTGCGCTTCGGGATAACTAGTTCCATTGTACTTTTCAAAATCTGGGGTTTTAAACTTTGGCGGAAGCACCAAGTCAGGGACCAAACTTAGGTCCTTAGCGTCTACCCCATAACGGTAGTCACCAGTCTCTATTGCTTTGAACTTCTCCTCTAACCACTTGCAACGGTCCTCAAATTGTCTCAGCAAGTCCACTTTTGCCTGGTCTATTTCTGCCACTTCGTCGAAATCAGGGACCACAGGGTTAGCTGGACTATCCCCTGGGTTAGAACCTAAGCCTGTCGGAAAGTGCGCAGGTACCGCGGTGTCAGTCGTCTGATACTGAGGCCTGATGGTGACAGGCGTCCTTTGGGGGTACACATCTGGTTGCGCTTGGGTGTTTGTTGGGGTAAAACCCGGAGGGTGAGGAGGTCTTTCACTAATAGCGGAGCCTTTTCCTTTTTCATGTTCTTTAGCCAGCAACTGCGTCAGTTGGCTTATTATATTATTCTGAGATTCTTGCATCCGCTCTATCATGTCCTGTTGTATCTTGGCTAATCGTTCTTGCATTTGATCCTGCATGTCTTTTTGCATCTGCTCTAACTTTTCTATTCTTTGATCCATCGCTTTTGTTTTGCGTCGTGTACCGTAACGATGCTCAGTTTCTAGATTTTCCTTTCCTTTTCTCTGTATTAATTTCAACTAATGAGGCTCTCTCTATGGACTTAAATGCATATGATATGATGTAATGCAAATGCATGAATGCAAAAAGAAGGCATCGATTCAGATTCAACTTCATTTTAGAGAACTTTATTAGAAAACAAAATCTTTTACATAAAGCGAACTACAAATATGTTTTCGCCCTAAGGCCTAAAGTTTTGATTTTCCCAAGCAAAGAGATTAGCTCTTGACTACGACCCGACTGCAACTCATATTTTATGCTCAACATATCGGCCTGTGCTGCCAAAGTTTGTAGATGATCGGCTACCTCTCGAATCTGAACTATCGCTTCGCCCATAAGGTAATCCTGATTTCTAACTTGATCATGAGAACAGTGAAGTTCTTCTTCCCAACGCCCTTCTCTTGTTTCCAGAAGCTCAATCCGAAGTTCACAACTGTGCAATGCTGATTCTAATTTTTCAATCATACCCTTCATTTCCTCGATCTTGTTTAGACTTGACCTCAGTTCAATTTCAGAATTACGACTTCGATGGTGATGAAGAGACCGCCCAAGTTCAGCCACTCTAGCTTTCAATCCCTTTTTCTCTTTTTGGCTTTCTGCCAAATTCTTCTCTAAGGCCTCGTTTTGCGCTTATATTCCTTGAAACTTCTTCTCCCAATAGTTAGCTTTGGCCTTTTCCTCTCGAATCTCCCGTCGCCACTGTTCTGGAGTCTTTCCTAATCCAGTGTTTTTCATTGTCAGACGCATCTTCTTATATTCTGTCTTCAAACTATCTCGATCTTCCTCTATCTTCCACTTTTCTTTTCTTAGTTTCTTGGCCTCTGATTTCTGAACATCTGCCTCTAATTTCAGGTGTATTTTCTCTTCTTCCAGTTTTTCTATCCTCTTTCCAAGCTCTGAACTCATCCTTTCGAAATCTTGCTTTACGATCTCAAATTCGATGGGACCACTTGCAAGTATTCTTCTCTTGATCGCGCTATACGGATTCAACTCGGGGATGTTATCATTAATCATTCTAGTCCTCCATCCACTGTATTCTAAGGTCGTCATTGGGCCTGCGGATAATCTCTTCATTCTATGAATCTGATTCTAGGAACTAGAAATCTCCTTAACCCTCTTCTTATAGCTTTCTCCTTGGTATGAAAACTCACATTGAGCCAGTCCATACGTCGTTGGTACAAACTATCTTGAACCATACTGCCTCAGTACAAGTAAATGGGCATACCCAATAGCTCCCCAAATTCCAGGTAAAGGGACCCAGTCGAAATCCCCACATCGATAAAGAATTTCGTGAGAAACCATCCAAGGAGCCCTCCACTCGATGTCTTTTTCTTGAAGATTCTGAAAGATCGCCATCCAGTTTTCCTCGGACACGTTTTCTCTTCTTGGTGTAGCCACTATTTCTTTCAATGGAGAGTAATTTTTAGAGAAAACCCGATAAGACACTTTCTCCACCTTCCAGAAATGACTATGGAACCAAGCCAACAATAACTGCGCGCATCCGATGAACCTGCCTTCACCTGTTCTTCGACATGTATTCAGAGATCTGAACGTATCGGCTAAGATCGCAGGCACAGGCGTGACCCCTTTGTCTAATCGACCGAATAGATTAGTAACTACTTTATCTACATGTCTTAGAGCTTTAGGGAAGATTACCAAACCGTAAATACACAAGGCAAAGACGTCAATATTTTTCTTTACATCGAGATGTGTTAGGATTAGGTCCCTCAAACTCACCCAAGGTATGCGTTTACCACCGCCTTTCTTCTGAAGCTGAGACCCACTGCTCGCTCATCCCTGTGATATTCATTAATTTTTTCACAAAAGTTGGGCCATTAACGGCCTTTGAGTAAGCTTTGTCGACTTGAACTTTTGGACAATGCAGCAAGGTCGTATATTCCTCCACCGTGGGTACTAAATCTACTTTTTCGAAAGAGAAACAGCTATAAGCGGCATTCTAAAATTGAGTCATGGCTCGAAACAGATACTTATCTACTTTGATGTCGAGCAAGTAAGGTAGATCGCCATAAGTATGATAGAACAGCTGCTTTGCCCCATCATCCCACTGGGTCCATATTTCTTTCAACTCCCGGAGTTCGATTCTGCGTGACAATCGATACTAGTGAAATCTTGTAGTTCGACACATACCCCTCGGTTGTTTGTCCCCCTTCTCTAATTGGCTTTACTCGACCATATGCGGGACGGCTGCATTATCTTCCACTTTATCAAGGAATTCGCTCTCCATAACCAGCTCTCTAACTTAGAAACTGACCGTGAATCGATACCTCTTAAAAAATGAAATGACATGCAGAGAAAATAAAACATAATCAGTTAGTATCATAGAATGAAATATAAAGCAAGTAAAATATATAAACACCTATCGGGTAACTACTAAGGTTTGGCATAGTTCGACTTAGGGTGGGTTCTTATGTTCTCTACGTGTGGTTTAGTTCTAAAGTTCAGTACAGAACCGAAGAGATTCCTCGATCCTCACCCATCGTAGGCTCATACGGACCCGAGTTCGGTTCGAGGGAATACATTTCTCTATGGCCATGCGAAGTGAAAACTTCACAAAGACATAGGTACAGATGTATCGAGAAGCGATCCACTAGCCCATGCATGAGGTGAAAACCTCACGAAGGCATAGCTTCGCTCCCACTTAAAGGTGTGACCACAACGGTCATGCAATGCAATGCCAAAGTATTTTATGGGACTCGAAATTATTACAATTATAGCATCGAAAGTGCATTTAAAGAAACATGAATTTTCAAGACCATTTTCCAAATTTTTAATCAAAAGGACAAAAATTAATCGATCTATGGCCTGACTCTCGATATGTCCCCAGCGGAGTCACCAAGCTGTCGTAACCATTTTTTAAAAAAAAGTGGGGATCGGCTTTGGTTTTTGAAAACGAAATTAAAAATGGGAGTCGCCACCGATCTTTATTAGGTGTGATCGGATCACCTTTGTTTTAATAAAACGTTTTGGTTTACTAAAATAGTGCTTTAGGTCTACGAAATTTGAGAAAATGGGTTCGGGAGTCGGTTACGTGCGAGGAAGGATTAGCACCCTCGTCACGCCCAAAATTGGTGCCGAATTGATTAATCATGTCCTAATGTTGAAAATTTGAAAAGATTCGAAAATACGATCCTTTTTACTTTCAAAACTTCGAGATGGATGATGAGGGCCTCCTATTTCAAAGAGATAAAGTATCATATCCAGTAAGTTAGGGTGCGACACTTTAGGCTCCTGAAACTGAGTTTGCCTTTTGATTTTAAAACTTGGTTTTAGAATTGAAGAGGATATTCCGTTATTTGTCGAATGAGAAACCAGAACCCAGTAAGTTAGGGCTTGATTTCTCGAATCTTTAATACGAAATATTGGTTGTTATAAAACTGATGCATCGAGAAAAATCAGCGTAAAAATGTGAAAACACGATGTTATACGTGAAAAGAATAATAATGATAAAATAATGATGATAAAGTAAGAGTAATAATATAGGTAGTGATAAAATGAAAGTATTACGTATATTAACAGTAGTAGAAATAACGATAAAATAATGATAGTGATAATAATAACAATAATAATAATCACATAATAATAGTATGATTAAGAAAAATCAAAACAAAAATATATAAAATAAGTAAATGAATAAATAAATACAATGGTGATAGTGATAATAAAATAATGACAATAATAATAGATAGTATAAATGGAATATATATATAATGATGGTAATAATTATAATATAAATAAAGCAATGGTGACGATAATAATTAAAATAATAATAATAATAATAAATAAAAATACTAATACTAGTAAAGATAGTATAGTATAGCAACAATAAGGTAATAATAATAATAAATAATCAATAATAATAAAAATGAAGATGTTAAGTAATAGTATTAATAATAAAAATTGCAAAATAGTAAAAAAAAAGGGCTAAATTGCATTAAAGCGGAAGTTTTGGGTCAAATTATATGAAATAAATAACATGGGACCGAATCAAACGCGTGCAAAATGGTGAGGGACGAGGAGTGCAATTTTACCGAGCTATTAAACGCAGCGTTTAAATAAGGATTAGGTTAAAAACTGCGTGAAATTTCGGGCGCAATTAAAATAAAAGAAAGTCTTATTTAAATAAACTAAAAACGCGGAAGGACCAAAAGGGCAATTAGCCCAATTAACGAAAACGCGCGGATCCTCGGACGGGTCGGGTCGCGCGCGGATCTTGGTCAAAACGACGTCGTTTTGGGCGTTAGTACAACCCCAAAACGCGTCGTTTTGGAAGGCTATTTAAGGCCCAAATTTCGAAAAAATTCATTTGTCACCGCTTTTAAAAAAATCTATCCTTTTCTTGTTTTTTCTCTGCGCAGTTAAAGGAGAGGATTTAAGCGCGGCCCGATCGATCCGCCACCGCTCTTCGCTGCCGTCCTAGCCAATGACATCGCAGGCACTGCGGCATTTTGGGTAAAAAAATAAGTTTTTATTTCTTTTTCTTCCCCTTTTTTTTTAAAAAAAAAGTATAGGTATGTACATATGCTAAAACTTTCAAAAAAAAAAGAAAAATATTCACATCTTGTTCGCCTTTGACTTTGATTTTTTTTTAGTGGTTTCTTTGCGTTTAACCGAAGTGTTCTTAGGCTTAATCTTGTGTTTTTATATTGATGATGAAAAAAAAAAGGATCCTTTACAAAAAAATCCAATCGGCTTTTATAGCCTAAAATTCTTTACAACTTGTTTGCTTTCTGTCTTTTCTCATTTATTCTTTGCAGGTGCTAGTGGTGTTGGCGGTGGAGATGTGACGAGGCGGTGGCCGGTGGCTGCAGACGGCGTCAGAATGTCAGGGGTCAGAAGTCAGATACCCTAGGTGCGGCGCACCTAGGGTTTGCTGTTTGTGTGTTTTTTTTGTTTAATTTTCTGAAATGGGCTAGGGTTTAGGCTATTGTAATTGGGTTGATTAGTTTTGGGTTTTGTTTTGTTGGGTTTAGGTCTGATTTGTGAGGGTTTGGGCTTGGGTAATGATAAAATGGGCCATGCGGGTTTTGTAATTGGGTTTTATTTGGGAAATGGGCCCCGGGCAAATTATAGGTCCTACAGTATAACTCTTGTTTTATTATTAATTTTGTTACTATTTTAGAGGCATTTGCTTGCTAAATTATATTTATCTTAGTGTTATTTAAGTATACATATATATTTATTTTCAATTTGTTGGGAAACATTTATTTCAATGTTTTTAGTATTTTTGATGTATTATATTTTTAAAAAAAAATTATATAATATATAAAATAAAAAAATTAATACGAGCGAGCCAGGCTTGGGCAAAATCTTAGGCCCATTTTTTGGGTTGGGCTCGGGCCTAGCAAATGGGCCTAAAATTTTGGTTGGATCCGACCTGACCCGGCCCATGGACACCTCTACTTGTGACGTTCATAGTGTGACATACTTTAATCTTGAGTGGATGACAGGCTATGTATCCGTGACTTGTATACTTTGATGTAAGTAAAAGTTTGAGTTCAAATAGATAAGGAATCAGAAGTTAGTGCGTTGGGTATACAACTTCTGCAGTATGTAGCATCATTCACGATAGTGAAATTCATAGCTCAACTAATTAGTAAATGATATTCTCTCCTCGCCATTACATGATAGATGAAAAGTAAACGTGGTCACAGGTCATTTGCCTTTGTGATAAATGACTTAATTATTATTCAATAGTAATTGACTTTTCATGAAGAAAGATGCAATGATTACCTTGAGATAAAATACAATCATATTGAGAGAATGAATTTATCCCAAAGAGATTAACGATATCCTATGATGGTAACATACTTATGACAAGGTCATTGGAAAAACACTTGTTGAGTAACTTTAGTAATAGTATGTAATTAGGGAGAGAATTTTTGTTCTTCTCTTATTTATCTTCAATTTTTCCACTTCTCACTATAGCAAAACAGACTTTTAGCGGCGTTTTTTTAGGCTTTTAGCGGCGTTTATAAGCACCTCTAATAGTATTTACGGCGCTTTTAAAAGCGCCGCAAAAAACGCCACTAAATACAACGCCGCAAACTTTAGCGTCGTTTATGAGAAAAAAACGCCGCTAAAGATCATGACTTTTAGCGGTGTTTTTCCCACAAACGCTGCTAAAAGTCATGACTTTTAGCGGCGCTTCTACCACAAACGCCGCTAAAGGTCATGACTTTTAGCGGCACTTCTCCTACAAACGCCGCTAAAATTATTTATCTTTAACGACACTTTTTTATAAAACGCCACTAAAAGTATTTGTCTTTAGCGGCGCTTTTTTTACAAACGCCGCTAATTTGGTCATGAAAAATAAAAATAAAAATAAAATATTTTTCTTCATATCTAAAAATTAAAAAAAATAAAAATTTTGCATTACTATTGGATCTCTGATTTGTTTGGTACTGAAACACCACATTCTATGTCACATCAATCTACATTTTTTCCTTCAATAAATGACCAAAAAAGTGAAAAAAATACAAAAGGAAACGATATATTGCAGTTCATCAATATTCAACGGTGGAATCGAATGAATTAGTTATTTCCAGAAACATACGCAAAGAGAGTCAAACTATAACTTCGAAGCTGCTGAGTACAATTCTGCAAGCAAATGTAGACACTAGAATCAAAGAAAAAAGACTTGGGAATCAGATTCTATTTACATGATATTCCTTGCACTTTCACATAAACTTCCTCTAGTGTTCCAAGTAAACTAGAAAAAAGATAGCATTAATACGCACGTTATGGGAATCCAAGATGTGTATGGGTGGTATTTGTTGTAAGTAACCTTGTCCAGCTTGTAAATACATTCATACCACATATAGCCAACCTGAAGAATTTAAGAAATAAAAGAAAAAAAGCCTCCAACAAAAACCAAATAAGCATAATGGCAATATAGAGATCTAGGGATCAGGCAACTTACAAATAATGCAATTGCAACAACACTTGCTTTGATTGAAAATTTTTTCTTGGTTTCACATTCCTCCAATTTTTCAATCCATTTCTCAACCTGATTTAAAACATTTCAATGAGAAAGTTAATTGTGCACAAAGAGAGCTAGATTGATGATTGAAATTTTTTACTTACATTTGGATGATAGTAGGCATACATCATTCCAATTAAAATCCAGTTCCATGTATTAGATATGGTGCTTTTCCCTCATCTTGTGAATGAAAGAAAACAAAAAGCACAATTAAACTTGTTAATATTCAAGCTTCCATAAGGTAAATCAAAATTTTCAAGAACTACACAAAATATGCTGCAAAAATACAAGGGAACATGCATTTTCTCTAGATAATTATTGAAAAATAAACAAAGCAGATAACTAATGCCGCAAATAGAAACATAAAACTTAAGTTACAAGTGTTCAACACAAGTTAATGAAGAAAGGTAGAAATTTCATAAGTTCAGATTATGTTACGAGTTTATCCAACTCATAAGAAAAATCAGGCACTGCAGAGCTGAAAATAGGTGATGTCAAATCCAAAGACCAAGTGATAGTATCGCCTCTTTGTTTTACCCTTTTCACTATTAGATCCCTCACAATCAAGAAACTGATATAGAAGCTTCCAAAGCATTCAACGTGCAAAATAGCCTAAAAATACACGACCAAATAGAACAAAAAGAAAGAATAACAATCTATTAGATTAAATTCATTAAAAATTAATAATCTGTTAGATTAAATTCATTAAAAAACAATTCATTAGATTAAATTCATTAAAAAAGAATAACAATCCATAAAGATTAAATTCGTTAAAAAATCGCAAAGAAATTCAAATGAATCAAAACTTACCACGGTTAATAATAGGAGATCTCCTCACGGGTCATCTAACAAACAAATGGATGTAGTCATCTTTCATGTATCCCTTTTTAAAACATGACCTTTAAATACACAGTGTGGAAGAAGTGAGAAATAAAATGCCAAGTGATGCCCCTCAGTTTTTTGAATGAGTTTATAGGATTAATATACGATTTCACAAACCAATAGTTGGATTTACAAATATAATTGGACTCATCATGCAAGTAAAATTTCAAATCTATCCTACATCTCTATCATATCAATCCAGAATATGATTTTTCATTATTAAACTTTTTTGCATCCAACCAATTATACATCCTAAAATCATTCAAAACTAACATAAAATAAAATAGCCTATTAAACAAATATAAATCGTACATGCAAAACTAATTTAGTCTTACACTAGTATATGTGATAGCCTATTATCCATAGGCAGGATTTTGTAGTATCCAACATCTATGCACCTTAAACGTTTAATGAAATGGATAAAGCATTGAACATGAAACATAGCACACCAATATTATAATTATATATAGGTGGTTGGAAGACAGACAAACAAACATGCAGGGCATTTGTATCCCATAAGAACACACTCAATAGTATTAAAATTTATTAGCTCATCATATAAAAGTTCCATGCTTTTTAATCCTGTAATAACTCAATTAATTGGTCCTAAAACTAGACAGCATATGGCAACAAATGGGACTTTCTTTACAGCCCCCAATTGGCATGAAAATGGAACCATTAATTTGTTCAAATTTTGGACAGCATAAAAAGGGGCACAAAATTGGACAGCATTAGTTTTTACACTATTTCCGAGCAGCATTTAGACTTACAATAAACGAATCTAACTAATGCTAGACAGTAAACATTTTCAACCATTAAATCGAAATCGAAACATCAATGCTAATTTAATAATTTTTTTTATTTTAGCATAAAAATAACAAAACGAGTTTAAAGAAAACTCACAAGAAAATTCCCCAAGATCAAATCTATCTACACAATTCTAGCATTCCCCTGGCTGCTTAGACCTTTTGTCTCCTTGTTAGCTAAACATAGTCAACCATAATATAATAAAAAATAACCAAATTCTACTAACATCAAAGAAAAAATTTACAACTAATCAAAGAGCTTTTCTTCTCTACAACCCACAGTTACGCCTACCACCCACAATCCATCATCATTTTTCTTTACAACAAAGTTAAAGAGAGAGGAGAGCTTAGAAAAAAAATTACCGAGCTTGAGGATACAACTCTTAAACAAGCTAAGTCCTTAGTTTCCTTCAACACGCAAATTGTCTCTCCTTTTTCTTTTGGTGATACGGTTAAAAGAAAGAAGATGATGACCATCTTCCACTTTTTTCCATCTTTTGATTATTATTATTTAATAATTTATATTACTTTAATTAAAACAAACATAGACCACACACTTTCACCCACTCCACCACCGACCACTACATATTAAAAATGACTAATTATCATTTGAAGCCTCAATAATAATTAAAATCTATAGAAATTAAATAACGTTTCTATAAATTTAAAACATCACAAAAGCCCTATAATGACCGACACATGTAAAGAACAGGCAAGAGTTACAAAGGAGAAAAAGAAAAGGAAAATAGATAATAAATGCAACAGATAAATTACCTCTGCAAGGAACCTTACTATCCTCTATATTAATTTTGTCTTAGACTCTTGCCTGGCATCACTTCTTAACTTATCAACTGTGTCTTTGACAGTATTGAGACCAGAATGCAACAAAAGGAAAGCATAATATTTCAACTTCCCCACTATCACATGTAATCTGTCAATTGCATGGAAACAAATTTAATCAAAAGAGTTGGATTGTTTTACCCTTAGCCAAGCAGAGTATGTCACTCTTTCATTTGAGTTTCTTTCCTTTTTCTTTATGTGTGTGGTGTGGAAGTTCGTTAATGCACTTATATCACATTTTATAGCTAATTAAGAAAGTCAACAATAGTAAAACAAACTCTTTCAAAAAGAAAATATAAATAAACTGAAAAAAGAAAATATGAGAATGAATATTCAATTCAAAATCAAGAAAACCTTATTACTTCTTGAAGACATTAGAGACAACCAAATAAATAAAATCAACAACTTCAAAGAAGACAATATATAAAAGAGTAACAACTGCCAGCAGAGAAAGGATAGAACCCAGGATATTGAGCTGCAGATGGCTCTAATTCAATTTGAATTGAGAAAATCATGAATTGTGTTCCGACTGTGTCGTATTCATTGAACGTGAAAGGCGTTGTTACTAACAGATTCTTTCTAAGAAGAGGACTCCGACAAGAAGATTCTCTTTCCCCTTATTTTGTTTCTAATTTTTAGTGAGGCCTATATACTCTCCTAATTAAGCGGGTTTTGATAGGAAAGTTCATGGGATTCAAACAAGCATTAACAGCCGAGAGTCACCTACATATTCACTGTACAGTAATGAATCAATGTTGCCTTCACAAAGATATACAATAGATGCCTTTCCGACATTGTCTCGATTAGAAGCATCCTTCGACAAGTTGTCGTCAATCACCCCCGCAGCAGAACATTGCGATGATTAACAAACCGAATATGAAACAAACCCAAAGATGAGAAACTTTCAGACTTTCATTACTGAACAAGAAAATCCATATTTTATTACAAAAAGGAAAAATCTGCAGATTTATTCCCTACT
The DNA here is from genome assembly GCA_025698515.1 of Gossypium sturtianum. NCBI lineage: Eukaryota > Viridiplantae > Streptophyta > Magnoliopsida > Malvales > Malvaceae > Gossypium > Gossypium sturtianum. The sequence continues at coordinate 82,852,458 of CM046951.1, forward strand.
CTTTCCCCCCCCGGATATCTTAAATGATAAATAGGAGCAATGACAAGTAGAGAGCCTCATGAGGCATAAGCGATCTCTGGAGTAATCCGGAAGGAAAAACAACCCAAGTGAGTGTGATACAGCTAAAAGAAGAACAAACCTTGTGAACCAATTTGAGCGGTTAAGAGCAAAGCACAAACTTCTTGTCTTATTGACATTGTATCTCAAGTTGCATATCCATGCAAGCCTCCAACATCCTCTGCATATTATTCATCCTTTGCTGCATCCTAGCCATGTCAATCCTCAAATCATTAATGGCCTCCCACTCCTGCACCAAATTAGCAGAGCACAATTAGAAGATCGGTGGGGGAAACCGATTTGGGGGATTTTGGTTTGGGGATTTTGGGAAACCGATGTAGGGAAATTTTGGACTTAGGAAATTTAGGGTTTGGGAAATAAAAATCGAGGTTATAGGTTAGTTTTTTAGCAGAGAAAAAACGACTATGAAATTTTGCGGCGTTTTTTAATAAAATGTCAGTATAGTTTATTTTTTGCGGCGTTTCTAATAAAAACGCCACTATAGCTTCATTTTTACTATTACACAATTTTAATTTTTTTCCCATTTTTAATTTATATTTTTTTATGTTTTTTCTTTCAAAATTATTGTGATGAGATTATCATTTTTTTGAATTTTTATTTTTATTATATTTTGAGTATTGAACTTTTTAACTAAAATATTAAATATTAAATTTTTAAGTTTTTAAGTTTTTAATTTTTTAATTTTTTAATTTTTTATTATTAAATTTTAAAAATTTAATTACCATTATCAACTCTTTTAGGAATTTCTTTTTTCTTTCTTTTTACATCAACATTATTCTTGTAAGTATGGTTTGCATTAGTTGTTTAGATTTTTATATAAATGGCATTTAATTATATGTATACACCTAAATTTTGATATAGATACATCTCAGAATTATATTTGAATTTTAGTTTAATGTGTAATTCTAGATGTGAAATTCTAATTGTGGTTTAAATGTATAGTTGAAACTTTAATTTTGATTTAATCATACACATTATTTTAAAATATAAATACATCAATATATTTTTATATTAAATAAATATAAATTTTTATGTATGCAATATATAAATAAAAATGATGTTTATTGTATCAATAATTGTGTTAATATTTTACAAGATCTTGATCAAATTAAAGTTCATGTATACAATTGCACACTAAACCATTGTTCGTGTATGCTTTTGGGATTTAACCCATTTTGATATATATATTTTTAAAATAATAATTTATATTTATCTTATTTTGATTTATATTCTAAAAAATCCAAGATTAATCCCTAAATTATAAACTCTAGACCCTAAATATTATACCCTAAACCACAAACACCAAACACCAAACCCTAAACCCCAAACTCAAAACCCCAAACCATAAATCCTAGACCATAAAACCCGAACTCTAAACTCTAAACCGCAAACCTTAAACCATAATTCGAGACCAAATTTTTGGGAATTCATGTGGCCAATGTTAGTGTAGTACAAAACATATATTTTATATAATTATATTAAATAATATGGGTGTAGTACAAAATGGCATGAACCTCAGTAAATTCCAAATATTTTTCAGTTTTCAAAAAGTATCCTTAAACCTTAAACCCCCAAACCCAAACTATAAAATCCTAAACCCTGAACCATAAACTATAAAACATAAACCCTTAACCCAAAATAATAAACATTATATCATAAACCCTAAAACTCTAAATCATAGACATTAAACCTTAAATTCTAAACCCTAAACCCTAAAATAAAATATATATTTTTGCGGCCTTTTTTATAAAAACGCCACTAAAGCTTACCTTTTGCGGCGTTTTCCTAAAATCGCCACTAAAGCTCAAAAAATAAACGACGTTGTTTCGCTCAAAATTTTGTAGCGTTTTTTTATAAAAACGCCGCTAATGCTTAGATCAATAGCGGCGTTTTTATGAAAGCACCGCTAATGCTCAGATCTATAGCGGCGTTTTTAAGAAAGCGCCGCTAATGCTCAGATCTATAGCGGCGTTTTTAAGAAAGCGCCGCTAATGCTCAGATCTATAGCGGCGTTTTTACGAAAGCGCCGCTAATGCTCAGATCTATAGCGGCGTTTTTTTAAAGCGCCGCTAATGCTCAGATCTATAACGGCGTTTTTACGAAAGCGCCGCTAATGCTCAGATCTATAGCGGCGTTTTTACGAAAGCGCCGCTAATGCTCAGATCTATAACGGCGTTTTTACGGAAGCGCCGCTAATGCTCAGATCTATAGCGGCGTTTGGGCAAAAACGCCGCTATTGCTCAACTTTTTGCGGCGTTTTCTTTCAAACGCCGCTAATGTATAATATTTGCGGCGTTTTTTATTAAAACGCCGCTAAAAACGCCGCTAAAAGTCTGTTTTGGTGTAGTGTCTGGTGGTGAGAATAATTAGTATGACCATCCCTTTTACGTTTATTATATAGCCACTTATTACATCCACGTCAAATATTATATCTTTATATAGTGTTACATTCGCTTCAGGGAATGGAACAAATCTAATACAACATGCTTTATGGCTTTTCATTTAATAGCTCGTTATTTAATAGCACATTTGAAGCATGAAAAGTTAAAAAAAATTTATTAAGCAAGTCTTGATCAATAATATTCTCCTCACATAATTTTAATTGAGAACTCAATACTGCATATTTATACTCACTCACAATTTTAAAATATTGCAACTTTAGGTGCATCCAATAATAATGAGATTTGGATAGAATTATCACATTCTATTGTTCATATCTTTCTTTTAGAATATTCTACAATTCAAGTGGATTTTTAAAAGTCAAATATTTTGCTTTCAACCCTTTATGGGGATGATGACAAAACAAGATCACAGAGATAATCAGTCAATTTAATTTAATAATAAGAGTAATAAATATAATTCAATAACTCAATCTTTCTTTATCATTTTCAAAATAAAGATGGGTATGCAAGTATTATGCATAATATAATTCAGTAGTTGAATCCTTCTCTGTCAAAAGAGGTAGATACTCATAGTAAGAGTGATTCATACTTAATATAATCTTTTCTTCATTCACAATCTTAATATGAGATCTATTACAATGAATATCTTCTAAAACCAATGCATTAACCACCACAAATTGTGTTCTTTCATTTATTGGTATATTAGCTTTTCTTGAATTTTCAACTAATTTTGTACTACCAAATATTACAATAATATTGATTTGCTTAAGTACCAAATATGATAAACGCTTTATCTATAAAGATAGTATTCATTACTACATTATCAACAAAACATATATATATTCTTAAAGAATATCAATATAGTTGAACAAAATATTTGAACGTACAATAAATATGTGATCGGTGATCTTTCATATCACATTGATAAGTTATATCTACCTTTTGAAGGGTTATCTTGAAAACTCTCGTTGTTCTCTTTGAAAGTATTGCATTATCTAAGAGAAAATTATTTCTATTTCAATTTCAGGGTCATTAATTTTATCAATGATCGAATATCAAGTATGAAAGTCACTTGAAAATAAATAGAAACGGAAAAAAGCCATTTTATTCAAATGGCCGAATGCCAATTTTTTTAATAGATTCAAATTTTTTGTAATGGTTGCATGACCATTTTTTTTTTATTTTTAAATGTCGAAGGAGTTGTTTTTATAGGAAGTGTGTATATATATATATATATACACATAAACACCCATGGTAGGTTTTTTTTAAGTTTCTACTTTTTAATAACTTTAGTTGGTTTAATTTCTACCCTATTATGGGATAAATCCAATTCAATTCAAAATTTTCAACAAAATATAATAATTTTTTGTAAGAAATTAAAAAATATAGTAAGTATGAATCCGATTAATATATTACTCATATAATGTAAAAGTATGTATGAAAAATTGACGTGGTTGAATGGTTGATGCTCCATACCTATCTAAATTTTGCTCAGCCAAAAATCAAAATCAATGATGACATCAAATCTTTCACCATCCTCGAAAAGATAAAAATAAAATAAATTAATCAAATCAATTATGAATTAAAATTAAAATTAATATAAACATAAAATAAAATAAAATTCTTAAAAAATATTTGCATCTAGTGTCTAAGATATCAGTGAACAAATCTAGCCTTCAATCCTAGAACCAATAAATTAGATCAGATTGAGATAAACTGATGTTTATAAATTTTTTCGTGTAAAATAAAATTCAAAGTCTTTGGAGTAGCTAAGCGATTAAAAGCGTTGAAGGAACTAAAGGGTGCGGGTTTGGTTCCTCTCTTCCCACTAGTGCCATTGATTTATAAATTTCTCGAGGAAAAGTAACTTTGAAATTGCAGGTAGATGAATGATTAAGGATGGACTTCAAAGGTTAAGAGGTTGAAGGTTTAATTTTCAGCGATGGTGATAACGTGTAAATAAATAAATAAGAAATAGAAGAAACAAGAGAACTATGGAACTCAATGACTAAGAATGTTTACAATGCTTCTCTAATGTCTATATTTATAGAATAATAAGTATAGATAAAATAAAACTCTACATTTAATGAATATTAGAATCCTAAAGTATATAAAATTTATCTTGATCTTGATAATAAAATATTCATAACAATATTTTAATTAATCTTAGGGATAATTCAACATTTAGTCCTTGAACTTGGCAATTATTCTCAACTTGGTCCTTAAACTTTTTTGTCCAAATTAGTCCCTGAACCTGACAAGTTTTCCCAATGTTATTTTTTGTGATGATATAACACTTTAAGATTGTGTCACATCATTAACTATTTTTTTTAAAAATACTAATTTTTTATGTGATGACCTGTCACAAAATTAAAATGTCACATCATCGCATTTACTAAAATTGAGAGAACTTGTCAAAGTACCAGGACTAATATGAGAATAGTTGTCAAGTTTTAGGATTAATGTGGACCAAAAAAAGTTAAAAGACTAAGTTGAGAAAATTTGCCAAGTTCAGGGACTAAATATTGATTTATCCCTTAATCTTGAAAAAAGAACTAATTGCACCAAACATCCCAAACTATGACCATCATTCTAAATTGGTCCTCAAACTTTAAAACATTCTAATTACTTCCTAAAATTATTGATGTTATATCAATAAAGTTCTTCCATTACTAAAATCATTAATTAAACCATTAAATGAGACACTAGAATTTAAGTTACATAATTTAAAATGAAAAAGTTAAACAAAAATGAATGTTGTAAAAATTTTAGTTTTAAGATTTTTGAAGTTTTTACAGAAACTATCGTTCACACACACTCTCTCTCTCTTTTTTTTTCCGTTTTACTTTGTTTTTACTTTTTAATTATAAAAGTTATGTGGTAACATTTTACTTTTCTTTAAAATTTTCATTTTAAATTATGTCACATGAGGTTTTACATCCACTCAATGATTAAATTAACTATTTCAATAATTGAAGGACTTGATTGATATAACATGGATAATTTAAGAATGTAATTAAAATATTTTGAAGTTTGGGGACAAATTAAGAACGAGAGTCATAGTTTGAGGATGTTTGGTCCAATTGACTCTAAATTTTAGATTTTATTAGTACTATAAAAAATATATTAAATAATCTTAGGGATATGTCAACATATAGTTCATGAACTTGGTAATTTTTCTTAACTTGGTCCCTGAACTTTTTTTGTCCATATTAATCTTTAAACTTAGCAAGTTTTTTCAATTTTGATTCTTATGATGACATGACACCATGAGATTATACCACATCATTATTTAAATTTTTTTAAAAATGACATTGGCATAATACAATAGAACTACATCATGACATTGACCAAAATTGAGGAAAACTTGCCAAGTTCTAATACTAATATAAGTATAATTGCCAAGTTGAGATAAAAAAATTCAGTTACCTCTGATTGTTTTATCCCTTAATCTTAAAAAGAACCCCTAATTTGAGAATAAAGGAAACTATGATTGTTATTCATCCATTCGTAAATTATTGACAAAAGAGCTATAGGACAAAAATCATTTTTGTTATTTTCTAAAACAACATATCATACAATATACAAGTTGGTAATTAAACAGCTGCACAACGCACATTGGATAACGTTGTTCCCAGCAAATCCACCGTCAACAACGACGCCCTTGGCTTCGACGACCTGACCGAACATCCCACCGGCGCCGGTAGACTTTCCGTCGATGTATTCCGTTCACAAAATCTAAGCCACTTAGCTTGCATGTAACTGTGTTTCCTCCATGGTCCCATATGCATTTTCTTTTCCTTCATGCATTTCTTGGCAGCCAAACACAAGATTTTAATCACGTTATTCAATCTCTCCACTTTTCCCACGCAAATTTGGGGTAATCTTTGGACCAACCGATTGTAATCGTCGCTGGCTCTCGCTATCTCGAATTCTGCTCTCAAATTTAATTCTATGATTACCCTTACTTCCCCCTTTCTTGATTCCTCTATCACATCCAAAAACGTGTGCTCCCCTGCAACAACAAAAGAAAAAAGGCCGCCATTAATGGAATGAAGGGTCTTTGTTTTAAACTTTCAAAGGAAAAAAAAAAGAAAAAGGAAGATCATTGTTTTAAGTATTATTGAGGGGTTAATTGCACTTTACATCCTAATTAAAACTATGATCCAAACTCTAAACTATTCCTACACTTGAAAGTGTTGTAACTAGTTGAGTTTCAAAGTATCACTTTCATATCAATTAAGTATTTCTTTCAACTTAAGTGTTACATACTATATGAGATATAATGTGAAACATATTTAAAATACATTGATCAAATTGTAAATACCTATGAACTTATCAATTTGACATTTTAGATCTAACATTTAAAAAAAACCTTTTAAATTTTAATAACATCGTATTTTTTTAACATATTAGATTCAAGTTATCTATGTAGTAGCTCATGTTTTAAATATATTCAATATCAAATCTAAGTTGCGAAGAAATGAAGACTTGAGTTTTGTTTAAGGATTCGAGATAAAATAATAATATATTTTAAGCTAAAGTACAACGTCTTCGTGTTAAACCTTATTTAATTATTAATATTCGAGAATGATCAAAGTAATAATTTTCCATTTTTTTTTTATCAAGAGTTAAAAGGGCTAAAGCTGTCGCATTTTAATCTGCTCTGCAAGTATTTAATGTCAAAGTTGATAGCTAAGTTAATGTAATGAACTTATTTATAACATTTAGTGAAAATAACCCAATATAAGTACATATATGTTTTACCTGATGGGATGTGGGCAGAGCTCCGCCATTTAGAGCGGCAAACGGCGGTGTTGAAACCAGCGTTTTGGAGACGACAACACACTTCTCTCATAACACAAACCCTACAACTTTCCGCCATGGATTTCCCACAACCACAAACATTTCCGGGTCTCCGTACATCATTCAAAGCTTCTTTTGCGGCATTTCTAATCCTCGATTCTAAAGAACTCGTCCTACGCAACGTAGCTTCCAAAAGCTGGTGCTGACTTTCCCAATAATTACCATCGTTTTCGACGCCGACCCCATCGTTTCCTTTCCCTTCATCCTCATCGTCATCACCAAACCCTAGACCCGCCATTTCATTGCCCCGGACCTCATCGGCGCTGCCATTACAGCTTTCGAAGAAGAACCCATCGTCACTGTCTTCAAGAAACCCGAATTCCATGTCCGACGAACTTGAATCCGGTTGGTCGGGGAACTTGAATTCTTGGTAACCGTACGTTAAGTTTCGGTGATTCCATGAAATTCTTGCTGTAATTCCAGCCATTTTTTTTCCCTTTTTTTGGTGAGCTTAATTTTAGAAACTCGGTGAGTCGTCGTCGTTGTGGATTACAATTTACGTGACTCGTTTTTATAGTAGGAGGGAAAACGTGGGGGCCGATATGAACCGACGTGGACGCACATGCGATGGGAACTGAAATCTTATGCGGCGTTAATGGTTATTTATCATCAACATCAATCCAGACCCAGTCTTGTATTTTGGACTAAACAGCGAGGATCCACGTCGATCATTCGGCGGCAATAATTCAGATATACTCGAATATTCACGTCCCATAGCAATTCATAATTTTAAAAATGGTCCAATTTTATGTTTGGTCCCTCTATTATATAAGTTATAGATTTAATCCAACTTTTAAAATTCGCAAACTTTTATAACATTATTTAGTTATTCTAAATTATTAAGAATATTAACCATTCCCATTAAAAAAGGTAACAAAAAACATTTTCTAAATAAAAAAGAATATATGTCAGTCGATTGCTTAGAGATATTTGAAAATTCACACCTAAATTTTATTTTTACTTTTGAAGTTATATCAACATTTTAACTAAAATATTTAACAATCTCAACTATTTGAATTAACTAAAAATTATAAAAACAATAAGATTAGTAACAAATATTTTGCATAATAAGCGCACTTGAACCCACGTCCTCCTACATTGACAACAATACCCATGTCAATCAAGTTAAGACTCAATCAGTTAAATGTATATGTATTTAAAGTGGATAATATCTCAATATATTTATCTTTTCAAAAAGGTTTAACCTACAAGTTGGTACTTAAGTTATATTTTTTTTTCTATTTTAGTATCTAAACTTTTTTTTTGTTACGAGTAGTACTTAAACTACTTTTTTTTCCAAGTTGGTACCTCCATTAGTCAAACCACTAAGTCTATTTTAAAAAAAGACTTAACTCATAAATTAGTACCCAACAACGATAATATTTTTCCTAAATTGGTACCTAAACTGTTTTATGGTCACAAGTGCTACTTAAACTATTCTTTTATTACTCATTTTACACCAAACTGTTATATCCGTTAAAAAAATTCAGCCAATTATAGACTGCCATGTCATATTAACTTTAAAAAATAATTTTTAATTCTTTTCATTTCTTTTACATTATTTCTCTCTTTAATTTTTTTTCATTGTTTTTTCTTCTTTCTTCCTTTATAATGTTTGGCAATGCTAGTATGCTCGAAATTGATCCTCTTGAGGTCAAGACGTTGGCAATTAATTAAGTTTTCGAATTTTACAGCCTACTTACCCGACCTAATGAGATTGAAAAGGCTCTTTCATCAATCAAAACTAATGTTTTCCGAAATGGAATGGTCCGACCGATTGATTCACAAACCAATACAAATCAGTTAAATCAACTAAAAATCTATTGAATTAGTTGAATTAGTTTTCTCTATTATTTAAATATTTTTATTTTTAATGAATTTTTAATATTTTTTAAATATATTTATAAAGAAAACAATACTTTGTCTTTTCTTGCTACATGGCAATTGTTAATTGGTTATCTTTCTTTTCTTTTTTCTTTTTTTTTTTTAAAATAGACTTCACCATTTGACTAACAATTGAACTAATAGAGGTACCAATTTGGGGAAAAAATAGTTTAGGTACCACTTGTGGCAAAAAAAAAAAGGATACCAAAATGGGGAAAATGGCATAATTTAGGTATCAATTTATGATTAATCTTTTCATAAAAAATAGATTTAGCAGTTTGACTAACAGAGGTACCAACATAAGAAAAATAAATAGTTTAGGTATCACTTGTGACAAAAAAAGTTTAGGTACCAAGATGGGAAAAGGGGTATAGTTTAAGTACCAAATTGTGGATTAAGCCTTCAATAAAATATGAAATAGTGAAAATCTTTTTTAAAAAAAAGGATAAACTCCATAAGTAGTCATCCAACTATTAATAAGTTTTTTTTTTTTGTCTTCAAACTATAAAAAAGTTACAAAATGGTCACCAAACTTCGAATTTTTTCCTTTTTTTGGTCATTAGCAATTAAATGACAGACGGAAAGATAATGTGACAACTTTTAAAATTTGAATAATAGAAATTTTAAGCCTCAACATTTATACATTGTATCAATTTAGTCTTGATTCTAAAAAAATTAACGCTCAACGTTTACACATTATGTAATTTGGTCTTGTTTTCAATTTTACTTTTCTTTGTGACCCTTTCACCCAAAAAAGCTAAAAAATCCAAATCTATCAACTAAATTTGATTGGAAATATACCAAAAATGGAACATCCAAAAATCCAAGATAATAATTTTCATCTTTTCTCATCCTTTTAAAATGTGTAAATATTGAGGGCCAAAGTTGTTATTATGCTAATTTTAAAATTTGCCAACTTATCTTTCCATTAGTAATTTAACAACTAGTAACCAAAAAAGAAATATTCGAATAGTTAAGTGATTAAAGAAGAAAAAGTCGAATAATTGAGTGACCATTTTGTCATTTTCCATAATTGAATGACCAAAAAAATTTATTAATAACTAAGTGACTACCAAAATAATTTACCCTTAAAAAACTTATTAAACAAACAATATTCATCAATACCTATTAACTTAAGTCTTTATGTAAAAAAAAAAAAGTTTTAAGCATAAATTAGTTACATATTAAACACATGCATAGGTTGAATTGACCCAGGCATAATATCAAATCATGGTTCTTTTGGTTTTTCTTAATAATCATGTAATATTTGTATATTTTGCACATTACACTTATGCTCCAAAGTATATAATATTTTAATTAATTTGTATATCTTGTATTATATCATATTGTGTTTTAATTATATGATTGTATGATGTGGAAAATATGGGTTTAATTGCTACAGATATTGGACAAGTTCATAATGCCATCTACCAAAAAAAGCATCTCCATGTTAGAGATAATGGTATAATCTTTTCTATACCAATTCATCATGATAAAAATGATGACCCAAAATGATAAGGTTCATTTAATTGATGAATAGACGTTTAATTATTTGATTTTAACTTATATTTGAATATTTTTCATGGAATAAATTGATTGGAAAGAAAGAACTATGGGACACCTTTTATCAATCGGCTTTGCTAGGCCCCCTCTAAAACGACTCCTTCTCCCTAGGCTATATGTTGTGGGAAATTTAGCTTCAACAGAATGCATGCGTCTTTGAGAACCAATGACAACAAAGGGATGCGATTAGACGAGTGATAGAAGGAGCTGGAGATTTCTTCACTCTATCCTCATCCATCAACCTTTATAGCTAGTTTCCTAGAAAGAGGGGTTACTTTAAGGTTAGCAGAGAGGGATCTTCAATGGGCAACCCCAAGATACTGGGTGTCGGAGGAAGGAAAAATGAATCATTGGAGCATATAGACATTTGGAAAGCAACTAATGCCGAAACTGAGTTGTAGGCACTTAGGGACAAACTCTTCATGGATTGCAACCTAAATATTCGGCATGGAAATAGATGCAACTATTGATACTAATTCTCTATTTCTCTTTTGTCTCTCTCATTGATGAATGTAATTAGATTTATGCGATCCAAATTATTAATTAATAATAAAAATATATATTGAAACTAAACTTAATTATGATATATATATATATATATATAATATTGTAAAATTATTTTGTATTACTCTAAATAATATATTAATTAATGTTAGAAAAAATCCAAAAACAGCCTCTAAAAATTGAAATTCAAATGCACTTAAAAACAGGAAATGAAGGTGGAAAAACAAAAAGATGAAGATGGACGACTTTGTAAGCAATATTCATGTGTAGATAAATCTCAACCAAAAAGACAAAAAAAAAATCACTGAAAAAAAGACAAAAATTCCCTATAGAATAGTGTATTATTGTTTATATATATATATATATATATATTTCGACACATCTACAACATTTTATGTGATAATAATTTGATAAATAGTATTTTTCTTGTTATATTTCTTTAATATGAAAACCTTGAATTATTTTTTTAATTATTTATTCCCACGTTCTCTCCCCCTCTCTGTCTCCTCCTCCTCTTCTTCTTCTTCATACTGAAGCCATGGCCAACATGATAATGGCCTCCTCAAATGCTATAATCTCCGTTGTTCTTTGAACATCCCTCCAAACTCAAATTCTATCAAATCCAACAGCTATTATTCTCAAAAAATGAGAAGAATTTAACTATTCTTATATTTTTTAAGGGCTATTTAAATTTAATTCCAGAAGTTGAAAACCATTTAATTTGATGTTCTCATACGGTCAGGGGACACCCTTTTTTCAGCCAATCTAAAAAGGGTAATTGTTTCATCAAGTCCCTGAACATTTTATATAATAACACTTTAGTCCGATGCCGACATGTGTCAGGCGACACCACTAAATTTTTTTTAAAACACTTAAGATTGGGTCATGATTAACGAGGGGGGAAAGGGGATGGTGCCGCCGGATGGTCAAGCAGCCCTGACGAGTACTATAGCAAACGGGTCATTTTCATATATAAATCGCAATTAATTAATATTTTTAGGTTATTTATATATAAAAAAGCCAGATGATGATGTGTGTAAAAATGTCATGTGGGATGCTTTGATTGGCTCCACATAGTTGATTGGCTTTTTTTAACGGTGTTAACTGAAATGGGCTGAACCGATTAACAAAAATAAAGTTAAAGTATCAATATATGAAAATAAATATTTAAATACTTATATGGAAAATGTTATATAATTTAAGGGCTGAATTGTGAATTTTTATAATCATAGGATAAGAGTTGTTTAGATATTGAATCTCTAAACAGGTGAAACATGTGTTAAGCGTTAATTGAAGGTCTGAACTTAACTTCTAAATCACTGCTTCAATAACGTTTCTTTTTTTCTTTTTATAAAATTGATAAATAGAAAATAGAAAAAAAAAAAAAAAGATAACAATGATAGGATTTTTTTTAGGTAAAAAAAAACGATTTGATTTTTGGGCCACATATTTTAATACAATCATATATTGATATTTTTCAAATTAATTTCCATAATATATTTATACAAAAGAATCGTTCCACGTAATGTGTCAACATACAGAAAGCAACCCATTGGCAAGACGCCGCGTTTATTTTCAGACATTTCTTTTTTATTCAATACATTAATAATATGAATCATGTGATTATTTAATAAGTCATTATATTTGAAATTTAATATTTACTTGTATTTTCAGAATCACATCCACTTAATCTTATAATAAATATGACACTAACAATATTAATAATTACATTTTTATTTTTAAATTAAAAAATTACTTCTTATAAAATAATATAGTTTATTTAATATTACGAAATAAAAGCATACAAAAATAAATTTGGTTAGGTGGAAGTTGGAACAACAGGTAGGCTCCACTCTTTAGGATAAACCTCAACATCTGGCGCCCGTGATTGTGCCACGTTTCGTCACATTCAACACTCAATCACATCAATCATTTTTGTCCTTTTGTTCTGCGCCCCCCACCATTTGCTAAATTGGATGAGATGGGAGTATCTTATTATTCACTCGAACCTTATCCACATTAAAATTCCATCCAAATAATAATAATATTCCACCAACCAATTATTTTTGTGGGTATTAATATTATTGGACCACATTCTTTATAAAATATTATTTATTTTTATGGTGTCTGAAATATATTTTAATGTTTTAGATTTGAATCTTATTATATTAATCACGGTGCTAATTTTTATATTGTGGTACTTTTAAAATACCTTCGAACTCCACAAAAAGATCATAAAGAAAGTGAGCACCTTTACAACTTAGCTCTATCTATAATATATAATATATTTAAAAGTATGAGTTTAATTTCTTTTAATTGATGAGAATATTGTTTATTGTTAATATATTACTAAATTAACATTAAAATAATAAATTATTAATATTATTATGTGATAATAATAAAAGTAATATTAATTAATATGATAATATATTAATGTAAAATTTATGTATTTATTTATATCTTTTAAAACTTCTACCTAAAATAATAAAATTATAAATATGTAAAATCATTTAATATAATTGAGTAAATAAAAAAATCTTAAGTTTTTCTAATTAATCAAATTTCTAATCTATAAATTTATTTATTATTATAGTGTTTTCATTATCAATGTAATTATTATTATCATTTAATTAGGCTTTGGATCCATATTAAATTACACTTATTGTTTTAGATTAATTCTTACTAATATTTATCGCTATAAATATATGTATTAATAAAGCATTTTTATTTAAAATAATATTTAAAAAATTACGAAAAAAAATCATATTTTAATATTATTTAATAAACTTTGTAGAGCAGACAAAATACACGTGCCAAAAAGAAAAAAAGAAGCTACTCAAATAAGATTTGAAAAAACCACCATCCACCAAAAATAATAATTCTCTATACCTTTTATGGTGTAAACCACCATTACAAGTCACTCTCTATTTTCATGTTGTAATAATTCTAGATTTAAATTTTATTATATTCAAATTTCATTCTAATTATAATTATTAAAAATTATATTTATAAAATTTATTTTAAAAAAATTACTTATTTTGATGAATTAAAGATGATTCTTAAGGTTTTTTGATTAATTTGTAAAAACATATCTCCATATAAAAGGGTGATTTTAGTAGGAGTTTGGCAAATGGTTCCACTGATGATACATTGATTTTTCCTTATGAGAAAAAAACTTAAGGATGGGCTTATGATAGTTGAAAACAATAGGTTTAGATCAAAATTAACATTCAAATACTTATTTAAAAAATGGTATATATAATATCAAATTTAGTCTTCAACATTTATATTTTTTTGTCAATTTAATCTTTACACAAAAATTAGACTAACATTCAACATTTACATTTACATAAAAATTTAAAAAAAATATAAAAAATGGTTCAATCGATTTTTAGTTTAGTTCAATCTTTCAACCATCGATATTCAAGTGATTTGTATTGATTTGTGGGTTAAAAACCCTTTATTCTAGATTTGTATCCCGACTAGCTGATATGATTTGATTCTAAAAACAAAAACAATGTCAACTGAATTAAGACTCAATCGACCAATCAATTTTAAAAAGGTTAAAATATGCCATAGGTATTTGTACTCTTTACAATTTTAAATTTTAGTCCCTCTATTTTTACTTCTAAGATTTTAGTCAATTTACTTTTCAGATTTCAAAAATCAATTCCAATTATTACATTGTTAACTCTTTTTTGTTAAATTTTTTGGTTTGATATTTTGAAATAGAAAAAAATATTCATTTGACAACAATATAACTAAAAAAATAATGTTACGATGAATTTGAGTTTAATAAAATAATTTTAACAGTGCTAAAAGTGGATCTGAATTTTAAAATTTTAAAAAATAGAGAAACTAAATCTCTAAAATTAAAAGAATAATAACTAAAATTTAAATTTAGGAAGAATTTAAGGATTAAAAAGAATAGTTAAGGACCGGACGTGAATATTCGAGTATATCCGAATTATTGCCGCCGAATGATAAACGTGGATCCTCGCTGGCAAGATCAAAATACAAGACTGTATTGATGTTGATAACCCAATCATTTAATGCCACGTAGGATTTCATTTTCCAATCACATGTGCGTCCACTTCAGTTCATATCGGGCCCCACTTTTCCCTTCTACTATAAAAACGAGTCACGTAAAATCATAATTCACAACGACGACGACTCACCGAGTTTCTAAAATTAAGCTCACCTAAAAAGAAAAAAAAAAATGGCTGGAATTACAGCAAGAATTTCATGGAGTCACCGAAACTTAACGTACGGTTACCAAGAATTCAAGTTCCCTGACCAACCGGACTCTAGTTCGTCGGACATTGAATTCGGGTTTCTCGAAGACGGCGACGATGGGTTCTTCTTCGGAAGCTGTAACGGCAGCGCGGATGAGGTCCGGGGCAATGAAATGGCAGATTTAGGGTTTGGTGATGATGATGATGATGATGATGATGAAGGGAAAGAAAAAGATGGGATCGGCGTTGAAAACGACGGTGATTACTGGGAAAGCCAGCACCAGCTTTTGGAAGGTACGTTGCGTAGGACGAGTTCTTTAGAATCGAGGATTAGGAATGCCGCAAAAGAGGCTTTGAATGATGTACGGAGACTCGGAATTGTTTGTGGTTGTGGGAAATCCATGACGGAAAGCTGTAGGGTTTGTGTTATGAGAGAAGTGTGTTGTCGTCTCCAAAACACCGGTTTCAACACCGCCGTTTGCCGCTCTAAATGGCGGAGCTCTGCCAACATCCCGTCAGGTAAAAAATATATGTACATATATATTAGGTTATTTTCGCTAAAAGTCCTCAAGCAATGATCGAATTTTAAATGTGGTCTCAAACTTTAAAACATTTTAATTGAATCATCAAAATATCAAACAACTCCCTTACAAAGGTGACAGACATAGCTTTAGCCTTTTAACTCTTGGTTAAAATGCAAAAATTCTCCAATGTTAATAATTAAATAAGGTTTTAACACAAAAATGTTTACTTTAGCTCAAAAAAATTATAATTTTATCTCAATCTCTAACATAAAATTTATGTTTTCACCTCTATCAACTCAAATTTGACATTGAGCATGTTTAAAATACGATTATATTTTCTATATAGATAGCTTAGATTGACATACCAAAAAAATTATAATACCCTTAAAATTTAAAAGGACTTTTTAGGTTCACACTATTTAAAATTTGATCTAGTATTTAACACTTAAGATAATAGAAAGGAGTAATTGATTCGATACTGTAGCGATATTGTAGCGTGAGACAAAAAGTAAGCTAAATGCACCGCACCGCACTCAATCGCCCATCCAAACCCACCCTAATACTTGAAGACTCAACTAGCTAGAACACTGTGAAGTGTAGGACTAGTTTCGAGTTTGGATCATAGTTTGAGGACATATAGTGCAATTAACCCTACAATAATACCTAAAACAAAGATTTTTCATTCCATTAATGGTGGCCTTTATTCGTTGCAGGGGAGCACACGTTTTTGGATGTGATAGAGGAATCAAGAAAAGGGGAAGTAAGGGTAATCGTAGAATTAAATTTGAGAGCAGAGTTCGAGATAGCGAGAGCCAGCGACGATTACAATCGGTTGGTCCAAAGATTACCCCAAATTTACGTGGGAAAAGTGGAGAGATTGAATAACGTGATTAAAATCTTGTGTTTGGCTGCCAAGAAATGCATGAAGGAAAAGAAAATGCATATGGGACCATGGAGGAAACACAGTTACATGCAAGCTAAGTGGCTTAGATTTTGTGAACGGAATACGTCGACAGAAACTCCGTCGGCGCCTGTGGGATGTTCGGTCAGGTCGTCGAAGCCAAGGGCGTCGTTGTTGACGGTGGATTTGCTGGGAACAACGTTATCCAATGTGCGTTGTGCAGCTGTTTAAGTATATTATATGATATATTGTGTTAGAAAATAACAATAAAGATTTTTGTACTATAGCTTCTTGTTTTCCCAATAATATACTTGTAGACAAAACATACCTAAATTAAAAAAATTAATAAAATTTAAATCCAAAATAACAATATACAAACCCAAACTCAAGAGTTACTATAATTTTAACATAAATTTACCCTAATGAATCCAAACTAACTAAAAATTTATAAGAAATGAGTTGGTATATAGAATCTTTTGTATAAAAAATTTGGTTGGATCTAAAATTGATTTTTTTAAGATAAGGTGTTTCTAGGAAACTGTCTTAAAAATAGTTATTTTCCCTTCGTGTGCAGAATGATCAAGAAATATTATTAACAAAATATAATACATTTACTCGAAAGGAATAATTCGTACTGCACTACAAATTATTTTAGACCAGAACGAAACATAGAAACACACACAAAAAAGAAAAAAAATAATTTTAACGATGTCATTCTCTGATTCCACAATACTAGCTGGTTCTATAATATCATAAAACATAAGACCATAACAACTCAATATATGAACATTAGCATACTTACATTCATTTAAGCTTTATGCTATTTACATATATACCTTAAAACAACTGATGTGCCTTAGATCAAACTAGCATTTACGATCCAAAATATCAAATCGACAATTTACTACTTTAAACTGACTCGATTCTAGGTACATGCCACATATCGAAAACATAAAGAACTGCATAAATATTGTTGAGTTGAGAACTACTATTTGGATGTTGCTTCACTTCTTGAGAACTTCGACATCTACTGATTCATGTGCACGAAAAATAACAAACTATATGCTGAATGATAAAGCTCAATGGTACTTTCATGATTCAAGTCAATAATACCATAGCAAATAGCAATAACATATTAGAATTAGAATTAGAATTAAATCATGAACTAATTTACAACAATACCAATTCTCAATTCATATCACATATATCCAATATGCATACCTTATATAATGTGATCAACTAATACTAGTATAACATACCAAGTTTTCTATCATTACATCAATTCATTTATATTCCATTGCATATCACTAATTCATTTAATTTTTATATTTCTTTCTTGAATCTATTGATTCATTTCGTTTCCATGATGGCCCTTAGGGCTCGTATAAACCGGTTAACATGATTTTTCACATGTTATTATATATCATATTTCATAAGTATACATAATGTACCATTTCCACCATCATTTCATTTCATACATCATTTAGCAAATTCAAGTTTTATAACCCCTATTAACCCAACAGAACATAAGACAGATACACAAATTTATTTTACTTTGTCATCTCAGGTTGCCTGACAACAATAACGTTTAGAACTAGTACATTCTACCATCCTCAGTTGCTCAGCAATGATGGCTTTCACTATCTATCATTGTTGTTCATTCTACCACCCTGGGTTGCCCGGCAACGATGGTTATAATTATTATACTTGTGACCTTATGGCATGCCAACTAAATCTGACTCTGCTCGAAACAGTTAATAGGATAACCCATGAATTCAATACGCATCATAATCACATATCATAGTTATATCATGCTTGTTTATGTTATATTCAATTCAATCCAATTCTTGACATTCGATATCATCATGTATAAACCGAGTCAAGAAATAGTAATACACTTACCTCAATAGGTAGTTTTGCAACAATCATATATGTATATGTATATATGCATATGCATATATATTTATGTATTGAACTCGAATCATAAAAGTACAAACTAAATTCTTTTGTCACTCGTCTACAACTCTCGCTTTTCCTTTCTTTCAAGACAGCCTAACGTCGTCTTTAGATATGTTCGATAATTTAATTATAAAATAATGTCTGTTCACATCCAAATCACATTAAAATACATAGCCAACATATTTGCATTTTATTCAGTTGTCCTTATAACTGAAATGCTCATATTCTTCTATATCTAACATCGGATCAAAATTCGATTTCGCATTCTTTCATTAGGGACCTTATACTTTTTATCTACAGCTTAATTTCATAATAGTTTATAATTTATTCAATTTAGTCCCTAATGTCACAAAGTTATCTAACAAGCTTAAATCAATTTCTAATTTAGTCCTTATCATAATCTAAGCTTACTAACTACCAATTTCTTCAAATCAAGCTCAAAATGATCAATTTCACTTTAATGAAAACTTCCTAAATCTGTAACAATTGAAGAAATTAATTCATGGGTTAGCTAATTCAAACTCCCATGATCAAGAATCTATAAAAATGTCAAGAATTAACTTGTTACCTTAATGAATTGAATGGCCGAAAGTTGAATAGATGAATAAGGTTTCTTCTTTTCTTTCTTCAACTTGGACGACATAAACAAGTGAAAGAGATTATGTTTCTCCTCCTTTCCACTTAATCTTATATATATAGTATAATTAGTAACTTAGTTAACTTAATTAAGTATAATTAGTTCATTAATTGAAACATATATTTACATTTCTTAATTATAACTCATGGTTAATGGAAATCATCATTCTCCACTAACAATATGAAGAACAATGGTTTAATAACCATTTAGGCCCTTTGGATAATTACTAACTATGTCCTCAAGTATTTTCTAAGTTAAAATTTAATAGTGATTGGATTTTTAAAATTTTGCCCATGAGCTTTAATTAATAATTTTCTCAGTTTAATTAATTAATTGATCATCAATATATTTTCATACCAACTTCGTATATCTTCCTATTTTATTATTACAAACTCGGTTTACAAAAATGAGGTTCCGAAACCGTATTTTTCGACCCCGAAAAAATTCGGGTCGTTACACCATATTTCAGTTCTCACTTTTGGTTCCTATATATAGAGTACCAAGAGGTACCTATTGTTAGGAAAATTTTAATAATAAATATAAAATTTGTATATTTTGTTTATTCATAAAATTTGTTAAAATTAAATAATTATAATTATAAACTTACTTGGAAGTTACACACTTACTAATTGAGAATAGGTTTGATGAATAGTAAGCTTAAAGTTGTTACCAAGGATTAAGCCCTTTGTCCTTAAGGCGAAATTGTTAGTCACTTGGTGCACATAGTTTTGATGCAATTCCCTCCTAGGACTTCAACAACAACACCTCAAATACATCCCTCCACCACACTAAGGTCTCCAAAGAGATAATGAATACTCGATGATCTGCAACAAATGTTGGATCTGGAATGACATATCATAATCTCCACATTGTCAATAAACCCGTACAAAAATGCACATATGACCCTATTAGCATGCTTACTGTATCCTAACCTTTATACTAAGTCTACATAGGCATCAATCATTCATATATATATATCATATCACATAGCATGTTTCAGTCCATTTTAATATCACATATCATGTATCATACTATTTTCTACTTTATTCAAATAAGTTCAATTTCTTGATATTCAACATCATTCCCAATGAATCAATTCATACGAATATTATCTACTTACCTTGATACTCAATCATGAAATTAATATAAATATGCATACAAATGCAATGATCTTGGACCATAAAAGTACAAACTGAATCCTCTCGTCACTTGTTGGCAACTCTCGTTTTTCTTTTCCTTCTCGACGACTCAACATCGTCTTTAGCTACATATGATAATTAAATAAATAAAACAATATCATATTTCATCCAATTCACGTTCAAATACATAGCCATGCATATTTTTCAATTTTATTCAATTTAGTTCCTATACTCAGGACACGCATATCTTTTGATATTTAGCATTGGATTAAAATTTGACTTCACATTCTTTCATTAAGGACCCTATACTTTCTATTTATAGCATAACTTCATGACAGGTTTTCAATTTATTCAATTTGGTCTTTAATGTTAAAAAGTTATCTAACAAGCTTTATTATTTTTACAGTCTAGTCTTTTTCATTATCTAAGCTTAATAATTATCAAATTCAAGCCTAATTCATCAATTTATCTATAATGACAACTTGCTAAAAACTTAGCAATTGAACAAATTAATACAAGTGCTAGCTAAATCAATCTCCCGTAATCATAAATCTATAAAAATTTCATGAATTTTAGCTTGTTACCTTATAATTTTTGTTTGGTCGAATGCTACCCTCAAAAATGGAGTTTTCTCCCTATTTTTTTTCTTAAGGACGTTGGAAGTAGATGATATTATAATCTTTCTTTCCACAACAATGCTATATATATATACATAATTAACCTTTAGTTAATCATAATTAATTAGATTAATTATGTTTTATTATATCAATTTATCTATTAATTTAAACTAAGTGAGCATCATCATTACCATCCATTAACCCATGCCTAAAATTGGTTTATTATCCATTTTGATCTTTTTTATAATTGCAATCTAGGTCTCCAAATCTTTTCTTAATTAAAATGTAATAGAATATGGACTTTTACAATTCAGTTCCTGAGTTTTAATTAACTACTTCTCAACTAAATTGCATAAATGTATATTTCCATATTAATCCTGTAAATATTTCTATTTTATATTTATGGACTCGGCTTACAGAAATTGGGTTTCGAAACTGTATTTTTTGACACTACTGGAATTCGGGTCGTTACAGAAATATTTACTTTCCTACTGAAAGTAATAAAATTATTTTTGATTCGTGATTGTTCGAGCTGACACTCAAAGCGATTCGTGGTACGAGAATAGCAGAGAAAGTCGTTCGGTTGAAATTTGGGAACGTCTAGGATCTGTCTCGCACAAAGCATAGATATTTTTCAGGAAATGTTTATTGCTATAAATATCACAAACTGACTCGATTTTTTAAATTTTAATTTATCGCTTTCACAGAAAGCAAACTAGATTTTTTCCAACAAAATCTTTTTCTTGTTAGGAAGCCTAAAATGCTTTTTCTTTCTATGTTCGTCGTCACCATCCCCTCTTGTCACCACTGTTAGACACTTCTCCAACCAAAAATAGCACAAATTGATTCTTCTTTTTTCCCTAAACTTGGATCCAACCTTGGTTCCCTCAAAAGCTTCCTCACTGCAAAAGATAGTTTGAGTTTTTGGTGATGAATCTTGAAGTGAAAGATAAGTTCAGGGTAGAGGATCTAACGTGACGTGGTAGAGTTAATGATAGCTACGGCAATGGGAGATGGAGGAGAGGAGCTGAGGAGGGAGAAGATAAAGTCGATAAATGAAACAGAAGCTGATTTTGGTGGAATTGGAACGGGAGGTCGGAGGCTATGGAACGTCATCGCTTTGGAGCAAAAGCCAGAGTTAGGATCGACAAAATTGGAACAAATGGTTTTTTCTTTAGTGGATTTAGGAGAAATTGAGAGATGCTGGATAGAGGGGTGGCAAACACTGATTGGATGAACATATTTTCAAGTGCAATGATTCAACATTTGCCACATTCTTATTCGGACCATTGTCTGCTTCTTAAATACACGAAGCATTGCTATTCTGAAAGCTGAAATCCCTTTATCCACTATTAATCACACTCACATTGTTTTTATACCAAAGATTAAGAATCCACATACTATGTCTCATTTTAGACCTATCAGTCTTTGCAATGTTATTTTCAAGATTGCCTCGAAAATGCTGGTTAACAAGCTTCAGGAAGTGCTTCATTTATCTATTGATGCTTTTGTGCCTGGATGTCTTATTTCTGACAACATTGTGGCTGCTTGTGAGATACTTCACTCTCTTAAAAATAGGAGGTTAGGTCGGCAAGGGTCATTTGTGCTTAAGTTAGACATGAGTAAGGCTTACAACTGTGTTGGGTGGCACTTTATTGAGGAAATGCTGTTGAAAATAGGTTTCTCCTCTGGATGGGTTAATGGAATTATGTGATTTGTTTCATCAGTGACCTATTCGGTTGTGGTTAATGGAGTGGTCAGTGAGAAGGTTATACCGACTCGTGGTCTTAGACAATGGGACCCTTTGAGTCCCTACTTATTTCTTATTTGTGGAGAAGACCTTTCTGCTCTTTTACGCATGGCATCGTTGGATGGCCAGGTTCGAAGGGCAAGGGTTGTGCAAGGATCTTGTATCGGTGGTTACGTGCAAGTGTACACGGTACAAGTAATAAGTAGTAAGTAAAGACTTATCGTCTCCATAGGGACTGTTGTGTAAATTATTTGACAAGTCAACTATAATACAATTTGGAAGAAAACAAGTAAAAGAAAAATATTGTTGTTGAGAGTCAAAATTAAAGTTATGAATGTAATCAGATTCAAATACCTACAAAATAAAACAACACATTTTGCAGAAAAATAATCACAACAGAAAGATTAAACACAAGATTTAATAAAAAGAATATCACGAGAAAATTCATTAAACCAAATTTTAATTAAGGCATAAGCTTCTCTTGAAGTCCTATTATGTCCTTAAGTTATTTCACATATGTCTGTCAAAACTAACATAGAAATCACCCTTTCGAGCATTTTATATAGTTTATGCATACAACAATCACCGTTCGATATCGACATGATATGCACTATTTAGGTCTTTTGTCTATTAACCATTACCTCTTCCCAAATTAAACAGTTAATTCTTTAACCTACAAATGTTGGCCTTACATTTACAAGTATTAACATGAATTAAGCCTAAATGAATGAAACAATCATTTTCACAAAATATTCAAAATACAAAAATCAATCGACTCAAATCATGATTTATACTTATTCTGAATAAACAAAATTACATCATGTAATATTAAATTGAAAACATAAAGATAAGATGCAAACATATCTTTCAACACAGAAAACATCAATTAACAACAAAGAGAAAGGGAAGAAGAGTAACCGAGGAGGGGGTTATCCACGGCCATTTCACTATAATAAGAGAAAACAGTTGAACTGCAAGGGGTTATCTGTGACTGCTCCTTGCAGCTTCCTATGGTGGCTCTTATCCTTGTTTTCATGTTAAATCATCAAAATGCTCTCAAGTTACTCTCTCTGTCTGCTCTCATTTTCGGCAAGTGGATTGCCTTATTTTGTGGCAAGCAAAAATATTAGCAAGCCATAAGGAAACAAGAATACTCAATGCTTTTTCTCTGAAAACTTATGTCGAAACTAGGTGTTTCAATGGTGTGTTAATGAATGAAATGAAGCCTCCTTTTATAGAATTCTAAGCCCCAACGTCCCTTGCTATTTTTAGCAAGGGAATCATTGATTCTCTCCCCCATATATGTTGTCCCTTGATATGTGGATGAGTGGGTGGTGACTTATTAATTTTAGCAAGGAAGTTGGCTTATTTTTCTCCTTGTATGGTTGGCCATGGAATGGTAAAAGGGGGGGTGGTCTTGACTGCTATTTTTAGCAGAGAGATTGAAGGTTTTGAGGCTTGATTCAAAGGGAATAAAATTGTTGATTTTATGTGATGGAGAATAAGGTTAACTTTGCTATTTTTGGGAGATGAGTGGCTAGTTATGGATTGCTAATTTTAGCAGCGGATGTTTTCATTTTTAATCCATGGAAAAGTGGGTAAATGGAACGGTGTTAGGCTTCCAATTAAATAATTCTGGGCCTCTATATAGTTAAGTCTGGAATAAAGTCACTTTGAAGCCTACATGACTACATCTGGATCTTCCCATCTGTATATGTTTAAGCCCAAAAACAACCCAAATACTGTTATACTTTCCCTTAGTCCAATTATTCCCAAAAAGTAGTAAAATAACATGCATTTAACATAAATTTAACTAAATTAACACATTCCCATGAAAATTATAAAATATCATAATGTTAAGTGTAAAACCACAGAAGGTGTTATTTATTTACTAGGAATTAGCATAAATTGTACATAAAAGAGTGTTGAAATATCTATATATTTTAAATTTTACAGATCACCTTGGATTACTCACCTTCTCTGTGTTGATGATTGTCTTGGGGAGGCTACAGTTATGGAAGCTGACACCCTTAAGCAGGTCCTACAACAGTATGCTAGATGTTCGGGACAAATTATAAACTTTGCGAAGTCGAGTGTCTTTTTTAGCACAAATGTGGAAGAGGGGAATCAGTCGGATGTTGGTCAAATTCTGGGAGTTGTTCATTCAGATAACTTGGAGAAATATTTTGGTCCGCCACATATAGTTGGGAGAAATAAGAAAAGGGCTTTCTCGGATCTCAGAGATAGAGTTCGAAGTAGGATTTTTCTTGGAGTGCACGGACTCTCTTAGTGGGGGGCAAGGAAGTCTTTATAAACTCTATTCTTCAGGCTTTACCCACATATACAATAATTTGTTTTCTATTGACTAAATCTTTTTGCAAAGAACTTGAAGCTTTAATGGCTCGATTTTGGTGACAAAAGGCTACTGAGAAAATGGGCATTCACTAGTGTACTTGGTCTTCACTATGCGACCTGAAAGGGGACAGTGGGCTTGGTTTTCGAGACTTATCTAAGTTCAATATTGCTCTTCTTGCTAAACAGGGTTGGCGTCTGTTAATGCATCCGACCACTTTAGTAGGGAGGATACTAAAGGCAAAGTATTATCCAAATACAGGTTTCCTTAATGCATCGTTGGGTTTTAACCCTTCTTTGATCTAGCGAAGTATATAGTGTGCGTGTGGGCTTTTGGAGCTAAGCCTTAGATGGACAGTAGGCACAGGATGGTTGATCTCGATTTGGAATGATTTCTGGTTGCTAGGCCCTACCCCTCGAAAGATTTAGTCCCCACAAGTGGGTTACATTACGTGGGTTTCGGATCTTATGGTGCAAGATCAAATGGCATCAAACATGGATCTAATTGATTATGTGTTTTCCCCAGATGAAGCTAACATTATTAAAAGTATTCTTCTCTCGAGTTTCTCATAAAATGATCGTGTTGTATGGGATGGTGAACATTCGAGTTTATATAGTGTTCACAGTGGATATCGATTGTTACTAAGGCCTCCTACTTTATATTCGATGGACAAGAAATTATATAAGTAGATATGAATACTCTCTTGCCCTCCAAAAATTCGAATTGCTATGTGGAAATTCCTAAAAACACTTTGTGCCTACAAGATCGAGTTTATATAATAAGTGTATTGCAAATGATCCTTTGTGTCCTAGATGTTATCAAGCTATTGAGGATATGAATCATGTCCTAGATACTGTGTTTTTGCAAAGGATGCGTGGTTAGCTTTACATTATGTTAGCTCGGGAAATAATGAACAGGTCAACTTTCATGAATGACTATCATGGATGTTTGAAAATCATTCTGTGAATAAAAGAACTGAGATTGCAATTGTGTTGTAGGCTATCTGGTATGCTAGAAATAAGCTACTACATGAGGGTACAAACTAGAGGGTAGAGGATTTGGTTGCTTTTGTCCGAGGCTACTATGCGGAGATTAAAGCGCTGGCTGAAAGTATATATGGGTCGCCTCTACCTCAAATTGTTCGCTAATCCCTTCTATCGACATCTCTTGTCAAGATAAAAGTTGATGCCAGCTTTTCCCTTGCATAGAGAAAGGCATGTTCAAGAGTAATCATTAGGGACGAACATGGACAAATTATGGGGGCTTGTAGTCGCCTTACCTTACAGTTGCTTCCAGCTTTTGCGGGAGAAGCTCTAGCAGCAGTTCATGGGCTAAGGTTCGCTCTTGAGATGGGTTTCTTGTCCATCATCCTGGAAAGTGATTCCAAGTCGGTCATCCAAAAGTTAATTGCAAGTTCGGAAGATTTATCAGCAATTAGTGCACTTATCTAGGAGGCAAATGAGCTTTCAAAGCTATTTGTGGACCGTCGATTCAACTTCATAGCAAGATCGGGGAACCAGGCTACACATGCAATGGCTCAAGATGGTATGACGAGAATGGAAGACTGTTTTTGGGTGGATGAGGCACCAGTGTTGGTCACCGCTGCCGCCGATGAGGACAGAAGATTGCTTGACCCGCCTTAGTCCGGGCCTCGAGAAGCTTCGATTTGGGGAATTTATCAATATCCTTGTTTCCCTAACTTCTCACCTCAAGTGTTTTGCTCGCGGTTTATTCAAGGATAATTTTTTAGGGGTTGGATAAAATTTTTATTTTTTATAGTTTATATTTTTTTAATTTGTAAAGAATTAAATCAAATTTTTATAATTTTAGAGGGCCAAAGTGTAATTTTACCTTTATTAATTTAAAATTTTAAAAAAAATTAAAGAGCCTAAATAACAATTTTACCTTTTAAGGGGGGCGGGGCCATGCCAGCCCCCTGGCTTCGCCTCTGCGTCTAATCACTACTTCACTTGATGGCTTAGCACCGGTTAGGGTCCCTTCATGAGAGAGACCTCCTTTTGTTTGTTGATTTGTTTTCAAATTTTATTTTAGGTTCTGTTTGTCTCTGTCTTTTTGTTTTCTTTTATTAAATAAGGTAATCAACTTTTCTCTCAATGAGTATTTTATATTTTTTTGTATTGTGAAATTTACATATTATGAAATTTCAACCCATAACACCAACGTTTTTAAAATAGTTTTTACAAGTATTTTATATTTGAGATTTATTTAATTTTATTATTTAATATTTGTAAATATTTTTATATACATATATCAAATGTTTTTAAAAAATAAGGATAAATTTGAAATGGTATATTAAAATAGATCGATACCAACACATACATGTCCCAGTAAACAAACGATACATCCACTAATACGGTACTAATTACCTCGCTCAAAACTTGATGACATTTAATAGATCTTAATAGAATCATTCCTTAATTATTTTTTTCTTAATTTGTGTTGATTAATATACCTGAAAATTTTAAGTATAATTAAGTGTTGAGTTCCATTAATTGAATTGGAAATCAGTTTGATTTTTAATTCAATTTTTAATATTAATCAATATTAACTATAATAACTCAAATTCTAAATAATTTGAACTCGAAACTAAATCATCCTGGATTAATCTGAACCAATGTGGCTCCAACCCTACCCAATCCCATAGGAACTGCCAGACCTTGGAAACCAGATACCCTTACTGAAATTTAGAGCCTGCTTTTTGTATTTACATGCATGGCATAGTTCATATTTGTCCATTTCAGCTAAGTGCTGCCTATTTAGTTATCAATTGGGCCTACAAGCATGGCATGTTTACAAGGTTTTTGCTAATAATTTTAAGCCCAAGAGATGCTGGGCTGGTTTGGCATGCCTTGAGCCCAATCATCGTATTCGGGTTTGTTCCGAGCTAAATATTTTGGGTTAAATTCATTAAGCATCCTAAGCTTTGGAAGAAAATTTTAAATTAATCTCTAAACTTCAAAATGTTCCAAAAATATGCTTCATATTAGGTCTTTTTATTAGCCAACTCGTCAGTCTTGACATTAAATGACAACTCAAATCAGTTGTGTTTAACAATGATATATACTTTGGGTTAATTTATCATATGTCTCCAAACTATAGGAGAATTTAAAATTAGGTTTTATTTGATAAATTGAAAATTTAAGTGTTGAATAATTAATGATTGAAAAAAAATTAAGTATTGAATTTAACTTATAAAATGTTTCGTATATTATTGAAAATTAAGTACATATTATAATTAGACTATTTAATAATGTAATTTTTAAATTATGAAAAAAAAATATTATTTTACTTTTTTATCTTTATTTTTTAAAAACATTTCAAGTTATTTTAAACAAGGTTAAATTTTAATTAAAGGATAATATAATGTTAAAAAAATTAAAATTAAATGAAAATATTCTTCATTAATTGATGAGTATAGCTTTTTATGAATTATAAAACATATTTTAAAAAAATTAAATCATTAAAAATATTAATTTTCAAAATAAATTATCAAATTTCATTTTTATATCATTCTAATTGTTTGGTTAAATTCCAACTTAGAATTTATATATTTGAAGGTAATATATTTTGTTTTATATCAAAATTTCTTAATGTGAAATTAAGATATTACTGAATCAACCTCAAAATCCACATTATCATCATCAATCATGAAATAACATTCATGTTCATGAACATCAATATTTATGGGCATAAATAAAAGTAAAAAAAGAAAGTAAACAAGAGACAATTCTTAACTATAATTTCTTTCCACCCCAATTGGGAATCATTTACATTGAAGGAGAAAAATAAACATTGAACTCTAATAAAAAGAGAAAAATTTCAAATATATATATATATATATATACACCTTTCATATATGTTATCTATAAAGGAAAAAACAAGAACCAAATTATTATTTTGATTCTAAACTGTTGTATGAGCCCATGAATCCTACCACTGATATGCTTCCATATCAAAATGAAAAATTGTATTGATTTACCTCAGGTAACATATCAAGACCCCCATAGCAGTCGTCAAAGTTGATAGAAATATCGTCGACACTTCTCGACAACGACGGCATTTGACCGACGTTGTTAGGTAAATGTCTGGTTTCCTCAGGGAACATCGTATGTGAACCATAAGTAGAATCCATAGGCAAAGTCATGATAAAATCATTAGGTTCTTGTTGCTCCATAAATAACTCTAAAGATGTTGCTTCATCATCTTTAGACTGGGATGTAAATGGCAAATACATGTTGCCAATGTTGTTGCTGTTGTCGTTGCCTTCTTCGCCATTATTGTTTTCGTTATGGTAGTATTGTTGATTGCTTGAAGACTCGACAGCAACCGTTGCCAGCTTTGTTATAGAAAAATACTGCAAAGAAAAATGCAATTAAAAGACAAACAAATAATATGAGACATTAAAGACACAATAGCTTTGTATTTTAAAGAACTGGGTGATCTTTGTTTCTCAAAAATAGTGAGAATATTTAGATGGTTTTCTTCTTACGTTATCATAAGTTAGACAAAAAGGAACAGACACTAAAAAGAAGCATTGTATGGGGAAAAGGGATCAAAATTCAACAGATTTTGTCTATATTTGAGTATTTTCTGGCAAAGGGAACGTGCAGATATAGGACAAATAAATGCAGGTGTATGTAATTTCAAACTCTTTTTTGTCTAGATATCGAGGGTGATAATATTCGTTACATTTACAATCAAAATCGAAATAAATACAATGTAATCAAACATGTTAAGTACTAAATGTTCTAAATTATTCGGATTTAACTTGAAAAGATTATTTAAATTTAAGCTGAACTTAAGTTTTAAAAGTGAAACTCGGTCCAATTTGAGCTGAACTTTGAAGTTTCAAGTCAAAGCTAAACTCGACTCAATTAAACTCCTAACTTCAGTTACAAGGGCCACAAAGATGCAGTGCACACGTGACCAATAAAAGGTAAGTCTACTGCCAACACATCATCAGTTACGTGTCCATTAAAGTTATGTTATTTTGTCCATTCTAACCCTTGTTTTTTGTAGGCACATGATATTGCCAAGGAAATATAGGAAAAAGACAAGGGCATTACTGTCCTCCAGCAAAGCTAAAACCTTTTTTGCCCTTTCTTTTTAATGTTCAAATCCCACATTGAATTTTTCAATAAATCTTAATTACTAAGATTAATAAGAAAAAACAAAAACTCACAAGGTTCTTGCTTTCATCCTCATAAAGTGTAAGGGAATCTCCAGTTCCTAGTCCATTTTGCTTTACAAAATCCCCTGATGAATTGAAAAATGAGACTATAAACACAATAAAATGCAAAAATTCATATAACAAAAGGGTTTCAAATGAACAAAAAAGTCATTAACAATGAAGGGTTTACCAGTGTTTTCCAGCACATACATTCTGCTCTTATTATTGGACCAGAACCTGAGACATCAAATGAACAAATAGAGTTAAGAAATAAAATTCGAAACCCTTTTAAAAGGTGACATCCAATAAATCTGTCTAAACCCGTTTTTCGAAAATGAGTAAAAGACGGAATGGAATCAAATTTTGAGAATGAATTACTTGTATTTGAGGGTCCACATATGGTTAGAGTATACATCCTTGATCATAACCTGGATGCCTTCTTTATCAGATAGTGGTGGAAGGTTTACCTCTGCGTCTCTCTGGTTTTAAGATAAACACCATAGATAAAACATAAGATTAGAGCATAATTAGTGAAAATTAATAATAAACCAGTATGCAAGATAATGATCATTCGTTTTGCAAATTAGAAGATAATTACTGCCTTGACAAGACTGTTATCTTTTCCTTTTACTGTGATGATTTTTAATGTGCGAGAATCGAGAAGTCAAGAAAGGATTAATATTAGTTATTGAACAGTGTAAAGATGACAACAATGTTGCAGTAATCAATGAGACGAAATGAAGGAATAGCTATTGGTTGGCTCTCTTTTTTTACTTATTTCTCTTCTTTCAAAATTCTTTAAAGTGGAAGAACAGGCCTTGAGAATGGCCTCATGGATCAATCAAGTAAATTAACCTCACCTTTGGAAGAACTATTCTCCCAAGGGACCCAACATCACTGTTCTTCAGCTCTTTCTTTAGCACCACCCTTAGTCTCTGCATTATTCCAAGTTATAAACAATTTCAGTCATTAGTGAAGATAATGAAATTCAAAACTCAAAAAGATCAACAAGTTTTTAAAAAACGCACCTTGTTATCTGGTGTGCAAAACCTGTATAGATCCTTTTTGGTATCCTTGTTTTTATTTGTATCAGTGTCAGCACCAGAGTTTATCAGTCTCCTTGCATCTACCTGTGTTGAAGCCCCTGAATTAGCATTTCTTTGGAGGCTTCTTTGCCGTGCCAACTTTCTGTTAATCCTTGCAAGCTTTGTTCTATAAGGATCATTGGTTCTTCTCTCTTGTTCCTTACATACCCCAAATTCAAACCCCTTTTGCCCCGTAAAGAAAGGATACACAGGAGCCTGCTCTATGGAATGGTTGTATGGGAATTGCAGGCTCTGGCTAGGTGACAAAAGCTGTGATGGATGTTGAAACTGAGAGTTCATTGGTTCAAACATGGAGAAGTCCGAATTCTGAGACCAATCCATGTTTGAGGAGGAATGGGTGGTTGTTGTGGTGGTGATTGGGGTGGTGCTGGAGGTGGCTGTGGTGGAGAAAAAGGGAATGTAAGAATTCTCCATTAGGACAAAGGTGCAATGTGATGATGATGAGTCTAAGGGATTGCAGTGCTGGTTACGATCAGAGAAGAAGGTTGATGAGAGTGCACTGCTTTGTGTGTGTTCTTTTCTGTTTTGAGTGAGAACAAAGTGTGGCTCAATAAGGTCATGGGGATGTAAGATGCTTCCATTAGGGTGAGTCCAGGTGTGAAAAAAGCATGAGAAACGCGTCAAGTGGTGCAGAGAGATCGGTTGTGGAGAGAGAAAAAGGCCACGAAACTGCAAATAGAGAGAGAGAAGAGAAACAACGAGAGTGAAGTAACGAGAGATTGCCAATAGGATGGTGGGTTGGCTGACAAGTGGCCGGAGGAAGGTGGTTTCGGGATACCCATCTGACCAGTGAGTGTGCTTGAGATAGTGTTGGCGCCACCTTTGGTTTAAATGTGGCCCTAGTCTTGGGCTGATTCTGCACAGAACACCATGCATTGTTCCTTGGCTAACTCATAACCGTCTGCGTTGAACAATGTAGTTGGTGGCTAAGGATTGGAGTTTTAGTTTTTAAACTTTATAACCTGTGTTTTTCTAGTTTGTTTTTGTTTTCTTGGTTTTTGAAATTGGTTTTAGATAATGCCTCTATTTGTGAGTAAAACGATGGTGGAATGGTTTGGATCAAGGTGTGGCTGAAATCGAATAAGGAATATCGGTTTCCATGAGGGTTGTCTTAGATGTGTGTTTAACTTCACAATGTTTGTCATCCACTCCACTCTGCAGCTTTTTGGATGCCATATCCGGCTTGTTTTATCTTCTACTTGAAAGATCAAAACCTGCCATCAGGTTCAACCTGTGGAAAAGACAAAATGAACTGAAAAAATTGGTGATTAATGCATGAAAACATTGTCCAAAACACTAATCAGTAACCATATGCCTTTGATGTCGGAAAAACCGAGGTGAAAATTGGAAATTGCAGTAATTGGGACTCATTGCAGGGCCACATTTCAAGTAATAAAGTGTCAAAGACCAAAAAAAGGCAATCAACATGAGGGTATCAAAACAAGTTAATGATATATTTATGGCTATATCAATATGAAACCTGGAAACTGAGACATTAAATGCTCAGAAACTATATTGGCATCTTAACTACGACCCGGGAAAGGCATGCGGATGCTCTTAGAAACCCAGCCAGATTAATGGGATAAAAGAACGAACAGTCAAATCCTACTTTACTAAAGAATGATATTTCCATAAGAAACAAGAACCTTTTATTTGAGGATGAAGTGCATCACTAAGCTGATTATAAGGTGGTTTTCTGTCCGTTGTCACATGCGGACAGTAGGGACAGCTTGTATATAATCTTATCAGGAATAGGAAACACGTATGCATCTACACAATGCTAAATCTTGTTCTTACCAACATGGACATAATTAAGAAATCTTCATTTCAGTAGAAAAATCCTAAGATGGACCTGAAATACAGATAAACATGTGCATGTTGTATATGTTTTCTCTATTTCAAAGATGAAATGAGGTATTCCAGGTAGGTGTTTTCTCTATTTACAATAATGAGTACGCACACAGGTGGTCCGAAAATGAGGGCCGGAAATCCTATACTCTTAAATTAGAACAAGCAGCATAAGAAAAAGAAAAATGGTTAGATAAAATTTTAACAGAGAAAACTAAGAAATCAACTTGATATATCAGCTACGATAAGAAGGCCTTTTGATTACTTACAGAGCAAGTCTCAATTCTCTGCCTACATAGGAATGATCGGAAGGCCTCTGTCCATCACTAAAGATGATTCTACAACTTATACCTTTGAGTGATTTTCGGATTTTGAAGCAAGAGAAGAAAATTCAGAAATGGTAATATATAAGGAGTTTTTCAGGAGAGAACTTGTTGAATGAGGTGATTCACAGGCACAAGTTTCAACTATATAGACCAAAAGGCAGAGCTTCATGCAAGCGATGAGGCCTAGGTATGCAACACTTGCCAAAGATACCCATAGCTGTCAACATCTAGAACGTAACGCCAAACACGTTGAATGAGTGCCATTAATTTTACTCCACGAAGACAATGTTAGGTAAGATGGAATCGCTTTCTCGTTCATGTCGACTTCTTTATTTGTACATTTTTGGGAAAAAAATTACAAAATAATCACTTAAAAATATAGATTGACAAACATGTCCTACCATTTAAGCCAAACAAAGCCAATTGCCCATTATAGGCACCGGTGTTTATAATACCATCTTATGGCAGATGCTTGCAAGAGAAAGCAATTCAAAGACTCCGGCTTTAGGTACAATAGACTAAAATTTCAAGGCAGCATTACACATAATGACAACAAATCAGAAATAGCTATGTGAAACTCTAAATTATAAAAGAGATTAAAAGAATGTAAGATATGTTCAAAGGTGGAGGTCTAAGGCCAACATCTCATTAACCTTTAAAACAATCAGATTTCTGTTTCAATACTTTATAAAGTCACATTAGGCACCTTTTTTACTGAAAAAAGCTTATGGTAGACTGGCGCATGACCTGGAAACCGGCTTCTAAAGATTTATTCATAGAGGAGGAGATTTTACTTAACGCTTTCGCATTAAAGCTGTCATACCTGTCCTAAGTCCCAACATAATATTTGTGTTATCTTTGAAATAAAGAAGAGTACCTATATATGGTAAAAAGCTGGCCACAACATGTTTAAGCATAATCACATAATATGTCCTTAAATTCCAATTATTTCACTTAAGGAAAAGTTTAAATACAATTTCCTACCTATGTCATGATTATTCAACCTCTAATAAATCTTTGCATTCAAACTTTTGGTCCAGTGATTAATGCATATGATTCAAATAAGAAAAGAATATTTTCTTCCAAATCCAAAAACAAAAAAATAATAATAAAACCTTTAACAAATAACTTAAAATAAGAATAACATTCATAATATTGATTCAAATGAAGTTAACATTGGTATCTAAAGGGCCCTAATATCTGAAAGTGATTTCTCTATCCATATTCATACAACACTGCACTTGACTATGTGGAAAATAGCTTCTATCTATATTATCCAAACTCTAACATTCATGTCCTACGCATATTCATATATAATACTTCAAATATATAAAAACTTAAATAAATACATGTACACATACCACATAACACATATAAATACATACCTATCTCGAACGTTCAACTCTGAATTAATCTCTTTTTCTCTGACTTGCATTGAATTTCCCATTGAAGCGTTACAATTGTTGGAAAGGGGGCAGTATGACAGACTCGATATTATTGTAAGCAATGTGGGATGGTTTAAGCATTGTACATGAATGCAGTGGCCCAATGCCATTTTCTGGTCACAAGAAGTACATCGTCCTGGGCCATGGAGAAATGAAAGCAACACTTCAGAACGAGATAGACCCAGCGAAGCTCGACCCTTTCCTAAACCTGAATTTTCAGGACTGACCTGGAAACCGGATTCTAAAGCTTTATTCATAAAAGAGTAGATTTTACTTAACATTTTCGCATTGAAGCTGTCATAACTGTCCTAAGTCCCAACATAATATTTGTGTAATCATCGGAACAAAGCAGAGTACCTATACATGGTAAAAATTCTATTTATGCTGATATGTAACATATGTTGTCTAATTCTTCAATTTTATAACAAAAAAATTACAGAACTTAGCCAAGGTTTACAGTTTGCACTATCACAGCAATTTCTTCAGTAAGAACTGAACTCCATATCTCAGCTTGAAAGATTTAATGATCATCAAATGGTCAGAAAATATTTAAGCAGAATCACTTAATGTGTCATTAAGTTCCAATTATTTCAATTAAGGAAAGGCTTAAAGACAATTTCCTATGTCGTGATTCAAATAAGAGAAGATATTTTCTTCCAAATCCAAATAATAAAAATAATAAAACCCTTTAATAAATAACTTAAAATGAGAAGAACACTGGTGATATTGATTCAAATGAAGTTAACTTTGATCTCTAAAAGGGGCATAATATCTGAAAGTGATTTCTTTATATCCATATTCATACCACACTGCATTTGGCTTATGTGAAAAATAGCTTCCATCTATATTATCCCAATTCTAAAATTCATTTCCTATGCATATTCATATACTTACAAATATATAAAAACTTAAATAAAACAATAATTACATACCTATACCCAGCATTCAACTCTTTTGACTTGCGTTGAATTTCCCAATGAAGCGTTACAGTTGTTTGAAAGGAAGCTCTATAACAGTAGCAATGTGGGATTGGTTCAAGCATTGTTCTCAAAAGCAGTGGCCCAATGCCACAACAAGAAGATCTCCCCTGGGCCATGAAAAAGAATTCAAGTGACACAGAGATGGGATAGACCCAACAAAGCTTGATCCTTTCCAAGACCTGAAATTTCAAAACTGGGTCAAGTTTGGACGAAGAAAAAGACCAAAGACCCTCAAAGAAGACACATGTCGAACATATGGCATTCATACTTGCAACATGTCGATCAATTAAGCTGCCACCTTCTCTTCCTCTGCTTCCATCCATATGGTTTGCATGGCTAAGAGACTTAAGACACAAACTGGGAAATCATTGCAAGTGAAATGAAAGTAAACTATTCTATACAATACTCACATGCAGTTTTTTGGCAGGGATAAACTAAGGATACTCAACAATGGCAGCCATGATTAGAGCAATGACAAGATATGAGGGATGTGGGGTGAGGACCATGGGATTCATTGATGGCTCAGTACTAGGAAAACAGAGGACAATGAGATGGAAGTTCTTGAATTGAATTGCAGCAATTTCTTCTCTGATGAAATTCTTTCCTACTCTAATGAAGCCGCAACATTTTTTTAGTTTTGATAGTGGGATAATCTCAAAGTTATCATAGAACCAAAATTTAGAAAAAAAAATTTGTCAAATATGGAAAAAAAAAATACAAAACCCAAATTGAGAAAAGTTATTAGGGACTAAATGTTACATTATCCTAAAATATAATATAAATAAAATAAATTTTGTTTAAACTTGAAAGTTATGATAATTTTTTGGGTAAATTGCACTAGAGGTCACCTTAAAATAGTATTGTTCCTCTTTTAGTCACTTTAAATTATTTTTGTCAGTTTAGTAACTGCCATTAAAAAAATTGTCCAAACACTCAACTGTTAAGACTAGACATAACAAAAAAGGAAAAATTATTATTTTTGTCCCTTTAAAAGTTAACGAAATTTTAAGTTAAACCCATATTAAGTAACATAAAAAATGCTAAATCCAACCTCTGATATACTTCCACTGCCGTCTTCCCCCACTACCTCATTCGTTTCCTCCTCCAATCTTGACACTGAAGTAAATTTCTTAATTACCCATGTTTTCCCATTTATTTATTTTCTAACTTGCACCCGTTTTTCAAATGCACCATAATTATTCGTGTTTTCCATTTATTTATTTTCCAACCAAAGTCAACAGCGACATTAAAAGTGGAGGCAGAGGAAGGTATTGAATTAGTGATGACGTTTTTCAAGGCGGAAACCATGATAGAATATTCTTGCTCGGGTGAAAGACAACAGAGCAGAGACGGTGGCGACATCATAAAGGGCGGAGCTACGGTAAATTGATGTATTTTCCTTTACCTAAGCATAAAAAATTAAAACTTCACAGGTATAGTAACGGTGTTAATTGCAATTTTATAATTTTTAAAGGGACTAAAAGAACAATTTTTTTTTTTTTTGACGGCTAAGTGACTATTTTTGTCAAATTTTTTAACGCAATGGCTAAATTAATAAAAGAAATTAAGTACTATTTTAAGATAATCTCCAATGTAATTTACCTAATTTTTTTTCCCTATAATTTTTATTCAATTGCCTAAATTTTATTTTGGATGCATTCTGCTTCGAATATCATCAAGATGAATACGAGTTCGAATGAATGTTTTTAATAAAAACCCACATAAATATTATGTGTGGAAAAATAATTATTTGAGAATTAATTCAAACTTTGTAGATTTAATTCTGGGTAAATTAAGATTGCTCCAAAGATTACCTATATTTGATTTTGAAAAAGGTTTTTAATATAATAATGTTTAATATTTAAAAATACAAATTATTTCTTACATCATTTTTGTAAAAAAACTGAATGAAAATCATATAAGATATTTCCATGCCTGGATTAATTTAAATCGACTAAAAATTATATAATTCTTAAAAATATGATGTATTTACAAAAATGTTTTTTTAAAATTAATTTCAATTTGATTTTATCTATCTATTTTTAAACAATATTATTTAATTTATTTAAAATATTTAATATATATTTGAATTAGAATAAAATAAAAATTTAAAGTAAATTTATCTCAAAGTAAAAATTTAAAATATTCAATATAAATTTCAATTAAAATGAAATTCGATAGTATGTAAAATAAATTTAAAAATAAATGGGGTTTTTTTTTATGATTTTGTAATTAGAAAAACATTATAAAAATAATAAAATAAATGAGAAAAATAGTTTTGTCTTAAAATAGTGAAATTTAACTTAAACTAAATATTAATTAATAATAAAATAAAATTTGTTAATAATAAAATTTAACTTTAAAGGGAGAGGAACTACAAATGTTATATTATCTCCGTCATGCAAAATTGATTCGATCGAGCTATAAAAGTAAAATTTTGTATCATCAAAAATTATCATCTACCATTATTATTTATCTATAATTAAATTAAATTAATTAATAAAAATATATAAAGAAATTAGCTTGTTTTTGAACATTATTTTTAATTAATTTAAATTAATCAAGACATAAATAATAAATATTATTTTAACTTTAATCTATATAACTAGTTCTTTTTCTTTTTAAAAAAAGTGGTTAAATTTTAGTTTAAGTTATTCTATTAGGTTTATATTTGATATTTAATTATTACATTTTAATTTGTAATGTAATTTAATCTTTAGATTTTTATAATATTATTAATTTGTCCAAATAATTAAAACCGTTAACTTTTCGATTAAAATGATACATAATTTTTAATTTGAATGTCCTAAAAATCTTAAAAATGGATATATGACTTTTCATTTCTTTTGGGTTTGTCTTGCATCGTTTTTTGACATTATAAGCCAATTTTTTAATCTATAAGTTTAAATTTTTTTAAAAATAATTAGCATCTGCATTTTCGGCACTACTCAAAATATAAGTTTAAAATTTTGTTTAAGACTGTTCATATTTGTAAATGACTAACCCAGACTAACTTTAGGTTCATCTATATTATTTTTAATTTAATATTTGATATTTTAGATAATTTTTCTTTTATTAAAATTCTAAATTTAGACAATTTAACAGAATTTTTATTGTTTACATAGTATTGTATTATTATATATTTAATTTTATGTTATATAAGTTTCATAATATATAAAAATAAAATAAAAATATTACAAAATTATAAAACGGGTTAATTAGACTTTGAATGTTGAAGCCCAATTCTAGCTAATATTTTAAATAGGCCTAATTTTTTGTCAAAACTTATTTTTTGGTCCTCATTTTTTTTTTGTCCAAACCCTTCTATAATTCCGATGGATTGTTGATTGTGGGCAGGTAACTCAACTCATGAACATATCTAATTTAGAATTATATAAAAACCACGGTATGTTGGTAAGATTAAGATTTTGAATTTTTGAGCACTTAAATTCAAATTTTATCATAGTGGAAGCAATTTGCTTAGCTTTACATTCATCCCAAGGTATCATTTCTAACACATCGGTGGGGTAGGCTCGGACACATTGAGTACACCCAATACATGTATCATATTTTTTTACTGAATGTGACATGGGATCTATAAATTTTTGAACATCATAAAATTTCAATTTAGTAAACTGTTGGAAAAATTGTTATTTTTTGAAACTTTGAGGCACATTTTCGATTGGTAAAGGTGGAGAGTTAAATAATAAAATTATGGTTTTATATTCTACTCCATGAGACCTTTACAACAGTATATCATATGCTCAAAATGGTTGAGTGATGAATGAGAAATTGATGCTCAAAGTAAGCTACTTGTGAATATTTGTTGAGGAAAAGAAAAACTAAAATTCCACATTGGTTAAATATCAAGTGTGAGATATGTTTATATATGATAACCCACTTAAATAGTGATTGAATGACTAATCTTGAAAGCTTAGCGGGTGCACATCTACATCCATCGGGGTTGGGGTGCACTTGCACAATGTGGACTTCACAAAATGTTTGGACCGGTTGAGCCCAAAATGGGTTTGTGGATATTTTAGCCCAACACGAAATTTATTTTTCTCAGCAAATATATACAAAATTTGATTTAAAAATGGACATATATCCTGATTTTATTTTATCTTTATTTATGGATATTTCCAAAATTCATCTATATTGAATGCCTATAAAAGACTTAAGAATTCTTTAGAATTTTTTGAAAAAAAAAAAAGCATTCTCTCACACTGAGATTATTTTGCTCTCCAAAATTCTTCTCTATTTTCTCTCCATATTTTTCAATGTTCCGGTGATAGAAAAATGTAAGGTTTGTTTGTTGATCTCTGCAGAGGTGTTATTGCTTCGACCACTGTATTGTTGTATCCTGGGAGACAATCGACCAACGTTTCTCTAAGTACTGTAGGAGCGACCGAATTTGTCTTAAGAAAACTGTGTAAAATAGGCATCAACATATAGTAAAACTCGATTCTTTATTCGATTTCTGGTTTTCCGTAATCTTATTTATTTAATTGATTTCTCGTATCTGAATTTTAAATATAAATATTTATTTTATTTTATATAAATATTTGTTTATTTATATTCATATTTGTTCGCTAACATGTTTTGTCCAACAATCTTAAGACAGATTTTAGTATTTTGCAATTCTTTAATCCGAGACGAACGAGACACCAAGGTGAAAAAAATTGTATTTTATTTGAAATAAAAATTAAAATTGAATAAAATCTATTTCGAGATTTATTCCCGCAGTTCAACTGATTTTATTCTATTTTTTTATTTATTTCCAAAACAAGTATTAAAATTAAGTAAAATCTGTTTTGGGATTTATTCCTGTCGTTCAACAGATTTTATTCCAATTTTGATTTTGTTTCCAAAACGAGTATTAAAATTAAATAAAATCCGTTTCGAGATTTATTCTCGCCGTTTAAAGGATTTTATTCCAATTTTGATTTTTTTTCCAAAACAAGAAGTGGTCCAAAATGAGAAACGGGATTTAATTCAATTTAATACTCATTCTGGAAACAAAATAAAAAAATGGAATAAAATCTGAATGGCGAGAATAAATCCCAAAATAGATTTTATTTAACTTTAATTCTCGTTTGGAAATAAAATCAAATAAAATAAAATGAATAAAATCCGTTGAACGGCGGGAATAAATCCCAAAACAGATTTTATTCAATTTTTATTTTTATTTTCAAATAAAATACAATTTTTTTCGCCTTGGTGTCTCGTTCACCTCGTATTAGAGAATTGCAAAATATTAAAATATGTATTAAGATTGTTGGACAAAACACGTTAGCTAACAAATATGAATATAAATAAATAAGTATTTATATAAAATAAAATAAATATTTATATTTAAA
The DNA here is from genome assembly GCA_025698515.1 of Gossypium sturtianum. NCBI lineage: Eukaryota > Viridiplantae > Streptophyta > Magnoliopsida > Malvales > Malvaceae > Gossypium > Gossypium sturtianum. The sequence continues at coordinate 82,894,126 of CM046951.1, forward strand.
TTTCAGATACGAGAAATCAATTAAATAAATAAGATTATGAAAAACCAGAAATCGAATAAAGAATCGAGTTTTACTATATGTTGAGGCTTGTTTTACACAATTTCCTTAAGACAGATTCGGCCGTTCCTACGGTACTTAGAGAAACGTTGGTCGACTATCTCCCAGAATATAACAACACGATGATCGAAGCAGTAACACCTCTGCAGGGATCAACGAACAAACCTTGTCTTTTTCTATCACCGGAACGTTGGAAAATATGGAGAGGAAAAAGAGAAGAATTTTGGAGAGCAAAATAATCTTGATATGAGAGTATATTTTTTTCGAGGCAATGTTTCAAGCTTAGTCATTTAATCACTTTTTAAGTGGGTTTTCATATATAAACACATCTCACACTTGGTATTTAACTAATGTGGGATCTAAGTTTTTCTTTTTCTCAACAAATATTCACAAGTAGCTTACTTTGAGCATCAATTACTCATTTATCACTCAATCATTTTGAGTATATGATATACTATTGTAAAGGTCTCATGGAGTAGAATATAAAACCATAATTTTATGACTCAACTCTCCACCTTTACCAATCGAGAATATGCCTCAAAGTTTCCAAAAATTACAAATTTTCCAACATAAACTTGTAAATAAATATAGTTAAACACCAGATGAATCAACGATTTACCATAAATTTTCTAATCAATTTCCTTCGGGATCAACTCATAAGAAAGGACTAAGATACTTTGATTTCTTATGTTTTCGAAAACATGATGTAGATTCCAACATATTGTACATGCTAATTCAAATTGGTGAATCTTATAATTTAATATTATTAATATTACTTATTCAACAAAGTTGATTGATTGATACGCGTTGGTTTTCTATTACGATAAATCGAGGACACAATAGCTGATCCAACAGCTGCTTCAGCGGCTGCAATAGCTATAACAAGAAATGAGAAAATATTTCCTTTTAATTGTTGACTATCAAAAAAATTAAAAAATATTACAAAATTTATATTAATCGCATTCAGTATAAGTTCAAGACACATAATATTGTGAATTTTTCATTAAATATATTCTCTAATGTATGAATCTTATTTGAATATATTTCGAATTTTGTGATTTATATATATTGAATAGGTCAAGAGATAAAACATTTGGCAAACAACAGTTAACCATAAACCAACATTTCCCATCTTTGTCATTTCAAAGGTTGTTTTAACAAAAAAGACAGAATCATTTTAAGTTCATTAAGATCTAAAGAAATAAAAGACATAGTTTTATTATTTTATTTCACCACCTCCTTTGTTAAATCCACCCAACAGGTTTCAAAGATGTAACTGGTGAAACAATGCACTCAAATTATTAGACCTCACTATCTTGTTATGATAATGATATTTAGGGTGAAATTACCTAGGAGATCACTATATTATAGGGATTGTATCAAATTAGTCCCTCTATTATTAAATGAATCAATTTAGTCCTTTTTATTATCACAAAACAATAAATAAGACTAAATTAGAATGTAGTTAACATTTATTGTTTAACAAAGTTTAGATTTTTAAAGTTTTTATGGTTCTGTAATTGAAATATTTTGTTTGGAATTGAACTATACAATTGAAAAAAAAAATTCAAGATATTTTTATTATATAACAAATGTTAACTCTTATACAATATGGACTTATTTAATTCTTTTTAATAATATAAGGACTAAATTGATCCATTTAATAATAGAGAGACTAATTTGATACAATCCTTATAATATAGGGATCTCCCAAGTACTTAATAATAGAAGGGTCTGCTTGTTTCAGTGAAAATAGGAAAAAAAAAATCTGTGTAAAATATTTTTTATTATTTAACAAATTTCTTAAAAATATTTCTTACAAACTATTTTTAATGAAACAAATATACATATGAAAAAAATACCTTAGAAAACATTAGAAAAATTAAAGTTAAAAACAAACATCCGAATATCCCATGGAACAAGGTGGATATATATGTAAGTGTAACACCATTGTCAATGGGAAGCCAAAAGCAAAACAAGATTTCCATGGATGTTGCAACCGATCATAGCAATTCATCATCACTCGACTACTCTCTCTCCTTCACTAGCCTCGTATGCATCGACCCTCCAAATCATCAAAGCAACAAAGATCAAAGTCCCCATGACTCGAATAAAAGTTCCCGGCCCGACTCCGGTGGCGGTCATCTCTTGCCACTTGAGTTCTTGTTGAAATCACGACCACCATCTCTTGTCGGCGATGGCGAGGGGAAATTGAATGGGGAAGTGAGGAATCAAGGTAAAAGAGAGACGATGGGCTCGAAACCTTCGTTTGGCCGGAAATTGCTTCGATCATTTGTCTCGCCGTGTAGGGAATGTCGTGTTGTTAAGCCAAGTACCGTAAAAGCACCTGCTAAGCATCACGGACGTATCAAGTTGCGTTGATGAATATGGTAAAAATTAAGGGGGTGTTAGGTAATAAAATATTTTTTCATTTTTTCATGTCCGCCACCACATTCTCTCTAAAAAAACCTTATTTTTATTGAGTGTGTTATCCTGAGCGGCTAGCCATCTACGACTGGTGGCTTAGTCTCCTTCCTTCTCCATAAGCCTATCTTTTCCCCTTTTCTCCCTCTTCTCTTTCCTTCCTCCGGTGCAATAACTTCTTTGGCCATGCTTTTGGACGAGCCGGTGCATTAAAGGAGTGACTCCGATAGTGACAAGGCTAGACCCTCCGAAAAGTTGGTGTTGTGGTCATCACCAAGGAAGGTCTGAGCTTCATAGCTTACCTTTCTACCCCTACATATGGAGCTTGAGGAGGGAATGACGACTCCAGCTATTCCAACGTCGGTGTGATTCACCAGCATTTGAAGGGGGTTCTGAGGCGATCGGAGATGGGGAGGACGCCAACACCTTCCTCGTTGATAGTAACCTCTATTTTATGTTTATTTCCGTTTTCCTTTCTTGGTTCCTATGTTGTGTTTGGACAGGCAAAATGTATGGTGTTCATCCCATGGGCGAAGACCCGGTTTTGGTCAAATGGCTTTGCCCAGATCTCAGCGCTCTCCGAAGCGTGCCTTGCTGCCTCGCATGGATTTGCACTGATGTTGTTGTATTTGTTCTCTCTACCTTCCATTTGTCAATCAATGAATGGTAAATGGACTTAATGCATACTGATTATACAAATCACTTTTATGAAATGCGAATACCATCTTCCAATAAAAACTAATGGGGGTATTTGGTTTATGTGCGACAAGGTTAATTTTGTTTAGTTATTTAAAACCACATTGTACTAAATAATCATAATAAAATTTGCTCTTTTTTTTGTTTATTGATTACTATATACATGTTAAAGCTTATAATATTTTATTTTTACACATTTCTATAGTAAATTATTTCATATATCTTTCTCTAGAGGTGTTCATGGGCCGGGCCGGACCGGGTTCGGGCCGGGCTCAACTAAAAAATTAGGCCCATTCATCGGGCTCGGGCCCAAAAAATGGGCCTAAATTTTTTCCCAAGCCCGACCCATATAAAAATGCTAAAACCCGGGCTCGGCCCAGCCTGCCCGTATTAAATTTTTATATTATTTTATATAATTTTTAAATATATATAATACATCAAAAATACTAAAAAAATTAAAATAAATATTTCCCAACAAATTAAAAATAAATTTTAAAAAAATATGTAGACTTAAATAACACTAAGATAGATGTAACTTAACAAGCAAATACCTCTAAAATTATAATAAAATTAACAAATGCCTTTAAAATAATAATAAAATTAACAATAAAATAAGTTTTATACAATATTCAATCAATAACAACAAAATAGTAACAACATAATAGTAATATGGTAGCAAAATAGGGAGAAAACAACTAGAAAATAACATTCAAAAAAAAAAAACAGATTTTTTTTGTCATTTAGTGAATTCGGGCCGGGCCGGGCCGGGCCTGGGCCAAAAATACCTTACTCGAGGCCCGGCCCATTTTTTAAACGGGCCTTATTTTTTGTCCAAGCCCATTTTTCGGGCTTATATTTTTGCCCAAATCCTCCCAAATTTCGGTTGGGCCTTCGGGTCGGGCCGGGCCGCCCGGCCCATGAACACCTCTATCTTTCTCTCAAATAACCTGAAATTGGGGAAGAGAGGTAAGCAGCAATAATTTTTCTTTTAATCAAAGTGATAGAGGAAAAAAAGAAGAAAAGTTTTTTTTTAAAATAATTATTTGATATAACCAGTTAGGGGTGAGTAAAAACTCGATTTCACTCGAAAAAAATTTCGAATTTCAAGTTAAACGAATTAAGTTATTCGAGTCAACTTGAACTTTTTTTTTTCGAATTTCAATTTCGAATCGAGTTTAATTTTCGAATTCGAATAATTCGAATAAACCGAATACCAAACTATAATATTTTATATTTTTACCTCAAATCCCCAAACTTTTTTATTTTCTCACCAACACTTTTACTCCCCTTTCATCCCACCCCCATCTACCCCAAACCATTCCCCAACAAGTTTTTTTTTTTTTTTGTGTGAATATTTTACCCCATTTACTTTCCCCCAAAATTTTACTCCCCCAACCCTCAAAACTTTTTATTTCCCCCCTAAACTTTTACTTTTCACCATTTACCCCCAAATAAAAAATCATCCAAAAAATATCCCTAAACCTAAATAGTAATAATTTTATTTATATCTACTATTTATATTATTAAATTAAATTTCACATTTTGTACTATTTATATTATTGAATTATTTAATCATATTAAATCTTTATAAATTTCTGTTAAAATTGAATTATTGATGATGCCATAAAATATCTGTGTTAAAATTTTATGTTGGTATCAATTTCACATTTTATCTTTAGGATAATTTTTATTAAAAATCAATTTTGTTATATTTAATATAGTTTTTTATTTCAAAATACATGGTGACAAAAATCAGAAAATAATTGAAGCAACTAAGCAAGCAAAGAAGTTAACCAGTATATAAAAGATCAAAAAATAAATTATGAGGAGATCAAAGTTAATAACAAATTTGATTACGGCGGGCAAATTTGATTATAGTGAGTGACAATGGTTACAATGATCCAAAGTCATTTTTTTAATTTAACTCGAACAAATATATTCGATTCGATTCAAATTCCATCTCACTCAACTCAATTCGAGAAAATTTCAAATCGAGTTAGGATGATAAAATAGGATTCTCCAACTCGATTAACTCAAAAAAAATTCATTCGATTCGATTCAACCGAACGCTCACCCTTATAACCTGTGGAGTTTTTTTTGGACTCCACAAGAAATATACAAGTCACACTCTTAACCCTCTTCTTAGAGTACAAAAAACTCCAAAAGTGGTATATGAGATATTTTCCTTTTTCACTTAAAAAATGTTATTTGTCGTGGTTTAAAAGCAAATTTGACCAAAATAATTAAAAAAAAATTGGTAAATTTGTTATAAATGTAATGTTTTAAGCCAAACATAATAGACAAAATATATAATACAATGTAATATAATGGATTAAATGTTAACTTTTCTCGGCTTATAATAATAAATATATAATTGAAACAATACTTGAAGAATATATTAAAGAATTATAAAATTTGATTTATTAGGCTTTATAGTTATTTTATTTTGGTTTAAGTAAAATGAATTAAAATGATCTGAATTTAAGTAAAATTTTCAAAAATGACACATTATTAAGGAAATGCAAAACTACTTAAGAGAAATGTGGTATTGAGATTATCTATATATTCCAGAATCTTGATATTGTTGGAGTCTAATATTTTCGGCTCAAGATAATGTTTACATTACTCTCGAGAATATAATTTTTTTTGAACCAAACACAATATAATACTAAATATTTATGTGTAAGTAAAATAGTTTTTGTAAAACAAAATCATGAAATATCTTTAACTTTTGAACTATATTTTTTTTTTCTTATTTTGGTATTTCATTTTGTTTCATTTTGGCACTTGAAATATCATTTTAGTCACATGTTACTTCTAAAATTAGCAATAACCAATAAGAATATGACATGTGTCACATTATTATTACCAACCATTTTATTTTGAAATAAATTGAGATGAAAATAATAATTCAAGTATCAAAATAAAACAAAAAAATCTAAATAGAAAAATGTATATAATTCAATAGCTAAATTATGAATTAAATTAAATTAAAATGAGCCTTATTTTTGGTTATATAGTGCCAATAACCTTGTCATGTTTGACCATAGTGTAAAGAGTATTTAATTTGAATTTATTATTCATTGAATATTAATTATTAAATTTTATTAAATGTATAATATTTAAGGAATAAGTAATTTTTTATTTATATATAATAGGTAAACTATAAAAATAGTCACTTTTGTTTGCCTCAGATTACATTTTAGTCACTTATATTTGAAACGTTACATTTTAGTCACTTATTTTATCGTTTTGTTACAAAGTAGTCACTCTGCTGTTAAGCTTCGTTACCTCCCTTACAGCAATCCTACGTGGCAGTCCAAATAGGTTTTAAATGCCAACTTGGATGTCCAACTGGGATGAGAATAGTTTTTTTAGTCAAAATGGAAAAGAAAACTAAAAGAAAAAGGAGACCAACAGTTTTTCTTTTCCAGTTCAAAGTGTAATTAATTTAAAATTTTAATTAATTAAATTTATTTAATTAAAAACCTTTTCTCGTCCTAGTTGGACATCCAAGTTAGTATTTAAAAACATTTAGGCTGCCACATAAGATTGTCGTTAGGGAGGTAACGAAGCTTAACGGCAAAGTAACAACTTCATAACAAAACAATAACGTAAGTGACTAAAACGTAATATTTCAAACATAAGTGACTAAAATATAATTTGAGATAAATAAAAGTGACTATTTTTATATTTTACCTTATAATAATTCGAATTGAGTCGAATCCATTCATATTAACTTAAAAATAAAGTTTTTTTATTTAAATTTAAATTTAAATTTATCCAAAATAAATTTATCAAACTCGATAACTTAATTGATAACTCTGGACGATAAATCATTTTAGTCAACTATTTAATTTAGGAGATAAAATTTTGAATTGATTTATCATTTTTTTTCTCACTTTATTTGTTATTTGTGAATGATGATGTAGTTGTGACTCATTGCTATCGATTCACCATAAGTTGATCATATAAATCCTTAATCATAGGTCCATTTATTTGGTACTAGCCTCAATAATCATTGTGAATTTGACATGAGAGGAGTCTCTTCTTTGGTCATTGTCCCACAATTTGATTACCAAAAGAATATTCACTTTGAAAAAGATAGAATGAAAGAAGGCAATGAATGATGATGATGATGAGAGGAACCTTAGACAATTTCATGTTTAGCTATTATTGTCCTACAATTTGAACACCCTAAAAAGGCAATGATTATAGCCATGTTGAGACACAACCAAGATTTATTTTCATCATATGTTGTTTTATAAATGAAAGATATGCACCTGAGAGGGAAATTATTCTTCGTCTTACTCTTTTCTTTTAAGGGTTTATAATTACAGTACAAATTAGGGGCAGCCACAGAAATTTGGATTCCTTTAAAAATTATAATTTTATATATTAATATGGAGTAAAATTATATTTTAATCTAAAAATGATAAAATTTTGATTTCGTCATTAATTATTTGGTATTGACGATTGGAAGCTTTTTAATTCCAGAAACGGGTTGAGATTTTACCACATGTCTAATTTATTTATTTATTTTAATTTTTAAATATAACTTATAATGACACAAAAAAATCTTAACTCCACTCATGAAATTAAAAAGTTTATGTGTATCAAATAATTATCCTTTATAAAATTATAAACTAATATGATAGTAAAATTGTATTTTAACTCTTATGAAAATTTCTAATTCAACTTTAACCTTCCGGAAAAAAATTCTAGCTTCACCCTTACTATATATCACTCATAATACATGTTCCATCAATGACCAATATAAAACTTAGCAAATGAAGAGCCAAAAAAAACTGGGCAGAACTTACACATGACATATGCACGTAATAAGATTAAAGGCTAATCGACTAAAATAAATCTACGTTAGAATTATATTTGTCACTCAATAAGTATGCAAATTTTAATATCCTAGTCAAACTACATTTGTAAGGTATAATATCGATTTTAGTTACATTTTTTGTTAATTTGATCTTTATTTTTTGAGGGGTTAAATTTGGGTCTCAACCTTTTAAAAGAAATCAAATTTGATCATCAACCATTTGAAAAAAAAAATTGAATTAAATTTTTTTATCGAAAATACCAACTAAAATGTTAATTTTTTAAACATGGGAGCTTCATGTAAATTCGCATTTACTTCATGCTAATCTTTTTTAAATTTTTAAGAACTTTTATATTTTTTTGAATTTTTTATTTTGAATATTTTTATAAATTTTAAATTATTTGTGACGTGACATATAAGAGCAAATAACTCTATGTTATCATGAAGTGCACGTAGACTATCACACGTATTGTCACACCAACATCATTAAAAAAATTAATGGTTTAGTCAGTATTTATGTTAAATAAAAGTAAATTGACTCTTTTTAAAAGGTTAATAGTCAAGTTTAGCTCAAAATACAATAAAGATTAAATTGATAAAAATTATAAACATTAAGGACTAAATTTTTCATTATTCTATTCATAATTAACAAATCAATTTAATGTTGAACCATGGATCAGCTTTTTTACAAACATACCTTTGAGACACTGTGGAATTGTCATTAAAAATCCATATTTATTTATCCATATTAATAAAATGATAATGATATAAATATTTTTTTGAAAAAAATAAATAAAGGCAATTGATCCGAAATCTTAGCGAAGTTGCCTTGCGCTTACTTTTGGCACACAACACTCCCTCAGATTCCGCACTATACTAAAGGCCAAAAGCCAAATATAACTACTTCTCCACTGTCTCAAGGTATTAGGACTGCATCATCAACAACAACAACAAAAATCGAACATTGATTCTATTTAATTCTTTTATTAAAATATTAAAAATAACTATTATTTATTAAAATAATAAAAAAATTAAATTATTTATTAAAATTTTATCTTTTGAATAATAATTTAAATTTTTTTATTTTTTTTCATTTAAATTCTCATCATTGATAGTGATTTAAAATCCGAGATGACATGTGAAACATTAGTCTAACAAAATAAAATCTCCGTCACATCATTTAACATTTCATATTATTTAAGTAAATAATTATAATGCTTAATTAATATATTTATAATATTCATGTAAAAAATCCGCATTTGATGGTTTTAGAATACAAATGAAATAATTACTATAATTTATCATGTAAAAGTAAATAATTTTAATTTAAAATAATAAAAATAACTTAAAATTGTGTACAAGAAATTATTTTTCAAATGAAATATTCCTTTTAGAAATATTTATAATCTTTTAAAAAATTATCAAATGATATTGAAGAGCCACGAAAAAAAATATATTTTCCTTCAATAAAATTTAAAAAATCAAAACACAAAATTAATATAAAAAATTGAGAACTGAAATTAAAAAAAAAAAAAAACCAAGGAAAAGGTCATTTACGTAATTTGAGTGGATTTTTTAATTCCTCCCAAAGTCATCCCGTGAACTATCGCACCCTCCGCCTGGTCACGTGGCTTTTGTCGTCTGTTCCCACAATCGCATCTCTTGTTTACGTGAAATAGCCATAAATATATAAACATCAGCTTAATTCGATATTTAAACAATTAATAAAAATAATGCATTAATTATATTATATCATTAAATATCTTTTCATAAAGATGCTTTGCCAACTGCCTCTTATGTCATTTAACAGTCACATAAAGGTGGGCCCCCAATAATAAATCTCCACCGCCCATGTGACAGAACATGATGCTAATGACCTTTTACAGCCGTGGATTAAAAAGTGTCCATCACAGTTAATAAAGCTCACTTGTACTAACATCAATCACAATTAATAGTACGAATTTTTTATATTTACAGATATTTCATTTATTTTTTTAATAAAATTTGAATGTTACGAATTTTGATAATATTTAAATTTAAATATTTTAACTATAACATTTATTTTAAAAATATTTTTATATTAGTATAAATAATTAACTAATTCGATTTTAATTTCAAATACTAATACTCCAATTTAATATAAATAATAGCTTTGAATTTCAAATTTTACAAAAAAATGTAAATATTTAAAATCTATAGAATTTTACATCTAATCTCGTTCACGAGTCGAGTTGACGAAAAAGCAGAAATAAAAAAGGTTAAATTTTTGGTTAAAATTTGTTGTTAGCCCCTATATTTGTACATAATTTGAGATTTAGTTTCTATACTTTATATGTTAAAAATTCAATCCTCTTATTTTTTTAATTTTAAAAACAATCTAATAAAAAATACTTATGATTTTAGTAATTAGATTGAGATTATTAAATCAAAAAAAGAATTAATTTTTAACGTTTTAAGCATAGGGATTTAATCTCAAATTTCGTCAAAGTACAGGGATTAACAATATATTTTTACCTTAAAATTTTCCTTGACAGTTATTTCACTGCAAACAGCCAAAGACTCTCTCACTCACTCAGTTACTCGCTAATAAGCTTTAAAAAAAGAAAGAAAAAAGATAAGAGAGAAATGTGAAAATGAGGCAATAGAAAAATAAAGAAAAAAGCAAAGCAAAGCAAAGAGGGAGAATTTTCGAAAGCTTTAAGCTAAGCTAAGATGCTAAGATTTACTCTCTTATGGCTTCTCGTTTTCCTTTTTGCATCTATTTCTTCATCTTCAGCACGGCCTGGTTAGCTTCCACACTACTCCTGTGTCTTTCTTTTTGAATTTTTTTATTTGGATAATTTTTTGAGGTTGCTTCGAGATTCGGTTAGGTATCTAAATATTTGAATTGTTAGATTAGTTGCATTTTGATTGAGCTTGTTAGAAATGACTCTTGATTTTCTATATAATTCAGTGTACGGTTCGTTTCTTTCTTCAGTGATTTGCTAGTTTGGCTTATTTTTGAATTGTGATTTTGTGTTTCGCGTTGATGATAATCAGTTGTGAGGTCGTGGATATGAATTTTTTTTATATGGAAAATTTAAGTCAATAGGTCTGGTTCAAAGAATCTAGGCAGTTGCTCGGTTTCGATCCTGTTTGGATGCGAGGAAATGTAGGAAAATGATCGAAGGATAATTTTTAAGTTTTTTTTTTTTGGTACTTTGTATGCCATGCGGGTGGAAGTATAAAGGAATTAAGCAACAAATTAGTTTATTAAGAAAAAGAAATATAACAATTCTTCCAAGGCCAAATGGGGAGAGGTAGGAAGAATATATTGATTGGTTGTGGATTCTAGAAGTATCTATTGTTGTTTTGGAATTTTAAGTTGGTAAAATGAAAGTGTACTACAATGGAACTTTGTCTTGTGAAACAAGAAAACACGAAAGAGTAGCATGGAAAATTTAAGTGGAGTTGCTTATCATATGTATATTGTTTATTTTGCTTCATTTGTAGCTTAGAGCTTGTCGATAAACGAGTATTTGCATTTCATTTTCTTATTTAACAGTTTCTTCTTGTTTGGTTTGTTTTTAACTCGGTCATGTTTTCTTACCACAGCACCTTATGCTATGCGTATAAGCTGTGGAGCTCGTCAAAATATCCGCACCCCACCAACCTATACACGTTGGTATAAAGATTTTGCATATACCGGGGGAATTCCAGCTAATGCAACGGCACCAAGTCATATCACTCCTCCACTAAAAACACTTCGCTATTTCCCTCTGTCTGAAGGACCAGAAAATTGTTACATAATTAATAGAGTACCAAAGGGGCACTATTCTGTGAGGATCTTCTTTGGATTAGTTGAGCATGAGATTGATAATGAACCTCTATTTGAAGTATCTGTTGAAGGCACCATAATTCATTCATTGAAATCAGGTTGGTCTAAAAATGATGAACAGGTGTTTGCTGAAGCCCTTGTGTTTCTTTTGGATGGCTCAGTATCTATTTGCTTCCACAGTACCGGTCATGGAGATCCAACAATTATTTCTATTGAAATTCTTCAAATTGATGAAAGAGCGTACTATTTTGGACCAGAATGGGGTGGAGGTGTAATCCTGAAAACAACTTCAAGACTGACTTGCGGCACATCAAAGCCAAAATTTGATGAAGATTATAGTGGGGATCATTGGGGTGGAGATAGATTTTGGCATCCCATCAGAACTTTTGGAAAAAATGCTGATGCACCGAAATCTACTGAAAGTGGCATTAAAAAAGCTTCAACTGTGCCGAACTTCTATCCAGAAGCGCTTTACCAAAGTGCGGTTGTTAGTACTGATAGTAAGCCTGATTTAGCTTATACGATGGATGTGGATCCGAATAAGAACTATTCAATATGGTTACACTTTGCAGAAATTGATGCTACCATCACCGGTGCAGGCAAGAGGGTATTTGATGTCCTGATAAATGGTGGCACTGTATTTGAAAATGTAGATGTTGTGGGCATGAGTGGTGACCGCTATACTGCACTTGTACTTAACACAACTGTTGCTCTTAGTGGGAGGACTCTGACAATAACCCTTCACCCTAAAAAAGGAAATCATGCTATCCTTACTGCCATTGAAGTCTTTCAAGTTATAGTTGCTGAGTCCAAAACTTCTCCTGAAGAAGGTATTACTTTCTGCTATTACTTATATAGTTTTTCTTCTATGACTTCTGCTGACTGTTTATTCTGTGTATGAGAGGACCCAGTATTGGGAATTGTTTTTTACTGCCTATGCATGAACAAGATTCTTTCTGATTGGTGGTAGACATTTACTAACTTGTTAAAGATTCCTGGTTCTAGTTAGGGCTTTGCAGGCATTGAAGAAATCATTGGGGCTGCCTAATCGTTTTGGGTGGAATGGAGACCCATGTGTTCCCAAGGAGCATCCATGGAGTGGAGCAGACTGTCATTTTGATAAATCTGGCGGAAAGTGGTTCATTGACGGCCTGTAGTTTCTTGATCTTTTGTCTTATCATTGAGTTTTGCTTTGTTTTTTGTTTCTGCTGATATTATCCGTTCTTTTCAGTCTTCTCATGTTGGTTTCACAATCTATGTGGAGGAAACTGATGTCTCTGCTATGGCCTCTTCCACTGTTCTTTGATGTGATAAAAGCCTCCTATGCATATTTAATGTCCAAAGGGATATTACTAACATATTTTATCTATATTACTAGTGAACTTTTTCCACTTTAAGGAAGCTGTTAATCATAAACTGTTTCCATCTTTTTGCTATCTGCAGTACATGTTGCATTCTTAAGTTTTACCAATATCATTCTACCTTGTTTGTGTCATATTATAAGTATGGAGAAGTGTGTGCTATTCACAAGCCTGGAAAAATATGCACCTAACTACCTCTTAGCATTCTCAGCCAGTTGATTACTCCTGTTTGCTAGATAATGGATCTTATCCCTTAAGAATTCTATGAGTTTCCTAAAAGATTCTCATATGTACTCACAGTTTTCTAGTTAATGAGCCTTATCCACTTCGTTTGTATTTGTTAACAGCACTGCCTGTAAGATATGAGAAGCAAGTAAAGGCCGAAGCTGCTTCTATTCATTTGCTTTCCCTACATTTCTCTTTAGATTTGGTTTTCCCTAACCCATTAGGCCTGAATTTCTGCACTCTATTCATTTATACATCAGCTGTGACTCCTAAGATCCTAATTACTGTGAAGACGTGAAAAATTAAATGCATGTTAGCTTTTGGAAAGAAACCACTTAATTTCCATTTAATCTCTGCTTGCCATGCACTGGCGCTGTGGTGCACAAGTATAATTACAGCATGTGTTTCCTGGATAATGAGTGCATTCTTTGTGAACCTAGAGCGTACATGTTTTAAAGTTCTAATTGCAATCTTACGATGAGATTCATGCATCGCTTAATATGAATTGTCTTCATCATTTATATTGCTATGTTATAAGTAATTTCCTTCTATTTCTGCATGATCAGTGGTCTCGACAATCAAGGTCTGAGGGGTTCCTTGCCTAATGAAATATCCAAACTACATCACCTGCAGAGCATGTAAGTGAAAAAAGTTCTCAATCACTTTCATTTTAGTTGCTTCTATTTTTCTTTCACAAACTGTTGCATACATATTCTTAATTTTACATGCGAAGTATCCCTTCCTCTTCTTTATGTTGTACTTGGCTTTTACAGAAACTTGAGCGGAAACTCAATTCATGGGGCCATTCCATCGTCACTTGGAACAGTCACCAGCTTAGAAATCTTGTAAGTGCAGCATAATTTCTTGTCCTTCTTGAAGACACTTGTGATTGTATTAACATCTAAATGCAGAACTTTGAAATAATTATCTACATGCGTATAAACTGTGCTACACTTACAAGATTGTCCCTCTAGATACAACCCTTTGTCTGTTTCCTCCGTGATGGATATTGTTTAACTTGTTTGTTCCTTTTCATTTTTAAAGACACACATTATAGTGTTCGGAGGAGTTTTTCCAGGGAACCAAAAGTTTTCTCTATTAGAAAATTTACTTTCCAAATGTGTATGTGCTATTGATTAAAACAACTTAGAACTCAATGTAGACCTTTTTAGTATTTGCTGCATGAGCATGCGGTAGGTTTGATATAAATCATCATATCTAATGCGTTGTAGATCAACGATGCATCCATTTCAGTTGTTAGCTGCATTCTTTTCTTTTGATAGCCATCAAATTCTGGATGCATAATATTTACTTTCTTCTCTTAAAGGACAATTTGAGCCTGAATAATATATGGGTTATGAAAGAACATGATCTTTCAGTTCATCGTTTAATATTTATCTAAACTTCATCCATCTTGTTGATATAATGTGTGGACATATATCTGCAGAGATCTCTCCTACAATTTCCTTAACGGATCAATTCCTGAAAGCCTGGGAAAGTTGACTGCATTACGCAGACTGTAAGTTTTCAACCCGTTGGTTAACTCCGGAAATCTAATACAGTGGGAGTTTGATTTAAGTTCTCATTTTTCAGGAATCTTAACGGCAACTCTCTGTCTGGAAGAGTCCCAA
The DNA here is from genome assembly GCA_025698515.1 of Gossypium sturtianum. Lineage (NCBI taxonomy): Eukaryota > Viridiplantae > Streptophyta > Magnoliopsida > Malvales > Malvaceae > Gossypium > Gossypium sturtianum. The sequence continues at coordinate 82,909,171 of CM046951.1, forward strand.
GTGCACTCGGAGGAAGGCTTTTGAATGGTGCTAGCTTCAAGTATGTTCTAAGAATCTCATTAGTATTGGTCTGCAATGCAATGTTTCTCTAAGAGGAATGAATTTTTCACATGATGATGATAAAAGGAATGAAATACTAATAAAAGATACAAACAAAATCATACACTTGCACGTCTATTATTGCAACTTTTATACCGGATACTTACTTTAATTTCCGTGCAGTTTTACCGATAATCACGGTCTCTGCGGCATACCTGGACTACCTAAATGCGGACCCCACCTCTCTGCTGGTGCGAAGGTTGGCATTGCCTTTGCTGTATTTTTGTCTCTTGTACTTCTTGTTATCTGTTCAATATGTTGGTGGAAACGGCGACAGAATATCCTTCGAGCACAGCAGATTGCAGGTTAGTACCTTCAGGATAAATCTCATAACAATTAGTCAATTACTATAACAAGTTTATTTAGTGAATAACTATTTTTAATATTAAAATTGTTTGGTTTTAGATCCCTTGGGAATCGTATGAACATGAGACATCCTATGGTAGTGATTAATTAAAACCTGCAAAGTTTCCCATAAAATCAAAGTTTGCACAAAGCCACATTTGTTGTACGTCTTTTTTCATTTCTATTCCGAACTTATATTTCATTCTCTTCAGCTGCATCAAGAAGTGCTCCCTATGCAAAAGCAAGGACTCAATCATCACATGATATTCAGATGTCAAGGAATCCTAGTCGTGGCCGGACAGCTTCCGAGAATGGACCGAGCTTGCTATCGTGATCCAATCAGTTTTCCATCTCTTGGTTGTGTTTATTTTTGACCAGGAAGATGAATTGCAGAAACAACCGAGTTGATTTTAGTTCATGATGCCCTCTGCCTAATCTCTTGACCAGCAAACCAGTAAAAGCCGATAGAGTCGCACCTAAAAGGTAAGATAACCTTGAAAAATTGATACTAAATGCAGCAAAAATGAATCATTTTGTACATTAATTTGTTTGACTCTTCTTTTTTCTTTAAATCAGTTTTGTTAAAAAAAAAAAAAAAAAAAAAACTTGTAACTAATTGAAGAACTAACTAAATGCATATAAAAAGGAAGAAGTCAATATTGTTTCCACCTATATCTTTTGTCTGGTGAAACCAGAAAGGAAAAAGTGATGTCTACTGCCTTTTTCATCTTCTTCATGGCAGAAAGGAAACAAAAGGATTCTAACAATTGTAAGCATAGCTTAATCCTTTAAATTCATTCTCACAAGTTTTAGGTTCCTTTATTTATTTTTCAAGTGTTATTTAGAATGTTAACAAAATATAAAGGCTAGGCTATGCTATGGTATTAATATTATTTGTTTTTTGTTTACATTTTGTTCGATCAAAAATGTCTTAGAATTTACGTAAATACATCTATATTTGTAAATAATTGATCTGATGATATTATTTGTTTTATTTTAATGGAAGGGGTTCACTTACACGATGTAAAAATTATTTATATGATTAATGTTTTAACAATCCAATTGCTATATTTTATGGTTTATTTATGTAGATCATGCATGTGAAATTTTATGTAAATTTTAAAACTTCTAACTATTTGCTTGTAAAAAAAATTCATCTATAGAGCATTTTAAATCAATATGAAAGAGATATCGAATCTGTTCGAAAAATATACATGCATGAAAATACAATTATATTGATATTTTTAATTGTTGGATTGTTAAAATATTAATCTTATAAATAATTATAAAAGTGTGAAACTACTTAAGTTTTTACGCAATGTAAATTGATCATTAACTTTTTTTAAAAATATTTTTAAACGATATTTTTAATTAAGATTTTAATATTTTTATCAAATTCTAAACATTAACATTTAACATTTTTTTCTGAGTAACATTTTTGTTAAAATCTTTTTAAATATTATAATTTGTTTGAAACTTACATTGTTGTCTAAATTAGATTAGATCAATTAGTATATCAGTTTGAAAATAAAGGGATTAGATCAGTTTTAGAGTGAATTGGAGTTAGAAGGGTGAACAGTTGAACCGATAAAAAATTGGTTGAATTAATTTTATTTACCCCAAATTAATGGCCCAAACTAAAAAAAGCCCAATAAGTTTAACCCATTTAAATACTTAAAAAGTATTTAAAAAGGAAAAAAAAAGCAAACCTAAATTAGATTGTATAATTGATGTTTTTGTCATTATTTTTATTTATAAATTTTAATTTTTTTCTAATTTTTACTTATTTTTCAGAATTTTTCCTTTTTTTGGATTGATCAAACTAGTGGTTGGGTTGAGACTTCGGGGCTTGACTGATTCAACTATTGAGCTAAGATTTGATGGTTTGATGGTTCCAAAATATTACTTACACAAATAACATCATCCTTAAATAATAGAAAGATCAAATTTTCAAAAAGAAAAAACTACGGGGACCTTCTAGAAACTTTAACCATTAGAAAAACAAGGAAGGTAGTTTTTTATTATTTATTATAAGAAAGTACAAAAATAGCCAAACTTTATGAGAAAAGCAATCTTTGTTTATTCTCATTACACTTTCACCTAATTCCAGCGTCAGCACAGCACAGAGGCGACCGTTGTTTTCAAACTCCTTTCTTCACCTCTTACAACCATTTTTCTAAGGTGGGTCCCTTGTCTTAAGCTACGTGCCGATATTACAACGTGGACCGAATCTGTCGGCATCCAAAGGGAGTCCCCCACTCACGGTACTCTTTAACCTTTGCTTCTTAATTATTTTCTTTTATATATTATTGAAGTAGGGGATGAATGTATTACGACTTGAACTTAATATTATGTAAGAATCTTTCAACAAATCTAAGACATTAAAACTTATCAGTTAAACAGTAAGAATTCATTTTCCTAGTGACGGCTCCATCAAACTAAATTAATAAATTCTTTTCTTTTATAAATACGTAAAATATTTTCAGCTTTTTTCGATGTTTGTTTTAAATAAAAAAGAATAGTCAATGTAAAAAGTTTTTCATTCAACGTAAAATTATCTTTTTATTTTTGTAAAATGTCTTACCAAGATTTTTTCCGTAAGATATTTCCTAAACTGATAAGGCTCTGTTTATTATAACACCCTCATACCCAACTCAAACATCAGGTCAAAACACGATGATATTACATTCTATACTATATTCTTCACTTATTAAATATTTTCTTATAAATTTCATAATTTTTCAATTTAGTCCATTTTTGTCATAAAAGTTCAATATTCACTAATTAATCATATTAAATCAATTTTATTTCTTGTTACACTTTAATCATATAATTTATTTCAATATCTTGTTTCACATATCAAATTTATATGTATTTCACTTTTATTATTTCATCCACATATTTTTTCAAGTTTAACAATTTAATCCTTGTTATCATAAAAAAATCCATATTTTTTCACAATTTCACTTTTATAATACTTATGCATATGTCATCATCTCATAACGCATTCATTAAACTTTTATTGTAATTTCCTTATTCACATATTAAATTGTTTCATACTTAAACTTTTGTACATTTTTCAATTTAGCCCCTATTGCCATGTAATTTATTTTTCATCATATAAGCACTTTAATAAAATAATTCATTATAATATCTTATTTCACATAACAAATTTTCGTGCATATTACTTCTCTTGTTTCAATTATAAATTTCACAAAGTTTATAATTTAATCCTTAACATCATGAAGATTCATTATTTACTATAATTTCACCTTAACATCATTTTGTAATCAATTTACTACTTCATTTAAACTCTTTATCATAAATCTCAAATGTATGTTTGTTTCATTGAAAATAAATTTTATGAAATATTTTCAAGAAATTTGTCAAACAGTAGAAAATATTTTACACGGATCTATCCAAACACCAAAACATATAAATTTTTTCAAAAAATTAAGTAATTTTCTAGAAATTATTTTTCAAAAATTATTTTTAATAAAACAAACAGAACCTAAATTCAAATCATTTTAATTTGGATGGAATGATTGTCGTGATTACGTGACAAAATTAAATAAAAGCGATTTTAAATTTAAAATATTTTAATTTTCGAATTGAAGTTAAAATTAATAAATTTAATTTAATAAAAAAGATATACATAGACAAAGAATATGAAAGACAGGGTGTTTGTGTTAGGGATGTTGGGGGGGTCATGTTGGAGCCAATGCCATCCGCACCGTGTGTGACGGCTTTCACATTAACCTCTCATAATGATGCCTCTGCTCTGCTGCTGCCCCCTCTATTTATTCATACCTTGCTTTTCAAAATTTTGCCATCATTACCCTATTTTTAGCATATATATATATATATATATATGCGCCATAGCCATCTGTATTCCTTGCATCCACTCATGTTTATCTCAATTTATTCAATTTCTTAAAGTTGTACACAATCTTTATTAACTAATAGGAGGGGTGAAACTGTGGTTAATCGCCTGGTGGTAAGGGATGTTGACTTCATAAAATTCTTTTAAAGAACATCTGGAAAATTCAATTTGAGGGTAACTCTTTGTTGAATGTGGTGATCTGTTTTGATAGAGTTTTTTAAGATTTATAAATCAATTTAGTTTGCTTCTATTTTCAAATTTTTCATGTTAGTTTTGGATTATTAGTTTTTAGATTATTTTTTTTACAAAATAAGGTTTGTTTTATAACTTTTATATAGTATTTTTATTTATTTTCATTATTTTAAATATAAATAATTTATTCTCACATTATAAAAATAAAATTAATTATAAATAAAAATAAAAATCGATTCAATCAATGTAATTGTGGTTTTTAGCTTGTACTCCCAAAACGTAGTTATGAGAATAAAATTTAAAATTATATCGATTTTGACGTGCTATATATGGAGAAGGGAGGTGTGCTAAAGAAGAACCTTCGAATGCAAGCTACAGTGAAAAGAGTTATAGTTGACGGAGGCACAATCTCTGCCTCTACTTGTAGCACAATATATCATATGAACAAGTGGGAGTGCCCGCCATGAAAGTGGTGTAAGGTTAATGTCGACAGAGCCTCTCAAGCTGATATAGGTATGGCATCTTGAGGAGGGGATCATTTGGGATAGTGTTGGAGGATGGGTTATTGGATTTATGAGATGCATTGGATGTTATGGAGTGTTGGAGGTAGAGTAGAGGGGAGGGCATAAGTGTTTCTATAGAGCTTGAGAATTGGGCGAACAACATGTAACACTTGATTCGGATAATTTGGCGACAGTATAGATGCTTGAAGCAACTAAGGATATTACCCCCAACTAACTCGATTTTCCACTTACTTAAATATTTGATTGGGCGTAGCTAGGAAGTAAAGGTTAAGCATGTGTTTTAAGGTAATAGGGTGGCGGATGGGGTAGAAGCAACAACAATGGCGAGGCAAGGGTCGCTCTGGACTCACATTTTCCATGCACCTCCAGATGAAGTTTTGTGTTTTTTGCATAGTGATTGTCTAGGTCTAGCTACACTAAGAATAGTGATTGCTTAGGCGTGTTTGTTTGCTCTTCTTTATCAAATATATATTAATTTGAATCTCAAGTATAGTTGATAAAGTTAAATTGGAGGTCGAATCAATTGGACTTTCAATTTGTATGGTTCAATTATTTTGGATAACTTTAAAAACTAAAAAAATAGGAAAAGTAAGAAAATTATAAAAGATCATGAATGAGAATAAATCAAGAACTAATGAAAAAAGTTCATTTTTTGTTACAATACTAAGGGCTAGTTTGGATGGGCGGTGTGTTTACCTCCGGTGAGGTTAAAAACAGCGTGTGGCGTGTGAGATTAGTTCTTGTAGCGGTGAGATTGGACATCGTAGCGTGTGAGATTAAAAATAGCGATGGAGTGTGTGTTTGGATTCAAACGCAATTTGTAAGTGTGAGGTGGAAATAAAAATGACCATTAAGGACATCATATTAGAATTGATATATAATAGTTGTTTTTAAATTATTTTACTTATATAAAACTATTAAAGTATGTGAATTTATGAATTCATTTAATAAAATATTAAAATGTATCTTCCAATATTTTATTATAAATATTTTAATGAATTATATAATCAATTTAAATTATTTATTAGATAAAATAAAAATTATTTTTAATTTTTTATAGTTAAATATTTTTTATAACAATGATAAATATTATTTTCTTAAATAGTAACATTATACTTGGATCAAATTTTGAAGTATCTAACCGAATAATTTTTAATAAAAAATATAGTAACATAAGACATAACAAGTTTCATTATTACTAGAAATTAAGTTATGATACAAAATTGTTTTTACAAATGTTGATTCATTAAACTATTTGCAATGGTTTCCCTTAACATTGTAATTTCAAGGTCACTTTCATTGTTAGAAGAACTTGATTCACCTCTATCAAAATGGCACAAGAGATTGGCACGTCGGGTATATTCTCAAATTGTCGAAAATCCTCATCATTTGACCAAGCATGTCTTGAATGTAATTATGCAAAACCATTGTTGCAATAACTATTAAAACTTGCTTGTCGAATGAATAGCTTGGAATATCTCTTAATATTGGCCATTTTTTCCACACTCCAAATGTTCGTTCAATTACAGAGAGCGTAACGAAGAATGGGCATGATTAAAGATTTCTTTTTTTCCAGATGCTCGATGATTACCTCGATGAAAGTCAGGTAAATGATATCGTTCCCCCCTATATGGACCTAGAAAACCTGCCATTTGCGGATATCCTGAATCCACAAGATAATATTTTCCTACAAAAAAAATTAAAACATAATATCAAGTTTAAAAATAAAATAAAAATTTTAATATTTTTTATGTAAAGATTAATTAAAAAAAATTAAAGTTCGACCTGGTGGAGGGTGTGGAAACTTTAACTCTTGTTTTCTAAGTGCTTGCAAAAAAATTCTCTTGTCATGTCTTTGTTCCTTCCCAACCAGAAATGCAAAAATGAAGCACATGTTGAAGTCACAAACCGCCATAATATTTTGAGTTGGTTCACCTTTCCGTCCGATATAAGGTATTTGAGAAAAGCGAAATGCATGCTTTTATGTGTGTTCCATCTATGGCCCCAATACAATCCTTTAAAATAAAAACAAGTAATGAGATAAAAGTTAGAAATAATTTATATTTTAAAAATATAAAGATTGTGTAATTTTACCTTAAAGTGAGGCCAATATCTTGTATCATGTCGAATATGGTTCGGTACTTCCTCGAATTGACCTTGATGGGTTTAATCGTGTCTATTCCCATTCGAGCAAATATATGCAACATATCGTAAAAATCGACTACAGATTTCCCAGATCGTTGAAATCGCTCACTTTGCATTTGAATTTGATTCTCTATTTCCAAGAATATACAATGATAATGCCAACTTCTCCATCGTAGATACCTTCCCATGCTTTAAGCCATAATTTCTTTGCAAATCATGCAATAAGTTGTGAAATATATTTTTGGCATCCTAAAACTATTCATGCAACGATCATCATGCCCATTTAATACTTCGTCCACCCACATTTGACTGTATAATTTGAATTCATACACGGTTGCATAGTGAAATAAGTTTCGTGGTGTACCAATACACCGCTTAACACTTGTTCTTCCTCTTCATGATAATTGTTGTGCTCAACTTGTGTAACAATTGTGGCTATTCTTCGTTGAGCTTCTTCACTTAATTCATGGGTATCATAATTCATATAAAAAGTATTATACATATTGTTAAATTCATCCATAACCTGAAAAACTGAATAAAATGAAAATAAATTAATAACTTGTGACATTATATACAACACAACAAAATTGAATAAAAGCATAGCATAAAAATACCAAACATAAAAATATCATACATTAATTTTACTATAAAAAAATAGATCATACATTAGTTTTGCATATAAAAAGTAGATCATACATTACTTTTACATATAAAAGAGTAGTCTAGTTATATTACAATAATAAAGCTAAGGAGCTTATGGTGGAGGTTGTGGATGGTATGGTTGGAAGGGAAATGAGGATGTTGCTACCAAGGACGAAAATGATGCAATTGGATTTTGTTCAAAGCATACTCACGTCAAGCCACCAAACCCTAACATCTGGATCTAAGTTCAAAAACACTTCTCGTTTCACCGGTATTTGGAACATTTTGATGGCAAAATAATATGATTCATCTTTTTTGGAATTTCATCTTCCAATTCACGCAAAACATCCATTGCACTTGAAATAGTATATTGAGAGTGAGGAAAAATAATTTCGTAAACCGACTTCCTTGGACTAGCCATACTCTCACACAATTTCTCAATATGAGTAGCTAATGAATTTTTGGATGATTTTCTACTTGAACTTGATTTTTTCCTTTACCATGTACAACCCCAAGTGTTTCCTTTCTTCGATTAGGAGTTTTATGAGAAGGGTTTGATGGTACCTCATTAGTAGGAATATCTTCATTCTCATTACTATTTTCATCTGAATCACCAAATCCCTCATTAGGTGTATCATCTACCATAGGAACCCCACTTGGAAGAACACTGCACGAAGGTGCCCATGCATTCTCTCCAAGTGGCTACAATGCCACCAAACATTTGCCACATTAAATCATTCAATCGTGGCTCAATTCCTTTCTTCTTAAATCCTTTAAAATCCGGATTTTCCTACATAACATGTTAAATGTTAAATGTTATACTAAGATTTTTATATTTGTAAATTATTAATTTTAATAAAATTTATGCATGAAAATAATGATAAAGTTAACACTAACCTGTATTTTTTCAGCCCACCATTCTTCGGTAGCATCAACCGTCTTTTTAGATGGACACCATCCAATACCTGTAGATTCCTTAAGCAACTCCCTCCATAACCTCCATTCCTTTTTTAATGTATCCCACTTATTTTTCAATTGAGGTTTTCCATAATTTTTTTGTGTCTTTGCTTGAAAAAGAGCAATGACATTTTCCCATCCTTTTGAGTTTAGATGAGTTGTCGGTCTATTACCAGCATTGACTTCATTCATGCAAAGTTCACAAAATATCAACGTCAGCTCATCATCCTAAATAGCTTTTGTTGCTAAGGTACTTTCTCCTTCCACAAATTTTCGTGTCTTTACCATCTATTATATACAGTAAGATTGAACAACTCAAACTTAAAAGCTGAAAATTTTATACTGTAAATTACTTATCAAGATAAAAAAATTTCGTGCTTGTCTTATTCTTTATGGTGTCATATTCTTTCTCAATTGTTCTTAGTCCTTATAACATAGTTACTGTTTCTTTGCTTTATTCTCCACTATTTGCAGCATTTAATCTCCCTTTCTTTTTTGTTTCTCCCTCTGTTTTCTTCTTTTTCTTTATTGAAGCATTTGACTTTCTTAAATCCTAATATGCCTGTTTTTTCACTAATTGTTGACTTCATATATGGGGGAAAGGTATCGGGTCTGGTTACTAGGAGCAATTGACATTTAATTTAGGCATCTAACTTAAAAAGCTTTTATATGTAAGAGGGTCAAACACTTTGAAAAAGCTATAAAAGCTCTCAAATCATTTCAACTAAACTAAATTTCAACAAATATAAGTAAGAAGAAATTAGGAAGAATCATACCTCATAAACAAGCTCCCTCCAAACTGTTCGATTTTATCTGCCAGACAAATAGATTGACTATTACAGGACCAACAACAATCTTGATGACTACTGCAGGACCAAACGACGGAATATATAAGAAAATGAAAGGACCAAACGACGGAATATATATATATATTACTGTAATGCTCTTGTACCTTTAAATACTCCACAGGTTAATGAATAATTCCAATGAAGCACAAGTTTCAGCTGCACAGTCAGAGAATCTGTAAAAACTAAAATAAAAATAATAAATTATAAAGAACTGGATAATTTGCATAGTGATTCACCCTGTCTTATTTTACATTGAGTGGTCGAGTCCGCTTTGTTTTTTCTTTTTTGTGTGCGTGTGTGTGTCATTTTGTTAATATGACAACAAAAGTTGAACTCTACAATTATTAAGCTTGTGAGTATTGTAATGAAGTTACCGATTTTAAATTTTAAAAAAAGTATTACTACTAAATGTTTGTATATCCTTTGTCATTGAATCGAGTGTTTACCTTGTTTGTTTTCAAATAAGTGCAATAAATTAAGGAATCAAGTAATCAACAGAGATAAAGAAAATATTATTCTAGAAATAAGAATAAAAAATTATCAAGACGATTAATGGCAAACGTAAAAAAAAAATATGCTTATTTTTCCGAAGTAAATGGAAAAAAAAACAATCAAGCCGATTAATGGCAAACATCAAGGAACAGACAACCTTTGTCTTTTTCGTCATTAAGAACAGGTAAAGTTCATTCAAGAAGCATGATTTGGTTTTGATTCTCTTGTATCGCAATGGCATGGAATTTAAAGAATAAAACACAAATTTTTAATAATTATTGAATAAAATGAGAGCGATCAAAATATGCATAACATCTTACATTTGAAATTCAGCCTCCAAAATTGTACTCTGAAATGAATAGAGAAACGATCAGCAATTGACTGAAAAGATTGGATGTGGAAAAAACAATGAGAGAGAGGAGAAATTGATTTTCCAAGCAATCAATGAGAGAGAGGTTAAAAATCAAAAGAACGAAATACGAAGCAATTGAAGTAATTGAGCAAAGCTAAATAAAATCAAAGCTCACAGTAGGAATATGTGTTCTAACTTATAACAGTTCTAATGCAAAGAGATAAAAGAAAAATGCATTCGGATAAATACCAAAGATATTGATCCTGCTTCCCATCGCTTTTTGGAATAGCTTATCTACTCGAACTAGATCACTAGGCAGATGTTCCTGCAAAATACTCGAGTCATCTCATTCCTACTAGAGCCGAAGAAAAAGAACAGTAAACATACATTCAAGTCCAATCAAAACGATCAATTTCAGAGATATGAGAACTAGGATGAAACGAAGCAAAAAATATATATGGAAGATTTGAGAAGAAAATCATGAACTTAAACCAGCGAAATGGAATATTGACATCTTAAACCAACGAAGAAAATAATGAACTTAAAACCAGTGAAATGAAGATTTGAGAAGTGAAGTCTTTATGTTTTCTGTATGCAATTGCAGCGACCAATTTATTGGGGAAGTTTAAGAGTTTGGAAAGACAAACACTAAATAAATCTTGCAATTTCATAACAAAGAAAACCAACCAATTATAAGAAACAAAAAACTATGCTCAGAAATTCAGGTTACTTTTACTTTACATCTCATAGAAGCATTTCCTCCTATATTTACTGGATATGGGTATTGAGAATTGGACACAAAAAAAAAAAAATTACCAAAGAGAAGGATAGCCACACATGCAGTCCAGTGCTGCAATCAATCAATCTCAGATGCTAATTAAAAAGTGAGCATGCAAATTCAACAAAATTCAGTATGTCTCAATATCTTACAAGGGAACCTCTGAGCCTTTAAATGAATTATAAACAACAAACCAGATGCAGCAAATTAGGAGCTAGAAATAAATAAATATAGACAGATGTTTGAAAATGAGGAAGGAGTCGATACTAGACATCAGTTTAGACTCTACACGGACTAAAAATATGTTAAAAAGAAACAAAATCAAGAAACTTAATTATCTCTTTTGGGCTAGAAAGTTGAAACTAATTTATCAAATCTTTGAATGAATATCTAGATTTACACCGACAACCGAGAGTTATCCCCCCAAAAGGCTCCTAAGGATACCGTAAGTTGAAACAAAAAAGAAGGTAGAACTTAGAATCTATCTTTACGCTGAAAGAACCTCCAATAATCAAATAAACAAAATATTAGAACTTGTTAAAACAAGGACTAAACTTCTTTATTCTACTCATACAGTGGAATAACACGATTTATAAAGTTATGGGATTTAATTATATCTCTTGTACGAAGCATTTGAGAAGTACGAAAACTACCCAACACATAAGATTAAGATATCACAAAAACATGCTTCTAAGAATCAACAACACACCTTCGCTTCCAAATAAGAAAATGAGAAAACTCTTTCCTTTACTCCAAATTTGAAACTCAGAACTAACAATCAGATTTCCTACCCACAAATCAAACATATTGGGGGGCCTAAAGTCGAACTAGAAAACCATGAAAAGAAATACATCTAATGAATATTGACAAACTACTGAAAGAGAATATGTGATTGTTCTTACAATGAGTAGGAGCGTGGGTGATCGTTAGTGCCTCACGAGTAACAGTAGATTGTCCTGATGCACTGCAAGTTGCGCTCTACTGGAAAAAAAGGAACCATAATCAGAAACTCTGAATTTCAATATCATTAAAAATCGAGTATAAGCATGCGCAAAGCACACACAGAGCCATAACATACATTTTTTCCCAAAGCAAGAAAGAGGGGAGAAAGCAAGAAAGAGGGGAGAAACGACTGATTTTTTCCCTAATCTAAAAACAAATAAGGTTGGGAAAGAAATTAGTTAAACTTTCAAGGATAAAATAGTAAATTAATAAATAAAAGTAAGGGCATTTTTGTCTGTTAAAAACTCCAACTGCAACCTCCGTTTCAATTGCTGCTTTTACTCCCAGTTGAGTTTCTGCAGACCAGTGTGGTGGAGATTCATTTCAACTAAACTTTGCTGCTGAACCAAACAGCACAGCAGTGCGGTGGGCAGCAATTTTTTAGGCCAACTGCATCTCACCGGCCTTCAACATGCAACCAAAGGCAGCCTAAGTTGTAAAAAGGTTATAAACTGACTTGCGTCAACAACGGCAACCATAATAGTCTAACAACAATAGATTTAGTCGGCAATTTTTGACTAATTTATTGTATTATCAATTCTTGTTTATCATGCAACAAAAATGAAGTAATGGTTAAATATTTTAAACAAGTTTTAAAGTACTTATCTTTTACAAGGTAAGTTAATATGCGACAAAAAGTCCTCGAGACTAAAAAGATTGTGTCAATCATGATAAGAGGTTGAAGGCAAGGTTTAGTGGAAGTTTTCGAAGTTAAAGTTAATTTGGGAGAATGCTTCTCAATGTTTTAGTTGGTTATTTAATTATGTGTTGCTAACTTATGTAACAAAGAGAAAAATGGTTTGGCACTGTATTTTCAAGATAAAAACCATCTTTGAGAGTGTTTGTCATTGTAAATGTAGGTTAAATCCAAATTGCATTAACAATATTTATGTATAAGTTTGTTATTGTTGTTTCAACTATTATAACCATTTCTATTACCATGATATAATCATACATATGTTTATTTGGTATCACACAAACACCTAATTCAATTAATAAAGATTTTGTGTTTGGTAAATTAAAATGGAGGCTATAAAAGGAAGAGGATCAACCACATGATCACCACTACTTGATGGGTCAGACTACTTATACTATAAGGCTCAAATGAGAGCTTTCATCAAGTCAATTGATGAGAAGGCCTAGAAAGTTGCGTTAATTAGATGAGAGCCATCACAAACTATTTAAGAAACCTCAAAACCTAAAGCAACTGAGATGACAGAGGAAGACAATGTTGCAAACAATAACTCAAAAGCTTTGCATGCTATCTCCAATGGAGTTTATCCATATGAGTTTAAAAGAATATCCAGATGCGTGTTAGCTAAGGAAGAATAGAATATTCTAAAGACTACCTTAAAGGAACTTCCAAGAGTAAATATTTCAAAACTTCATATGCTTACCACCTATAACACCCCTTGTCCGACCCAATCGTCAGGTCCGAACTACAAGATGCTACAGTCATTACTGGAGCAACTACAATCATTTAACATTCAATCTGAAACATAAAAAATATGAACATATTCATTTCAAGCATTAAACATGATATAAAACCTTTTTCAGGACTTATACGAGCCGACATATGCTCTAAAGTTAGCTCGAAATCTAACAAGGACCAATTTGTAATAATTTCAAAAGTTCAGGTTGACATCACAACGTGAAGGGGTTCCTCGTTACGATGCAACATACTGACTTGGCCAAATGGACTCCTTATCGCAACAACGGGATTCCTTGTCGTGACGTGGCCTGGAGTCCGAATCTTGTCGCGACGACCATTGCTTAACGTTGCGGCGTGGACTCTGTTTTTGGTACATTTTAGGTCATTTGATACCTATTTCATGTTAACCTTTCAAACTAACCATTTGGTGCATTTTGCACAACATTTTCTTGCTCAAAACCACTTCAAAGACATACCAAAACATCATATTCAACCATTTCAAGCTATCCAATGCAACATTTCCACAATTTGACATCAAAACCTAACAATTCAACTTGTTGATTCACAACCATTCAAACATGCATTTTTTTATTCAAAACCATCAATTTATACATGTTAATTCATACCCATATATACCATTCACCTAACTCATTCCATTCACCAAAAGCATATTATATCAACAAGCTTTACTATGTTGCAAAGTCATACCAAACATAGATTTCATGCTATGGCATTATACAAAGTTTACCAAAACAATCACCTAGGTACATACCACATAATCGAGCCTAAAAATGATCAAAAGACTACTGATTCAATAGCAGGATAGTGTGAGCTTCTCGTAGATCCGATTGACACATTCTGTAAATTGGCAATCTACAGGGAAAGGGAAAAACATCAGGTAAGCATTTTGAATCCTTAGTAAATTCAGAGGTATTTAAACGAGAAACTTACCTCAATTTACAATTTAACATATCAAACTAATTAATTTGGAAAAGTTTTCCTAACATAGCAATCACAACAACAACAAGGTGAGCTTTAGTACATAATCAATCATGTAATATGCCAAGTATGTAACATATCAATTCATATATTTTAAATCATCAATTCAATCTCATTTCAATCATGAATAGGGTAATCATATATGTATACCAAAGCTTTATATTCAAATCATTCATCAATACCTCATTTGAGCATTAAACACATTACATGTCATCTCGATTACTCGTTTCGTTTAATTTGAATCACTCGATGAAACTTAGTAAATGAACTCGAATACATTGGTTCTCATCACATCTGTTACTTGTCCGAGATGATTATATACTCATGTTAGGTTACCCGTTCGGGCTAAACCTTTAAAACGACATCAAGTTACTCGTTTGGGCTAAACCTGTGTCACATGTATCTTCGAGTTTACAACAAATTTTGGATCTCGATAATCATTTATAATCAATCCATATCCATGTCTACAAGACCTTTACTAAGTTCATCAGGGCAATTTCAACATATAAGTTCATATACATTTCTTTACAATTTAATTCAAATCTCACCTTTTGTACCAAATCGTAAACAATCCAAATTTTAATTAAACATACATACGTTCATAGTTTTTAAATACATAACAATTTAAACACAAACAAACCATATGAACTTACTTGATTAAATCAACAAACGAGTTGAATTGCAAGGACTAATCGATAATTTTGCCTTTTTCCCAATTATCCTTGGTTTGGTTCAAATCTTAATCTAGATAATAATTCAATTCAATTTATCAATTCCACACATCTTATATCATCCTATTATAATCATATATCAGTTCAATTTCATTATTCAAATGCCCTTGAATTTTTGCCTTTTATTCAATTTAGTATTCAAAATCTAAATTGCCATAACTTTCAAATTTAAGCTTCGATTTGAAACCAATCTCAATTACATCCTTTTATGGCCCTCTACTATCCATAATTATAGAAATTTTACACCAATTTTGAAATTTATACACTTTAGTCCCTAAGTTCAAAACTAATCCTTTTTCATTTCTAAGCTTAAAATCTAACCACTCAACACCAATTTCATCAAGAACTTATCAATGGAAACTTTTAAAAACTTTAAAAGTTTTACAAATTTGTATACAAGTTAGCTAAATCAAGCTCTCGTGATCTTAAAAACATAAAAATTACAAGAAAATAACTAAATTGAACTCACCAATCTTTAGCCAAAAGTTTGAAGCTTTAAACCCTAAATTTCTTCTTTTTGCTTCGGTTGAAGAAGATGAAGAAGAGAAATGTTTCGTCTTTTATACTTATATTAATAATTAATTAATCTTATTTTATTTAATTAAAACTTAATTAAGCTACCTTAAGCATAATTAGCAAAATCGGTGGATGGTTATTGTCATCCACCACCGTTTGGTGACTTAAAATGGACCAAATTGTTCGATTTGTCCTTCAGTTAATTAAAAATCTATAGCGATTAACTTTTACCACTTTTATAATTTAGTCTTTGTACCTTAATTAACTATCCATTTGACAAAATTAAGGGACCAAACTTTAATTAACCTTTATGCTAATCTCGTAAATATTAATAATATTTATGGGCTTGAACATTAAAAATAGGGTTCCAAAACTGTCATTTTCAACACCACTGAAAATGGGTTGTTACATCACCAATTAAATGTGTGAATATAAGTTTATTTTTGAGTTCTATGCATGACTCGTGCTCTTGTAAGGTTTATTTTGAAGAAAAATAGGTCAAAAGGTCTTATATTCATTATTAGAGACATTTGATCAAGGTAGCAAGCATTGAATAAGCAAAAGACATCAGCTCTATGCATGTTGCCAACCTTTAGGATCACTATAGACATTCAAAAGGAATCTCGAAGAGTCCAAGAAAGGGAATGGAAATTCTAACAAAAATATTGCTCTAAATGTGATAGGAAATGTCGGCACATCAATTGACATGATAGAGGAGGCGACAATGGCTATTGAAGAATGAAAATAACAATTGGCTCCCTTTGCAAAGACTTTCAGCAAAGTCTTCAAAAATTATCTATGAAATCAAAAAGCAATAAAAACAAAGGTAAGCAAAAGGTTATGACATCAAGTCAAAGTGTGCAAATATCTTGAAGAAAAAGAAGAAATTCCTCAATGTTAGTTGGAGTGATAAGTCAGAAAGTGATGAATGTGATGATGAACATGTAAGTAATTATGTTGCTTTTTCTACAAAAAATAAGAGGTGTTGTGGTCAGAAGTGAAGATACAATTTTTTTCAGTGACAATGATGAAGACATGGACACACAAATGGCTGAAACATATAAGGATATTTTAGATAAAATGGATTTTTTTTGGTGCAATGTAAATGAACAAATTGGTGAGAAGTATCATATCTTAAAGAAGAAAATTTAAAGCATACAAAACTAGTGGCTAAAAAAGAAGTTTGGTTAACTAAACACAAAATTGAACTAGATGTTGAAATTCAAAAAGCTAAGGACTGGAAGTGACAAGCTAGATGAGCTGTAACACCCCGATACCCGACCTGATCACCATGTCTGAGTTACAAGGTGTCACGTTCGTTGTCGAAGCAACTAAAATCAATGACATCCAATTCAATGCCAATATACATTTAAATACACGTAATTCATACTAATTAAACAATGCATTATCATTTCTAGACCTTATACGAGCATACAAAAGCTCTTTTATTAACCTGGGATTGAATTGGATCAAATTGTAAAGAGTACAAAATTTTGAATTGACATCGCAAATTTGGGGGTTTCCTCGTCGCGACGTGACTTTCTAACTAGGGTTTGTCGTGACCTCGAGGCTACATCGTCGCAACGTGATCCCTAAACTAATTCTTGTCGTGACATTGAGGGTACGTTGTTGCAAGATTGGGGGTATATCGTTGCGACATGTTCCCTGCAATTCAAGAACTTCAATTTGGTACATAAATGAACCATACCAAAACTTCAGCAACAACATATGCACTAATCTTAGGACTTCAATTTCAGTCATTCACCATTAAAGCAAGCCTAAAATACAAGGTTCAAACATTAACACTCATTAATTCACAAAATTAACATATATGCATTTACAACTTAACAATTTGTGACATTAAACAAAATGTCCCTAAGTACATGCTATAAGACCAAAATGAAATACACTTTACAAACTTTGTTGAGTCAGAAATGATAGTCTGGATGTTGACTTCAAGTTCCAGGGTTTCAAGGAATACTTGAACCTACACAGAGAGAAAATGAACTGTACGCTGAGCAATAGGGCTTAATGGTACCTTTATGATTCAAGAGATTATAAATTAATATAAAAGCATGAAAATAAGTATGTGAACTCAAATTGTAACTTGTATAAGTTCATATATATACATGAAAGTGTGCATATCCCATTAGGTAAGCCAATTTGCTTAACATTTCAACATTATCGTCAAAGTTATACTTTTTCTACTCACCTTTCAATTTCATACATAACAAAGGCATTACTTTAATCAACTTGTAATGATCTATTCCATTACTTACCTTATACTTATAAGTCAATTCGTTTATGGAGTCTATTGACTCATTCACATTCGTTTCATCCCCTAAGGCTCGATTCCATTTGTTTTGCATAATGAAATGCATACTTCTCATTTTGAATTCATATATGAACATATTCAAAATCTCCAGCATCATATTAGTTCGTTTCGATATAAGTTACCAAACTTATTATTAATGACCCCTGTTAACCTAACTCAAATTTCAAGACGGATACACGAAATAGACAACCTGCGTCTCAATCTAGCATCATAGTGCATCATCAAATATGCCAAAGGAAAGTTATTGGCACACATTATGCATCATCGGGCAAGCCGAAATGATACGGCCACGGCCTCGTTGAGTTGTTCAAGTCGTTTATGTGCCCGATCGTCTAACGAAGAAGTATCGTTCAATTTTGAAATATGGTTGGAATTAGGCAAAGTATGGAGTAAGGTAACAAAGATAGGCTCAAAAATGTCTAAGTATTTGTTGTTATAGGTTCGGCTAACAAAGAACAAAATGGGATAGGTGTTAACTTGGATGAAATGGAAATCGAACTTAAGTATCAAGATCGAACTAACACTATAGGTGAGTGCTGACCCGGGACTTATGTGACCTTAAGGTGAATAGATGATGGAAAAGAAACCTTGACCCGTTACCTAGGAAGGTAAGAACCAAAGGTATAAAGTTTGGGGTGAACGCCACACTACGAGAGTGATAAGTTAGATAAAAGAAACAGGTTGACGCCATTGAATAGCAGATAAGTCAAGTTGAGTCTTGGACGAAATTTGAGAGATGAAAACCTCACAAATAACTCAATATTCATTCAAAATGGCAAAATTCTATGCAACCAGCTGAATACAAGGTATTTATAGTCCTAAGCTATGCCTAACCGAATAGTCACAAGCAATCAACTTAATTAAGTTGTTAATATGCTGAACTAAGCTTAATTAATAAGTACAAAACTTTTGAAGACCTCTAGGCCTAGGTGACGCCAACCATCAGGTTGTTTAGTATTTCAATTCAGCTAATTTAATGAGCTGAATACTTAAGCTGAAAGGATTCAATGATTGAGAAACCAAGATGATTATGATCAGCTTTAATCCTTCCTTGGGCAGCCGAATGATCACCAGCAAAATTAATGTGAATGTGGCGCATGAACAGCCCAATTGGTGTGAACACTTGATCTCCAACAGCCTCCAAGTGTGAATGGACGAAGATGAATAGCTTCCATGGTGTGAAAACATTTTGTGAGCTGAATGGACTTGGGTGAACAGCATCTTGGCTATTGAACTCCACGAACAGCCCCATAGAGAAGAGTAAACAGCTGCTGGACTTTAAATTCAGCTTAATGCTTCAGCCAAATTCATGTCCCCATTAATGCCGTCCATGCACTAGCTGAATTCAGCTGAATGGTCTCCTAAAAACATAAATTAAAATTCGGTAAGGACACATTAACTAGCTCAATTAAGTTGTCTAAGTCTAAGACACTTTAAAGGGCTGTTTGAGCTAAGACAAATTAAATAGATTTCAGGCAAATTAAATGGTTGTCCAAATTAATACAAATTAATTAACTAAGGCATATTTAATGCTGAAAATACTTGGACATATTAAATAACTAAAGACACATTTAATACTTAAACTAAATATTATTTAAGTTTATTCCAGCAACTAAGTAGCTCAAAACGCATAAATTAAATAAAGCTAAATTTGAGCTGAAACCGAATTAGATTTTCCAGAAAATTGATGCACAAGCTAAAACCGATTAATGTTGAGCTTAATGAGTTTGGATGAGCTATGAACGAGCTGAATGAGCTTGTAACAAATTGCATGGAACACTTGAATCGGACATCTTTGATTGTTCGATTATTCCAGCAATGGTTTCCGACCCAAGCTTGCTTAATTAAGGCCTGCACACAAATGAACAAACTAAAATTAAGCTTCATTTTGCACTTAGGCCCCTCTTGTTTAGGCCAATCTCGATGGCGTTGAGTTGTGTCGTAACATGATGCGGTCGGGATCGCATCACGAAACAATTATATTGACACACGAGGTGCATAATTGGAAAAACTGAAACAATTATACTGGTACACATAGTGCATCACCGGATAAACCGAAGCAATCATGCTGACATGTAAGTGCATTATCGGATGTACCGAAGTAAATATACTGACACATAAGTGCATCATTGGATACCGAAACAATTATATTGGTACATAAGTGCATCATCGCATAAACCGAAGCAAATATATTGGAACGTAAATGCATCATCGGATATATTGAAGCAATTATACTAGCATATAAGTGCATCATAAGATAAACTGAAGTAAATATATTAGCACATAAGTGCATCATCGGCTAATCGAAGTATAAACCTGTACAGTTAATAGAGTAACCAATTTTCAATTTCATCACATAGTTCAATTCACATCCCATCATTCTCAATTCAACATCAATTCATCATATAATATAACATAATTCAGCTCAATTTCACACAAATTTCCTATATCAGTTAAGTCATACAACTTTCTACTCTATTCAATTTTGTCCCTATCTCGGTATTCAATATCAACCATATCATTTCAACTCAATAACCATTAACAACTCACCTCAACACTATATAATGAAAAATATCATGACTATGCAGTAATTAGATTGATCTCGGGTCATAGAGATACAAACTGAAAGCTCGCGTCACTTGTCGTCGGCTCCCGCCTTTCTTTTCCCTATCGACGATCTTGTGTCGTCTTTAGCTACGAATAATAATTCAATACTAACACATTACCAAATTCCATATCAAATCACATTCAAATTCAAAGTCATACATATTTTTCAGTTTATTCAATTTAGTCCCTAAACCCGAGACAAACATAACTTCCAATCTAAGGCTTCGGATTGAAATTCGACTTCACATTTACTCATTAGGGACCTCCTATTTTCTATTCCTACTGAAATTTCATGATAATTTTTCATTTTATTCAATTTGATCCCTAATATACGAAATCAACAATTAAGCTTTACAATTTAGTCCTTTTCTTAAACTAAGCTTAATTTCTATCAAATTAACACCTAATTTGTAACATCCCCACTTTATTTTTAAAAAAAGAAAGAGAAGAAGAATATTTATGGTAGAAGTCCTGGAATAAATGATCTATAAATAAGTAGTAGTATAAGAAATTGTGATCGTTTTTAGAGAAAACCGTCAGACATGAAAACACAGAGGATTATTAGTAGGAGTATGTGGTTAAGTTAAAAATTCGGTATCGAGTTCAGGGATTAAATTGAATAAGTTAGAAAATTATAGAGACTAAAGTGCAATTATCCTATTTTATTTTGATGGAAAGGGCTTAATGGTAACTTTTCCATTACTTAAAAAAAATCAATGGTTTCATGATGGCTTTTAAATGATTTTTTATTCAGTAATAATATTTTAATAAGTAATAACATTTTATTAATTAATATTATAAGAAAGAAAGATAACATCTTTCTCATCTTCATTCTTTTTCACGTCAAACAAATGGGGGAAAGAAAAAAATTTCTTCCATCATTTTCTTTCAAATTCAAGTGTAAGGTATGGTTTTTCTTCAATTTTTTTTTTTTAGATTTTGAATCATTGAAGCCTGCTTTACATATATATACCAATAGTTTTTATTTTATCAAGTATTTTGAAAGTTGCCATTAAAGGACATTTATGGAAGCTTAGAAAACTTAAGTGAAATAGATATATTTTTGGATAGGAAATTATTAGAAGATGAGTTCTAGCTTGTTAGAAGTGTGAAAAAGAAACAAAAATGGATAAAAAGTTTATTTGGTATATTTGGCCATGTTAAAGGGGAAGTAGAGAACATTGGCCACTTTGTGTAATATTGGTGCTAAATGATAGCTTGTGAAGCAGTGAGTACTCTGGTGAAGATGGAACTGAAAACGGATAATCGAGTCGAAAGATATGCGAATTTCGAATTAGAAAACTTAAGTTGTCAATATGAATAATCATGCATATTTAAGTTTTTTTTTATTAGTTTCAATTTTAGAATGGATAAATGATGTTGTTTCTTATTGAATTGCTCCTATTGTAGCTAAAAACGAAGCAAACATCTTTGTAACACCCGAAACCCGGCCAAAGAAGTTTAGACCGAATCTCGGATGCTACATTGATCACTGAAGTGATCGTAGGTAAATTTTTACAAAACAATTTTCATGTCGAATCATAATACTTGATCGTTTAAAACCTGTAACACCCCTAACCCGTATCTGTCGCCGGATTAGGGTTACGAGGCATTACCATAGAAAATACAGCTTTCCTACATTCACATAATCTCATAGGTCGTATTCGCATAATATATATTTTACATAATGAAATCTAAATATTAAAACTTAAATTTATTAGTCACACTAAATATATACGAATCATATCTCAAAGTTCAACCGAATTCATTTCAAACATATACCATATTTACAAGTCAATATATATATCTCCAAGCCACACAAAATGCATTAAAATACATACATATATCGTGGGCTTATCATTATAATGATATTCAAATTTTTAATAAATATTAATCACTTATTCTCATAATTATACACATGCACTTAATTGACCAAACAAGATATTCCACAAAGTTTAATAACCAATATCATATGCGGCATAGGAAATGGTCATTATAAACAAACATACTTGGCATATTTATTAAAGACTAAACATACTTTTTTTTTCTATTTACAAGACCATTCGCATATGACCATATCATTATAAACTCTTTTGAGATCACATAACAATTAATAGTGTACTCAATTCACATATATTTTACTATTATATCAATCATCATTTTCGGTCACAATTATTAAATTTCAAAGTACACCTAGTATATAAGTATATTAATAAGTCTAAATAACATATCAACTTGTCCTTACTCAACCAACTCATTACATTAGAAACTATGACATATGCGCATATAATAATATGTATATAATTTCAATCAACATGTCATGACCGAACATATAGGTATATCATCTATCATTTCCACACCAATTCTTATTACAAAATATACATCCTTAATAAGTCAACATCACACCACAACCAAACCTCTCTTTCAACCAATTTATAGCATAAACACAACTTTAAAATAAGTTTAGATCATGACCGAATATACATCATGCTCTTTCATACTTTTTAACCGAATCATATAGTAAAATCTCACAAGCATACACACTATGATTTTAACTTACTATTATGAATTAATTCATAAATTATTCATGAAAAAAACAATCAAGACATATGATCAAGATACCATTTATACAAGTTATGATCCATACCAAATAGACTTATATAATAACCGAATCATCAAAACCAAACACATCAAGCATTTAACCAAGAACATATAAAACCAAACTTAAACATAATGATCAAGCCATTTTCGCATGGCTTTATATATACATGTCCCAAAAATCAAACATTTCAACTAAACTATACATGCCATAAGTTCAAATTTCAAACTTAATATGATACCGAAAACAGTCGATAGTGTGACAGACTTCTCTGACGATCCCCGAGCTCGTAACGTGACTCCAAAATCTATAAAACAGAGGTAAACAAGAACACACACAGAGTAAGCTATTTAAGCTTAGTAAGTCATAAGCAAAAGCGTATATATATATATAAACACTTGCATAATAACATTAGGTTAACAAGGCTGAATACCCAAAATATTAAGCACAATTATCATTTAATACCAAGATCACATTTTACTTTCACACATAAAAATTATATAACCGAATACACAAATTAACTTCACAAGGCCGAATAAGTAATGCTCACATAATCTATCACATAATTCACTTAACATTTTATCATTTCAATTAACCAACTTACCTTATTTCCATATAAACAAATAACTAACACATACCTGAACCTATAATTCAATTACACATTCGGTCTTTACTTCACATTGCTCGTTGAACCGTTCGGAATTAAAAAGGATACGCGGATAGTCGGAAGCTCGTACAATGCCAACGTCCCAGACGTGGTCTTACACGTAATCACATATCGATGCCACTGTCCCAGATAGGGTCTTACTGTAACACCCCAAACCCGGCCTAGACGTTATGACCGAATCTAGTATGTCACATCGAAAGGTTGTTTAAAAGTTATGCGTTCATTAAAAACCTTGTATCCTTTTTGAAACTCCGAATTTCGTTGTTTGTAAAAAAAAAAAAACAAGATTTGCTTAAAGTGTATTCTTGTAAAGATGTTATTATTTTCGAAAACTTTGTTTGTTGCGTAAGATCGACTTAAAGAAGCTCATGAAACGTGATATTTTGAAAACAGTTGTTGTTGTTTTAAAAACCAGTGTTTAATCGTTTAACAATTCATACTTAGCATAATTACCAAATGAAAGTTTAAAAAGAAAAATCTAATGGCCTTATTACACAAAATATTAACCCCAAAAATAATATAAAATAAATTAAAACCAAAATTACTAAGTTTTGTTAAGAAGCAAATCTGACGTATGGCCACCTCCGAGTCCTCCACAGCTCCAAATCCTCTAACGCTGGGAATTACCTGCACGGTTAAAAGGAAGGGGTGAGTTACGAGATCTCAGTGTGTAATCCCTATAACGGTCACTATCTGGGCCTGAGCCCATACGGTAGCGGTCTGGGCCTAAGCCCTATTCGGCCCAAAAATCATCTCAATGTATGTGGATATGTGCCCACCCCAATCCTACCAGCCGGCTAACTCTCCACCCGTACCAACCAATCGCACCATGTGGGGACCATGTCAACCCACCCAGCCAATCCTAACCAATATTGCAGTCAAGCTGCTAATCACGGTATATGTGGATGAGCCACTAAAACGGTATGTGGCAAAGCCACTTAAACGGTACTTCCTCCAATCATCAAACCCAACCCATGCAACATGATATGAATGCAGTGTATTACAAGTATAAACAATATAAATAAAAATCACATACACGATATTTAACCACAACCAAAGGTATAACGATCATTTTGTCAGCTAAGGGTATAACGGTAACTTTCACATCTTTGGAGCTATTTTGGTAATTTACCCATCGAGGGTATTTTGTTAATTTACCCACTAAGGGTATTTTAGTAATTTTTCGTTGAGGGTATTTCGGTAATTTACCCATCAAGGGTATTTCGGTAATTTACCCATCAAGGGTATTTCGATAATTTCAGTCATCTAATGGCCTTTCCGGAGGCCTACTGTCGCCCCGAGCGACATGAGACCCCTTTTTGGGTCTCTACAGTATAATTGGGCCTAAAATCCCATTCCGGCCCAAACGGGCCCACACACTCGTGTGGCCCATTTAGGTCGTTTTTGATCTCGATTTTGCAGACTTCGCAGTCGCATCAGTCATTCGGCAATTTTCCATCGATTTTGCTCATGTGGGCCCGTTATCCCATTGGGCCCACTTAGCCCGTTTCGGCTCGATAAGGCCCATTACAGCCCCAAAACTCACGAGAATGTTCGTGACACTCTCAACGGTCTACCGCCATCACTAGTGGCTCGGATTATCACTACGAGTGCTCGCACGCTCGAGTGCCTCGGTTGTCGATACTCCGGTATTTCGGTATTTCGGTTCATGGCCAAATCACAGAACATCACATATTATCACAACCAATGGTGTGAGATTACACACCTTAGTGAGACGTACGATTATCCCTTCGTATCAACCCTACAGATCACCAGATTCCTTATTAGCTAAATGTTGTTTAAGGTTAAACACTTAGAGAACTAAGTCCAAAACATTCTCCTTACCTTGTTTGAGCAACCGACCTTCCACACCAAGATTTCTAAGCACTATTGCTTGGCTTCACATCCTTAACAAGAGTCTGTACCAAATGAGACCTATAAGTGTGACAGAAAACCGCATACTACTTAACACATCACATGGCATATTCGGCCAAACCAAGTATTATGACAATATTCTTACCTCCCTTGAACGATGAATCCACAATCAAGGTTTGATTAATACAAACCACTTGCTCCCCTTCGCCTTATTATACTCCCTAAGCCCAACGATGGCCAAAGCACCGAAAAGAACATACTTTTAGTCACCAGATGTAAGAAAGAACTTACAGTTATTCAGGAAGAAATCGAATGAAAGCAGCGATATTGATAAAAAAGAACTACAGCTTACCAATCGTTAAACTCCTTGCAAAACCGCTCTAGAAAAGAACAGAACGGCGATTCGGCTAAGGACTAATTCACAAGATGTAGTGAATATGCCCAACAAGAAGTGATGGAGAACGTTCGGCCGCACCAAAATCAACTTCAAGGACCAAAGACAAGCGTTTAGAGAAAAAGAAAGACAGGTTTGGCTAAGAAAGTTAAACCGAAATAAAAATCTAATGATGGGGGAAAGAAAAGAAACAAAGCCAATTGAAGAATAACATAAAAGGGTAGAAGATTCGGCTATGGAGAGAAACGGCTCAAAAAAAAGGAAAAGAGTAGTGAGAAGAAGACAGAAGGGACGGCAAGGTAAGTGGAGAAGAATAGAAATGACCCAAAAACTAAAGAAAACTACCCAAAATGCAAAACCCTTCCAAAGAGAACTAGAGAAATTCGACACTCCTAACACATAGAACCAAATATGCACTTTCTAATAGACATCCCTTGACCGAAATTGCCTAACACCTAATCCCCACATTCGGCCAACACCCATACACTCCTCTATGCCTTGATTTCCTCCACCTTTTCCTCCTAATTTTGCTCTCCATCACCCGTTTGAAAAGTTTGACCAAGTCCCCAACCCCCTTAGTAGAATTTGATCCCAAATCTGCTTCCTCCCCTCTCAAGCCACAAAATAAAATTCTTTATTTTCCACCTGAGGGATTCGAACCCCTTCCCTCCTTGCTCTCCACTTGACGCCACACCACCTTGCCACAAGCTCCACTTGTGTTAGCAAAACAAACTCAAATATACTTAGGTCCATCCTCCACCAGCCCTCTCCATTTAAAGGCCAAAAACCAAAATTTTTTTAGGGTTCAAACTCGAACCCAGGCCCCCCTAGGACCTCTAAATACCCTCAATTAACCAGCTGAGCCAGCACAACATGAAATTATGCAAAAATTAATAACCCCTAACTTTTGGGATGTTACAATTCTACCCCCTTAAAGAAATTTCGGCCTCGAAATTTACCTGATCAAAAGAGATGAGGGTATTGATGTCGCATTGCCTCCTCAGGCTCCCATGTATCTTCCTCTGATCTGTGATTACGCCACAGTACCTTTACTATCGGAACAAATTTTCTTCTTAGCACCTTAACATCACGGTCTAAAATCTGCACCGGTTCCTCTTCAAATGTCAGATCAGGTCTTACCTCGATTTCTTCCACCGACACTATATGAAAAGGATCTGAACGGTAGCGCCTCAGCATAGAGACGTGGAATACATTATGTATCCGGTTTAACTCAGGAGGCAGCTCAAGCTGATAGGCGACCGGTCCAACACATTTTAATACTCTGTAAGGAGATTTAACTCCTTTTGGGTAAGGAGATACTTAAGACTCTTATGGTCGGTGTAGATGATCGGCTTTTCCCCGTACAAATAATGTATCCATATCTTTAGTGCGAACACCATCGCAGCTAATTCCAAGTCATGAGTGGGGTAGTTCACCTCGTGCAGCCTAAGCTGACGAGATGCATACGCCACCACCTTCTCTTCTTGCATCAGCACACAACCCAAACCCGTGTGCGACGCATCACAATAGACAACAAGTTCTCTTCTAGCCTCTGGCTGTATCAATACTGGGGCTTCAGTTAGAATCTTTTTCAACTTATCAAAACTCTCTTGCTGTTTATCCGTTCAAACAAATGGTACCCCCTTACGCAGTAACTTAGTTAGGGGTGCAGCAATCAGTGAAAACCCCTCAACGAACCGCCTGTAGTACCCGGCCAAACCCAGAAAACTTTGAATCTCTGATACTGACTTCGGTGGCTTCCAATCCAATATGGCCTCAACTTTCTGAGGATCAACCCTAATTCCCTCAGCAGACACGACATGCCCCAGAAATGTTACCTCTTGCAGCCAAAACTCACACTTGCTGGATTTGGCATAAAACTGCTTCTCCCTTAATATTTGAAGTACCACTCGGAGATGTGAATCATGCTCTTCCTCAGTTTGCGAATACACCAGAATATCACCTATAAATACCACCACGAACCGGTCTAAGTATGGTTGGAAGACCCGGTTCATAATATCCATGAAAGTAGCCAGTGCATTTGTTAACCCAAACGGCATGACCAGAAAATCGTAGTGTCCATAACGAGTCCTAAATGCTGTCTTGAACATATCTGCCTTCTTAACCCTTAACTGATGGTACCCTGACATCAGATCTATTTTAAAGAAAATCGAAGCTCCTCACAGCTGATCAAACAGATCGTCTATCCTTGGTAGCGGGTACTTGTTCTTAATCGTTAGCTTGTTTAACTGACGGTAGTCAATACACATACGCATTGACCCATCCTTCTTCTTCACGAATAATACCGGCGCTCCCCACGGAGACACACTCGGCCTGATAAATCCTCGATCCAAAAGCTCTTGAATCTGAGCCTTTAATTCCACCATCTCCTTCGGTGCCATCCTATAAGGGGCGATAGACACCGGAGTCGTTCCCGGTAACAGCTGAATGCCGAATTTGACCTCGTGATTTGGAGGCAATCCCAGAAGCTCTTCAGGAAATACATCCGGGAATTCCTTTACGGTCCTGACATCCCCAACAGACGAACTCTTAACCTCAGATATGCTGACATAGGCTAGGAACGCCTCGCAACCTTTGCGAACCAACTTCTCGGCCTTTAATCCTGAAATTACATTGGTTAGATAATCCCTTCGCTCTCCTATCACAATCACTTCCTCATCCTCTGAAGACTTCAATACCATACGCTTAGCAGCACAATCCAAATTCGCACGGTATTTCACCAACCAATCCATGCCCAGAATGAGATCAAACTCGCCAAATAGCAGTTCCATCAAATCTGCCGGGAAGACAACCCCTTAAACCTCTAGAGGCACATCTCTAAACAATTTATTCACTACTACAGACTGTCCTAAAGGACTAATCACTGACATCTCTTTATCAGCAAGTTTGAATTGTATACCCAAAGTTCTAGACACAGTACACGCAACATACGAGTGTGTAGACCCAATATCAATTAAAGCTGTAAATGGTACATCATGTATGAGAAACGTACCGGTTATGACGTCCGATACGTCGCCATCCTCTCGACGCCGAGCAGCGTAAACCAATCCTGGCCGTCTCGCCTCTCAGATACAAAGACTCTGCGCCGGTGCTTCACGACTCGCCCTAACCCATTTCCCCTGCGAGTGGACCACGACCTCTCGGTGGTCGGCGACTACCTCTCCCGGCCGCACAAAGCCCCGACCTACGACTTGCGTCTCGAGCAGCTCCCGAGGATAGTTTCTGTACCGATGATCCTTGGACCCACATCTGAAACACCCGCCAGTTCTTCTCTAACACTCTTCCGAATGTGGTCTCCCGCACTCAACGCATGGTTGCGGTCGTCCAACAGCAACTGGAATCCCAACTCGGGCTGGCCTATCAAACCTAGGCCTCTTATGAAATCCCCCTGAAGAATCTGAAGACCCAAAATCTCTCTTATTCCTGCCCCTCTCCTTCTCACGGTTTTAAGGCTCAGAGCGTTTCACGTCCTCGGCAATCTTAGTCTTCTCTACCAGGGCCACAAAGTCTCTTTCCCTCTGCGGGGCTATCAGTACCCGCAACTCATCCTGAAGACCATCCTCAAACAGCACACAATGCTAGTATTCAGTCGCAACTATGCCCTGAGCGTACCGGCTTAATCACATAAATTCTGCCTCGTATTCCGCTACAGACTTGTTTCCTTGAACCAAATTCAAAAATTCCTTTCTCCGGGCATCCACATAACTCGCCCCGACATACTTTCCTTGGAAGGCCGATTTAAAGAAATCCCATGTTAATCGGTCGGCTTGCGTGCCTTCCCTCACGATAAGCCACCATTGATATGCCTCATCTCGCAGTAAAGACACTACTCCTTTCAGTTTCTGTTCCACTGTGCAGTCTAGGTCATCCATGATTCGCTCTACTGCCTCTAGCCAATACTCTGCTACATTCGGGGCTACACCAGAGATGCCCCTGAAGATTTCCACCCCGTTTGATCGGAGTCGCTCAGAAATTGACCCTCGGGCCACTGTCCCAGTACTCGCTCCAGCCACTCTTTCCGAAACCCGTAGCATTACTTGAGATAAAGGATCATCCCCTTCGGCTCGGTCATGAGACCCTGTCTCAGTCACTAGCGATGCCGGTGCCTCCCTTTCGGGCATATACCCTGATGCTGAGGATCCAGACCTAGCACCCCGACCTCTACCACGGCCACGTGTACCCCGTCCACGTCCTTTTGTACTCATATCGGTGTAACGTGTTAATCCGTTTAAGAGTTTTATGCATCGACTTATCGTTCATGTAATTATTAACAAATGTTTTATGAAAGAACAGTAATATGAGTAGTTCTCGCAGATCGATTTTACTAAAGTTTTAGTCTCTATAGTCTCAGTTTCTCTAACTAAGAGTTCGGTATACTACTACTATCCCTAGTAGTTTTTCAGTACAGTCATTATAGCATATAACCAAGTATAAGATCAAGGAACTTACGGATTTGGTGCCGGAGACTCGGTGTGCCATACTTCCAATAACACTATCACTTTTTCTAAACCAAAGTTTAAACAGATTTAGAAAAATTTTCAAACTCATTCCACAGCCGAGTTTTGCAACCTAGCTCTGATACCATTAAATGTAACACCCTAAACCCGACCTAGACGTTATGGCCGGATCTAGTATGTCACATTGAAAGGTTGTTTAAAAGTTATGCGTTCATTAAAAACCTTGTATCCTTTTTCAAACTCCGAATTTCGTTGTTTGTAAAAAAAAAACAAGATTTGCTTAAAGTGTATTCTTGTAAAGATGTTATTATTTTCGAAAACTTTGTTTGTTGCAGAAGTCTGACTTAAAGAACTGCGGAAACGTGATATTTTGAAAACAGTTGTTGTTGTTTTAAAAACCAGTATTTAATCGTTTAACAATTCATACTTAGCAGAATTACCAAATGAAAGTTTAAAAAGAAAAATCCAATGGCCTTATTACACAAAATATTAACCCCAAAAATAATATAAAATAAATTAAAACCAAAATTACTAAGTTTCGTTAAGAAGCAAATCTGACGTATGGCCACCTCCGAGTCCTCCACAGCTCCAAATCCTCTAACACTGGGAATTATTTGCACGGTTAAAAGGAAGGGGTGAGTTACGAGAACTCAGTGTGTAATCCCCTATAACGGTCACTATCTGGGCCTGAGCCCATACGTTATCGGTCTGGGCCTAAGCCCTATTCGGTAACAAGCTGGGCCTGAGCCCCAAAAATCATCTCAATGTATGTGGATATGTGCCCACCCTAATCCTACCAGCCGTCTAACTCTCCACCCGTACCAACCAATCGCACCATATGGGGACCATGTCAACCCACCCAGCCAATCCTCACCAATATTGCAGTCAAGCTGCTAATCACGGTATATGTGGCTGAGCCACTAAAACGGTATGTGGCAGAGCCACTTAAACGGTAGGTGGAAGAGCCACTTAAACGGTACTTCCTCCAATCATCAAACCCAATCCATGCAACATTAATCGTATGTCAGAGTCTTTAAAATTTATATAATGAATGATCTAGCCTAGAAACTAACTGTGACAACGATTGAGGCAAGCGCACCTATCGAACAATAGTATAGTTTAGTGGCAAGACCGGAATGTCGAACCCAAAGGAACCAAAAGTACTAATACTAACTTTCTTTCTATTATTTAGCCTAAGAATTGAAGTGAATTATTGTTTAATTTAAAATTAACTAACTACTAAGCTAAAGACGCTAAGACAAAGAGAATGAATTGGGGAAATACTTGTGGGAAAAACCAATTGATTAAGACAATACCCAAGGGGGAATCCACCTAGACTTTACTTGTTATCTAACTCTAAACCAGACGATTTATTCACTTGACCTGATCCGTAGGATTCTCTAATTTATATTAATACCTCTCTTGAGGCTACTAACATCTAACCCTAGGTTGATTAATTAAAATCTCTTTCTAATTAAAACCCCTAAGATTGCATTAACTCGATCTATGGACTCCCATATTAGGTTTGACCCTAATCCGACAGATTTTCGTTATCCTATCTCTAGGGTTGCGATCAACTCCGCTTAATTATGCTAGATCTACTCTTAGGCAGGGTCTATTCCTCCTCTGCCTAAGCACATCAATACTTGAATCAATATCCTGAAATATCCAAACAAGAATTAAGAACACATAATTAAGAACAAATCAAGTATTTATCATATAGTTCAGAAAACAATAACAAGATCCGTCTTAGGTTTCATCCCCCTTAGGTATCTGAGGGGTTTAGTTCATAATAATAAAAGAATACATTTCAGAAGAAAAGATAAAACAAAACATAAGAAAACCCTAAAACCTCCTGAAGGAATTGAAGGAGAGATCCGCCGTCTTGAGTATGATTTCGGCTTCTTGAGATGAATGAACTGGCTTTCTGCGAGTAAATCCCACGATTCTGACCTCTCCGGCTTTGCTCCTTCCCCTAGCTAGATGCCCCCTGACCAAAGCACCTTTTAGGTTATACTTAGGGTGTTTATATAGGCTTCAGAATGTGTTTCTTCGCCTCTAAGCATCCTAATCCGAGTGAAATTCCTCTTTGTCACGGTAGGGACACGCCCGCGTAAATCGAGTTGTAGGCCGTGGTTGGGTCTGCTAAAGAGGCACGACCGTGTGGTGAACCCCAGGCCGTGTCAATTTCCTACTTTGGCCCATTTGGTCCGTTTTTGGCCTGTTTCTCTTTCTTTTCATCCTCCTATGCTTTCCTAAGTATAAAACATGAAATTAATGGATTAGAAGCACCAAATTCCTCAATTCAGGGAATAAATCATCCAAAAGTATGCTAAATATGGGATTAAAATATGAACATATTACGGTTTATCAAATACCCCCACACTTAAGCTTTTGCTTATCCTCAAGCAAAATTCTCAACTTACAATTAAAATAGAATTTCCTCAATTCATAACCTTCATTAATAATGTTTCATCATAATTCATAGGTAATTCATACATTGATAATTTAACCAGAAGGTTCCCAAAGATTCAAACAATCAGAGTCATAGTTTTTATAGTACGAAAAATAGGTGTTTCCCCTTACCTAAATAATTACATTTGATTCAAAATCGACAAAAATTGACATCTTCACTAAATATTCACTCAAATCACTCGAAGTGTTTAAGGTTCAGGAAAAAGCACTCGTAAGTCAAACATGAAAAGTTAATCCCATAGGCTTGCATGAAAATCAAATCTCCACCACTATAATATGAGATGATACACAAATCAAAAGGTCTTTAAAAAGGGTTGTAACGGGCTCAAGGTTAAAGGTGTGGGTAAAGGCTTGAATTAGAGGGTTAGTATCGAGACTGAATTGACAAATTACCTAACTAAAAAGTTGTACTAATACTAAATAATTACATCACGGAAAATTAATACTAATAACATGAGTTTCTTCTAAAGATAATGAAGTTAACAGTTTGAGCTCAAATAACATAGAACGAATAATGAATATACTTCGTTTTTTTTAAGAACAAATCATACAATAATAAAGAAATTAACAACTGAAATGGAAAGCATAGTTTAGCTAAGTAATCTGTTCAAACCAGACCTCGACTTAATGTGGGTCAAATTAATTAAAGGGATTTCAATAATAATGGTTTTTGGTTAATGTTAAGGGCGAGTCAATAAAAAGGGCTGTTAGGATCAAAGGGGTTCACTAGGGGTTAATTGTGAGGGTAGGCTTTTAGTGGAGTAAGTGGGTTAAAACCTAGGTGCCTTTATCATCTCAGTATATCAAATCAGAGGTGTGGTCTCGACATGTATAATCGAAGCAAGTTCTAGAATAACAAATCAATGTTGATACACTCATAATCAATACAGTGAGCAAAAAAAAGAATATGCTCTAAAAGGCTCAAGATCTCACAACAATTATGGGCTTTTGATGTCAACTTTATAAATTTCAAACTTCAAGGTAATACTTAAATTCAGGTAGACAACCTAACAAATTTTTTACTTCTAAAAAATAGACTTATCCTGCTTGATTCTCTAGTCTCCTAAAGTTTAAATCATCACTGCATAATTATCAATGACTTAATCCAAAACATATCAATAAAAATCATGAATCAAAGGAATTTTCATTCTAATAGTAATATGAGAAAATTATTTAAGAATAAGGTCTAATTCAGGGATTCGAGAATAATGAAAAAAACTTAGGCACTTTCCTGAATAAATTTCACCCCCACACTTAAAATGTACATTACCCTCAATGTACAAATATAACAATTATAATAAGAAAAGCAAAAGATAGGGAAAGAGGTGAAACTTCCTGAATTTTGGGTGGAGTCAGAGAAAAAAAATCTGGGAAGTTCGGGCCGCGTTGGAGGAAGACATTTCTGTAGAGGTGGATACTAGGGTCGTGGTGGTGTGATTCCCAAGCAGCCTGAAGAACCTAAAACCAAGAAACTAAAATAAAATAAACTAGATTTAGCCTAAGAGAGTCAAAGAGAAGGAAAATAAAGGAGATGAGAAAGGAAAATTAAAAACTAAATGGCCTCAAATATCCTTGGCTTGTCGAGTGGATGAAGCGGCCGGCATGAACTTATGTAGATCGGTCTCCCACAGGGAGACTATGCTAGGATCCTTCCGTTTCTTCGACATGGATAATGTTAAAACGGAGATTTTGGGGCAGGAGAATGAGAGAAAATGGAAAGGGTGGAGAGTGTAAAGGGTATGGATGAAAGGGAATGGGTGAGAAAGGGAACAAGGGGTGTTTTAAATAGAAGTTTCAAATCTGGTACATCCTCACGCCCGTGTACTATGGGTGTGTTGAGTCACACGGTCATGTTGCACGGCCGTGTTGTACTTCGTTCGTTTCTCCCACGCCCGGTTCGTGATCACCACGCCCATGTTTGATGAAACAATGTCGACCACGGCTGTATCGCACGGTCGTGGTATGTAGTCAGAGCCCGTGTATCTTTCTCAATATCGGCCACGGCCATATCGCACGGCCGTGGCAGTTTATAACCGTCCGTGATCTGGGGATCTTTCGTCATCGGCTCGTACAACCTCTGCCATGTCAGTATGAAAATCTATGGTGTCCACACGGCCACGGCCACGGCCGTGTGCAGGGCCGTGTGGTATGGAAATCTGCACTTTTGTTAGTTAATAGTTAGATGCTAAAAAGGAGAAATAAAAGTATAAATAAATGTAAAAATAAACAGAGTTAGTGCTCGGGTTGCCTCTCGAGAAGCGCTTGTTTAAAGTCTTAAGCTAGACTTATCTCTCATTCGCATATTCAGGGTGGTTTGAAGAGTTGAACATCCTCTTTCATGCTATCAGTTCTAACAATATATGGTTTGAGTCGAGTGGTGTCTACCTTAAAAGTTTCGAATTCAGGATTAGTTACCTCGACTGTTCCGTATGGAAAGACATTCAGTACCGTAAAAGGGATTTCTTCGTTTGTATTACGGTCTAAGATAGCGACTCGAGGGTCTTTCTTATCCAACAATACCTGATCTCCTATCTTGAAGTGATTTACCGTTCCTATAAGCTCATATGGGGGTTCTCTTGGTTTTTCTTCGTGTGATTTTGATTTTCCCTTGAAATGTGTCTTCCACTCGTGTAGTTTATCAATATGAAGCCTTCGATCCTCATGAATTACTTGTTTGTTGTCATGATGTCTAGGATCTAGCTCAGTTGTGTGCTTCTATTGTGTTTCCTGAAAAGAAGGCTTAACTGAATGGTCATTAATAAAATTAATTTTCTCACCTTGATGAGTTGATGTTCTAGCCAAGTCAAGAGCCTCAAGAGTGATTGTCTCGTCACCTACCCGAAGTATGAGTTCACCTGTATCAATGTCAATTTTAGTTCTAGCAGTTGCTAAAAAGGGTCTTCCCAGAATTAAAGTGATTGTATTGTCCTCATCCATGTCTAAAATAACAAAGTCTATTGAGAATACAAATTTATCAATTTTCACGAGTACATCTTCAATTATACCCCTAGAAATTCTAATAGTTTTATCAGCTAATTGAATGCTCATCCTAGTTTGTTTGGGTTTCCCTAGACCTAGCTGTTTAAACATTTTATAAGGCATAACATTTATACTTGCCCCTAAATCAGCTAAAGCATTATCAACAGATAAACTACCAATTAAGCAAGGAATTGTAAAATTCCCTGGATCTTTTAATTTTCGTGGTAGTCGATTTTGCAACATTGCTGAGCATACTGCGTTCAGTTCCACATATGAGTCATCGTCTAACTTTCGTTTGTTTGTCAGAAGCTCTTTTAAAAATTTCCTTGAATCTGGCATCTGTGAAAAAGCTTCAAGAAACGGTAAGTTGACATGTAATTTCTTTAAAAGTTTAAGAAACTTACCGAACTGTTCCTCTGTGTTATCTTTCTTCATTTCTTCGGGATATGGTATGCGAGGTTGGTACTCTTTGATTACCGGTTCTGGTTTATCATGACTTTCCTCAGCTTTACCTTTTTCTACCACACTCTCTTGCCTTAAATTGGGCTCATCTAACCCTACACCATCATGAGCTATTATGGCTTGAATTTTCTCCTTTGGGTTAGTCTCAGTGTTGCTTGGTAGGCTTCCTTGTGGTCATTCTGATATGATCTTGGTAAGTTGTCCTAACTGATTCTTGATCTCTTGAATCGATGCTTCTTGCTTTTTGAGTGCTGTTTCGATGTTTTGGAAATGGGTTTCTGACACCGCGATGAATTTTGTTAGCATCTCCTCAAGGTTCGGCTTTTTCTCTTGTGGGTAGGGCTGCTGTTGGAAGCCTGAGAGGGGTTGTTGTCTCTGATTTCCTTGGCCACCCCATAAGAAGTTGGGGTGGTTCTTCCAACCTGGATTATAAGTATTACTATAAGGGTTATTTTGAGGTTTAAAATTGTTACCCATATAGTGAGCTTGCTCGTTTTCAGTGCTCAGGTTGTAAAGTGGATATTCTGTGTTGCTCATTCCTCCTCCATTTGTATCGTGATCGCATAACTGGATGTACCTGTGAAGAACCACAAAAACTATCAATCTTTTTATTTAACATCTCTACCTGATTTGATAGCATGATTACTGCGTCGAGGTTGAAAACTCCGGCTACTTTAGTTGGCCTTGTCCTTGTAACTTGCCACTGATAATTATTCAGTGACATCTCTTCAATAAACTCATAGGCAGCCTCAGGTGTTTTGTTATTCAAGGTTCTGCCGGAGGCTGAATCAATCAACTGCCTGGTTGAAGGTTTACACCATTGTAAAAGGTTTGGACCTGTAACCATAAGGGTAATCCATGGTGTGGGCACCTTCTCAATAGATCTTTGTATCTCTCCCATGCATCATAAAATGTCTCTAAATCCATCTGCACAAAAGAAGAGATATCATTCCTTAACTTAGCCGTTTTAGCCGGCATAAAATATTTTAATAAAAATTTCTCGGTCATTTGATCCTATGTAGTGATTGACCCTCGTGAAAGAGAATTCAACCACTGTTTGGCTTTATTCCTCAAAGAAAAGGGATATAACCGAAGACGAATGGCATCATCAGAAACGCCATTTATTTTGAAGGTATCACAGAACTCAAGAAAATTTGCTAAGTGTGTGTTAGGATCCTCATCCTGCAAACCATCAAACTGAACAAACTGTTGTATCATCTGTATAGTGTTAGGTTTCAATTCGAAATTATTTTCATCAATAGTAGGTCTAACAATACTTGATTCAATACCAACTAAACTAGGCTTAGCATAATCATACATAGTACGAGGAGCAGGATTTTGATCCATCGGGTTTGCGGCAACTACAGATGGTAGCGGATTGTTATCAGCCATCTCTTCGGTAGTATTGGTTTCGTCTTCTTGCTCTTCTTCTATGTAATTTAAGCTTCACCTTATTTCTCTACGATTTCTGCGAACGGTACCTTCAATATCACTGTCGTAAATTAAGGGTCCTGTCGGGTTCCTTCTAGTCATAAATTAGAGGTACCTGCAAGGAAAAAAAATAATAAAAAAAGAAAATTAGCAAAGTTAAAAATAAAAGTAAATTGCAAAAATTAAAAATGGCTAAAGTAATAAAAATTGAGCGTTCTTAATATTTTGGTTCCCCGGCAACGGCGCCAAAAACTTGATCGTATGTCAGAGTCTTAAAAATTTATATAATGAATGATCTAGCCTAGAAACTAACTGTGACAACGTTTGAGGCAAGCGCACCTATCGAACAGTAGTATAGTTTAGTGGCAAGACCAAAATGTCGAATCCAAAGGAACCAAAAATACTAATACTAACTTTCTTTCTATTATTTAGCCTAAGAATTGAAGTGAATTATTGTTTAATTTAAAATTAACTAAATACTAAGCTAAAGACGCTAAGACAAAGTGAATGAATTGGGGAAATACTTGTGGGAAAAACCAATTGATTAAGACAATACCCAAGGAGGAATCCACCTAGACTTCACTTGTTATCTAACTCTGAACCAGACGATTTATTCACTTGACCTGATCTGTAGGATTCCCTAATTTATATTAATACCTCTCTCGAGACTACTAACGTCTAACCCTAGGTTGATTAATTGAAATCTCTTTCTAATTAAAACCCCTAATATTGCATTAACTCGATCTATGGACTCCCATATTAGGTTTGACCCTAATCCGGCAGATTTTTGTCATCCTATCTCTAGGGTTGCGATCAACTCCGCTTAATTATGCTAGATCTACTCTTAGGCAGGGTCTATTCCTCCTCTGCCTAAGCACATCAATACTTGAATCAATATCCTGAAATATCCAAACAAGAATTAAGAACACATAATTAAGAACAAAACAAGTATTTATCATATAGTTCAGAAAACAATAACAAGATCCGTCTTAGGTTTCATCCCCCTCAGGTATCTGAGGGGTTTAGTTCATAATAATAAAAGAATACATCTCAGAAGAAAAGATAAAAAAAAACATAAGAAAACCCTAAAACCCCCTGAAGGAATTGAAGGAGAGATCCACCGTCTTGAGTATGATTTCGGCTTCTTGAGATGAATCAACTGGCTTTCCGCGAGTAAATCCCACGATTCTGACCTCTCCGGCTTGGCTCCTTGCCTAGCTAGATGCCCCCTGACCAAAAGCACCTTTTAGGTTATACTTAGGGTGTTTATATAGGCTTCGGAATGTGTTTCTTTGCCTCTAAGTATCCTAATCCGAGTGAAATTCCTCTTTGTCACGGCAGGGACACGCCCGTGTGGCATGCCCGTGTAAATTGAGTTATAGGCCGTGATTGGGTCTGCTAAAGAGGCACGGCCGTGTGGTGAACCCCAGGCCGTGTCAATTTCCTACTTTGGCCCATTTGGTCCATTTTTGGCCCGTTTCTCGTTCTTTTCATCCTCCTATGCTTTCCTAAGTATAAAACATGAAATTAAAGGATTAGAAGCACCAAATTCCTCAATTCAGGGAATAAATCATCCAAAAGTATGCTAAATGTGGGATTAAAATATGAACATATTACGGTTTATCAAACATGATATGAATGCAGTGTATTACAAGTATAAACAGTATAAATAAAAATCACATACACGATATTTAACGACAACCAAGGGTATAACGATCATTTTGTCACCTAAGGGTATAACGGTAACTTTCACCCCTTTAGGGGTATTTCGATAATTTACCCACTAAGGGTATTTCGATAATTTACCCGTTGAGGGTATTTCGATAATTTACCCATCAAGGATATTTCAATAATTTCAGTCATCTAATGGCCTTTCCGGAGGCCTACTGTCGCCCCGAGTGACACGGGACCCCTTTTTGGGTCTCTACAGTGTAATTGGGCCTAAAATCCCATTCTGGCCCAAATGGGCCCACACACTCGTGTGGCCCATTTAGCTTGTTTTCGGTCTCGATTTTGCAGACTTCGCAGTCGCATTAGTCATTCGACAATTTTCCATCAGTTTTGCTCATGTGGGCCCGTTAGCCCATTGGGCCCACTTAGCCCGTTTTAGCTCGATAAGGCCCATTACAACCTCAAAACTCACGAGAGTGTTCGTGACACTCTCAACGGTCTACCGCCATTACTAGTGGCTCAGATTATCACTACGAGCGCTCGCACGCTCGAGTGCCTCGGTTGCCGATACTCCGACTTTTCGGCATTTCGGTTCATGGCCAAATCACAGAACATCACATATTATCACAACCAATGGTGTGAGATTACACACCTTAGCGAGACGTACGATTATCCCTTCGTATCAACCTTACAGATCACCAGATTCCTTATTAGCTAAATGTTGTTTAAGGTTAAACACTTAGAGAACTAAGTCCAAAACTTTCTCCTTACTTTGTTTGAGCAACCGGCCTTCCACACCAAGATTTCTAAGCACTATTGCTTGGCTTCACATCCTTAACAAGAGTCTGTACCAAGTGAGACCTATAAGTGTGACAGAAAACCGCATACTACTTAACACATCACATGGCATATTCGGCCAAACCAAGTATTATGACGATATTCTTACCTCCCTTGATTGATGAATCCATAATCAAGGTTTGATTAATACAAACCACTTGCTCCCCTTCGCCTTATTATACTCCCTAAGCCCAATGATGGCCAAAGCACCGAAAAGAACATACTTTTAGTCATCAGATGTAAGAAAGAACTTACAGTTATTCAGGAAGAAATCGAATGAAAGCATCGGTATTGATAAAAA
This sequence comes from Gossypium sturtianum, assembly GCA_025698515.1. Classification (NCBI taxonomy): domain Eukaryota; kingdom Viridiplantae; phylum Streptophyta; class Magnoliopsida; order Malvales; family Malvaceae; genus Gossypium; species Gossypium sturtianum. The sequence continues at coordinate 82,950,219 of CM046951.1, forward strand.
AGAACTACAGCTTACCAATCGTTAAACTCCTTACAAAACCGCTCTAGAAAAGAGCAGAATGGCGATTCGGCTAAGGACTAATTCACAAGATGTCGTGAATATGCCCAACAAGAAGTGATGGAGAACGCTCGGCCGCACCAAAATCAACTTCAAGGACCAAAGACGAGCGTTTAGAGAAAAAGAAAGACAGGTTCGGCTAAGAAAGTTAAACCGAAATAAAAATCTAATGATGGGGGAAAAAAAGAAACAAAGCCAATTGAAGAATAACAGAAAAGGGTAGAAGATTCAGCTATTGAGAGAAACGGCTCAAAAAAAAGGAAAAGAGTAGTGAGAAGAAGACAGAAGGGACGGCAAGGTAAGTTGAGAAGAATAGAAATGACCCAAAAACTAAAGAAAACTACCCAAAATGCAAAACCCTTCCAAAGAGAACTAGAGAAATTCGGCACTCGTAACACATAGAACCGAATATGCACTTTCCAATAGACCTCCCTTGACCGAAATTGCCTAACACCTAATCCCCACATTCGGCCAACACCCATACACTCCTCTATGCCTTGATTTCCTCCACCTTTTCCTCCTACTTTTTCTCTCCATCACCCGTTTGAAAAGTTTGACCAAGTCTCCAACTCCCTTAGTAGAATTTGATCCCAACTCTGCTTCCTCCCCTCTCAAGCCACAAAATAAAATTCTTTATTTGCCACCTGAGGGATTCGAACCCTTTCCCTCCTTGCTCTCCACTTGACGCCACACCACCTTGCCACAAGCTCCACTTGTGTTAGCAAAACACACTCAAATATACTTAGGTCCATCCTCCACCAGCCATCTCCATTAAAAGGCCAAAAACCAAAATTTTTCCAGGGTTTAAACTCGAACCCAGGCCCCCCTAGGACCTCTAAATACCCTCAATTAACCAGCTGAGCCAGCACAACATGAAATTATGCAAAAATTAATAACCCCTAACTTTTGGGATGTTACACTTACACGAATCAAATACGATGCAAATGTCCCAAACATGGTCTTACACGTAAACACAAGTCGATGCCAACGTCCCAGACGTGGTCTTACACGATAAAACATATCGGAAATCCTATGTCATGACATATGTATCCTAACTATTCCTAGGGTTCGTACGGGACTTTCAGACGTTGAATCTCGATCGAATCGAACTCGAAACATAGCTCCTTTGCTCAATATATATTCGGCCATACACAAATAAATTCACAAAAATTCCATTCATCATGTAAAATATATATATTATCAAATTTAACGACATTTATATGCTTATTGACTTACCTCGGATATCGACGGACGTAATCGACTATTCGACTACTTTTGACTTTCCCCGATCTAATTCTGTTTTCTTTCGTTCTTGATCTAAATAAATTAAAATTTAACTAATTTAACCACATATTCATTCAATTTAATCCAAAAACACTTAAATGGGAAAATTACCATTTTGCCCCTGACATTTTACACTTTTTGCAATTTAGTCCATATTCCATAAAACACAAAATACACAAAATTTGCATATACTATGCTTAGGCCGAATATTCACTAGCTCCATAGAAGTCCATATATTTCATTTTTTTCACATTTTAGTCCCTCAAAAATTTATTTTCACAATTTAGTTCAAATTACTCAAATTCATCAAAAATTCAATGACAAAACATATTAATCTAACACATATATTTCATAATTCATCATCAAACATCATAAAACTCATAAACTCATCAATGGCAAAACACAAAATCATCATCAAATTCAAAAATTAAGACATGGGCTTTGAAGATAACTTAGCAACGATCTCAAAAACGTAAAAATTATAAAAAACCGAACAATTAACATACCTTAATTGAAGAAACACAAGGCCGAACCCTAGCTTATTTTCTTATTTCTTTTTCTTTTCTTTGTTTCAGTCATAAGATGAGAATATGGATTTTATTTTATGTTTTGTTTTATTATACTAACCTTATATTATAATATATATTATTTTAACCTTTATAAATAATATAAAAAAACTATATAATATAAACATAATGCCAATGCCGTCCACTATCGTTATTAATGGAAAAATTACAACATAAATCCCCCATATTAAAAAGACAACAACAATTAGGCACTTCAACAACTAACCATCAAATTTTCATTTTACGCGATTAAGCCCTTTTATTTAATCGGACACTTAAACAACAAAATTAAAACACGAAAATTTAACACAAGCAAATTCAAACATAATAAACACTGAAAATAATTTTAAAATATTTTTCAGACTCAAATTTGTGGTCCCGAAACCACTATTCCAATTAGGGTCAAAATCGGGCTGTTACAAAACCAGTTATTAAAATTTCAGTTAAGATAGTATATGTATATGTAAGCGGAAATAAAACGATTAAAAACTAACTCAAAATTTGTACCACAGCTTTATAAAATCTTACAGTTCAAAAATCGTTTGGCTAAATATAAACTGATAATCATTTATTTCCCCCAAAACTGTCTGGGACATCCGCATACCGAGTCCAGCGTCAAAATTCTGAAATGTACCTGCAAAGGAAACACTAAGAGGGAGTGAGCTACTCGAGCTCAGTGTGAGTCCGATACAGGTCTAAAACAGAGATACATAATTCAAAAAAGTAGCACAACGGATTTCCAGTTACCCACTGAGTCAGAAAGCACACTTGGAACTAACGTCCCAACAGAACTTAACAACCATAACACACCAAATTCACACAAAAGTCTCAGCACAAGTGCTAAACAGACAATCAGATTACAAACAACTAGTCTTTCAGTCAGAACACACGCACAGACAGATGCGGATGAAATGCAATCAAATAAAAACCCATCCATCCAGCCAATACACCTCTCCGTCCCCCGATCACACCCAAAAGAGCTGTTAAAACTCATCCAACCAAACACACCAATTAGGACCTCAGAAGGCCCATCCAACCCTACACACCTAATATGTGGAATAAGCCACACAGATAATAATACGCAGCATAGCTAGCGTATATGCTGTACTGTGCAATGCGGTAGACCGCTATACAGGCAAGTTACAGTTTAAACTGACAGATCAGATAATGGTATGCGTGAGAAATGTCGACGCATAAAGATAAATGCAATGCGATGTAATCATCAGACCGACATGTTGTAGTTAAAACTGCCAGATCAGATAATAGTGCGCAGCAAAGCTGACGCACGAGCGGTATAGTGCGATAAATCGCTGTATGTATAAACTTGCAGTTAAACTGCCAGATCAGAACATATACAGTCTTCCTTCTCTTCGCAACCCAACCCAAAATTCTTTATGCAAATGCATGAATGCATTCAAGCTCACAGAACAGAGACACATTAACAGACAGTCAGTCACAACAGTTATGTAGCACACTCCACAGACCAGATTCAAAATCATACGTCACACACAATCATCATAGATATCGAGTCTTGAACACCCTCACTAAACTTAGCTAAGGGTCGGAGCACACTCAAATACATTTTCGGATTAGAAACGCACTCGGAACCAGTTTAAGTGCCTTAGGACCACACGTCCGTGTGCTTTGGCCATGTGGAAATGCCTAGGCCATGTGGAAGGTCAAAAGCCCATGTAAAAAGGGGCACACGACCATGTGACAGAAGCACACGCCCGTGTGAAGAGAGGCACACGGCCGTGTGACTAAGGCACACGCCCGTGTGGACCAGGAACATGGACGTGGGGACAGACTGTGTTACTCTCTGTCCATTTGCATCAAAATTTGAGTATAGGGCAGACACAACCGTGTGAGGGTCTCACACGCCCGTGTGCCCACTAGACACGGCAATGTGTCCAAAACACACGCCCGTGTGGAATCCCTAAATCCTCAAATTAGCCACATAGCCGTGTGGCATCAAATCACTCAAACCCTAATCCCTAAACTCACACGCGCATGTGCCCGAGGGACACAGCCGTGTGAGAAACGATAAAATCCCAAAGTCGGCCACACGGCCGTGTGGCACCAAAATTGGCATGCAAACCCTAATTCCCAAAAGCACACGGCCGTGTGAATGGGCACACGCCCGTGTGGAATCTTCAGTGGCCACGAAACCACCCCTAAACAGCCTGAAAAACCAAGTTTTCCGGTCACTAAGACGACCTCCAGTCACGCCACTTCTAGAACCAACCTTAACGCACAACACTCTAGACAATTCCAATCAACACGAGCCTAACATGCCCAATTACCACCACGTAAAAGATTGCTAAAATCCCACAGCAAATCAACAGTTTTGTAAATAAAAAAATAAAGGAGTTTCGAATCCCACACCTGTTACGACGACAGAGAGCAATATTCTTCAAAGTATGCGCCGCGAAAACTGTTCCCCATCAAAAATAAAGAAAAAGCCAAAACCAATCGAGAAATAAAAACCAAAGAAAAAGAAACAGAAATAAGGAAAAATAAAAATAAAAATAAAAATAACCTAAACAATAAATAACACTAAATCATTATTATTAACTAAAAACAAAACAAAATAAAAAGGTTCTCCCAAAATGCGCACCCAAGGATTCGAACCCAGAATCTTGAGACAGCTAACACACACACAACCACCAGACCAGCAGGCCCATTCTGTCCCTTTGACAAGAAACTATACATAATAGCACACCTTTCTTTCAGACCCTAACTTCTAACATCAAAACTTCTAACCCCTAAAATCTGGGTTGTTACAACTCACCCCTCCTTAAAGAAATTTCGTCCTCGAAATTTCCAACTAACAGAACAGTGGTATAACCCAAGCTACACCACTATGCTCCCGCTACGCACTCTAACTCAAGTAGAACCAAATCCACCCTAAGGGTAAAACTTGAAACCAAGACCTCACACACACACCCAGAACACTTAACCACTGAAGCAGATACACATTTTATCTTATTACACACACAATCATTGTCCAACGAATAACCATCAAGGTCATTAACATAAAACACACCAATTTAGAACAATCTACAATCATACATGTCTCAATGTTGTCACAGACATTCCCTAATTCGATGCCCCATGGACCCGCATCTAAGATACGCTCCCACATTTTTCCAACAATTGTCCGGATGGCAGTTCTTACAGTGTTCGCAGGACGGAACGCTCGCACCACCACAAGCACCCTCTGCAGAACCGCTATTGCCACCCAAATGCATTCTAACACGCTTCGTAGTCTGAGGCTTCAACCTCGTAGGACTGTGATCTCTCTTCTTTCCACAATCTACACACCTACTTTGTGCTAACTCTTCATGCTTGTCCAACCTAGCCTTGAGCACCTGCTCAAGCACTTCCCTCACTACTCGAGTCAGCGTCTCAGCATCAACCTCCGGGTGATCGCTACCCGAAGCTGGCGGAACCATATTGACTTCTGACTCCTGAACAGACTCACGTCTCGGAGAAGAAGATGACCCCACGCGATCTAGCTGATCTTAAGAATCTATATCAGTCTTGTCCCTAACTTAGGATATCTACACTTTCAAAGAACAGAAACAGAATAAATGTAAAATTCTACATTTCTAATCATACAATTTCAAATTTCCACCTGAACTAGCATCGAAATCTCAGACAATTCATTTCTGTAAAACATTTCCAAAAACACAATTATTTCAACTTACTGTGGTAACGTTTCTCAAATTTTTTTAAACCACCACGTGGGCACACAGATACGTAGAAACACAGGCCGAGTTTTTACAAACTGGTTCTGATACCACTAAATGTAACACCCGAAATTCGGCCTAAAAGTTTAGACTGAATCTCGGATGCTACATTGATCACTGAAGTGATCGTAGGTAAATTTTTACAAAACAATTTTCATGTCGAATTGATCGTTGTGTCACAGTCTTAAAATTTATAATGAGAATGATCGAGCCTAAAAACTAACTATGACAACGATTGAGGCAAGTGTACCTATCGAACAGTAGTATAGCTTAGTGGCAAGACCGGATTGTCAAACCCAAAGGAACCAAAATTACTAATACTAACTTTCTTTTTATTATTTAGCCTTAAAATTGAAGTGAATTGGTTTAATCTAGAAAATTAACTAACTATTAAGCTAAAGATGATGAGACAAAAATAATGAAATTAGGGAAATACTTGTGGGAAAAACTAATTGGTTAAAACAATACCTAAGGAAGAATCCACCTAGACTTCACTTGTTATCTAACTCTGAACCAGACGATTTATTCATTTGACTTGATCTGTAAGATTCCCTAATGTATATTAACCCCTCTCTCGAGGTGACTAACGTCTAACCCTAGGTTGATTAATTGAAATCTCTTTCTAATTAAAACCCCTAGAATCGTATTAACTCGATCTATAGACTCCCATATTAGGTTTCACCCTAATCCGGTAAAATCTCATCACCCTATCTCTAGGCGTGCGATCAACTCCGATTAATTATGCTAGATCTACTCTTAGGCAGGGACTTTTGCTCCTCCACCTAAGCACATCAAACTTGAATTAATATCCCGGAAATATCAACACAAGAATTAAGAACACATAATTAAGAACAAATCAAATATTTATCATATGGTTCAGCAAACAATAACAAGATTCATCTTATGTTTCATCCCCCTCAGGTATTTGAGGGTTTAGTTCATAATGATAATAGAATACATCTCAAATGAAAAGATAAAACAAAACATAAGAAAAACTCTAAAACCCCCTAAAGGAATTGAAGAGAGATCCTCCGTCTTGAGTATAATTCCTGCTTCTTGGGATGAATCAACTGGCTTTCTTCAAGTAATTTCCACAATTCTGATCTTTCTGGCTCGGCTCCTTGGCCTAGCTGGACCCCCCTGAAAGTTGGCCTCTAGGGTGTTTATATAGGCTTTTGGAATGTGTTTCTTTACCCCTAAGTATCCAAATCCGAGTGAAATTCCTCTTTTCCACGGCAGGGACACGCCCTTGGCACACGCCCGTGTGAATCGTGGCAAGGCCGTGTTCAGGTCTGATTAGGGAGGCATGGCCGTGTTGCTTAGGCCCAGGCCATGTTGATTTCGTGATTTGGCCCATTTGGTCTATTTTAAGCCCGTTTATTGTTCTTTTCATCCTCCGGTGCTTTCCTGAGTATAAAACATGAAAACAAAATATTAAGAGCCCCAAATTACACAATTCAAGGCTTAAATCACCCAAAAGCATGCTAAATGTAGGTTTAAAATATGTTACTATTTCGGTTTGTCACGAATCATAATACTTGATCGTTAAAAACCAGTTATTAAAATTTCAGTTAAGATAGTATATGTATATGTAAGCGGAAATAAAACGATTAAAAACTAACTCAAAATTTGTACCACAGCTTTATAAAATCTTACAGCTCAAAAATTATTTAGCTAAATATAAACTGATAATCATTTATTTCCCCTGAAACTGTTTTAGACATCCGCATACCGAGTCCAGCGTCAAAATTCTGAAATGTACCTACAAAGGAAACACTAAGAGGGGGTGAGCTACTCGAGCTCAGTGTGAGTCCAATACAAGTCTAAAACAGAGATACATAATTCAAAATAGTAGCACAACGTATTTCCAGTTACCACAGAGTTAGAAAGTACACTTGGAACTAACGTCCCAACAGAACTTAACAACCACAGCACACCAAATTCACACAAAAGTCTCAGCACAAGTGCTAAACAGACAATCAGATTACAGACAACTAGTCTTTCAGTCAGAACACACGCATAGACAGATGCAGATGAAATGCAGTCAAATAAAAACCCACCCATCCAGCCAACACACCTCTCCGTCCCCCGATCGCACCCAAAAGAGCTGTTAAAGCTCATCCAACCAAACACACCAATTAGGACCTTGGAAGGCCCATCCAACCCTACACACCCAATATGTGGACTAAACCACTCAGATAATAATACACAGCAAAGCTAGCGTATATGATGTACTGTGCAATGCGGTAGACCGCTGTACAGGCAAGTTGCAGTTTAAACTGCCAGATCAGATAATGGTCCGCAGCCTAAGCCGACGATATACAAAGATGCAGTGCAATGCGATAATCATTTCAGACGACATGTTGCGATTTAAAGCGCCAGATTAGATAATAGTGCGTAGCAAAGCTGATGCACGAGCGGTACAGTGCGATAAGTCGCTGTACGTATAAACTTGCAGTTAAACTGCCAGATCAAAATAGATACAGTCTTCCTTCTCTTCGCAACCCAACACAAAATTCTTTATGCAAATGCATGAATGCATTCAAGCTCACAGAACAGAGACACATTAATGACGATCAATGTAACGAGCGATTACGTAGCGCACTCCACAGACCAGATTCAAAATCATACATTACACACAATCATCACAAATATCAAGTCTTGAACACCCTCACTAAACTTAGCTAAGGGTCGGAGCACACACAAATACATTTTCGGATCAGAAATGCACTTGGAACCAATTTAAGTGCCTTAAGACCACACGCCCGTGTGCTCTGGCCGTGTGAAAATGCCTAGGCCGTGTAGAAGGTCAAAAGCCCATGTAAAAAGGGGCACACGGCTGTGTGACAGAAGCACACGCCCGTGTGAAGAGAGGCACACGGCCGTGTGACTAAGGCACACGCCCGTGTGGACCAGGAACATGGCCGTGGGGATAGACCGTGTAACTCTCTGTCTATTTGCACTAAAATTTGAGTAAAGGGCAGACACAGCCGTGTAAAGGTCTCACATGCCCGTGTGCCCACTAGACACGGACGTGTGTCCAAAATACACGCCTGTGTGGAATCTCTAAATCCCCAAATTAGCCACACGATTGTATGGCATCAAATCTCTCAAACCCTAATCCTCAAACTCACACGCCCATGTACCCGAGGGACACGGCCGTGTGAGAAACGATAAAATCCCCAAGTCAGCCACACAGCTGTGTGGCACCAAAATTGGCCCGAAAACCTTAATTTCCAAAAGCACACGACCGTGTGAACGGGCACATGCCCGTGTGGAATCTCCAGTGGCCATGAAACCACCCCTAAATAGCCTGAAAAACCAAGTTTTCCGGTCACTAAGACAACCTCTAGTCACGCCACTTCTAGAACCAACCTTAATGCACAACCCTCTAGACGATTTCAATCAACACGAGCCTAACATGCCCAATTACCACCACGCTAAAAGATTGCCAAAATCTCATAGCAAATCAACAGTTTTGCAAATAAAAAAATAAAAGAGTTTCGAATCCCACACCTGTTACGACGACGGAGAGCAATATTCATCAAACTATGCGCCGCGAAAATCGTTCCCCACCAAAAAGAAAGAAAAAGCCAAAACCAATCGAAAAAGAAAAACCAAAGAAAAAGAAACAGAAAGAAGGAAAACTAAAAATAAAAATAAAAATAACCTAAATAATAAATAACACTAAATCATTATTATTAACTAAAAACAAAACAAAATAAAAAGGTTCTCCCAAAATACGCACTCAAGGACTCGAACCCAGAACCTTGAGACAACCAAAATACGCAACCACCAGACCAGCAAGCCCATTCTGTCTGTAACGCCCCAAAAATACCTATTTATGTTTCTGTATTAATTGACATAACTGTGTGTCTGCTTTAGTGGTTAAGTGTTCTGGGAGTGTCTGAGAAGTCCTGGGTTCAAGCCTTGACTTGGGCAAAATTTTTGTTTTTATGTGAATTAAGCCCTATCTCTGGACAGTGGACATTTATTTAATTGTTTGTAAAAAGATGTCAGAATGGGCCTACTGGTCTGGTGGTTAAGTGGAGTGTCAATATGCTGGTGAACTTGAGTTCGAATCCCTGTGCGTGCAAGGGAGTTATTTTTTTGTACTTACCGTGTAGGAGTTTGAAGTGTGGTAAAATGTTGAGTGTTTGAGGTGTGTGGGGAAGTAGTGGATGGTTTTGGAGTGTTTGAGGGGTTTGGGGAAGTGTGGGAGTGAATTTAGGGATAAGTGGGAGAAAATTAGGGGATTATGGGGGAGAATATCCAAAATTTGATCCTTTTCTTTTCTTTTTTGAAAAAAAAGAGAGTCAGTTTTCTCTCCATCTTTCTGACGATTTCTCTCCCCCATCTCTACCATTTTCATTCCTCAATTCTTTCCCTTGCTGTCGAATTCTACTTCTCTTCACCCACCCTTGATGTTTCATTTTACTTTTCTTTGCTTCAATCGTTCTTTTGTGGCAACCTTCGTTTCGGTCTGTACAGTAAGTGAAATAAGGTGGATTTGGTTTTCTTCTAAATTTTTGGTTTCTCCCCTTCTTGCTGGAAGTCTCTTGACGTTTATCCTATTCTTTCCCTAGCCAAACCTTTGCCTTGCCTCTTCCCCTTTTCTGGTCTTTTTTTATCTTTTACTTTCTTCCTGCGCATCGTCCTCTCCGCTCTTTCGGTAAGTTGAGTTTTTTTTTAAATTTTAACTAGGATGTGGAGAAGTGTTTATATGGATTCTTTTTGTGGTTAGGGGTTTATCAAAACGCTGTTGATCGCTCGTCAACGTTTTGAAGACGGGGAATTCCTGCTACTCGATATAAGGTAATGGCTTATCGCTCGAAAAATGATTACTGTGCTTCGGGATTTAGAGGAATTCGATGGTTTAATCGATTAGTCAATTTTATATTGCCAATTTTAGGTACCGGGAGTACTCGGAAGTTCTTGACGTCAAGATCAAAGCATGTGTGTAACCACAACACTGAAAATGGAAAGTGGCGAAAAGCTGAAAAATGGGGCTGTCGACGCCACACGAATGTGTGGCCGTCTGTGTGGTAGGTCGAGTGATGGAACACGGGCGTGTGATCGATGAGGTGGGCCGTGTTCAACATACGGGCCTGACCAAATTGGGCCGTATGGCCCACACGAGTGTACCACATGAGCGTGTGAGATTTTTGGGCCAGGCCGTGTGATCCACACGTCCAAGGCTATTTTGGGTCGTGTGGGCCACACGGGCGTGTGGGCCCACACGGGCAGACAGTATGGGCGTGTGAGCCCATTTTCACTGCTTTGTTGCTCAGGTTGCACGGGTCGTTCGAGTCGACTGTGAACCTACTGTAGGGTCGGTAAGCTTACCTAGACCCCTAATTGACTGAAATGATTGTATAACTGATATATATATAAATGCGTGTTATTGAGCATGATGAGATTCTACTGATCTAATATTGTATGTACTGTTACCATGAGATAGCATGTCATAACTGTATATTGCATTGCATTGGGTTGGGGGTTGATGTTAATCAGAAGAAGTGTACTGAAAGGCTTCGAGTCTAACTTATTGGCAGCTCAGCTGCAAACTACTGTCAAGTGCCGCTTATAGTACTATTTGGAGTGTAGGGATAGGTGGGTTGATTATATCCCCACTGGAGTGTAAGGTTGGACGGAGATGGTGGGTAGAGGCTGGCTGGGTAGGATTCTGTGACTGCATATCTGTTACTGTTACTGTTATTGTGAGGGGCTAATACTCTACTACATGACTTCTTCTCAGATCTTGAAATGGGCTAAGGCCAAATCGAGCATCATATCGAAAAAGGGCTTAGACCTGCATCGTGATTAATTGCATGCTGTCTGTTTATCCTTATGGGGTTACACACTGAGTTTACGTAAACTCACCCCTTCTGTCTAATCTGTATAGGTAACCCCCAGACTTAGGCGGACCGATGCGGCGAAGGACTCAGTAGTGGCCACATAATCTCTTGACACTGTTTCGTACTTACTTATGATTTTAAATTTTATTTGGGTATTTTATTGTAAATATGGCCTCTGTGGATTTTTATTTTTTTGGGGGGGGATTTTTATTGGTTATGGTTTATAACTGCTAGTATTAGGATATCTCGGGTTTTCAAAAGAAACAAACGTTTTAATAAAATACTCAAAAATACGCAAACTGTTCTAAAAGCTTCCGCATTGAATAAATGTTTTGAAAACTTTCGACTGATTAAACAACACGATTTTAGAATTAATAAGTAATAATAAAAAGTTTCTAAACGGGAATTATTTTAAGCAAAGTTACGATTTTCAAACACACTACCATGTGACATCGCCTGATCCGGCCATGACGTCCAGGCCAGGTTTGGGGTGTCACACTGTCACTTAGACGCGAAACTATACACAATAGCACACCTTTATCTCAGACCCTAACCACTAACATCAAAACTTCTAACCCCCAAAATCTAGGGTGTTACTCTCGTGTGTCCCATTCGGCCCATTTTCAATCACGGCTATGTGAACGCTATAGCCCAGTTCAATTTCTGCCACTTTTTATAAATTTAATCCGTGTGGGGTCCACGATCCCATTGGGCCCATACGGCCCATGTCGACCCAACGAGGCCCATAATGACCTAAGCCCATGAGAACGCTCATGGTGGCCTCAACCATCTTGCAGCCATATTCGTGGGCTCGATCCACCACACGTGCGATTGCACGCTCGTGTGGCATCATTCGCCAGTATTTCAGCTTTTCGGCATTTTGAGATTTCAGCATTTGCCGATCTACAGTTGGAGTGTTGTGTGTACACACCTGATTTATGAACCTGCGTTTAACCCACTTGCACCGAACCTATAATCTAAAAACACTCTGTTAGCCGAACGTCGTTTAAGGTTAATTTCATTCCATTACTAAACCCAGAACGTAAACCTTCCTCACCTTGCTTGAATGAGAGTCCTTGAATCTCCTAAATCCACTGACCACAATCGGTTACCCTCTTTAGTCAAATATCTGTAATATCACAAATGCTATTAACAAAATTTCTTACGAGAATATGGCTTTAAGTCCAATCCATAAGTCATAAAATATTCGGCTAAATAATACTTACCTCCCAGAACCGGTTGATTACCGAAAGAGGAGAGGTTTGACTTAGGAGAAGATTTGAAAGAAAACAAGGTAGAGTCCTTACACTATTCGGCCAAACAAGAAAAGGTAGGAGAGATAACTCACCATTGAGTGATTCGGCAGGGATTGAACAGGAAAGAAAGAAAGAGACTTGGGCAAAACAACACCAAGGCTTCGGTATTTTGACAATTAAAGGTTTCGGCACATTTGCTGAACAGTTGCAGAACAATAGAATCTCAAATGGTTACTTGAAATTTCGGCACTAGAGGGAAAAGAGAGGAAAGGAGATTAGGAACTCAGAAATCCAGAAATAAAGAAAATGACCAAAAATGAAAAGAGAACCCACCTAGCCGAATTCCTATGTTTTCCCTTACCAAAACGGCACTAAGTCAAAACCGAATAGGCACCTATAGTGTAACAGCCCAGTTTAGACCCTAGTCAGAAAAGTGGTTTCGAGACCACAAATTCGAGGTCAAAATAATATTTTAATATTATTCTCTGTGTTTACAGTATGTGAATTAGCCCGTGTGAAATTTCTGTGTGAAGATTTTATTAATTGTGTGTTTAATTTGCAAAAATAACTTAATCGCATAAATTGTAAAAGCTGTGTGCTGATTTATAAGTACCTAAGTGTTGTTGTATTTTTAATGAGGAGGCCTTATGAGGCAATTAAACCATTCTTAAGATAGTGGTTGGTTAATAGACAAAAATGGCCTTAGTGCATGAAAACTTATATTGATTAGTAAAAGGTTAAATTGGTAACTTGATAAATAATGATATATATGTTATAATAAAACATAAGATGGCCATTATCATCTTGTTAGTGCCAAAATTGAAGAAAATAAAAGAAAGAACACTAAGCTAGGGTATTCGGCCATCATTTGAGCTTGATTGAAGGTATGTTTTGCTTCGGTTTTTTATAATTTCTACTTTTCGTAATCGTTGCTTTGTGCTCTAGCTAGCCCATGCTTTTGATTTTAGAAATTAATGGTGATTTTAAGATGTGCCATTGATGAACATGTGAGTTCTTGGATGTTTGATGGTGGAAAATGAAAGATATGTGTTAGATTAATATAGTTTGTCTTTGGAGTTTTGATGAATTTGAGTAATTTGAGCTTAATTGAGAAAAGTGTAAATTGGGGGACTAAATTATGAAATAAATGAAATGTGTGGGCTTGTATTAGCATGGGAAGAATTCGGCTAAGCTTGTGTGAGTAGAAATTATGTGAATTTGATGATTTTGTGAAATAAGGACTAAAGTGTCGAAATATGAAAATGTGAGAGCTATTTTGTAAAATGCCCTAAATACGTGTGTATGGACTAAATTGAATGAATTGGTGATTTAATGAGTTGATTTTAAATGTGTATAGACCAAGAAAGGAGAGATTCAGATCGACATCAAGGCAAAGACAAAGTGCTCGATTAATCGACCGTTTCGGTATTCCGACGTCCGAGGTAAGTTCGGATATATTACCAGTTATTGAATTATATCTATGTGATGAGAATTGGTTGAATGCATAGTTAATGAAAAGAAATGTATTATATATATATATGAAATTAAGTAATGAGGCACTAAGTTTGCGAATTTAGAAACGAGACAGAGATGATTAGCACTGTGTGTGCGAAATGATAAGAAGCTTCGGCTTATTGATCTGACATTGTGTGTGCGATACCGAATTAAGTTTGGTTTTGTATCAAGGCACTAAGTGTGCGATGTTAATTAAGCTTCGGCTATGATTTGAGCACTAAGTGTGCGATTGAGATGAAAGATATTGAGCAGTGAATGAGGTATGGTATCGAACATCGAGAAGCAAGTACGTATGTTTACTGAGTGTTGGCAAAGGTATGTTTGAACCTATGTGGTTGATGTTAGTTTTAAAAGTTGAATGAATGGATATTTGAGCATATGGTTGAGGATAATAATGTGCTTAATTGTGTATCTATCTATGTGATAGTTTATTTATGTATTGTTATTGCATTATTAAGAAGTATGTATTATATTACGAACTTACTAAGCTTTTGAAAGCTTACTGTGTGATTTGTTTCTCTGTTTTACAATGTCAGTAAAGCTGGCTCAGATTCGGGGATCGTCAGCATCTCTATCACACTATCGGCAATCTATTTTTGAGTACTTTAGGAAAAATGTATGTAGTTGAAATATGGCATTTATAGGCTAGAAGTTATGGCATGTTTTGAAATACTTAATCCTTGCCATGTGATTTGGCTTGGAAGTTGAATGATATTGAACTTATGAATGAGCTATGAATATGGTATATTTCATGTTTATGTGGTTGATGAAAGATGTGGATTGAAGATGAATCATGGCATGGATTACATGATGTTTGGTCGATATGTTTGAGATGTGAATTTTGGTACTTTAATTGAACCAATGTGAGATGAAATTGAATATTAGTATAGATGGTATAGTTGGTGATTAATTGATACATGAAAAGGTATGTTTGGATGCATTTTTGAGGCATGAATTGGTATTGCTTTGAAGCTTGTAGGTATGACCCAAGTGTGGGTGGAAAATTGGCCTTGCAAATGGCCTATTTTGCATACACGGCTAAAGGACACGGGCGTGTGTCTCTGTCGTGTGGCTCAAGGGCCACTTCGAAGTGTGCCTGGGAAGGTTACACGGCTGTGGCACACGGGCGTGCTTGATTGCCGTGTGACCAAGTCAGTAGCTAGCTTAATTTCACACGGCCATGGCACACGGGCATGCATGGTGGCCGTGCAGACAAGTCAGTATGTTTGCTCTGTTTTGGCATGGCCTAGACACATGGGCGTGTCTGGTAGCCATGTGAGGCACACGGCCTGACTGCACGGGCGTGTGACCTCTGCAGTTTTTAAGAATGTTCAAATTTCCAAGAATTTTCGTATGTGTTCGGTTTAGTCCCGACCTCTTTTTAACAAGTGTTTAAGGTCTCGTAGACCGTAATAAGGGACTATATGTTTATATTTGAATATGTTTGATTGATGATTGACTTTGTGTCGTGAAATGGATGTGAAATGTTCTGATTGATCGGTAACGCCTCTTAACCCTATTCCGGTGACGGTTTCGGGTTAGAGGTGTTACATATAGACTCTTAAATTCGGCCAACTCCACCCCTTATCAAACTCCACGATTTTCTCCACCAAAATCTCCTCCATATCCACTCCTTAAATCCCTCAATTGACTCATTAAAATCTCCAACATAGAGTTCGAATCCAACACCAACTCTTGCCCACTCATTAGCAAAATAAATAATCCCTTTTTGCATGCAGTGAGACTTGAACCTCTGCCCTCCTTGCCATACCTGTGACGCCACAACCACTCCACCACAGGCTCTCTTGTGTCTCCTTTTTAATCACAAATACTTATAAGGCTTAATACCAGGAGTCAGGGTCCCCTAATGTTAAAAATAAAAATTTTCCAAATGACATGGTTTGAACCCAGGACTTCATAGAAGCCTGCTAACCTTCCAAAATCACTCACCTATTAGATCCAACATGCATTTGTGTCGTTCTCTTGTTCACAAAAGTTTTAAACGCTCCCATGCCCAAGGCCCAATAGGCCCAAATTCAGGGTGTTACAATTCTACCCCCTTAAAGAAATTTCGTCCTCAAAATTTCCAACTATCTAATAGTCGCACAACACAGGTTACACCACTACGCTTCTGCTGCGCACTCTAGTCCTAATTGCAAATTAGGTAAATATTACACTATGGGTAAAGTACGTACCAGTATTCGCATCTGGAGCGTCTCCATCCTCTCGGCGACATGCTGCATAAACCAAAGCGGGCTGTCTAGCCTCCGCATGACCAGCACCTTTACCTAGAGCTCCACGGCCCAAACTGCTTCCACCCCTGGCCTGTCCACGGCCTTTAGGCGGCTGCTGTCCACCCCTAGGTGGCTGTATATTACCCTTACCGAAGGCCTGCCTCTAATCCAGTCTTCTGGGACACTCTCTGAGACGATGTTCCATGGAACCACAACTCAGACAAGCTCCTGTCCTCCTCTAGCACTCGCCCACATGACCTTTCCCACAAATAGCAAAAGGTGGTAACCCAGTAGCAGCAACAGGGGGCCCAGCTCTGACCGGCTCATCCACTCTGGCCCTTCTCTTAGGTCTCTGATCCAAATTGGAATGCTCAGAATCCCTCTTGTTTCTACCCCTTTCTCTTTCTCGATTTAGGCGCTCAGAGCGCTTCACATCTTCAGCGATCTTAGCTTTCTCTACTAACGCAGCAAAGTCCCGCTCTCTCTGTGGAGCTATCAACACTCGGAGACTGTCTCTGAGGCTGTCCTCAAACCGAACACAATGTTCGTACTCCGTTGCCACAATTCATTGAGCATACCAGCTAAGTCGCAAAAATGCGCCTCGTGCTCACCATACGGACTTGTCACCTTGAACCGCATTCGTAAATTCTTTCCTACGAGCGTCGACATAGCTAGCGCCCACATACTTTCCCTGAAATGTGGACTTGAAGAATTCCCAGGTCAATCGATCAGACGGGGTACCCTCTTTTACCGTAAGCCACCACTCGTAGGCTTCATCCCTCAGCAAGGACACGGCACCCTTCAAATTTTGTTCCGGCGTGCAGTCGAGGTCATCCATAATTCTTTTGGTGGCCTCCAACCAAGACTCGCCACGCTTGGGCCACCCGAAACTCCACGAAGATCTCTCGCTCCATTGACCGGAGTCGTTTCAGAATCGACTCATGGCCCACAATAATCGTATTAGGGCCCCATGACCAAAGAACTCTTTCTAGAATCCTCAACATTGCTTGGGACAATGCGTCGTCCCCAGCTGCCCAATCAAATGACCTTGTCTTGGTTATCGGTAAAGTCGGAGCCTCTCTCGCTTCAACGTTGGGCATATGGCCTGATGCCGAAGATCCAGCCCTAACACTTCTACGGCCTCTGCCGCGGCCTCTTGCACCTCTTCTAGTGTTCATTATCGCTTCGCGTATTATCTGAATTAGAAATTTTATGAATTTAGCTCATAGTTTCAATAATGAAATTGATGTTTTATGGAAGTAGTAATTAAGAGTTGTTTTCGCAATCGCAAGCTCACTACAATTTTAGTTTCCTATAGTTTCTCAGTTTACTCTAGCTAACGAGTCTCAGTATAGTCTATCATCTAAAGTGAGCCTAGTAACTATTTATAGTATAATAGTTTACAATAGATTTCAGTATAGAAGACTTACTTGGTTCAACGTCGGAGACTCGGTGTGCCACACAAAATTCTTCAAAATTGCTTCAAAATCATTTGTAAACATCATTAAAATGAAAACTAAAGCCCATCTAAAGCCCATTTCACAGCCCGAGTTTTGCAACCAGGCTCTGATACCACTAAATGTAACACCCCAAACCTGGCCTAGAAGTTAGGCCCGAATCCGGCGTGCCACATTGAAGTGTTTTTCGAAAACCATGTTTCCATTGAAAACCTTTCTTAAAGGAGTAAAAATCCCAGTTACGTCGATTTATTTTTAATCGTGGTTTATTAAAAAGTCATTCCCTTTTAAAACGTTATTTGTTGCGAAAACTTAATTTAAAGCAGATGATTTGCGAAAACGTGATGTTTAAAGATTAAGTCGTGAAAGCGTAGTGTTTTGAAAACAGTTATTTTTTTGGAAAACCGCGATCTACTTTTAACAGATAGAAACGTAATAAACAGAAAATCCCAAATTAAAAACCAGAATTTAAAAGAGGCCTTATTACAACCCAATAAGAAAGCAGTTTAAGTAAGGTAAAATAAAATACTAAAATCTAAAACTGATCGTAGTGTGGCCACCTCTGAGTCCTCCAGTACGTCGAACCATCTACTGAGGATTACCTGAAAAATTAAAAAGAGGGGGTGAGTTTACGAAAACTCAGTGTGTACTGTAATATCCCGATTTAGGCCCTAGTCAGAACAGTGGTGCGAGACCACAAATCTGAAGTAGTAAAATGAGTTTTGAGGTTTAAGATATGTTTACATGATAGTATGAAAGTTTCATGTAGAAATTTTATGAAATTGTCATTGAATGGTCCATTAGGACTAAATTGCAAAAGTTGCAAAATTTGATATTCTAGAAGCTTTTAGTATGAAATAGCTTTGGAATATTAATTAGAAGTCCTTAAATAGAAATTTTCCCAAATTATAATTTTTGGACAAAAATGGACATGAGTTAGAAATTTTGAAAGTTTAGTGAGAAGGGCATTTTGGTCATTTATCAATTAAATGATTAAAAAGGTAAAAAGATGACAAAAATCTTATTCATCTTCTTCCCCTTGTGCCGAAAATTTGGGAGACTCCATAGCTAGGGTTCTTTAATTTTTTGAAGCTTGCTAGTAAGTGCATCCTAGCCCCGTTTTTAATATTCTTCGTATTTTTAGAGTCCCCGTATTATGAATTAGCTATTTATAGCTATAAGTTGAGCTAGAATTCATGTTCATAAATCTACCCATGTATGACATGCTTGTAAAATGATGTTTTATGAAAGATTATGAGAGTTTGATGTTAGATAAACATCTTTTCCTAAATGAATTTCATGAAAAATGCTAGTAAGGACTAGTTTGTAAAAGTTGTGAGATTTGTCATACATGATAGAAATAGTGAGAATTGATTGTTGCTATAGTTAAGAGAATGAATCAGCTAAGCATGAAGTTCACGAAAGTTGAATAAAAATCACTTTACGAGCCTTGGGGCAAAAGTGTAATTATGAGGAAGTTTAGGGGGAAAATAGTAATTTTGCCGAGGTATGAGTGGAGAGTCAATTTAGTCAATGTGTGTATTAAATGAGCTAAATTATTATTATAGATCAAGAAAAACGAAGCTCGGATCAAAACCGAGGCAAGAGTAAAGTCGAGGACTAAATTGCATTTCTACATATATTTTGTACCTTGAGGTAAGTTTGTATGATTTCTAAGCTTTATGATTAATATCATTGAATTGCTTAGTATGATGTAGAATATATCTTAATTCCATGAGATTTTTGATGCTATGCTAAACAAAGAAATCAATGAGATTAAGTATGAGAAAGTCCCGATTGAAGTTGAATTACTTAGGATACTCGATCTATCACATGAGACAAGGAAGTTCGTATAAGACCAAGCCAAGGCATGGCATCGGCAATCAAGCAAGTTATCATGTAAGACCAAGACAAGTCTTGGCATTGAAGAGTTATTATGAGATAAAGACCCATATAAGCCCAAGCCAAGGCATGGCATTGGTGAGTCTCCATGTAAAGATGTCATGTAAGTCCAAGACAAGTCTTGGCATTGAAAAGCTATCATGAGATAGAGGTCCCATGTAAGTCCAATCCAAGGCATGGCATTGGTGAGTAACAAGGAAGATTTCATGTAAGTCCAGGACAAGGCTCGGCATTAACCCGTTCATGAGTAAAGATACCAAGTAAGACCATGTCAAGACATGGCAATGGTAAGTTCCCAATGGAACACACAAGGAAGACTTCGTGTAAGTCCATGTCAAGACATGGCATCGATACCAAGTTGAGAGATCCCATGTAAGACCATATCTAGGGTATGGCTTTGGCATCGAGATATTTGTGAGATGAGATTCAGTATCCTCGGTTATTCATAGTAATTCATCGGGCAAAAGAGTAAAGAATAAATGAGAAAGCAAGAAAGTTAAGCAAGTAAAGCTATCATCAAAGTATGCTAGTCATAGTGAACTAAGAGTATTATTCATGTTATGAATGATGAAGTTAAGATTATGCTTACCTTAACAAAGTATGCCAATTTATATGATTAAGTGATACAGGTACCTTGTTTACCTTACAAGCACGAGACTAGTAAATACCATGATAAGTGTAAGAATCATTAAGAGTAAGTAAGCTCAAGCATGTGAACTTAGCAATGCCTTTGCTTATGATGAATGAGTATGTTAAGTATATATATTTATATACGTTGTTATATGCATTACATGCAAACTTACTAAGCGAAATGCTTACGTCTTTAATTCTTTCTTTCCATGTAGTCCGCCAAGCTAATCTCGTGGATCATCGTCATCGGAGCTCAGAGCACACTATCAATCGCTATTTTGGTATAGCCAAGTTGTTTTTATTAAGTATGGCATGTATAGGAAGCATTTCATTTTGAGTTATGTTTTAGAATTAGCCAAAGTGTTGGCTATCAAGCTTAGTATTATTTTTGTATATGGCCAAAGAGAAGGGTCATGAATGATTAAGTATGTATGTTTTTATCTATCAATGAAGTATGCATCCTAGTTCATGTTAGACGTAATACTTGAGTTATTGAATTGAGTATTGGATTGATCTTGATATCAGGGTGGCAATTGGCTTGGAAGATAGCCTCTAGGTGCCGACACGAATAGACACACGGGCGTGTGTCTAAGCCGTGTGTCCCCTGCACATTAGTGTTATAAGTCAGTATAGACCACGGGCTATTCACACGGCCGTATGTTTAGGCCGTGTGTGACACACGGTTAGCACATGGGTGTGTGCCCTGGCGGCGTGTGAAGTCTGCACCTTGCACTTGTAAAATGAATTACCACACGGGTGAAGTACGGGCGTGTGTATGGACCGTGTGGATAAGTCGAATGCCAAAGTTTAGCACACGGGCCAAAGCCACGCGCGTGTCAAGGCCGTGTGAAATTAGTCAATGTCGACCACGGGTGGAAGACACGGGCATGTCTTAGGGGTACACGGGCGTGTCCCAAGTCACATGGACGTGTGACCCCTATTTCGAGGAAAAGTTCCCGATTGAGTTTTGAAAGTTTCCGGATAGGTGTTTAAGGCCTCGTAGGCCCATAAAACGTATGTTTTGATTAAGAAAGAGAAGTTTCTATTTCGAAACAAAATTTTACAGCCCGTAAGTACATGTTTCCTTAAGTTCAAGTATGGTAATGTCTCGTATCCAGTCTCAGTCTCGGACTTGGGTATGGGGTGTTACATGTACAATCTTCATCGATCATAAAGTATGCATCACATCAGTCTGGGCCTAAGCCCATTACAGTAATCAATGTGGGCCTAAGCCCAACACAGTAACGGTGGCATTTGGGCCTTAGCCCATAGGCCTTAGCCCATAACAAATGTCACGTATCACATCTATCTGGGCCTAAGCCCGTCTCAACATCAGAATTAGAACATGCAATGCATAAATGCCCAAAACCAACCCTGCACTCCGTCTCCTGTCCAACCCTGCACTCTTGTGGGGATTTAATTGACCCACCCATCCCTACACTCCTTATGTAGCACAGGTTGCAGCACTAACTAATATTGCAGCAGAGCTGCCAATCTCATAATCAGCTTAAAGCCATCGGTGGATCCACAGTCGTCAAGCGACCATGCGACCCTAACAAATCATATACTTCCTCCAAATCAATGATCCCATCCCCCATGCAACATAATATCACATGAATGCAAACATATCATAAACGGCATACAATAACAATCATACAACATGCAGGGGCATTTTAGTCATTTTTCCCTTCAGGGGCATAACGGTCATTTTACCCTATGGGGGTATTTCGGTCATTTACCGTATGTGGGTATTTCGGTCATTTACCCTATGTGGGTATTTCGGTCAATTTACGACCTTCCCGAAGGTCTACAGTCGCCTTGAGCGACACAGATAACATATAACATCAAAACGGTGTATTTGGGCCCAAATCCCAATACTCGACTCAGGTGGGCCCACACTCTCGTGTGGCCCATTCGGCCCATTTTTAATCACGGCTATGTGAACGCTATAGCCCAATTCAATTTCTGCCACTTTTCGTAAATTTAATCCGTGTGGGGCCCACGAGCCCATTGGGCCCACACGGCCCATGTCAGCCCAACGAGGCCCATAATGACCTAAGCCCATGAGAATGCTCATGGTGGCCTCAACCATCTTACACCCATATTTTTGGGCTCGGTCCACCACACGTGCGACCGCACGCTCGTGTGGCATCATTCGCTGGTATTTCGGCATTTGTCGATCTACAGTTGGAGTGGTTTGTGTACACACCTGATTTACGAACGTGCGTTTGACCCACTCGCACCAAACCTATAATCCAAAAACACTCTGTTAGCTAAACGTTGTTTAAGGTTAATTTCATTCCAGTACTAAACCCAGAACGTAAACCTTTCTCACCTTGCTTGAATGAGAGTCCTTGAATCTCCTAAATCCACTGACCACAATCGGTTACCCTCCTTAGTCAAATATCTGTAATATCACAAATGCTATTAACAAAATTGCTTACGAGAATATGGCTTTAAGTCCAATCCATAAGTCATGAAATATTCGCCCAACAATACTTACCTCCCGAGAAGGTTGATTGATTAGAAAGAGGAGAGGTTCGGCTTAGAAGAAGATTTGAAAGAAAACAAGGTAGAGTCCTTACACTATTCGGCCAAACAAGAAAAGGTAGGAGAGATAACTCACAATTGAGTGATTCGGCATGGATTGAACAGGAAAGAAAGAAAGATACTTGGGCAAAACAACACAAGGCTTCGGTATTTTGACAATTAAAGGTTTCGGCACATTTGCTGAACAGTTGCAGAACAATTGAATCTCAAATGGTTACTTACAATTTCAGCACTAGAGGGAAAAGAGAGGAAAGGAGATTAGGAACTCAGAAATAAAGAAATAAAGAAAATGACCAAAAATGAAAAGAGAACCCACCTAGCCGAATTCCTATGTTTTCCCCTTACAAAAACGGTACTAAGTCAAAACCGAATAGGCACCTATAGACTCCTAAATTCGGCCAACTCCACCCCTTATCAAACTCCACAATTTTCTCCACCAAAATCTCCTCCATATCCACTCCTTAAATCCCTCAATTGACTCATTCAAACTCTCCAACATAGAGTTCGAATCCAACACCAACTCTTGCCCACTCATGAGCAAAATAAATAATCCCTTTTTGCATGCAGTGAGACTTGAACCTCTGCCCTCCTTGCCATACCAGTGACGCCATAACCACTCCACCATAGGCTCTCTTGTGTCTCCTTTTTAATCACAAATACTTATAAGGCTTAATACCAGGAGTCAGGGTCCCCTAATGCTAAAAATAAAAGTTTTCCAAATGACATGGCTTGAACCCAGGACTTCATAGAAGCTTCCTAACCTTCCAAAATCACTCACCTATCAGATCCAACATGCATTTGTGTCGTTCTCTTGTTCACAAAAGTTTTAAACGCTCCCATGCCCAAGGCCCAATAGGCCCAATTCTACTAGGCCCAAATTCAGGGTGTTACAACTAGAGTCCAAATCCTTCAAGCTTTCAATCGAATGAACTTCTTCATTATTCTCGAACTCTCAGATATTTAGAAATTAGCTTTAACTCAAAGAACCAACCACATGATGAAAATTTAGATTTCCTATAGGGGAAGTAAACTTCCTCTTAGACTTGGAATCAAAATTATAATTTCAATTTCCGAATTTAAATTATAATTTCCAAGAAGATTGCAATTATAATCTTGCAAATTAGAACAACAAAAATAAGAAAAATCAAATTTATTTGAGTTCGAGAAAAATCAACACAAATAAATTCACTAAATTTTGACAGAGTTTCCCTTCAATATGTGTATATCAAACTTGACACCTCCTAGTCTCTATTTATAGTGGAAAAATCACAAGAGTTATATTTGAACTGGTTGAACTTAAAAATAATTATTTAATAGAAAATTAAGTCCTCCTAGGACTCCTTAAAATAAGTTTTAAGTATTTTTTAAATTTTTATAAGTTTATAAATTTTAAATTTTTTAATAATTTTAATTTTTTTATATTTTATATTTTTAATAATTATCTTTTAATTTTATAAAATTTTAACTAATTGCTTATGTGGCATATAAAACAAAAATAATGTCACGTTAACAATAAATACAATCATGTTAGCATTTGGATATCACATTAGCAAGTTAATGGAATAGATAATTTCTGTAACACCCCTAACCCGTCTCCGTCACTGGATTGGGGTTAAGGAGCGTTACAATACAAATCAAGACATTTACCATCAAACAGAAACAAAAAATATAAAATAAATGATAACATTCAATGGCTTATAAAAATCAGGGTAAAAATACACTTACAGGCCTTAAATCGAGCTTACGATGCCTTAAAAATAGTTTGGGAACAATCCGGGACTAATTTGAATTAAAACAGAAAAATATGCAAAAATTTGAAACTTTTGGAAACAGGGGTCACACGGCCGTGTGGCTTCCCCACACGCCCGTGTGCTCAGACCGTGTAACTAACTGTGACCGTGTGGAAAATCATGCACCTAAAAATTAATAAAACACATAGCCGTGTGTCAGGCCGTATACACCTTAAAAAGCTTCTAAAACAAGGCAAAGTTTCATCCAACACTTAGGTTCCAAGCCAAATCAAAACCAACCATTTCCATACTTTAAAAACACATTTAAACAAGCCTAAAACATGTCAAAACAATCAACCTTAGGTTCTAACCAATATGCCATTCAAAGGCACCTCAACTTAAAATAATTTACTATCACTCAATAGCCTAAACTTACTTCACTGCAACCATAAACATTTCAACCATTTGAACCACACATATAAACATGTCTAAAACATACATTTACATGTAACTTAAAGTGACCAAAAGACACTTATTTACAAAGCTTTACAAGTCTACCACAAAACATAATCTCCAAAAGATATGACCAAACCAAGTGGACCAAGTAACATATTCATGACACTTATTACATATGAACCTTATACATGCCATTTATAACCATAGTCAAAATGTTCAAAAACTACCAAAATGATCGACGAATAGTGTGATAGGGCTCCAACAAGATTTCAACCGAATGATCTTTCCGATGATTTGCAAAACAGAGGAAAAACAACTACGTAAGCATGTAATGCCTAGTAAGCTCATATAAATAAACTTAAAATTACCGTTCTTTAACATTTAATCATTCAATCATACTCATTAAATAAAATAGGACTTGCCTCTCTTAACACCACAATTCACATCATTAGTATATAGATTAACATTACATCATTTATGAACATGGTATACAACATGAATTGTTTACAATTTCTCATATCACATCACATATGTGATTAATACTCTTTTCCCATACATAATTAAAGCTCACCTTACAGTTTCGTACCGTCATCGATATCCATAATTCCATATATAAGCTTTTCAATTCCTTTACTTACCCGTTGAACCGTATAGAATAACATCGGATACTAGGAAACACCTTTCTATAGAATCATAACCTTTTCAATAATGCTCACACGAGCTGTGAAATGGGCCTGCTCACACGAGCGGTGGGTCAAGACATTAGCTACTCGATGCTGCTCACACGAGCTGTAGAGGATCCGCAACAAATGCAGGATCTCAGCCATCGGTAGGACATCCAAGGCCAGCACTCGAAACATATAATCCCTAATGACATGTCATTTGTATCTTAAGCATTCTCTAGGTTCGAACGGGACTTTTGTTGTCAAGTGTTAAAATATCGAATTATTACCAAATCAATTATAAATAATATAACATTAACGATAATCAACAAAAATAAAATTTAATAAGTATAAAATACATACGAACTTACCTCGACCACAACGGTTGTTTCAACAAAAGTCGAGAACTAATCTGGGACTTTCGCTTTTCCTCAATTCAAGTCCGATTGATTCTTTTATTGATCTAAATAACAATTTAACTCAATTAAATATTTCAATTAACTACATTTATCTAATTCCAACCTATAATTCATATTAACGTGAAATTACAAAATTACCCTTAACATTTTTAACTTTTTTTCCATTTAGCCCCTAAATCTAAATCTTATAATTTAACTAATAAGAATAAAATATCATAATACTCAATTATTCTCAAGGTCCTAAACAGCCCCTAACTTTCACTAATTCACAACATTAGCCATGAATTTTACTATTATCATCATTAAGTCCTTAAACTTTAAATTCATTAAAAATTACTTAACAAAACATGTTTATCTAACAATTAAACTTAATAATCTACCAAAAAACTTCACAAACATCATTAATTCATTCATGGAAAACCCTAAAATTTTTATAACTTTACAATTTAACCCCCGGGCTAGCTAAGTTAAGCTAAAACGAGCTCAAAAACATACAAACCATTAAAACGGAACTCAAAAACCTTACCATGCATCAAAGGAAGCTTGACCAAAATTTTCTTCCACTCTAAAATGGAGTTTCGGCAAGAACAATGTAATGAAAAAGATGATAGCCAAAATTTTTCTTTTCTTTTTTCTTGTTTATACATACATTATTTATTTAATTTACTATTTTACCCTTTGGTTAATAGGTTTAAAAATTACCTAACACATGTCCATATTTGTCCACTATCATTAAATTAGGTATATTTATTCACCAAGTCCAAAAATTTAAAATTTCATAGTCATTTGATCCTTTTGACTAATATAACTCAACTTTTTCATCTTATTCAATTTAGTCCTTTTTAATTAATTAAATATCTAAACCTCAAAATTTCTTAACAAAAATTTAATACGATTCTAATATAACCCTATAAACATTAAATAAACATTAAAATCTTTACTCACTCGCAGGAATTGTGGTCCTGAAACCACTGTTTCCAACACTAGCAAAAATCAGGTTTTTATAATTTCTTCATCCAATTATGGGTAATTTGACAAATATAAAAATTAAAAGTCCAAATAAAATGGAAAAATTATTTATTTTATAATTTGATGGTGAAAATAATTATACGTTAAATTAATACTATCAAATGAATTTGATTTTGGAAATGTTTTTTTATCATTATAATTTGGGAAAAGGAGATAGATTGCATATGATTTGAACCTAAGACTTTTTATACCAACGTACAATAATCTTGTGACTAAATTATGACTACACTATATCAACTATTTTTATACCTTAATGGAATGTGTTAATATTGAGAATCAATAATGAGGAGACAATGAAGAGAAGGTGGTGAAGCTTAGGAGGTCGATTCAATGGTGGCAGATGGAGAGTCGAAATAATGAGCTAAATGAGAAGGAGAGGAAAAGAAGAAGGGAGAAAGGAGAAAGTGAGAAACTTGGGATATTTTGAAAGAGAAAGAATGGTGTTGTGATTGGATCCCCAGGGCAGAAGAAGAGAGAGCCTTGGTCCTTCGTGTGTTAGGCTATATATAAGGGAGGTCCCCTTATCTGGTAGTGTCATGTCACTGACAATACGAATGGTAGGATGCCCGTGTGGTCGACTAGGTGGCAGGTCTATTACATGTCAGTTGTTACCATACATAGTACTGTATAGTCATGCTCTTACAGTCTTCTTGTTGAGATTGTACGAGGTTTCTATGCCTTGGTAGTCCCTTAGTGGTCTCCTCTTGAAGGCTCAAAAGCGGGTAGCCTCTTAGTTGGTTTAAGTGAGGGTTGCAGGTGGTTGGTTATACATGGTCCAACGAAAGGGTTACCATGAAGGGTATTTGACCGGGGCCATCCATGGGCACCTATTTAGGCTCTTATCAATCTATTCCTCGTTATGCCACATGTTCTTATTGGGGAAGGGGTATAGTAAAATGTAATTAAAATGAAAATGAAAATAAAAATAAAAATAAAAGTTAGACAAATTGAAGTTAGTAATGATACTCGTAAAAAAAAGGCATAATTTTAAATTAAACTTCTAATGTTTACATCTTTTGTAGCCTCCAACCTTCAAAAGTTAATCAAATTGATTCTTTTTTATAGAAAAATGATCAAACTGTTACAATTTTAACAATATTGACATGGCAACTTGTGTGGTTGCTTATATATACTTCATTGTTGACGTGGATAGTTTTAAAAAAAAACTTATGAACTTTTTGAATTATTATTAGTTTTTATGATTTTTTTGAAGTACACATAAACTGTTATACGGACTATCATGTCACCACCTTTAAAATTTTAATAATTTAGTTAGTTTTTATTCTCAAAAAAAAAGTAATTTAACTAAATTTTGAAAATGGAGAGAGAAAATTATAAAAAAAGAGAAAAAAATGTTAAATGAGTAAATTTATTATTATAAAAAAGTCAAATCTCAAAGTATAGATATGGACAACCTGTAACACCCCTAACCCGTATCCATCGCTGAAACAGGGTTACAGAGTATTATCGAACAAACAAAACAGTAAACTATTTAATTCATACATCAATGCAATATATATTCTAATTTCATTCAAATGCATTCATAACGTCCCTTAATCGAGCCCTCGAGGCCCTAAAAATACAATAGAAATAGTCCAGGACTAAATAAAAAAAATTTAGAAAGTTTAGGAAAAAGTTAGAAAAATTTATATAGCATGGGTCACACGGCTGTGTGACCAAGCTGTGTGGCTCACAAGGCTGAGACACACGTCCGTGTATGTAACACCCCAAACCCGGCCCGGACGTTATGTTCGAATCCAGCGTGTCACATTGAAGTGTTTTTGCGAAAAAACTTGTTTTCATTGAAAACCCTTCTTAAAGAATTTTGATTAAAAACCCAGATTATAGTTGTCTCCCAAAACGGTACGTATTTGAAAATCTGTCTTTTTTATTATAAGTTAACAAGTATTAAAGATAAAACTTTTTACCAGCAGAAGCTTAATTTTGAATAAAAACCATTGTTTCCAGAAAAACTTGATATAAATTCAATAGAAAGTAAAGCAATCAATGTAACAATAAGCAGAGGGAGGCCTTATTACAATCCGAACTTAAAATGATCAAAATACTTAAAACTATAAAGAAAATCAGGAAAAACAGAAATGTCTTGCTAGCTGGCCACCTCTGAGTCCCTCCATTCGTCGAACCGACTACTGAGGATTTCCTGAGAAAAATATAAGAGGGAGTGAGTTTCGAAACTCAGTGTGTACAACCCTCAGCAAACAAATAGCATACAAGCAATCAGTTGGGCCAAAGCCCTTGTCATAATATCAACATCTTAAACATATCACATATGCAATGCAGTAAAAACCCTCCCCAATAATCCAACCGCTACACAACATTTCCCTTCCAACCTTATACACCTGTGGGGATTTCTAAATCGACCCACCCATCCGCTACACAGCAATGGTAGCCCAGTTGCGGTACTACCTAACGTTGCAGCAAAACTGCTAGTCATATATTGGGCTTTAAAAGCCAACAGTGGATCCACGGTCGTCAAGTAACCATGCGACCCTCAAATTATTCCTTCGTACCATAATTCCCACCCACATGCAACCTAGGCAGTATATCATATGAATGCAGCATGTCGTACCCATAAATCCTAAGTTTAACTCATAGGAGTATTTTAGTCATTTTCGCCCTTAGGGAATTTCGGTCATTTTTAAGTATTATGGATTTAGTACTTACCTGGGTCCGTTAACAAGTCCCCGTTGGCCAAAGTGAATAGATACTATGCACCAGGTAGGATTCCAGAGAAGAGGAGGTGGGTCATTGAGACCGCTTAAGTACCAAGCTCTTCCTAGATCCAATCCTAGACATGCATATACCCATTACCACACTTCAACCTTATGACTCGTCCACGGTTGCAATTAAGTGTTTAAGTTTTATGCATGTTTTGGCAGTTATCAGATACTAGGCCCAAACCCAGTTACAAAGCCCACTAAGCCCAACTCGCTCATATGGCCCATCAAGCCCAAATCACATTTATGTGGCCCATTAGGCCCAATCTCTTCCATATGGCCCATTAAGCCCAAATCAATTCCAGGTCATGTAACCTGCATGACTAATTCAATCCATACAGACAAATCAACAATTCCACATATCTTAACCCTAGGGCCCACCGGCCCATTTAGCCACTTTCGGCTTTTCATTTTGGCGTTGCGCGATATCGTGTGTGTGTAGTGTTTGTACACACTGGTAATAACGCAGCGTGCGCAATCCCTTAATCACGAACCTACAATCGATATCACTTAACGATTAATCATGGGCTTAATACATTCTTTATCAAAAACCGAAACCTCACCGTAACCTTACCGTGTGCGACAAGCCTTAATAGTCTTCCCTTGACCACTAATCGTGAAATTTTTCTAAATCTGCATTAATCTTTCATCATTAAAACCAAAATAGTAGGGGACTCGTATCCATCACGAATCACCCTCATAAAATAAATATCCATTCGGCCAACTACCTAAAATCAAGGAAATACTTACCTAAACCCGAAATGTGAAGAGTAACTTAGCAGAAATCTGAAGCACTGGGATTCAATACTAATTCCCTATCCAAAACTGATTAAGAGAAGTGAGGGGAAAGAGTAATTGGTATTATCAATATTAACCAAAACAAAGAAATACTTACACTCAAAGGAGTAATCGGCCAAAGGTAGATTCGGCTATTCCAAAGGTAGACCAAAAATGAATTATTATTTTTTTTGAGAAGAGAAAGAATGATGAGCAAGGGAATTTGGGAGAAGAAGATTCGGCAATTGCAAAAGAGGAAAAAAAACTAGGAAGAAGGAGAAGAATGAAGCATTCGGTTTGGCAAAACAAGGGAAACTCTTCAAAAAGAATTCGGCACCCCTATAAATACCCAAAGCCGAACCCCTAAAGTCCCAATTGGCTCCACTTCATCCACATCCCATCTCCTAATTTTTCTCCACGATAAGCTCTCCTATCCTCTCCCTATATTTCCTCTTCTGATCACACTCCTTAGAGTCCATCTTCACGCCACTTTTAACCTTTTAGAAGGCCAAAATTAACCTCCTAAAAATACTGAGCTAGGATTCGAACCAAGGACCCATTAACACATAATTAACTCCTAACTAAAAATTAAGCACACATTCACATAGAAGTCGCAAAAAGAAGGTTCGAGATTTTTGGCGCGTTACAACTCTACCCCCTAAAAGAAATTTCATCCTCGAAATTTTACCTGATCCAAATAGTTGAGGGTATTGACGTCGCATAGTTTCTTCAGGTTCCCATGTAGCTTCCTCAGCATTATGATTTCGCCAAAGTACCTTGACTAATGGGACGGATTTCCTTCTTAGCACCTTAACATCTCGATCAATTATTTGCACGGGCTCCTCCTCGAAAGTTAGGTCGGGCCTAACCTCGACCTCCTCAATCGATACGACATGTGAGGGGTCTGAATGATAACGTCTCAGCATGGACACATGAAACACGTCGTGAATTTGGCTTAGTTCAGAAGGTAATTCTAGCTGATAAGCGACTTGCCCAACCCGCTTCAGAACCTAGTAAGGCCCAATAAACCTAGGGCTTAACTTTCCCTTTCGTCCAAACCTTAACACCTTCTTCCATGGTGAGACCTTAAGAAAGACTAAGTCTCCCACTGCATACTCAATCTCTCGACGCCTAAGATCAACATACGATTTCTGCCTGTTTGAGGCCTCCTTCAACCGATCCCGAATCAGCTTTACTTTGTCCTCAGTATCTGCTACCAATTCAGGGCCCAAAACTCGCCGTTCGCCCAACTCTGTCCAACAAGTTGGGGTACGACACCTTCGCCCATACAGCGCTTCATACGGTGTAACTATTATTGTACGCAAATTTGGCTAATGGCAAATAATCTTCCCAACTACCCTGAAACTCCATTACACAACCCCTTAACATATCCTCCAAAACTTGGATTACCCTTTCCGACTATCTATTAGTTTGAGGATGGTACGCCGTACTAAAATTCAACCTAGTACCCAACGCCTCATGCAGCTTCCCCCAGAACCGTGAAGTGAAACGTGGGTCTCTATCGGAGATTATGGAAACTGGCACTCCATGCAACCTTACAATCTCGCCACATACAACCTAGCCCGACCACGCAACGAGTAGTCAGTGCGGACCGGTATAAAATGGGCAGTCTTAGTCAACCGATCCACTATAACCCAAATCGAATCTTTCTTAGCAGGCGTCAAAGGTAGCCCACTAACAAAGTCCATCGTAACCCTTTCCCACTTCCAAAATGGAATCTTTACTGGTTGAAGCAGTCCCGAGGGTAACTGATGTTCTGCCTTCACCTTTTGACAAACCAAACATCTACTTACGAACTCCGTAACCTCACGCTTAAGTCCAGGCCACCAATAAAGCTCACGCAAATTTCGGTACATCTTGGTTCCGCCAGGGTGCATAGCATAAGGACTGTTGTGCGCCTCCTGCAAAATAGTCAGCCTTAGCTCAACATCCTTTGGTATACACATTCTTCCACGAAAACACAGCACTCCTTCACTATTCAACCCAAAATCTGACGTCTCCCCATTTTCTACTTGCCTAAAACGAGAACCCAATTTCTCATCCTATAATTGCTTACTCTTTATCTGCTCAACCCACACCGGCTTTACTTGAAGCTCAGCTAGCAAACTACCATCATCAAACAAACTTAACCGGGCCAACATAACCCTCAAGTCCGATATAGCCCACGGCTTAAAGCGTCGGCTACCACATTCGCTTTGCCAGGGTGGTATTCGATCGTACAATCATAGTCCTTCAATAATTCCACCCACCTACGTTGCCTAAGATTCAGCTCCTTTTGGGTAAGAAGGTATTTCAAACTCTTGTGATCCGAATAAATTATGCACTTCTCCCCATACAAGTAATGCCTCCATATCTTTAGCGCAAAAACCACCGCAGCTAACTCGAAGTCATGGGTTGGGTAATTCACCTCATGAGTCTTAAGTTGTCGTGACGCATATGCAACCACCTTTCCTTCCTGCATCAACACACAGCCTAAGCCCACATGCGACGCGTCACTATAAACTGTAAACTCATTCCCATGCTCTGGCTGAATCAACATAGGAGCCTCAGTTAAAACCTTTTTGAGCTTTTCAAAACTCTCTTGCTGCTTGTTCGTCCAAATAAACGGTACCCCTTTCCTTAACAACTTAGTTAAAGGTGCAGCAATTAGTGAAAAACCCTCAACAAATCGCCTATAGTACCCTGCCAAGCCTAGAAAACTCCAAATTTCAGTTACAGACTTAGGTGTTTTCCAATCCAATACTGCCTCAACTTTCTGAGGGTCCACCCTAATCCCCTCAGCTGACACCACATGCCCAAGAAAAGTAACTTCCCTTAGCCAAAATTCGCACTTACTGAATTTGGCATATAACTGCTTCTCCCTTAGAATCTGCAACACAATCCTTAAGTGTGCATCATGCTCTTCCTCATCTCTTGAGTATACCAAGATATCATCTATAAAAACTACCACGAATTGGTCCAG
The DNA here is from genome assembly GCA_025698515.1 of Gossypium sturtianum. Taxonomy (NCBI): domain Eukaryota; kingdom Viridiplantae; phylum Streptophyta; class Magnoliopsida; order Malvales; family Malvaceae; genus Gossypium; species Gossypium sturtianum. The sequence continues at coordinate 82,984,074 of CM046951.1, forward strand.
ATAGGGTTGGAAAACTCAGTTCATGAGATTCATGAAAGCGGCAGGTGCATTTGTTAGCCCAAATGGCATCACCAAGAACTCGTAGTGTCCATAACGAGTTTTAAAAGCTGTCTTATACGCATCCGTCTCCTTGACCCTCAATTGGTGATAACCCGAACGCAGGTCAATATTTGAGAAGACCGAAGCTCCCCTAAACTGATAAAAAAGATCATCGATCCTTGGCAGAGGGTACTTGTTCTTAATGGTTAACTTATTTAACTGCCGGTAGTCAATGCACATCCGCAAGGACCCATCCTTCTTCTTCACGAACAACACCGGTGCTCCCCATGGAGACACACTCGGTCGAATAAACCCTCTATCCAACAATTCTTGAATCTGCGCCTTAAGTTCCACCAACTCTTTTGGTGCCATCCGATAAGGGGCGATAGACACCAGAGCCGTACCAGGTAACAGCTCAATTCCAAACTCTACTTCTCTATTGGGTGGTAACTCAGGCAGTTCATCGGGAAAGACATCAGGAAATTCGCTAACCGTTCTTAAATCCTTAATAGTAAGACCCTTAACCTCCGTATCACCTATATAAGCCAAGTAGGCCTCGCAACCTTTATGCACCAACTTCTCAGCCCTTAATGTCGAAATCACATTCGACAAATAATTTTAGCGTTCACCAATTACTACTACTTCCTCATCCTTCTCCGTTCTTAACACCACTCGCTTTGCAGCGTAATCTAAAGTTACTCGGTGTTTCACCAACCAATCATCCCCAAGATAAGATCGAACTCACTAAAAGGTAATTCCATCAAGTCCGCTAAAAAGGTAACCCCTTGAACTACTAAGGGTACATCCCTATACAATTTATTCACTTCCATCAACTGGCCTAAAGAACTTAACACAGTCATCCTATTTGCAGTAATTTCAAACATATCACCCAAAGACTCAGTCTTATTGCATGCCACATACGAATACGTCGATCCAATATCAATTAGTGTAGTGGAAGGTAACTCATGAATTAAAAACATACCCGTTATCACATCTGGGGCATTTCTATCCTTACAGCGACGAGTAGCATAAACAAAGGCTGGCTACCTCGTCTCAGCATGGTCTACACCTCCACCCAGTGCTCCACGTCCACGTCTATTACCATTACCGCCCTTAGCCTGCCCTCGGCCCCTTGGCGGCTGTTGACCACCCCTCGGTGGCTGAACATTAGCCTGGCCCACGGCTTGCACCTGAACTGGCCTTCCAGGGCAATCTTTGATCCTATGCGTCATGGATCCATAACCCAAACAAGCTCTTGTTCTCCTCCAACACTCGCCTGTATGATCTCTCCCACAATCAGTACAAGGTGGTATCCCCGAATTAGCAGTAGGGGGCCCAGCTCTTACTGGCCCATTAACTCTGGCCTTAGCCCTAGGCCTTTGTCCAACACCAGAAGACTCAGCCTCTCTTTTATTCCTACCCGTCTCTTTTTCCCGGTTTAGGCGCTCAGTGCGCTTCACCTCCTTTGCTATCTTTTCCTTCTCCACTAACTCTGAGAAAACTCGCTCCCTCTGTGGAGCTATCAATACTCTGAGGCTATCTCTAAGACCATCCTCGAACCTAACGCAACGCTCATAGTCTGTTGCCACAATAGCCCTTGCATACCTACTAAAGCGTAGAAACTCCGCCTCATATTCCGCTACAGATTTGTTCCCCTGGGTCAAGTTCAGGAACTCCTTCCTCTTAGCATCAACATAGCTTGCACCCACGTACTTCCCTTGACACGAAGTTTTGAAAAACACTCAAGTAATCTGCTCAGGTTGGGTGCCCTCCTTCACCGTCAACCACCACTGATAGGCTTCTTCCCTAAGCAGTGACACTGCCCCTTTCAATTTTTGTTCTGGTGTGCAGTCCAAGTCATCCATTATCCTTTTTGTGGTCTCCATCCAGTATTCGGCCACATTAGGAGCCACGCCAGTAATACCCTTAAAGACCTCAGCCCCATTAGATCGAAGCCGCTCCGGAATTGCCCTCTGATTTCCAGTACCATTATTGAGCCCAGCGACCCTTTCCAAAATCCTCGGCATTGCTTGTGACAATGCTTCTTCTCCAGCGGCTTGATTATTCGGCCCCGTTTCAGCCATAGGTGAGGCCAGAGCCTCTCCTACTTCAACATTAAACATATGGCCCGATGCGGCGACTCAAACCCTAACACTTCGCGACCTTCGACGCGACCCCTTGCACCTCTTCTAGTACTCATTATCTGTATTAAAAATTTTATGAAGTTTTAGTTAGTTCCATTATTTACGCCGATGTCTTATGAGAGTGTTAGGTAAAGCATTATTTTGCAGTCGTAAATCCTCTACAGTTTTAGTTCCCTATGGGCTTTAGTTTTACTCTAGGCATATTCTAAAAGTAGCCCACTATCTATAGTATAACAATTCAAAATAACTAAGTATCAAGAGAACTTACTTGGTTCGACGTCGGAGACTAAGTGTGCCACCCAGCAAGGATTTTCAAAGTATTCTACTAAAATATTTAAAATCAAAAATAAGGCCCATTTCCACAGCCTGAGCTTTGAAACTTGGCTCTTATACCACTAAATGTAACACCCCAAACCTGGCTCGGACGTTATGGTCGAATCCAGCGTGTCACATTGAAGTGTTTTTGCGAAAAACCTTGTTTTCATTGAAAACCCTTCTTAAAGAATTTTGATTAAAAACCTAGATTATAGTTGTCTCCCAAAACGGTAGGTATTTGAAAATCTGTCTTTTTGATTATAAGTTAACAAGTATTAAAAATAAAACTTTTTACCAGCGGAAGCTTAATTTTGAATAAAAACCATTGTTTCCAGAAAAACTTGATATAAATTCAATAAAAAGTAAAGCAATCAATGTAACGATAAGCAGAGGGAGGCCTTATTACAATCCGAACTTAAAATAATCAAAATACTTAAAACTATAAAGAAAATCAGGAAAAACAGAAATGTTTTGCTAGCTGGCCACATCTGAGTCCCTCCATTCGTCGAACCGACTACTGAGGATTTCCTGAGAAAAATATAAGAGGGAGTGAGTTTCGAAACTCAGTATGTACAACCCTTAGCAAACAAATAGCATACAAGCAATCAATTGGGCCAAAGCCCTTGTCATAAAATCAACATCTTAAACATATCACATATGCAATGCAGTAAAAACCCTCCCCAATAATCCATCCGCTACACAACATTTCCCTTCCAACCTTATACACCTGTGGGGATTTCTAAATCGACCAACCCATCTGCTACACAGCAATGGTAGCCCAGTTGCGGTACTACCTAACGTTGCAGCAAAACTGCTAGTCATATATTGGGCTTTAAAAGCCAACGGTAGATCCACGATCGTCAAGTAACCATGTGACCCTCAAATTTTTCCTCCGTACCATAATTCCCACCCACATGTAACCTAGGCAGTATATCATATGAATGCAGCATGTCGTACTCATAAATCCTAAGTTTAACTCATAGGGGTATTTTGGTCATTTTTTCCCTTAGGGAATTTCGGTCATTTTTAAGTACTATTGATTTAGTACTTACCTGGGTCCGTTAACAAGTCCCTGTTGGCCAAAGTGAACAGATACTATGCACCAAGTAGGATTCCAGAGAAGAGGAGGTGGGTCATTGAGACCGCTTAAGTACCAAGCTCTTCCTAGATCCAATCCTAGACATGCATATACCCATTACCACACTTCAACCATATGACTCGTCCACTGTAACAGCCCGATTTAGGGGCTAACCGAAACAGTGATCTTGGGACCACTAATCCGAGATTTGAGAAATTCATTTTCAGGTTATATTATGAGTCAAAGCATGATAGTATAAGTGTATGAAATTTTGGTGCCTTAATTTTAGCGATTTCATGCTTAATCGCGAAAAAGGACTAAATCGCATAAAGTGCGAAAGCTCTATTTTATGAGTTAAAGGTGCCTAATAGCCATAGAATATTAATTTGAGGTCTTTAAAGGGCAATTAGCCCCTTTGCTAATGGTTGGCCGGCCATAGGGGACAATAGGAGTCAAAATTGGTGAAAGTTGTTGAAGTTAGGTGGATAATTTGACTTGTATTAATATAATAAGGAAAGGAAAAAGATATCATCTTTTTCTCTCTTCTTCTCCACCAAAATTGGCAGCAAACTAAGGGGTTTTAGAGCTCAAAAATTTTAGCAAGCTTCTCTCCTTGCAAGTAAGTGCATTAGTGATCATTTCTTGATAAAAAAATGTACATTTGGAACCCCTAAAGCTTAAGCTTTCTAATGAGGGGACTATCTTACAATACGGTGAAAAGTTTAAATTTTTGCCATCAGAGCTTGTATGTGATTTGCTGCATTTTTATGGAAGAAAATGAGTCTTAGTTGTTAGATGAACAACTTTTGTGAAAGGTGTTGCCATGAAAACACCTAAATGAACCTTTTTGTAAAGGTTGTAAAATTGGTAGTAAAAGTGTGAAATGTTGGGTTTTGATGATAGCCATAAGAGAAATAAATGTTCACCTAGGCTCATTAAAGGTAGAAATTTGATTAGAATTGATTTCCGAGCCTAGGGGCAAAATGGTCATTTTGCCAAAGTCTAGGGGCAAAATAGAAATTTTATCTAAGCATGATTATTGAATTGCTTTTATTAATGAGATGATTAAAATGAGCTAAATTGCTATTATAGAGCAAGAAGAACCGAGAATCTGCCTCGATCGTGGAAAGAACAAAGTCTCGAACTAAACCGTCGAGCTAGCTCATTTTGAAATCGAGGTAAGTTTGTATGTGATTAATACAACATTTATGTTAGCATAATCGAGAATGCTTGATATCATTTTGATGCATGACACTCCATTAAATTGATGTTGAATGAGATGTTGAAGTCCTAGTGGACCATGTGAATATAAAAATGCTATCATCGAGATATGAAATAGATAAGATCCCGTATAAGACCATGTTCGGGACATGGCCTCGACACTGAGTTGAGATCCCGTATAAGACCATATTCGGGATATGGTTCGGTAATGAATATGAAAATCGTATAAGACTATATCCGGGATATGGCATCGATACTTGATGTGAAAGTCCATATAAGACCATATCTGGGATATGGCATTGGCGTTTAGAAGTAACTCCATGTAAGACCACCTCGGGGATGTGGCATTGGCTTCATCCCTACATGAACGATGTTAAATATGCGTCTTTGACTATCCCTAGTGATTATAGGGATAAGTAGATGGGTTTAGAAGTAGAAATGAGATTTGTATGTGCTAAATAAAGGCAATTGGGAGTAAGTATGGCAAGAAGCCTATGACTTGTGTATAGTTAGTTAATGTCATGAATGGATTATATTATGAGCTTATTGTTTCTATTCATATCCATGCAAACTTACTAAGCTTTATGCTTACCCCTTTCATTGCTCTTTTTCCTTGTAGTATTGCCATGATAACTCGAGGATCGAAGTTGTAGGAGTTCAAAAATCACACTATCGACACCACTTTGGTATAATAATTTAGACTTATTTTGAGTATGGCATGTATAGGACTCGAGTATTTTGTTAGGTCGTAATTGTTGGCCAAAGTGTTGGCTTTGTAAGCCATCAAAACCTCATTTTGTAATGGTCTATTAAGTTAGGCCGATACTTGGCAAATTTTTATGATTAAAGAAAGTGATTTTTGTTTTGAAGTGTATGCCCTCGTGTATGGTTTTTGAATTAAGTACTTGGATATGCCTTTGGGTTGTGAATTGTGTTGAGATAGATTGGTATTTGCATGTGTGCAATGTGGGGTGGCAAAAGGCTTGGTAGATAGCCATCTAATTGTCCACATGAATAGACACACGGGCGTGAGTCTATACCGTGTGTGACACACGCTCAGCCCTATGGGCGTGTGAATTGACCTTGTGTCCCTTTGCATACTAGGTTTGCAAGTCAGTGTGCTCCACGGGCTAGGGACATGGGCGTGTGCCTAGGCCGTGTGAAGTCTGCACATTAATTGTGGAATTTAAATCGACCACGGGTAGAAGACACAGGCGTGTCTAGTCCGTGTGAAGTTAGTCAGAATTGACCACGGGTGGAAGACACGGGCGTGTCTAGACCGTGTGAAGTTAGTCAGAATTGACCACGGGTGGAAGAAACGGGCATGTCTTAGGGGCACACGGGCGTGTCCCTAGACCAACACGGGCGTGTGGCCCCTGTTTTGTTGAAAAGTTCCCAAGCTTTTAAAAACTCCCAGAATAGTTCAGATACCTCTCGGAGGTATGTTTGGGGCCTCTTAGGCCGAGTACGTGCAAGTGATGAGTTTAAACGAAATTTTATAGCCCGTTTCGAGATGTCAAGTGAGATTAATTAGGTAATGCCTCAATCCCGGTCCCGGCTTTGGGCACGAGTAAGGGGCTTTACATTTATTGGTATCAGAGCTACAGTTTAGTCGGTTCTAGAACTAACATAGTGTAAGTACGAGTCTAGCTATACATGTCATATGTAAGGGTGTCTGAGTAATGATAGTGTGATGACTCCTGGCGTAGAAAATTGTGTTTTATGTAGTATATGGATTACGATCCGGACGAAGGCTACGCGGCCAGATGATCTTTGCGAGTAACTCGTCGGCTCCCGCTCAAGGGACCGCATCGACTTATAGTAGACCCGAAACCTTGGGTCAGGGGGAAGAGGCTCGAGAAGCCTTTCTCCACATGATGAGCAAGCGGTATCTTGAGTATACACAGGCAAATCCTAACGCTCAACCCCCTCCACCCTCACCAATTCCTCAACCCGCTCCAGTAGCTCCTCAAGTGGTTGAGGTCGTGAGAAGAGAAAGGCCTCCAGTGGATAAGATTCAAAAGCAAGGAGCCGAGGAATTTCGGGTAAATAAGGACAATGACCCAGAGAAAGTGGAATTCTAGCTCGAGAATACCATCGGGGTATTCGACGAGTTATCTGCACACACGAGGAGTGCTTAAAGTGTCTTGGTATCTCTCTGAGAGATTGAGCCTATCGATGGTGGAACACCACGGTGTCGGTGGTGCGAGGAGAGAATTAGGTGGGAATTTTTCCAAGAGGAATACCGAAAAAAAGTACATCGATCGGTGGTTCATCGACCATAAGAGGAAGGAGTTCTTGGAGGCGAAGCAAGTGTATGTCGATGAATCGACTATGAGCGGGAGTTCGTAAGGCTTTAGCAAGTATGCGGAGTGCGTGTCTCACTGAAGCCATCATGTGCAAGAGATTCGAGGGCCGGATTAAATAAAGATATCCGTTTATACGTGGGAGTCCTCGAACTAAAGGAATTTGTAGTGTTGGTAGATAGAGCACTGTAAAGCCGAAGAAGAGGTGGCTAAAGAGAAGAAGGGAGTGAGAATGAGTCTCGTGACTCGATGAAGAGACAATGAATAAGTCTCATCAATCCTCATCTAAGAAGTCGAGGATTTTACTACTCGATCGATCGCGCTTCGTGGGGTTTTCAACTCGAAGTAAAGGCAAGCAATTTTCGGGTCGAAAAAGGCGGACCACTTGATTGCTAGTGTGGGCAACGTTCGACCAAGTAGACCAGAATGTCCTCTGTGTGGCAGGTGCCATTATGGTGAGTGTTGAGCTAATGAGAAAGCATGTTTCCGTTGTGGGTCCTTAGACCACTTTATTAGAAACTGCCCCGAGGTGGGCGAGAAAGAAAAGCCTCAGTATGCAAGATCGAGAAGTACTGCTAGGGGAAGACCACTGAGAAACCCGGGAAATGAAATGGGTAGCAAGAATCTATCCAGAGAGCAAACTGCTAGAGTCGAGGGTAGAGCACCGGCGAGGACATATGCCATTCATGCTCGTGAAGAGGCATCTTTCCCCGACGTAATCACGGGTACATTTTCTCTCCATAATACTCATGTTATAGCTTTAATTGATCTGGGATCCACTCACTCATACATATGCATGAAATTAGTCTCTAGCATGAGCATGCCCGTAGAGTTTACTGAATTCATAATAGGAGTGTCAATCCCCTAGGCAAGTGTGTATTGGTTGATAGAGTTTGCAAAGGTTGCCCTTTGATGATTAAGGGTCATTGCTTCCCGGTCGACCTTATGTTATTACCGTTTGATGAGTTTGATGTCATCCTTGGGATGGATTGGTTAGTTACTCATGGAGTAGTTATGAATTGTGGGAAGAAGCATATTGAGTTGAGAGATGAAAATGGTAATCTTATTCGTGTTGAATCAGATAAGCCAGATAGGCTACCAGTAGTGATGTCAACCCTGTCGACTCAAAATTATTTGAGAAAGGGGTACGAGGCTTACCTTGCCTTTGTGTTGAACACGAAAAAGACTGATTTGAGAATTGAGTCGGTACCCATGGTATGTGAGTACTTAGATGTTTTCCCGGAAGAGTTACCAGGACTACCCCCGATTAGAGAGATCGAATTTGGGATTGAGTTAGCTCTGGGTACTGCCCCTATTTCTATTGCTCCCTATAGAATGGCTCCAACCGAGTTAAAGGAGCTAAAAGAACAGTTGCAAGAGCTGACGGATAAATGTTTTGCAAGGCCGAGTTTTTCTCCGTGGGGTGCTCCCGTTTTATTCGTGAAGAAGAAAGATGGTTCTATGAGACTATGCATAGATTATCGGCAACTCAACAAGGTAACTGTGAAGAACAAGTACCCATTATCGAGGATCGATGATCTATTCGATCAATTGAAGGGAGCCACGGTGTTTTCCAAGATAGATTTGAGGTCAGGGTACTATCAGCTGAGAGTCAAGGACTCGGATGTGCCGAAAACCGCATTTAGGACTAGGTATGGCCACTATGAATTTTTGGTCATGCCTTTTGGTCTAACGAATGCCCCTGCGATCTTCATGGATTTGATGAATCGCGTTTTTCGACCATACTTGGATAAATTTGTCGTGGTTTTCATCGACAACATATTGATTTACTCTCGAGATGAGAACAAACACGCCGAGCACTTGAGTACGGTTCTGTAAGTTCTGAGAGAAGAGAAATTGTATGCCAAATTCAGTAAGAGTAAATTTTGGCTTAAGGAAGTGAGATTTTTGGGGCACATTGTCTCGAGAGATGGAATTAGAGTAGACCTGAGTAAGATTTCAGCGATTATTGACTGGAAACCGCTGAGGAGCATAACGGAAGTAAGGAGTTTTCTAGGCCTAGCTGGCTATTATAGGCGTTTTGTCAAGGGTTTTTCCATGATAGCTACCCCGGTGATGAGACTTTTACAGAAAGATATGAAGTTTATTTGGATGAAGAGTGCCATGAGTTTTGAGAAATTGAAGACACTTTGTTGGTGAGGCTCTGTTTTGGTGCAACTGAATCGGGGAGAGAATTTGTGGTTTCTGATGATGCATCCCTGAGCAGATTGGGTTGTGTACTCATGCAAGAGGGTAAGGTGATTGCATACGCCTCTAGGCAATTGAAGCCGCACGAGAAGAACTACCCGACTCATGATTTAGAGTTGGCCGTAATTGTGTTTGCGTTAAAAATTTGGAGGCATCATTTATATGGTGAAAGGTGTCAGATTTTCACCGACCACAAGAGCCTAAAGTACTTGATGACTCAAAAAGAATTGAATTTGAGGCAACGAAGGTGGTTAGAAGCGATTAAGGATTATGAATTGGTGATTGACTACCATCGGGAAAGCGACGTAGTCGCCGATGCTCTGAGTAGAAAATCATTGTTTGCACTAAGAGCCATGAACACTCAGATGATCTTGTTGGGTGATGGTTCCATTTTAGCTGAATTGAAGGCTAAATCATTGTTTCTCCAAGATATTTGTGAAGCTCAGAAAGATGATAGCAGTCTGCAAACCAAGAGAGTTTTATGTGAGTCGAATGTTGAATCAGACTTTCGAGTAAATCCTGATGGATGTCTGACATTTTGAGGTAGGGTCTGTGTACCCAGAGATGACGAGCTTATTCGCAAAATTTTGCATGAAGCACATAGCGGATGTTTGAATGTGCACCAGGCAGCACGAAGATGTACAATGATTTGAAGAAATGGTATTGGTGGCTCGGTATGAAGAAAGATATTTCTGAGTTTGTATCGAAATGTCGATTTTTGTCGACAAGTGAAAATTTGAACATCAAGTACCTTGGGTTTACTTCAACCCATTATGGTTCCTGAGTGGAAATGGGACCGTATCACCATGGACTTCGTGACGGGCTTACCGTTGACTCCAAAGAAGAAAGATGCAGTATGGGTAGTGGTTGATAGACTCACAAAGTCAGCCCATTTTATACCAGTATGAGTCGACTATTCACTTGATAAATTGGCAGACTTGTACATGTCAGAGATAGTAAGACTCCATAGTGTACAATTGTTGATCATCTCAGATAGAGATCCGAGATTCACGTCACGGTTTTGGAAAAAGTTGCAAGAAGCCTTGGGCACGAAATTAAATTTGATCTGACCTTCCATCCACAAACCGGCAGACGATCGGAGAGGGTAATCCAGATACTTGAGGACATGCTTCGATGTTGCGTTTTAGAATTCCAAGGTAGTTGGGAGAAATACTTATCGTTGGTGAAATTCACCTACAACAATAGTTTTCAGTCAAGCTTGAAGATGGCGCCTTATGAGGCATTGTATGGGCGTAAGTACCGCACGCCCTTATATTGGTCGAACTTCGGAGAAAGCGGATGCAGGGTCGATCACGGTTAAGGAATCGATGAAAAAGTAAAAGTGATACGTGATTGTCGAAAGTCACCTCAGATAGGCAGAAGTCCTATTCAGATTTGAAAAGGAAAGAGACAGAATTCAAAGTCGGTGATAAAGTGTTCTTGAAAGTATCACCTTGGAGAAAAGTCCTCAGATTTGGCCGGAAGGGCAAACTAAGTCCGCACTTTATCGGACCTTATGAGATTACCGAGAGGATAGGACCGGTAGCTTATCGATTGGCCTTGCCACCTGAACTAGAAAAGATTCATGACATCTTTCACGTATCCATGTTGCGCCGGTACCATTCAGATCCTTCACATGTCATTGTACCAATAAAGGTAGAGATACAACCGGACTTGACTTATGGTGAAGAGCTGGTTAAGATTTTGGCGCGAGAGGTCAAGCGGTTGAGAAACAAAAGCATAATACTGGTGAAAGTTTTATGGCAAAGGCATGGAATAGAATAGGCTACATGAGAGCAGGAAACGATGAGAAACCAATACCCCAACCTTTTCTTTGGTAAGATTTTTGGAGGCGAAAATCCTTAAGAGGAGAATTATAATGACCAGATTTAGGGGCTAGCCAGGAACGATGATCTCGGGACCACTAATCCGAGATTTGAGAAATTCATTTTCAGGTTATATTATGAGTCAAAGCATGATAGTATAAGTGTATGAAATTTTGGTGCCTTAATTTTAGCGATTTCATGCTTAATCGCGAAAAAGGACTAAATCGCATAAAGTGCAAAAGTTCCATTTTATGAGCTAAAGGTGCCTAATAGCCATAGAATATTAATTTGAGGTATTTAAAGGGAAATTAGCCCCTTTTCTAATGGTTGGCCGGCCATAGGGGACAATAGGAGTCAAAATTGGTCAAAGTTGTTGAAGTTAGGTGGATAATTTGTCTTGTATTAATAAAATAAGGAAAGGAAAAAGATATCATCTTTTTCTCTCTTCTTCTCCACCGAAATTGGCAGCAAACTAAGGGGTTTTAGAGCTCAAAAATTTCAGCAAGCTTCTCTCCTTGCAAGTAAGTGCATTAGTGATCATTTCTTGATAAAAATTGTACATTTGGAACCCCTAAAGCTTAAGCTTTCTAATGAGGGGACTATCTTGCAATATGGTGAAAAGTTTAGAGTTTTTCCATGAGAGCTTGTATGTGATTTGCTGCATTTTTATGGAAGAAAATGAGTCTTAGTTGTTAGATGAGCAACTTTTGTGAAAGGTGTTGCCATGAAAACACCTAAATGAACCTTTTTGTAAAGTTTGTAAAATTGGTAGTAAATGTGTGAAATGTTGGGTTTTGATGATAGCCATAAGAGAAATAAATGTTCACCTAGGCTCATTAAAGGTATAAATTTGATTAGAATTGATTTCCGAGCCTAGAGGCAAAATGGTTATTTTGCCAAAGTCTAGGGGCAAAATAGAAATTTTATCTAAGCATGATTATTGAAATGCTTTTTATTAATGAGATGATTAAAATGAGCTAAATTTCTATTATAGAGCAAGAAGAACCGAGAATCTGCCTCGATCGTGGAAAGAACAAAGTCTCGGACTAAACCGTCGAGCTAGCTCATTTTGAAATCAAGGTAAGTTTGTATGTGATTAATACAACATTTATGTTAGCATAATCGAGAATGCTTGATATCATTTTGATGCATGACACTCCATTAAATTTATGTTGAATGAGATGTTGAAGTCCTAGTGGACCATGTGAATATGAAAATGCTATCATCGAGATATGAAATATATAAGATCCCGTATAAGACCATGTCCGGGACATGGCCTCGGCACTGAGTTGAGATCCCGTATAAGACCATATCCAGGATATGGCATTGATACTTGATGTGAAAGTCCATATAAGACCATATCCGGGATATGGCATTGGCGTTTAGAAGTAACTCCATGTAAGACCACCTCGGGGATGTGGCATTGGCTTCGTCCCTACATGAACGATGTTAAATATGCATCTTTGACCATCCCTAGTGATTATAGGGATAAGTAGATGGGTTTAGAAGTAGAAATGAGATTTGTACTAAAGTCATATGAATGAGTGAATACAGGTACTCGTGAACGAGTCACGAAGAAACGATTACGATATGTGGTACGGTATGTGCTAAATAAAGGCAATTGGGGAGTAAGTATGGCAAGAAGCCTATGACTTGTGTATAGTTAGTTAATGTCATGAATGGATTATATTATGAGCTTATTGTTTCTATTCATATCCATGCAAACTTACTAAGCTTTATGCTTACCCCTTTCATTGCTCTTTTTCCTTGTAGTATTGCCATGATAACTCGAGGATCGGAGACGTAGGAGTTCAGAAATCACACTATCGACACCACTTTGGTATAATAATTTAGACTTATTTTGAGTATGGCATGTATAGGACTCGAGTATTTTGTTAGGTCGTAATTGTTGGCCAAAGTGTTGGCTTTGTAAGGCATCAAAACCTCCTTTTGTAATGGTCTATTAAGTTAGGCCGATACTTGGCAAATTTTTATGATTAAAGAAAGTGATTTTTGTTTTGAAGTGTATGCCCTCGTGTATGGTTGTTGAATTGAGTACTTGGATATGCCTTTGGGTTGTGAATTGTGTTGAGATAGATTGGTATTTGCATGTGTGTAATGTGGGGTGGCAAAAGGCTTGGTAGATAGCCATCTAATTGTCCACATGAATAGACACACGGGTGTGTGTCTATACCGTGTGTGACACACGCTCAGCCCTATGGGCATGTGAATTGACCGTGTGTCCCATTGCATACTAGGTTTGCAAGTCAGCGTGCTCCACGGGCTAGGGACACGGCCGTGTGCCCAGGCCGTGTGAAGTCTGCACATTAATTGTAGAATTTAAATCGACCACGGGTAGAAGACACGGGCGTGTCTAGACCGTGTGAAGTTATTCAGAATTGACCACGGGTGGAAGACACGGGCGTGTCTAGACCGTGTGAAGTTAGTCAGAATTGACCACGGGTGGAAGACACGGGCATGTCTTAGGGGCACACGGGCGTGTCCCTAGACCAACACGGGCGTGTGGCCCCTGTTTTGTTAAAAAGTTCCCGAGCTCGTAAAAACTCCCAGAATAGTTTAAATACCTCTTGGAGGTATGTTTGGGGCCTCTTAGGCCGAGTACGTGCAAGTGATGAGTTTAAATGAAATTTTATAGCCCGTTTCGAGATGTCAAGTGAGATTAATTAGGTAATGCCTCAATCCTGATCCCTGCTTCGGGCACGGGTAAGGGGTGTTACATCCACGGTTGCAATTATGTGTTTAAGTTTTATGTATGTTTTGGCAGTTATCAGATACTAGACCCAAACCCAGATACAAAGCCCACTAAGCCCAACTCGCTCATATGGCCCATCAGGCCCAAATCACATTCATGTAGCCCATTAGGCCCAATCTCTTCCATATGGCCCATTAAGCCCAAATCAATTCCAAGTCATGTAACCTGCATGACTAGTTCAATCCATACAGACAAATCAACAATTCCACATATCTTAACCCTAGGGCCCACCGGCCCATTTAGCCACTTTCGACTTTTCGGCTTTTCGGCGTTGCCGATATCGTGTATGTGTAGTGTTTGTACACACCTGGTAATAACGTGTGCTGCAATCCCCTTAATCACGAACCTACAATCGATATCACTTAACGATTAATCATGGGCTTAATACATTCTTTATCAAAAACCGAAACCTCACCGTAACCTTACCGTGTGTGACAAGCCTTAATAGTCTTCCCTTGACCACTAATCGCGAAATTTTCTAAATCTGCATTAATCTTTCATCATTAAAACCAAAATAGTAGGAGACTCGTATCCATCACGAATCACCCTCATAAAATAAATATCCATTCGGCCAACTACCTAAAATCAAGGAAATACTTACCTAAACCCGAAATGTGAAGAGTAACTTGGCAGAAATCTGAAGCACAGGGATTCAATACTAATTCCCTATCCAAAATCGATTAGGAGAAGTGAGGGGAAAGAGTAATTGTTATTATCAATATTAACCGAAACAAAGAAATACTTACACTCAAATGAGTAATCGGCCAAAGGTAGATTCGGCTATTCCAAAGGTAGACCAAAAAGGATTTTTTTTTTTTTGAGAAGAGAAAGAATGATGAGCAAGGGAATTTGGGAGAAGAAGATTCGGCAATTGCAAAAGATGAAAAATAACTAGGAAGAAGGAGAAGAATGAAGCATTCGGTTTGGCAAAACAAGGGAAACTCTTCAAAAAGAATTCGGCACCCCCTATAAATACCCAAAGCCGAACCTCTAAAGTCCCAATTGGCTCCACTTCATCCACATCCCATCTCTTAATTTTTCTCCACGATAAGCTCTCCTATCCTCTTCCTATATTTCCTCCTCTGATCACACTCCTTAGAGTCCATCTTCACGCCACTTTTAACCTTATAGAAGGCCAAAATTAACCTCCTAAAAATACTGAGTTAGGATTCGAACCAATGACCCATTAACACATAATTAACTCCTGACTAAAAATTAAGCACACATTCACATAGAAGTCGCAAAAAGAAGGTTCAGGATTTTTAGGGCGTTACAGTGTATCAGGCCGTGTAACATTTGAAATAGGAACGCACGGTCGTGTCCTAGCCCGTGTCCAAGCCCGTGTAACTCACTGACTTGGGTCACACGGCCAAGCCACACGCTCATGTGCCAGGCCGTGAAACTCTCGAAATGGCCTCACACGCCCATGTCCCAGGCCGTGCAACTTTCAAAAAAAACAACCATTAACAACCTACATGGGACACACGGCCATGTCGCCTGACCATGTGTCACACACGACTGAGACACACGCCCGTGTCTTAGGTCGTGTGGACAAGAAATAGGCCAAAATCAAGCCTTTTCTTTCACCCAATTTCAACAAGTACCAATACGCCAAATGAACCTATGATCAAAGCACCAAAACATGCCAAAATATGCATAATAAGACCATTTCAATATACTATAAGTCCATTCAACCAATATGCCATTTAGGCACTTCAATCACAACCAAACATTCATACTTACATTTGCATCAAAATGATCATGTTTCATCCAAACAACCTTAACTAAATTCCATATCAACACATAACCTAATTGACCACATTTCAACCATGCCAACACATACCACTTTAGCCATTTAACCCATGCATCAATTTGGTAATAAAAACACCAATCATCAAGACATCAACTGCCAAAAGCTCACCAACCATATTACCATATTTACAAGCCAAACATAACAACTAGTTCATCAACACAAGTCCACCTATACATGCCATTATAACATTGATCAATATATCAAATCTATTAATATAATCGCTGGATAGTGTGATAGATCCCCGACAAACTTCCAACCCGACTGAGCTTTCGATAATCTGTAAAGTAAAAGAAAATAACTACGTAAGCAATGAATGCTTAGTAAGCTCGTATAAAATTTAAACATAACATTCCATTTCAACAATGAACTTAATAGATTAAATATAAATCTATACCAATGCCTCCAAGATTTATCAACTACATAACCATCAACTCATAATTGAGTAAGTCTATCAACATCATATATATATTTTTCATTCCTAACATCATATGATTTTATAAATCATTATACATCATCATTAACTTTTTCATAAAACTATGAATTACTTCCTTTACTTACTTTCCATTTCATTTACTCAACATAAACTTAAATAACAACATCAATTCACTAGTTAATATTTTTATTCATGTCATAGGTAAGTTCATCCATAACATATGTAATTTCTCATATATTAAATACATCATTCAATTCATCAATCCCTTTTTCATCATATTACATTTCAATAATGAACTTACTGTTTCATTACCTTTTCTTACCCGTTTCATTTGTATAATACCAGACATAAGCATAAACATCAATCATAATCTCAAGCTTGACATAAGCCTAATCACCATCATCAATACACAAGTTAGTGCATTTATGAATATAACTCATCTGGGGTCAATCACATGATAAACCATTTTATTAAAAAAAAATACACCTTTTGAATCTTACCACCTTTTCATGAACATAAGCATATTTCCATTTGGCCACTTACCATTTCAATGTATATCATTTAATATTAAACATGATATAATGAAACCATAAGCTTAGCACAAACCTAAGCATCATCCACAATCTCAACTAATGAATTCATTTATGTTCAGATCAGTATTCAATAAACAAAAAATCTTTCAAATTCATTAAACAAATTACCTTACCGATATTTTCCATTTGAAGAACGACTTACGGATAAGAGTACATCGTCAGATCAATCGAACACACCAGACAGAAGCTCATAAGAGCTGATCCAACCGAAACACCAAACAGAAGCTCATAAGAGCTGATCCAACCGAATCGCCAAATAGAAGCTCATAAGAGCTAATCCAACCAAAACACCAAATAAAAGCTCATAAGAGCTGATCCAACCGAATCACTAAACAGAAGCTCATAAGAGCTTATCCAACCGAAACGCCAAACAGAAAGTATAACACGAGAGTTTGCAACAAATGCTGAATCTTGATTTACTTGGGCAATAAAAAAATATCTCCCTCCAATTCCATCTCCACTCCAATCTCCCGTAACACACCAAATCACGATTGTACTCTAATCCCGCGTTCAATCCAAACCAAGCATCAAAATCAATAATATATCTCAATTTACTATTCATTATCCACAATTAAAAATAAATATATAAGTTGTTCAACAATAATCTTCTCAAAAATTCATATTGATATTAAATTCCAAACAGTACGAACTTACCTGGCCAAATCACATAAATGTCAAAGTACAGGGGCTATTTGGTAATTTTCTATTCTCCTCAAATATTCACTCGACCTTGATCTAAATTAATAATTTCATTCAATTCATTAATTTAGATAGCAAAAAAATTTATTTTATGCAATTTAGTCATTTTTGACATTTTTACAAAATTGCCCTCAATTTTTCATTTTTATTCAATTTAGTCCCTGAGCCTAAAACATGCAAATTAAATATTTTTATTGCAAATTAATAACATCTGAATATTTATGGCATCCAATACAGCCAATTTATGCAAAAATTTCACAACAAATCCTTGTATTTTTACTATTTTAATAATTTAGTCCCTAATCAAAAAATTCATTAAAATTACTTAACAAAGTACTTTTAAATATCAACCAACATTTAAAATTCATCATTAAATAAATAAAATCACATAGATTCATCAATGGCAACATTCAATATCTTTAACAGTTTCAAAATCGAAGGTACGGGCTAGCTGGACCTAGTTGCAACGATCTCAAAAACATAAAAATTTAAAGAAACAGATGAAAAATGGCTTACCAATATAGCCATAGTCAAACCTTTCTCATCTTCCATGGAGTTTCTTCTTTCAATTTCGTTGGAACTTGATTTTGGAAGATGACAATCAATTTCTATCTTATTTTACTAATTATCTCTTTATTAAATTACTATTTTACCCTTCAATTATACATGCATTTTCAACCTATTTTATGCTTTAACCGTCCAATCATTTATAGTATGGTATATTTACTATTTAATCACCTTTCCTTAGCTATTTAACACCTTTAATTACTAAAATTCAACTTTTGCATCTTTTACAATTTAGTCCTTTTTAATCAATTAACTATCAAAACATTAAAATTTCTTAACGAAACTTTACTACGACCTTAATGACACTCTGTACATATTTATAAAATTATTTACAGCTTGTTTATAGAAACGAGGTCCCGATACCTCATTTTCTAAAACCACTTGACCTTATGGTATTACCACTTGAACTATCATTTGAATAGGATAATTTACCTTATCAAAAACCTTTTAAAAATCATAATTGACTCGTAAATATTAAATAATAATGTTTACGAACTTACTTGTTGGATTTGTGGTCCCGAAACTACTATTTTCGACACCACTGAAAAACGGGTTGTTACACAACCAAAGAACGGGACCCACCAAAAGTTGTACTCTAGTTTAACATGTTTCTCTAATGTGGTACATGTGTTATTTTTTGGCTCGGTTTGATAATTATATTTGACAAAGTTATATATTTTAGTAATCAGAGGTAATGATGTTAACTTTTTAGTGTTTAATTCGGATTTTAAGGTTGATTTATGAAAGTTAATTGCTAATATTATTAAATTTAATTTTTTTCATGATTTTGTTAATAGAATATATTCATTGTTAATTGTGAATTTTTTTAATTTTGTGTTTAATTTGTCAAATGTAATCCAATGTATTTGATTTAGTTCAAGTTTTTGGGTTGATTAGATTAAAGTTAATTGTCGACATTATTAGCTAATTATGATTTTCATCAAATCAATTTTAAAACAATATTTTTTTTCGTACATAACTCTAAAACCCAAATCAAACATTAAAAAGTTAACATGGTTACTTTTAAATATCAAAATGTATATCTTTTGTAAAAAAACAAGTATGAAATATATAATATAACTTTTATCAAATACACGTGCTACATTGGAACAAAAAAACAATAGAGATACCACGTTAAAACAACATGAAACTCAAGTATTAAGCAAATCTTAAAATATATTGAGAACCAAAGAATGAGTATTTTACCCATCTAATCCAAAAAAAAAATTAATATTTAAAAAAATGACCATGGTTCAAAAACATTCACCCAGATGACTTAAAATGAACAGTAAAAATTGGTTATGGGAACTAGATGATCGGTACCATTATTTCCTTTATTAAAAAAATAATTTTTAGGGTTTTGGACACTAGATGGCCGACACCCATGTATTTTTTTCAAATTGTTTTTTAGGGTGTTGGCACACTGATGGCCGGCACCCTTTTATCTGATTAAAAAAATTATTTTTTTGGGGTGTGTGGTGCCGGCCAACAAATGGCCAAAGTCACCCAACAAAAGGGATGGGAATATTGTAACATTAACCCCTCCTTGTTTTCCCATCTTTTTTATTTTCCAAGTTTAATTACAAGTTTTATATTTTAAAATAATATTGAACCACTTATCATATTTTTTTAATTATTATTGCATCACTCACATTATTATTAAATTTTAAAATTAATTTAAATTTAATATGCACAATTAAATTAGATTTTTTTTTATAAAATTAGAACCTACTTTAATGATTTTCATCTTTTATAATAATTCAAATAAATATTGCAAAATTATTATTTCTTTTATTTTAAAAAATAACGTGTAATATATTTATAATTTTAATTTATAGACGTTATTTTTACACGCGTTATTTTACACGTTATTTTTTAAAATAAAAGAAACAATAATTTAGCAATGTTTATTTGAATTATTATAAAAGATAAAAATCATTTAAGCATATTTTAATTTTATCAAAAAAAATATAATTTAATTGTGCATATTAAATTTAAATTAATTTTTAAATTTAATAATAATGTGACTGATGCAATAATAATTAAAAAAACATTATAAGTAGTTCAATAATATTTTAAAATATAAAATATGTAATTAAATTTGAGAAATAAAAAAGATGGAAAAATAATGAGGAGTTAATATTGCAATATTCTCGTCCCTTTTGTTGGGTGACTTTGGCCATTTGTTGGCCGGCACCACACACCTCAAAAAAAAAATTAATTAGATAAAGGAGTGTCGACTATCAGTGTGCCAGGACCCAAAAAAATTTTTAAAAAAAAAGTACATGGGTGTTAGTCATCTAGTGTCCAAAACCCAAAAAAAAAAATTAATAGAAAAATAGTGGTGCCGGCCATCTAGTTCCAATAATCTAATTTTACTGTTCATTTCAAGTTATTTAGGTGAATGTTTTTGAATTAGAGTCATTTTTATAAATATTAATTTTTTTGGGTTAGAGGGGTAAAATAACCCCAAAGAACGGGACCCACCAAAAGCGGCAGCGGCGCATCCCCAATACCACTTCCAACGCCAGACTCCACGTGGGTCCTGCTCTTGTCCTTCTTTCTCGGGTTAATAATTTTAAATTTAAAATAAAAAACAAAAATATTTAACCCATTTAGAATTAATACAGTAAATAAACACGATTAATCATTTGATTTGAAAATGGAAGACAAAAAACATACGTGCTGTTTTAGACACAAATCACCATAGTCAACGTGGACTTATATCCTTGCTGTCTCCTGCCTTGAGACCGCCCTGTTTTTATTTCTGCTCACGCGCCCGCCCCTTGTTTCCTTTTAACCCTCATTACTGCCATTTTTTATTTTGGTTAAATTCCGCTATTAGTCCCTATACTATAAGTAAGCTGTGGATATAGTTTTGTACTCTAATCTGATCAACTTTGGTCCCTTTACTTTTTGAATTGCTCAATTCTAGTTTCTAAAGTTTTTTAAATTTTAAAATTTTAGTCTTGACGTAAACATTAATAGTTAAATTTATCTATTTTAATTCTATTGTTACTCTTATACGATGCATTACTTACGGATTTAATTTATCGTCTTCAATTTAATCATATTTAGTCTCTATATAATTTTTAATTTCGAAATTTGAATCCTAATTATCTACTTTTTTTTATGTTATGTGAAAATAATGAGCTAATATAGTATTATACATATAATAATAAGTTTACTGCATTATATTTTGGTAATAGTAGAAGTTAATTTAATGACGGGTAGGACTGAAATTTATGAATAAAAATAACCAAATTGAAGTAATTAGATTAAATTCATAACTTATACTATAGTAGAGTTTAACCAGTTTTTGTGATAGTTGTTTTTATTACCCGTTATTTACTGCTTTACCCCTCATTGTCGTTTCAAATAGGTAGCCATTGCATTCTAAATCTTTATACTTGGCCGGCATTTATTATTGGTTATTATAGATGTGGTAATAGAGGTTACAAGTAGGAATGAGAAAAAAATCGAAAATCTATCCAAATCGTAATGTATAACCCTAATTAAATTAAATTAAATCAAGTTTTACTTTTATGATATAAAAATAAATATTTTATATTAAAAATATATAATTTTTATAAGTATATTGATTATTTTTATTTACTTGAAAAAAAATATTTTTTAAACATATTTATAAAGAAAAAATTGAAATTTTATCAAGTAATGTCTCAAAAATCATAAAATAAAGTTAATTTTGTGAAAAATAAAAATCCAAAATGTAAAATTAGGATAAAAATTGAGGATTAAACCAAGCGATGACGTGGCTTATGAGTTGGGGAAGCTTGTGCTTAAACGAGCTCCTTTAGTATTGGAAGTTATCCTAAGGATTCAGTTTGGAGTGAAACAAAATCCTGTGGGGGAAGATGGTTTGGTTATAACAATAATAAATATTTGGGTAAATTACACCAACAGTCACCCAACTTTACGGTAGCTGACAAAACAGTCACCTAGTTTTCATTTCAGTCACTCAACTTTCAAAAAGTAACAAAACAGTCATCAACATTATGAAAAAGTTACAAAATAGTCACTGATTAACAGTTATCGTTAGGGTATTAACGGAATGGCTGACGTGGCAAGTTAACCAGCTGATGTGGCAAGTTAACTTGCCACGTTGGCGACAGCTGATGGGTTTAGGGTTTGGGGCGAGTTAAGGGAAAAAAATTGGCTGGGTTAGAAACAGATTAGGGGTTTAGGGGGTTTGGGGAAAAAAAAGGAAAATCGGTTTCTGGAAATTTTGGGGTTTTTTTAGGGTTGAAACTGATTTGGGAATCGATTAATAAAGGGTTTAGGGTTAGAAATCGATTCAATAATCGATTAACGGGGTATAAGGTTTTAGGGTGCGATTGTAAGTTTTGTTTGGGGAGAAAAGAAGACGAAACCAGAAACCATTAGTGTATTTGATTGTCAGCGACAATGGGCAATAGAAGAGAAGGTATCAGTGTTGTTACATCCACTATAACGGGTAAGTTGTGGGATTTTGTTTTAAATTTTTTGGATTTTAATGCTGTTATTTCGATTTAGGGTTATTTCGGTTTTAATTCTGATTTTGATTTCGATTTTGATTTCAATTTCAATTTCGATTTTGATTTCAATTTTGAAACACTCACTGCCATTATCAAATTGATGTTTATTGTGTATATCTGCCATTGTGTGTATATCTGCCATTGTATTAATGCCATTATCAAATTGATTTTAATTTCGATTTTAATTTCGATTCTGATTTTGATTTCGATTTCTATTTCGATTTTGATTTCAATTTTGAAACACTCACTGCCATTATCAAATTGATGTTTATTGTGTATATCTACCATTGTAATGTCATTATCAAACTTATGTTTATTGTTTGTATCCGCCATTGTATGAATGTCATTATGAAACTGATGTTTGTTGTGTATATCTGATGGTTGTGTTTGTATTAAATTATTTTTGTATTGTTGTGTTGTTGTCATCATGTGCATGACTTGAAAATGGTTGTGTTTGTATTAAATTATTGGGTATTTTGTATTGGTTATTGTTTTTGAGAAATGGTTAAAGTGTCCGCTATGTTGTCCGCCTTTATTGATGAGTACTTTGTTTGGCGGGTTTAATTGATGACAATCTTAATGAGAATGAAGAAGACATGTCTAGTAGTAATGTGTCCGGTAGTGATGTGTCCAGTAGTGATGCATCCGAAAGTGATAGTGATGATATAGGAGTTAGTTTAGATGGTTTAAACATGGATGGTATAGGAGTAGATGAAGCGTGTGATAGTGATGATTACGGGAGGTTAGATAGTGCACATGAATCGACTCGGATGGCCAAAATTTGCTGAGTTCAACCTAGAGGCGACATGAGTAATCCTAGACTTAAGGTTGGAATGTTATTTAAGTCTAAGGACGATCTAAAAGAAGTCGCCAAGCAAGTATGGTAGGTTGAACAATTACTTTATTAAGTTTCCAAAAATGATTTAAAAGGTTAAAGCGATCATAGTGAAAAATGTCATTGGTTCATATGGGCTTCTAGACTAAACCCTAATGACCCTACTGACCAGACTTGGCAAATTAGGAGTTCAAACCCTAACCATACTTGTTCTAAAGTATATAAAAATAAGAATGTAACCTCAGCTTGGATAGGTGAACATTATAAGGAGAAATTCATTGATGATCCTGATTATTCTCTGAAATCATTACAACAAGATGTCAAAAGAGATTTGAGTTGCATAGTCTCACTAACCAAATGTAGGAGGGCTAAACTTAGGGCATTGGAATTAATTGTAGGAGCTTATAAGGCTCAATATGAGAAGATTTATGAGTATTTGTTGGAGGTTAGGACACAAAATGTGGGAACAACAACAATCACATTATCTGGATAATGAGGTTGTTTCAAAGGATGTATGTCTGCTGCGGGCATGCAAAGATGGCTATAGGGCTGGTTGTAGGAGGATAGTAGGTTTAGATGGATGTTTCTTGAAGGGCTACTATGGTGGTTACTTGCTTGCAGCTGTTGGGATAGATGCAAATAATGGCATCTATCCTCTTGCATATGCTACTGTGGAAAGTGAAAATCAAGCATCATGGCTTTGGTTCTTGGAGTTGCTTGCAATAGACTTGGAAATTGTGAGCTCGTACCAAATATCTTTCATGTCTGACAAACAAAAGGTAAAACTCCATTTATTCATTTTTTATGTTGCTTCTATTTAGGGATTGTCAAAGAATTAAACTATTTTTTTTCTAATTGCAGGGACTTTTAGAAGCAATATGTATGTTGTTTCCTAATGCAGAAACAAGACACTGTGTTAGACATCTACATGCCAATTTTAAGAAGGCTGGTTTCCGAACAAAGGAATTGAAAGATTTGCTTTGGAAAGCTACCAGAGCAAGCACTACAAGGGATTTTAAGGATGCTATGGATGAATTGAGGAAAACCAATCAGCAAGCTTATGATTGGTTGAAGGAGAAGAACCCTACTCACTGGTCAAGGTCTCACTTCTTAATTAGGAGCCATTCTGACATGTTGGTGAATAATCTTTCTGAATCATTTAACAAGGTAAACCCCTATGTTTTATGTTTCTTACTAATCACTAGCAATTCACTCGATCATTTATGTTTCTTGTGCGGATGATCTTTGGAAGCAAGAGGAAGCCTATTCGACCATGATGGAGACAATAAGGACCAAGATTATGTTGCTTATTGTCAAGAAGAAAGAAAAAGAAGGCGACAAATGGAAAGGAATGTTGTGTCCAAAGATCAAGAAAAAGCTGGATGTAAACATAAAAGATTCCTTGAGGTAAAGTTACCATTTTTAATCTTTTTGATGCCTTTATTCTTGACTTCATGTTGCCTTTATTCGACTTCATATTACTGGTCCTCTTACATTTTTTAATATGCATGCTGATAATTGTTGGTGTGTTAACTATTTTTAATATGCATGCGATGAGTTTTTTTTATAATATGCATATAGTAAATTGTCTTTTTAGGTGTGTGTGTGTGTGTATCTTTATTGGTGGGGCTACTGAAAAAGTTGTTTTAGTGATTATTTCGGTAAGCAAGCATGCTTTACTATTTTTTAGGTGTGTTCCATCACATGCTGGTGGGGACAAGTATCAGGTTGAATGTGGTCCTGACGGCCAAACATGTGGTGGACTTAGTTGAGAGTTCTTGCTCCTGCAGAATTGGGATCTCACTGGCATCCCTTGCATGCATGCATTGGCTGTTATTCATCTAAAAGATGAGTTCTCAGAGACCTATGTACAAACCTCGTACACCAAGCAAACCCGACTTCAAATTTACTCCAACTTTATAAGTCCGATGGGGTCCTAAACAATGGGCCTCTTTGTCAAACATCTTTGCCAATCATCGCCTCCTACTCTAAGAAGACCACACAGCGGACCTACTAAGGTGAGAAGGAAAGAACACGATGAAACACAAACAGTGAGAAAGGTTGAGCAAGAGAGGGGTGGACATGAGGTGCGATAAATGCAAAAGTATAGGCCACAATAAGAGGAGTTGCAAAGGGAAGTTGGCCAAAACATTCCAGTAAGCAATTTGCCTTAAGTTTTAGTATACTTCTGTTTATGAATTTGTTTGACAGATTTCTCTTGTTCTTGTAGGTCAAAAGACATAAAGTTGGTGTCCCAACTCAGCAACATGCTACCCCAAATCAGCAAGAGAGTACTCCAACTCAACAGGCTGCCTCAATTCAGTTACCTACTGCCCCAACTCATCAACAAGCTGCCCTAAGAGAAAAGCTCCCATTGAAGAGAAGACCAACCACTGTTAGATGGATGCCTTCTACTCAAGAGTCATCCATGACAGACCATTGATGATGATGTGAACAGACTGCATTTTGTTAACTTTTGAAAATGTGTAAATTTGTCTGCTACTGATTTATTAACTTAGGCAGATAATTTTTTTGTAAATTTTCCTATGATTGCTATTGCTACTGTTGATAAACTTAGACATATAGTCATTAAATTTTTTTGTAAATTTCCCTACAATTTACATCTGTTCACTTGTGTTGAATTGTAGGAAAATTTGGCAATATTTTACCCCAATTCCTTTTGTAAACAGTTTGGCATTTTGGCCTTAATATATGAGAAATACATATGTGTTTTTTTAGCTGTTATCTCTTATCTATACTATTTTTGTTATCTTCTGCATTTTGAGTATTAAGAAATACATATGTGGTTTTGAACTTGTAACATTGTGTTTCTCATTCTTCCTTGTTTGTTAGCTCATAAAACTGAGGGAAATTGGGTATTGCAAGGTGTTGTATTGCTGTTCTGACTTTTAGTTACTGAAAATACTTGCAGCCATGTATACCAGCAGCCATGTATAACATATGTTAAGCAACAATATACAATTTGTAATCAACAAAAATATCCCATTTCAATTTTCAAGTGTTTGTAAGCAACAACATGAGTTTGGTTAGCCATGTATACCAAAGACCATATTTAACATATGTTAAAAACAATATACCGTGACCATGTATACCAACATAACAAACAATATACCAGTAACAAAATTACAAAACATAAGCTGATTGAAACACCCCACACCCGGCCCACGAGCTTGAACCGGATCTGGTATGTTCCTTAAATAAATCGGTTTTCAATGTTCTAAATGACTTAGAGAAAATTTGTGTAATTTTAAAAAAATTGTTTTGGGTTGGGCTTAATTTGAAACCTATTTAATAAATTTCGAAATCCAACTTAAATAAGGTGACAAAATAATTTTTGGGTTTATTATTTTAAAAGAAATAAATTTACTTATCTTTAATCAAACATAATTTGTATCATATTTAAATAAAAATAAAACAGGAATAAAGAAAATCCAACTGGGCCTTATGGCCTTATTACATCATTCAACCCAAAATAAAGTTTAAAGTACTAAAATTTCATAAAGTCCAAATTCCAAATAATTTCTTCAAGCGATGCATGGCCACCTTTAGCTCCTGCCGACCCGGTCCATTCTTTTCATCATCACTGAAAAATAATTCCCCAACGGGGTGAGTCAACAGACTCAATGTGTACATAGTACTAATTTCCAACAAATCGGGCATACAAGTCATATCAATATCATGTTCATACAAAATAAAGGATGATGCAACCCAAACCCAAACCTATTTGTCCGTCCGCTACACACCACCCCGTACCAACTTTGTACCGCGGGGACTACTAAGTCGACCCTCCATCCGCTACACACCATCGAAGGCGATCGCTGCGATCGACGTGCTCATCGCCCACTTATGTTGTGTCATTAGACTTTGTATTCACTTTGGATGTAACCGAAGTTACCACTTTTCACTTTATGTGACCGTAGTCACCACTTTACGTTGGTGAGACCGTAGTCATCACCTTCACTTTCTTCCTCCACAAATATCCCGAATGCCCCAATTATTTCATAACATATCTCACATACTAAATTTTCATTCATGTTACTAATCACATGTTCAAAATATATCACATTCACAATCCTATCAAAAGTAGGAAACGTGCACAGGTACTCCTTACCACATTTGTGGTGCTTAGCCACATTCACATATTGTTACATATTTACATATCTAATGATTGCCATGCAATTTATTGAAAGTTAGTAAGAGTACACACCTTTTTCGCTTAATAGTTTCCGTGAATTCCCGTGAGAGCGATCTACCGATCTAGATCTTTCACTCCTATATTCGGCCATTAATTAAAACATATAAATAAACCTATTTGGTCTTAAAACCAAATCCTACTAGAAGTAGAATTACTTACCTAGTTGCGAATTGATTTAATCAAGTCCAACATTGCTAGAATTCCTCTTCCTTGAAATCGGCTAATACTAGGTATGTAACCAAGTCGATTTTCGGTTTTTGAAATAATGGAAAACACTTAAACAAATTATGCCTTGGCGAATATCCCTTACCTTATGATGGGATTCCAAATCAAGAGGATTCCTTTATAAGCCTGTTGAAATCCTATAACCCGTGTTAGATTAGATCTAACTTTGAAAACGTGAATCATAATCTTTAACCACATATTTATATTTATAATCCTTACCTTAGATCCTTAGATTTCCGAAAAATCCCCTTTTGATGTTGTGGATGATTGCCTCTTTCTTAGAATCCACAAAGATTCAACACTTGAGAGAAACGGAGAAGAAAATAGAAGAAAAAGAGAGGGATTTTTGCTTAATGAAATTTTGCAGAGAGGGTTTTGCCTAGGAGAATTTGAGAGAGAGAGGAAGAGGAGCAAATGTTGATGAGTAGCCCTCTCCTGCCCTCCTTTTATAGCCAAAGTTATCAGCCTAGGAGTCCTTTACTTGGCCACCACTCCTCTTTTTGATAATATTATCTCTTTTATTTAAAAGATAAAAGCCTTTAATCCATCAATTATCTCCTCAATTATCTCATTAGAAAATAATCCTTTATTTATCTCTTATTATTCACATATTTATGTGAATAAAACTCCTTTATTTATCTCTTATTATTCACATATTTATGTGAATAAAACTCCTTTATTTCTCTCTTATTATTCACATATTTATGTGAATAAAACTCCTTTATTTATCTCTTATTATTCACATATTTATGTGAATAAAACTCCTTTATTTATCTCATATTATTCACATATTTATGTGAATAAAACTCCTTTATTTATCTCTTATTATTCACATATTTATGTGAATAAAACTCCTTTATTTATCTCTTATTATTCACATATTTATGTGAATAAAACTCCTTTATTTCTCTCATATATCCAAGTTTCCCGAAATGTTCAAGTTTCCATTTTTGGATCATTTCAAAAATGTTTAGGTTTCCAAAAATGTCTAAGTTTCAAAAATGTCTAAGTTTCCAAAAATGTCTAAGTTTCCAAAAATGTCCATTTCCATTTCCATTTTCATTTCCATCTCCATTTTCATTTCCATTTTCATTTTCATTTCTAGGTTTCCAAAAGTATCAAAAATTTATTCATAATACTTAAGACTTGTCATTTCATACAATTGATCTGAAAAATGCATAGGCCCTTCCTAGGATGTTACTGATTCTACCCCCTTAAATAAAATTTCGTCCTCGAAATTTCCTAACTAAACAGATTGAGGTATTCTTTGTCGCATTGTCTCTTACGGCTCCCACGAAGCTTCTTCCGATCCATGATTGCGCCATAACACCTTGACTAAAGGCACCGACTTCTTTCGTAGTGCTTTCACGTCACGTTCCAAGATCTGAATCGGCTCCTCCTCGTAGGATAGATCTGGCCTTAACTCCACTTCTTCAACAGGTACCACATGAGACGGATCCGATCGATAGCGACGTAGCATGGACACATGAAATACGTCGTGCATTTGATGCAACTCTGGTGGTAACTCCAATTGGTATGCCACTGGCCCAACTCGCTTCAGTACTTGATAGGGCCCTATAAACCTTGGGCTTAGCTTCCCTTTGCGACCGAACCGCATAACCTTCTTCCAAGGTGAGACCTTTAGAAACACTTGGTCTCCTACTTCAAACTCAATTTCTTTCCTCTTAAGGTCTGCGTACGACTTCTGTCTATCAGAAGCTTCTTTCAACCGTGCCCGAATTAATTCCACCTTCTCCTCAGTTTCCGCCACTAACTCTGGACCCAAAACGCGGCGTTCTCCTAACTCAGTCCAACAAGTTGGTGTTCTACATTTCCTTCCATACAATGCTTCGTATGGTGCCATCCGAATGCTTGCCTGATAGCTGTTGTTGTAGGCGAACTCAGCTAGAGGCAAGTAATCTTCCCAACTTCCTGGAAATCCATCACATGACCTCTTAGCATATCTTCCAACACTTGTATAACCCGTTGATCGCCCGTCGATTGTGGATGAAAAGCCGTAGTGAAGTCTAGCTTAGTGCCTAATGCTTGATGAAGTGCTTTCCAAAATCGAGACGTAAACCTTGGGTCTCTATCGAGATGATCGACATCGGTACCCGTGTAGCCTCACGATCTCCGCCACATATAACTTGGCTAACTTTTGAAGGAATAGTCGATCCTCACGGGGATAAAATGTGCGGACTTGGTCAAACGGTCCACTATCACCCATACCGAGTCCTTCTTAGTGGGCGTAAGGGAAGCCCACTAACTAAGTCCATGGTAATTCTTTCCCACTTCCATTGGGGAATCTCAATTGGTTGAAGCAATCTGATGGGACTTGGTGTTCGGCCTTTACTTGCGACATGTCAAACATTTCCCACAAATTCGATCACCTCTCGTTTGTGTCCGACCACCAAAATTGTTCCCTTAGATCTCTATACTGACTTGATGCCTCCGGGATGCATAGCATAAGGACTACCATGCGCTTCCCAAGAATCCTTTGTCTCAACTCCTTATCCTCAAGATACAAACCTTTTCCTTGTAGCACAAGACTCCTTCATCATTGGCGCCATAATCCTTTAATCCTCCTTGCCGTATTTGCTGTAACTTAGTACTTAAGTCCTTATCCGCCAACCTGTCCCTCTTTCACCTCCTTCACCAGGTTGGCTTGACTTGTAACTCGCCAACAAAGCTTCCGTCTTCATACAAACTTAAGTGAGCGAACAAAGCCCTTAAATCCGACACAACCTTCCTACTTAGGGCGTCGGCTACCACATTCGCCTTGCCGGATGGTATTCTATCGAATATGATCATAATCTTTTAATAACTCCACCCACCTTCGTTGCCTCAAGTTCAACTCCTTACGAGTCAACAGATACTTAAGGCTTTTGTGGTCCGTGTAAATTCATCGACCTTTCTCCATAAAGGTAGTGCCTCCAAACTTTGAGGCGAAAACCACCGCCTCGAGTTCCAAGTCATGAGTTGGGTAGTACACCTCATGCGGCCTTAACTGTCGAGATGCATAAGCGACTACCTTTCCTTCTTGCATTAGCACATGACCTAACCACGTGTGCGAAGCATCACAATATACTACGAAGTCCTTACGCTCCTTTGAATTAACACCGAGCTTTCACAACACCTTTTAAGCTTTTCAAAGCTCTCCTGTTGCTTATCCGTCCACACAAACGGTACTTCCTTCCTTAGTAACTTTGTCAAAGGTGCGGCTATTGACGAGAATCCTTCCACGAACCTTCTCTGTAATAGCCGCCAAGCCTAAGAAACTTCGATTTCAGCCACCGACCTAGGTGATTTCCAATCCAACATCGCTTCGATCTTCCTAGGATCCACTCTTATTCCTTCTGCGGATACCACATGTCCTAGGAACGCCACTTCCTTGAGCCAAAATTCGCACTTGCTGAATTTGGCATAAAGCTTCTTTTCCCTTAACACTTCTAACACAACTCGGAGATGCTCATCGTGCTCCTCCTCCGTCTTGGAATACACCAAAATGTCGTCGATGAACACCACGACGAATCTATCCAAGTAGGGTTGGAAAACCCTATTCATCATATCCATGAACGCGCCGGTCGTTCACAACCCAAACGGCATCACCACAAATTCAAAATGACCGTACCTTGTCCTAAAAGCGGTCTTATGAATATCAGCCTCCTTCACTTTCGATTGATGATACCCCGACCTTAAGTCGATCTTTGAGAACACTGTTTGCCCTTTCAGTTGGTCGAACAAGTCATCTATCCTTGGCAAAGGATACTTGTTCTTGATGGTCAGTTTGTTCAACTGACGATAATCTATGCACATCCGCATAGTTCCATCCTTCTTCTTCACAAAGAGAACCGGTGCTCCCCACGGAGACACACTTGGGTCGAATGAACCCACGATCCAACAACTCTTGGATTTGAGCCTTGAGCTCCACTAACTCCTTTGGTGCCATTCGGTAGGGAGCGATTGACACAGAGCATTCTCGGTAGCAAATCTATTCCAAATTCCACTTCTCTATCCGGGGTATTAAGGCAACTCCTCAGGAAATACATCCTCAAAATCCCTTCTACTGTTCTAACTCCCTTAACACCTTCCTCTTCTCCTCTTAACGCACTCACGAAGGCTAAGAATGCCTTACATCCTTTCTTAACCATTTTCTCGGCCTTCAAGGTCGTAAACTACGTTAGACAAGTAGTTCCTCCTTTCTCCGATCATCACTACTACCTCATCTTAGGGTTCTTAGTTCCATACGTTTAGCCGCACAATCCAACACGGCTCGATGCTCTACTAGCCAATCCATTCCAAGTATAAGCTCAAACTCTCAGAAGGGTAATTCCATTAAGTCACCCGAAAGTTCGCTCCCCGAATCTCTAGGGGTACATTTAGAAAGATCCTATCTATCCTCACCGTTTGGCCTAAAGGGCTTACTACGATTATCCGCCTATCAGAAAGTTCGAGTCTAGGCCTAGTGTTTCAACCACACTACATGCAACATAGGAATGAGTTGAGCCCACATCAATAAGAGCAAAATAGGGTTTGTCATGAATAAAGAACGCACTGGTTATAACATCCGCGCGTCTCCCTCTTCCTCCGTGAACCGCGTAAACCAAACCGGTTGCCTTGCTTCGGCGTTAGTTGCACCTCGGCCCGAGCTCCACGGCCTCTGCCACTACCTCTGTTGGCGACCCACGACCTCTTTGAGCTGCTTTGTCCGCCTCTACCGGCTGGTTAGCATTCCGAGTCTGCTGGTTGGCTCTCATCTAATAGCTTGGGGCAATCCTTAATCATATGGTCCTTGGACCCACACTTGAGACATCGTCCCGCCTTTTTCCAACACTCTCCCCGTGCTTCCTTCCACAATGTTCACAAGGGCGAAATTGCCGGCCGTGCACCAACTGTTGACTTTGTGGCTCTGTCAACTCTAGGCCTCTTGTGGCCTTTTCGGATGGCCCAAAACCTCTTTTGGGCTTATTTTTCATCCCACACCGCTTGGTGGCGTCCTTAATTCCTCGACCACTTTAGCCTTTTCCACCAAGGCGAGAGAATTCCCGCTCCCGATGCGGTGCTATCAAAAGTCTCAAATCGTCCCCTAAGTCCGTCCTCAAAACGAACACAGCGTTCATGCTCGATCGCCACTACTCCTCGGGCATATCGGCTCAACCTCAAGAATTCCGCTTCATATTCGGGTGATGACCTACTTCCTTGTACCAACCCTAAAAGCCTTCCTTTGCTCATCTATATACGGTTCCCACATACTTTTTCCAAATGCTTCCTTAGCATATTCCCGTGTCGATCTTCCATTGTGGCACCGCTCCCGAGCGGTTAACCACCATTGATACACTTCATCGCGTGCGGTGCCGTCATCCCTTTCAACTTCTCCTCGGGGTCAAGTCGAGCTCATCATGATGATGCGCTCGGTTGCTTCCAACCGAAGACTTCGGTATCTGATGGGTGCCACTCCCGATACTCCTCTAAACATTTCAGCTCCATTAGCACGGGAGCCGCTCAGCACGGACTTACGATTTCTGAATTGTTTCTCGCACGACCACCAATTCCAAAACTCGCAAAGACACGACCGCGACACGGCATCTTCCCTCGCCTCGAGCCTCGCCGCTCAACATTGACGGTGGTGGGGTGATGGTGGTGGTGGTATCTCATTGTCGAACCTTGTCCCGATCTAATGACCATCCTTCCTCTACCTCTTCCACGACGACCACGTCCTCTTGAGCTCATTATCGGCGAGATCCGATTAAGGAATTTTATGTATTAGTATTCTTGTTTCACTTATTACCCGCGATGATATCTTATGAAGAAGAGTTTAAGAGTGGTTCTTTCGTATTCATACATGCATACATCTTGCATTCATTCATTCATCCATCAACAAATATGAACTTTCGTTCATTCAAAGAAACGTTGTAATTCTTGTTGTTGTTTTCGTTATTTTGCTTTTCCACTACCCAGTGGCATTTTCGTAATTTTATCCTACAGAGGTATTTTCAGTAAATTTTCAAAAATAAAAAGTTCCCTGGTGATTTTGATTGAAAGTATTTTGGTACTTCTAAAGTTCCGGGAAATTTTGGAAGAATTTTGAAATCCAGGGTATTTCGGTAATTTTGATCTCGAGGGTATTTTGATAATTTTTCCAAAAATCAGGTAAATTTGTAAAATTTATTAAGTTAGGGATATTTTCCAAGGTTGTAAAACATTGAGGGTTCCTTTGAGTGTTACACTTTTCAAAGCAATGATATTGTAAAAATTTTGGAAATCAGGGTCGTTTTGGTAATTTTGTAAGTTAGGAGCAATTTTGTAATTTTTCAAAATCAAGATAGTTTGATATTTTACAAATTAGGGTTTTTTGAACATTTGATAAAGTAATGAAATTTTGTTAAAACTATGGGTGGTTTGGTCATTTTATAAACCAAGGGTATTTTTTTTTTTAGAAGAAAATGTTGTAGAATAGTTCTCATAAGTTTCTAAGAGTTTTAAAACTAAATTTTGGTTATACATTTTTTTTTATTTTTTTTATAAAAGAAAAACGGCTAAGTCCCTTTCGGGTTTTATTCTTGGTCGGGGTGAACCAAAGCTACGCACTGTGCGAGATTCGAATGAAGAGGAGGTGAGTCACGCGGATCGCTTAAATACCAAGCTCTCACCGACCTTTCTGAGACATGCGCATTGAGAGGTTGCCACACCACCGAGCCTTACGAGTTAGGGCGAACAGGAAGCTACGCACAGGTAGGATACTGCGAAGAGAGGAGGTGAGTCACTAGGACTCGCTTAAATACTGTGCTCTTAGGATCCAATCCTAGACATGCGCACAGGGTTGCCACACCCTAGCTTAATAACTTAGTCATAGGTTTGTTAAGTTCATTAAGTCTTATGAGTTTCAAGTGTTTGAGTAGTCTAATCCTTAGGTTCAAGTTCCTATCACACTATTCTACGTTCCATGCCTTTGCTACCCTTTTACAATTCATAATTCACATAATCACTGGATGGTTAAAGGTACTTTACCGGTGGATCATGGTCGGAGACTTAGGTGCCATGCCATAAAAACCGCTTATTTCAAAGAAATTCATTTGGGCTCGAATTGAAAACGTTTTGGGCCTGAGCCCACAAAGCCGAGAGTTTTAAAACGGGCTCGATACCAACTGAAACACTCCCACACCCGCCCACGAGCTTGAACCGGATCGGTATGTTCCTTAAATAAATCGGTTTTCAATGTTCTAAATGACTTAGAGAAAATTTGTGTAATTTTAAAAAAATTGTTTTAGGTTGGGCTTAATTTGAAACCTATTTAATAAATTCGAAATCCAACTTAAATAAGGTGACAAAATAATTTTTGGGTTTATTATTTTAAAAGAAATAAATTTACTTATCTTTAATCAAACATAATTTGTATCATATTTAAATAAAAATAAACAGGAATAAAGAAAATCCAACTGGGCCTTATGGCCTTATTACATCATTCAACCCAAAATAAAGTTTAAAGTACTAAAATTTCATAAAGTCCAAATTCCAAATAATTTCTTCAAGCGATGCATGGCCACCTTTAGCTCCCGCCGACCCGGTCCATTACCGCTCATCACACGAAAAATAATTCCCCAACGGGTGAGTCAACAGACTCAATGTGTACATAGTACTAATTTCCAACAAATCAGGCATACAAGTCATATCAATATCATGTTCATACAAAATAAAGGATGATGCAACCCAAACCCAAACCTATTTGTCCGTCCGCTACACACCACCCGTACCAACTTGCACACCGCGGGGACTACTAAGTCGACCCTCCATCCGCTACACACACCATCAAGCGTCATTGCGATCGATGTGCTCATCGCCCACTTATGTTGTGTCATTAGACATTGTATTCACTTGGATGTAACCGAGTTACCACTTTTCACTTTATGTGACCGTAGTCACCACTTTACGTTGGTGAGACCGTAGTCATCACCTTCACTTTCTTCCTCCACAAATATCCCGAATGCCCCAATTATTTCATAACATATCTCACATACTAAATTTTCATTCATGTTACTAATCACATGTTCAAAATATATCACATTCACAATCCTATCAAAAGTAGGAAACGCACTGGTACTCCTTACCACATTTGTGGTGCTTAGCCACATTCACATACTGTTACATATTTACATATCTAATGATTGCCATGCAATTTATTGAAAGTTAGTAAGAGTACACACCTTTTTCGCTTAATAGTTTCCGTGAATTCCCGTAGAGCGATCTACCGATCTAGATCTTTCACTCCTATATTCGGCCATTAATTAAAACATATAAATAAACCTATTTGGTCTTAAAACCAAATCCTACTAGAAGTAGAATTACTTACCTAGTTGCCGAATTGATTTAATCAAGTCCCAACAGTTGCTAGAATTCCTCTTCCTTGAAATCGGCTAATACTAGGTATGTAACCAAGTCGCTTTCGGTTTTTGAAATAATGGAAAACACTTAAACAAATTATGCCTTGGCCGAATATCCCTTACCTTATGATGGGATTCCAAATCAAGAGGATTCCTTTATAAGCTGTTGAAATCCTATAACTTCGTGTTAGATTAGATCTAACTTTGAAAACGTGAATCATAATCTTTAACCACATATTTATATTTATAATCCTTACCTTAGATCCTTAGATTTCCGAAAAATCCCTTTTGATGTTGTGGATGATTGCCCTCTTTCTTAGAATCCACAAAGATTCAAATTTTAACAAAGAGAACGGAGAAGAAAATAGAAGAAAAAAGAGAGGATTTTTGCTTAATGAAAATTCGGAGAGAGGGGTTTTGCCTAGGAGAATTTCTACAGAGAGGAAGATGGAGCAAATGTTGATGAGTAGCCCTCCTGTCCTCCTTTTATAGCCAAAGTTATCAGCCTAGGAGTCCTTTACTTGGCCACCACTCCTCTTTTGATAATATTATCTCTTTTATTTAAAAGATAAAAGCCTTTAATCCATCAATTATCTCCTCAATTATCTCATTAGAAAATAATCCTTTATTTATCTCTTATTATTCACATATTTATGTGAATAAAACTCCTTTATTTATCTCTTATTATTCACATATTTATGTGAATAAAACTCCTTTATTTCTCTCTTATTATTCACATATTTATGTGAATAAAACTCCTTTATTTATCTCTTATTATTCACATATTTATGTGAATAAAACTCCTTTATTTATCTCATATTATTCACATATTTATGTGAATAAAACTCCTTTATTTATCTCTTATTATTCACATATTTATGTGAATAAAACTCCTTTATTTATCTCTTATTATTCACATATTTATGTGAATAAAACTCCTTTATTTCTCTCATATATCCAAGTTTCCCGAAATGTTCAAGTTTCCATTTTTGGATCATTTCCAAAAATGTTTAGGTTTCCAAAATGTCTAAGTTTCCAAAAATGTCTAAGTTTCCAAAATGTCTAAGTTTCCAAAATGTCCATTTCCATTTCCATTTTCATTTCCATCTCCATTTTCATTTCCATTTTCATTTTCATTTCTAGGTTTCCAAAAGTATCAAAAATTTATTCATAATACTTAAGACTTGTCATTTCATACAATTGATCTGAAAAATGCATAGGCCCTTCCTAGGATGTTACACTGATTTTCAATGCTAACAACAACAACAGAAGCTGAATTTTAAGGTTTAAAAAAAAACATAGTTACAAATACAAGCACCAAAAACCAGGTTCTTCTCTCCCTCCTCCTTGCATCCTCCAATGTCCTCACTTTTTTCAGAAGACCCAACAACACAATTCGTGAACGGGGCGTCAATGGCGGATCAAACCAACTGAAAAACCGACA
Organism: Gossypium sturtianum; assembly: GCA_025698515.1. NCBI lineage: Eukaryota > Viridiplantae > Streptophyta > Magnoliopsida > Malvales > Malvaceae > Gossypium > Gossypium sturtianum. The sequence goes on from CM046951.1 coordinate 83,021,722, forward strand.
TGGTTTTCGAAATCCAGAGCCAAATTTGTTACACCCAAAAAACCTCCTACCTGGGTTTTCATTGGACCAAAATGTGTTCAACTTGGCTGGGTTTCCACAATAGCACACCGGAATCACTTGAGGAATCTCCATTTTTCCTCTTCTCCTTCTTCGTCTTCTTCTCATCTTCATCTTCTTCTTCTTTTTCTTTTTCTTAACCCTAAAAATGTGCTGCTACAATTGTTAAATCGTAAGTAATCGGCCAGCTAGACTTAAGGTTGACAGCAAGGACGCCGTCACATGCCACGTCACTTTGCCGTGACGTCTGTGACGGAAAACGGCAAAAATGACTGTTTTGTTACTTTTTGAAAGTTGAGTGACGGAAATGAAAACTAGGTGACTGTTTTGTCAGCTACCCCAAAGTTGGGTGACTGTTGGTGTAATTTACCCTAAATATTTTTAACTATCTACAATACTCGGATTTCATTGTTTGAAATTAGTTTTCTTACCATCTCAAGTACGGGAACTAGTTTCCATAGGAGATTGTTAAAATTCTTTCAATTATTGAGGAATTAAATAAAATTAATATAACAAAAACAAATGTATTTATAAGTTTATAACCCAAAAAATTTAAAATTCAATCCAATTCAATTCATTTTCCTAAAAGTTATTCAATTAATAGTTAAATATTTTATATTTTAAATTAATTTAATCAAGCATAATGATTTTTATGCCATCCAATTTATTCTAATGTTATTTATATCGACACCATTTGACCTATAAATTTATCCTCGTTACAAATTTGACTGTGATTTTGAGCTTGTTTGAATTGCAAATTACCCTTTAGAAATATTGCCACGTCGTAACATCCATATTTGTTAAAATGCACTTCATAAAAAGGGTCATTTTAACCATTCATTTAACTTTTCGTCACTTTTAACTCTTAAATTTTACATTATTTATTAAATCACCTCAAAATGGATGAAAAAATTCATATTTATTAACTTTGTTGACTTCGCATACACATCGATTGCCACGTGTATGTCATGTTAGCAATTAATTATTTTTTAAATTTTAAAAATATAAAAAAAACATTATTTTTATGATTTTTTTAGTAATTTTAATAACTTTTATTTTTTTAAAAAAAATTTAAATTTTAAAAATTAATTAACTATTGACGAAGTAATATCCAGGTGTACGTGACATCAGCAAAATTAATAGACGTTCACTTTTTTTATCTATTTTGAAGGTAAAACCACCTTATTATAAAGGTTAAAATAATTCTTTTAAAATTGAAAGATGAAATAAGATTTTGGATAAAATCATAATGAAATTTACTTGTTAATTATCTTAATACAGATCTGATAAATTAGTTAACCTATGCCTTTCCAAAGTCCTCAACTTATCTTAATTTTCTCGAATTTGGAAATGTTAGTAATTTCCAAATTAAGAAACTTTGGCATTAAAACAATTCAAAGGACCATATACTTTCCCCAAAAACATAAAATTCAAAAATAAATCCCAACTAAATTATTTTTCCTTAATTAGAACTACATAATATAATTTCGTATGTCGTCGGCTTTGCCGGGAAAATTTCCAGATTCCGGCAATAACACCGACCCTAAAATTAAACTTGAATTTGAATCCAAACATATCATAAATTGATTTTTTTTTCCGGTGTTGATTCATCAGCGAAAAAATACAGTAACAAAGTTATGAACAACAAAAAGAAACTAAATGTTTCAAATGTTGAAAAAAGAGGAGAGGTTATCTGCTTAAGTATATTCACGTACATCGACCGTAGTTTAAAAAATCGCTTCCACTTACCGGAGCTCTCGCCGTTATTCATAACGTGTTTTATTTTCCGGTCGCACAACTGGCGCGAAAAAAAAAATTCAAGCGATTTCAGGGAGAGCCGGCTGGTTGAGATCAATGTTGAGAAGCGGACGTGCCTTGATCTCGTGATGATTCAAATCAACAACGGAGGACGAATCGGAGTCACTTTGCACGCCGCCGTTGAACGCAGTGTGAAAATCGTGGTGATCGAATGTCATCCGTTGCTGTCCTTTGAGCTTGCCACCAGACCGGACGAACGCGTCGAAGTAAAAAACCTGAGGGCTCGCAATGGTCGGCACGCCGGCGGCGTGAAAAACGCCAGTAACCGGCGAAACTTGATGGAAAGGAAACCTAACGGTGGAGGAACCGTATCCGGTAATCGATCTACGTCCGAGGTTGAGATCCAACGGCGAAGAATCGATCATAATGGTAGTCGGCTCAAGACTCGACGACTCCACTGTGCTACTCTGGCTAGAGCTCTGATTGTTATTAATATTAATATTAATCTTACCATTATTATTAATATTATTATCACAGTTAATAACATTGACACCATTGTTTATGTTTTCACAAGGGAGTGGAAAATTCGTCTTCGCTTTGGCGCCGCGAAATTCACGAGCGGCAGCGTCATAAGCCGTGGCTGCTTCCTCCGCCGTGTCGAAAGTCCCTAACCAAACACGACTCTTCTTCCCCGGATCTCGGATCTCGGCGGCGTAACGTCCCCAAGGACGCTTTCGTACACCTCTAAAATGAACCTCCTTATTAATCCCTCCACCGCCGTTGCCATTGCCTTTGACGGCTGCCGTCGATTTCTCCCTCGGCGCCATCTAAAAGGGAAAAGAAACAGACACGGCGTTTGCGGGTTTTTTCTTTTCCGATTAGGAAATAAAGAACGTGCAATGCTTTATGATATATTTTTCTAGTTTTCGTTCTTTTTTTTCTGAGAGAAAGCGCGTGGGGAAATTGTGTGTGGGGTTGAGAGAGAAACGAGGAGGTTTATTTATAGAGGTAGGGAATAAGGAAATCGGCGAGGAATTAAAGGAGAGAATGGGGATACAGTAAGCGGTGCGTTTGACTGAGGGAGCGGCTGAGAGAAAGAGTGGGGGGAAGTGCCTTGTGGTGGTTTCGTAAATTCCCGGTTAAGGATTACGTGGCATTTGTGTTGTCTTTATGAGATCTACCATTATTACATTTATCTAACGGCTGCTGTGTGACTGTTGATTGTGTGCGGTGGAGTGGGTCCCTCTCTCACTCTCTCTTCCCCTGGCGTTCCTTTCACACGCTAATGTGAAAATATTAATTGTGTACATGTTTTTTTTTTCTTATTCATAAATTCAACCCTTCATATTTATTCTTTTTATTAATTTAGTTTTATATTTTTAATTAAATTTAAACTTTTAACAGAAAATGTTAACTAAAATATTAATATTTTAATAATATTGGCGCGAAAACTTGCACAACGATCCACCTCTACTCTATACTAACATTACACTATGTCTTATTTGTCAAATAACCAAATAAATTAATAATTATAAAAAAATTTCAAAAAATGCATGTTGCTATATTTGAAATTTTAACATTGAAGTTAATATCTTTGTTAAAAACTTAACAATTCAACTCTTTCTAAAATATTGATGATCAAATTCGACTATTTAAAAAAAATTGAAATTAAATTTAACTAAAAAAAGACGAATTTAAAAATATATATAAACTTTTTACCATTGTAATTTTTTCTAAAGTAGATGGTTTTTTGTACATAAAGATCCCCTGACAAAAAAAAGTTGCAAATATTATTATTAAAAAGTTTTAACTGTATTTTATGTCATAATTCTTTTTTTTGAAAGTTTACAATTATAATTAAATTGTAAATACGGAAATATGTTCTAGCAATCATAAAGTAAATAGTTAAATTATTATAATACGAGCGGATTAAGAATTAGAATAAAGTGTATAGTCAAACAATTATTTTAAAAAATTATCAAATGTTAAGTATAATGATAAAGTATATTATATTTTTAGATATAAAAAAATAACTCAAATTTAAACTAGAATAGCCACCAACCTAAAATAAATTAATCTTCATTTACTACACTTTAATTATACAAAAAAAATTGTTTAAAATTTCGGTATATATATATTAAAGAAGTTATTTTTTTATAAATACAGTAAATAAATTAAATTGTGTATTTTCATTAATTAAATTTGACTAAAAGAACTAGGGTAAACTACTCCTAGGTCACTAAACTATTAATAATTTTACATTCTGATCACTCAGCTTTAAAAAGTTACAAAATGGTCATTGAATTATTCAAAAGTTTTTATTTAAGTCACAGAGCTCAGGGGTGAGCAAAACTCAATTCGATTCGAAAAAATTTCAAGTTCCAAGTTAATCAAATTGAGTTATTTGATATTTTTGAGTAAACTCGAATTTGAGTTGAGTTAAATTTTACAATTCAAATAACATATTAGTGTAAATATCCCTCTGGTCCCTGTTAATTTTGAATATAAGAAAATTGGTCCCACTCTCAACAAAAATTACAAAAAAGAAATTCAAAATAATTTTTAAAATTCAAAATATTTATAAAAATTCCAAAAAAAATTATAAAAATTGTATAATAATTCCAAAGAATATATAAAGAAAGTTAAAATTTTAAAAAATTTCTAAAATAATAATTTTGAGACCTAAATAAGTTAGTTTATCATATTAAAGTATCTTTTTTTTTTCTTATTTTGCTTTGAAAAAGTTTTCAATTATATATGGTTTCAATTTATATGCTTTAACATGAAATTAGTTCTATTATAACAATATTTTAATTTGACATGTTTAATTTTTTAATTTAACTCAAACAATTTCACTCGAATAGGCTCCACTTGAATTTCATTTCATTCGATTTGATTCAAAAAATTTCAAATCGAGTTAGGATGATAAAATAGGACTCATCAACTCAATTAACTTAAAAAAATTTCACTAGATTCGTCTTGATTCGATCGAACACTCACCCCTGACTAGGTTGTTAAGTTTTTTTTTTTTTTTTTAAGTTCAACTAGCAAACTCCAAGCAACAATTCAACGATCGGTACAGTGGACCAGTACCCATCTATGAATAGAAGAACATATATTAGATCCAAGTAAATTTGACAATTAGTGTTGGAGATTAAAGAATAAATTTATTTAGATTTTAATTTACAGATTCATAATATTAAAAATTATTTCATAAAAATTTGAATCGTAGAAAAGAAGAGGAATGAGAGCTTTCGATTTGTGCAGAAGGTGCGAATAAAAAAAGCTATACAATAATAATTTTAACAATCTAGTAACTTAAATAAAAATTTTTAAATAATTTAGCCACTATTAAAATTAAATGATCAAAAATGTAATCTGGTGAAATTTACCCAAATAATTGAATAGAGTAATTAAGAAATAAGGGCGCGTGAAGTGAGAATAGCAAGTTTGAACAAATTGTCGGCATATTCTGCTATCTCGCCGCGTGACTGAATCTGCTATGAGCAAACAGAGAAAGATTGATGGCTGCCCCTTTTAAAAAAAATAAAATTAATATTCTAAATAGTAAATATAATAAAACAATAATATTTTAAAAGTACTTTTGAAAAAACTTTAAAAATGAAAACAAATATATTTTTATTAAAGTCGATTTTTCAAGCTTTATTTAATTTCTTACCCAATTTGTCACGTGTCTCCTATTTTAATTCTGCATTACAATTTGAATTGGATTGATTCGAAAATTAGTATGAATTTATATAAAACTAATCAAATTAATTTTTTTATAATTTATTTAATTAAATCGATTAAATAAATTAATTTGATGAATCGATGATTTAATTAATTTAATCACGAATCTTATTCTAAAAATCTTAATTTAAACTCAAATTGAGAACTCATATCCATTATTTTCACTATTAACTCCTTAAAACTACTTCCGTTGTTTATATTTTCTATCGATATTTAAAAATAAAAAGGATCATATCAATATCTATATTAAAATCAAAATTAATTTTTTTAATTATTAAATAATAATTCAGATAAAATTGAGGTTACCTAAATTACAAAAAAAATAAAAAATAACGAAAACTCTTATTTAAGTTTTAACTCAAATGTGTCACATATTGGATTGAGTTATTTGATTGAAATTACAAAATAAATTATTTTAATTATGTTAGAACTGTGTGACCCGAATTTCGTTTGATCAGGTCTGAAAAGATTGATGTGCTACTCATTTGTTAAAAAAATAAAATAGAGAGACAAAATAGGAGATCTATAGGGCGAAGGACTAAGGGTTACAAGTTGAATCCGTATAGTATAGGACTATGCTTCTTCTATTAGACATTGATTATAACAAGGTTGTTTAACCCTTAAAAACGTGTGTAGTCAAAAACCTCTTGTATCATTGTTTTTTAACATTAATGAATTTTTCATTATCTGTCTGTGATTTTTTCCCGAAATTTTTTTTTACGTAAAATCTGCATGTTCCTTTTTTTTTCTTTTTACTTTGTGATCATTCCTACTATTATTATCGACATATAATATAACAAATTATTAAATGATAGTTCAAACAAATTTGAATTAAAAAAAAAAAAAACAATGTAAGATCTAAATCAAAAGTGTGTAATCGAATTGAAAAAATTATCCAATAAATCCTCAAATATTTGAATTTTGACGGCATTTATTACCTCTACGCGTCTTCACAAATAAAGCATTTTCATCAGCTTCCATTTAATTATTTGCCTAACTCATTTCATTTTCATGTCACCCTCATAAATAAGTTTATTTCATGAATTAATCAAATTGAAAAAATAAATAAATAAAAAATCATAATTTTTTAGAATTCACTTTATTGTGATTTTGATAGCGTTAACAAATATTAAATTTCGAGATTTCAAGCTACATTTTTATATTACGTAGATAATTTATAAATTATTTTAAACTAATTTTGTATTAAATCTCACGTTATGAATCATCTTAAATCAAAACAATAGTTGTATGATTGATTGGACTTTGGTTATTAAGAAAAGATGGTATGAAATAGTGACGTCACATCATTTATATCTCTTTTCTAATAGTTTAATGCCACGTCAATATTTTTATCCTGAATTTTAGTATTTTTATTCTAATTATTAACTTGCAAATTTTAAAAAAACACAGTTTTCACTTTATAATTTTCTACTTCTAACATATTTTAAATACATAATTGGGTAGTTTGTTATCATATTACAAAATATATATTATTAAATATGTATAAAAATTCTAAATGGGTGTTGTTATATTCATAATTATATTATTATAAAATATAATAATAATTGGAAAATAACAAGTGAACATATTATAGAAAAGAATGAGATGTTCGTAGAAAAGAGACGGTCGATATTAGCACTTCAAATTTTCAAGAATCAGCGACAAAAACGTTTCTGCCGTCCTCTATTTTTGCATTTACTTTTTGTCCCACAACAATCCCGTGTCCCCATTGACTTCCAAACTAATAACCCATTATTTTCTACAAATGCGTATCTCGTAAACTTAATTTTTAAAAATTATAAAATGATTATTAAATTTTTAAAAAAATAAATTTTAAAATTATTAGACTGTTAAAATTGTTATTGTATGATTTTTTTTATTCTCATTACCTACGCCAATCAAAAGTTTTTGCTCCCTTCCTCTTCTATTGTTCAATTTATTTTTCATTAAATAATTTTAAACTTTTTAATCATTATAATCTTGGGGAAGAGATGATAGGATTTGAATCTGTACCATTTGAGTGGTAAATATTTTTTTTCATTATAATATTAGGGGAAGAAGATGATAGGGTTTGAACCCGTGTCATCTAGGTGACAAACGGGAGCTCTAACCATTACCCCAAACAAGTCTTAACAACAAGGGTTCTAATAATTGCTTTAAACAAGTTAGATATATCCCGATTCTTAAACTAGTAACTAAAGTTATTTTTTTATCATAAGTGATACTTAAACTATTAATTTTATCACAATTTATCCTCAAAAAACTATACCAACCAATAATAACATGACATGTAACACATTTTATTGGATGCCGTACACGTTTAATTACCACTTGTAACCAAATAAAATAAAATATTTACTAATCTAAGAATTGGGGAATAGTTAAGAGACTAATTTACTAAAAGACCCTAATTGTTAGCATAAAAAAAACATGATTTTTTGTATCATATTGATATTGATTGTATTGGTATTTACATATCATTTTGACCTAAAACGGGAACTAAATAATTTATGTTTTGTTTCAGTTAAAATTTGGATGTATTTATGTTTATTTTAATAAATTATATTTTATACCGATATACGAGTTGATACAAGATTTTAATATTTTAAATCAATTTTTTTATATTTTTATCTTAATCATTTTTATTTTTATTTATAATCACATAAAAAATAAATATAACAATCAAATTATTAAATTATTAAACTTAATTAATAGTTTTAAAATTTATATTTTCATATAACATGTTTACATTATATATAACATTTTTTTTTTAAGAAACAACGAATTGAATTATAAACATACATATGTATATATATGAAAACAAAAAATAAAATTATCAAACCCGAAATAATACAGCAAAATACATCGATATCTAATTATCTATACATATCGATGTCATACAATATTTTATTTATTTTTGACAAAAACATTAATTAAAGAAAAAATATTTAATATACTGTCTGTAAAATTTTTAAATTTTATAAACAAAATTAGAGAGATGACAAATTTGTCAACGCTCTCACATTCCATTCATACTCAAGTTTATTATTAGGACAACAAAATGCAGAAATTAACAGAAAAGAACAAAAGAAAATTATTGCTTATAAATGTCAACAGAAGAAAATCAATGGCTAAAAATGGAGTTAAAATCTTTTTGAGGATTAATATTATTAATCTATTTGGTGTTGGAGTTTGACATTTTTTTAATGTAGTGATTATATTATTTTTTATTTAATTCGGTATTGGTATTTGGTAAAAGTTATATATTTTTGTACTTTAAAATAATGGTGTTGGATGCAAAAAAAATGAAAGAAAATTCTCTGGAAACTGATGCCAATTTTCCTCTTCTGGAAGACGATGATGGGGATGGATCTCGATCAGAGGCAGATCGAAACACTAAGAAAGTTCGCTTTAAAGAAAGTACAAATGGTGAAGACACGGATATGCTGACTGATTCTCAAGCAAGCCCAAAATTTTCTTGGAAGGCTAAACTTCTGGGGAGTACGTCCGGAAAATCTGTTGAGGAAACGCAAGGCTTCTCAAGAACTAGCAACGATGAAGATATTGAATTTTTGGAAGGAGACATACACAAATCTATTGTTAATGGCATACCTGCCATTGAATTTTCGGAAAGAATTCAACAAATTCTTTTCAAAGAAATGGAATTAATGGTTGTTCTCAAATTACTTGGGAAGAATATTGGGTACGGGGCTCTTTTTAATAGAATCAACAGCCTTTGGAATCCTTCCAAGCCTCTCCATTTAATGGATACTGAGAATGGATACTACCTGGCCAAGTTCCAATCGGCTGAAGACTATACTAAAGCTTTAACGCAGGGGTCGTGGTTGATTTACGGCCAATACTTGACAGTGCAGCCTTGGACAAAAGATTTCAGCCCTTTACAACCTTACTCGAAAATGGTTTTGGCTTGGATAAGATTACCAGGCCTTCCGGGATTCGTATACAAGAGGAAAATTCTTGAAGAAATAGGCGGAATAATTGGGAGAGTCGTTCGTTTAGACCTCAATACCGATAGCCGAATTAGAGGACGATTCGCTAGAATGGTCGTATATATTAACCTGGATAAGCCGTTGACTGGCCAAGTGCTTGTAAATGGCATGAAACAGCGAGTGGAGTATGAGGCTTTGCCAACCATCTGTTTCACCTGTGGAAAGTATGGACATACAAAGGAAATTTGTTCGTCATTGCAAACGGAATACATACCGAAAAATGAACAGGTGAAGGATACTCCGACGGAAGTGGCACAAGAAGGAGGAAGCGGATCCTACGGGCCATGGATGGTAGTCGAACGGAAATCACGGAATAAAACCCGAAGCAATTTTATTTCCAAAAAGGATAACAAAGGGAGAGGAAATTCCGGATCCAGATTTGATGCCTTAGCCAATATGGGAAATAAACAGAATAATGGAAATGCAGGGTTTAATGAAAGGGAGGAGCATATAGCAGATTTTCAGGTGGTCTTAAAAGATGGAGTTAATGCAGGAGATAGCAATCAAATACAGCTGGATTGCACAGAGCAGATTAAATGTTTACAGCTGGAAGCTAATGCGTCAAAAATTAGACCGTTGACAAGTCAAAATTCGGGCCTTACTAATGCTCAAGCTGAACGGCCATTGAATGTTGGTATTATATCTCGGCCAATAGAAGGCCCAATAGGCACTAATAAGCCGGATGATCCACCACGAAGTAATGCGGACCAAAACAGCAAAGTGATGGGCCGTTTTAAACCGAATGCAGGCCTATCCATTAGCAAATCAAGAAGTCACATTTTGAACTCCACTGCTCCTGTTTTATCTTTCAATTTAGACATGGATTTTTCGTTAATGCATGATAATATTATTAATAATTCACATTTTAACCCTATTTTTGTGAACCAGGAAATTGATGTTGTTCAAGGAATTATTAAGACACCCAAGACAGACGATCCAAAGCCGAATATGGTGGGAATACAGATGGTGGAATCCCTTGATGGCTTAGACAATAACCGACATACGACAGTTTCTTTCAAAGGGAAAGGACCGGAAGAAGATGGGAACAAGAATCGGACTGCTGGAAAATTAATGGGGGGTAAGGAAGGAGGTATTCGGGCCATTAAGAAAATTAATAAAATCACGCAAAGGAAAGGGAATAATTTCAAAATTAAAAATTCTTCAAAAATTCCCTTGAGTGATTCTATGGCTAGACTGGTTCAATCTGTAACCACGATTAAAAAAGCGGAGTCAGTTGCTTCTGGCCCAAATAGTGGTAAAAGCATTTAATTTTCTTTACAGTTCTTTTATTTTTATGGTCTAGTATTTTGGTTTATGGTTTTTACTTTACTTTTGGACATTCATTATGAACTCTAATTTATCTATTTTGTCTTGGAACTGTCAAGGGTGTGCGAGTAGTAAATTTCTTAGAGCTTTTTATGAGTATAATCTTGAGTATAATCCGAATATTGTATGTCTGCTGGAACCAAGAATTAGTGGTAAAAAAGCTAATTATATTATTAATAAATTGGGTTTTGACCGGTCCTATCGCATTGAGTTTATCGGTTTTTCAGGAGGTATATGGGTTGGATGGAAAAATTATATCTCCATTAGAATTATTCATAACCATCCTCAATTTATGCTCCTTCATTTTTAGGGCAATAACCTTATTAAAGGTTTTTTTATGTTCGTTGTTTATGGTAGTCCTGACAGAACTAAAAGGAAATCCTTTTGGACTGATCTTATGACTGTGTTGCCTCAGAATCCCTTACCATGGTTTATCTTGGGAGACTTTAATGCCATTCTCTCCCCTAAGGACAAAAAGAGCGACTACACAGCAGGTAAGAGGTGTAGGTATTTTGGTAATTTTGTTGATGTTTGTAATTTCCAGGATCTGGGGTATATAGGACCGTCCTTCACCTGGCAAAGAGGAAATACGGCCGAGCGCTTGGATCGAGCCCTAGCTAATGATGCTTGGGCTTCAAACTTTCCTCACTCACTCGTTTATCACCTCCCTCGTATTAAATCAGATCACAGACCTATTCTCCTTAAGACTAATCCTGAGTTTAGAGCTCCAAGAGGGAGACCCTTTCGATTCCTGGCAGGATGGATGAAACACGCAAATTTTAAGGATTTGGTCTCTAGCAAATGGAGCTATTCAGGTAATATGGCTGACTCGTTATCTGAATTTACTTCTCACGTTAAAGCTTGGAACATGTCCGTCTATGGCTTTTTAGGCACTCGCAAAAGGAAGCTGTTGAAATCCCTTGGGAACATTCAAAAGGCTATGGATCAGTCATCCTCCAGAAGATTAGCTAGTTTGGAAATGAAAGTTCGGGACGAATTGGAGAGTGTGCTTAATCATGAGGAGCTTTTATGGAAGCAAAAGGCTAGGTGTGATTGGCTCCAATTTGGGGACAGGAATACTAAGTTTTTTCATAGCCGCACGATTCAACGCCGGAAATTTAATCGTATTTTGACCTTAAAAGACAATAATGGGGAATGGTGCTCAGATCAGTCTACTCTTAGTGATGAGGCCGTCAAGTTCTTTGAGAATCTGTATGGTGATAATCCAAGACCTATGAATGATTTTTCGTCCAACATATTTCCCTGTCTCAAGGAACAAGATATTGAAATTCTCAATAAGCCAGTTCTGAATGATGAGATAAAGAAAGCCCTTTTCGATATGGCTCCGCTTAAAGCCTCGGGGAGTGACGGGTTTCATGCGCACTTTTTCCAAATCCAATGGGATTTAGTTGGATGGGCAGTTTGTGAGTGGGTTCAAGGAATCTTTGCTGGCAACAAAATTGAAAAAGGATCTTAATAACACCCTTATTGTGCTTATTCCAAAGAAAGAACGTCCGGAAGACTTCAGTCAATTTCAACCTATCAGTCTCTGTTCGGTGATGTATAAGCTAGTGATGAAAGTGATTGCCAACAGATTCAAAATAGTTTTTCCGAATTTCATATCCCCAGAACAAGCAGGTTTCATTGCGGGGAGGAATATTTCAGACAATATCATTATTGCACAAGAGGTTATCCATTCTATGCGCAGCAAGAAGGCTGGAAGAAAATGGATGGCCATTAAGTTAGATTTGGAAAAAGCTTATGATAGGGTCAGCTGGGAATTCCTTGAAGTGTCCCTTGTCGCAGCTGGAATCCCCGAGAAAATCAGGAAGGTAATCATGAACGCGATTTCCTCCTCCACTATGCAGATTCTTTGGAATGGAGTCCCATCCAGATCCTTTAAACCGGTAAGAGGGATTAGACAGGGGTGTCCCTTATCGCCGTATCTCTTCGTACTTTGTATGGAATGGTTAGGATACCTTATTAGATCAGAGATGTCTGCTGGCAAGTGGCATCCTATTCAGTTATCGAGATCAGGTCCAGCTCTTTCCCATCTGTTCTTTGCCGATGATCTAGTTATTTTCAGCAGAGCAGAGATGGATCAAGCTCTTTTATTGAAAGAAATACTTAGGCGCTTTTGTGATTTTTCTGGCCATAAGATCAGTGCAAGGAAGAGTAACATATTCTTTTCTAAAAATGTTGATTCCAGTATTAGGAAACAAATCAGCCAGCTCTTTGTTTTCCAGAAAGTCATTAATCTAGGAAGTTATCTGGGGGTGCCTCTTCTTCACGATCGTGTTACCAAGAGTACGTTGGATTTCGTAATTGAAAAAGTAAGGCGTAAGCTTCAAAATTGGGATGCCCGAAAACTCTATTTTGCAGGGCGGGTCATACTCGCTCAATCGGTTCTTCTTGCTATTCTTAGTTATTTCATGCAATCCTTAGCTATTCCGAAAGGAGTGTGTGATGAGATTGAAAGGATAGCACGCCAATTCATTTGGGGAGGCTCGGTTGATAATCTAAAATCTGCTTTGGTTAGTTGGGACTCCATTTGTCAGCCGAGGTCACGCGGAGGACTTGGATTTAGACATCTTCAAGACCATAATAACTCATTCCTTATGAAAATCTGCTTCAATCTTGTCTCTCGAAAGGACGCTTTATGGGTAAGAGTCCTCCGTTCTAAATATGGTTGGAAAAGCCAGCTCCCTGTCTCTATTCAAAAAAGTCATTGTTCTCACCTTTGGAGGTCTCTCTCTAAGGTTTGGCCACTTTTATATGAGAATCTCATGTGGTCGATTGGGGATGGTACTACTATTAGAGGCTGGGTTGACACTTGGATTCCTGGTGTGGGACCTCTGGTTAATCATGTGCCTGCTCATGCTAGCCTTAACTTAGACAGTACTTTGAAAGATTGGGTTTTGCAAGACAGTTCTTGGAATGTGGATATGCTCCGCATTTGGTTATCGGATGATATGATAAAGCATATTGTAAGTATCCCTCCACCACATCTTGCCGGAGGTGAAGACAGAATCATTTGGGCTCGTTCTGGGGGAGGGTCCTTTTCCGTTCGCAGCGCTTATTGGTCCTTAAGGGAGAATTCTTGGAGGCCTAAAGATGACATTTGGAAGCCTATTTGGAAATATAAAAGTCCTCAGAGAGTTCATCTTTTTCTATGGCTCGTGGCCAATCAGAGGCTCTTCACTAATTCAGAAAGAGCAAGGAGAGGAATTGGGCAAAGTAGCACGTGTCCAAGGTGTGGGCACGAGTTTGAAGATATTGTGCATGTTCTTAGAGACTGTCCAACATCTAAAGAAGCTTGGAAACTTGTAGTACCTCCAGAGAAGTAATCCAGGTTTTTCTCTGAACCTTTACATACATGGCTTTCAACTAATCTTTCTTGTCATTTTAAATTGCAGGATAAGGGAACTACTTGGTCGTGTCTTTTTGGGATAATAACATGGAGAATTTGGAAGAATCAGAACCTCTTTATCTTTCAAAACATTGACTGGACTTCCCTTGAAGTCGTCAAATTCTCTCTCAGTTGGGCACAACATTTCGAGACCTTATTCACTGGTTCCAAACTTTTCCCATATTCACCGGGGGTCTACCAGCATTGCTCCGATGACTGGGTTTATTTATATTCTGATGGAGCAGTGGCTAGAGTATCTGGGAATGCCTCTGCAGGTGGCGTCGTTCGAGATCGTGATGGTAACTGGATTTTAGGTTTCGCGCATTATCTGGGCAGATGTTCGCCTTTCGAAGCAGAACTTTGGGGTATCTTCGATGGAGTGCTTACCTTACTAAACAGAGGCTTCAAGAGAGTCAAAATTAAGACTGATAATCTTGAAGTTTTTAAGGCCTTGTCCATGAAGGAGATTATGGATTCCGGCACTACTCTTCTCAGAAGAATCAGAAGACTAATGAATACTGGTGGTCAGTGGGATATCCAACATATTCCTAGGGAGCACAACTTAACGGCCGATCAATTAGCGAAGCTTGGTCTTTCTTGGCAAAATTCCCTTCGAATATTTGAAGTTCCGCCTGAAGCAGTGGTCACGGCTTTTCATCATGATAAAGCTTTTAGTGTCTCTTAGGACTTTTTAAGTTATCTACCCTTCACCAAAAAAAAAAAATAATAATGGTGTTGACTTTTTAGTATTTAATTCGGACTTTAAGGTTGATTTGATGAAAAGTTAGTTGTTAATGTTATTAGTTTCAAAATTTTCATTATTTTGTTAATAGAATAACTTTAGTGTTAATTGTGAATTTATTAAATTAAATGCAATCCGATAAATGTGATTTAGTTCAGGTTTTAAGGTTGACTTTATGCAAGTTAATTATTAATATTATTAGCTAATTATGAATTTTTATCAAATTAACTCTAAGACCGAGTTAAACATTATTATTTTCAGGTATCAAAATATATAACTTTTATAAAAAATAAGGTATTTAAAAAAGAGGAAGAGTGTTTTAATTTGGTGATTTGATTGAGCATCTAGAAGTATTTCTCATGACAAAAAAACCATGTTTTTTTAAGAATAACATTTGAAACATTTTGGGTTGTTAGAAAGTATTGTGTTCAAGTGGACTTTAATTTATGTAAAATGAAATTTGATTTTTACTTTAAAACATTCATAAGTTTCATTTTTCAAATAACATTCAAATTTTTTTAAATTTTTTTTAATTAATTTGAAATTCTTATAAATAATTTTGGATTTCATGTTTATATAGTTTTCAAATATGTAATTATGTTAAATCGGGTTAAATATATCGTTAGGCCTTATATTTTGATTTCAAGATCTAGTCATTGAATTTGAAAAGTTCGAAAAAAAAAATTTCTCATTTTTTTTATTTCAAAATTTTAATCTTATTATTAATTGAGTTAATAATAATTTATATATGAAGTTAATATGATTATAGGAGGGTAATGATGATAACTTTTGATGAAAAACATCAATTATTGTATTAGAATTTTTAAATTAATAAAGCAAGAGAATTTAATTTTTAAATTTATAGAATAAATCCTAAATTTTGTCTGAATTGAGAACATATTTTAATCTATTTTGATTTGAATAGTGATAATTAAGGTATTAAAAAATAATATACAAAAAGGTGGCATGAGATGGAAGACAATGGTAAAATTAGATAAGATTAATCGTGAGCTAAACCTTAAACCTTAAATCGAGTTTAATCTAATTTTATTAAAATGTGCCCAAGTTTTCCTTCATTACATGAAGATATCTTTTATACTTGTTATACAATACATAAAAATTATTTTTTTCAAAATTCATAATTACTTCTTCAACGATATCATCTTCAGAGTTTAAACTCGAATTTCTTAAAATGCAATATTCATTACAATCGATATCATAAAATCTATAAAAATTCAAAAAAAAAACCCTAATTGTAATTAAAATGTATATAAAAAAAATAAGTTAAAATTTTAAAAGAATAATATTTTAGTATACAGATCGTGTAAAACGAATTTTATAAAAATCATTGTCACCGACCTCCAAAAATTACCTGAATTATATATATATATGATACCTATGTAATTTAATATATTATTTCAAATTTATCAATATTTTTCAAGTATTATATATTTATAATCTAATTTTCAATTTTCTAATAAATGCATATAAATATACCTCAATTACATATAAAATATATATTTATATGTAAATATAAACTTTAAAATTATTAATTAAACTCAATAATTAATTATTATATTTTATTTAAAATGTAAATATTAAAGGAATTAAAAAATAGTTTAAAATATAAGAAAATTATACATCCAATACTGGCCAAAACGCACCAAAATTTTAATCGAAGACAAGACAAAACGGTGTCGCCCTGCTTCTTGTTGTCTTAAAAAAGCTTTAATATTTCAATGTAATAAAATAGTAAAATAACTCGTAAATTGAAGTTAAGCCATAAACTATTCCAGAATATATAGTACAAATTCTGGTTGAAAATGGGGCTATAAGGAAAAAAAAGGATGACAAAATCTTATCATGAAGCTTCAACATTCCGATTAAATGCATCGTTGGGTTTCGATCGAAACGATATGATCTCTCGTTTCTTATCATACCCGGAAATGCCTCATAACAAGATTCTGATAACTACATTAATTAGTTTTTATCGGTTCGACTTATTAATTTTCGTTAGTCGTTTAAAAGAGTTGTCAACAGCAAATCTTGAACGAATCCAGCTCTCCCCGTGGCCCGCCGAATCCTTTTTTCGCGTTCTTCGTAACTCAATGAAGGATCCAAACTGTATAAGAATAATCGATAACGTCAAACTCGGCTATTCCCAAAAAAAAAGATTTAAGGTTTGGCACATTACCTTGGTTTCCTCATATGTGCTGGTGCCATATTCTTTGTGGTGGTATCTTCAAAACTAGTTACAACGGATTTCGTAATTTCTTCAGCTTCTGATGCTGGGAAATTCATAATGAGTGAAGAAAGGAACGAATCGGTAGCAGCATTGGCATTGGACACGTTAACACCGCTTGATCTATACGCACCACCACCTAGAAGTACTTGCAGATGTGCTTCTCGGAGATCCCGGCCGAGGAGAGAGAGTGCCTGACTGTTCGGAATTGCAACTCTACGTAACCTGCAACGTCTCTGCAAGTAATCTTTTGTTAAGGGAAACTAAATACAATTAAAACAAGCGTGTGCATAATTTCTGAATGTTTCATTATCAAGGATATCTTGAATAAATTTCCGTGTTGCAGCGTGATATGACTTAGCATGTCTCTCGCAACTTTGACATAGCAAACCGGACAAATCTGTAACAGAAAAATCGATGCCAGTATTAAGACAATTCGCATGTAAACATCATCGGGAACTTTGTTCCATCGTAAATCCTAAGGTTAAGTATAAAAAGTACAAATATTAAACAAGACAATCACAGCCAAAGAAAAGCTCTCGATTAGAGCAATTCGGCTTGAATTTCATCTTCACCACAGATTGGGAGAGAGGGAAGAGCTTTTAATAAAACCAGAAGATAATCTCCTGCGTATCAGACACGGTGAGATGCCTAGGATTTGATTAGTCATCGAAATCTCGGAATATACGAAATGTGCATTCCTCTATACCATCACCAATATCATATACTAACTCTACCGATCACCGTATTGCCCGTTTCAATGTACGTATACTTCCGAGTTTTATCCAGCATGAAAATAATATCACCGATCCTGCTCCAGCTCGTCCAAAACTTGTAGCTTGAGTTCAATCTATAAACTGTATGTTTTAGTTTCGTTTCTTACACACGCCATAAAAACCATATAAAGATTGAACATATCCTAAGATTTTGCCACAATAAAGCAACTATCCATTTTCAATATCGGCACGGAAATTATACTGACTAGCCTACTACTTTACCCCAATTGAGCAACAACGAGAAAGACGATATCTCAATCCCGATCATCTTTCGTTAAACAACCTTTCACATGGAATGAAAGCAATACAAGTTTTGTTTCTTCCGAATTAAGCTGTGAAATAATAACCAAACCTTCAAACTGGAAACTTAATCCTTACTAGACCATCAATAGGGGATCGGGACTATGTCCTAAAGTCATTAGCAACATCTACAAGTCATTATAAAACACGATTTTATCCCCAACATTCTTAAGGTTACTCTCATCCCTCACACCCCAATGTTCGAAACTGAGCAGCAAGATCAGCGCATGACATTCTCGACTTTCATAATTTAACCCAACAAAACAGGGTAAATTACAGACTCATAACTTTATAATCATGTCAGAAGGCGAAAATCGATAAAACATCTAACAACCAACGATCAGATTGTTGAAACTATTTTCTCTACGAAGGTAAAATCCGAAGTCCCGAAACAAAAAACACACAATAGCCAGCGCAATCCCGATACATTTGTACTCTGCAACATCCTTAGTTTGATCATACAAATAATAACAATAAATCACAGTTTTTTTCTCTCTGTATCTATAGAAGGAAACCTCAATTTTGCAATTAAAAAACCCCCAAAAACACACAGACAAAATTAGAAAAAGAAAATAAAGGTTATTATAATCAAACAAACACTATAATCAAAACTAAAAAAGAAACCTAAACTGTTTTTATCCATTAACAAAACAATTAAATAATTAATTTTCTTAATATAATGAAATTTGCTTACCGTAACTTTGGATTCACAGGGATGATCATCTTCGAGATGAGAACACAGGGACGCGATATCGAAATCCTCGTAACAATACGGGCATGGGAAATCGGGTCGGACCTCGTCGTCAACCTCAAAATCATCGATGGTCAAACGATCTTTTTATTTATTTATATTTCAAATAAAAAAAAATAGATGAGAAAAGGGGGAAAATGAAAAAAAATTGAAAAACCCAGATCGAAAATTGAAATTAAAACGTACCCAGATGAGAGGTTTGATGGCGGTGCTGCAAATTATACTGGCGTTTAGCGGCGGCGAGACGAGACGTCCAGAAATCGGAATCCATTTGAAAAATGACCCAAAGGTGTTTTGGAACTTTTTTGAATATTTTTATTAAAAAAAATTACAATTCACAAACTAGAAATATATGAAACTTTTGCTTCTTTTTCTACAAAAATTACATATATTTCTGGGTTTTCTTTGACTTTTGTTTAAAAAAAAAAAAAAAAAAACCATTAAGCTTTGTTCATCTCAATGAAAACAAATACAAGAGAGAGAAAGGTTAAATTATTTGTTTATCGATAAGATGGTGATAATTAATAATGGATGATGCATGATTTTATGATTAAAAATAATTATATATATATATATATATATATATATATGTCTTAATCTACGAGAAAGGTTCAAAAAAAATTGAGGATTGAAATGAGAAAAATGCTTAAAACACCATTAGACAAAGAGGCGACGTAGAGCAAACGTCGGGTATTTTCTTGCTTTAATTTGATTTAGATTTACTATTTTTTCTCCTTTTAAAGTGCTTTTTTTAATTAAAATAAAATAAAATGTAACTTGTGGTCTAAATTTGATGTATTTTCTTTTTCAATATGCTATTTTTCTTAAGATTTTTTTATTGTAGCCATTGTATAATAACCACATAACTTTCAACATTTCGTTCTTTTTTTATTTTTAATTAGTATTTTGATTTATATTTATTGTAACATTTAAAAATAACATATAATAAATAATTAAACGCTTAATAATATGTACGGAATTAAAATAATAAAAAATAGCAAAATCAAATGTAACTTTAGTGGTCTCAAAATGAAAATATTGCTATACAACCACTTAAAAATGTTTAAATTATAAATTAATATATGAACAAATTCCACTTTAACCTCCAAAAGTGGAAAAAAAAAATTCTCTTAAGTCCCTCCAAAAATAATATAATAATAAATTAATAGGCAATAAAATTATATTTTAACATCTAGAAAATATATAATTCAATTCTAGCCCTTCCTAAAAAAAAATATTCACCCCAGAGTAAAATGAAATTTTGATAGATAAATATGTCATATTAAGAATATTAAATGTAGTCCAATTATTTATCATGATATTGTCATTTTTCTTAAGTTAATTTGTAATAACTACTTAAACTGTTTTATACAAATAATGTAGGTGAATATAACATTGAAATAAAGTATTGATTGAAGTGGTAAAGATGCTACTGATATGGGCTTATTATTATTATTTTGATAAAATAGAATTTCTAATTTACACACGCATATAAAGTATCACACAAGCACAATGTGCAGATTGATTTTATGATCTTAGAAATATGGTGAACACCCTTAACTAGTAAACCAAATGTTGGGATTCTAATTGACTTATTACATCAATTTAATTAAAGACTTAAATAATAATATAAATTAATATAGTTTTCATTATTTGAATCTAGTTATTAGGTATTTTTTACTTCATTTATGTAGAGTTATTATTATTATTAAATTAAGTTTTTTTTTAAATGTTATTTCACTAAATACTATCCACTGTCATTGAAAAAATAAATTAAATTATTACAGTTTAAAATATTTATGTATCGAGGTTTTATAATCATTCAAAAATAATTATACTAGAACAAAAAAAAAAAACCTGACAATATAAATTTCATGTGATGGCCTAATGGTTAAGGTATTCACCGCTCTAAATGTAACATGGATTTGAGTCGTGCTAATCGTATTTATTATTCGGGTTTTACCTTATTCTTATAATTCACCATAAAAATTTGACAACCCCGTAAACAAAAATAAAGTTGAATTGCTTTAAAAAAACATAATTTAAGAAAAAAAAATTCCAAAAAGAAAAGATTTATAATAAATATGTAAAATATTTACGATACCTAAGTAAAAACAACCCTAGTTATTATTAGTATTAAATTGGCCCAGTGGTCCAAGTATTTTTTTAATATATTAAATAAGTCTTTACAATTTTGTCATCTTATTTAGATAAATTGTTACACTCAAATAAATTTTTAAATTTTATTCAAAAAGAATTTTTAAATTTTAATACTATATATAATATGATTGTTTGAGTTGGTGTCACGAGTTAATTCAACATCAACTCAATTAATGAAATTACTTAAAAACTATTTTTTAATAAATATTAATATAATATTTTTTTCTTTTTACTATTTTTATATGAAATGTTTAAATAAAATGATTAAAAACTAAATTTCTAGAGACTGAACTTGAAATTTATGAGAGTTTATTTATAAGTTTTTTTATAAATATTTTTTTTATTGATACGGAGTACAACAAAAGAGGAGGACAAGGAAGAGACTATGGTGGTTCAGAGGAGGCCGGTTCACCTAAAGAGGCCGAGAGCTAGAGTAAGGACAAGATGACAGGTTGACCAAGAAACCAATTGTTCAAAGTAACTTTAGGGTGATAGGAGGTCGATCCCTTTTTCATCGTACCTCAGGGTATTTATAGGAAATGAA
The DNA here is from genome assembly GCA_025698515.1 of Gossypium sturtianum. Lineage (NCBI taxonomy): Eukaryota > Viridiplantae > Streptophyta > Magnoliopsida > Malvales > Malvaceae > Gossypium > Gossypium sturtianum. The sequence goes on from CM046951.1 coordinate 83,043,547, forward strand.
CCCTTTTCTGTTAGTATGACATAGCAAGATATATATATATATATATATATAGCCTTACTAAATGTGTAAAAGATAATCATGAGTGTATATCATGAGTCTCTGTCAGTAAGAGGTTGTTATGCCTAAATACACTCCTTATTGTCTTAGGAGTGCATTCACACTAGGAGGGTGTTCACACTCAAATACGAGTGGGTGCTTTTTGAGTTGAGCGGGTGGTTGAGGACAGTGATCGTGCCCTGACAGACGTGCATCGATGTGCGGTGTGTGTGCAAGCGAACATGTCAAATTATGATATAGTTTGAATTTACAACAAATTACTGGAAGTATTTTTAGGATCGTACCCAAAGGAGGTATGACTAAATTGAGCTAATAGTAATAACAAACATGCTAAATTAAGTCTAAATAGGTACTACTCTACTAACTATACTCAGCCATGTGAGACACACAGCCTGGAGACACGGTCGTGTGTCATCTGATGAATTCTTAGGTTGTAAGTCAGTGAGTTACACGACCTAACACACGGGCGTGTGGGGCAACTCAGAAAGTTACACAGCCTGGCACACGGGCGTGTGACCTTACTCAGAGAGTTACACGGGTGAGGACACAGGCTGGGATACGGCCGTGTGTCCCTAGTTCGAAGGTTACACGTCTTGAGATACGGGAGTGTGTCTCGGCCGTGTGACCCCTGTTTCTAAATTTTTGTGACTTTTTCCTAGACTTTTCAAAAGATTTCAAATTGGTCCCGAATTGCTTCTATGGCGTTTTTAGGGCCTCGAGGGCTTGATTTAGGGACGGTATGTATGCATATGACTAGTTTATGATTTGATTATTTTATTGAATGATATTAAGTTTAAATGTTCCTGATTGTACGGTAATACCCCGTAACCTTAATCCAGCGACGGATACATGTTAGGGGTGTTACATCAATGATTACATGAAAAGTCAGAGATAAAACAAAAGGGGTGAACTATAAAGCTCAGTGTATAACTAAACTCAAATAAAGAACACACATAACACATTATACAAATTAATAGAGAATTTCATAATGATCAATTTAGCAGAACTGAGAATGCATGATTATGTCAATGCAGTATTTTTCAGAAAAACATAATGTAGATTTTTTAGAAAACTTCCTACCCAACTTACTACACACCAAAATCGAGTTCCCCAAAACTCGTTTAACCAAAACACACCAACAAATAATTGTGGTCAATGCCACCAGAGTTGTAGTTAAACTGCCAAATCAGATATATGTGGTCATGCCACTATATTGCAGTCAAGTTGCTAGAACAGGATTATGGTTAAACCACTAGATAGTGCAAATCATTAAACTGCCAGAACTTCCTCCTTACCATATTAACCCAACTCCATGCAATGTGACACAGCATGCATATACAGAATCAGAGTAGTAAGCATGTAATTTTAAATATTATTTTTAAATTTTAAACAAATTCGCTGAATATTGAATCTATTAAAAATTCAAATTTAATAATTCAATTTTTTTTAACAATAATAAGTAAATTTTATTTTATATATTTTTCACTTTATAAATAAACAAATAATGTAATAGATTTCTATGTTTGAATCAATTATCAACAATATTGTAGTAAATTGAAGTAGCCAAATATAATATCAGTGTAAATAATACATTTTTCCTTCAAATTCATTGAAAATAATAATTATAATATTTGAATTTATAATACCCTAAATCAAATATTTACGAATATGAAATCACATGGTTAACTCTATTCTCATGACGAGATAAAAAAAATGTAAATTAAACCAGTAGTCACCTAATTATAAGTAAATTTATTTTTTATCACACAATTATGAAAAGTTATAAAATAATCATGTAATTATTCAATTTTGTCTTTTTTTAGTCACCAGTTGGTTAATAGTGACAATTTTTAAAATTAGCATGATAGCAACTTTTAATTCTCAACATTTATGCATTGTGTTAATTTAATATTGATTCTAAAAAAATCAATCTCTCAACAAATGTTTAAAATTTAGCATATATGTGTATGTCACTTCAGTAAAGTTAACAAACATTAATTTTTCCATCCATTTTGGGGTGATTTGACAAGCAATATAAATTTAAGAGCTAAAAGAGGCGAAAAAATAAATGGATGACTAAAATAACTTTTTTTTTTGTAAAGTTGGAGAGTAAAAAAAGTCATTATGCCTAAAGAAAACGTTATTTACATTTACATGTCTTATATTCTCTAGCATGTTCTGCACAAAGAAACTTAAGGGAAAGACTATGCTTATTGATGATGATGATTGATGTTTGAATTTTTTTTTTTTGCAATTAAAGCGATGAAGCTGAGTATTGTTGTAATTCTCAATAACGTTAAGATTAATATGTTTAAAGATTCTATGAAATTGGTTGTTGATGAATGGTGTCGTATCGAGGTCACCGATATTAATCTTTCGAATTTTGTTGTTGAAGAAGATAACACTCTTATCTCTTAGAGAGTATGAGGTGGTTAGGGTAATTGAACAATAATTGAGTTGCTATTAGAGTACAATTTTCATTATAAAAGTTTCGGGTTTATACACGAGACATCCGTACTCGTAAGCAAATTCCCAAAGAGTTTAAATTTAGTTCAATTATTTATGAATCAATTTATAACCCCATAACCAAAAATGACTAAAAACAAAAGCTTAAACACTAAAATCAATGGCTAGGATTCAACCTTCAAACATCCAATGGCTTCGACTTGCTTTTGCTTTTGTTGATCTTTACAAGTGCAGCTAGTATAAGAGGAATGCAAATTCCTTGGCTCATATCGGCACTTTGTTGTCGCCGTCGAGAGACATCCCGACAAGTAGCTTTTATTGGCATCCGGATACTCTCTCCACCGTTGATTGCGTTACGAAAATGCTTTGATCCTCTCTCGTGTTGTCTAAATCCGATTAACTTCCCTAGAGATACGCTGTTGTCTTGGAAAAATGATGCCGAAGACTGACCCAACCAATCCAAGGAAAAAAAGACATTAGCAAGCAAATACGTTAATTACAAGTAGCTTTGGTTGATATATGAATTATAACTTAAAACACACCAAGGATCCCAAAAACATGTGTAGTTCAATAAAAGGGCAATAATATAAAATTTTAGCTTTTAGATAAAGGAAGTTCCTTTTGAAGTGTATTATATAATTTTTTTAAATAATTATTTGTACTACACAACTTTTTAAAAAAATTAAGGTAGTTACATTTTTAAAATTATCAAAAATTCTAAAATATAAGAATCTTTAAAATTCATTTAATATCATATATTACATTATAAAAAATGGTATAGTATATTAACCCTATTTTTTAATAATATTTTATTGGAAAAACATATAAAAGAAGTGGGGTGTGGAATACTGTGTAACAATTATAGATATGATTAACGCCCGTCTTTTATTGCGTTTGAGAAGCTAAAAGTGCTTTTTCACCTCAAAAGCAATGAAGAACACTTAACTTTTGAGGTCAAAATTGAAGTGAAAAAAAATGCTTTTCCACTCAAACGCAAAAGTTGAGATATAGGTACTTTTAATTTTTGCATTTGGAAGTTAAAATTATCAAAATATCATTATTTATATGAACTATTTAAAAATATATGGAAAGTTAGATTAATTTATACATTAATTTTACAAACAATTTATATAAGTTACTTAAAAATCCTTTAAAAAAGTATTTAAAAGTTATACTTCATGGACTATTATATTAAATTATTTAAATATCATATAATTTAACTAATTTTTAAAAAACATTTTTTTTCTAAAAAACACTTTTCAACCACAACAACAATGGAGAACTAGCCTTCATAGATGTACATATTTTCAACATGGTCAAAATGTATTGTTAGTCTTTGTACTTTGGTAAAACTTGAGATTTAGTCCATATACTTGAAATGTTTAAAATTAAGTCATCTTATTTTTTTTATTTAAAAATCTCAATCTAGTTATTAAAGTCTTAAGCATTTTTTGTCAAAATTTGTAAACTTAGAATTTTTATTAGGCTGTCCTCACATGACGTGACAGATGATTAATAAGAAATTAAACATTAAATTGGAAAATTTTGACAAAAACTACCTACAACGAAATGACTTGCCTAGGATTTTTAAATTGGAGAATTAAATTTTTAATTTTTAAAGTATAAAGACCAAATGGACTAACATCACATTTTAACCTTTTCAACATTCATGCAAACGTACGATGGAGGTGGATGAACCCTCCCGTTTCATTTCATTACCATCCCTAAGAAAACATTTGATACCTATGTTACTCTACCCTTCATTTTCCGTAATATATTTCTATTGAACTCATGTTCGAACATGATTAAATCCAAAGAAAGCTTAACCGAGTTCGAGTAACATAGGGTTTCTCAGAAATACCTCGGTATCGAGGTTGGAGGAGGAGAGCGAGGAAAAGCTACTTGAAGGAATGTGCAAATAGTATGGTTGAACTGGCGGAGCTGAAACCTGATGTTGTAATCTTTCTTGTAATCGAAGCCTCATGCTCATTATTTGCAGCCCAAGTGGCCAACCATTTGAATTTTCCTCAATATGATTCTGTCAAACATGTAACAGTAGTTAATACTCGACAGGAAATCTCAAAGTTTATTTTACTTTGAAAATTAAAATTATTTAACGAAATCGATCTAATTAAAAATTCAATGATGTAATTCCATCAAAGATTATATGTTAAATTCAACAGCTTAATTTCGATTTTAAGACATCTTTCACGTCATCTTACAGCAAAAGTATTATGGAAGTCCTTGTATTAAAAGTTGTATTTTATTTTATTTTTTCTACTTAAAAAATGGATAAATTAATCGTTATATATTAGATTAAAAAGCAAACTGATCATTCTGTTAAAAAATTCACCCATCTTTTATTATTAAAAACTAATTATTATATGTTAGTATACCATCTTTTATTATTAAGTTATTATATGTTAGTATAAAATACAGGTGGCACGCCATATGAGACTTTCTGATTATTTTGTTAATAGTAAAAATTGATGAAATTTTTAACAAAAAAGATTAATTTACTCTTTAATCTAATATATATAAATTAATTTATCTCATTTTTAACTAAATAAAATAAAATATAATCTAACTCCTAATATAGAGTATCCGCATCAAGATACAACAGCTACCTCGAGGTTACCCGAAAGTGTGTCACCCTTGATTCAAACTAAGAACTTCTCACATGCAAGAGGCTTTCTCGCTATAGCAAATATTCAAAGTGGACAATACATTCAAATTCCGACACAAATTTCCTAAAACCCCATCATTATATTTCCTAATTTCATTTTAGTCCTTAAAAAAACTGTCGGTGGAATCACAGATCAGTGATACCAGTGAAAACCAATGAGAAAATTAAGCAAGAAAGTTAAAAGTTAAAAGTTAAAAAAAAAAAAAAACCCAGAAACCGAATCATAATTTCCAGATCAAAACAACATGAAAAAGAATTCAAATTCAAATGCATGATAATAATAATAATTAAAATAGAGAGAGAAAAAAACCCAGAAAGAATATTACCTCAGTTGCCATAATTTGAAACTCAATGAAGAAAATGAAAAGGAAAAATGGGTGAGAAAATTGATTAATGGAAAAGAAGGTGAATGATGGCTGCCATGGCTTGACTCATCTGAGAGATTATTATTCCTTAAACGAGGAAGGATTGATGGGGAGAAATGGGTCCCAAAAGGAAGGGCCTTTTTTTTCATCGGCTTTGCAAAATCATATGAGAGAGAGAATAATTTATAGCTCTAATAAATCGCCATGGTGAAGCCATTAACAACAATGGTTTAACCTTTCAAACAAAAGAAGTGAAAAATAAAAATGGGTTGTTGTTGGTCAGTCTTTTTACATCTCTCGGTCAGCCATTAATGTTAGGATTTGTTTGCTGTTTGATTAAATTTTAATGCAGGAATTTCTATAATATTTTTAACTTAATGAAATAAAGTGACCCCTCTGTATACATATACGTATATGTAATTTTATAGGTGAATTTTAGAGTAATGACAATGGGAATTGGACAAATGAATTCACACTTCAAAAACACACCATAAAACCACCCTAAATGAAGCCATTGAACTTTAAATGGAATTTGCTCAAAATTTCAAGTATACCCATTCCTTCATTTCCTTCAAGTAAATGGCAGCCATTGCTGACCGGTGAAAACTTAAATAGACCCTCTTCATGACACCAAATATTAGCCTAATTCGATTTTTCGTCTAAATTTAAAGATTGATTTGATATTTTAAAATGTTTATTTAAAATATGAATCGAATTTAAATTTTATATTCAAGAGTCAAGTTTGATTTGACTCTGCCTGATTTTCAATATAATATATATTTATATAATTTGTATAACATGAAAATAAAATATATAATATCATAATGTAATTATTAAAAAAATAGGTTGATTTGTTTAGGTTTAAAATTTTAATAAAAATAATAATTAAATATAAATAAAACAATTTTTTTTTCTAAAAAAAAAGGAAAGTGACAGACTTAAGTATGGTGAATAGAATCAAGTTGTAAATAAAAAAGAAATAGAATACGGTTGAAATATGGTGAATACATAAGTACACATACTGGAAAGTATGTTCCAACCTTGTCGGATATTTTTTATATTTGTATTCTTGTCATACCCGTATGGGTTTATTTTTTAGGAGAAAGGTTAATTTGTTTTAGGTAAATTTAATTAAAACTTAACAATCAAGAGTAATTTTGGGGTTAAAAAGTTAAAAATCAATCAATGTTTGGGGTTGTTAGAATCATTAACTTCACACCCTCTACTTTTGTTTTTCTTTCTTTGTCATTTAAGTTTCACGTTATTCAGATCTCAGCCTAGAGTTTTCAGACATTAATATTAGGAATAAAATCATATTTAGTCCCTAATTTTGGTCATATTAGTTTTGAAACTTAAAAGTTTTTCTTAAATTGATCTCTAAACTTGAATTCCATTAAAGTATGATGACATGACACTTCAAAATTGTGTCATATCATTACCAAAATTTTAAAAAATATATATAACTTTTTTTATTTTTTTAAATATTTTTATATAATTTTTTTTTAAAAAAATTCAGATAGTCCTATACCAGGGATCAAATTAGGACAAATTGCCTAATTTTGAAACCAATGCGGATCAAGAAATATTCAAGGATCAAATTAAAAAAATTATCAAATACAGAGACTAAAATATTACTTTTAACCCTTAATAATTATGGCAAAGGGTAAATGACAACCAAGTTAAAACAAAACAAAAGTTAGAAGGTGGTTTAACTTAACTTCCTTTGTCTTTTATTTAGTTTGTTGTCATCAACTTTTTATTACATCCATATATTATGGAATAATATTAAATGTATGATTAGTGTATGAGTTTTTTTTATTATAATAATTTCATTTCGATTCTCGATTTTTTTATATTAATTTTAGTTTTGAATTTTGAGGTTTTATCTTGACAAAATGACTTTATTTTATAATTTTTGGATATTATTTAATAAAGTTTTAAAAAAATTTCATAAATATTTTTTAAAAAACATTTTTTTTCCAAATAAATAAAAATAAATAATTTTTATATAGTAAATTTTTTGAAAAATACTTATTATATAGTATTTTTAAATTGTTTTTATTATTTTAAATATGAAATATTTATTTTTACATAAATTAAAATTTGGTTTGGTTCATGTAATTGTAGATTTTAACTTGTGAACAAAAAAAACCATTGATTCGAAATGATTTTCGATTTCTTGGTTATTTTTTCTCCTCCCTACTCGTCATTGATAAAGACAAAAAAATAGTAGATGACAAAAAAAAATATTAATGAATTTTATTTAAATGTAATTAAATATTAATTATAATTATTATACTTTTTTCTTCAGGTTTAGAATTTTTGTCATATGAAATACTCATGTAATACAATGCATCAAATATTATTCATATTTATACTATATATTAAAAATAATAATTATTTAGGTACATGTATATTTAAAAATTAAAAAAAAGATATGTGTCAAAATTTTAATCTCGTAAAATTGAAAATTTCTGTCACATGTAAATCAAATAACTACCCTTACAAAAAATCCCCTAATAAGATAAATGCTTGGTTAATTTTTTAAAAGGACTTTTTTTTTGTTTATTTTTAGATTTTAGTTTATAAATATTAATACATATATATAAATTATAATTGTTGTCAATATAGGAGGACGTGGGTTTAAGTGAGTTGAAGCGCATTATTCTCCTATTTATAGGTTGGGGATGAGCTATATGTAGTTTTAGGCATTATCTCAAAAAGAATAAATATTATCCTCTTATTTATTTTCAAGTTGATTCAAGATTATTCTAATTTTTTTTACTTATTTTTTTATTTATAAGACATATAAATTCTTTCTAAAATATATAATTAAAATTATTGGTCATTGATTTTTTAAGATATTTAGGGTGGGTTTGGATGGGCAGTGGGGTATGGTGCGATGCGTTTAGTTTACTTTTTGTCTCATGCTACAATATTGTTACAGTATTTAATCTCACAGCCACCGTTAGTTTTACACTAACCGCAGGTAAACGTACCGTCCATCCAAACCCACCCTTATTAAATCTGCTTATTATTTCTAATTTCTCTTTTAATTTTTATTTCATTTTTAAATGATGTATTTAAAAGTCGGTCCACACCTTAACTTATATATCGATTGGATTCATACCCAATTCATTTGAGGAAATATAAAATTATTTTGTTCTAGAAAACTAAAATTATTTTATTTTAAAATTTTGAAAATTGATTATTAAGTAAACATTACTGCTTGGTATCTTTATTCGAAGAAATTATTAAAAATAAATTTATTTTATTAATTATTTTATTTTATTTTATTTTTAAATAATATATTTTTTATACCTCATCCGCAACAAGGCATGTGGCAAGCCTAGAGACGTATAGACAGTAAGTCTGCCATCAACAAGCTGGGAGGTCACTTGTGAACTCACCCTCCTAATGGGACTATCCAGGCAACGGATGACCCGATCTTCATTAGGAACATGGAATCGTTTGGTCACCAAACATTAGTGGGCTCAACTACTTTATTTCCATCAAAGTTAGAATCAAGGATAGAATATGTCATGTTACAGACATCCTCATCCCATCGAAGATATCCTTCCCACGCACTTTGTAATAATTGCTAGATGGCAAGTCCAACACGTTAACACAGTATTACACGGGACCCCAGCTTATAAATACCCCCAAGAATGATGAAGAGGGGATCGGCTCTTGAAAATACTAAACCTACATTCTGTTAGTACTCTTCAAAGCTATTATCTTCAGCATTCTCTCTACTCTTGTTCTCCTTAGCCTCCGGCTCTCTGCCCCGACTGGGTGAACTGGCTTCCATAACATCCACCATTCTTTTTCTTTTTTTACTCCCTCCTTGTTATATCGTTCTATCAACATTGGTGTGGTGAGCATGAATGACATGGCTTCTCAATCTTAAAATGGTACCCTCGCTGATCGAACCAACTAGACCAATGACCCTATCAACCAAGCTAACTCCTCTGCTCTACAAAGCACTCCCATCCCATCTGTCTCGGGTATTTCCACCGGCCTAAATCTTGCACAGACCTTTCCTTCTACCTAAACTCCAATAGGAGCTCATTTACAATATGCAAGCATCCTTCTTCCTACCTTGAAATAATTGGCATAGGCTTTGAAAGTTGCACTAGTAAAAGTAATTCCTCCAGTCATCGCAACTCCATCAACGATTATAACATCTCAGTTACAGCCTAGTGTTGACTCCTTCTGGGCCATTTGACCATATAGTCCACTACCTGCAAGAAGCTGTAACCCATCTCACAACCACACCTCCTTTGCAATTCACAATTCCCATCCCATTAGACCAAGAGTCCTATCAACAGGCTTTAGGTTCTCAACCTTACAATTTAAAGACCTAAGAGAAACTACGACATCTGGAAGAGCAATTTTCTCAATAAGAATGTCGCTTCAAGGAGCAGTAAGAGCAACAATGTATCATCGACCAAATAAATGCCTAGAATGAATAGCTCATTGTCGAAATAAGGGTGGCATGGGAGGTTCCCAAGCGAGACAATCTAGCTTAACAAGAAGATGAGGCCCAATCTGCCCCCGTGAAGAATGAGAGCGTAATCACCTGAAAGACATCTAAAAAAATAATGCTAACCTCCCGACCATATCCTTGCATTCTCAGGGCAACAACAACATCTCTGTAGAGGAATAACTCAAAGCCTTCAGGGCAGAGCTAATGCAAGAAGTAAAAGGAGTGAAAAACAAATGAATCTGTCTAGAATTACTCTAATAAGCCACTAGCCCAAGAATTTTTGAAAAATCATATCTCCAACTCCTTTAAGTTCCCGAAGTTCTACAATGGATCGAGGGATCCGAAAGACCATCTAGCCCGGTATAATAACCATATGAACATATTTGGGGCATCTGATAGAGTAAAATGCAAAGATTTCTCCATGACCTTCTTGTAAATAGCTTGATAGTGGTACATGTTGTTGCCTGGGCAATCAATCCACTCCTTTGAGCGGTTGGCTGAAGAATTCATAAGTCATTTTCTAGAAAATAAGACCCTCCAACAATCCCCAAACATATTTGATGACCACCCGTCAAGAAGCAAATGTATCCCTCCGCGATTTTGTTAAGAGATTTAATGCTACTACCATAATCACGAAGGGAGTCACAAACGAATGGGTCATTCAACCTTTTATATCCGAGACCTCTTATCTGTTGGAAAAATCTCTATTTGAAAACGGTTTTATTGCACAACGAAAAATTAAAATTTTAAAAACAGACTTAGTTTGTAATATTTATAGCAATAAACACTAACCGAATTCATACATGTGTTTTCAGCTTAACGGACGTTCATTGTTTCCGACTTTCAACCAAACAATCTTCTCCACTATTCTCGTACCACGAACTACTTCAAGTGTAGGCTCGAACCAATTGAATTGAAACACAGAAATACAAAAAGTTCTCTCTCTTTTATTTAGGGTGAAAATAGAAATTCTCTCCTCTTAATAGAAACCGATAGAATTGTTATTCTGGAAAAATATATTTGATAGTTGAGAATAAATTCTCTCTATTTTTTGGCAGAGTAACAATCTCTTAAAGTTGTGTTAATAGCTCTACCGGTGCCATCTACTTATAGGAAAAGAATGTAGAACCCTTTGTTGAGTTGTAGTGGTTTATTTCAAATAGAAAAATAATTTCCTACTTAGAGTAGGAGTGAGGTGGATGACACACCCTAGTATTCTTACTAGGGTTGCCACCCCTTTCATGTTATATGAAGGGTTTTGGGCCTTTCTCACATCAGGTCTAATTTCGAGTACTTTCTGGGTTTTTTGATCTAGTACTCTGTAATGTGATCCAACTTGATTTAGGTTTTCTATTTCCCAAAATAAATTTTAATATTTTATATTAAACAATTTTCTCATCCTTATTTTACCCCCAGTAAAATTTTAACGATTTTACCCTTGATAAAATTTCGAGAAAATATGTTCAATATTTCATAACTCAACATGTTCACTGTTACCGAATGGTTTAATTTCATTTTCGGGCTTCAAAACAACTCAAAAACATAAACTAATTCTTCCGATCATTTTAAGTAATTCATATAAAATTGCATGGGGTCAGGACGATACTGAAAGGAGAAAGTTTTTGGCAGTTTAATGATCTGCACATTCTGGTGGTATATCCACATATTCTGGCAGTATATTTGCGATTCTGGTGGCTTGTCCACGTATTTGTCTGTTCTGGTAACTTATCTGCAATATCTAGTGGCTTGTCCACAATTTTGGTGTGTTATTAGATGGATGAGTTCTGGGGATCTTTTATAATGTGACGTAGAGTTGGGTATGAACTTTTTTGAAAATTCTATAATGTTTTTTGTAAAGCTCTGCATCGACATCATCATGCATATTGATATCTGTGAAATTGGACTGCTTATATATATTTTCTGCTATATTCTGAAATGTATGCTTTAATTAATGTTTGTTACCTAAGTTAAGACTCACACTGGGCTTATTTAGCTCATTTGTTAGTTCTTTGACTTTCAGATAATACCCAAGCTATTAGGACTTGGACACAGCATCTCAAAGAAACTCTCATAACTATTTCAATAAAAGATTTATTAAACTTATTTATGGTATTTTGTTATTTTGGGGACTATAATAATTTTCTCTATGGACTGTGGCATGGGGCTTTACTTTGGGGAATTTTGTTCTTACTTGTATAACTTGATTGCATGACACTAAAGTTTTAAAAAACTACTCGAACGAGTATTTTAAATGATTTCGCATGAAACTCAATTTTTAAATAAAATCTGTCAATAACACATTTTTTCGCTACAAATATCGAAAAATGAGTTTTTAATAAAATTCAAAATAGTTTTGAATATGATTGAATTTTTACAAATGAAATATTAAATTGATGGGCGTCGAAACCACCAAAAATAATTCCTACAAATAACTCTAGATAGTAGTAAGAGTGGTAGTAGGGTCGAGTCCACAGGGATTGGATATTATTATTAACTTCTGCGTTTATCTCGTGAACAGAATGTTTGTCGTGTCAAAGGTCGTGCCCACGACTCCAAACGAACATGCTAAAAAATAAATAAATCAGGGGAGTTTTAAAATGTTTACAAACTAAATAATTGAAATAGCATAAATAAATAATTAAAAAAATTAGAAATCAAATTGAAAATTAAATTCGGATTTTGTGATAAAAAAAAATAAGCCTTAGCCTTAGACTCGGTAAATTTCGTGTTAAGAATCGATCCTCGAAAATTGATCTTCTCCTCCAAACGATAAGCTGGTTATAGCGATTAAGAACGTCCTAACCGCCAATTCTTCCTCTCGTAGCTGGTCTCGGTACGTCCTGCAAACCAACCCTTACCAATTATCTAATAGAGATACACGTGTTCCCGATTGAAGATTCTGGTAGCCTTGCGTTCTGAAGAACCCAACTCGAATCAACGGCCTCAACCGCGTGGGTCGTTTAAACCCGATCACTTATTCCTTGATTTGTTCTCGAAAATCCGAATACAGCACGACCGACTCGAATCTTCAACTGTCAGCAAACACGACTCCAACCCAACGTGCTAACCGCTAATTCTTCCTCTCGTAGCTGGTCTCGGTACGTCCTGCAAACCAACCCTTACCAATTATCTAACCGAGATACACGTGTTCCCGATTGAAGATTCTGGTAGCCTTGCGTTCTGAAGAACCCAACTCGAATCAACGGCCTCAACCGCGTGGGTCGTTTAAACCCGATCACTTATTCCTTGATTTGTTCTCGAAAATCCGAATACAGCACGACCGACTCGAATCTTCAACTGTCAGCAAACACGACTCCAACCCAACGTGCACTTTGACTTGGAATCGAATTCAACCTTAAGGGATTATTTGTGCTATCCCAATACTTAGGAAAAAGGTGAATACCGATTGGAAGGATTTTTGCGCGAATACGAATCTTACGATTCTTGACTGGAAAGAGTACCGGCCTAAGGCTAAGATAGAATTTACTGTAGCATGAATTTATTCATGCTTGTAAGTTGTGGAAGGTGATTGAATTTTGTATGATAATGGAAGAAATTAGGGAATAAAAGGGATTGGAAAGCAATTGGACGAATTTAGAAAGAACAAAGAAATTGAATTGAATTGAACAAAATTCCCACGTCAAATTGAAAGAGAAAGAGAATAATTCAATTCCAAATTGAAGTAGAAAAAGACAAAGAGGATAATACAACTCCAAATTGAAGTAGGAAAAGAATTAATTGATGATTTCCTAAGAACAAAAAGCCCCTATTTATATACACGGGGTTTACTAAAAATAGCCTAAACTAATTTAATATAAAATCTAAAATAAAATAAAAATAAAAAAATAAATAAGATTTTCCTATTTTTGGCTTTTACAAAGTCAAAATATTTGATGTGTCCTTGGCTTCCTCCATCTTTTTGATTTGACCCCATTTCAATGATTGTCTTTCAATTTGGCCCTTTTTAGCTTGTTTTTGACCAATTGCATCCCTGACAAGATTTAAATCACAAAAACACTAATTTAGCAGGGATTGATTCAGAAATAAACTGAATTAAACACAAGAAATCATGCAAATTAACATGTTATCAAATCCCCCCTACTTAGCTCATGCTTGCCCTCAAGCATGTTGTTCCTTCAAACACTAGAAATTATTCTATAATTTATTAAAGATCGAGCCTCTTTTCCGCATCCATAATCAATGCAAACAACATAGGCAAAAATAAATAAATGCTCAGAACATATAGTTTAATCAACAAGTGTCATAAAATTTGAAATATGTGAACTAGATAGTTTCATTAAATTGAGTTTGAATCCAATAATTTGCAAGACATTATTAATTAACTACGCTTTAGTAAAACTTTTTAGACATGGTCAAACCTTTTTACGCGAACTAGGATGACAACCCAAGCACCCTATCCCGGTTACTCAGTTCAAACAGTCTCTTTTTTTTGAAGGCTCGGTTAGCGAAATGTTTGCAAGTTATCGACTTGTCACTCGAACCTTTTTACGCGAGATAAAATGACAACCCAAGCACCCTATCCCGGTTACTCAATTCGGTGACGTTTTCGAAACTCTCACTCATAACTGGAGCCTTTATTTTTTTATTTATGTACAAGCAAATATTTTTTCAAACAATCAATTTATATGAAAAGTCTAGTTACATATATCAACCTTAAAACACAAACGTCGATTATTCTAGATACTTTGAACACTTTAATTCAAAATTTGCCCAATTGTCCAAATTGAATAAGTAATGAGATTAGAGGCTCAATGTCGGAATAAACTATTGAATAATTCTGGTATAAGATTGAACACATGCAAAAGAGAAACATGCAGCCAAAATCAATCAACCATCCATGCATACTTACCATTTTCATCCCCCCCACTTAATCTATGCTTGTCATCAAGCATGTTTTATATGCAATAAAGTTTAGTAACTCAAACAACAAGCAAATAGAAAGGTTAAGAATACTCCCCATGTGTTTCAATCGATGTTGTCCGTGTTGGAAAATAATTGCCAGCATTTAGCACGGCGTGCCCACGCCACCATCATTGTTCAACTTTTGGAAAAATTCATAACCTCCATTACGTTCCTGAAAACAGAAAATTCACTGGATTAAATAAAAAAATATTTATTTACAACCTAAATCTTACTAAAACTCAAAATTAAATAAATGAAAATAAATTTGGGTTGCCTCTCAAAAAGTGCTTTTGTTTAACGTCGTTAGCTCGACGACCATAAATGTTATCCGTTTGGCTCATTGAGAATTAATTTTTCCATCTCGTGCACTTGAATGTTCTTGCAGAAAAGTTTCGACCTTTTTCCACTATCCTTGAAACCCTTCCCGGATTCCCCTATCATTAGTGGATGGAGGCGTCTTTGAGCTTATTCGTTCAAGTTTGCATTTTTCTCTGTCGGAATATTTGTACGTTCTGAAAATGATTTCAGCTCTAATTTCGAGGCTTTCATGACAGCTTCACGTATTGGTTTTTGGATTATCGATAATTCCTCTTGCTTAACATCAAGATCTACATTCCTGCAAGGCACAGTTTGTAACTTATCATTGGGATGTCCCATATCATCATAAACATTAAACCTAACCACTTCACCGTCAAATTCCATGGTGAGTGTTCCACTCCAAACATCAATTTTTGTTCGCGCGGTACTCAAGAATGGTCTCCCAAGAAGTATATCAGACGAATTGGCCGAGTTGTCATCCTCCATGTCGATAATGTAGAAGTCTGTAGGAAATATTAGCTCGTTTACTTTAACAAGAACATCCTTCAATACTCCTTCCGGATGCACTACAGATCTATCTGCAAGCTGAATAATTACACTTGTTTCCTTCAAATGACCCGCATTAAGTAGTTTATAAATTGATAAATGCATAACATTAATTGATGCACCTAAGTCACACATGGCTTTTTTAATACTGACACTACCTATTTTGCAAGATATGGAAAACATACCTTGGTCCTTACATTTATGTGGTATTTTCCTTTGTAAAACAGCGGAGACATTTTCTTCGACACTCACCTTTTCATTGCCTAGGAGCTTCCTCTTACTTGTGCATAATTCTTTTATGAATTTTGCATATCGTGGAATTTGTTTAATCGCATCAAGAAGACGTATGTTGATTTCTACCTTTCGAAAGGTGTCGAGGATTTCCTTCTCTTCTCGCTCCTTCTTGCATTGGACTAGTCTTCTAGGAAACGGAGGTGGTACTGCAAATGATTTTTGTGGTATTGACTCCACTGGAGCCTTTGTGTCAAGTTTCTTCTTATCTTGACTAGCGTCGTGGGCACGACTCGTGCCATGTTCAGGCTCCAAAACCTTCCCACTCCGTAATGTCATAACACTTACACTGTGTCGAGGGTTTGGCTCAGTTTGAGACGGCAGCTTACCTTGAGACTCCAAACGGCTAACTGTGAGCGCGAGCTTGCTCACTTGTTTGTCCAACTCCTGCAAATGCATGTCAGTTTTTTGTTGGAATTTCTCAGTAATTTTGGCTAACCTTTCCACTATGGCTTCCAAGGATGACTTTGGGGGTGGTAACTGTTGATTCAGAGGCGACCTTGGTTGGTACGGTTGATTAAACCGAGTATTTGACTCATAACTTAGATTCGGGTGATCTTTCCACCCCACATTATATGAGTTCGAGTAGGGGTCATATCGTCTTTGGAGCAGTCCTGAAAAGTTCCCGACAACATTTGCTTGCTTTGTTGAATCTTCATGTAGAATCGGACATGAGTCCGTCGGATGGTCTGGCTTAGCGCAGATTTCGCACAATCGTGCTGGGCCTGTTTTATCTGTGAGAAAAGTTTGAACAACGTTAGTCAGCTTATCAATTTTATCTTCTAGAGATAGAGAACTTAACCCATGAACCCGTCTTGTGGGTTCTGTGGCCGGTCAGAATTGTTGAGAGTTAGCAGCCATGGTCGAAATCAACTCTCGTACTCTCTGAGGAGTCATATTGACTAGTGCCCCCCCACTTGCAGCATCTATCATCTTCATTTCCATCGAGAGTAATCCCTCATAGAAATACTGCAAGAGTGATTGTTCAGTCAACCCATGTTGTGGGCAACTTGCACACAACTTTTTGTATCGCTCCCAATAATCGTAGAGCAATTCAGTGTCCTTTTGATGGATTCCTACAATGTCCCTCCTTAGTTCGGCTGCTCGAGCTGCAGGGAAGAACCTGTCAAGAAACAAACGAGACATGTCACACCATGTGTTGACAGATCCTGGAGGCAAATAAAATAACCACTCTCAAGCACAGTCGACTAGTGAGAAAGAAAAAGCACGAAGTTTGATTTGGTCTTCCATTACTCCCTGAGGCTTCATGCTTGTGCACACCATATGGAATTCTTTAAGGTGGGTGTGCGGATTCTCGTTCTGTAATCCACAGAAAGTGGGTAGTAAATGGATCAAACCGTTTTTAACTCGAATGGCGTCCCTCCAGTCGGATAGGTTATACATAAGGGTTATTGTTCATCCGGTGCCGCAGCAAGTTGACGTATCGTCTGTTCAGCCATTTCGTTGGGTTCGTCGAACGAGAAAATTTCCTCGGTGTATGATATGATTTCGAATCCGGGGTTTGGCCATTTTTCATGTCGAATGGCTTCTTTCCGCAGTTGTTGGGCCAATTTCCCAATTTCTGGTTCAAATTCTAGAGTTCCTGGTTCTGATCTGGTTATAAGGTAAACAAACAAAAATTAGAAAAATATCTTCAATCCCCGGCAACGACACCAAAGTTTGATGGGCGTCGAAACCACAAAAAATAATTCCTACAAATAACTCTAGATAGTAGTAAGAGTGGTAGTAGGGTCGAGTCCACAGGGATTGGATGTTATTACCAACTTCTGCATTTATCTCGTGAACAGAATGTTTGTCGTGTCAAAGGTCGTGGCAAAGGTCGTGCCCACGACTCCAAACGAACCTGCTGAAAAATAAATAAATCAGTGGAGTTTTAAAATGTTTAGAAACTAAATAATTGAAACAGCATAAATAAATAATTAAATAAATTAGAAATCAAATTGAAAATTAAATTCGGATTTTGTGATCAAAGAAAATAAGCCTTAGCCTTAGACTCGGTAAATTTCGTGTTAAGAATCAATCCTCGAAAATTGATCTTCTCCTCCAAACGATAAGCTGGTTATAGCGATTAAGAACGTCTTAGCTGCCAATTCTTCCTCTCGTAGCTGGTCCCGGTATGTCCTGCAAACTAACCCTTACCGATTATCTAATCGAGATACACGTGTTCCCGATTGAAGATTCCGGTAGGCTTGCATTCTGAAGAACCCAACTCGAATCAACGGCCTCAACCGCATGGGTCGTTTAAACCCGATCACTTCTTCCTTGATTTGTTCTCGAAAATCTGAATACAGCACGGCCGACTCGAATCTTCAACTGTCAGCAAACACGACTCCAACCCAACGTGCACTTTGACTTGGAATCGAATTCAACCTTAAGGGATGATTTGTGCTATCCCGATACTTAGGAAAAAGGTGAATATCGATTGGAAGGATTTTTGCGCGAATACGAATCTCACGATTCCCGACCGGAAAGAGTACCGGCCTAAGGCTAAGATAGAATTTACTGTAGCATAAATTTATTCATGCTTGTAAGTTGTGGAAGGTGATTGAATTTTGTACGATAATGGAAGAAATTGGGGAATAAAAGGGTTTGGAAAGCAATTGGACGAATTTAGAAAGAACAAAGAAATTGAAATGAAATGAACAAAATTCCCATGTCAAATTGAAAGAGAAAAGTGAATAATTCAATTCCAAATTGAAGTAGAAAAAGACAAAGAGGATAATACAACTCCAAATTGAAGTAGGAAAAAAATTAATTGATGATTTCCTAAGAACAAAATGCCCCTATTTATATACATGGGGTTTACTAAAAATAGCCTAAACTAATTTAATATAAAATCTAAAATAAAATAAAAATAAATAAAATAAAATAAGATTTTCCTATTTTTGGCTTTTACAAAGTCAAAATATTTGATGTGTCCTTGGCTTCCTCCATCTTTTTGATTTGGCCTCATTTCAATGATTGTCTTTCAATTTGGCCCTTTTTAGCTTGTTTTTGACCAATTGCATCCCTGACAAGATTTAAATCATAAAAACACTAATTTAGCAGGGATTGATTGAGAAATAAACTGAATTAAACACAAGAAATCATGCAAACTAACATGTTATCATAAATATTTTGATTCATAAAATTATCAGATTTTTACGAAATTAAGATAAACATTCGATTTCACTTGTTTTGAATTAATAAGCTAATAATTTTAAAATATGTTCAAAATTACGGAAGTTTATTTTAGGCCATTTTCGTGGATAAATGATTTTGAAATATGATTGAAAATAAAGATTAATGTTCAATTTCACCAATTTTGAACGAATTATTAAATAGTTTTAAAAAGTATGTTTGAAAATTTGAAAGTTTACTTCAACCATTCCAATGGCCAATGTAGCTTTTCGAATTTGGTCATAACGTCTGGGTTAGGTTTGGGAGGTTATAGGGAGGGGAAGGGTGAAACCCACTTTAAGAAGAAATAGCGAGACGTAGAACTCGGATCTTCCACCAGTGGAATCAGGGCCAAAGACCTCACTTAAATTATGCGAACCTTTCAGGACACTAAAATTATATTTGTGATGTTTGGCAAGCAAACCGCGACATAGTAGTAAAATTTTAATTTCCTAAAGGGTCGTAGAGCACACATAACTGAAGCTAACAGTAGGCTCATAACCTGCCCTTTCGGATTTTGTGGCAGTAGCCTTGTCAGACTTCGTTGTGGCGGCTTTCTGACTCTTCACCATTTCTTTCGACGGAGCACGGCCAGTGTGACTATCAACCCTGACCTGACTTCTTTTACAAAACTGTTCACCTCCCTTGGCCATTTTCTCAGCAAAAGTATAAAAAGTTGCTCTAATAACGACAAAAAGAAGAATCACAAAGTGAATCGAAGCAAACAAACCATTAGAATGCAGAAATCGTTGAAGAAAATTAACAGAAGCAATAAAATCGCTAACAACATTTGCATAAATTTCAAAACAAAAAAAGGAGGCAAAAATAACTCTGAAGAAGACAACCTAGAATATATACACCCATCTTCCAAAACGTATCATTTTGAAGAACAAGCAACATCCAATAGCAACTTACCACCTGTTACAAAAGGCTATTGCTTATCATTATCATGACTCCCTAAAAACGCAATTCTCAAAGTAAATTTATGACAAAATCTCAACCAATAAGATATAATGTTTCATCATGGAATAAAGCCACCATTCAGAATAACCTGGAAAGAAGAAGTTATCAGAACAGGGTGTCTCGAGGAAGGCCACATAACCCATCTCTCGAATCAAAAAGAGAGGAATATTGTTATACCCACATCCGTGACAAGTCACGTGGCAAGCATGGGAGACGTCTTAACAGTAAGCTTACCATTAACAAGTCGGGAGGTCACTTGTTAACTTACCCTTCTGAAGGGACTATCCGGGCAATAGATGGCCCGATCTTCATTGGGAACGTGGAGTCGTTTGATCATCAAACATCACGTGGGCTTAACTGCTTTATCCCATCAAAGTCTGAATGAAGGATAGGATCTGCCCTAACATAGACATCCTCGTGCCATCGAAGATATCCTTCCCATGCGCTCCGTATGATGGCTAAATGACAAGTCCAACACATTAATGTTATATTACACGGGGCTCCAGCTTATAAATACCCTCAATAACTGTCACACCCCCAGACCCAGCCCAGACGTTATGGCCGAATTTGGTGATGTCACATCAAATGGATAATTCCAAAACGACTTT
The DNA here is from genome assembly GCA_025698515.1 of Gossypium sturtianum. Lineage (NCBI taxonomy): Eukaryota > Viridiplantae > Streptophyta > Magnoliopsida > Malvales > Malvaceae > Gossypium > Gossypium sturtianum. The sequence goes on from CM046951.1 coordinate 83,064,439, forward strand.
GTTTAGTTTAAAACTTAAGTTTAAGATTTAGAAACCCAAAATCTTTGTCGATTTGTTAAGTTATGAAGAAAGCCCATATTTTAAGAAAACGTCCATATGTTATAGTTATTTCGAAAATCATGTTTAAACTTTAGAAATTTATTTAAGTTTAATAATCAAGCAGTTGAAACAAATAAGGAAACCCAAATGTAAAGTCAAATCGGAGATACAAGGCCTTATTACATCCCAATGAAAATAAAGTAACTAAAAAATAAAGTCATTTGAAACAATAAACAAAAACTTCTAAGTAACTTGCAGTGTGGCCATCCTCGAGTCCTCTCCCACGTCGAGCCGTCTACTGAGGATCACCCGAAACATTTAATAAAAAGGGTGTGAGTTTCGAAACTCAGTGTGTACGACCCTTGGCAATCCAATCATGCAATTATCACATTGGGCCTAAGCCCTAACAAAATCGGTGGTCTTGGGCCTTAGCCCACAATGAATTCATATCACATCAATATCACATGAATGCAATGCTCCCATCCCAAATCCAACCCTGCACTCCATTTCCCTTCCAACCCTACACTCCTGTGGGGATATAAATGTTAACCCACCCATCCCTACACTCCAAAGATAGCACCAACAGCGGCACTACTTAAACGTTGCAGCAAGGCTGCTAAGCATATAATGGGCTTAAAGCCACCGGTGGATCCACGGTCGTCAAGCGACTATGCGATCCTCACATATCTTCCTCCGTATCATCAAACCCACCCAAGTGCAACATATATCTCATGAATACAACATACATATTTTCACACATTAAGCACCTAGGGGTATTTTAATCATTTCACTACCCAAGGGTATTTTTGTAATTCTACCCTACAGGGGTATTTCTGTAATTTCTTTCACCTCGAGTTTTAGTCATGAACTTTGGCCCATCAACAAGTCCTCGCGGTTAAAGTGAACAAATACTATGCACCAGGTAGGATCTCAGAGAAGAGGAGGTGGGTCACTAGGACCGCTTAAGTACCAAGCTCTCCCTCGATCCAATCTTAGACATACATATGTCAGTTACCACACTCTAACTATCGACTTGTCCACAGACATGTTTGATTAATAAATTAAGTCTTATGCAATTTTAAGAATTTATCAGAACTAGGCCTAAAGTCCATTAAACCCTAGCATACATTTCTAAAATCCCATAAGGCCCACTAAGCCCAATCATGTTTATATAGCCCATTAGGCCCAATCATGTTTACATAGCCCATTAGGCCCAATCATGTTTACATAGCCCATTAGGCCCAATCATAATTAAATCATACAACCATCCATGTCAATTCATTATTCAAGTTCACATATCAATCTTTACCGATTTGGGCCCACGAGCTCGGCAGGCCCATTTAGCCACTTTCAGCTTTTCGGCTTTTCGGCTTTGCCGCCATCGTGTGTGTATAGTGTTTGTACACACCTGGTAATAACGCGTGCTGCAATCCCCTTAATCACGAACCTACAATCGACATCACTTAACGATTAATCATGGGCTTAATACATACCTTATCAAAAACCGAAGCCTTACCATAACCTTACCGTGTGCCACCAGTTCTAGTAGCCCTTCCTTAGCTACTATTCACGAATATCCCCTAGATCTGCACCCACACATATACTATCAAAAACAAGTGACTCATATTCCACACAAGTCACCTCTATTCGGCCACTTACTAATCCACAATTGCGACGAGTACACTTACCTCTTGCTAACGATCCTTACCACGCTTGCGATCTTTGAACCCTACCCTTGTTAATACAGGGTTAACGACAAGAAAGGGTTAGATAGCCCTTCAGCTTTTACCAAAACACACTAAAGGAGATTGACTAAGTACTTACCGAATCCAACCTTTGATCCTGTGGCCTAAATAGCTACTGAACGAGATCCGTCTTTTAAACTTGACTAAGAGTAGATAACAGCAACAAATTTGTGATGGAGGAAAAACAACAAGGAATCGACACAAATAGGGATTTCGGCAAGAGAGGATGATGGTAATTCGGCAATGGAAGATTTCGGCTATGGGAGAATTCGGCTATGGGAGAATAGAATGGGGGAAATAGTAAAAAATAATGGAAACCCAAAGAACCTAAAAGAATTCGGCACTCTCTCTTTTATAGCCAAAGCCGAAACTACCTTCCCCCAAAGTCCCATTCGGCACCAACACATCCACACCTCAATCCCCTATCTTTTCTCACTTATCTTTACCTTAAATTTCTCTCATGAACACTCCCTTCTAGAGTCCACTCCAGCGCCACTACTTTCCTTTCATGTGCAAAAATAAAACTCCTCAATTTACCACTCTAAGCCTCGAACCCTGGACCTCTTCACCTAACAATCACGCCACCTTATAGCTCCCCAAGTGACGCCACCTTGCCATTGGGCCACAAGCCCAATTATGTCCTATTTTCCCCTTAATCAACTTAAGACGCCTAATACCTGAGACTAGGGTCCCACTAAGGCAAAAATTAATTTTTTCCCTATGGTCTGCCCTATTCCTAAGACTTCAAATAACCCTGGTAATACCTTAAAATTAATATTCTAAGTGCTACTTAAACATACCATCTTCAGTGCACAGAATTTAGAGTTTCGAGATTTTGGGCCGTTACAAGAACAATGTAAGAGGGGATCGACTCTTGAAAATACTAAGCCTACATTCTATTAATACTCTTCGAAGTTCTTATATTCAACATTCTCTCCACCTTTGTTCTCCTTAGCCTCCGGCTCTCCGCCCTGACTAGGTGAATCGGCTTCCATAGCATCCACCACTCTCTTCTTTGTACTCCCTTCTTGTTTTATCGTTGTATCAACAATATTTAAAGGGGTTGATGCACATCTTGAGTCATAGGTCAATTCAGAATTCATACCTAGCTGAATCAGGAAAAAAAGTTTAAAAACAAAAACAAACTTACTATTATTTATGTGAGAAAAAATTTAATTTGAATTTAAGTTGGACCAAATCGGATTGATCCAAAGATAAAGCTAAGGGGCAGGCAATGGTCTTAACCCTTGGTCAAATGGGAAATTTTAATTAATAGTCCCATCAAGTATTGAATCTTCATTTTAAACTTTTTAGTCGCTCAAATAAATTGAAAAAATATATAATTTTAATCTCTTCTAAAATTTAATAATACAATTTAATCTTTTTTAGAATATCTTTGAGACTTCAACCCCTCAAATTTTTAAAATTTTATCTTAGACTCCGTTTATTTCACTGAAAATGACTTCTGGAAAATGAATTCTGGAAAATGATTTACTTTTCTGGAAAAGCTAATATTTTCTGGTGTTTGGATGAATCTGTGTAAAATATTTTCTATTGTTTGGTAGATTTCTTAAAAATATTTCATAAAAGTTGTTTTCAATTAAACAAACATACATTTGAGATTTTTTATTTTTTATTTTTTAATTGAATTTATTTTTATCTATAATTTTATATTTTACATTGTTTTTGCATATATTAAAAATATTATGTTAAATTCAGATTCATTACAACGTCATTTTTTAATTACATGACTACTAAGTGAGTATTTTTTATTTAAAAATGTGACATCAACAAAATTGACAAAAAAAATTAACGATGTCAACAATTGGACTTGATTTTCAAATTTGAAAAGTAAAGGGACTAAATTCTTGAAAATAAAAGTACAAAGACTAAATTACAAAATTGGTGAAGTGTACATAAACTTATGCTATATTTTAATATTTATACTACAAAACATTTATTATTAATATATTTATAATTGTAATAAATATTTATTATTAAAATATTAATATTGAATATTTTCAATAATATATGAATAATATTATTTAAATTTATTATTTTTAAAATTTATTATTAAAATAAAATTGAAATATTAAATAATTTATTAAAATAATAAATTATATTTATTATATTAATAATTTATTATAAGGCTAAATATAAATAATTAAATATATGTATGTTTAATAATATTGAAAAATATAATATTTTAAATATTTTCAAAAATAAAAATAAAATTTATTATCAATATAATAATATTAAGCTTGATTTAAGTTAATTTTTATAAAAATTAAAATAATTTATAGATGAATTATTTTCTAGAAAATGACTTACGCTTTTCAAAAGGATATGTTATTTTATAGGAAAAAGGACTTATTTTATTTTGATCTGTAAGTCATTTTCCGTTGACCAAACTATTTTCTGTGAAATAAACACAAAAAAATACAAAAAATATTTTTCGTAAAACATTTTACATATAAACAAGTAAACTCTTAATCTCTTATGCAAATTTTTTGGCTTCGTCTATGTATTGATTAAAAAATTTAATTTTTTTTACTTAAACCCAAACTGATTGAGTTAAGCGGGCCACCCGAATCGTCAACGGGTCTAGTCCTAGGGGCTTTAAAAAGAAATGGATGAGGTAGGTGGAGTGATCCCGAGAGTGACATGTTTTTGAGACAAAACGTATGGAAAAGGTAAGTAAGACCAAGAAATGATAAGTTGAAAAAGTCATCCAAAAAAGGCCCAAACTGGTCAACAAATGGGGTTGATTGAAAAGTTTAGGGACTTTTTCTGCAAAAAGAGAAACAATAACAACACTTGGCACTATGTTTGGGACAAGTTTAAAAAGAAAAAAGAAAAAAGTACTGTCTTGATCGTTAGTTGAACTTAAAAGTTGATATAGGTCACATAGGTGGCCAAACTCTTCTACTACAATGGTGGTGCCAAGTTCATAGCCTATACGGCACGTTGAATGATAGTGACAGCAAATTTGTATATTTTTTCAGCAACCAAATTATTCATCAATGTCTAAATTTTCACCTATAAGGACATACCAATTTTGAAATATGACTTTTTAAAATTTTATTTTTAATTTTATCTCAATTTTTAATACAACATACTAAAATATCAGTTCAATCATTAAAATCATATGTATTTTTTGTTAAAATTTGTCAATTTAGAAGTTTGATTAGGTTGTTCTCATATAATGTTACATATGATTGACAGGAAATAATCATGTTAAAGTTGACAAATTTCGAAAGAAGTTACCAACTTAGAAGATTATATTTTTTTAATGTACAAAGATTAAATCGCAAATTCTATACAAGTATAGGGACCAACAACATATTTTAACAATTTAGATTTGAGATTATCCCTCTTCATCGTGGATGAGATGAGCTCCGGCCCTAGCTTACCCTAACCCACTTCAAGTTAATTAGTTTATCATTGAAGTTGAAAAGTGATCCGAAAGAAAACTTTTTAAGAACGCTATTAAAAGTTGCTTATGAAAAGATAAAATGAAAAATTAATAGAGAATAAAAAGGTAACTTTTACCTCTTTTTTTTTTTGAAAAGTGTTTTTCAACTTCAATAGTAAACAAAGCCTTCGATTTTGTTGTTGAGAGTTGAAGTGACATAATAACTTATTTGACTTTCTAACTTTATCAAAAAAGTCATTTTAGTCCTCCATTTAATTTTTCATCTCTTTTAGTTTTTAAACTTGTGATGTTTGTCAAATCACCCAAAAATAGAAGGAAAAGTTAGTATTTGTTAACTTTACTGACCTGACATACATTAAAATTGTTATGTCAGCAATTAATTAATTTTTTAAAATTAAAAATTATTAAAAATATATAAAAATATCAATTAATTTTTTAAAAAATAATTAATTATTAATGTACATGTAGATATCATGTCATTAAAATTAACACATCTTAATTCTTTCATCTGTTTTGATATAATTTTACAAACCATATAAATTTAAAAATTAAAAAAGATGAAAATGGAAGGCCAATTTACCAGAAAATACTAATTTTTAACAAAATTTACGGAAAAGTACCTAAAAATAATTATTTACCGAAAAGGGTCATTTCCACCGAAAACGCGCGTCCACGTCGTAGCAAGGCTGGGGATGAACCGAGAAAGCGCGGCCCACGAGGAGCGCTTTGTGCCACATCATCAAAAAAACGCGTCCTTGAGGGCGCTGTCGATGTGGCAAAAGCGCTCCTCGTGGGACGCGCTTTGCCCTTTCCCCGATAGGTTTTTGGTTGTTTTTAGTATTAGGGTATGAGTTTTTAGGGTTTTAGGGCTACAGTTTAGGGGTTTTTAAGGTCTTATGGTTTAGGGTTTTTAGGGTCTTATGGTTTAGGGTTTTAGGGAAAATTAAAGAACTAGATTTTAGGTTAATTAATTAAAATAATTTTAGGTTTAGGGTTTTGGGAAAAATATATCAGCAAAAAAAATTATTTGAATTTTTTTACTGATGAGTATCTCGGCAAAATAATTTTGAGAAGACGTTTCTGAACAAATAGTGACCAAAACGCTTCAAGCAGGATGCACTGTCAGCAAGAGTACCGAAAAAAGCTTCCACGTGGACGCTCTTTTGCTACAGTAGTCTCTGGCAAAATAATTTTGAGAAGACGTTTCTGAACAAATAGTGACCAAAATGCTTCAAGCATGATGCATCGCGCAAGAAGAGTATCTTGAAAAAAGCTCCCACGTGGACGCTCTTTTGCTACAGTAGTCTCTGGAAAAATAATTTTGAGAAGACATTTTTGAACAAATAGTGACCAAAACGCTTCAAGCAGGATGCACTGTCAGCAAGAGTACTGAAAAAAGCTCCCACGTGGACGCTCTTTTGCTATAGTAGTCTCTGGCAAAATAATTTTGAGAAGACGTTTCTGAACAAATAGTGACCAAAACGCTTCAAGCAGGATGCACTGTCAGCAAGAGTATTGAAAAAGCTCCCACGTGGACGCTCTTTTGCTACTGAGAGTCTCTCGCAATCCTTAGACTATAAATGAGCCAAATTTCATTCTCAGGTTGCATAATAGAAATTGAGGCAAAAGTAAAATAGAAACTGAAGATGAGTGAACGTATTAGTGCTATTATTTACTACGATGGTGAGGTTTGTGACACCGAAAATGGTGTTTTTTTATCGGAGAACATGTGATCTGGTTTTTAAGCAGGAACATAGATTTGTGAGAACTTCGCAAAAGAATTAGGCGTAAAATCTTGAACAACGCCAATGAGAGTTCGATCTATTAAGTATAGATTTTGTGTTTGGTTGATCCGTGAGATATGACTCATTCGACATCAAAGGTCCTCTAACGCTTGGAGGCAATGGTGGAGACTTATCTTGCCAATGGATCACCCTATCTTGATGTATATGTACAATTTTCATCGCCAAGTGATCTTCCTTCGACTTCAACATCTATCATTGTTCGAGGGGAATACACGACCCCAAGCCGTCACTCTGTTAGTGGGAGGCGAATCACGGAAGCGCCCGTGTTTGGTGGTAGTATGGAAAACACAACCCCGCGCACGACACTCGGTTGGTGGATGGGACATGCATATCCTTCCTTCGACGTTCGATGCTAGAAATACGTATTGGGGAACGTCATCAACTTCTAGTGGTTGGCAATCCATATATGATTGGGAACGTTACGAAAGTTGTTTAAGAAGGGATAATGTACTCCTCACGACATCCACCAGCGAGGGGCCCTTGTTCGTTGCAGATGATGGTGGGTCGAATGATGAGTCCGATGTGGATCCACCTTGAGAGCCCGACCCCGATGGTGCAGAAGTTACATTATTTTCTGAACCGGAGCCTGTTCCAATCGTACCTGAAGATGTTGAAGGCGGTTCAGATGAAGAAGAAGAAGATCCGCGATTCATAGCGTACTCGCCTCCAGCCCATATTCATAATGTCGATCTATCTCAAGACGATGCATTGGAGTTTCCTGAACTACCACACAGAAGGCGTGACCGTACAAGTTCATCGTTGGATTCGGGCGAATTAGAAGTTGGTAAAGAGTTGTCCAACAAGGATACTTTTCTTGGTGCATTGAAACAATATAGCATAAAAAACGGGGTTAACTACAACGTGGTTAAATCCAAACTCGATAAGTACAAGGCCAAGTGTGCGGTGGAAGACGGTACATGTTCATGAAAAATCATGGTCTCGTTGAGGAAAAGGATAGGCTTGTGGGAGATTAAAAAGTACAAAGGTCCACATATATGTCTTGCCAATACAGTATCACTAGGTGTTCAAGGTTTTTGAATAATAATGATATTACGTAATGTTGTATTATTTAACGTACTTCGTTGACAGGTGTTTCACAAGACCACCCGAAGATGGATTCAGATATGTTGGCTGACTTAATAATACCGACGGTGAAGGCGGATCCCAAGACTACAGTGCCGGCCTTAATTAGCAATATTCGTAGCCAATTGGGGTACACGCCCTCTTACCAGAAGACTTGGATAGCTAAGCAGAAGGCGTTGAAAAAGTTGTATGGTCGGTGGGACGCTTCATATAATGAAGTGTGGAAGTGGTGTCAGGTGCTGGAGAGATATGACCCAGGCAGCATAACAGACCTTGAAATGGAACCGGCGTACTACAATGATTGATTGCTCCGTGGATGCCAAGTGTTCAAGCGTCTGTTCTGGACATTTAAGCAATGCCGAGACGCATTTCTATACTGCAAGCCATTGGTACAAATTAACGGTACCTTTATGTATGGTAGATATACATCGGCTATTACTAGCTGTGGCACAGGATGGCAGTGGGAGAATCCTTCCAATTGCGTTTGCAATAACACCGGGGGAGTCAGCTGATGACTGGGATTTCTTTCTATCTAGGTTAAGGAGGCATGTCTGCCCCCAACCTGCTATATGCGTTATATCGGATCGGGGCCCTGGAATACTAGCCGCAATAGAGCGACAGGGAATCTTGTGGCATCGCACACACCATCGATATTGCCTAAGGCATGTTGCGTCCAACTACCACGGGTAACATCGATCTACAAGTGAACGACGGCAGGCGACCAACATGGGTATGTAATATCTATTAATATAATTTCGTTTGTAATATTCAATTTATTCTTAATTGAAGAGTGGTATGTAATATTCGCTATCAACTTATATTGGCAGGGTATGAGATCAATAAGGACCGTTTTCATGAGATGTTGGCGAGTTTGCGCTCAGTTAACGAAGAAGGCGCAAACTACCTATGCAACATACCTTTCGAACAGTGGACACAAGCATACAACGGCGGCCTACGATATGGTCATATGACCTCAAACCTGTCCAAATGCATAAATTCTGTTCTAAAAGGAACGCGTCATTTGCCGATAACATCGGTTGTGCGAGAGACATATTTTCGTTTAGCGGCACTATTTCCGAAGTGAGCAGTGAGTCATAAAGGCCAAATGCAAGGAGGCCATGTATGGTGCGCGAAGGTATTGCGAGAAATTAACAAGGGGAAGGCACGAGCCAACACCATGCACACAGTGTGTCACGATCGCGACAACCTACGGTTTCGTGTGACGGAGTTTGACAGATCGAACCAAGGTATTGTTGGCGGGCACTATCGTGTACACTTGAGAAATAGGACCTGCGACTGTGGGATATTTCATGCACTTCGTTATCCATGCGCTCATGTAATTGCGGCTTGTCAGAATCTCCGTCTAGATCGCATGAGCTATGTTGATGAAATGTATAAAATAGAAAACATGTACAACATGTGGAGACACGTATTCCCACCAGTCCCGGATGAACGTAAGTGGCCGTCTGTATCGCTTGCTCTGTATAAGCTGTTACCGGATAGAGAACTGCGTCGCAAACCAAATGGTCGACCTTGCTCGACTAGAATATGCAACAATATGGATATCCGAGAAACAACCAACCAACGGAAGTTATAAGGATGGTGTAGGAACCCAGGCGATACATCTCGCTCATGTCTGAATTGGAATAGTTGATAGTCTCCATATCATTTTATTGTAATTAACCCGTCATACTTTTTCACTTATTCAATTTAGTCCTAATTCATCCATTTCTTATTAATTTCTATATATAAAAAATAAAAAAAATTTACAATAAAAAAATTACAACTTTTATTTTATTTAGGATATAAAAAATGAAATTACAATAAAAAAATAAACAATTTTTATTTTATTAAAGATATAAAAATGAAATTACAATAAAAAAATAAAAAAACAACTTTTATTTTATTAAAGATATAAAAATTAAATTACAATAAAAATAAAAAAACAACTTTTATTTTATTAAAGATATAAAAATTAAATTACAATAAAAAATAAACAACTTTTATTTTATTAAAGATATAAAAATTAAATTACAATAAAAAAATAAACAACTTTTATTTTTTTAAAGATATAAAAATTAAATTACAAAAAAAATAAAAAACAACTTTTATTTTATTAAAGATATAAAAATTAAATTACAAAAAAATAACTTTTATTTTATTAAAGATATAAAAATTAAATTACAATAAAAAAATAAAAAAACAACTTTTATTTTATTTAAGATATAAAAATTAAATTAAATTACAATAAAAAATTTAAAAAACATCTTTTATTTTATTAAATATATAAAAAAATTACAATAAAAAAATAAAATAATGACGGTCGGAATCAATGTTGGTGCCGGTCGGAATCAGTGCCACATGGGGGTGGTCGACGGTTACGCGCTGGATTCCTCATTCTTCTAGCTTCCGGCGGGGGTTGTGGAACCTCAGGCGGGGATTCTGGTTCCTCCGGCAGGGGGTCTGGTTGTGGGTGTTAGGAGGATGACCCACCTTGATAAAATATTGACTGGGGAGGTGTTTGCATTGCCCATGGCGGAGGTGTCTGAATCCCATAAGGCGAAAGAGATTGGTAAAAGAAGAGCTCCTCGATGGCGCCTCGTGGCGATCCTCATGCGACGGCGCCTATAGATCTACCGCCGATCGGAGTAGTCGGGAACGGACTCGAACCGGGCCATGCATTCCAACTTGCCATGGGACTGGGAAAAGGAAACATATAAGGGTTAGGATACATATAAGGGCTAGGGTACGCACCGCATAATCTGGAAAAGGTCGTGATGTGGGTGTCGCCGGTGAAGTGTTGGGCCGGTGTTGTGGGCGCGCCGTTGATGGGCCCGGTGGTTGTGTCGGCGCTGTTGATGGTCTCGTCTCATTACCCCTTCTCCTTAGATTTAAAGGGCCCCGTCGTTCCCTTTGTTCACGGTTGTTGTCGCCTCTCCTCTTTCGATAATAAATACGGCTTGCCATGGATCCTAAACCATGGCATGTATTCCGGCATGCACGCTAACTCAGGAACTATGATCGGTTCCCGAGTAGGTATATAATCATACCGGTTTTCCCACATTTCGATATACGCTGACCAAAATCTTGGTCAATCCGTATGCAACATCCGTAAGTCGACTTTGTGCTCATCATCGAACACCTCAGGTGCCACGGGAATCGGTTGTCGGAATCCAAATTGATGCAGAACCCGATCTGACTGGTGCATCTCCACGGTGGCATAGTTGACCAATGGCACCTTCACATGCCAAATGTTCGGATTTTGAAAGAACTCTTCCGGAATTACTACCCGAATTGACGGGTCCTCGTATGGTGTCCATTCAAACTATATTAACATGATAAAAATATTAGTTATATACTAAATACTAAATACTAAATACTAAATACTAAATACTAAATACTAAATACTAAATACTAAATACTAAATACTAAATACGAAACGACTATTTTATTACGAAAATATATTTTATTTAATACTTACTTATGCTTCTGACCGTTGCTCTAATAGAAGCCGTATATCTTCAAGCGATGTAGGTATTCCAACATAACTCGCCGAATGGTTCCACCTAATTAAATAAATTGTTAGCATACAATTATATTTTAAATCAATGTAATAATTGTAAAATCTAATATTAAATTTACCTCGTTATGAGTGAGAATGTATATGGGTGGTCGACTCGAGGACGTAAAAATGGAAATCGAAACCGTGCCCATGATTGCAGTAGTGATAGGCAACCTCCGATTTTCACTTTATTCGGTCGCATCGCCCCGCACATCTCCCGATACAATTTTGCTAGCACGGCGGACTTCAACTCAATTCATGCATCGCTTCTAAAATCAACGAGTTTCAGCAGCCATCTCAGATGTACGAGGTTTCGTGACAAGTTCGGCATCAGATAGCCTCCAATCATCTCAAGAATGTAGGCCCGAGCATACCGTATTCTTTCTATTTTGGTCGAATCATTATCCGGCTCTAGGAATGTGTCTCGTAACCAGCCCATCTCGATCCGACCTCCGTAAATGTTATCCGGAATAGCACCCAAAAGCTCATAGCATACGGCTCCCCAATCGCCAGAAGTTGCGGACCCAGTGACTACGTATCCCTCCACGGGCAATCCTAATTTCAAATGCACGTCTTCCAGAGTGATAGTACACTCTCCGCATGGAAGATGGAAAGTGTGTGTCTCAGGTCTCCACCTCTCTATCAACGCACTGATTAACTTCGGGTCCAACTTGCACCCCCGGTCTATCGTGGCCACGTGCCAAAAACCCTCTTCCCGCAGGTAACTCTCGATCAACGACGATGGCGGACCAGGCATATTGCGAATATAGCATTGCAACACCCGATCTACAGACTGTTTAAAAAAATTATAAAATAAAAATTAATTAAAATTGCATAAACCTAAAAAATATTAAATAGTATTGAAAAATTAAAATTAAAACTTACCATTGTCATTTGATCGACGGAGATGTGTTTATTGTCGAGACGAATTAATTCTCCGGCCATTGCTAATACGACCGAATATTTTTAAATTTATCAAAAAAATATTTCAAAAAAATTTAAAAAAGGTTTTTTTTTGTAAATATTAAAGGACTATTGTGAAATTTGAGAGGAACTTTAAAGGAATTTGAGAGAAATTTGAGAGGAATTTGAGAGAAAGTTGAGAGAAATTTGAGAGAAAAATGAGTAAGGACTTTTGTGTGAAAAAAATAAAAGGGTGTTAGAGTTGTGTGACCCAAATTCTAAGATATTGCTTGCAAGTCAAGTTAAACAAAATATATCTTCTTTCTAGAAGATTTAGTATTTATGAGTATAATATATTTTGCATTTATTAGCATAATATAGTTTTACTTTGATTAGAATTAGGTTTTTACAAGCCTATAAATAGACATAGTCTATTCCTCTTGTAATGGTTCGAATTCGACATAGTGAATTTTTTCTTCTCCTCTGCCCGTGGTTTTTTCTCGAAAGAGTTTCCACGTAAAATCTGTGTGTTCTTTATTTTATTTCTCTTTTCTTTGCGATATATATTGTCATTACTGACATTTATATTTTTCACAAATTGGTATCAGAGCTTCTAAGTTTTTCATCTCGATCACGGTAATGGCGTCTTTGAAGTATGAAATTCCGCTATTGGATCGCAACACCAGATTCGCGTTGTGGCAGATAAAGATGCAGGCAGTTCTTGCACAGATGGATTTAGAGGAAGCCCTGCTAGGGGTTGATAAGATGCCTTCGATATTAACAGAGGAAGAGAAGAAGCGCAAGGATCGAAAGGCATTAACACAGTTACATCTGCATTTGTCTAACGAAATTTTACAGGATGTGATGAAGGAGAAGACCGCCGCTGCATTATGGAAGAGGCTAGAACAAATATGTATGTCGAAAACTCTAACCAACAAGTTGCATATGAAGCAACGTCTTTATGCTCATCATTTGGAGGAAGGTGCATTCAGGCACGAACACTTAATGATGTTTAAAGAAATTCTCTCAAACTTGGAGGCCATGGAGGTTCAAAGATGATAAGGAAGATCTAGGGTTGATTCTACTTTGTTCGTTGCCCCGCCTTATTCAACCTTCAGAGACATGATTTTATATAGCCGTGAGTCTCTCACGATTGATGAGGTTTATGATTCTTTGACCTCGTATGATAAGATGAAGCATCTTGTGGTTAAACCCGACTATTAAGGAGAGGGTCTCATTGTTCGTGGGAGACAAGATCGGAATGCTGATGATGATCGTGGAAGGACACAGAACGGAATCCTCATGTAAATCTAAGGGTAGATCGAAGTCTTCAAACAGAGGTAAAACTTGCAACTTCTGCAAGAAGAAAGGGCACATTAAATCTGAGTGCTATAAGCTACAAAACAAGATTAAAAGGGAGGCTACGAATCAAAAGGGAAAACAACCAGAAAATTCTGGTGAAGCTGATGTTGTAGAAGACTACAGCGATGGTGAACTTCTAGTCGCTTCTGTCAACAATTCTAAAGTGAGCAAGGAGTGGATACTTGATTCAGGCTGCACCTTTCACATGAGTCCCAATCGGGATTGGTTTACAAATTACGAAACAGTGTCTGAAGGTGTTGTTTTGATGGGAAATAATGCTTCGTGTAAAATCGAAGGTGTTGGAACAATTAAAGTTAAAATGTTTGATGGAGTTGTCAGAATACTTAACGACGTACGACATGTTCCAAAATTGAAGAGAAATTTAATTTCGTTAAGTACTCTTGATTCAAAAGGGTACAAATACACAGCTGAAAGTGAGATTTTGAAGATTTCCAAAGGTTCCCTCGTTGTGATGAAAGGGCAGAGAAAGACTGCCAAGTTATATATTTTGCGTGGGGTTCTATGTTATTGGTGATGCAAATTGCCGCTTCTCTTCCTTGTCGATGATGATATTACTAAACTTTGGCATATGCGCCTAGGGCATATGAGTGAGAATGGCATTGCAGAATTGAGCAAAAGAGGACTTCTTGATGGGCAAGGAATTTGCAAATCAAGTTTCGTGAGCAATCGCATTTTGGAAAGCAAAAGAGAGTTCGATTCACAGAGGAATCCATAACACGAAGGGAACGTTGGAGTATATTCATTCGATCCGTGGGGCCATCAAGAGTGCCTTCGAGAGGTGGAGCTAATTATATGCTAACTTTTATTGATAATTTTTCCGAAAAGTTTGGGCATTCTTCTGAGGCGAGAGAAAAAGCGATGTGTTTTCCGCATTTAAGTCTTGGAAAACTATGATTGAAAAACATATGGGAAAAAAAATAAAATACCTCCGCACAGACAATGGCTTAGAGTTTTGTTCAAATGAGTTTAATAAACTATGCAAGTCAGAAGGGATCGAGAGACACTTGACAGTTCGTCATACTTCACAGCAAAACGGCGTTGCAGAACGAATGAACAGAACGATCATGGAGAAGGTTTGATGTATGTTGTCAAATGCCACCAAAGTCGTTTTGGGCCGAAGCAGCCTTTACTGCATGTTTTTTGATCAACCGATCTCCATCCGTTGGCATTGAGAAAAAGACTCCACAAGAGGTATGGTCTGGTAATCCCGCTAATTATTACGATTTAAAGATCTTTGGGTGTCTCGCGTATGCTCATGTTGATAATGGAAAATTGGAACCGAGATCCATTATATGTGTTTTTCTTGGTTATAAAACTGGTGTAAAAGGGTATAAGTTATGGTGTTCTGAAAATAGAAAAGTTGTGATTAGCAGAGATGTTGTTTTTGATGAAACTGCTATGCTACCTAACTTATCTCTTAAAGACTCTTCCAATAAAGAAAATCAAAAGCGGTGGAGCATCAGTTAATATAGAGTCGACTCCTCAAGCCAAGACAAAAATTGAGAATAGAGTTGCTTTTTCACCACAATACTCTATCGCCAAAAACAGTAACTAGAAGAGAAATTAAACCTCCAAAGAAGTATGCCGAGGTCGATCTAGTTGCTTATGCTTTAAATGTGGTGAAGATATAGATGCAAACCAAGAGCCGTCTAATTATTCTGAGGCGGTTAGCTGTGAAGACTCAGAAAAGTGGATGTTTGCTATGCAAGAGGAGATGGAATCACTCCATAAAAATAGAACATGGGATCTTGTGAAACTTCCTAAAGGTAAAAAGGTTGTTCGCTGTAAATGGGTGTTTAAAAAGAAAGAATGGACTCCAGGAGTTGAAGAACCCAGATATAAAGCAAGGCTTGTTGCAAAAGGTTACAGTCAAATTCCAGTAGTGGACTTCACAGATGTGTTCTCCCCAGTTGTGAAGCATAGTTCGATTCGAGCTTTGCTTGGTATTGTGGCCATGCATGATTTGGAGCTTGAGCAGTTGGATGTAAAAACTGCATTTTTGCATGGAGAACTTGAGGAAGATATTTACATGCAACAGCCAGAGGGTTTTACAGTCTCAGAAAAGGAGGACTATGTTTGCTTGCTAAAAAAGTCCCTTTACGGTTTGAAACAGTCACCAAGACAGTGGTACAAGAAGTTTGATTACT
The DNA here is from genome assembly GCA_025698515.1 of Gossypium sturtianum. Lineage (NCBI taxonomy): Eukaryota > Viridiplantae > Streptophyta > Magnoliopsida > Malvales > Malvaceae > Gossypium > Gossypium sturtianum. The sequence continues at coordinate 83,080,542 of CM046951.1, forward strand.
TTATGACTTCTCATGATTTTAAAAGAAGTAGTTTTGACAGTTGTGTTTACTTTAAGAAAAACAGTGATGGTTCTTTTGTGTATCTACTTCTTTATGTTGATGACATGTTGATAGCAAAGAAAAGATAAAGGAGAGATAAGAAAGGTCAAAGCCCAACTAAGTGAAGAATTTGAGATGAAAGATTTGGGACCAGCAAAGAAGATACTTGGTATGGAGATTCTCAGAGATAGAAAATCAAGTAAATTGTACCTAAGTCAGAAAGGGTACATTGAGAAAGTTCTTTGCAGGTTCAATATGCATAGTGCTAAGCCTGTTAGTACTCCTTTAGCAGCCCATTTCAGACTTTCATCGGCTTTGTCTCCACAATCAGATGATGAGATTGAGTACATGTCACATGTTCCATACTCTCATCGCAGTGGGATCTCTCATGTATGCTATGGTTTGTTCACGCCCGCATTTATCATATGCAATCGGTGCAGCTTAGCAGATACATGGCGAATCCCAGAAAGAACATTGGAAAGCGATTCGATGGATTTTAAGATACTTACGAGGTACTACGATGTTTGCTTACGTTTGGAAGAACTAGAGATGGAGTCATTGGGTATGTTGATGCCGATTTTTTTGGAGACCTTGATAGAAGAAGATCTCTCACTTTGGTTATGTCTTTACAATCGGAGGTTGTGCAATTAGTTAGAAAGCTACTTTGCAAACTACGATCGCTTTGTCTACCATCAAGCCGAGTACATGGCGACATCGAGGCTTGTAAAGAAGCTATTTGGTTGAAGGGACTCTTTAGTGAGCTAAATGAAGACCTTCAAATCAGACATGATTTTGTGACGGCCGTGAGTGCTATCTTCCTTACAAAAGATCAAATGTTTCATGAGAGAACAAAACACATTGATGTTAGGGTATCATTTTGTTCGTGATATTATTGCTCGTGGTGATATTGTTGTGAGCAAAATTAGTACTCATGAAAATCCTGCAGATATGATGACTAAGTCACTTCCTATAACCAACTTTGAGCATTGTTTAGACTTGGTTGGTGTTCATTGTTGAAGTTAAACCCTTAAGGGGTTTTATAGAAGAGGTGGAGAATTTGTTCGTTGAGAGTTCGCGATGAAGAACTTGTTTGTTGAGAATTCGTGTCAAGGTGGAGATTGTTAGAGTTGTGTGACCCAAATTCTAAGATATTGCTTGCAAGTCAAGTTAAACAAAATATATCTTCTTTCTAGAAGATTTAGTATTTATGAGTATAATATATTTTGCATTTATTAGCATAATATATTTTTACTTTGATTAGAATTAGGTTTTACAAGCCTATAAATAGACATAGTCTATTCCTCTTGTAATGGTTCGAATTCGACATAGTAAATTTTTTCTTCTCCTCTGCCCGTGGTTTTTTCCCGAAAGGGTTTCCACGTAAAATCTGTGTGTTCTTTATTTTATTTATCTTTTCTTTGCGATATATATTGTCATTACCGACATTTATATTTTTCACAAAGGGTGGGGGTTTTTATAGTTTTTTTTAACCGTTGGAGGCCCAACGGTAAAAAAATTGACCGTTGGAAGCGGCAAAAAGCGGCCCACGAGGGCGCTTTTGCCACATCAGCAAAGCGCGCCCTCAAGGACGCGCTTTTTGTCGATGTGGCACAAAGCGCTCCCTCGTGGACGCGCTTTCCTGGTTCATCCCTTGAAAACGCGCTGACGTGGACGCGTTTTCGGGGGAAATGACCCTTTCCGATAAATAATTATTTTTTAGGTACTTTTCCGTATATTTTGTTAAAAATTAGTATTTTTTGGTAAATTGCCCAAAATGAAATACTAAAACCACTTATTTTTTCGGAAAGTTAGAGAGCCAATGCATTGAAGTTGTGGTGTGCTCTTCTGTATTTATTGCTGTACTTTTGTACTCGTTTCTTCTACAATGAAGTTTATTATTAATATGAAAAAATATAATATAATCTTTTTACTCCTAAATTTGGTAATTAGATTCATTTTGGTATTTATATTCTGTTTTTCCACTTTGACTTTAAACTTAACAACTAGATCTATTTTAATCAATAAACTTAAAAAAAATAAAAGTTTGATAATATAACACTTTGAAATTATGCAAAAATCATCACTCAAAAATTTAAAAAATTATATAATTTTTCAAATAATAATATGATACAATCTTAGAATGTCATCTTCAATGTTTTAGATATTGAATTAGTAGTTAAACAATTCGAACCACTGGTTCCTGATTCAATAATTCATCCAATTCAATCAATTCGACCATCAAACCAACAACAATTAAATAAATGATTAAAAATTTATTAAATTAGTTCAACTTTCAATTTTTGTCTCAATTTTTAATTTTTACCAATTTCAAACAATTTTTAAGCCAATTGGTTCAACCCATTTGTTCAAATCATTATATTAAATAGTTCTCAATCTATCTGATCCAGTAATATTAATCACATCATTAAATCTTGACAAAATCCAAGAACAAAAACCAAAGTAGACAAAGAAAAATAAAAATACCAAAGTGAACCTAATTGACAAGTTCAAAAAAAAATTATCCCAAAATAAAAGATAAATAAATAAAAGTAAAGCCCTTGTACATCTACTGCATAATTAAAAAAAAAAAAACAAACAATTTATGACTAGGTTGATATATAATCTAAATCATCTAATCTTGAAAACCTGCCAGTTTAGGTTCTGCTAAAAGAAATTTATACCAAAAGTTGAGATGTTATATAAAAAATTTTAACATCTACACTTTAATTAGAAATTTCGATATATGCTTTCTTGTGAAACCTAGAGTAGAATTTTCCAGGTTCATGCAACTCATTAAAGCTTCTCAAGGAAACAGTGCTTAATCTGAGAGAGGAAAGTAGGTGTGATCATACATTATTTTCAGTCACTACTGACTGCTTGAAAATTAGCGATGGTTTTGGGATACTAATTAAAAGAAAATTGATGGAAATAATAATTATAATTGAACAAAAACAGCAGCAGGATATTCAATGTCATTTTTTTCTTTTATTTTTTCTTTTTTTTTAAATCTTCATGAGGAAAGACCTAACTTTACACCCCCTTTCCTTTGCTTCCTCCATTTCCTTGCCTGTTTTCTTCTCATGCTGCTTTCTTTTGCTGCAATAATAATAAATTAATAAATAAATCCCATTTGCATTATTTTAATACAATAATTTCAGCTTTAACATAAAAAAAAAGACAGTATATAAGATGCCTCTTCCTTGCCCATTTCACTAGTTAAATAGACCCACCTACTTCCAAAATTCCCGACCTAGTAATATTAAACACACGTCGCATTCGTGTTTATGACATTCATACATTCCAATCGTTGTGTTTATGTTTATACAACATGCAGACATGGATCACACAGATTGTCAGGCCAAAAACCAGGCTGATTTAAGAATCTGAATATCCGTATCCGTTCAATTCTAAATTGAAGGTCAATGGCGAGTGCAATTAGTTCTAAGTTAAATCGTGTGTGTGTGTGTGTGTGTATGTTTTGGTAAGAATGTTTTTTACTTACTCGTTTCTCTTCTTCCATCCTGGCCTTGATGAAAGAGTACATTGCCACTCCAGCAATAGCTATGGCTGTTCCAATACCTGTCTGTGTTGAAATCTTGTTTCCTGTAAGAAGTAGATCGTTCGATATTCAGCCTGAAGAGTTACATACTGACAATAAGAATCCGAAAACGGAGTATAAACAAGTAAGATTTAAACTTACCAAAGGCCAGGATTGAGAAGCCAATGACAAACACACGTTTCAGCACATTGCCAACTGCATGAGTGAGTGGTGCCACCCGCTCTAGTGTGTTGGTAGCCAACTGAATACCAAAAAATCTTCATCAGCTTCATCCGTATATATAAGGGCTTTACTAATGAGCGACGCATAAGACACTGTTTAGAGTTTATCACTCTTATTTTCAATACATTGGTGTAAGAGTGCTTTCAGGGAACTCGTTAGCAAAATCATATGTCAAGAGGCATCATGCTTGGATTAGATGCATAGAATCATAAATCAACACGAATGGAACTTAAAACAATGAAAATAAGGATAAGATAATGTACCTGATTGTAGAGATGGTAAAACATACCCACCCAAAAGAGATCCGAGATGAATTTAGTCATACCAACTTTAGCAATAGCATCAGTGAAACCATGCTTCATTAATTGAGGGCCCTCGAACTGCAATGAGGGAAACGAGGTTTAAGTGACCGTGGGCTCTAGGTTCAAAATTGTCTAAATATCTGCAGTTGCCCTCAAATTTTTACTTACAATGATGGCCGGAGGAATACAGACAAAGAGCGCAATGATGGAAATATAAGCGTAGACATTTGTACTGTCCATATCGGTCTGCATATATACGAAAAACCGACAAATATCATAAAATGCTTATCACAAGAGAGGGTCAAAAATATAAAGGAAGTGAGGAGGAGGAAGAAAGGAGCTCTGTTTGATTCTTTCAAAAAGGAACTGCGAAGAGTTTCAAAGAAAGTCACCATAGCTTTCTTGGAATAGATACTCCTGTAAGTGAATGAAATGTTAGAAATCATTGCACTAATGAAACCCGTCCAATTGAACGACAGCTCAGTCAGTGATGCCATCGATACACCTGCATGCATTTTGGGTTAAATGATACCCAAACATGGAGACACGTTAACAATTCAAGTGCAAATTGCCAATCTCGTAATAGAGTTCTAGAGTTTGTTTATCTACACAATTAGAGCTAGAGCACAATTGACACTTGAGCCAATTCACACGAGATGACCGAACAAAGAATAGAGAAATCACCAATAACAACAGGAGCAAGAGACAGCCATAGAGTTAATGGAATGGATTGTCCAAGTATGAATTGGGAAGCAGCAGCATTGAAGAAAGGCTCAAGAGCTGAAAAAAACAACAACAAACTAGTTATCAATAGGCTACACATGACATAAAACCACATATATTTAAAATATCATCCTCTAACTATGTTACTCGAACTTGGTGTGAGTGTCAAAGCAGGCAAGTGTTCAACACGCCATGTCTGAAAATGTGTCAGACATGAGTGTTGGACATGAATGCTTCAAGAAAAATGAAGAGTTGGAGCAACATAGCCTGCACAAGAGAATATAGATACATATAATGTCATCATCACCTTTGATTGTGTGGGTGAAAGACACAGCAACAGCTGCAAAGGAGACATTGCTAGTTACATGGCCCAATGCATGGCATAAGGCAACAGGGATCAACAACTTCAATAGGTTTGAATCAATAGGCTACACACAAATTTACATAAATCATCAGTGCCACAATAGCGACAAAATTCTCGGGTTTTCCTCAAAAAGAACTTTAGCAGGTTATAACATGTTGCATTTTCCCAACATTGAGGATTCTTACAGCAGCTAACACAACTTAAAGATTTGTAAGAAACTACATTGTAATATTAAGATGATGGGATTTAATTCCTTCACTTACAGCTCGCTTAGGGAGGCCAACGGCCCAGCTGAGCAAACAATATACCACCCCAACGAACAAGTGAATAACTGACACAAAACTGCATCAAAAATGGCATCAAACCATTACTATTCAATGGGAAAGAAAAAGTAAAATTCTGGTTTTGGATTCTCTATTGTACTAAAATTTTGAAATTTAATCTCTATACTTATAATTTCACATAATTTGATCCTCTGCAATATTATTAGCAGGTCTAAATTGATAATGCTGATAACTGCGGCCGTAAACGTGAAATTCACAAATCTGCTAAAACTATTAACCCCGTTATTAATCAACCATTAAGACATTAAAAACTGCAATTAACAGTATTATTTGGACCTACAAATAATATTATAAAAGTAAAGGCATTATTCCACATTAAAGTTGAGTTAGTAGATGGACTAAAACTAAGATTAGACCAAATGATAAGTTAAAAATTCCCCAAAAAACAAGAAAAATGATATAAAAATTCCATTTACTTACTAGGGATAAGGGAAGTAATTGTAGATCTTCTTGTTGAGAATGTTAAAGATTACATTTAAGAAGTACCTGGAAAGATAAAAAAGAAGATTAAAACACGGTGTTGTAAATTGAAATTAAAAAAAAATTGAAGTAAATTTGACTGTTGACCGAATCTTAACCACGGTTCAAACCGCCGAACATTTGACGGTTAAACACGCCGACCGGTTTTTTTACCTACCACAAGAAGAAGAAGCAGCCAGTAACAAGAGCGGGATACTTCTGGAAGAATCCAACCGGAGCGATCTCAGCGTCCCTGCAATATCACCGAATCAGTGTGTCAGAGAACTAAGGAGTGGACGAGTTTGACCGAGTCAGAACGGAGGAAACGGACCTCACCCGGCGGAATCGCTTCCTCCCCCGGCCGCCGACGACGCGGAAGCTAGAACCGGCTTCAAAATCTCCCGTTTAATGACCGGCGAGCTCTCGAGCAACAGCGACGGCCTTAGCTGTCTCCCCCATATCACGTTCCCGCCTTCTCCGACGGCTCCGATAGGCTTAGCCGAAGCAAACGAAACACTGAGACAGTCTTGCGAAAGCTTCGGCCTGATCTGAGGCAAGCCGGCGATGATGGAAGCGCGTGACAACAACCGCGACTCCATTGTTACTGAGAGGAAGAGAGAATCAAATGGCTATCCTCTTAGATAAGAGTGAGCTCTTTAATGGAGGGAAAAGAATTAAGTAATTAACAGATTTTTCATTTTCTATTTTTCATTTGGTTTATTTCTGATTTTAGTCCTTATACTATTCTAAAATTTGATATTTAATCATTTTATTTTAATTTGACATTTTATTATTGGTGCAGGGTTGAGCAATTTTTTTTATTTCGAGAAATCAAAAACCAATTTATCATAATATTTGGACGGTTTTTGGCTCACAAATTAACAAACTATAGTTACTCGAAATGAATCAAATTTTATTTTATTTTATTTCATTTATAATTAATTTTAATTTTTATGATGTAAAAATAAAAATTGTAAGGTTCAATTGACATTTTTGCTGCGGTAATAATGAGAATATAAATTTAAGAGCGTTTAAACCCATATTATCTTCTATGGGCGGGTTATAGGTAGTAGTAGTAGTAATTTTTTATATATTTTATTTAAAATGGTAAAAATAACATAAAAATGCTATGTATTTATTTTCAAAAATAAAATATAAGAGTTATTGATTATTTTTATATGAAAATTTCTTTTTAAAAAATATTAATGAAAAAATATTAAAATTTTATTAAATAACTTTCACAAGTCATAAAATAAAGTTTATTTTGTCAACATAAAGTCTAAAACTCAAAATTAATATGTAAAAATTGAGAACTAAATCAAACTATCACAAACAATTTAAACAAATTGATCAAACTAAATCGAACTCAACCCTAATTGTTTAAACATGTGACTAGATTCCACGTGACTTACTGGTAGTGTAGTCGAGTAACAATAAAAAAACAATCATGTTATCACTTTAATTACAACAACTAATTGTGTATTTTATATATTAAAAAAAATTAAATTATGTCGAATTAAAGTAAAAGATTAATCTAAAAAAATTAACATAGTCAAGGGACTAAAACTAGAATTACGCCTTTCACTTTTTTGTTTTTAAAATTATTGATTAATTCTATTTTATTGGTCCTCGACTCTCAAAAAATTACGTCGTTTTGGTCACCTGCGGCAAGGTACCGGCGAATACGCTGTATAATCTGACTTGATGACGTAAAATAAAGATCAGAAACCGAGGAGATTGTTAATCAACGGTGGAGAAATCATTGAAAGAGAAATGAAGAGATTGAGATGTGGGGCCAGATCTTATCCCCTGTGTATGGCTGGTGAAGACAGATATCTCGTCCAATTGTTTACGAGTGGCTTCTATTTTGCCTTGTTTTTGCAAATATCCTTATCGTCTCCCATCCCCTTTCCATTATTTGCTTGAAAGTAAATGTTTATCATTCCACTTTTAGTCCCTCTATGATGCTTACTCTTATATTTTAATCAATCTATTTTAATTCAATACAATTTAATCCTCTATTTTAGGTTCAAATGGATATCATCATATGTTGCTACCCTTAAAAATGATGACATGAATTTCTTTTAGTGTTATTTGGTCATAGACAGGGTCACGTGAAAATCCAATCATTATGTTCAATCACTAATATATTTATATGTTAGTTACTATTTTAAAAATAAGATTAAAATATGCCACAAGTCTTTGTACTAGTTAAAAATTTAGAATTTATTCTCTATACTTTTATTTTTAAAATCTTAGTCCTTTTTTAGATTTCAAAATTCAAATACAATTGTTAACCGTGTTAACATTATTTTGTTAAATTTAAGTTCATTACAACGTAATTTTTTTTAATTACATAACAACCAAGTGAATTTTTTTTTAAGTTTAAAATGTCATACCAACGAATTTAACAAAATAATTTAACAACATAAGTGATAACTGTGATGGTTGTCCTCTTCTTAACGGAGGGTGATTTAGCTGGGAACATTGTACATCTAATGTAATTATTTGGTAAGTTTTAGTTTTAGTTATATAGCTTTGAGAGTAAAGTTGTCTATATGTCAAGTTGAGCTTTATCGTCTCAGTGAGATTAATATATTTATACTATAATTTAAGTTCTTGATTAAGTTGATGTTATCCTCAAACGAGTCATTTACTCGATTAGAAAATTACGAGAATGTCCTTTTGTAATTAAAATAAGTAATATTATTCGAGAGTATTTTAACTTTTTTATTTAAAAAACAATAAAAATATGCATATGATGGGATTGAAAGACAACTTCATTAGTAAAACCTTTATTTTACCATTCAACTAAAGTTTTATTTTGATATTTTTATACATTTTAATTTTTTCATTCACACTTTATTACCTCCGTAAGTTGTATATATATATACTAATCTTTAAAATCCCAACTGAGTTGGTGTCGCTCTTTAACCAGTTCACCAACTCGGCTAGGAAGTTACGAAAATGTCCTTCCGTAATTAAAATAAGTAATATTATTTGAGGGTATTTTAGTCTTTTCGCTTTAAAGAAAATCAATAAAAATATGCATACGATGAGAATTGAACCCACACTAATTGCATTAGTAAAACCTTTAATTTAACATTCAATTAAAGCTTTATTTTAATATTTTTTATACATTTTAATTTTATTATACACATTTATTACCTCGACATTGACTCAAGATTGATGAAAATATTATGATAAACAATTTAACCTAATTTTTTCATTTTAATAATGTACATGTTTAATGTGTTTTTATTAATTAGTTTCAAACTATACGTTTCATTATTTATTTTATGTTATTTTTAAATAGATATTTGTGTTCTAAATTTGTGGTTTTTACATGCATACGCATCTGATAGAATTTCTAGTATTAATAATGTATTTGATTGAGTTATGATAAACCGTAAAAGTAACATATTTTAATCCCACATTTAGCATACTTTTGGATGATTTATCCCCTGATTTATGTAAAAAGGTGCTCTTAATCCTTTCTTTTCATGTTTTATACTCGTGAAAGCAGGAGGATGGAAAGAACAAGAAACGGGCTCAAAACGGACCAAATTGGGCCAAAGTGAAAATCGACACGGCCTGGACTTGAGCCAACACGGTCGTGTCTCCTTGATAGACTAGAACACGGCCTGATCACGATTTACACGGGCGTGTCACCTCATTAAAAGTCCGAACACGACCTAAAGGCGATTCACACGGGCGTGTGCCATGGCCGTGTCCCCGCATGTGTGGAGAAGAGCAATTTCACTTAAAAGGATACTTAGGGGCAAAGAAACCTATTTCAAAAGCCTATATAAACACCTTAAGTATAACCTAGAAGGGGCGTGTGAGCTAGGCCAAGGAGCCGAGCCGAAAAGGTCAGATTTGTGGGAAACACTCAAAGATAGCCAATTGATACATCTCAAGAAGCCGAAATTCTACTCAAGACGGCGGATCTCTCCTTCAATTCTTTCAGGGGTTTTTAGGAATTTCTTATGTTTTGTTTTATCTTTTCTTCTGAGATGTTTTCTTTTATTATTATGAACTAAACCCTTCAGATACCTGAAGGGGATGAAACTTAGATGAATCTTGTTATCGTTTGCTGAACTATATGATAAATACTTGATTTGTTCTTAATTATGTGTTCTTAATTCTTGTGTTAATATTTTCGGGATATTGATTCAAGTTTGATGTGCTTAGGTGGAGGAGCAAAAGTCCCTGCTTAAGAGTAGATCTAGCATAATTAAGCGGAGTTGATCGAACGCCTAGAGATAGGGTGACGAGATTTTGCCGGATTAGGGTGAAACCTAATATGGGAGTCCATAGATCGAGTTAATGAAATTCTAGGGGTTTTAATTAGAAAGAGATTTCAATTAATCAACCTAGGGTTAGACGTTATTCGCTTGAGAGAGGGTTTAATATACATTAGGAGTCTTACGGATCAAGTCAAGTGAATAAATCGTGCAGTTCAGAGTTAGATAACAAGTGAAGTCTAGGTGGATTCTTCCTAAGGGTATCGTCTTAATCAACCGAGTTTTTCCAACGAAGATTTCCCCAATTCATTCTTTTTTTTTCTTTGCGTCTTTAGCTTAGTAGTTAGTTAAATTTAGATTAAATAACAACTTCACTTATTTTAGGCTAGATAATAAAAAGAAAGTTAGTATTAGTACTTTTGGTTCCTTTGGGTTCGACAATCCGGTCTTGCCTAAGCTATACTACTGTTCGATAGGTGCACTTGCCTTAATCGTTGTTATAGTTAGTTCCAAGTTCGATCATTATAAATTTAAAACTCTGAAATCAACGATCAAGTTTTTGGCGCCGTTGCCGGGGAACTAAAATATTAAGAAAGCTCTATTTTTATTACTTTAGCCATTATTTTCCGCAATTTACTTTTATTTTTATTTTTGTTTTGTTTTTAACTTTGCTAAATTTTCTTTCTTTCTTTTCCTAGCAGGTACCTCTAGTTTATGACTAGAAGGAACCCGAGAGGACCACTAGTATACGACAGTGATATTGAAGCTCACTGCTCGCAGAATCGCGAGAGAAATTAGGCGAGCCCTAAATTACACTGAGAAAAAGAGCGAGAAGGCGGATCCAATCCTCATGAAGGGATGGACGAGAATAATCCACCACCACAAGATGTGGCGAGAAAATAATGATTCACAGCGTACTATGTATGATTATGCTAAACCTCATTTAACAGAGCAAAATCAAGTATTGTTAGGCTCATATATAGTTGCTAATAATTTTGAATTAAAACCTAACACTATACAAATGATTCAACAATTTGTTCAATTTGATGGTTTACTGGGACGAAGACCCAAATACTCATATAACTAATTTTTAGAGTTACGTGATACCTTCAAAATAAATGGCGTTTCGATGATGCCATCCGTCTTTGGTTATTTCCCTTTTCATTAAGGAATAAAGCCAAACAGTGGTTAAACTCGTTACCACGAGGGTCAATCACTACATGGGATCAAATAACCGAAATTTTTTTATTAAAATATTTCCCACCGGCCAAAACGGCCAAATTACGGAATGATATCTCTTCTTTTGTGCAGATGGATTTAAAAACATTATACGACGCATGAGAGAGATATAAGGATCTCTTGAGAAGGTGTCCGCACCATGGTTTACCCTGGTGGCTCCAAGTCTAAACTTTCTATAACGGTGTAAACCCCTCAACGAGGCAACTAATTGATTCACCGCCGGTGGAACCCCGAACAAATGAACTCACAGAAGCGACCTACGAGTTTATTAAAGAGATGTCAGCGAATAACTATCGGTGGCAAAGTTACAAGGATAAAACCAACAAAATCAAGCAGGAGTTTTCAACCTCGACGCGATAACCATGCTATCAACACAGTAGAGAGATGATGAATAAAAATCTTGATAGTTTGTGTTCTTTCGCAGTACATCCGATGAATGCAAATGCGACGCAAGTGGAATTGTGGCGAATCCCGAGTACCCACCCTACCAACCGGGCATAGAAAGCGAACAGATGAACTATATAGGTAATAATTTCAGATCTAATAATAACTCTTATAGTAATACTTATAATCCAGGTTGGAGGAACCAGCCAAATTTTTCATGGGGAGGTCAAGGAAATCAAGGAATTCAAAGACAACAACCTCCTCAAAATTTCTAAAATCAGCCCTATCCACAGGAAAAGAGGCCGAACCTTGAAGAGATGCTGACAAAATTCATGGCAGCCACATATAACTGTCTCTAAGACACTGAAACCACCCTTAAGAATCAACAGGCATCAATTAAGGGGATCGAAAGTCAAGTTGGGGAACTTACTAAGACAGTTGGACAACTTGCAAAGATAATTTCCGAACGACCGCAAGGGCGTCTACCAAGCAACACTGAGATTAACCCAAAGGAGCAAATCCAAGCTATCACAGCTCATGATAGTATAGGGTTAGATGAACCCAATCCAATACAAGAAAACGAGGTAGAGAAAGGTAAAGTTGATGTAACACAAGAAAAGCCAAAACCGGTAATCAAAAAGTACCAACCTCGCATTCCTTATCCCGAAGCGATGAAGAGAGACGATACAGAGGAACAGTTTGGTAAGTTTCTTAAACTTTTAAATAAATTACATATTAACTTACCGCTACTTGAAGCCCTTTCGCAGATGCCAGATTCTAGAAAATTTTTAAAAGAGCTTTTGACGAACAAGCGAAGGATAGACGAGGCATCACACATGGAACTAAACGCAATGTGCTCTGCAATCTTGTAAAATAAACTACCACAGAAATTAAAAGATCCAGGGAATTTTACGATTCCATGTTTAATTGGTAGTTTACCTATTGATAATGCATTAGCTAATTTAGGGGCAAGCATAAATGTCATGCCTTATAAATTGTTTAAACAACTAGGTCTAGGGAAACCCAAACAAACTAGGATGAGCATCCAACTAGCTGATAAAACTGTTAGAATTCCTAAGGGTATTATCGAAGATGTTCTTGTAAAAATTGATAAATTCGTTTTCCCAGTAGATTTTGTTGTCTTAGACATGGATGAGGATAATTCGATTCCCTTAATTTTAAGAAGACCATTTTTAGCAACTGCTAGAACAAAAATTGATGTTGGTACAGGAGAACTCATACTTCGTGTAGGTGATTTAATCGATCGGTTTACAAGCTCTTGACTCGGCCAGACAACAATTGATGAAGGTGAGAAAGTAAATTCAGTTGATAACCAAGTTGTTCAACTTTCACCACAGGAAACACCACAAGGTTACAAACCTAAGCCGAATCATGAACCCCATGACAACAAAGAAGAATTACATAAGGAATGAAGCCTTAGGGTCGAAAAATTAGAAGAGTGGAAAACATAATTCAAAGAGGAACCGGAACCACACGAAGTAAAACCGAAGGAGCCCCCAAAAGAGCTTATAGGAACAACAAACCACTTCAAAATAGGAGACCAGGTACTGTTAGATAAAGTAGATCCTCGCCTCATCACATCAGACCTGAACACAAATGAAGAAATTCCTCTTGAGGTACACAATATTTTCTCATACGAAACAGTCGAGGTAAGTAATCCTATTTTTGGTACTTTCAATATAAACGCTTCTCGACTTAAACTTTATCAAGGAAATAGAACCGATAGCATGAGGAAGATATTCAAAATTTTAAACCACCACGATTTTTTGCGAATACGAGGAAAGTCTAGCTTAAGACTTTTAACGAAGCGCTCGGGAGGTAACCTTGAGCACTAACCCTAATTACTTTCGTATTTGTTTTCATTTTATTTTATTCTCTTTTCTTAGTCTTAAACACCTAGTTTTAAACTAACCAAAAGTGCAGATTTCCAGCCCACACGGCCTTGCACACGGTCGTGCCGTGGCCGTATGGAAGTACAGAATCTCTGTACTGACAATGGCAGAAGAGGTACAAGTCAGAAAGAATCAAATCTTCAAGTCACAGACTCCAACCACCACCCCACGGGCACCGACAAAATGCCACGGTCGTGGACGACACTGACTTATCACCAACGGGCGTGGTAATCTGTAAAATGGGTGTGGGTGAACCAACACGCCTAGATACACGGCCGTGCGAGGCGGCCGTGTGAATCAACACATACACAGTACACGGGCGTGGGAAAGTGTCAGACCTCAAAACTCCATTTAAAACCACCCCCTTCTCCTTTTTCTCACCTACTTTCCACCTCTTTTTTCCTCCCTTTATCGATTTTCTCCTCCTTCTCTATACTCTTGAGCTACACCAAAACCATGTCAAAGAAGCGGAAGAAGCCAAGCACAGTCTCCTCATGGAGATCAATCTATATAAGTTCATGCCGGCCGCTTTATTCACTCGCCAAGCCAAGGGTCTTTGAGACCATTTATCTTTTCTTTTACTTTTATCTTCTCCTTTATTTTCCTTCTCTTTGACTATCTTATGCTTAATTTAGTTTATTTTAATTTAGTTTCTTAGTGTCAGGTTCTAAAGGCCGCTTATGAATCACGCCACTTCCGCCACCGCCAGCACCTCCGCAGCCTTAGAAATCACACCCAACAATAAGGACTCTACGGTCCATTTATCTTTTCTTTTAATTTTAGTTCACTTTTTATTTTTCTTCACTTTAGCTTGCTTTTCTTTAAGTATTTAATTAGTATAGTTTTAATCATTATTTTTTTATCCTGGCTAATCCTCCATGAGCTACTCAATTTCTTCATCTAACACAGAGCTCGTTAGTAACCGCCACAACAAAAGACGACACTTCCAACGTATCTTTCACCTCTAATCCAAGGATGTCATCCATAATTCAAGAAGTTTCACTTTTCCCCATATCTTATGATTTTATTATTATCGTGCTATTATCTATCTTTGTACATTGAGGGCAATGTACATCTTAAGTGTGGGGGGTGAATCTTAAGGATTCCAAACTTTTTGCATTATTCTCAAATCCCTGAATTTAGTCTTGTTTTTAAGTAAGTTTCTCATATTATGATTAGAATGAAATTTCCATGACTTATGATCTTTATTGATATGTTTTAGATTAAGTCATTGATAATTGCGCATTGATAATTAAATTCTAAGATACTAGAGAATCAAGCATGATAAGTCTATTTTTGTAATTAAATTTTTTTCTAGGTTGTTAACCCGAATTTGAATATTACTTTGAAATTTGAAATTTACGAGGTTGATATCAAAATACCCATAATTTTTGTGAGATTTTGAGCCTTATAAGAGCATATATCCTTTTTCATGCTCACTTTTTGATTATGAGTGTGTCAACATTGAACTGTTATTCTAGAACTTGCCTCGATTATACATGTTGAGACCACATCTTTGATTTGATATACAGAAATGATAAAGGCACCTAGGAATTAACCCATTTACTCCATAAAAAGCCTACCTTCATAATTAACCCCTAGTGAACCCCTTTGATCCTAATAACCCTTTTTATTGACTCACCCACTAATATTAACCTAAAACCCTTTGTATTTGTTATCACCATTCTTCTTGACTACCCTTTTTTGTCGAGATTTGATTTGATCAGTTGCCTAACTATGTTCTTTATTTCAGTTGTTAAAGTTCTTTATTATTACTTGATCTTAAAAAAAAGTCGAAGTATATTCAGTATTAGTATGATGAAAAGCGAGCTTGTACAATTAAAGTCTATTTATTGAAGAAGAAGCTCGTATTATTAGTTTCAAAGTTTCAATTCATGTAATTATTTATTTTTCAGTTCATTGTTTCTAGTTAGGTAATTTTTCAGGTCGATCTCGATTCTAACCCTCTAATTCAGCCTTTATCCACACCTTAACCCAAGCCCCGTTACAACCCTTTCAAAGACCTTTTGATTTGTGCATCATCTCATATTACAGTGGTGGAGATTTGATTTTCATGCAAGCCTATGGGATTAACTTTTCAGGTTTGACATTTGAGTGCTTAATGCTGAACCTTAAATACTTTGAGTGATTTGAGTGAATCTTTTGTGAGGATGTCAATCCTTGTAGGTTTTGGATCAGAGGTAATTATTTAGATGAGGGGAAACACCTATGTTTTGTGCTACAAATGTATGACTTATATTGTTTGAATCTTTAGGACTCTTTGAGTTAAATTATCCATGTATAAATTATCTATGAATTATGATGAGACATTGTTGATAGGAATATTGAATCATGGAAAGTTCGTTTTAATTGTAAGTTAAGAATTTTGCTTGAGGACAAGCAAAAGCTTAAGTGTGGGGGTATGTGATAAACCATAAAAGTAACATATTTTAATCCCACATTTAGCATACTTTTGGACGATTTATCCCCTGATTTATGTAAAAAGGTGCTCTTAATCATTTCTTTTCATTTTTATACTCAAGAAAGCACCGGAGGATGGAAAGAACGAGAAACGGGCTCAAAATAGACCAAATTGGGCCAAAGTAAAAATTGACATGGCCTGGACTTGAGCCAACACGGCCGTGTCTCCTTGATAGACTAGAACACGGCCTGATCACGATTTACACGGGCGTTTTACCTCATTAAAAGTCCGAACACGGCCTAAAGACGATTTACACGGGCGTGTGCCATGACCGTGTCCCTGTCGTGGAGAAGAGCAATTTCACTCGGAAAAGGATACTTAGGGGAAAAGAAACCTATTTCAAAAGCCTATATAAACACCCTAAGTATAACCTAGAAGGGGGCGATGAGCTAGGCCAAGGAGCTAAGCCGAAAAGGTCAGATTTGTGGGAAACACTCGAAGATAGCCAGTTGATACATCTCAAGAAGCCGGAATTCTACTCAAGACAGCAGATCTCTCCTTCAATTCCTTCAGGGGGTTTTAGGGATTTCTTATGTTTTGTTTTATCTTTTCTTCTGAGATGTTTTCTTTTATTATTATGAACTAAACCCTTCAGATACCTGAAGGGGATGAAACTTAGATGAATCTTGTTATCGTTTGCTAAACTATATGATAAATACTTGATTTGTTCTTAATTATGTGTTCTTAATTCTTGTGTTAATATTTCCGGGATATTGATTCAAGTTTGATGTGCTTAGGTGGATGAGCAAAAGTCCCTGCTTAAGAGTAGATCTAGCATAATTAAGCGGAGTTGATCGCGCGCCTAAAGATAGGGTGACGAGATTTTGTCGGATTAGGGTGAAACCTAATATGGGAGTCCATAGATCGAGTTAATGCAATTCTAGGGGTTTTAATTAGAAAGAGATTTCAATTAATCAACCTAGGGTTAGACGTTATTCGCTTCGAGAGAGGGTTTACTATACATTAGGAAGTCTTACGGATCAAGTCAAGTGAATAAATCGTGCTGTTCAGAGTTAGATAACAAGTGAAGTCTAGGTGGATTCTTCCTAAGGGTATCGTCTTAATCAATCGAGTTTTTCCAACAAGTATTTCCCCAATTCATTCTTTTTGTCTTTGCGTCTTTAGCTTAGTAGTTAGTTAAATTTAGATTAAATAACAACTTCACTTATTTTAGGCTAGATAATAAAAAGAAAGTTAGTATTAGTACTTTTGGTTCCTTTGGGTTCGACAATCCGGTCTTGCCTAAGCTATACTACTGTTCGATAGGTGCACTTACCTCAATCGTTGTTATAGTTAGTTCCAGGTTCGATCATTATAAATTTAAAACTCTGAAATCAACGATCAAGTTACTATCACAAATTAACTCGACATTGACTCAAGATTGATGACAAAACAATAATAAACAATTTAATCTATTTTTAAAATTTTAATATCGTGCATATTTCACATGTTATTATTAATTTGTTTCAAGTCATATGCTTTATTATTTATTGTATGTTATTTTTAAATACACATATATTTGTATTCTATATTTGTGATTTTCACACATACACGTATGTCATAGGATTTCTTATAGCTCAGTTTAAAATATGAATTTCATATTTTGCTAAAGTTACCAATATTATTTTAATTTTTTATAAAAAAACCATATATGTTATTTTTAATTAATATTTGATTAATGCTATATACTTTTTTTTCTTTTACTAAAAATAAATATAAACAATTTACTTTTTATAAAAATTATATTATAATATTATTTTTCATATTATATAAATTAAATAATATATAAAAATAGCATATTATAAAATTTGAAAATAAGTAAGGTTCAAGCCTTAAATATTAGAGCTGAAGTCAAATTGATATTTAAACAAGTTTATTTTTGCTTAAACTCGTTTTTCATAATTTCATTCAAATTTGAAACACGTCTTAAAATTTGAATAATTAGCTCAACCTTTAAACATGTGAGTAAACGTGGGATGGTAATCATATCAGGTTGTCATTTGAAAGCCGAACTTGAAATATACAAATTCTTCATTCAAACAAACCGCTGGATACCTTGAACCAAATTTAGATAAGAGAAGAAATTACAACTGTTATTAACTCGAGATCCAACATTCTAAACCTAAACCCTAAACCCAAAAAACAAGTTACAACAAACAAGGGAACGTAAATCAGAACTCTAAGAAGACCTCTCGGAATGATGATGACGAGGACGAGGACGGAGCCTGAGAACAAATCTGAGGAACGTACGCGTTGCCGTCATCATGCATCGATACAGAAGCATTCAATCGTTTCTCCGATACCAACGGCAATTCTTGACCCAAAGCAATATCTCCTCCATGAAGCACTCTGTGATCAATGTATTCAAGCATGTCTCCGACGTTGAAATCGACGGTGGTCGTTCCGTCACATTCCATTTGATTGTCAAGCTGTTCGTTTTCCAGGGGAATGGTCATATGATAATTATGAGAAGGAAACTGATGATATTCATTGCCTTGTTGAATGGTGTAATTGTTTAGTATCATCTCTTGACCTTGTAAGCACCCACGTTGAAATGGAGGGGAACAGCTTGAACTTCTATCATAGTTTCTTCCACTTGTAATTTGTTGAGGAACCTTGCTTTTATGGTGGACTCGACATAGAACCCAATCGTCCAACTAACAATAACAAGACAAATAGAAATGGATCGAGTTAGTAAATCATATCGTGATATTAGTTTTGAGTCTATCAACCTCCTGATAGTCTATCAAATAATTTCCCTTATAATAGATATATAAAGATAAATATTTTATTTTTAAAATAATGAAAGTGACTTTTAAAAACTACACATGAAAATACATTTTGTATTTTAAAATTTTGATGAATGAAATCGATAGAATTGAGTTAAGTATCTACGACCTTCAATTCGGGTTTAATTCGATTCTTTTTTCTAAAATATTGCAAATGACTTACTCGCATTGATCCTTTAGGTTTCTGAGGTAGAAAGTGATCATAGAGAAGCCTATACTCAGTCATCACCCAATCTGTCCTTGAAGCTTTAGGAGGCCGACCTTTGTAAAAGACAAGAGTTTTCTTCATGCCAAGACATTGTGACCCTACAGAAGTGATGATCGGTTTATCAGTCCCGGTGGCTTTCCAATACCCGCATCCCGTCGCTCTATTTGGACGTGTCCCATTCGGATACTTCCTATCTCTTGGACTAAAGAAAAACCACTCATTCTCCCCAAACAAAGCCTTACCTGCAACCATAACCAAAAGAAAAGTGTATGTTATTTCCACTACAAATAATTTGTCATATACTAACGACTAAAAGGAGGGCTTGAACAAAAATATTAGACCTGTTTAAAATATGAGTCAGCCTCGAGTTAGAACATTCAAGGCTCGAGCTTGACCTGCTTTATATCATTTTTATATATTATGTAATTCCTAACAAATAAAAATTAAATATATAGTAGTATTATACAATACTATATAAAATGGTACTATAGTATAATATTACTATAATGTAAATATTAAAAAAATGTTAAAATTACTATATATAAAATTTCAATAAATAAAAAATATAAAAAATATATAAAATTATTAAATTAAAAATTAAAAATTATATAATATTTTAAAAAAAATTAAATTATTATGAGTTTGTCTAAAATGGGCTTAGGTTAGCTATTTACAAATACTAACAGACTTGGGTAAAGTTTTAGGTCCATATTTCGGGTTAGACTTGAACAAATATAAAGTATGTTAATATCATGTCTAAGTCTGACCTAACCCAAATCCAACTTGATCTAACCCATGAACATCTCTATTTGTACCAGCAATCATTTTAAAGAAAATGTCAAATTTTATTGTTGAGAGGAAAAAAAAGTGGATGTTTTTCAAGAGCTCATCAACAGTCGTGGTTAAATTATCGATATACGCAAGACATATGCTGACAAAAAGAGTCTGTCTGTCACAATAGATAAGCCTATTCCAACGGTAAGAATATGTATTGATATAAGTTGCGATATTGGTTGCAGATGAGTAATCTGTCAGTACAAACTTAATTATAGTGTAGCCTTTGGTTGTCGCTAAAAGTCCATCAATATGCTATATTTTGCTTGTAGTGTTCAACTTTTCATTTGTCTTAAAATACTCTGTCTCGATATAAGTATTAAACTCACTTTTGAGTTGGATAATAGATAAATAAATACTATGAATGTGATACATTTTTATATATATATATATATATATATATATATATATAGAAGTAGGGGAAAACAATCAGTTTGGTCCAATTAAAAAATTGAAAAATTATTGATCGATTCAGTTACTTAAGTAGATTAAACCGAATTGAATTGGGTTCGGCTTAAAAGTATATTATATTATATATATGTTAAAAATCGTTTAAGTCAGTTAATTTAGTTTAAAAATTCACAATCAATAGCCGACCAATATAATTTTTTTTTTTATACAATATCTACTTTTAGTTATAACTTCTTCTCAACCCTTAAATCGAAAGAAAAATGCACTTAAAAACGCTTGAACCTACGTCCTCCTAATTGCTGCAATAGCAACGCTTTGACAACATAATCTATTTTTAATTGCCTATAAAACCACCATAACTATCATAATTGACTTGACCAAACCAACTCAATCAGAAGCTATTGATTCAATAAGATTGAGTCGAGTTTTGGACACAAAAAGAGTACCTGGAAGTTCCCATGGATCGAACTTGTAGATATTGACATCAGCAATGATGTTGAAAAGGGGATTAGAGGAAGGAGAGAGCTTTTGGGTTAAATAATAAATGATAAGCTCTTCATCTGTGGGATGAAATCGAAAGCCTGGTGGGAGGATATCACTACCACTATTCATTCCATACATTTTAGGAAGCAAAGAGGAAGAATTTTAGATGCACATTGGTTTGTATTTATAGAGAAAAAAATCATGCACAACCTACTAAACAAGAACAAATGATGTGCTTTTGATCTTTGGTGAAATCACCATAATATTAATATTATTATTTAGTGGTCACTATCTAATAGTTGGATTTTGAAATTATGTTGTTTCGAATTTTTGTTTTTCTTGAAATATACTAACCCATGATAAGTATCTTATATATATATATATATATATATATATATATATTTCGACACTTTACTCAAATTCAAATATTATAATTCGAATTAGAGATATGTATACAATCCATGATCAAGTAGCCTAATCTGACTCGATTCAATTTATTATACTATTTAAAAATGATTAAATATATAAATAAATTTAAATAAAATTAGCCATTTGAAGGGATTCAAATCTACGCAAAACCTATCAACACTCTTAATTTAGATGCATTGTTTTGCATTTGATTTTGTGTGCATGGTTACTATTATTTCATGTAGGTTAAGATGATTAGGGTTGTTTTCTCTACTTCAAATTCAACTCTATGGGTAATTTCGGTTTAGTTTGGTTAGGTTTTTTTTTTAATTTTTTTAATGGGTTTTAGTTTTTGGACTTTATTTTATCTTTTATAAAATGAGTTTTGTTTTAGAGCTTTTGGATATTATTCAAAATATTTTTCATAAATATTTATTTAAAAAATAATTAATAATGTTTTATAAAAAAAAATTATATCGTATTTTTTAACACGAAATTTCTAACTTCACTAAAAATATCCTCGTACTGGTTGGCTGTTATTATTAAAAATAATGTGTTTTTTTGGGTACCATTCATAGGTTTTATCATAAGTTTGGATGAAATGTTTTGAAATAAAATAAGTTGCAGGCCTATCATTAACTTCCCTGAACTTGCAATGTAGACTTTGGTTTGTTTTTCTAGTAATTCGCAACAGTAACATCTCATATCTACATATAGATGCCATGACTGCGAATATCCTTTAGAATTTCTTGGATTAAGTGCAATTTTCTTTCCATGAAAATGATCCAATGACATAGGCAGGGGGGTGGTGATGGGATCCGTGCCTTGCCCCAAGTGTAGTTGAAATTGAACGGAATTAGACTAAAAATTGATAGGTATATCAATTTCGATAAAAGGATGGAATTAGTTTTTAAGTAAATAGTTCGAAATTAGTAAAAAAATTGATCATTAATGTTGAACCATTTGAATTAATTTTTTTAATTTTTTAATTAATTATTATTAGATCGACAATTTAACCAATAAAATTGATTGAATCGAAAAATAGTAATATGATTAATTCAATTTTTAAGAACTTGCTTCAACCTCAATTTTTGAAAATTTGTATTAGGTTCTTGAATTAAAAAAAATTAATTAGGTTTTTTCAAAAAAAAAAAAAAATTCACATTAAGTCTATTGAAAATTTTAAAAACTTGAACTAAGCTCTTATATAATTTTTGAAAAGTTTCATTGAATATATAAAATTTAAAAATTTTAATTAAATCCCCAAAAAAATATAAATTCTCATTAAACCTCTAAAATATTTTTTTAAAAATTTAATTAGACCTTTCGAAATTTAATGTCAAGATCTACCCCTAAATATGAGAATATATATGGGTTAGTATTCGATGTATGAGGTAGGACAATGCCAAAGGGTAGGGGGACCTTACCCGCTAAAATGGTTAAATTTTATTTAGTCGCTTTAAAAATTCTAAAATTATAAGTTAATACATTGGTAAAATTGCACTTTGACCTCCCAAGATGATAAAATTTAGTTTTCCCTTTTAAAATTCTGAAATAATAAGTTAATACAATTGATAAAATTTTATTTTGACCCTTCTAAAATAAATTTTTTAGTTCGTCCTATGCACAGCCAGTGAAAAACTTTTATTCCACAAGCAAAGTTCAAATACTACTATGTGTCTCATTTTTTATACTTACTACTTTTTTTTAAAAAAAATTACTATTGCTTAAGAGTGCATTTGATTCAGGGAATGTAAAGTTACTTAGTGTTGAAAAAAATTGCATTTTATGGGAACTTTAAGGCGTATTCTCAATAGGTAAAGGTGGAGAGTTGAATCATAAAATTATGGTTTTATATTCTACTCCATGAGACCTTTACAACGGTATATCATATGTTCAAAATGGCTGAGTGATGAATGAAAAATTGATGTTCAAAGTAAGCTACTTGGAAATATTTGTTGAGGAAAAGTAAAGGCTTAGATCCCACATTGGTTAAATACCAAGTGTGAGATGTGTTTATATATGGGAACCCTCTTAAAAGGTGATTGAATGATTAAACTTAGAACCTTGACTCGCGTGTAGGGGGTACAGGTATAAACTCGACGTGGTTGGGGCACACCCGCACGATGTGGGCAACGCGAAAATGCCCGAACTAGTCGGCGATATTTTAATCCAACACGAATTTATTTTTTCATTAGCAGACATAATCTGGCTATATAATGAGACTTATCTTATTTATTTGATTCCAATCAATTTGATTTAATTTTTTAATCAAATTGATTTATTGGCTCCTTAATGGCAAATTTTGTGGGAATTTTCCAAAATTTCAACATTCTCAATGCCTATAAAGGGTTATGAATTCTGAAGACTTTTACACACTCAAATATTCTCTTACACCGAAATTCTGTTGCTCTCAAAACTCTTCTTTTCCTATTCGTATTTTTCAAACGTTCTGGTGATAGAAAAAAGTATAGTTTGTTCGTTGATCGCTGCAGAGGTATTGCTGATTTGATCATTGTGTTGTTGTATCTTGGGAGACATTCGACCAACGTTTCTCCAAGTACTGTAAGAGAGACCGAATCTGTCTTAAGGAAACTGTGTTTCACAGGCCTCAACGTTTCGTAAAATCTCTATTCTTCATTTTTATTTTAATTTTGTTACGGTTTTGATTGATTTTCGTATTTGAAAAATTAAATATAAATTATTCTATTTATATTTTATTTTATATATAAATATTTATTTATTTATGTTTATCTATTTTGTTCGCTAACGTGTTTTGTCCAACACTTAGCATATCACCGTGTATGTTACATTACTCTGTTTGGTCATTTAGCTAAAATGTAAAATTTTGATGTTTAGTTGTCGAAATATAATATTATTTAGAAGCACATTTTACTAAATTTGTCCTTGTTATAAATTTTTTTTTAACAAGTTTAATTCTTGTAATATATTTTTAATCTCAATATGATGTTAGAAATAAATTTATAAATCATAATTATAATAATTTATGAAAAGTGATTGTATCACTAACACTTAAAATCGTTCTAAACTAAAAACATCCATTTTAAATAATATAATAATTAATAATTATAAACAAGTTGGGAAAACAATGTTTGAAAGTGAGACTTCCGTTAAGAGTTAAGACTAAGCCTTTTTAATTAGACTTATATTTTATTTGAAAAATATGAAATTGATTAAAATAATAAAAACAATGAATAAAATTATTCAAAATTTAAGATTTGGATCGAAATGTAAAAATTTGAGATTACCCCAATATTCCATAATCTTAACATATAAGATTATGATCTCGTGAAAATATATATTTGGGGAAGGATATTGCATGCATTTCAATTATTTAAGATCTCCCCATTCGTTGGGTGTCCGCATTAATGCTGATGTTGACATTAAACCATATTTCCCTTGTCCGCAAGCAAATTAAGCCGAAACACTCTCTTAGTTTCAGATTTTATTGTGAATTCGTCTCTCGTGTATATATAGATACGAGAAATAATATTCGAAAAATTTGAATAAGAAATTAATTAATTAAATTCATTTAATTTAAACTAAAGATAATAAAATTTGAATATTACGACGAATTTCTAATAATATGTTTCGATTAAAGTAGTTTTATTTTAAAAAAAAGTGAATGTAAGGTAGGGTAGAGTGGAGTAGTATAAAGTAGTTACAGTCATTATTTGTCCGTTTTGCTTCGCCTCACTATTTGGAATTACAATTTTACTCTTGTATATATATCACTATTGCAAATGTAAAATTATAATAATGTGTTATAGAAAAACTTGTATGTTTTATGTTTAAATAGTTTTTTGAAGAATTATATTTAAATATTTACATGACTTTAAAAAAATTAAAATATTAGAAATAATTTACTAGAGAAATATACGTAAAATAAAATACTATAAGCTTCAACATTTGTGTAATAATCAACCAAAAAAGCAAATTTTATGAAAACAATTTAGCAAAATGTGCTTTTAGATAATCTTACATTCTGCCAATCGAACAACAAAAACTTACATTCTAGCCAAATTAACCAAATAATGCACTGTAACATACTCAGTAATGTGTTGAGTAATCTTAAATTCCGATAATCCTATTATTAGAGACAATCTTACATTTCATAAACCAAATACCCCTTAAAAAAATTAAGGATAAATATCGGTACCTAAACTTGGCTTCAAGTTCAAATTGGTACCTAAAGATTTTTTTTTGTCCAATTACATACTTGAGCTTTGCTTTTTGGTTCAAAGTTTCAAATTTGTTTTAAAAAAGTCATTTACCATAAATACTAATTTGGACCCAAATAAATTTTAAGTACTGAATTGAACTTTAAAATCAAGTTTAAGGTGCTTAATTGAGTAAAAAAAATCTTAAATAAAAATGTATATTTATCTAAAAATTAATATATTGCTTTCTAGCATGTAAAACACTCACGTCAAATTCTTTTGGTCGTAAAATTACCTTCATTTAAAATATGATCTAATCATACGAAAGTCAATGATAGTATGGTACGTACACAACCCTAGCTTATTCCTAATTAAATGCATTTTATATAATGAAGAACAACTTCATATTATTCCAACACTTGTCTTCCCCCGTCCCAATTAACATTAAAAGGACACACAAAAAAAAACATAATTTAAGGTTGAAATGTTATAAGGAAGAGTTTGCAGACAAAAATCAGAATCCATTGTCTGCATATTCGACATAATGATTCAAGTCTCCAACATAGAAACCAGCAATTTAACATTAATAAATCTTATATGAAATTGTATTTGAGTGATTTGATTTATTTCTTGTACTAAACAAAAAGACAAAAGCAATTTCAAGTAATCAGACAATGTGAATTAACAGGCTGCAGAAACCCTGTTTACATTTACATCTATAGTATATATATACCTTCAAACATTGCAACAAATATGTTCCTAGGTGGCACCGAATGTATCACTTGGAAGTATCAATCAAGTACTTTTATCAGCTTAGTTATTAATTTGGGAGTTAAATTTTAAGTCGGATATGACATGGAGTATATTTATATTTAATAGGTTAAATTTTATTTAACATGTTTAAAAATAATAATTTATTATAAAACAAAGAGATTTATAGTATGAACAAGAGAGAAGAATAGAAAAATGAAAGGACGATTCAACTTTTATTTTGATATAAAAAAGCTTATACATGTCCTCTAATTATAGGACCTCAATCACCATAAGTTAAAACATCTAATAAAGATAATTAAGGCGCTATATAAATTTTTAGGGGTTACAAGAGTTACAAGGAAATGAATTCTTAGGGGTTACGAGAGTTATATGGACATCCATTTTACAACACTCCCCATTGGATGTCCATCAATAAAAATGTGCCTCGTTAAAACTTTATTAGGAATAACCCTGTGGGATAAAAATCAAATGAAGGAAAAATAGTGCACAATCTCTTATTACAAGCTGCACCGTTAACTCATTAGCATTAGCAAGAATTGTCTTGATTGCATAATGATGACGTCACGAGCTAACTAAAATACGACAAAGGCAAGCGCACCTATCGAATGGTAGTATAGCTATGGTGAGTCGGGAATATTGTATCCACGAGGACTAAAAGTACTAGTAGTTACTATCTTTTTATTATCTAGCAGAATAAATTGAAGGGATTTATTTTAACCTAATCTTAACTAACCTAATTACTAAGACGAAATAGAGAATAAAGTAGGAAAATATTTGAAGAAAAGCGAAGAGAGAGACAATACCCAGGAAAGAATCCGCCTAGACTTCACTTATTATTCTAAATCTGAATTAAACGATTTATTCACTTGTTTTGATCCGTAGAAATCCCTAACTTATGTTAATATCTCTTTCGAGAATAAAAACAACTGACTCTAGGTTGATTAATTGAAATCTCTTTCTAATTAAAACCCCTATTGTCGCATTTACTCGATCTATGGATTCCCCTATTAGATTTGACTCTAATCCGGCAGATTTATGTCGTCCTATTTCTAGGATTGCAATCAACTCCGCTTAATTATGCTAGATCTACTCTTAAGCAGGGACTTTTGCTCCACTGATTAAGCACATCAAACTTGGATTAATATCCTGAAAATATTAAGGCAAGGATTCAGAACACATAATTAAGAACTGATAAACCGAAATAGTAACATATTTTAAACCCACATTTAGCATGCTTTTGGGCGATTTAAGCCTTGAATTGTGTAATTTGGTGCTCTTAATCCTTTGTTTTCATGTTTTATACTCAGGAAAGCACCAGAGGATGAAAAGAACGAGAAACGGGCTTAAAACAGACTAAATGGGCCAAATCACGAAATCGACACGGCCTGGGCCCAAGCAACACGGTCGTGCCTCCCTAATCAGACCTGAACACGGCCTGGCCACGATTTACACGGGCGTGTGCCAAGGGCGTGTCCCTACCGTGGAGAAGATGAATTTCACTCGAATTTGGATACTTAGGGGTAAAGAAACACATTCCAAAAGCCTATATAAACACCCTAGAGGCCAACCTTGGGCGCCCGGCTAGGCCAAGGAGCCGAGCGGAAAGATCGAATCGTGGAAATTACTTGAAGAAAGCCGGTTGATTCATCTCAAGAAGCGGAGTTATACTCAAGACGGATGATCTCTCTTCAATTCCTTCAGGGGGTTTTAGAGTTTTTCTTATGTTTTGTTTTATCTTTTCTTTTGAGATGTATTCTATTATCATTATGAACTAAACCCTCAAATACCTGAGGGGGATGAAACCTAAGATGAATCTTGTTATCGTTTGTTGAACTATATGATAAATATTTGATTTGTTCTTAATTATGTGTTCTTAATTCTTGTGTTGATATTTCTGGGATATTAATTCAAGTTTGATGTGCTTAGGTGGAGGAGCAAAAGTCCCTGCCTAAGAGTAGATCTAGCATAATTAAGCGGAGTTGATCGCACGCCTAGAGATAGGGTGACGAGATTTTGCCATATTAGGGTGAAACCTAATATGGGATTCCATAGATCGAGTTAATGCGATTCTAGGGGTTTTAATTAGAAAGAGATTTCAATTAATCAACCTAGGGTTAGACGTTAGTCGCCTCGAGAGAGGGGTTAATATACATTAGGGAATCTTACGGATCAAATCAAATGAATAAATCGTCTGGTTCAGAGTTAGATAACAAGTGAAGTCTAGGTGGATTCTTCCTTGGGTATTGTTTTAATCAATTGGTTTTTCCCACGAGTATTTCCCTAATTTCATTCTTTTTGTCTAATCGTCTTTAGCTTAGTAGTTAGTTAATTTTCTAGATTAAACCGATTCACTTCAATTTTAAGGCTAAATAATAAAAAGAAGGTTAGTATTAATACTTCCGGTTCTTTTGGGTTCGACAATCCGGTTTTGCCACTAAGCTATACTACTGTTCGATAGGTACACTTGCCTCAATCGTTGTCATAGTTAGTTTTTAGGCTCGATCATTCTCATTATAAATTTTAAGACTGTGACACACCGATCAAGTTTTTGGCGCATGCTGTTTGTGAACTGAAATATTAAGAACACTCAATTTTTATTACTTTAGCCATTTTTATTTTCTGCAATTTTACTCTTATTTTGTTTTCTATTTTTATCTTTCTAAATTTTAGTCTTTGCTCCTTGTAGGTACCTCTAGTTTATGACTAGAAGGAACCCGACATGACCTTTAATTTACGATAGTGAGATCAAGCAACCCATTCATGAAACCGAAGAGAAATTAGGCGAAGTCTACAATACACGTAAGAAGAGCAAGAAAACATCATCAATACCACCAGAAGAGATGGTGAAAATAATCTGCTACCTCTAGAGAGGGCCGAAAATCGGGCTCCTCGAACTATGTATGATTATGCTAAGCCTAGTTTAGTTGGTACCGAATCTAGTATTGTTAGACCTACTATTTATTTGCAAATAATTTGAATTGAAACCTAACACTATACTGAGATGATACAATGATTCGTTTAGTTTGATGGTTTGCGGGATGAGGATCCTAACACACACTTAGCGAATTTTCGGAATTCTGCGACACTTTTAAAATTAATGGCGTTTCGATGATGCCATCCGACTTGATTATTTCCCTTTTCTTTGAGGAATAAAGCTAAACAGTGGTTGCATTCTCTTCCCAGGGATCAATTACTATATGGGAACAAATGACCTAAAAATTTTTATTAAAATATTTTCCACTGGCCAAAACGACCAAATTAAGGAATGATATCTCTTCTTTTGTACAGATGGATTTAGAAACACTTTACGATGCATGTGAGAGATACAAAGATCTATTGAGAAGATGCCCACACCATGGAATACCCTTGTGGCTACTGTGTTCAAACTTTTACAACGGTGTGAACCCTCAACTAGGCGATTGATCGATTCAAAGAGCGGTGGAACTCGAATAATAAAACACCAAGCGACTTACGAATTTATAGAGGAGATGTCCTAAATAACTATCGGTGGCAAGTCACGAGGACAAAGCCCGCGAAAGCTGCCAGTGTTTTCAACCTCGACGCAGTAACCATGCTATCGAATCAGGTAGATGTCTTAACAAAAAAATTTTGATGGTTTGTGTAATTCCCTGCAGGTACAACCCGTTATGCAGTGTGAAACAAGTGGAGGTGTGGCGAATCCTGAGTACCCACCCTACGGACATGGCATAGAAGACGAACAAATGAACTATGTAAGTAATAATTTCAGTTATCAAAATAATCCTTATAGAAATACTTACAATCCAGGTTGGAAGAACCACCCTAATTTTTCATGGGGTGGTCAAGGGAATTAAAGACAACAACACCCTCTAAATTTCCAACAACAGCAGTACCCACAGGAAAAGAAGCCGAACCTTGAGGAGATGCTGACAAAATATATAGCAGCAACAGAAACACGTTTCCAAAGTATAGAAACAAAACTTGAAAAACAAGAAGCATCGACACAAGAGCTCAAAGAGCAAATTGGGCAAATCACCAAGATCTTGACGGAACGACCACAAGGTAGATTACCAAGCAACACTGAAACTAACCCAAGGGAGCAGATTCAAGCCATATCAACTCATGATAATGTAGGGTTAGATGAGCCTCATTTAAGGCAAGTGAATGTGGTAGAAGAAGTTAAGGTTGAGGAAGGAAGTAAAAAGCCAAAACCGATAATTAAAGAGTACCAACCTCGTATACCATACCCCGAGGCGATAAAGAAAGATGACACAGAGGAACAGTTCAGTAAGTTTTTTAAACTTTTAAAGAAATTACATATTAACTTACCATTACTTGAAGCTCTTTCGCAGATGCCAGATTCAAGGAAATTCTTAAAAAAGCTTTTGACAAATAAGCGAAAGCTAGACGAGGAATCACATGTGGAACTCAAAGCAAAGTGCTCAGCAATTCTCCAAAATAAATTACCACAAAAATTAAAAGATCCAGGGAGTTTTACAATTCCATGCTTAATTGGTAGTTTATCTATTGATAATGCGTTAGCTGATTTAGGGGCAAGCATAAATGTCATGCCTTATAAAATGTTTAAACAACTTGGTCTAGGGAAACCCAAACAAACTAGGATGAGCATTCAATTAGCTGAAAAAACTGTTAGAATTCCTAAAGGTATAATCGAAGATGTGCTAGTAAAGATTGATAAATTCGTATTCCCAGTAGACTTTGTTGTTTTAGACATGGATGAGGACAATAGTATCCCATTAATTCTAGGAAGGCCCTTTTAGCAATCGCCAAGACTAAAATTGATGTCGACGTGAGTGAACTCATACTACTGTGTAGGTGATTTAAACAAGTCACCACCTTCGAGCTCTCGATTCGGCTAGAACATCGAGCAAACAAGGTGAGAAAGTAAATTCTATTAATAACTATTCGGTTAATCCTTCTTTGCAGGAAGCACCACAAAAGAACACAACTAAACCCAATCCTAGACCCAATGCCAACAAAGAAACAACTCATGAGGATCGAAGGGATCAAGTTGATGAACTAGACGAGTAGAAGACACATTTCAAGGAAACACTAGGGATACACGAAAAGAAACTGAGAGAACCACCAGACGAGCTTGTAGGAACGACAAATCACTTTAAAATAGGAGACCAGGTATTGTTAGATAAAACAGACCCTCGAATATCTCCTCCTGACCCTAATACAAACAAAGAAATCCCTTTTAGGGTAATTAGTGTTTTCCCATACGGAACGGTCGAGGTAAGTAATCCTATTTTTGGTACTTTCAATATAAGTGCATCTCGACTTGAACTTTATCATGATAATGAAATTGATAGCATGAGGAAGGACGTTCAACTTTTCAAACCACCCTGATGATGCGAATGAGAGGAAAGTCTAGCTTAAGACTTTAAGAAAGCGCTTCGAGGAGGCAACCGAGAGCACTAACTCTATTAAATTTTATATTTTTTTATTTTTACTTTTATTTTTCCTTTTCAGCATTTAATTTTAAACTAACCAAAGTGCAGATTTTCAGACCACACGGTCTTGCACACGGCCGTGGCCGTAGCTGTGTGGATACTACGAATTTTCGCACTGACATAGCAGAGGTAGTACGAGCCAATGACAAAATATTCCCAGATCACGGACGACTATAAATTGCCACGGCCGTGTGATATGGCCGTGGCCGACAGTGAGGGAAGACACACGGGCTCCAACTAACTAGCCACGGCTGTGCAGTGCGGCCGTGGTCGACACTGTTTGATCCTGCATGGGCGTGGTGACCACGAAATGGGCGTGGGAGAAACGAACGAAACACAACACGGCCGTGCGATACGGTCGTGTGACCTAACACGCCCATGGTACACAGGCGTGAGGATGTACCAGTTTTGAAAATTCTATTTAAAACACCCCTTGCCCCCTTTTTCTCACTCACTCCCCATCCCTTTTTCCCTACTCACATTCACCCTCCCCTCCCAACCCCTCTATTCTTGCCTCTATTCCTCCATCTACAAAGCCCTTGAGCTACACCACATCCATGTCGAAGAAACGGATGAATCCAAGCACAGTCTCCCTGTGGGAGATCGATCTATATAAGTTCATGCCGGCCGCTTCAATTAATCAACAAGCCAAGGGTCTTTGAGAACATTTAGCTCTTAGTTTCCTTTTCTCATCTCTTTTAATTTCCTTCTCTTTGACACTCTTATGCTTAACTTAGTTTATTTTATCTTAGTTTCTTGGTTTTAGGTTCTAAAGGCTGCTAGGGAGTCAACCCACCACGACCACTGCCAACACCACCGCGGCCTTAGAAATCACACCCCCTCGTGAACCATCCAACAATAAGGACCCTTCGGTCCATTAATCTTTTCTTTTAATTTTATTTTATTTTTTATTTTCCTTCACTTTAGCTTACTTTTCTTTAAACATATAATTAGTATAAGTCAAATTATTATTATTATTTCCTGGCTAATTCTGCACGAGCTACCCAATTTCTTCATCTAGCGCAGAGACTGTGGACGGCCACCATACCACCACCAGAGACGCCTCCTCCAACTTATCTTTCACCTCTAATGCAAGGAATCTATCCACATTCAGGAAGTTTCATCTCTCCTTATCTTTATGAATTAGTATCTATCTTTGTACATTGAGGGCAATGTACATCTTAAGTGTGGGGGGGTGAACCTTAAAGGTGCCAAACTTTTTGCATTATTCTCAAATCCTGAATTATGTCTTGTTTCTTAAGTAAGTTTCTCATATTATGACTAGAATGAAATTTCCTGTGATTTATGATTTTTTTTATATATTTTAGATTAAGTCATTGATAATTGTGCATTGATAATTTAAACTTTAAGATACTAGAGAATCAAGCAGGATAAGTCTATTTTTCAAAATTAACTTTTTTTTTTAGGTTGTCTACCTGAATTTGAATATTACTTTGAAGTTTGAAATTTGCTAGGTTGACATCAAAAAGCCATAATTTTTGTGAGATGTTGAGCCTTATAGAGCATATATTCTTTTTCTTGCTCACTTTATTGATTATGAGTGTGTCAACATTGATTTGTTATTCTAGAACTTGCATCGATTATACATGTCGAGACCACACATTTGATTTGATATACTAAAATGATAAAGGCACCTAGGTTTTAACCCACTCACTCTACTAAAAATCTTACCCATTTTATTAACCCCCAGTGAACCCCGTTGATCCTAACAACCCTTTTTATTGACTCACCCACTAATATTATCCCAAAACCCTTTATTTTTGTTATCACTATTCCTTTTGACTACCCTTATATCGAGATTTGATTTGATCAATTGCCTATTTATTTTGATAGTAAATTCATCATTTATTATGTATTTTTAATTTGTTCTTAAAAAAAAATAAAAAAAAATCGAAGTATATTCATTATTAGTTCTGTGATTAAGTGGGCTTATACATCTAAATTCCAATTGTTGAAAAAAGAAGCTCGTATTAGTAGTAGTATTGTTAGTACAAATTCTAAATTAATGTAATTGTTTATTATCAGTTCATTGTTTCTGGTTAGGTAATTTGTCAATTCAATCTCGATTCTAACCTTCTAATTCAGCCTTTATCCACACCTTTAACCCAAGCCCCGTTACAACCCTGTTAAAGACCTTTTAATTTGCGTATCATCTCATATTATAGTGGTAGAGATTTGATTTTCATGCAAGCCTATGGGATTAACTCTTCATGTTTGACTTTTGAGTGCTTTTTCTTGAACCTTAAACACCTCGAGTGATTTGAGTGAATCTTTAGTGAGGATTTCAATTCTTGCCGATTTTGAATCAGAGGTAATTATTTAGATAAGGGGAAACACCTACGTTTTGTGCTACACAATTGTATGACTTAGATTGTTTGAATCTTTAGGACTCTTAGAGTTGAATTATCCATGTATGAATTATCTTTGAATTATGATGAAACATTATTGATGAATATTATGAATCAGGGAATTTCGTTTTAATCATGAGTTGAGAATTTTGCTTGAGGACAAGCAAAAGCTTAAGTGTGGGGGTATTTGATAAACCGAAATAGTAACACATTTTAAACCCACATTTAGCATGCTTTTGTGCGATTTAAGCCTTGAATTGTGTAATTTGGTGCTCTTAATCCTTTGTTTTCATGTTTTATACTCAGGAAAGCACTGGAGGATGAAAAGAACGAGAAACGGGCTTAAAACGGGCTAAATGGGCCAAATCACGAAATCGACACGGCTGGGCCAAGCAACACGGCCGTGCCTCCTAATCAGACTTGAACACGGTCTGCCATGATGATTCACACGCGGGCGTGTGCCAGGCGTGTCCTGCCGTGGAGAAGAGGAATTTCACTCGGATTCGGATACTTAGGGTAAAGAAACACATTCCAAAAGCCTATATAAACACCTAGAGGCCAACCTTTGGGGCGTCTAGCTAGGCCAAGGAGCCGAGTCGAAAGATTAGAACTGTGGAAATTACTTGAAGAAAGCCGGTTGATTCATCTCAAGAAGCGGAGTTATACTCAAGACGGAGGATCTCTCTTCAATTCCTTCAGGGGTTTTAGAGTTTTTCTTATGTTTTGTTTTATCTTTTCTTTTGAGATGTATTCTATTATCATTATGAACTAAACCCTCAAATACCGAGGGGATGAAACCTAAGATGAATCTTGTTATCAGCTTGAAATATATGATAAATATTTGATTTGTTCTTAATTATGTGTTCTTAATTCTTGTGTTGATATTTCTAGGATATTAATTCAAGTTTGATGTGCTTAGGTGGAGGAGCAAAAGTCCCCGCCTAAGAGTAGATCTAGCATAATTAAGCGGAGTTGATCGCACGCCTAGAGCGTGGTGACGAGATTTTTGGATTGATTAGGTGAAACCTAATATAGGATTCCATAGATCGAGTTAATGCGATTCTAGGGGTTTTAATTAGAAAGAGGTTTTAATTAATCAACCTAGGGTTAGGCGTTAGTCGCTCGAAAGAGAGGGTTAATATACATTAGGGAATCTTACGGATCAAATCAAATGAATAAATCGTGCAGTTGAGAGTTAGATAACAAGTGAAGTCTAGGTGGATTCTTCCTTGGGTATTGTTTTAATCAATTGGTTTTTCCCACGAGTATTTCCCTAATTTCATTCTTTTTGTCTCATCGTCTTTAGCTTAGCAGTTAGTTAATTTTCTAGATTAAACCGATTCACTTCAATTTTAAGGCTAAATAATAAAAAGAAGGTTAGTATTAGTACTTTTGGTTCCTTTGGGTTCGACAATCCGGTCTTGCCACTAAGCTATACTACTGTTCGATAGGTACACTTGCCTCAATCGTTGTCATAGTTAGTTTTTAGGCTTGATCATTCTCATTATAAATTTTAAGACTGTGACACACCGATTAAGAACAAGAACAAATATTTATCATGTAATTCAGAAACATCAAATAATAAGATCTGTCTTAGGTTTCATCTTCCCTAGGTATCTAGGGAATTTAGTTCATACTCATAGAGGAAAACATCTCAAAATAAGAATAACAACAAGACATGAAAAACCCAATAAAACTTGAAGGAAATTCGACTGGAGATCTTCTATCTTGGAGTGGATCTGCTTCCGAGATGATTCCAACGGCGTTCTTCGAGTAATTTCTGCGTTCTACTCTGTGTCCCCCTTTAGGTCTTCTTCTAGTGTGTTTTTATATACTTTAGAATGCTCAAAATACCTAAAAATTGGCTTTTTTCCGCGTGAAAACGAAACAGGGTTTGACAGGGACACGGGCGTGTGATCAACCCGTGTAAGAATGCCCATGCCGTATGCAATACTAAGATGGTTCGATATCGACACGGGCTGGCACACGGGCGTGTAGCCAGCCCGTGTGTCTCCCACGGGCGTGTGAGAGGCCTGTGTTAAAGTGCCCGATCGTGCGATCCGAAATCAGCTCTTTTTGCTCGATTTTGGCTCGCTTTTTCACTCCTTTCGCTCCCTATGCTCACCTAAGTATAGAAACATGAATTTAAAGGATTAGGAGCATCAAATTCACTAATTCACATAATAATTCATCCAAAAACGCATCAAGAATGGGATTAAAAACATGTTACTTTTATGGCTTATCACATAACTTGAAATCAATTATTTAAACAAGCAATCTTGCAAACGACAGGTCGCGAGTTGATAACACATATGTGATTATTCTGTAGATGCATCTATCAAAATCATCCACATTGTGGATGAAACTCATATAAATTTCAAAAATGCAAGACATTAAATCTCATCTTTAGCTAATTAATTTCTAATAATCAATTTTAATTGAGAACAAGTAACAAATGAGAATTTTTTAAATTAAAGAATCTTCTAGTTCTTTAATGAATGTTCATATGAATTCTCAATTAATTTTCGCAGTATATATGATCGAGGATGGTTTAATTAGTCACACCAAGTAGTAAATTTATTTGTATCGGTAAACTTCCGGTTTACTTTGACATGCATTTCAATTGTACTAATAATGTCAATATAAATTGTGTAATTTTATTTACATTCCTTTTACTTTGTATCTACATATAATTACTATCGTGACATTTAATTTTGAAAATGTCTAAATTAATGTGAAATCCATAATGTCATCAACTCAACAAAAGAAATATAATTTGCAAACAATTATATGCAATATTCGTTTCAAGGAAATATGTTAAAATCTTCAAAAGTCCAAATTGACTTTAATGATAAAAAGTGATTATAAAATTTATTATATTTATTGTAGACATTCATTTTAAGGAATGTGTAAAAAATAATTTGAACAACAATATAAACATATATCATATTCCTTACCAATAAGATTATATATATATATATCATTCGCTTCAAGGAATGATTAATTAGTATAAATCATTGATCATTCTATTCTAAGAAGGAACATTTAGCAACATTTCAAATCATCCATCTTCTTATCTATTTGTCAATAATGACAATAAGTTCCATTTTCATAATTATTATATATTACTACATTCACTTCGGGGAATGAAACAAAATTAGAAGAACGAAGAACTCGATATTTTATTTAACCATAAAAAGGCATGAGATCAATTCAGAATACTTTTATAACCCTTTCACAAGAGTTTTGTATCATCAATGACAAATTTTGTCCCTTTAGGTAGTAATATAATTGCTCTTCTAGAGCCTTCAATAAGTTTTAAACTACCCGATATTGTATTAACATGGGCATCACTTATTTTCAAATAAGAAAAATACTTTTTTATAATCTTCGAGTATCGTGTGACCAAATTCATTTCTTGTTCCTTTCTTTCAAGAAATTGTTCTTTTTATGAAACCGATTTGTAACAACCCTATACCCGATCCAATCGTATGGACGGTATGATAAGACTATTACATTTGGTGCGTAACGGTTATGGCTAGATCTTTGGTTAATTAAAACATCTGTACATAGTATTTTAACTTACCAACCATATTTTCAAACATACTTATTGTTTTACTAATTCAATTCATATATACCAAAATACTTCAAGTAACTCAAAATTGATAGAATTTCAAGAGTTTACATTTTAATCCCTATTACATGGGAACAAATTTGAACTGCATATGTACATGCCATTTTAATTTAAAATATAATACCTACTTTTGAAGCTCTTGAGGATGTGATGAGATGATAGATCTTCTAGTCGGACTCTATCTCTTCTAGTCTAATTGTACCTACACGTTAAGCCGGTGAAGGCTTAGTAAGCACTACAAGAATAAATAGGTAAATAATCATAACAAAATATTTTAAACTTATCCAATTATTACATATTTACTCACATATAAGTTTCTTCAACTATGCCTTACTTTAATAAAATTTAACTTATCTTTTTGTAAGTTATAAAACTTATCTTAACACATTGATGATTCACTTTTGTTCACAACTCATATTCTTAGCCCAAAGTAGACTTTATAGAACACACGGATATACTGAGAACAAATACAGAGGTGCATTATTATGCACTAGTGAGCAGAGAGCACGGATGTGCTAAAGGAGAGCACCAATGTGCTAATAATCGGAGAGCACTAACGTGCTAATAATCGAGAGAGCGTTCTAAAGTTTCTTAATGGCATGTCACTAATATCCTAGTAGTTCTAAATTCCATCTACTTGGGCATTAAAACTAAATTTCATACATTTAAATACTTTACATATATATTTCAACAAAGATTTCTCATTTCTCCCTCATTACAATTTAGTGCACATTTCACAATTCACAAATATCACACCTTTTTCACATATATACTTTTGTCACAACATTATTACTTAATGTTCAAACAATATACCATCTTATATTCTCCATCTATAATTTTCTTTACAAATTTCATAATTCCATAATCTATTATTATTATTTTTTATTTACAAATTTAAATATATATTTTATATTTTTATTTCTAAGTAATTCTATACTACAATATAAGCATTTAAATAAAAAATTTAAAAATCTTGTAGTACTTACACAAAAAAGGTTGAGATGATGTTTTCCTTCACTCCTTAGCTTTCTCTTTTCCTTTTTCTTCAATTAGGTCCTCTCCTTTCTTTTCTTTCTCTTCAATTTCAGTATAAAACATATAACATTTTATATGTTAGAGAAAAAAAACAATCAAATGACTTTCCTATACTATTTAATAAAAATAAACATGTATGATATAATAAATTCATCATTTCTTACCTTAGCTCACATTTCAATTTAATCCATAACTAAAATTATTTCTATTTCTATCACAATCTATACATTATTTTTACTTAAATTTTACTTATAACTTAACTTAACTCTAAAATTTTCACTAATAAACCCTAATTTCAAATTTCTTACAATTTAGTCCTTATTGCATTAAACTTATAACTTATTTTACAATTTAATCTTTTTTTCCAATTCTAATTTGAATTTCCATCAATTCAATCTCTAATTCATCCATTAATTCAACATAAACTACATTAAAAAATCTACTAAATTTCAAAATTTCAACATATACTTAATAGTATTTTGTTCTAGGATCATAAACACTCAAAAATTACAAAAAAAGGAATTAAATTGACTTACCAATTTAAGTTTGAACCCTTGAAATTCCAAATTTTCTTTTTCTTTTTCTTTCTTCTTTCTTTCTCCCTATTCTCTCTGTTTCGATTCTGTTTCTTTCTTATTTCTATTCTTTCTTTTGTTTTATATATAATAATATAATATAATATAATATAATAATAATATAATATAATAACGTACTTGTTAATTAAGTAAATATAATATAATATATATTTTAAATTAAAAATATCTTAGATTTTTTCAATGTTAAACCGCCTCAATTTATAATAATGGCATATTTGCCTATTTAGTCCTTTTTACTTTCTTTAATCTATAATTAATCTTTTACACTTATTTCAATCTAATCTTTTTTCCTAATTACTTCTAATTTAGTCAAATTCACCTAATCAAAACCTAATTAGACACACAACTAACTTCGTAAATATTTATTATAAATATTTACGATTCAGTTTTATGAAAACGGAGACCCAAAAATACATCTTTCGGTTACCCGACTATCGGGTCACTACAATTCTCCCCCACTTAATAAATTTCGTCCTCGAAATTTACCTGACGTAAATAACTGCGGATATTGATGTCTCATCGTTTCCTCTCTTTCCCATGTTGCTTCTTCCGAATTATGATGTCTCCACAAGACTTTTACCAACGGAACCCGTTTGTTTCTCAATTCCTTTACTTCCCGAGCAAGTATCTTAATTGGCTCCTTTTCATAAGTTAAATCTGGTTGGATTTCTATTACTTCAGGAGTAATCACATGAGATGGGTCAGACCGATATCTTCGTAGCATTGAGACATGAAAAACATTGTGAATTCTATCCAACTCCGGTGGTAGGGTTATCCGATAAGCAACTGGACCAACCCGTTCTAAGATCTCATACGGCCCAATGAATCTTGCACTCAGCTTGCCTTTCTTCCCAAATCGGAGAATTTTTTTCCATGGCGATACTTTCAAAAATACTTTTTCACCCACATTATATTCAATATCTTTCCTTTTAAGATCAGCATAAGATTTCTGTCTATCTGAGGCTGCTTTTAAACGACCCCTGATCAATTTCACTTTCTCTTCTGTTTTTTTAATCAAGTCAGGACCCACTAATTTATTTTCACCTAATTTTGTCCAGCACATCGGAGTTCTACATTTTCTTCCATACAATGCTTCATACGGTGCCATTTGAATACTAGACTGATAACTATTATTATAAGTAAATTCAACCAATGGTAGATACCTTTCCCTGTTGCCTTCAAATTCAATGATGCAACTTCTCAACATGCCTTCCAGCGTCTGAATTACCCGTTCTGATTGTCCATCAGTCTAAGGGTGATATGTTGTACTAAAATTTAATCGCGTACCTAAAGCTTCATGCAGCTTCTCCCAAAACTTCGATGTAAATTTTGGATCCCGATAAGAAATGATGGATACTGGTACTCCGTGAAGCTTTACTATTTCATCTATATACAATTATGCATACTTGTCCATGGAGAAATTAGTTCGTACTGGTAGAAAATGGGCGGACTTCGTCAATCGATCTACAATTACCCAAATAGCATTTTTCTTCTTCAGTGAGAGTGGTAATCCAGTTACAAAATCCATAGTAATTCTTTCTCACTTCCACTCTGGTATGGCTATTGATTGTAGCAATCCCGACGAAACTTGATGCTCTGCCTTCACTTGTTGACATGTTAAACATTTAGAAACGTATTCAACTATGTCTTTCTTCATCCTTTTCCACCAGTAAAATGGTTTCAAATCGTGATACATCTTATTACTCCCAGGATGTAAACCAAACGAACTGTGATGTGCTTCATTCAAAATATTTTGCCTCAAAACTTCTTGATTAGGTACACATAACCGCCCATGAAATCTCAAGCTCCCCTCACTATCAATCTCAAATTCACTGTTTTTCCCTTCTTCAAGTTGTTTCTTAATCACCAGTAATTCTTCATCTTCTTTTTGAGCATCTTTCACCTCCTGCAACAAAGTTGGTTTCACCTTTAACTCAACAAATAACTCACCATTTTGTTTCATTTCTAAATGTGCATTCATCATTTTCAAAGCTGCCAAAGATTTTCTACTTAAAGCATCTGCTACTACATTCGCCTTCCCGGGGTGATAATCAATGATATAATCATAGTCTTTTAGCAATTCAACCCATCTTCTCTATCTCATGTTCAAGTCTTTCTGAGTTAACAAATACTTCAAACTCTTATCGTCAGTGTAGATATAACATTTTTCCCCGTACAAATAATGTCTCCATATTTTTACGCATAAAAACACCACTACTGAGCCAATTCAAGATCATGTGTCTGGTAGTTCTTTTCGTGTGACTTCAATTACCTAGAAGCATATGCTACTACTTTTCCTCCTTGCATTAGCACACAACCCAAACCATTGTACGAAGCATCACTGAAAATCATGTACTCCTTACCAGATTCTGGTTGAATCAACACAAGAGCTTCTGTTAATACTGCTTTTAATTTTTCAAAACTTTGCTGACACCTTTCTATCCATTCAAATTGCAACAATTTCGTTAAGGGTGATGCAATCATAGAGAATCCCTCAACAAATCTTCTATAGTAACCAGCCAATCCGAGAAAACTCTTTACTTCTGTCACATTCTTTGGTGGTTTCCATTCAAGTATAGCTTCTACCTTCTTCGGATCTACCCGAATACCATCTGCTGATACAATGTGTCCCAGAAAAGTGACTTCTTTTAACCAAAATTCACACTTACTCAATTTAGCATACAATTATTTTTCTCTCAAAATCTGTAACATAATCCAGAGATGTCTATCATGTTCT
Source organism: Gossypium sturtianum (assembly GCA_025698515.1). Taxonomy (NCBI): domain Eukaryota; kingdom Viridiplantae; phylum Streptophyta; class Magnoliopsida; order Malvales; family Malvaceae; genus Gossypium; species Gossypium sturtianum. The sequence continues at coordinate 83,122,734 of CM046951.1, forward strand.
TCTTGTCTTTTTGAATACACTAGAATGTCATCTATAAATACCACCACAAACTGATCTAAATAAGGCTAAAAAATTCTATTCATAAGATCCATGAAAGCAGCTGGAGCATTAGTCAATCCAAATGGCATAACCAAGAACTCATAATGACCGTACCGAGTCCTAAAGGTAGTTTTTTACACATCAGATTTCTTCACCCGTAACTGATAATACCCTGACCTAAGATCAATCTTAGAAAATACACTGGCTCCTTTTAACTGATTAAACAAATCATCAATCATGGGCAATGGATATTTTTTCTTTACAGTCACTTTATTCGACTGACGGTAATCTATACAAAGCCTCAAAGACCCATCTTTCTTCTTCACGAACAATACTGGTGCTCCCCATGGTGATACACTAAGACGTACGAATCCCTTGTCTAATAACTCTTGTAGCTGCGTTTTAAATTATTTCAACTCAGTGGGTGCCATCCGATAAGGTGCTATAGATACCGGTGCAGTGCCTGGAATTAACTCAATCTCAAACTCTACTTCTCTTTCTAGGGGCAAACCTGGTAATTCTTCTAGAAATACGTCGATAAAATCTCGAACCACCGGTATCTTTTCAATCTCAGAATTTGTTGTACGAGTATATAAAATGTATGCAAGAAAATCAGTATATCCTCTTCTCATCATCTTAGAAGCCTTCATTGCAGACACCACATTCGTCAATGCACTATATTTTTCACCGATTACAATCACTTCATCTCCATCTGAAGTTCTCATGGAAATTCTTTTTCTTCTGCAATCAACCATAACCCCGTGTTCTGACAACCAGTCCATATCCAATATCACATCAAACTCATGAAACGTAAGTGCCATAAGGTCTGCTGGAAACTCATAATCATGAATTTTTAAGGGACATCTTCTACACACTTTATTAACTTTCTCACTTTGCCCGAAAGGATTAGTAACTACTACGCCCGTATTGATACGTAAGTTCTACTTGTAACTCCCTCTCTTTCACTAATATAATGCATATGTATGAATGCGTAGAGCCAAGATCAATTACTGCAATTACAGAATAATCATATAAAGAGAATTTACCAGTAATCACATCAGGAGCGTCTCCCTCTTCTCGTGTTCTGATAGCATAAGTCCGAGGTCTTCGAGATTCAGATCTATCAATTGTTTCTCTCACCGATCTCGTACCACTACCAGTGCCACCAGAAATTCCAGGTCGTCTACCTCTTTGTGAAACCGAGCTACCTCTCACAGACTGTTCTGTAACACTTTCTGACTTCTTTGGACAATCTCTGATTAAATGATCTTTCGATCCACATCGAAAACAGGCTCGGGAATTCAGTCGACATTCTCCCCAATGATATCTTCCACAATGCTCACATGATGGCGGTGTTGGTTTTCTTTCGGAACCCCCAGTACTACCCATAGAGGTCGCCTGCTGAGTATGTCATGTCTGAATTCTGGATCTTTACCCAACAGTAGGAGAAGTGTATTTAGAATATCTAAAATCCCTCACTCTTTTTGAAGACGGTGGTGGTGCTGAACTAGTTGCTAGTCTCTTCCCAAAACTCTTCTCTTTCGAACGAGCTAACCCTTATTCCAGTCGTTGTGCTCTATCAACCAAAATAGGAAATTCTTGTAGATGTAATGGTATAAGAGGAACATAAATTTCTTCATTCAATCCCCACTCAAATCTCCTGCACATATCTGCTTCATTTGCTATTAATTCCTTGGCATATTTACTCAATCTGATAAATTCACGTTTATATTCAGCAATAGACATGTTGTTCTGCTTCAAATCCAGAAATTCTCTTCTCTTCTTCTCAAGATAAAGTTGACTCACATATTTCTTTCTAAATTCAGACACAAAGAAATTCCAATTAATTTTCTCTGCAGGATGAATATTCATGACATTGGTCCACCATTGGTAAGCCTCACCCTTTAATAAAGATACTGCACATTTTAACTTTTCATCTCCTGTACACTGCAATTCTTCAAATATTCTTTGACTGTTCTCTAACCATTCTTCAGCCTCAGCTGGGTCATCATCTTTCTTTCCTTTAAACTCTTCAACTCCATATTTTCTTATTTTCTCCAAAGGAGATCGATGGACTCAGTTATAAATGGTTGTGGATGTGGAGCAATGAGGAGGAGAAGATGGTGGTGGAATAGATGGAGCATTATTAGTTCTTACAACTTCTTTGCAATAAGCTGATTCATTGTCTGTAACAAGGTGCAATTGGAATTTCTTCTCTAGGCGTATCGGCTCGATTTGATTGAGTTCTTTCTTACGATTCGGGCTCCTATCATCCCTAAGTTTACCGATTCACTTGGGTTTGGACTCTATGTTGATCTATTTCCCTATCAAAGTTTGGCGCCCTACTCTCTACTTCATTTTCCGACTCTTCACGAGGTCTATTTGACATCTTTAAGTTTCTACAATATTCATAAATTACACAATTAAATAACTAAACGTCATCTCATCACATCAATATACAAAATGGCATGTACAAATAGACTCATTCTCGACCCAAAAATTCAGAAAACCTAGGCTCTGATACCAATAAATGTAACAACCCTAAACCTGGTCTAATCGTACAAACCCGGTATAAGACTATTACATTTGGTGCCAAAACGGTTATGGCTAGATACTGTTTAATTAAAACATTTGTACATAGTATTTTAACTTACCAACCATATTTTCAAACATACTTATTGTTTTACTAATTCATTTCATATATACCAAAATACTTCAAGTAACTCAAAATTGATAGAATTTCAAGAGTTTACATTTTAATCCCTATTACATGGGAACACATTTGAACTGCATATGTACATGCCATTTTAATTCAAAATATAATACCTACTTTTGAAGCTCTTGAGGATGTGGTGAGATGATAGATCTTCTAGTCGGACTCTATCTCTTCTAGTCTAATTGTACCTACACGTTAAGCCGGTGAAGGCTTAGTAAGCACTACAAGAATAAATAGGTAAATAATCATAACAAAATATTTTAAACTTATTCAATTATTACATATTTACTCACATATAAGTTTCTTCAACTATGCCTTACTTTAATAAAATTTAACTTATCTTTTTGTAAGTTATAAAACTTATCTTAACACATTGATGATTCACTTTTGTTCACAACTCATATTCTTAGCCCAAAGTAGACTTTATAGAACACACCAGATATACGGAACAAATACAGAGGTGCATTATTATGCACTAGTGAACAGAGAGCACAGATGTGCTAAAGGAGAGCACCAATGTGCTAATAATCGGAGAGCACTAACGTGCTAATAATCAGAGAGCGTTCTAAAGTTCCTTAATGGCATGTCACTAATATCCTAGTAGTTCTAAATTCCATCTACTTGGGCATTAAAACTAAATTTCATACATTTAAATACTTTACATATATATTTCAACAAAGATTTCTCATTTCTCCCTCATTACAATTTAGTGCACATTTCACAATTCCCAAATATCACACCTTTTTCACATATATACTTTTGTCACAACATTATTACTTAATGTTCAAACAATATACCATCTTATATTCTCCATCTATAATTTTCTTTACAAATTTCATAATTCCATAATCTATTATTATTATTTTTTATTTACAAATTTAAATATATATTTTATATTTTTATTTTTAAGTAATTCTATACTACAATATAAGCATTTAAATAAAAAAATTTAAAAATCTTGTAGTACTTACAACAAAAAGGTTGAGATGATGTTTTCCTTCACTCCTTAGCTTTCTCTTTTCCTTTTTCTTCAATTAGGTCCTCTCCTTTCTTTTCTTTCTCTTCAATTTCATATAAAACATATAACATTTTATATGTTAGAGAAAAAAAACAATCAAATGACTTTCCTATACTATTTAATAAAAATAAACATGTATGATATAATAAATTCATCATTTCTTACCTTAGCTCACATTTCAATTTAATCCATAACTAAAATTATTTCTATTTCTATCACAATCTATACATTATTTTTACTTAAGTTTTACTTATAACTTAACTTAACTCTAAAATTTTCACTAATAAACCCTAATTTCAAATTTCTTACAATTTAGTCCTTATTGCATTAAACTTATAACTTATTTTACAATATAATCTTTTTTTCCAATTCTAATTTAAATTTCCATCAATTCAATCTCTAATTCATCCATTAATTCAACATAAACTACATTAAAAAATCTACTAAATTTCAAAATTTCAACATATACTTAATAGTATTTTGTTCTAAGATCATAAACACTCAAAAATTACAAAAAAAGGAATTAAATTGACTTACCAATTTAAGTTTGAACCCTTAAAATTCCAAATTTTCTTTTTCTTTTTCTTTCTTCTTTCTTTCTCCCCATTCTCTCTGTTTCGATTCTGTTTCTTTCTTATTTCTATTCTTTCTTTTGTTTTATATATAATAATATAATATAATATAATATAATAATAATATAATATAATAACATACTTATTAATTAAGTAAATATAATATAATATATATTTTAAATTAAAAATATCTTAGATTTTTTCAATGTTAAACCGCCTCAATTTATAATAATGGCATATTTGCCTATTTAGTCCTTTTTACTTTCTTTAATCTATAATTAAACTTTTACACTTATTTCAATCTAATCTTTTTTCCTAATTACTTCTAATTAAGTCAAATTCACCTAATCAAAACCTAATTAGACACACAACTAACTTCGTAAATATTTATTATAAATATTTACGATTCAGTTTTATGAAAACGGAGACCCAAAAATACATCTTTCGGTTACCCGACTATCGGGTCACTACAATTCTCCCCCACTTAATAAATTTCGTCCTCGAAATTTACCTGACGTAAATAACTGCGGATATTGATGTCTCATCGTTTCCTCTCTTTCCCATGTTGCTTCTTCCGAATTATGATGTCTCCACAAGACTTTTACCAACGGAACCCGTTTGTTTCTCAATTCCTTTACTTCCCGAGCAAGTATCTTAATTGGCTCCTCTTCTTAAGTTAAATCCGGTTGGATTTCTATTACTTCAGGAGTAATCACATGAGATGGGTCGACCGATATCTTCGTAGCATTGAGACATGAAAAACATTGTGAATTCTATCCAACTCGGTGGTAGGGTTATCCGATAAACAAGCTGGACCAACCCGTTCTAAGATCTCATACGCCCAATGAATCTTGCACTCACTTGCCTTTCTTCCCAAATCGGAGAATTTTTTCCATGGCGACACTTTCAAAAATACTTTTTCACCCACATTATATTCAATATCTTTCCTTTTAAGATCAGCATAAGATTTCTGTCTATCTGAGGCTGCTTTTAAACGGCCCCTGATCAATTTCACTTTCTCTTCTGTTTCTTTAATCAAGTTAGGACCCACTAATTTATTTTCACCTAATTTTGTCCAGCACACCGGAGTTCTACATTTTCTTCCATACAATGCTTCATACGGTGCCATTTGAATACTAGACTGATAACTATTATTATAAGTAAATTCAACCAATGGTAGATACCTTTCCCTGTTGCCTTCAAATTCAATGATGCAACTTCTCAACATGCCTTCCAGCGTCTGAATTACCCGTTCTGATTGTCCATCAGTCTAAGGGTGATATGTTGTACTGAAATTTAATCGCGTACCTAAAGCTTCATGCAGCTTCTCCCAAAACTTCGATGTAAATTTTGGATCCCGATAAGAAATGATGGATACTGGTACTCCGTGAAGCTTTACTATTTCATCTATATACAATTATGCATACTTGTCCATGGAGAAATCAGTTCGTACTGGTAAAAAATGGGCGGACTTCGTCAATCGATCTACAATTACCCAAATAGCATCCTTCTTCTTCGGTGAGAGTGGTAATCCAGTTACAAAATCCATAGTAATTCTTTCTCACTTCCACTCTAGTATGGCTATTGATTGTAGCAATCCCGACGAAACTTGATGCTCTGCCTTCACTTGTTGACATGTTAAACATTTAGAAACGTATTCAACTATGTCTTTCTTCATCCTTTTCCACCAGTAAAATGGTTTCAAATCGTGATACATCTTATTACTCCCCGGATGTAAACCAAACGAACTGTGATGTGCTTCATTCAAAATATTTTGCCTCAAAACTTCTTGATTAGGTACACATAACCGCCCATGAAATCTCAAGCTCCCCTCACTATCAATCTCAAATTCACTGTTTTTCCCTTCTTCAAGTTGTTTCTTAATCACCAGTAATTCTTCATCTTCTTTTTGAGCATCTTTCACCTCCTGCAACAAAGTTGGTTTCACCTTTAACTCAACAAATAACTCACCATTTTGTTTCATTTCTAAATGTGCATTCATCATTTTCAAAGCTGCCAAAGATTTTCTACTTAAAGCATCTGCTACTACATTCGCCTTCCCGGGGTGCTAATCAATGATATAATCATAGTCTTTTAGCAATTCAACCCATCTTCTCTGTCTCATGTTCAAGTCTTTCTGAGTTAACAAATACTTCAAACTCTTATGGTCAGTGTAGATATAACATTTTTCCCCGTACAAATAATGTCTCCATATTTTTAACGCAAACACCACTGCAGCCAATTCAAGATCATGTGTCTGGTAGTTCTTTTCGTGTGACTTCAATTACCTAGAAGCATATGCTACTACTTTTCCTCCTTGCATTAGCACACAACCCAAACCATTGTACGAAGTATCACTAAAAATCATGTACTCCTTACCAGATTCTGGTTGAATCAACACAGGAGCTTCTGTTAATACTGCTTTTAATTTTTCAAAACTTTGCTGACACCTTTCTATCCATTCAAATTGCAACAATTTCGTTAAGGGTGATGCAATCATAGAGAATCCCTCAACAAATCTTCTATAATAACCAGCCAATCCGAGAAAACTCTTTACTTCTGTCACATTCTTTGGTGGTTTCCATTCAAGTATAGCTTCTACCTTCTTCGGATCTACCCGAATACCATCTGCTGATACAATGTGTCCCAGAAAAGTGACTTCTTTTAACCAAAATTCACACTTACTCAATTTAGCATACAATTGTTTTTCTCTCAAAATCTGTAACATAATCCGGAGATGTCTATCATGTTCTTCTTGTCTTTTTGAATACACTAGAATGTCATCTATAAATACCACCACAAACTGATCTAAATAAGGCTAAAAAATTCTATTCATAAGATCCGTGAAAGCGGCTGGAGCATCAGTCAATCCAAATGGCATAACCAAGAACTCATAATGACCGTACCGAGTCCTAAAGGTAGTTTTTTACACATCAGATTTCTTCACCGTGAATCGATATTACCACGACTGAGATCAATCTTAGAAAATACACTGGCTCCTTTTAACTGATTAAACAAATCATCAATCATGGGCAACGGATATTTTTTCTTTACAGTCACTTTATTCGACTGACGGTAATCTATACAAAGCCTCAAAGACCCATCTTTCTTCTTCACGAACAATACTGGTGCTCCCCATGGTGATACACTAAGACGTACGAATCCCTTGTCTAATGACTTTTGTAGCTGCGTTTTCAATTATTTCAACTCAGTGGGTGCCATCCGATAAGGTGCTATAGATACCGGTGCAGTGCCTGGAATTAACTCAATCCCAAACTCTACTTCTCTTTCTAGGGGCAAACCCGGTAATTCTTCTGGAAATACGTCGATAAAATCTCGAACCACCGGTATCTTTTAAATCTCAGAATTTGTTATACGAGTATCTAAAATGTATGCAAGAAAATCAGTATATCCTCTTCTTATCATCTTAGAAGCCTTCATTGCAGACACCACATTCGTCAATGCACTATATTTTTCACCGATTACAATCACTTCATCTCCATCTGAAGTTCTCATGAAAATTCTTTTTCTTCTGCAATCAACCATAACTCCGTGTTCTAACAACCAGTCCATATCCAATATCACATCAAACTCATGAAACGTAAGTGCCATAAGGTTTGCTGGAAACTCATAATCATGAATTTTTAAGGGACATCTTCTACACACTTTATTAACTTTCTCACTTTGCCCGAAAGGATTAGTAACTACTACTTCGTATTCTGTAAGTTCTACTTGTAAGTCCCTCTCTTTCACTAATATAATGCATATGTATGAATGCGTAGAGCCAGGATCAATTACTGCAATTACAGAATAATCATATAAAGAGAATTTACCAGTAATCACATCAGGAGCATCTCCCTCTTCTCGTGTTCTGATAGCATAAGTCCGAGGTCTTCGGGATTCAGATCTATCAATTGTTTCTCTCACTGATCTTGTACCACTACCAGTGCCACTAGAAATTCCAGGTCGTCTACCTCTTTGTGAAATCGAGCTACCTCTCACAGACTGTTCTGTAACACTTTCTGACATCTTTGGACAATCTCTGATTAAATGATCTTTCGATCCACATCAAAAACAGGCTCGGGAATTCAGTCGACATTCTCTCCAATGATATCTTCCACAATGCTCACATGATGGCGGTGTTGGTTTTCTTTTGGAACCCCCAGTACTACCCATAGAGGTCGCCTGCTGAGTATGTCTTGTCTGAATTCTGGATCTTTACCCAACAGTAGGAGAAGTGTATTTAGAATCTCTAAAATCCCTCACTCTTTTTGAAGACGGTGGTGGTGCTGAAATAGTTGCTAGTCTCTTCCCAAAACTCTTCTCTTTCGAACGAGCTAACCCTTATTCCAGTCGTTGTGCTCTATCAACCAAAATAGGAAATTCTTGTAGATGTAATGGTATAAGAGGAACATAAATTTCTTCATTCAATCCCCACTCAAATCTCCTGCACATATCTGCTTCATTTGCTATTAATTCCTTGGCATATTTACTCAATCTGATAAATTCACGTTTATATTCAGCAATAGACATGTTGTTCTACTTCAAATCCAGAAATTCTCTTCTCTTCTTCTCAAGACAAAGTTGACTCACATATT